>JARZZO010000002.1:70223149-71473149 GCA_030544215.1 Zantedeschia hybrid cultivar
ATTGAGTTGTGCACTCAGTAAGTTTGTTTAATAATTTTTTAGGAGAGGTGACCAGACCACGAGGAGTTTTTGGAGCTCTTGAAATTCAAGATTTATTGTGATAATATGAGTCTTTTTACTTTAGTAGATTGATGCAGTAGGAGTATTTGAGTCTACTATGTAATTTGTGAGATCCTAGGGAGTTAAGGGAGATTAATTATGTTATTCAGAGATAGTATCTATTAGGAGACTTTTGTGGATTATGTTTACTTAATATTATTTGAATTTTGCAATTAATGATTATTTGATATTGCCTTGTCGACTCTATTATCTCATTTATGTTATGTATGTATTATGTTCCATACTTGTATCGTCTCTGAGTTTCGTTGAAAGTCAAATATGACTAGACACAAGGTTTATGGCGTGACACGTAGCTCTTCCGCTTTCAGGTGTTGTCGCCCTCAGACACTACCCCTCCTATGATGACGTGGATCTCAACTCTAGTTGGCTAGTTGTCGATCGGTTCCTTGCTGCACTCCCCTCCATCTCAGAGTTGTCCATTCACCAGGTCCTCTGAGCTAGCAATAGTCATCCCTCTCGTGCCCATAACATGGTGGTAGTCATAGTATTTACGTGAGTTGCTCTTCTCGGGATCTAATTTCATTGGTGGTAGCCGCTGAAAGTAAGCTTTTCCCTCGTTTTTTCGAAGAATCTAGTACATCGAGACCGTTAGTGGGTGTAGCCTTTGCAAGGCCGTGGAGGGTACCTCTCTTCTCTTTCTAGGCATTGGATCCTCTTGTCGTCTTCCAGTAAGGAACGATCTGAAGATGTTTTGTGGTCTTCGGTATTCCAGCGCCAAGATATGTCTGTAAGCACCACCTCCTCGTAGTTCAAGTGTTGAGAGGCGAGGGTAATGAGCTTGAGTAGAGAGGTGATGGGCTGCATCATGATTGACCTTTTGAAGAAGTAATCATGGGCCCTGGGGCCAAGGCCTTCACAGCTATTGGGATCTCCAGGAGTAACACCCAGATAGCCTCACAATGAAAGCATCCAATATAATCTCGGAGTGATTCCCCTGCCTTCTGAAAGAGAAGTTTTGAGGCTCGAAGAGGTATAAAGTGTTGGTTCCTACTGACGAAGTGCTCTTTGAACTTCTTCGCCAATTAATGGAAGGAAGTGATGGAGCTTAGAGGCAAGGTCTAGTACCGTCAATGCGCATTTCCGCCATGCACGTCGGTGACACCCTTGAAGTTGTGTACGTGGACGTTCTTATCTGAGAAGCCATCAAAAATTTGGCTAAAGTCAAATCGTGGTGCTTCTGGGAGACAAGGACCATCCAAATTTCTATGCAGAGTGGGGAGTTGTTGTCCTTTTCGTTGGTTCTAGAGGAGGCCTTCCAACTGATGCTCCCACTCATCCAAGCATCGCTCACATTGGCAAGCCACCAGTCTACTTCTAATGGATTTGGCACTCTACCCTAGGTATGAGGTTGGAGCCACAAATGGCGATGGAGACCGGTGACAGCCCTTTAGGCTTCGGGGTCTGAAGGATCATCTGCATCTACTCATGCAACACATATATCGGGTCAACAAGCTATCTATGGAGGGACTTTGACACTTCATGCTCCAAGACTGCAAGGATAGCTAGGAGTGCTAGAAGGTATCTTCACGTGGCTAGTTGCAAGAGTTTCGCTTGCTGGGGCGAGCCATGACTTCTAGTCCACATTTCCCACAGAGGGTTACAAAAGGTATATAGGTGAAAAAGTGGTTGTCTAAGCCAGACAAATGAAAGTGGAAGAAATGTATAGGTGTCGTCCTCCCATCGAGCGATCGAGAAGACTCAGAGATAGATCAAGGGGGCTGCGATTCTTGTTTGAGGTTACCTCCTATGCCTAAGTAATGTTTTTAAAAAATTCATGAATGTTTGACTTGTTGGAATTAGTTTTACCTTAAATTTTGTAGTAGAACATCGTGTTGTCTTTAAAATGCCTTGTTTTCATGAAAAATGTACTATTTTTTGCATATGTTTACTATTAGATATATTATTAATATTAATTCTAACTTTATGATGAATTTTAATCTATGCAAGATATGTAGCATCTAATTTAAAATGTGTGATGTGGACAAAGTCATCTTAAGAGAATTATGTGACCCGATTTCAATATAAATGTCCTTATTAGACAGGTTATTATGTGACCTAAAGGTAATAGAAAAAATTCATAAAACCTACTTTAGTATGGTGTAGTGGTGGGATATGTATGATCTCCAATTCCGCAATAGTCAAGACATAATACTATTGCCTTAGTGCTCAGTATATGTGTGTGTGTGGCCCTTATATCGTGGTTAAGATATTTGTCTGTTTAATATGTGAAATATGACATCTGACACATAATAAGTTTAATTTGGATTTTTTTTAAGTTCATTTCGATCTATTTTAAGCATGTATTTGAATCCTGAATTATGTAACTTGATCACATGCTACTAGCTATATTTGTTCATCATATGAGATGTGATATGAGCCTCCCTATATGTTAGAAGAATTATGTGATTTGTTTATAGGTAATAGTTTGATTTCAAGTGAAGTAAGAAAGTTTGATATATGTGATAAGTATTATGAATTATTATGTTTGTTTCAGAATATTAGAAAACACATCTGATTTGATATGAGATATATGTGGGATCTTATTTTGTATCATTCTCTTATTTGATCTATATGTAACATTATGAATTGTTCATGATATAATTTAGTTACCATGAGAATTTCAACTACTATATGTTTAGCCTGTGTAGGGAATGATGCCTATTGAGTTGTACACTTAGTAAGTTTGTTTAATAATTTTTTAGGAGAGGTGACCAGACCACGAGGAGTTTTTGGAGCTTTTGAAATTCAAGATTTATTGTGATAATATGAGTCTTTTTATTTTAGTAGATTGATGTAGTAGGAGTATTTGAGTCTACTATGTAATTTGTGAGATCCTAGGGAGTTAAGGGAGATTAATTATGTTATTCAGAGATAGTATCTATTAGGAGACTTTTGTAGATTATGTTTACTTAATATTATTTGAATTTTGCAATTGATGATTATTTGATATTGCCTTGTCGACTCTATTATCTCATTTATGTTATGTATGTATTATGTTCCATACTTGTATCGTCTCTGAGTTTCGTTGAAAGTCAGATATGACTAGACACAGGGTTTATGGCATTACACGTAGCTCTTCCGCTTTCAGGTGTTGTCGCCCTCAGACACTACCCCTCCTATGATGACGTAGATCTCAACTCTAGTTGGCTAGTTGTCGATCGGTTCCTTGCTGCACTCCCCTCCATCTCAGAGTTGTCCATTCACCAGGTCCTCTGAGCTAGCAATAGTCATCCCTCTCGTGCCCATGACATGGTGGTAGTCATAGTATTTACGTGAGGTTCTCTTCTCGGGATCTAATTTCATTGGTGGTAGCCGCTGAAAGTAAGCTTTTCCCTCGTTTTTTCGAAGAATCTAGTACATCGAGACCGTTAGTGGGTGTAGCCTTTGCAAGGCTGTGGAGGGTACCTCTCTTCTCTTTCTAGGAATTGGATCCTCTTGTCGTCTTCCAGTAAGGAACGATCCAAAGATGTTTTGTGGTCTTCGGTATTCCAGCGCCAAGATATGTCTGTAAGCACCACCTCCTCGTAGTTCAAGTGTTGAGAGGCGAGGGTAATGAGCTTGAGTAGAGAGGTGATGGGCTGCATCATGATTGACCTTTTGAAGAAGTAATCATGGGCCCTGGGGCCAAGGCCTTCACAGCTATTGGGATCTCCAGGAGTAGCACCCAGATAGCCTCACAATGAAAGCATCCAATATAATCTCGGAGTGATTCCCCTGCCTTCTGAAAGAGAGTTTTGAGGCTCGAAGAGGTATAAAGTGTTGGTTCCTACTGAAGAAGTGCTCTTTGAACTTCTCCCCTACTTCTGGGAGATATGGACCATCCAAATTTCTATGCAGAGTGGGGAGTTGTTGTCCTATTCATTGGTTCTAGAGGAGGCCTTCCAACTGATGCTCCCACTCATCCAAGCATCGCTCACATTGGCAAGCCACCAGTCTACTTCTAATGGATTTGGCACTCTACCCTAGGTATGAGGGTGGAGCCACAAATGGTGATGGAGACCGGTGACAGCTTAGGCTCTGGGGTCTGAAGGATCATCTGCATCTACTCATGCAACACCTATATGGGGTCAACAAGCTATCTATGGAGGGACTTTGACACTTCATGCTCCAAGACTGCAAGGATAGCCCAGGAGTGCTGGAAGGTATCTTCACGTGGCTAGTTGCAAGAGTTTCGCTTGCTGGGGCGAGCCATGACTTCTAGTCCACATTTCCCATAGATGGTGACAAAAGGTATAGAGGTGAAAAAGTGGTTGTCTAAGTCAGACAAATGAGAGAGGAAGAAATGTATAGGTGTCGTCCTCCCATCGAGCGATCGAGAGTTCCCCAGACTTAGAGATAGATCAAGGGGGCCGCGATTCTGGTTCGAGGTTACCTCCTATGCCTAAGTTAGATAGGGAGCTAGCAAGAGTTTGTAGAATGCTAGAGAGGTATTAAGAGTGTGTGATAGGCACACTTTCTGTAGCGTAAGAGTTATGGCTTTTATAGAAGGCTTGGCCAACAGGGGGAGCAACCTTGTACCCCATCGGGGGGATGCATGTCGATTCCTTACGAAATATATGGGTGTCATCCATACCTGTCTTGTCTTAATAGTGTTCAATTTTGAGGTTAGTGGAGCCAAATCGCCTCTGTTAGAAATGAGTTCCCAGATTGATAAGGATAGAACTGGCTGCATCGTATCTTTATTGAGATGGATTGTCATGATGGCGCCTTTTGCCCTTGGACGGCGTGTGTTTAATGGTTGTATATCTCATGGTTACGACACATATCTCTGGTGTCAGTGAGGACGTGTGGACGCCTATGGGCGCAAGGATGCACTCGGTCCATGATTATCGATTGGCAGGGATATATAGGAGTGTGTCCCTTGGCTGCTATAGACCGTTGGTTATGTGATTGGGCATAACGCTAGTTCCTGATGACCTTTGAGACCTCCCTTGGCAGGCGTTGGTAATCGTGGGCTCTATGGCTTGTGAGTCTCTGTTGGAGCCCAAACGCTACTCTGCTTCTTGGGTTTCATGCGCCTCTTTGCTTCTCAGACCTTCTACTCATTTGGGCTTCTTTATCCCTTAGGCTTCTTAATTGGGTCACTGTTGGAGCTTTCACAGATTTCCCGTTCACATTGCATTACAAAAAATGGGTATATTCTATTAAATACATATGAATGAACCAAACATTTTTTTTATAATATATAAATTGACTCAACATATCCTCATGATAATTTTCAATTTATTAAAGACCACACTTGGATATTACATAATCCACCACTCAAAATGAAGTGCAAATCACAAACGTGGGTGATGGTACGAGGATGGAGGGAGAAGATGACCATTTGCTTTAGCACTAATAACCATTTCATACAGGGCTTGCTTAATTGGTGAAAATTGAAGGCCTAAATCCTTAAGCCGTTGGTTGGAGAACTTATAAGGCTTTTTCCTTGCAGTTGATTCATCTTCACACCTACATGGGAATGCGATATAGATGTTCATTAGTTACAAAATACCATGTATCATGCATGTACAATATAGTTGGCTAATACAAATCCAATTTTTTACATGACTCTTGCAGGGAAAAAACATGTTTTATCTTTTACTAATTTGAACACTAAGTAAATATCAAAATTAAAAATCAACTTATTGCGGTGAAGAAGGATGAGCAAATATAATTCTCACGTCCCTATTAAATTCAAAGAATAAAAGAAATACATATTACTTACCTATAATTAGCATAACTAAAATGGAACATTTGTTTACATTTTCATTAATGTTGATATATTTTCACCGTGTCAACAAAATTAATATTGACTTTTTTATCCATTATGTGAACTAGTATCTAATATACATATACAAAACTTGGCAAATTTAATGTTCATCTATCAAGTTATAGTTAACTCAAACCTCTTGTGACTTGTCATCTTAATTGTATGGTTGTATCCTTTATCGTTAATAATATAAGTTCAACTATTTTTCAACAAATAATTATACCATTTATCACTCTATCACATATATCGTTACCAACTTTCAAACGTCCATTGACTTTCACTTCTCCAATTATTCCATCATATCTTTTAGGAGGCTTAAAGACAAAATAGAAATCTTGTTCCTTCTCTTCCTATTTATAAATCTAGTTGGTCATCATCATAGATTATTGGAATAAAACAACTATAATTATTGCATTATACATTATGTTTCTTGTTGGGTATTAGAATAAATATAGACACACAAGGACTTGCATGAACAACCTAGCCCACAAAGTGATTCACTCTGATGCATATACACATCCACATATTGCAAACGTGGACATGTAATGCAATCCACAAGAGCATACATGTGATAGAATTAGAAATGCTAAATATGTTCTAAAGTCCCTTTAATTTTTATTGTCAGGTGCCTCATAGATATCTGCCAAGGTAATTGACTGATAGGAATGGTTACTGCTGAATGTGAGTGCAATAGCCTGTGACTTTAGAAGTGCGTTTCTGATTTGGGTCCATTAGAGAAAGATCTGTATGTCACTAATAGGGATGCATGAAGGTATTGTTGTCAATTTAGGTGCACTAGAAGCACTATTAAATTGGTTTTTCCCTAAGATAGTTCATGCCTACTAAATGATGCAATGGGATGAATTCACCATAGTCAATAAACTAGTAAAGAATGGTGGGCTAGGTCGTTTGACTACGTAAGTTCCCTAACATAGTTCAAATCAATATTAATTGGATCTAATATATATACTAAGGTAAGATAAATGAATAATATCATGGGTATTATAACTTGTATGCTTGACTAAATGTCTAAAGCTAAGCCTTCAACCATCAAAGATTGTAATTAGATGTTGATATATATAAGGTAGAAAGCAAAAGGTAGAAAAGGTTATTGCCTTTTAAAATGAAGAATAGAAGGCACAATTATAATTCTGTCCTATGTAAACAATAAAGTCAATAATGAAGGGCAGAATTCAAATTTATGCCTTGTAAAACAAAGTCAAAAGGGGCAGAAATACTATTTTGCGTTTAAACCCAATGAAAAATAGAAGGCACAACTAAGCATGAATGATTTAAGATATCCATAAATGGCAACAATAAAGCCTATTTCTTATTGCCAAATCTAGTGACATTTTGACCTTTTGACTTGAACAATATTAATAAATGTTCAAAATTGTGAATAGCATTGCACTACCATGGCAAAAAATTAAAAAATGTGAAAGTTTATCAAGTAACATTTTTTATTATCTAATACTACCATGGCAATTCACCAATAAATATAAATTTTAAAAAATTAAGCTATTTATTAACGTAATTATTTAGAAAGTATTTATAGTTTTAACATATATTTAACTACTTTTGGGCTATGAAAATTTACTAAGATATTCCATGAATAGTTATTTGAATCATCTATCTAGGAACGAGCAAAGCTGAAAGAAGGTACAGGAATAGTCAAACCCAGGTAGAATAATGTTACCATCTACAATTTCATATATGCATAAAATGCTTGCTACAGTGATGGCAAGATGCGGTTGGTCCATAGGATCATATATTTTGGTGCCACATGAATTGGACAATTTTTGTCATACCAGATAAGCAGCGGGTATAAAATTTTGAGCCTTTCAAATATATCGTGGGTGTGATAAATATTTTTTATCATGTTCATGAAATATTTATCACGTTCGAAAAATATTTGTCACACATATAAATCTATATACACGTGTAAGGATGACAAATACTTTTAGACATGATAAATACTTTGTCCACGTGATAAATATTATTTGTCATGTTTACGAAGTATTAGTCATGTTTACAAAATATTTATCATACTCAAAAATTTATACACAAATATACAGAAGTATTTATCGTACTTAAAAATATTTGTCAAACTCAAAAATCTATGAACCCATCTACAAGACACGACAAGCCCATGGGGCCTATGTATGTGTCCTTTCCATAGGTGGATGAGTCATGAAGAAAATATTATTGTCCCAGACCTCCGAGTTCGAAATAACCATCCCAAGAAGGCGAAACTATCATAATTGTGCAAAAGAATTCTCTATTTATAAATTTGTTCTATCCCTATTAGAAGGCTTTATAAATATTTTTAACAAAAAAAAGAGAGTAATACTTGCTGCATCACATAGGGTGCAGTTAAATTTTTATTTTTTAAATTTGTTTATGATTAGTCTTAATTTGTATAATCTGATCTTGAATCCGACAACATAAAAAAGTCAAACATGAATGAACAAAAAATACCCAATAAATAATAAAAGGTTTATTTTTTATTTATTGAGATTCATTTCTTAATATTTTAATTTTTTTGAGTCGTACCAGTAAAGGTTAGAAAAAAAAATAGCTGCAACCTATGTGGTGTAGCCAATATTACTAAAAAAAATAAAAAACAAAAAAAGGCCGAGCCCCTGTGAAGGAAGGAAGAAATGGAGGAGTCTGGTTCCTCTCGGTAGGAATTTGGAGGAAACACCAGCGGTAATCAGAGGAAACGTCATGTATAAAGTTGATCCGCCGTTCGAGATGCATTCCATCCAAATTTCAAATACTACGTAGAGCACTAAAATATTACGCAGAACATTAAAATACTACGCAGAGCATTTATATACTACGCAGAACACTTCAATACTACGCAAAACATTTAAATACTACCGAGAGAGCACTTAAATACAACATATGACACTTAAATATTACCGAGAGCACAAAACTACAATCATAATTTTAAATACACTTCAACATATAGTGGTAATTATGTGCTCTTAGTAGTATTTAAATGCTCTGTGTAGTATTTAAGTGTTATACGTAATATTTAAATACTCTGCATAGTATTTAAGTGCTCTGCGTAGTATTTAAAATTTATTGAACCGATAACAGGAAAAAAGTTGTCAAAATAATTGGAATGCGTATCGAACGCGGATCAATTTTACACGTGACGTTTTCTCACTGGTTACTGTTGGAGTTCCCTCCAAATTACTACCGAGAGTAACCGAACTCAGAAATGGAGTGGCCAGGAAGTCTCACCGAGACGTGATAGGGTACATGGGAAACATCTCAGCCAGCAGCCTCACAACGTCCGCGCGGTGCAGCACGCACGCCAGGCACAGGTAGCGACCCCGCGCGGACGGGCTCTCGTACACCAGGATGTGCGCCATGGCGACGTCCCTCACGTCCACGTATCCTTGCACCGCGTTGGGGTACGCCTTCTTTGTGCCACGGACGTACTTGAGCAGCTGCTGCACGCTGGGGGTGGGCGCCGGCTGCAGCATCGGCCCCACCGTCACCGACGGCACCACCACCGCCAGTTCCAGCCCCTTCTCCCTCGCCACCTCCTCTGCGGCCAACTCCGCCAGCACCTTGCCGTAGCAGTACCAGTTCTGCCAACAACAACCACAGGTGGAGCAGAAGAGTGAGCACTTAAGAGAGAGAGAGAGAGAGAGAGAGAGAGAGAGAGAGAAAGAGGGAGAGAGACGTCAGTCTTCTTGCAGAAGTCGAGGTCACTCCAGCAGCTCTCGTCTACAACCGCGTCCGGGCTACGATGGGGGTCCATGTGCACGGCGCCAAGGGAGGACGTCAACACAACGCGGCGGACGCCTGCTTCTACAGCAACGTTCATTACATTCCTCGTGCCGTCGACGATTGTGACTACCTCACCCTGCTTGCAAAAGCGAGTACGCCGGCGACGTGATGAGCCAACCGGTCCAGAAACATGGAAGCCTCATCGCGGAAGGAGTTAGCCTCACCGGGTCGTTGGTCACCGGGCAGGCCGTGTGGAAGACGCCGTCGCACCCAGCGATCGCCCGCCGGAGGCTGGCGTAGTCGAGGACGTCCGCCTTGAGCAGGGTGAGCCGCTCTCGAGCTCCATCGAGAGATCTGAGATGGTGGTTCTTTGGGTCCTCTACAACAGCACCACGAGTTAGCTGAAGCTATAAAGCTAATATGAGAGCATCCATATATATGAGTCAGAAACAAGCAAGAACACCAGCCTGGGTCCCTGGCAGTGCCCCGAACGGTGTATCCCCTCTCCAGCAGGACCTTCACCAACCACGAGCCTATGAACCCCCCTGCTCCGGACACGCACACCGTGCCGGTGCCGGCACGGCGGTGCGTCGTGGCCAAGCAAGGCATAGAAGGTGATGAGGCAAAGGACGCCATTTACAGCCTTCTACGTCCGAATGCACTACTCTCCCCGCCCCGGTGTCGCCCTCGGTATTTGTAGTGTTGGAAGATGATCTTATTGTTCTGATCTTTTTGTGAGGTGGGATTGAAAAGAAATTCTTACCTGAATGAGATCGTCTGGATTTTATTTTTTGGAAAGTGCATCAAAAGTAGGGTTGAGATAGAGTCTAATTAGGTTGGATTGAGATCAATTCTAATCTAACTTAAATAAGAAATTTCTCAATCTTAATCTAACTCTCAACTCAACCTCCTCAATCCGACCCCAACACATCTAACTATATCCCAACCCAACCCGTCAAAGGATCTCCCAACTCAGTCCAACCGGCCATGTAATCCAACCTTCATCGGATTGGATAGACTTGAGTTGGGTTATTTCTTTAACAATCCATATTTTTAATATTCTTTTTTTACTATCAAAATTCTATGTACGAAGATATAAATGAATTTAATTATCTACCGTAACAAAGTAATAAGAAAAAAACGTTAATTATCTACCGTAACAAAGTAATAAAAAAAGAAAGTACAAATATAATTACATGAATATTATTTGAGAACATCTTTACTCATATTGTAAATTAAATCTTTTTCAATGATATAAAACTAAAATAAAATATATTCTTATAATTTAAGTTATCATTATATATATTAATGTCATATTCGAATTAGGTCGGGTTGATTGACCTTCAATCCAACTCAATTCATTCAAGGTTAGAGTTGAAAATTTTCTCAATTCTAACTCTATTCAACTTTAACTTGATCTGGTTCAACTCCACCCACCTGTCCGAGTGACCCACTCGAATTCGAATTGAGCCACCTAAAATTACAGCCCTATCAAAAAAAAAAAAAGAGATGCCGGTTATTTACTTATTTCAGAAATAACGGAATTAGCTAAACACATCATTTTTTTGGTGTGTTAAGATAGATCACGGCAGTCACGTGAACAGTTGACATCCAGATGTGACTTGTTGGCGCAGGCAGTTCATATAAACCCTTTTTTTTTTTTTTTTTTTTGGACAATAGTCATTCACATCAACGGAACAACACTACGGTCCCCTGCCGGTCTAAAATGTCATTTTTCAACCAATAAAAGAAAACAATTTGTTGCATCACCACAGCCAAAATAAGATCAAAATAAAATTTTCTTAAAAATTTTCTGAAGGCCCCAACATTATCTACATATTCATGTAATTAGATTTTTCATTGACAACTCACAAAAAATATAAAAATTCAAAAACATTAGCTCCATGAATAGAAAATTATTGTTGATTGGGGCTCAATTTTAAATTTTCAAATTTTTCTAAGATGTTCTATCAAAAATCATATTACTATGTAGAACATATTAGGGGTTTTCAAAAAAAATAAAAAAATATGAAAAAAAATCAAAACCACAACCCAATGAATAGTACACTACCGTTCATTAGGGTTAGTTTTTTATTTTTCATCTTTTTTTGAAATGTCCAATCAAAAAGCAAATTATATGAGTATGAAGGACAAGTTAGAGGCCTTCAAAAAAATTATGAAAATTCAAAAATTGATCCCCAATTAATAGTATATTACTGTTCATCGAGGTTTGATTTTTACACTTTTATTATTTTTTAAGATGTCCATCGAAAAATCTAATTACATAGGCATGTAAAACATGTTGGGCGGCCTTCAAAAAAAAGAAAATCTTTTTTTTTCAATTTGACTGCAACGATCACTCCGAGGGTGCAGTAAGGTATTCTTCATTTGGAATTACTTATATTTATATCTTAAAAACTTAAGATATTATAATTTTACGCTTATATCTTTAAAATAATTTATATAGTTTTACGCTTATACTATTGAAACTTAAAACTCTTCCACTTTTATTGAAAAAATAAATAAAAAATATTCTTTAAAGAATATATTTTATAATAAAACTTACTTATTCTTCTATCTATATTTTAAACACAACCAAACACATAATGTGAATCGTGTAGGGACATGATATTTTTTATTTGAACCATCTAATCAAATGTCAAGTTACGACATTCCGACAACCGGAAAAATAGAAGAAAATAATAAGTTCTTCTGACTTTGTCATTTGAGCTTAATTTGATCGTGTGGAGGCATGATTTTTTTTTTATTTGAGTCGTCTAATTAATCTAATGTAGAGATAAAATTTTCTCCAAACTCAGAAAATAAAAAAAGTTAAAAAAAAAGAAATTTTTATACTGACTTTTTGAACTTTGATGATGTGCGGACATAGTTTTTTTTTATTTGAAATGTCTGATTAAGACCGAGTTGGTTGTTCTCTCAACTCAGGAAAAAAAAAAAGTCAATTGGCTCTATTATCTATGTTAGTAATCTCATAAGTATCTAGTCAAACATTTCAAATTCATGTACAGGAAAACAAACAAGTGAAAAGATTTCATGAAAATATTTTTAGAAGTATCCAACAATTGATTTCATTTTCATTTTCCTTGTAAATTAGTTTCTTTAAAAAATATTTTTATTTAAATATATTTTACGTAGAACCAAATGGAACCTTTGATAAAATTCAAAGTAAATTCCCATAATTAAGGAGGTTATATGCAAGTAAGACCATAGTTAAGAGGGTTATATGTAAATATGAATCATACGTGAGGTTAACTATAAATATGAAATCTTTTAGGAGATTATCTGCAAAACTCATAAAATAGGATATTATCTTCAGACCATGTTAGAGATAGGAGTGTTCAAGGATCGGTTTGGTTTGGTTTGATTTAGAAGAAAAAAAAAATAAACTGAATCGAACTGTTTCACTATTTGAAACTGAACCAAACCAAACCGAAAAACTTCAGTTTATTTTGGTTCGGTTCAGTTTTAAACTCAATTGAATATAAACCCATTGACTGTGATCTTTTAATTGGGCCACGTCAGACTGCTTACCGCGGCCCGCAAATGACACGGCCCATTGCACGCTTGTTGCAGGGATGCAAACAAGTCGGATCTGTTGAAAATTCAAGGTAGAGCTGCTGCATTGTCGGCTGTACCATTGATAATTGATTTATAAGTTAATTACTGTCTTGGGACTTAATTTTGATGATAATTAAATTTTCATGTGTCTCTAATTATGTGCTAGCGTGTTGCAGGCTACAAAGATCGTACAATAGCTTATCTCTAAAAAGGTTCAATCTGAAAAACCTCCAAGTTAGGTAAATTCTTGAAGGAAATTAAGTCTAAAAAATCCTTTTCAGTCAACACAATCCACGGATACAGGATAATCGGTCGACCAAACTAAAAATAGAAACCATGGTTTGTCGTATGGTATCGGATCGGACCGACTCGTACGAGTCGACTTGTATTTGGACAATCCCTTGTTGCTGGCATGGGTAGATTGTACGAGTCAGACTGGGATGCTTCCGGATCGAGCTGCTTCGCATCATATCAGATTGACTCGTGTTGGATCGCACGATACAAATACGAGTCACTGCAGGTGCGAGCTAGTCACGGCTTGGCTCGAGTCGGTGCAATCCAACTCGATGAAGTGTGATCCATTCTCTTTAGTCTAAGTGTATTACTTTGTTTTGTTAATTAAGATTTGACGTTTCTAACTTTCTATGAGACGTAGTATATCACTTTCTCTTACAAGTTGAGATATGTAGACTAAATTCCTCTATATAGTATTTTAGACTATTTTTTTTACAAATTTAAATCCATTAAATTAAAATATTTTTCTTAAATATGACTTATAATCATTCATGGTAACGATGGACATGAAGTATGGTGTTTATAATTAGATAACTATTAAAAAAAATGAGAGATTTGTAAAAAAAAACTAGCATGCATTGGCTTGAATCGGCTTGACTCGTGCAAATCGGCCTGAGTCGATCTGAGTCGGATCAGATCCGACTCATATTTGGCAAAACCCGATCCGATACAGATCTACGAGTCGGTGAACCTTGGTCCAAATCAAACAATTTTCATCATTGCTTTCTTATTTTTCATGTCTTCATTGTCATACACACAACTATGTTGATTTAATTTTAATGTTAACCATTTGTTCACTTCCTTAGTAGCAATATGTTGAAAATTAGCCCGGTCAAGGACCAATACAGCTTCAATTATGTGCTTACTGCTTGATGGCTCCATCACAAAACAAAAGCTTTTTAGGGAGTCGTATGTTCTTTAGAGCCTCCATTTAAATGTTTTTTTTTGAAGTAAAGTGGATTGTACCACTAATTTTATTGTCAATAAAAAGAGGGTGTACAATCGATAATATAGGAGAAGTTCCTATCTTTCAATAAAAAAATAAAAAACCTCAAGAGAACACTTTATTCCAAGATGATACAGAAGACCCAAAATGAAACATGACCAATTATGCAAGGACGATAAAACTCTAAGATAAATATTTTCAATATAGATTCTACTTCCCCAGAATATGTTATCATTCCTTTCACGCCAGATACTCCAGCAGGTTGCATGTGGTAGAATGCCAATTATTTCCTTCCTCTCTTTAGTATTTGTGTTGTGTTGTTCTGCAGATGTTTGAAACAGTCATATCCCCTTCACAGTCCTGAAATTTGCATTAAAATGTAATAGTGCCCCATAAGATCTCCAAACCAGCTGGCTGACCGGGCAGAGGACAAATAATTGCTCCACATCCTCCTTAACCAGGTCATATAAAGGATAAAAAGCATCACTGTGAAGGCACCATTTACTTCTCTAGACTTCTGTCATGATCTTTTTTTGAGATAGCAACCACATAAAAGCTTTAACTTTGAGTGGTACTTTCACCTTCCACACTTCATCATATTTCCATTACTTTGGTAAATCACCTTCTAATAAAGAGTAATAAGATTTGACTGAAAAATTCCCTTTGTTCCTCCCCCAACTAATTTTGTCAGCTTCACTGGTGCTTACAGAGACTGAATACAACTTTGCCATATGCCAACCTTGTAGGCCACATATTTAGCAAAATATCTCGCTGCCTTGATTATATCTGACCATACTGGCAAAAAATAAGCATTATTTGCAGAATGGACAAAATTTTAAATAAGGTTGGTAGTGCTTAAATATGATGATCTCTTTCCATAAAGCTTCATCCGTATTCAACAATTCCCAAAGCCATTTCCCAAGCAAGGCTAGAATCATCAGTTTAATATTTTTGACTCCCAGGGCTCCTTTAGCTTTAGGTGTGCAGACTTTACCCCACTTTACTAATGCAATGACCTTTTTATTGCCATTGAATCCTCCCCACAAAAAAGTCCTCTTGATTTGGTCAATGCATTTGCAAACAGTAATAGGCATCAAGAAACAGATGTATGATGTTATGTAATACTTGTAATAACTGCATTCAGCATACTAATTCTACCCCCCAAGGAAAGATATTTAGCCTTCCACTGACAGTCTCTTTTGGATTTCTTGAATAATGTCTTCCCAATCATTATATGTGAGCCTCCTATGGTGAAGTGGTAGACCCAAATATTTAATGGGCAACTTCCCAACAGTGCAGCCTAGTTCCTGAGCAAACTGAAGATAATTGCTTTCATCTAAATTCACACCGATAATACAGCTTTTGTCAAAATTGATCTTGAGTCCTGAACAAGACTCAAAACATTTTAAGATGAATGCTATATTCTTTACAATTTCCATCTCCCCATGAAAAATTAACATTGTGTCATCAGCAAACTATAAATGAGAAAGGCCAACTGAACCTCTACAAATGTGAATTCCTTCTTTCATACCATTCATCTCAGCAATGCTAAGCATACGGCTCAGTATGTTAGCAACAATAATAAACAACAGTGGAGATGAAGGATCTCCCTATCTGAGTCCACTAGAACTCTTAAAATATCCATGAACACTACTGTTAATGATGACTAAAAGCTTGGCTGTAGATACACAATTTTTTATTGCCCTTATCCACTCTACTGGAAATTTAGCTGCCTCCAGAACATTCTATAAATAGTTCCAAACAACCCTATCATAGGCTTTGCTGAAATCCAGAGTTACAAAGAACCCCTTCTGTATCTCTTTTCTTCAGTGAATTCAATACCTCATGTGCCATCAAAAAATTATCATTCAGCTTTCTTCCCTGAATAAATGTTGATTGATTGACTTGCACTAAGCGATTCAGGACTTTACTCAATTTAGTTGCATGAATTCTTGCTAAAATCTTATATGACCCATTCAGTAAACTAATGTGCATGAAATCTTTTAACTCTGAGGCACTCTCCTTCTTTGGAATAAGGACAAAAAAAGTATGATTAAGGCTCTCACAACTTTTCCCCTGACAAATACATTCTTTTGCAGTTCTGACCACATCATCTTTCACTGTCTCCCAAAACATTTGGTAGAAAAAGATCCGAAATCCATCTGACTCCAGTGCCTTATCTCCTCCTAAATCAAAATTGTTGATTTGACTTCACCCTTAGTAATATCTTGAATAAATAAATTTTGTTCTTCTACTGACGAGAAAGCAACATCTGGATCTAGCCAACTAGGAAACCATCTTTTTTCTGCAGTAAAGAGATTCCTATAAGACTGAACAATTTCATTAGCAATATCATCCTCATCTGCCAGCCATTCATCTCCTTTTTTTATAACTGTAATAAGCTTCCTTCTATTCCTTCCATTAGCAATTTGATGAAAAAAAGTTGTATTCAAGTCTCCTTCCTTCAACCATAGAGCTCTAGACCTTTGCCTCCATAAAATTTCCTCTTCTTGTAGCCATACAAAATATTGATCCTTCATACTGGTTCTCTGTTGAATTTCCTGCTGCAATACCATGCTAGTCTCTTCAATGTCATCCATCTTTTCTAATTCTTCCAGAATCTGTGTGTTATGCTTATATCTTTCCTGCCTCCACTGAACAGCCCAACCTTTTCTCTTCTCTTCAAGTTCCCAAGTTTTGTAGCTAGAAGCAATGCACTTGATTGAGCTTCTATAGATTTTCTCCAGGAGTTGTGAACCATATGCTTAAATTCTTCATTACTCATCCAAACCTTTTCCAGACGAAAAGGCTTCTTCCTGATCATCTTCCTCTGGCAATAAATAGCTGCTAGTGGAAACAAGCCTCTCCATCTGTCATCAACCAGTACTCTATCCAGCTTGGACATCGAAGGTCTATCTCTACCAAGTGACCAGGTGAATCTCTGATTGGATAACTGTAATTCCATTAGACCACATTCCTCAATCCATGAGTTGAAAAATCTCATGCCATTATTAAACTCATAGTTTGTGGTATTGTACCAGATCAGGCCGACTCGTATCGGGGCCGACTCGATCAACTGATACGCACCAAGTCGGATCGGATCGTGCTGACTCATACATGTTTAATAGAATATTTTAAGTTAAGTTTTTCCTATTTGATAAGTAAAATTATACTTTTTATATCAATTAATAGGATATATTTCCCTAGAATGTGACTTAAACTCATTAATTTTAAAAAGCAACTCATTGATTTTAACAAACTTATTGGCTAACTCGAGCCGAGCGACCCATGTAAGTCGGACCGAGTTGGCCCGCGTCGTATCGGTATCGTACAATATTTGAGAAGATACGATCCGATACGGATCAGCGTTACGGCGAACCTTGATAGAAATATAGTTCTGAGCAGAGGGAAATCGGTCGATTAACTGAACTTATAAATTAATAATCGGTTCAATAATCAGATTATTAGTTACCATTTGCATAGTTGCACCTAGGTTCAAAAGGTAAAAAAATAGCATAGGAGCGCATTGAGTGTTTTCTTTCATGATAAGGTCTCTCCTCTGCATGGGTGACTTATATGGCCCACCTGCTGTTACGTGATGAACGGAAATTATAGGGCTGTCAAAATGGGTCTGAGACCCAGGACCCAACCCTCTGGACGCAGATAACCCAATAACCTAATAACAGACTTGCTTATGCTTGTTAGTTTAAATTCTTTAAACAGAATTCTATGAACCTGAGCCTGAAAGTGGGCCCATCTTCAACTGTACAGAGAACAAACTATACTCAGTTTTTTTTAACTGATTTGAGGTGTAATTTTCACAAAAAAAGAGACAGCTATTAATAGACACATTCATCCATTCACCCAGAAATATTAATGAGTCTGGTTTGGGTCTAGATCCATATATTTTGGGCCTAGATCTACTCAGACTCTGCGCACTTACAGCCGTATTAGAGAAGATGTTAGAATTAGATTTTCTCGTTTCCATGTACAAATACCATGCCGGCAATCAGAGACAAGTTCCAGCGGTTCGCACATGAACAGGAGTCTAGTGAAGTCATAGTTTACCTATTGGTTCTTTTTCACTCCCTTTACACTTTCTTTAGTCGTCCAATAGGTATGTAATACTTTATTGGTTCTCCTAAGCAAGTATTATATGATTGGACAGCTATTTTTACAAGTGACATGACAAATTAAATATAGGTACAATTCTGGACATGATAAATGTGCACAAGCGTGACACAAATGTTTCGTGGATGTGACAAATAATATTTATCACACCTACGAAGCATTTGTCACGTCTGAAAAATATTTATCATCTCTACGCATCAGCATACAAATTTTGACGTGACAAATATTTTACAGGCACAACAAATACTTCGTAGACATGATAAATAATATTTGTCATATCTTTAAAGTATTTGTCGTTCCTCTCTTTAGTACTTGTGGTAGAATGCCAACTATAGATTTATAGTGTGACAAATATTTTAAGACGTGACAAATGTTTGGTAGGGGTGACAAATATTTTTAAGACATTTCTCGTGCTCAGAATTCAGTATCCGTATTTAATAATGGTCACTTATGAAAAAAGTTGCCTAACCATGTGGCACCTGCCTAGGTGGATAAATAACATCTTACATTACAAGATGACTCAACTTACTATATACCTTATATTGCAGCAGATGTTACTCTTTTGTCACGTTCCCAAACAACCCTTTCACTATTTACTTACTTTCTATATGCCATGACATTGTAGTAGGGGTACATTTATCAGGTGCGAAATTTGAAATGAAAAAGTACATCATAAATAAGTTTCTATTTAGAATATAATTTAAAATTATTACAAATTTGATACTTCTTGATGATGGTTGTAAAATTCAAAATTATTATAAATTTGATACTTATATTTGTTACTCTTAAGCTTATATGACCAGAAAAGTAGTAATCAATAAAATGAGCACGACCACTTAGGTGTCATCTAAACTTGACGCATTGCATAACATACAATATAAGCATAAAGACTTCCTAATACCTAAACTTATAGCTAAATTATCAGCAAGCTATGATAATGTACATTTTAAATAAGTCAGATTATACAAAATAAATCTAATCACAATGTTTATGATACAAAAACAAGTAGAATTACAATGTTTATCTTAGCAAATGATGCTATTTTGTTGGAATATGGCTTGAATCTGGATTCCTCTCTCTTATTTGGACTTGTGCTAGAGTCCTATTCGGAGTGGAATTACTCCTACGTTCTACTACTGCATCTTGCAACAGTTCTGGGCATGTATGCGGCAGCACTCAAAAACAGCGGCTGGAAGATGATGCATCTTTGCGGAGGAGATCGAGACCCATACGGAGGCGTTTCCTAAACAGCTTTGCCTTGGCACATAATTTGGGAACCGTGTGAGAGAAAGACTCTTAATTTGAGTAGAATTTTTTTTTAAGTAAATTTGCGGCACCGGTAGTCAGTGTTTTTAATTAAAAAAACTTTTTAATTTTTTTTTTTTGGTCAAACCTATTTACATGGCCATATACTATGATTTAAGATTGGACGACTCAAAAAAAGATGAAAGATAAAAAATCATCTCGAAATGAATAGTAAAAAAACGTCTAGATCGTACGGCCATGTAAATAAAATCTTTGGACAGACATCTAATCGGATTGTGCACCCATCTGCTATGACCATATAATGAAGTTCTTCATCGTCTTCGTCCGTGGATGTAGGTCTTTGACTGAGCCAAGTTAAATCTCTTGTCTTCTCTTGTGGATGATTGCTTCTTTGTTGATCTCGTCACGTTCTGTGATTGTATTTGCTTCTGCATATGCGGCACAGCCTATCAACACTACTTATCCTAATTTTCATATGTATAAACATTTTTCAAAGTTCAAAGATTTGTAACGCTATCAAATTTAATTATTTTCTTATTCTCTCTTTGTGCGGATTCGAATCCGCGTTCGATCCATTCCAATAGAGCGACCAACCGTGCATGTTTCTAATCTCCAACAGTATTCATGCTGGTTTTTGGTTGATGGATTGTCCTCGATTCTCTCACAAGTGACTATGAGATCAATCACATCCTATGAGAAGGAACATATATTAATCTTATTGGATATTTGATACCCTTTCTCAAATATTTCAATTACGAACTGCTGAGAATATATATTTAGATAAGATTAATCTCATTACTATGATCTTATCACGATTTAATCTTCATTGCATGTATTCATAGACTTTACTATGATATAGTCTACTTGATTTACATATAATGAATTTAATACCTTTTATTATCATAAATAAGAATGAGAATGTACATCACAGTTATGAGATTGGTTTGACAGGCATCCATAACTAATATTTTTTTGTATACATTTAGACAGCTTGGCAATTTTACTGTGAGAATTGTGTATACTTTTTTTCTGTAGTTTGCACTCGGATAGCCTAACAACTTCACCGTGAACAATGTGTATACTTCCTGTTTATAGCATGCTATAGTTAAGAGTAACTTGACTACTAAATATCTTTACTCTGCACTCAGATAGCCTGACGGCTTCCTTAGGAGTAACTTCTATACTCTATTAGATCACATGTCGTATGAATCCTCTACGCTTAGCATTATCTGTGACAATAGGCATGGGGGAGATAGGAGAAATGTAAAATTTAACAGAATCAAAAGAAAAATATAAACATGAAACACTCTAGGAGGCTTCACACATCTCTCTTCTAACTTCTTTGAGAGCTTGGGTAGGGAACGGTTTCACTCTTTTCCTCTCCTCTTTTCTCTCTTCTTTTCTTAGATTTCTTGCTAGTGGGGAGAAGAAGATGGAGCTCCTCTTCCCTTTGCTTCTTCTTCTTCTTTTCTTCTTCTCTTCCTCTTCTTCTTTCCCTCTCCCTTGGCCCAGTTCTTGCTTGGGCAGAACCAAAATGTTATATAGCTATGGCCTTCATCTTGCCTTGGGGATAAAAAGGGGATACTTTAAAGAGGAAAAAAGAGGATATGCCCCATCATTGGCCAGCATATAGGATGAGAGCACATGCTCTCTTTTCATTGGTCATTCTTAGCTTTTTACCTACCCCATCTTCTAGAAGTCTTTTGGCTTTCTATCTTTTAGGGAGACTTTTGGGTATAGAAAAATACATATTTTCTTCTCTTTTACTTTTCTTGGGCAGTAAAAATGAGGTAAAAATACGGGCATGGGCAGCCCACCATCCTTAGGCTTGTCTTCGTGCATATGGGTCTCACTTGAAAATGGGACAACAGATTTGTCAAGCCCACAGTCTTGCTGGCCGAACCAGGCCCATTTGGGCTTAATATACGTTTACTTTCTTCCTTTTAGCCCAGTCACATTTTTAGTGACAACAACAATTTTCTATTAATTAAGCAATTTTTGCAAAAATAACCTTAAAATTTTGGTCGCATATTTGTCTATCACTACATCCAATACTTGCAAAAGTGCTCCCAATGTTACTATTTTTTAGCATTTTGTTAAAAATCTCTTATCTAATTTTAACTAAATGTTAATTAAAAATAAAAATTTTAAAATATCTTTCTTCTTGAGTGTAAAAATAACCATGTTATAATTTTAATTGGAGATTTATCTATCTTATTTATACCATCATAAATAACCTTGTTGCATTGCATTATATATAAAAAAAAGTTGATCCATTAGTATTCTATTCAAAATCTTTTATGTAAACCTTGGCTAACCTTCAACTAAAGTTTAAAAAATCTAAAATACCATTATTTTTTCTTTAACTCCATTATTTTTTCTTTAACTCCCTTTTGCTCTCTTTTCAATTCTCCCTCTATCTCTCTTCTTCTCTCTTTGGCGCAGTATGTCAATCGAAAGAACTTCTTTTTATAGGGGGCATGTTTTGTTCAAATATCAAATTTGACTGAAGAGAGCATACTTGTTGCATACTTAACAGAGGTTAATTATGGGGGGATCTTTACAACTATTGCCATGCAATGAAGTTATTTAATAGTACGAAAATGAGATAGATAATTATGTAAGTAAATTTCTAGGAGGATTATTTTTAAAAAAGTATTTTTGTTCTTTCCCCAACTCTCTTTCCATCTATATTTGTACCTTTGTTTCTCTCTCTTTGACATAATGTGTCAATAAAAAAATTATAGAAACATTTTCATTCAAACTTAAATTTGACACTTGAAAAAGAAATAGTCACTACATTCTTAACTTAGGTTATCCACATAGCTATTTTTTATAAATATTGCGATGCAGTGAAATTATTTATAATAACATGAAAATAAGATAAATAAATGTACAACTAAAATTTTCAGAAGGTTATGGTTGCAAAAGAAATCCCATTAGTAAGCTATTTCCCGCCCCCCAACGAACACCCTCAACCCAAAATTCTGCCTATGTCCCTGTAGCTGGCATACCAACGCTGAGTAGGAGCACAATGCCGTCTGCTGCTGCCTCTGCACCGCTCTCCTCTGCCGCTTCCATCCCCACATCCTCTTCTTCTCTGCCTCCCACGGTTGGCGCAGACAGGCCGGCGCCGCCTGCCCCCCTCCGCCACCTCTCGCTTCCCCGCCTGCTCAAGGCCTGCGCCGGATCGGCGGTGCTCTCCCAGGGGAGGCAGCTCCACGCCGTGGCCCACAAGCTCCGCCTCTCCTCCGACCTCTACGTCCAGACCTCCCTCATCTCTATGTATGCCTCCTGCGACCAGCCTGGAGACGCCCTCCGCGTGTTCGACCGAATGCTCCACCGGAACGTCGTCGCCTGGACGGCTGCGGCGGATGCCTGCCTCCGCTCCGACCGCCCGGACGCCACCGTCTCCCTGTTCCGGCGGATGCTCGAGTCCGGCGTCCGGCCGGATACGTTTTCGCTGGTGAGCCTCCTGTCTGCGTGTTCCCATCTGGGTGCCCTCGGTTTGGGCCGCGCCGCTCATGGCTACGTCGAGAAGGCTGCGGATGTGGAGCTGACGGCCGTGGTTGGCACTGCGCTCGTGGACATGTACGGCAAGTGCGGGGCCGTGGATGATGCGTTCGAATCATTCGATAAAATGCCAAGCAGGGCAAGGACCATCCAGTGTTGGAACGCCATGCTGCACGGCTTCTCGGTGAACGGCCGTGGCGCCAGGGCCTTGCAGCTGTTCTCGAGCATGGAGTCTGAGTGCAGTGGAGTCCGGCCCAACGAGTTGACGTTCCTCTCACTCCTCTGCGGATGTTCGCACGCCGGGCTGGTGCAGGAAGGCAGGCATTTTTTTGATGTTATGAGAACGAAGTACGGGATCGAGCCGGGGGTCAAGCACCATAGCTGCATGGTGGATCTGCTCGGCCGTGCTGGATTACTCGAAGAGGCTCTACAAGTAGCCTTGACCATGCCTGTCAAGCCTAACCATGTCATCTGGGGATCTCTACTGAGTGCATGTAGGATCCATAAGAACTTGCGGTTAGCAGAACAAGTGATGGAGAAAGCCATTGGAGAAGGAAGCCCAGTTGGTGACACGAGCCACTACGTTATCATGTCGAACATGTACAGAGAG
Source organism: Zantedeschia hybrid cultivar (assembly GCA_030544215.1). NCBI lineage: Eukaryota > Viridiplantae > Streptophyta > Magnoliopsida > Alismatales > Araceae > Zantedeschia > Zantedeschia hybrid cultivar. Next base: position 70,247,111 of record JARZZO010000002.1, read on the forward strand.
GCGGAGCTGATGGACAGGATGGCAGACATGAGGACGAGGGTCGGGAGGAAACCAAAGGGAAAGAGCTGGATTGAGGTGGGGCCATCCGTATACGAGTTTGAGGTGAGGGCAAATGGTGGCCTTTCTCATCCAATGTGGGGTGAGATCAGAAGGATGTTGGAGGAGGTGGAAGAGAAGGCCGGCAATGGAAAGGTGGAGGATCCTATGGGCATGCACAGCGAGAAGATAGCATTAGCCTTTGGACTGCTGAGAGTGAGTGGCTCTGCTCCTGTCCGGATCTCCAAGAACCTTCGCATATGTGAAGACTGTCACAGTCTGATGAAGTCAGTTTCAAGAGTCTACAATAGGGAGATCATCATCAGGGACCGCGCTCGTTTCCACCGATTCACGGAAGGGCGGTGTTCGTGCCATGACTTCTGGTGATCAAGAGTGACTGTGTCGAACGCTCGACTCTAGCAGAGGCTTCAATGTGTCTGTTTGGAGTAAGTAGCTGATAGAGACCAGTCTGGAGAGCCTGCAGGGTTAAGAAGGCAAATCGCAGGCGTGTTAATGAGGAGAAAAACCATGTTGTATATGTTGAAGTCATTAAAACGTGACCAACAATGGAATTTGATTATAGTCACAACAACTGCAAATAATAGGCAAACTACCGGAGACAGCCTTGAATGAAGTTGGCTGATTGGAAGGCGATGTTGCTGTTGAAGTATCATAACCAGGCAGGACAATTGGGTTCAGAGGAATGGTTAAATGAAAGCAAACTTGTGACTTCCTGTTAGTCTTTGTAGTTTGGCTGATGCACCCCTAAATCCTGGTCTCTTCAGGAGTCTTCTATGACCACATGCAAGGCACCTCTCTCCTCGTCGCATCATACCTAGGCAACAATATGTTAACATCAGTGAAAGAGCACGAGAGTCTGCAGCGGAGTGAAGAGAAGGGCTCCAGTTCTCCCCTTGGAAGGAAGTAAGGGCTCTGGGGTTAGAAATTTTCTGCCCTTTGGCATGTGGCATATGCCTCATCAATCCTCAGACTGGAAGTGGGCGTTATGGCTGTTGGAGTAGCCATGGAGGGGGATATCAATCTTTTCTTTGTGGAAGTAAATTCTCTCATGCCTTCACGCTGTGCTTGCATCACATCTATTATACTTCTTACCCTCTATCGCTTGCAATATGGCAATATCTATTTCACACTTCTACACTATCTATTTTTTCATGTGTAGGGTTAATATTTGGGAGACTATTGCTTAACATAAAGAAGTGTGGCATCCATATAGGTGCTCAACCTAAAGAAGGAATACCTTGGACATGGCCTGTAAGCCAGCGTTTTCCTGCAGCATGTCGTTTGTCGAGCCAATTCGGCTGCCTAAAGTATACTGTTTGTATTAGCAGGATGTTATATTTATAACAAGGTGTTAATCCAGCTGGCGCTTCTGTACACCATAGTCTTTGTACAGAGTTTGGGACGTCCACGTTTTATGTAATGAACCATGTAACAAACTCTTTTGGTGTTGTTGAAACGATATGCCACTATAAATAAGATCGGCGTCGTAAGTGCCATACACTTACGCCAGGCATATTCTTGCTCAAGTCTTACGCCAGGCATATTCTTGCTCAAGTCTTCGATTTAACATGGTATCAGAGTAGGAGTTAACCATTCTTTCCTCCCGCCCTCCCTTCTTCTTTAAGAATCTTGTATGCATGAAGTAATGGGAGAACAAGTTTCCTCTGCAACTTCGACTCCAATTGCTACTACAACTGATCCAGCGGCAATCTCAGGAGGTTTGGAGAATCCCTACTTCCTGCATTCTTCTGATTATCCAGATGTTGTTCTCGTTTCCACCGTGCTTAATGGCGACAATTATACTTCTGGGCAATGTGCTATGTCTGTCGCACTTTCTGCGAAAAACAAGTTAGGATTCATCAATGGTGCCATACTAGAGCCGCCAATTGGAGATCCTCTCCATAGTTCCTGGGAACGAATCAATAATATGGTTCTATCTTGGATTCTGAATTATGTTCATCATGACTTGGTTCCTTCTACTCTCTATGCAAATTCTGCATTTGAAGTTTGATCTGATCTCAAGGAGCATTTCTCTCCTTCTAATGGACCGTGGATCTTTAATCTTGAAAGATCAATTGCTACTCTTCAACAGGGGAATGATTCCATGGCCAAATATTATAATACACTAAAGGTTTTTGGGATGAACTCACTCAATATGAAACCTATTCTTGTGATATGATCAATTTTGTCCAACAGCGTCATCTCATGCAGTTCTTTATGGGGCTCAATGATACCTATTCCAGTGTACGCAGTCAAATTCTTCTGATGGATCCTCTACCACCTGTGAACCGTGCTTGTTCGTTAATCTTGCAAGATGAATCCCATTGTCTTCTTCAAAGCCCCAACATCCCTGAAGCTTCTGGCATGTTTGCTAGATCTGGTAATCCTTCTGTTAATTCTACTGTTCGAGGACGTTTTGTTGATAAGAGAAGCAGAAACATAGAGAGGTGTTCTCACTGTAATATTCCTAGCCACACAAAGGAGAATTGCTACAAGTTGACAGCTGAACGTTGTTCCAATTGTTCTATTCCTGGTCATACCAAGGAACAATGCTACATACTCTAGTTTTCCACCTCATTATCATAATGTTCGTTGCAACTAGGACAAGAATGTTCAGGGGACTGCTGCCTCATCCCCCTCTCTAACTGCTGAACATTATGGACAGCTGCTTAAACTCTTGAGCTCGAGTAATCCAACTTCATCTTTCCCACATGCTAATATGGCAGGTATGGCTTCTCATTCTAATTCCCGCACCTGGATTCTTGATTCTGGTGCATCAACGCATATTACTTCTTCTTCACATTATCTAACACCCTTACTCAATCACACTTTACCCACTTGGATTACCCTCCCAAATGGAACTTGTGTTCCTGTTCATTATATTGGTTCATCTCGCCTTAATAACAGTATTAATCTTCCTTTTGTCTATCATACGCCCTCAACCACGACTTCTTCTTTTGAGCTTTGGCATCAATGGTTAGGCCATCCATCCATGGAAACGCGGTGAAAATTGGCGCACATTTTATATTCCCTTAATATTTCCATGTCTGTACATTGTTCCACATGCCCTTTGGCTAAACAATCTTGTCTTCCCTTTGCCAATAGTAATTCAAATACTAACAACCCATTAGATCTTCTTCATTGTGATCTATGAGGTCCATATTCACTTGTTTCGCGTACTAGCGCATGTTTTTTTTCTCACAATTGTTGATGATTTTAGCCATTTTGCATAGGTCTTCATGTTAAAATTCAAGTCCCAAGTGTGTTCTACGTTTTGTTCTTTTGTTTCGCACATAATGAATAATTTTCCTTATACCATAAAACGCATAAGTGCAAACAATGGAACTGAGTTTTTCAACACTTCTTTTAGACAATATCTTGCAACAAATGGCATTGCACATGAGCACACATCTGCTACTTCTTCATAGCAGAACAACATTGTTGAAAGAAAACATTGACATCTCCTAGATGTCGCTCGTGCTCTTCGCATTCAGTTCAATCATCTTCCAAAATTTTATTGGAGTGATTGCATTCTTACAGTAGTCCATCTTATTAATCTTCATCCTACAAAAGTTATTCGTGCTCTCACTCCTTATAAAGCATTTCATGGAATCCCACCTTCATATGACAGAATTTGTGTCTTTGGATGTCTGTGTTATGCTTCCACAAGTCATTTAGATTCTAATAAATTCAATTGACGTGCTCGGCGCTACATTCTCCTTGGTTATCCTCCTCTCCAAAAGGCATATCGTCTTTTAGACCTTAATACTCATCAAGTTTTTACTAGCCGTGATGTCAATTTCCATGAGGATATCTTTCGTCTGTTTGATTCCCCCTTACCTCCACCTTCTTCTATTGGTTTTTAACTTTCTGTTCCTGATTCTACACCTCTTGATACACCACCAATGGCTCCTTTACATTTGTCTTTACCTATCACCTACAAACCCTTCATCTCCAACTCCACTAGCTTCTAAACGCTCTACCAGAGTCACTAAACATCCTACATACCTAATTGATTTCGTTCCAGGTTTCACGACTTCTCCTGACTTCTCTTCATCAACAGGTTTAATACACTATCCTCTTTCTCATCATCTCAATTACCATAATTTTTCAAACCGACATACTGCTTTTCTTTCTTCTCTTCATCACACTACAAAACCTTCCACTTATACTGAAGCTATTCAATCCCCACATTGGCGTGCTGCTATGGATGAAGAACTTCCTGCTCTTGCGCTTAATAATACTTGGTCAATTACATCTCTCCCTCTTGGTAAAAAAGTTGTTGGTTGTCACTGGGTTTATAAGATAAAGTACAATTCTGACAGTTCCATTGCTCGGCATAAGGTATCCTTTGAGTAATTATTAAAATTTAAGAGCCTCTTCTCAAGTTTAAATTTTTAGAAGAATGACTTTCCCGAATAATCTCTAGTATTAGTGCCCTTTTTGGTAATTAAAGAATAATAAGGGTCTCGTTAGATGTTTCTTTCAATCAAAGATATGAAAGTCGTATTATGTAGATCAAGATTAGGATAATCCATTTGTAAAATAATTGAGGATATTTTAGGTAGTATCATTCAAAAAATATGACTTTTGTCCCATTTTGATAAAAAAATTAGAATGGACATCTCTTTTGGATATTTGAATTATAGTATCTCTATTAAGTATTTTGAAATTTTGTACCTTTTTAATAATTTTCCCTAAAAACAAACCCAAGAAACTGAGTAGATCACATACTAGATAATTGAGTAACATGGTCTGTGTGTGATACTTTTAGGTAAACATGAGCTCACCCTTTTGTTCATGATTTTAACAACAAATAGATATTAAAGCTAATTACTAATTGTTCATAATTTAAAAAATTAGATTTTAAGAATGATTAATTTAGAAGAATTAATTACAACCCCTTGTCAGATGCCCGTCTAATTTCTCACCTCTATCGACCTCCATCTATGCCAGGCCCTTGCCTCATGGGAGACTTACTAGTTTTTCACTCTTCACAATCATTACCTTGTTTCTTAATTTTACTTTTACTTATTTATCTTTTTGTTGGGTCCATATCTATAATATGTTAATACCTTTGGACATGGAGGTGAGGGCAAACATGTCATTTATTGTGTAAAGAAGGAGAAGTACCTCATGCCCATGTGAGTAAGGACATACAAAGATCCTGAGAAAGAGGTCAAGAAAACCTCATCTCCATCTTGAAGTGACTATGTTAGTAGTCATTGGTCAATTTTTTTTAAGAAAATTATTGAACTTAGAAATTGCTTAAACTCAACCACTTGATCATCTAATCTTTAAATAATCAGCTATTTTAAAAAGAAATGGAAGAAGAGGGAAGGAAATCGACTGTCCTTTTCTTTTGGGTTAACCAAGTGTAGGTGGTGCTAAAGAATTAGAAACTGTAGAGGCTTTCTCCAACTCTTGCATTTAGATGATTCACACTCCATTGGTGAATGCAATTGATACGATGGATGGAAGACATTATTGCAATTGATATGATGGACTAAAGATATTGCCTTTTTTTAAGCAAAGTAACTTTCATTCCAGTAAAGAGGAAGAAGTACAAGATAGGGGGAAAGAAAGAAGGGGCACTCCATAGGAGAGAGGAGAACTAGTACAAAGGGAGGGAGGATATCCCAATAGACAAAGAGGTAAGCCAAAGCATACACCTAATAAAAGCCTCAATGAGTAGGACTTCCTAACAAAATTAGTAAAGAAAATGAAAATGGAGGAGATCAAATGCCCACCAAAGACTAAAGTCACTAATGAAATTGTTACATCTCAAAAGAAGCAATCGAAGAAGATGAAGGAAGCTCAAAGGAACACGCCTCTAAATAGATGTATGATGTTGCTAATGTTGGGATCTAGACAGGACGGGAAGAACGCAGTGGAAACATACAAAAATTATCCCCCTTGATGCCCGCAGATCCGTTTCAGAACAAAAGCAGTGAATCAAAAAATCGGATTGTGATCACATCACCGTACGCGGATTTGAATCCGCGACCATGTCGGTTCCGTAGAGGCAATGCCGCTAGCCGCACAAGCGTACGGCCTCCAGCGATATCCACACTATCCTCTGCGGTGGTTCGTCCTTGCTTCCTCGTCCAGATCAGCACGCTCGCTGAGGAATCTTCGCCTCAACAGCGTCCGAAACATGCAGACTGGAATTTCTGACTTTCAGGATTTGCACGCGGCGGAGACGGGAAAGCACCCGGCACCCCAGGAGGGGTGCCCAGTGATAGAATTGGGTGGCCTCAAAGCCAATCACTGTACATTCTAATTCAGATTATTAATAAAGGTAATTATTTCTTCATTTATAGTTCTCGCAAATTAACTGTCGTAATGAAGGTCTGTAGACAAATGTATGGGATATTGAATCATAATGAGATCATGATGGTGAGATCAATATTCTTAGTCACTTGTCTTAAACAGTTCTCGATCATAGGATATTTGAGATGGACATTAAATATCCGATAAGATCGACACAAGTTATGTCTGCTCATGCGATGAGGGTGAATGATCTCACATTCACTCGTGTAGTGACACTAAGACAAACTTGTGGATGCTCATTAGAGAATGAGTTCACTGAACAGACCCAAATAAGAATTCCTGGATGGTAATTATACTTATTAGTCAACCAGGGAATTCGATCGTTGCAGTAGCACAGTTGATCCTTTGACCTGAGTTACCAATGATATCTTGTTTGTAGACCATTGTGTCTTGATTCTCTGACTTGTGGACTTTAACCATTAAGTCCACGATAGTCAGTTTCTCAGATACAGTGGAAAGCTTGCGAAGGAAACTGAGTTAATAACAGGGGATCACTCACTCTTGGTATAAGACTGGAGAGAGAATGTCCTATAGATGTGTACACAGAAATCCCTGGCCAGGGTCAAATGAAAGAGATGTCTTTCTAGAAATTAACTGAGTACTGGAATCCATCTAAACAATGCGATATAGAGTTTGACTATAAAACCATACCCTTGCGTTATTGGGACATTAGATAAGTGAAGGATTTTATCTGTGCGGTATCTGCAGACGGAAAGGTTCAAATAAAGGGAACAATATCCCTTATATCTTCTGGGATCATGAGGTAGTGTTTGGTATCGTTCGTGGTCAGAAGGCCAAGTGGATTAATCATCATATGATAAACCACTTATTTATTAAATTAATTAATTAACATATGATGTTTAAATATTAATTAATAAATATTAAACTTTACAATTGGTTCTAAGTTTAATAGGCCTGAAACCGGACTGATATATGGGCCTAGAGGGTCACACACATAAAAGTTCTCGTAAGACGGTGAGAGATGTTAAATATCATGCTTATCTGGATTTTTATGAAAAGGCACAGGATAAACATGAATATTTAATAGAGAGTTATCCAAGGCCAAACTCTTGGATAATCATGAGAATTAATCCTTGTGCTTATCCTTATTTCTTATATAAGGAGGCCAAGGGGAGGGGTGAAAGAGGTTGGACGAAAAAACACACCCTCGGATTTTCTCTCTCCTCTCTCTCTCTCCTTCTCTCTCTCTTGGAGTAGATCTTTCTCTCTCCGCGCATGGTGGATTTGAGATCGGGTCGGAGTACTCAAGTCGAGGAGGAAATCACGTCTGCATCGGGAGCTCGTGTGGATACCTCTAGAGATCGTGCACGTGCGCGATTACCGAGTTAGAATCATCCACGGGAGATTCTAAACCCCGCAAAGGTGAAGAACCATTCTTCCCACGTTTATTTAATTATCCGTTTTACGATCCCAGCAACCGATACATAGGAATCGATTTATTTTTCCGCTGCGTTTTAGGCGATTCCTTACAGTGGTATCAGAGCCAGGTTGCTGGTTCGATCGTAAAACGGCATCGTTTTACGTGATTATTTCTCGTTATGCGTGCAGAACCTGTATTGTACATGTTCTTGGGCTAAAATTTATTTAAATATTTGGGAATCGTTCCCGCGTTTTTAGAATGTCTAAAATTATTGAGATATGATCCCGGATTTAAATAGGGTTGTTTTAGGGCATCTTTGGGATCGTCTGTTAGAAAGGGATCCTGTTGGGTTATGCTTCTTTATCGTATGCATGTTCCGGAAGAGAAGGAAATAATTTTGATGAGGAAAGCTATGGGAGTTGTCCCTGGCTTCTTGCTGCTGCGTAGGACGCCCAACAACCACATGCACCCTCGCCATGGTCGCCCTTCATGGCCCCGACCGGCCAGAAACATGTTTGACATGCATGCAGGACGGTGGCCTCATGGCTAAATTATTTTTCATTCTCTGGGAAGCATGCAGTTTTAAGGGGAGAATAGCATGGGTTTTTGCGACTTGAGTAGGCCTTCAACCTTCCGTCTGGTATGACCAGAGGGATCACAAGTCTTGAACGAAACCCCACCTTCTCCGTTAATAGCCGACGGGTGCCTTCTTTTTCCCCACTGACATGCATACAAATTGTAGGCCATGCGGCCATGCAAACGGGATAAAGCCTACATGCAGGATGATAGGCGACGTCCGACAACGTCTGGGCACTGCCGGCGACGACCGTCGGCCTCGCCGGGGTCGTCTGGCACCGCCCCGGTCACCCCTTGGCCGGCGGCGCCCTCCCCCCAAGACGGGAGGACCGCGAACCAGTCACCCCCTGCCAGAAATCCTAATCGGGTGTCGGGGGCGACTGGCGCGTGGGCCAACGGGCCAGCCCACCCGAGCCCGCGCCTACCCGAACCCCGCCAGGACCCGAGCAGACCCGCGCCAGATCTGGACCGGATCCAGACCCGACCGAACCCTACAGACCCATTAAGCCCTATTTTACCCCTTTTAGCCCATTAAAATTAGTTTTAAACCTTTTTTTTCGCAGTTTTAAAAAAAAAATGTGTTTAAACTGTAAATATTTTAATTAACAGATTATTAAATTGTTTAATTGACTGTTAATTAAAATTGTAAAGGTTTAAAGTTAATGGGATATTTGTTAATTATTTCAAATAGTTTTAAATCAACTTAATTCCCTATTTAACTATGAAGTTGAGAATTAGATTCTTAGACTTAATTCTTTTTGCATAACCTGAAATCCCTTTTAATCTGTTCAAATTGTTTGAATTTAGTGATTACTTAACTAAATAGTTTAGTTAGATCTTTTGTCAATAATATTGTGAATATTTATTGATTTAAACTTGAAATAATTGTTATTTCAAAACCTATTGGTATTATAATTTTATATTTATAAAAGTTAATACCAACAGTAATTATGAGATAATTATCTTGATGCATATGATGTGTTTCATGGTGGGATGATCATGGACTTAGTTTAATCATGTGATGGTTATTTTGTGAATGAATGGGATGCATGTTTCATTTGGTATTTTAAATAGGACCTGCGTATCCTCCTCTCTCTTAATCCAACTGTACATTCTATCTTCCTTTAAGTTTGTACTCCTCTTGATAAGATCAAGGTTTCTTATTATTATTTAAATGTACATTTATGGACCTGCGAGTCCTAAATTTCATATTTAAATGTTATGGATTAAGCTTAGAGGACGTGATCTTCTGAAGACAACTCTGGAGGAAGGACTCGCATCAAATGGAACCGGTGTTGCTGTTTTCACATTAGGATTTTATTATAGATCATCGTTTGGCTCCAATGATTCCATAGTAGCTTAAGTAGTCCATGATCATCCCTATTTATTTTTCTACATATATGTGATATCTGTGGAATATGCTATTATATATATGTATTTCTATTAAGTATTATGATACTTCAAATCGAAATATTATTAATAACACGATTTTTATAAATTAACTCAAAAACCCTCTTTCAAAATTTAAGTTGTAAACGTGAGATATTCAGAATAATCTACGTAACCCACCATCATTATAGATGTAAGGATAATTTTTATTTCAAATGGATTTGTTGTGCTACCACAAGGCCTATTTGATTTAGAAATTAACCTAGGTCTACGACATGTGATGTCATTAAGATAAATGGACAAATAGTGTAGTTTTGTTGTGCTACCACAAGGATTGCACTATGAATTCATGTTATCTAAGTAATTATGGATAAACTTAACTGAATCTTTTGATTTGTTGTGCTACCACAAGGTCATTCTGATTCAGGGGTTAAATATGATCGGATATTGCAAATGTTGCAATTGTCAAGAGTTGACTGCCTAAGGGACTTGATGTGATTTGTTGTGCTACCACAAGATCACATGCATGATGCCCGAAGAATTCTGATCCTCACTAGGAGATCACCGGAATCTCCCGTTTTGTATATTAGAGGGTCATACAGATCGCCGAAAAATAGTGGGAGTAAAAAATCTAGATTAAAAGTCCTAAATCTGATTTTAAGAACTATCTGCTTATTTTTCATTATATTTCCTTATAGGTTGCTATGTCGTCACCTAACCCCCTTCGTTGCATACTTGATGCAAACAAACTCACGGGACCAAATTACATTGACTGGTTACGCAACCTGAAGATTGTCCTCAGGTGTGAAAAACTAGCCTATGTCCTGGATCAACCTGATCCAGAACAACCTGGTGAGAATGCTAACGAAGATGAATTAATAATGTTTGAAAACTGGAAAGTGGACTCTGTTAAAGTCCAGTGTTATATACTTGGTTCAATAAACAATGAACTACAGCGACAGCATGATAACATGGAAGCCAAATCCATTCTGACTCACCTACAAGAGTTGTTTGGTGAACAATCGAGAACAGAAAGATATGAGATATCTAAGAAACTGTTCAGGACCAGAATGAGCGAGGGCACATCTGTGCAAACTCATGTGCTCAAGATGATTGAATGGATTGAGAGGCTTGCAGTGCTTGGCTTTGTTATAAACAATGACCTAAGCATCGACTTAATCTTACAATCCCTACCAGATTCATTTTCACAATTCATTATTAATTTCAATATGAACAAGATTGAAGTTATACTGGTTGAGCTGCTCAACATGTTGAAGACAGCGGAAGGCACTATCCAGAAAGATAAGCCACATGTAATACTTGTTGGTAAGACCAATAAGAAAAGAAAAGCTGAACAGACCTTTAAGAAAGGTAAGCCAAAGAAGCCAGTGAAAAGCAAACCAGCGGTTATAAGGACAAAGCTAAAGTCAATGATAAAGGTTAGTGTTTCCACTGCCATAAAGAAGGTCACTGGAAGAGAAACTACAAGATTTATCTAGCAGAAAAAGCAAAGGAGAAGCTTCATGTATACTCATGATTGATCTTAACTTGTCTTATAGAGAATCAACATCTTGGGTATTAGATACTGGATGTGTTTCTCATATCTGCAATAACTTGCAGGTGATAACAAGTAAAAGAAGATTGAATCGCGGAGACGTGGATCTGAGACTCGGAAATGGAGCAAAGGTTGCTGCGCTAGCTATGGGGACAGCAAGACTTCAGATGCCTTTAGGAGACTCATTGGAACTAATAGATTGTTATTATGTTCCAACCATTATTCGGAATATCATATCTATTTCATGTTTAGATAAACAAGGATATTCTATGAAACTTGAGAATAAAGGTTATTTTATTTATCGAGGAGACAAATTGTTTGCTTCTGGATATTTATTTAATGGATTATATTTACTTGATATTTCAAATGATGTTTGTCTAGTAAATAAGTCTCTTAAACGAATAGATAAGGATGTGAATAAATCATACCTATGGCATTGTAGGCTCGGTCATATAAATGAAAACATGATTATTAAGTTGCAAAAGAATGGATATCTTGATCTATTTGATTATGAATCATTTGCAACTTGTGAAGCTTGTCTCATGGAAAAAATGACCAAAACTCCATTTTCAGGACATGGAGAAAGAGCCAAGGAATTATTAGAACTAATACATAGTGATGTATGTAGTCCAATGTCCACTCATGCTATGGGTGGTTACTCATACTTCGTTTCATTCACAGTTGATTTCTCAAGATATGGCTGTATATATTTAATGAAATATAAGTCAGAAGTCTTTGAGAAATTTAAAGAATTTAAAAATGAAGTTGAGAATCAGACTAGAAAGAGTATCAAAACTCTTCGATCAGATCTAGGGGGTGAATACTTAAGTATAGAATTCACACAATATCTTAAGAATAATGGTATTCTGTCTCAGTGGACTCTGATAAAGTGTTAAATTGATCATTTAAGGGCAATCATATGCATCATACTCATATTTTTATCTGCAAAATAGTATGAAATGATAGATAATTATATAAAAAGTCCAACGGTACCAATTTCATCAAATTCTGACTTAAAAACATCGTCATTTCATGTGATTAAAGGAGTATAGCGCATTTGCGGTTTTTCGACAAAACCGAGACGAAATGAATAAATATGATGATATTTTTATGATAATGCGCTAATTTATATTTATTTTATGTGAACAGGATATGCCGATGATGCAGTGTAGCTGGTGGAGTTTCCGAAAATTTGGGGGAGGTCTAGTGTTCGGATTTCAACTAAAGTAAGGGTAAAAATGCAATTTGATGTCCTAATATTGCTCTGATTCCTTCTTTCTCTGGAGTTTCCCAAAACCCTCTATTTCCTACCTTCTCTCCAATTTCCCAACCACATCTCTTCCTTTCTTTATTTTAAAAATCCTCTCTCTCTCTTTTTAGAAACTCCTTCTCCAATTCCTAGCAACCTCTTCCTCTAATTCCGACTCTCTCTTCCTCTCTATAAATTCCCACAGCCCCTACGCTCCGCCGGCTCCGATTTTATTTTCCCAGCACCACCAGTATTCCCTCTCTCTCTCGGATTTTCCCAGCTTCTCTCCTCCTCTCCTCCTCTCCTCCTCGGTTTCTCTCCTCCTTCGTCTCGGTTCTCTCTCGGTTTCCCTCTATCCTCTCTTTCCAGTTTTCTTCCTCCCCCTTTTCCAACTCAAACCTGCAGCAGGCTACTCCTTCTCCTCTCTATAATCTTCCTCCCCGCAGCACTCTCCTCTCCGTCTCCTTCCACCAACGCAAACCAGCAGTCGAATCTCTCTCTCTTCTCTTCCTCTCTCCCACGGTTTCTCTTTCTCCCCCTCTGTGCTCCCTCTCTCGGTCTCTCTCTCTGGTTCCCACGCACGTCCCGCGGGCAGCAACCTCCAGATCCCGCACCCAGTGAAGCCTTCTTCCATGCGGTGAAGCCAGCAGCTTCACGGCTTCCACGCGCATGCCTGCAAGTCCTCCATCTTCTCCACGTAGCATGCATGCACGCATGCTTGGTAAAGGCAGCCGCCAACCTGAACGCAGCAACCTGTCCACGTACACCGGCAGTAGCAGCTCCAAGTTCCTCCAGCCATAGCCAGCTTCCAAGTCCCCACCCGACGTTCCAGCACCTCTTCCAGCGTCCTCCACGTGCAGCAGCAACGTCCATGCAGCTGCACCTCCACGCCTGCATGCAGGCAACCACCTCCCAGCAGCTCCAAGCTCCAGCGGCTTCACAGCACATCCTGCGAGCCACCGACAGCTCCCGTCCACGTGCACACCGGCGAGACCCCTCCAGCGGCTTCACAGCACATGCACGCGGCCAGCATCAAGCGCCCGGTCCACTGCGCCAGTGCCTTGCAGCCTACTGTGCCGGCTTACTTGCCAGGAGCCCCATTTGTTGCATGTTATTTCTTTTAGTCATTAGTTAGTTGCTTGGTTAGATTTAATTATTTATTAAGATAGTACAACTAAGAATTTTGTAAGTTTATTTCATTTTTTTTAGCTAATTAATGATATTTTATTAAAATTGCAAATAGTTAAATAGCAATGCTCTTGTTAGCTAAGTGTCGTTTATTCTCCATGTGTGGTTGTGTTTAAATTCTGAAAGTAGTTCCTAGAATTAGATATCAATTTTTTTGTCTTGGGTATTTTTAGTTAATTGAGTTTTTGTCTAATTAGGTAATTAATTGGTCAGTTCAAATCATCGTTTGTTTTAGATAATCAAAATCCAAAGTTTTCAAAGTTAAAAATTTAACTCCCTGTGGATAGACTCGGACTCATCACTATTAATTTTTAAATTTAATTTACTTGAGCCGAATAAATTTAGATTGAACGTTCTTATGAGTGTTTAACGACGCACAATTCGAAACGATCAATTTTTGGCGCCGTTGCCGGGGAGTTAGATTTTTAATTTTGATTATCTTGGATTTAGTGTAATTATTCTTTAGCTAACCTTATTTTTCTTATTTTTGCAGGTACATTGAAAAAAAAAAAAAAAAAAAGGAAAGCGAAATCATTGTCAGTGTGTTCCAACTTTCTATGTTTCAATTTCCTTACTTTAGTTAGTTTCCAATTTTGTAGTTTCTAGTTTAGATAGGTTTCCATTAACTAAAAAAAAGAAACAAAAACAAAAACATCCAAAGTTAAAAATTTTCATCTCCAAGATTAGAAACCTTCCATGCTAGGCATTCATTATTTTAGGAAAGCATGAGCTAGTTTCCTTGCACAGTTATTTCCATAAATTGTTGAAGAGTGCGGGGGAAAGGTACGTGTTTCAATTTTAGCAAGTCATTCATGATTGCATCAACACACCTTGCATTGATTTGTTGCCTTGTATTGCATTCAAAAAAGACTTTAAGGGCAGCAACTTTAACCACATAAGGTAGGGATTTGATCACCCTTCCTTAGCCCACAAATCACCTTCCTTGCATTGGCATTTCCTAATCCAACTAAAAGCAAGTTGAAAAAGAATCTAGAGTTTACACCGTGAGTGGTTTAAATCTCGGGTTGCCTCCATTTTTGGCAACGGTGTCTAGGCTAGAGGTTGAAAAGGCAAACGCCTAAGCGGGAAAGTGGTTCTCTAATTAGGTCCCTACGAAAGTAGGAGGAGCCTCCCACTACCCCACCTCTTACCTAGCCGTTGACTGATTGTGGTTGTGACTTGAGGTGGACTCCATTCACCTTGTAAGAAAATTCACATAGAGAGTCTAGGTTAACATTAGATTATTAGGATAATTTGTTTGTCAAAATTGTTTGCATTTAAAAAAAAAAAAAAAAAAAAATCAAATCCATCCTCTCCCTATCAGTCCTAGTGTATGCAAGGTAGGAGATCTCAAAACCCTAACCTTCTAGGACCACTTGCTGAAATAGAAAGAATCCTACATCAAAGAAATCCACCACAAGATCCAATGGCTGATAATCAGAACCCACCAAAGCAAATGAAGGACTATTTCATTTCAAATCGATATCAACCTTCATCCTGTATTCATCTTCCTCAGAATCCAGCCAATCAATATGAAATCAAATCTAGCACCATTCATATGCTCCCATCCTTTTATGGGAATACTAATGAAGATCCTTATAAGCATCTGGATGAATTTCTAGAAATCTATTCTACGGTGAAAATCCAGAATTTCACCGATGATGGCCTTAAGTTGACCTTATTTCCCTTTTCATTAAAGGACAAGGCTAAATATTGGTTGGGAACTATAGGAAGGCCCATTAGGACATGGGAAGAAATGCAGAAAGAATTTCTCAAGAAGTTCTATTCCATCGGGCGAACCAATACCATGAGAAGGGCCATCACGAGTTTTACCCAAACTCCCGGGGAATTGATTCATGAATCTTGGGAAAGACTGAAAGAATTGCTTAGAAAATGCCCTCATCATGGGCTTTCAAAATGGCAAATTGTCCAAGCATTCTATGAAGGATTGTCTGAACAGTTCAGACAGATGGTGGATGCTTCATGTGGAGGGGCATTTATGATGAAAAATGAAGATGAGGTCTATGATCTGTTTGAGATGTTAAGTGAAAATTCCATCAATCATGCCTCATTATCATCTTATGAAAGGTCTGTTGGGCCATCTAAACGGACTGTAATGTATGAACTTAAGGCCCGTGGAGAGCCCGAATCTAGAATGGACATAAATCTGATTAATCAGAAATTGGATAAGGTAGACATCTTGGCCCAGAAACTAGACCAACTCTTGGCCTTAAACAAGCAAGAGCCTACTTACCCAACACAATCTAGTCCATATGAAGGCCCATCCTCTGCTAATCATGACATTTGTGCCTTATGTGCGAGTCCAACCCATCAAGTGAATGAATGCCCAACTGCGGCCCAACTTCCACCATTCATTCAAGAACAAGTTCAGGCGGCCCAGGGATTCTCCAGGCCCAATAATGATCCATTCTCAAATACTTACAATCCTGGCTGGAGAAACCACCCTAATTTCTTTTGGAAGAATCAGCAAGCCCCATTACCAATGTCCAATCCTCCCATGCATCAGGCCCAAAAGCCACAGAATTCATTCCAACAGCAATCTAATTTCTATGGAAATGTTCAGGTTAGGGGATCTCAAGCCCAGTTTTCTCAACCGGCCCAGTATCAATCAGGCCAACCGGTCCCTTATCAATCATTCCAATCAAATCAACCGGCCCACTATCATTCATTCCAATCTGGACAGCCAACCCAATACCATCCTCCACCCACTTATCAACAACCTCCTCAGCCCAACTTTGATGACAAATTCACTCAACTCCAACAACTGATTTTGACCCAGCAACAATCCATTGCTAAGTTGGAAAGTCAAATGGGCCAACTAGCTGATGCTACGATGAGAAGAGAAGTGGGCCAACTTCCTAGTCAACCCATTGCCAATCCAAGGAATCAACCTCCGGGTTTTCCACAGCAATCGGGCCTTTTACCTCAGCCTGGCCCAGTACCACAACCTAAAGGGCCGCAATTTGAGAATGCTAAAGCCATTTCAGCCCTTAGGAGTGGGAGAAGCTTAGAAAAACCACATGCAGATGGAGAGTTAGCCAAAGGTTCTACTGATGGGCCTCAGGAAATTGAAAGTGAGAGTGAAGATGAACCCATCATGGAGAAGTTGGAGGAGGATCTGAAAGGAAAAGGGAAGATAGATGAAGGCCCAAGTTCTTATAAACCTAGGGTGCCATTTCCTAATGCCTTGTTAGCTAAGCCCAATACCAGGAAGAAACTGGCCCAGAATGAGGAGTTGTTGGAATTGTTCATACAAGTCCAAATTAATATTCTACTCCTCGATGCCATCAAGCATGTGCCAGCTTATGTTGCTAAGTTTCTCAAGGAATTATGTACTCCACGAAGAGAATCTAGAATGCCACCCGAAAAGGTTCGGCTTTCCGAGGATGTTAGTGCAATTGTGATGAATCATTTACCTAAGAAGTTAAAGGATCCTGGAGCACCTCTAATTTCATGTGACTTAGCTGGAGTTACATTTGATAGAGCTTTATTGGATCTAGGTGCTAGTGTGAATCTATTGCCAACAGTCATTTATGAGAAATTTGATATTGGAGAATTAAAGCCCACACCCATCGTCTTGCAGTTGGCTAATAGGTCTGTGAAAACTCCACGGGGATTAATTGAGGATGTTATTGTGAAGGTTCATGATTGTTATTTTCCCGTGGATTTTCTTATTCTGGATATGGCATTACCTGAGGAACTCATTCACACTCCGATCATCCTAGGTCGTCCATTCTTAGCCACTGTCAAAGCTAATATAAATTGTGAAACTGGCATAATGGACATTTCATTTGGGGGTCAAAAGGTCCAGATTAATGTCTTCAAAGCATCTCAATACCCAGATCATGAAAAAGAATGCCATACTATTGATGTCTTGGATAATCTGGTTGAAGAAAATGAGATGACCACATATGACCTTTTGGAGGAAGCCAACACTTTAAAGGATTCGCCCGGCCCATTAACATCTTGGCCCAAGGTTGAACCTTTACCAGCCTTACAGTCTGAGCCCGCTTTGCCATCCTTAGAGGACCCTCATGAGCTTGAACGCAAACCATTACCTGAGTCTCTCAAGTATATCTTTTTGGGCCCGGACCAAACTCTCCCGGTCATCATTGCGGCAAATCTCACATCGCCGCAGGAGGCCCAATTAACCGAGGTCCTCAAAGACCACAAAGGTGCTATTGGATGGTCGGTGGCCGATTTGAAAGGAATAAGTCCGTCCATTTGCATGCATCATATCTATATGGAAGAGAATTCTAAGCCCAGTCGGGAGATGCAAAGGCGGCTTAATCCCAATATGAAAGAAGTGGTGAAGAAGGAAGTTGTGAAATAGTTGGATGCGGGTATCATTTACCCCATATCAAACATATCAGACAGTAAATGGGTCAGCCCAACTCAAGTGGTACCCAAGAAATCTGGATTAACAGTTATCAAGAATGATCATGGAGAAGAGGTACCCACTAGGCTCACCACGGGATGGAGAGTATGCATTGATTACCGAAAGCTGAATCTAATGACTAAGAAGGATCACTTTCCACTCCCATTCATGGATCAGATTCTAGAAAAGTTATCGGGCCAGAAGTACTTTTGCTTCTTAGATGGGTACTCCGGGTACAATCAAATGGCTATTTACCCGGAAGATCAAGAAAAGACCACCTTTACGTGCCCTTATGGCACGTTTGCCTTTAGGAGAATGCCATTTGGATTATGCAACGCACCAGCCACATTTCAACGGTGCATGATGGCTATCTTCTCCGATATGGTGGGAGAATTCATCGAAGTTTTCATGGATGATTTCTCAATCTTCGGGGACTCTTTTGAAAACTGCCTGGAAAATCTTAAACAGGTGCTAGCACGATGCATAGACACCAATCTGATTCTTAGCTGGGAAAAGAGCTATTTTATGGTTCGAGAGGGCATTGTTCTAGGCCACATTGTGTCTGAAATGGGGATAGAGGTAGATAAAGCTAAGATCGATCTCATATCCAATCTTCCTCCTCCTACCTTGGTCAGGCAGATTCGTTCATTCCTTGGCCATGCCGGTTTTTATCGCCGGTTTATCCACAATTTCTCTCAAATTGCCCGGCCTCTAACTCTTCTCCTAGCTAAGGACGTTCCTTTCCAAATGGATGAATCTTGCATCAAGGCATTTAATTCTCTGAAGGAATCTTTGACCAAAACCCTGATTCTTCAATCTCCAGATTGGTCTTTACCCTTCGAAATCATGTGCGATGCCTCTGATTATACTATCGGTGCGGTTTTGGGACAAAGAATCAACAAATGTCCCGTGGTGATATATTATGCAAGTCGCACCCTTGCCGATGCTCAAATGAATTATACCACCACAGAAAAGGAACTATTAGCCGTGGTTTTTGCCCTAGAAAAATTCAGATCTTATCTTTTAGGGGCAAAAGTCATAATCTATTCTGATCACTCAGCTCTGAAATACCTGTTGACCAAGAAGGATGCAAAGCCTAGGCTTATTAGATGGATCTTACTCCTTCAGGAATTTGATTTGGAAATTCGGGATAAGAAGGGTTCTGAGAATGTGGTAGCTGACCACCTATCCCGAATTCCGATCTCTGAAAGTACACCAATCACTTATTCCTTTCCTGATGAGCATCTACTGACCATTTCTCACATTGTTGCACCTTGGTATGCTCATATTGTCAATTACAAGGTGACTAATCAGCTTCCGGAAGGATGGACTAAAAGTGAAAAGGACAAATTCTTTTCTCAAGAAAAATATTATTTCTGGGAGGATCCTGAATTATTCAAATTCTGTCCTGATCAAATCATTAGGCGATGTGTTCCTGAAAAAGAACAACAGAGTGTTCTCAACTTCTGCCATAATCTAGCTTGTGGGGGCCATTTCTCAGGAAAGAAAACTACAGCCAAAGTCCTGCAAAGTGGTTTTTACTGGCCCACACTTTTCAAAGATGCCCATGAATTTAGCAAAACTTGCCTCCGATGTCAGGCTGTAGGGAATATGGCGAAAAGGGATATGATGCCACTCAACCCAATCTTGGTGGTTGAAGTCTTTGATGTTTGGGGAATTGACTTTATGGGACCTTTTCCACCCTCTTTTGGACATACATATATTCTGGTAGCGGTGGATTATGTCTCAAAATGGATTGAAGCAGTAGCCACCCGAACCAATGATCATAAAGTGGTCATTAAATTCGTTCAGAAGAATATCTTTTCTCGATTCGGGTGGCCTAAAGCTATCATAAGTGATGGGGGAACGCACTTCACGAATTACCAGTTTCGGGCTTTGCTTAAGAAATATGGGATTAATCACAAAGTAGCCACCCCCTATCATCCCCAAACCAGTGGCCAAGTGGAAGTTTCCAATAGAGAGATTAAGAACATTCTACAAAAGTCCGTTAGGCCCGATAGAAAAGATTGGTCTGAAAGATTGGATGATGCTTTATGGGCCTATCGGACTGCTTACAAAACTCCTATTGGCATGTCTCCTTATCGCCTGGTTTTTGGAAAACCGTGCCACCTTCCGGTGGAATTGGAACACAGGGCTTATTGGGTCATTAAACAAATCAATCTTGACCTAGCCCAAACAGGTTCCCACCGAACCTTACAACTGAGTAAGCTAGAAGAGTTGCGCAATGAGGCCTATGAAAATTCAAAGATTTATAAAGTCAAAACTAAAACTTTCCATGATAAACATATCGTGAGAAAATCCTTTCTTCCAAATCAGAAAGTTTGGCTATTTAACTCTAGGCTCCGCTTATTTTCAGGAAAACTGAAATCCAGATGGGATGGACCATTCGTGGTCGTTAAAGCCTTCGATCATGGGGCCGTTAAAATTCTGAATCTCAAAAGTGGGAACAATTTCACTGTTAATGGTCAACGGTTGAAACTATTCATTGAAAATCTTCAAAATACATCACCTGAATCCATAGAACTGAGTGATCCACAATAATTGAACTGCCATCTGGCTGAAGACGATAAACTTAGAGTTTGTTGGGAGGCAACCCAATATTTTACTTCAGTTTTTGTATTCCTTTTAGGTCCCTGGGCAGCAATCGTCGTGGGTATGTCGCATCCTCTTCATTCCAGGTTGTTTCGCTCCTTCACAAATTCTCTTCTGGCTGACATGTTTTTCATATCTTGTATGCCATTGAGGACAATGTCAATCAAGTTGGGGGGTGGGGCAATCAATTTGATATGCATTTATTGAAAATCTTTTGAAGAAAACTGATATCTTTCACTGAAAAATGGTCAAATTTTTTCAAAAACTTCTTTTCACATCCTAGGAAAATTGCATGAAAATCATGTTTCATCAAGTAAATCTTAAACAAATCAGTTTTCTGTTAGTCACATTGGTTAAAGAGCCTTTAAAGTTTAAATATCCCACTTTACAAAAATCCACGGCATGATGATTTTCACACACACACGGCAACTTAGAATAAATGAAAGATCTTAAAAGTATAGAATTGTTGGAATTAACCTCAAGGATAAGACTACTTATTCTAATTTTTCTTTTGGGTTGAACGAAAGGAATGTGTAGGATCCGTAATAAGGGACTGTCCCACTCAGCACTCTAAAAGAGGCGGTTATTTAAAATGGACAGTTGTAAACACTAAAGGCAATAGAAGGCGTTAAAAGAGCTAAAGGAAGGTAGGTGGCAAAAAGTACGCACCTCCCTTCAGGCAATTCAAAGAGAGTGGCAAAAAGTACGCACTCTCAAAAGCAAAAGTACAATAAAATAAAATAAAATAAAAAACAAAACGCCACGCTAAAAAGTCCATCGTACCAAAAATATGACCAAGTCATGAAAAGTGCTGAGTTGGGACGGGAACTGAAAAACGGTCCTCACTGACTGATCGGGAAATCTTTTATTCTCTTCTCCTCCCCAGGTAGTCTTATCTAAAGGGTAGTAAAGGCAAGAATATACCAGAAAGGTCGGAAACGAGTTCTAAGTGTGTCAAATTTCATGCACAATCACCTGTCGTGAATCAAAATATTGTGGGATATGAAAACTTTTAACTTAACCAATCGGCTACCACTTAAATTGATTGTGAAAGATACTACAAATGAAGCATGATAATTCATTGTTTGTCCTAACTTTTCCTTATTTGCATTGCTAAGGGACTAGCAATGAGTAAGTTGGGGGGTGTGATAAAGTGTTAAATTGATCATTTAAGGGCAATCATATGCATCATACTCATGTTTTTATCTGCAAAATAGCATGAAATGATAGATAATTGTGTAACAAGTCCAACGGTACCAATTTCATCAAATTCTAACTTAACAACATCGTCATTTCATGTGATTAAAGGAGTATAGCGCATTTGCGGTTTTTCGACAAAACCGAGACGAAATGAATAAATATGATGATATTTTTATGATAATGCGCTAATTTATATTATTTTATGTGAACAGGACCTGCCGATGATGCAGTGCAGCTGGTGGAGTTTCCGAAAATTTGGGGGAGGTCTAGTGTTCGGATTTCAACTAAAGCAGGAGTAAAAATACAATTTGATGTCCTAATATTGCTCTGATTCCTTCTTTCTCTGGAGTTTCCCAAAACCTTCTATTTCCTGCCTTCTCTCCAATTTCCCAACCACATCTCTTCCTTTCTTTATTTTAAAAATCCTCTCTCTCTCTTTTTAGAAACTCCTTCTCCAATTCCTAGCAACCTCTTCCTCTAATTCCGACTCTCTCTTCCTCTCTATAAATTCCCACAGCCCCTACTCTCCGCCGGCTCCGGTTTTATTTTCCCAGCAGCACCAGTATTCCCTCTCTCTCTCGGATTTTCCCAGCTTCTCTCCTCCTCTCCTCCTAGGTTTCTCTCCTCCTCCGTCTCGGTTCTCTCTCGGTTTCCCTCTGTCCTCTCTTTCCAGTTTTCTTCCTCCCCCTTTTCCAACTCAAACTCGCAGCCGGCTACTCCTTCTCCTCTCTATAATCTTCCTCCCCGCAGCACTCTCCTCTCCGTCTCCTTCGACCAACTCAAACCAACAGCCGAATCTCTCTCTCTTCTCTTCCTCTCTCCCACGGTTTCTCTTTCTCCCCCTCTGTGCTCCCTCTCTCGGTCTCTCTCTGGTTCCCACGCACGTCCCGCGCGCAGCAACCTCCAGATCCCGCACCCGGTTAAGCCTTCTTCCATGCGGTGAAGCCAGTAGCTTCACGGCTTCCACGCGCATGCCGGCAAGTCCTCCATCTTCTCCACGTAGCATGCATGCACGCATGCTTGGTGAAGGCAGCCGACAACCTGAACGCAGCAACCTGTACACGTACACCGGCAGCAGCAGCTCCAAGTTCCTCCAACCATAGCCAGCTTCCAAGTCCCCACCCGGCGTTCCAGCACCTCTTCCAGCGTCCTCCACGTGCAGCAGCAACGTCCACGCAGCTGCACCTCCACGCCTGCATGCAGGCAACCACCTCCCAGCAGCTCCAAGCTCCAGCGGCTTCACAGCACATCCTGCGAGCCACCGACAGCTCCCGTCCACGTGCACACCGGCGAGACCCCTCCAGCGGGTTCACAGCACATGCACGCGGCCGGCATCAAGCGCCCGGTCCACTGCGCCAGTGCCTTGCAGCCTACTGTGCCGGCTTACTTGCCAGGAGCCCCATTTGTTGCATGTTATTTCTTTTAGTCATTAGTTAGTTGCTTGGTTAGATTTAATTATTTATTAAGATAGTACAACTAAGAATTTTGTAAGTTTATTTCATTTTTTTTAGCTAATTAATGATATTTTATTAAAATTGCAAATAGTTAAATAGCAATGCTCTTGTTAGCTAAGTGTCGTTTATTCTCCACGTGTGGTTGTGTTTAAATTCTGAAAGTAGTTCCTAGAATTAGATATCAATTTTTTTGTCTTGGGTATTTTTAGTTAATTGAGTTTTTGTCTAATTAGGTAATTAATTGGTCAGTTCAAATCATCGTTTGTTTTAGATAATCAAAATCCAAAGTTTTCAAAGTTAAAAATTTAACTCCCTGTGGGTCGACTCGAACTCATCACTATTAATTTTTAAATCTAATTTATTTGAGCCGAATAAATTTAGATTGAACGTTCTTATGAGTGTTTAACGACGCACAATTCGGAACGATCAGACTCCTCCCTATACACCACAATTAAATGGTGTATCAGAAAGGAGAAATCGTACTCTATTAGATATGGTACGATCAATGATGAGTTATGCTAAACTTCCAATTTCTTTTTGGGGATATGCACTGTTAATTGCTGCATGTCTGTTCAACAAAGTTCCAAGTAAGTCAGTATCTTCCACTCCATATGAGATATGGAAAGGGAAGAAACCGGACTTTAAGCATGTTAGAGTTGTTGGGATCCGGGCGGGACGCGAAGAACGCAGCGGAAACGACGAACAAAATTAAATCCCGCCCGATGCCCGCTGATCTGATTCGGAACGAAAAACTAAAACCGAAAACTACGATAAGTAATCTGATTACCGTGCGCGGATTCGAATCCGCTTCCGTCTAGGTTCCGTCGAGGCGATGCCGCGAGCCGCACAAGCGTCCAGCCTCCAGCGGTATCCACGCAATCCTCTGCGGTGGTTCGTCCTCGATCCCTCGTCCGTTTCAGCTCGCTCGCTGAAGATCAGTAGCCGCAACGATTGCCGAAAAACCCGCCGATGGGAATTCCCGACTTTCGGGAATCACACACGGCGGAGACGAAAACTGTCTCGGCGCCTCGAACGGGGCGCCCAAAGGAGGAGAGATAAAGGAGGGGATGACGGCCAGCAAGGAGAAATCCTGGAGCTTGGCTCAGGGTTTCTCAACAGCGCGTATATATATATTAAGTCGGCGTGACTTTTCACAAAAGTCCCCGAGTTAATATAAATCCCACTTAAGTACCACCGACTGAGAATCTTATTGCGTGTGACCCTCTAGGCCTATTTACCAGTCCGGTTTTCAGCCCGTTAAGTCCAATAACTAGTTATTGACTTATTGTAATTAATTAATATCTATATATTAACTAATTACTTAACCGAATTGACATCGCATGTAAATTCGGTCGGACTTCTGATCAAGTTGGGTGCCAAGCAACACCGCATGATCCCGGAAGGTAATGGGGTTCAGCAACCCACTCATGGAACCTATCCGTCCACAGTTACCACGTGGCAATAATCCTTCGTTCGCACAATGCTCTCGAGTTAACCTAGGGTATGGTCAACGGTCAAACCCTAGATTGTCAACTCACTTGAATCAAACTCCGCTTTACAATATCCAAAAACCTATTTTCTGATATTGTTTCTGCTCTGGCCAAAGACTCCTGCGGATCTATTCTAGAGCATTCTCTCTCCAGTTACCTGAGAGCGAACGATCCTTTATTGAACACACAATCACCTTCAAAAGTCTTCCGCTGGACCCGATCCTTGACTATTAGAGATCCCGTGGATAGGGATTCGTAGGTCAAGGTCAAAGTCCAGAAGTCCACCGACAAGGTGTCTTTGGTGTCTCAAGTCCAAGGATCAACCACGCCACTGTGACGATGAATCAAGCCGATTGACAGTCAGGTAAATTACCATTCGGCGATTCATGTCGGATCAGTTCAGTGAACTCATTCTCCAATGAGCACCTACAGGTTTACCATTGTGTCTCCACACGAGTAACCAACGAGATCAGTCACCCTCATCATATGAGCTGGAATAACCTGTACTAGTCTAACCGGATGTTTGATGTCCTTCTCAAACATCCTACGACTAGGAACAATTGAGAATATGTGTTTGTAAGTCATCAGTCTCATTATTATGATCTCATCATAATCTGATGACTATTGCACATATTCATGGACTTCATTATGCGTAATTATAAATATGCCAATCTACATAATGAATTTAATGCCATTGATTAGTGAACCAGATTGAAATAAGTGCCTTATGATTGGCTTAGAGGACACCTATATCCATCAATCTCCCACTTGGACTTAAGCCAATCACTTTCGCATTTGATCCATCAAATCTAGGTGATGCTCACATAAAGTATGTGACTAAGACTTGGTCAGGGATCTGCTAAATTATCTACAGATGGAATATTTTTCATTATGTTATTTCCTATTTATCCTTTGTCTCCAAACCTGTGAAAGAACCTCATAATGTTCTGGAACTTCTGAAGAGACCATGGCTCAATCACACAATTCATTGCTCCCACTGTTGTCCTACAATGATAGGATGGTATCAGAGACCTCTTAGAACTACAACTAGTTCAGAGATGAACCTTTTAATCCATACTGTTCTAATAACAGTATCACTTATTTATGTCGTCACCTTAATATCGAGTTCTGGATTGGAATCATTCCAATCTATTCCTTTCTACTAGAAAGTTGAATCCATTATTTGACTTGAAATTTGAGTCAGTGTGACCTCATTGTTTCAAATCATCCTCTCCATATACGTGAATGCATCCTTAGCACTTCTCAAGCGCTTAATGATGCATTTCACTCATGTATCCTTTAAGGAACATTTTCTTTAAAGGAATAAATTCCATACCTCAACAATTGAGACTTGTTATGAAATTTATGCCAAACATTTTGACATACATGTCAATATAATATCCCCACCGATCTATCTTAATAGATTTGTATTTCCAATACGTGGAATATTATAACTAAATCCATTATGGAGGAAACTATGGTTAACAATGCTTTCACTAATAGTAACATCCCGAAGTCATTCTCAATGACTTTGATGTTATTATCATAAAGTATTACTAAAGCGACCGTGCTCCCACTGTCCCTTTTGAAACACACACAGTCCGTGATCATTCTTAATGATCACGTAATTTCTGACAATTAAGTCAAAAACTTTTATTACAACTTTGGAAAGTTTTAGTTTGATTCAAAATAATCTTTTGAAATCATAACTTGCTTCCTGGACATTTTAAAAGCTTTAAAGGTGTATCATATACTTCTTTACCTCAATCACATTAAGTGGACGCTTTTAATATCCAACTGTCATCATCTGATGATTGGCAATATAGATAAGTAGAATTCTAATAAACTTATCAATCTCAAAGTTGTAATGACAGAGAGCATCATTATTATAAATTTTATATCATAATCTATTTTGAGTTCCTTTCACTTTGCTAAATCAGATATGTTAAACATATCCTTCTAGTCACTAAGAGAATCTTAAAAATCTATGAAGCTCTCTGATGTGTGTCATGAGTGGTTCCAAACAACTAAAGATTATCTAATAATCTTATGTTAATTTGTGAATCTAGAACATCTTCTAATTTTATCAGCTCCCACTATCTTCTCTGAGGACATGTTCCTCTTCATAGAAGCTAGCTTTCAGGACGATAATTATCTCATTATCGCCTGGCCAATAATTGTAATGTCCAAACTCTTTACACATTCACAAATTCACACCACGGTAATACCTGACTTTTAAATCAGGTTTATTTATAATTCACATCTCATATGAATTATTTGGTATCCATATCTTATATGGACATACACTGACTTATTTGGAACCATCTGTAAAGCATGGACATCTAATGTTCATACTCATGTTCACAAGGATAAGAATTAGGCAAATCTTGTTGTGCATTGCACCATATCTTAATAAGGTGTAATTCCTCATTCTATCATATTGCTATGATGCACAATGAGGATTAATCGAGCGATGATACAATTATCCCCTTAATGATTTATGTGAATAATATACCTAAGTATTAGTTTCTTTGATCAAATCAAAAATTCTAATACTTCATATTGATCTTATACCTTAATCTTTCAGATGCATTCGTCCTGTACTTCAGTAAGTACATACAGTCGAATCATTCTAAGAGTAAACTATAAGGTAAGTCAATAGTAGTGATTATCTTTGGCCTTTGAGCTGTTTACATCAATATGCATCAACATCAAAATTTCTTATTGTACAACCCTATGTACAATATCATAGATAATCAGGATTTTCATACAATTCATTTTTATAGGAGACTTGTGAACATTCATCACATGAAATGTCACTTCAAGAATCTATAGTGCGTTGACTGATTCGAACAACTATTATTCTTTTCAATCAATGTTATTCTTAATTTCTTATGTAATTAAATAACAATTATTTAGTTTCATATTTGACTCCTATAGATATACAAAGATTTACTGTCTAACAGTAATCTATGAATATCATGAACAATAGTTGAGTTTAACTCAACACTTACATTTTCTCGATTCCCTTTTACTTGTCTAACTCTGCACACTATCGCAGTTCTGAGAATCATTTCCAATATCTCATATTGGATACGCTAATTCTCCAATAGACATGCAAAAGTTGATAATAAGATTATATGAGACTTCTTTCAAGTTCCTTATTCGTTTTGCCTTTACCAGTATCCTTATATTGGTTGCAGTGGGAGAACGGCTACTTCTCTATCTCAGCTGACTTTTCTTTATCCTTTCAGGTGTGGGTTTGACTATTTAAAATCTTACCACTTGCCTTTCTCAAAGGCACATCATAAATATCTCTTCATCTTAGTCTATCCAAATAAGAGATTTCATGATAATAATTGCCTTTCAATAAGGCATACCATGAGCACCTCTTCACCTTAGTCTATCCAAGTAAGAGGATTCATGATATCTGATTAGGATAGTGACTTTCACTTGGCCCTGAAGACATTCTTCAGAGTTTTCTAGTCAGTCTGAATATGAGAAGTATTGGCATCTAATATGCCAACTTCTCGAATAGACGACATTTTAGTTAATCGAAGGAAATAACGTGATTTAAGCAGATAGTTCTGATAATTCAATTATGGTCTTTTATGTTGAATTATTTCCCACTATTTTTCGACGGGCTGTATAACCTTCAGGTATACAGAACGGAAGACTCCGACGGTCTTCTAGTGAGGATCAAAATCTCCAAGAATCACAGTATGACCTCGGGTAAACACATAGTATCATACCATTATCTTAGAGCAACCATCTCATGGTAATTGCAACTCCTTGCAATATCCGATCTTATTTCGGCTCCTAGGTCTTTAATGGTCCCGAGTAAATACAGTAGACCATTATACCTGGTCTAAGTTTTACCATCAATACGTGACAGAGTAGAGTAAGAATGCAACTCCTGGGTAAACGCATGGATAGCTACACCGTTCCTCTATTCCAATCTCAAGGCATCATAATGCCATAGTTAATAGTCCTTTCATCAGATGATGGCAGATCTCGGGTAAACACGTAGAAACTGTCATCACTGAATCAAGTTCTAAGAACTATATTGATGGAGAGCCACGCGATACATTCTCAATGACTCGCGCTCCGGCTTAGACTTTATGTTGAATGTTTTGTTTACATTAAGTTGGTCTCATCCTAGGTTATAGTTTATAAGTATATCGAATATATATATTTAACTATACCTAGATATTAGCAATCGATTCATAATCAATAGCTAAAAAGCATGCATCAACCATACATGTTCATTATGTGGTCATAGACAGCACGGTGATTAACTGGAGCCAAACAATTAATCACCAAAACTATATAACATTTATATAATCTAAACATGCAAACACACAGCCACTGGTGATATCATCTCCTGTCGCCTTCATGGTTGCATTTGTGGATCATCCTCACCTCTCCTCAGTCGGCGCGATCAATTACAAATATAAAATAGAATTTGAAACATTTTCAAATACAAATTAATTGTAAAAGAAAGCCTTAGGGCCGAATACAATGACAGAGGGAGATAGAATTACAATGGAATGAGAAAGAGACGGAGACACGCATGCCTCATTAATTAACACTTAATTAATGTACATCACATCCCATAACAATCCACAAAATCACATACCATCACATGATATGAAATTTAACTAAATGCATGTCTATGACCACCACAAATTTTAACTATCCACACATGATAAAGCGCATCACATGAAGGCTAAATTTTTGAAATTATAATAATTTTGGCTTTCTTAAAACCTGGGTACCAATCAAAATTGGATAATATGAATGTTCGAAAATTTTATTTTCTAACATGCAATAAATCTAATTTAAAGCATCAAACACATCAACATGTGCAAACAAAGTTAAAATTAAAATTCTAAAATATTCCATGCATAATTTAGAACAATTCTAAATTAATTAATCTAACACTTAGATTAATATTAAATCACATTAATAACAATTATTAATGCGAAACAATCTAACATTTATATAGAATTAAAAATTCATAAATAACATTTATAAAAAAAAATTCAACTCAAATCATTAACCCCTTAACAACTCCTTGTTAATAAACCCCTTTCATTAAAAATATTTCTCAATAACAATTATTAAGAAATAATAATTAGAACATTTCTAATTAAAATAGTCTAACATCTTAGACTTAATTTAATCCTTTTAATAACTTTTATTAAAAGATTAATTATTAAGTAGATTAGATCTTCAAAATTTAATTAAGGGATCTTTGAGAATATTAATTAGCTTAATAACTATTAGTAAGCCATAATTAATCCTTAATAACTTTTATTAAGGTTAATTCTCAAGAAACAATTAACTCTTTAATAACTATTATTAAAAGTTAATAAAACACTTAATAACTTTTATTAAGTGTCCCTTAATCAAATACTTAATTTTATAACAACAATTGCTAAGAAATTAAAACAATCTAATCACTAGACCAAGATTAATTAACAACATTTGATAATTAAAGTTTAAGTCACTACTTAATAATTAAATAACAATTGTTGTTAATATAAGTTTAAGATCAAATCTTAAATATGAATTAACAGCACTTGTTAATTAAGATTAAAAATTTATCTCAATTATTAATAACAACAATTGTTAATAATTAATTAAGATCTCATTTAAATAAGTAACAACATTTGTTAATTATATTTAAGATCATATCTTAAATATAAACCCCTTTAATTAACTAATTAAAAGTTATTTATAATTAAGATCATATCTTAATTATAACTCATTTAATTAATTAATTAAAATCAATTAATAATAAGATCCTATCTTATTTAGTTAAAAACAATTAACTATTAAGATCATATCTTAATAAATCCCACAAAATATTTGATTAAAATAATACTACATAATTAAGATCATATCTTAATTATAATCCTCTTTTAACTCAAAATAATTAATTTAATATTTAAAACAATTTTAAACATTATTAATTTCAATTTCAAGTTAAATAGGGTGGGGTTTTTATTTAAATAAGGGGTTTTTGGGGTTAATGAGGGCCAAAACAGGGTTAATGGGCCTAAGCAAGTGGGCTCGGACCCAGCTGGTGCAGCTAGGGCCGCACCTGGCTCGGGCCAGGGGCACCTGGCCGAGCCAGGCCGGGCCCCAGGCGCTCCCGGACCGGGCCAGGGCTAGACCCAGGCGCGACCTGGCTCAGCCAGGTCGAGCGCCTGGGTCGGCCGGGCCGGCTCCCGCTCGGCCTAGCACTTGGCGCGGGACCGGCTGGCCCAGGCCCGTTTCCTGCAGCTCGACCGGCCCATTTTAGGGTTTTTTACCCCTTTTGTAGCTAGTTTCAGGCTGCGCCGCCACCGCCGGCGGTCGCGAGGGTGGTCGGAATTTGCAGGGGAAAATCACCCCTTTCATTTCCATCGTCGGCGATGGCCGGACGGCGACACCTTCGCCGCCGGTGAACCTCCAAAGGTGGAGATTTGTGCAGTTTTGAAGATTTTAGCCTTTCCTCAATCCTTTTCAACTCTTGAAAATTATGGGAAGAAAAGCTCCATCGGCCGCCATAGAAATTTTCTGGGGATGGTGAGAGTTAGCTGGTCATACCAGCAAACCTTCAGAGATGGTCCAACCACCATTAATCCCCTTTTGAAGCCCACAAAATCGGTTCTTCATCTCCATGAAGAATGCGATGAAACCCTCAAAAAAATTGATTTTCTTCACAGAAAAATAATCCGATTATTGTGTACTCATCCCATAAGTAATTTCTATGAGGGAAACACAATCTGAGCATGGAAATAGTTTCAGAATATTAATTTTATCATTCCGAAGCGGATCAGAGCGGAACCTGGCTCTGATACCACTGTTGGGATCCGGGCGGGACGCGAAGAACGCAGCGGAAACGACGAAAAAAATTAAATCCCGCCCGATGCCCGCTGATCCGATTCGGAACGAAAAACTAAAACCGAAAACTACGAGAAGTAATCCGATTACCGTGCGCGGATTCGAATCTGCTTCCGTCTCGGTTCCGTCGAGGCGATGCCGCGAGCCGCACAAGCGTCCGGCCTCCAGTGGAATCCACGCAATCCTCCGCGGTGGTTCGTCCTCGATCCCTCGTCCGTTTCAGCTCGCTCGCTGAAGATCCGTAGCCGCAACGATTGCCGAAAAACCCGCCGATGGGAATTCCCGACTTTCGGGAATCACACACGGAGGAGACGGAAACTGTCTCGGCGCCTCGAACGGGGCGCCCAAAGGAGGAGAGAGAAAGGAGGGGATGACGGCCAACAAGGGGAAATCCTGGAGCTTGGCCCAGGGTTTCTCAACAGCGCGTATATATATATTAAGTCGGCGTGACTTTTCACAAAAGTCCCCGAGTTAATATAAATCCCACTTATGTACCACCGACTGAGAATCTTATTGCGTGTGACCCTCTAGGCCCATTTACCAGTCCGGTTTTTAGCCCGTTAAGTCCAATAACTAGTTATTGACTTATTGTAATTAATTAATATCTATATATTAATTAATTACTTAACCGAATTGACATCACATGTAAATTCAGTCGGACTTCTGATCAAGTTGGGTGCCAAGCAACACCGCATGATCTCGGAAGGTAATGGGGTTTAGCAACCACCTACTCATGGAACCTGTCCGTCCACAGTTACAGTTGGGTTTCTCCGGATCGCTCACGCAGCGGAAAATGAAATAAAACAACGATCCGTTTTCCCGTTTCGAAAAACTAAAATCGATTATCGGATAATCAAAGTTCTTCTTGGGTTTTCTCGGTTTCTCCGGATCGCTCACGCAGCGGAAAACAAAAATATTTACAGCGATCCGTTCCCGTTTCGAAATCTAAAATACGATAATCGGATTATCGAAGTTCTCACCGTGTGCGGATTCGAATCCGCAGCCGTTTGGTTCCGTCGGTGCGACACCGCAAGCCGCGCAAGCGCCCGGCCTCTAGCGAAGTCCACGCGATCCTCCCGGCGACGGATATCCTCGAGTTCGTCGTTCTTCGCAGCCCACGAAGCCTCCGCCGGTCGCCGCAATGATCGCCGCAGCGCGCGGATGATTTCCCGTCGAACGGGATTCGGAGAAGCGACGGAGCAGATCTGGATTTGCCTGGACGCCAGGGAAGAACAGAAACTGAGGAGGGGCGGCTAGGGTTAGCAGCAGCTTGGCCTGCTCAGCCCGTTCGCTATGTTTTATACTAACCGCGCGGTTTTTCACAAAAACCCCCAGTTCGTATAAAACCCACTTGTTTATCCATCGCCTTGAGAATCATTTGCATGTGACCCTCTAGGCCCAAGTATCAGTCCAGTTAATGACCCAACAAGCCCAGTGACTCCTCACTGGCTTTATTAATTCATTAATAACCCTTTATTAATCAATTAATCAATCGAATTGATGTTGCACATCGAATTCGATCGGGCCTCCAATCACGTTGGGTGCCAAGCAACACCGCGTGAACCCGGAAGGTATTTGGGGTTAAGTAACCCACTCTTGGAACCTTTCCGCCGACAGTTACCGCGTGGATATAATCCTTCATTCGTACAATGCTCTCAAGTCAACTCAGGGCATGGCGAGCTGTCAAACCCTAGCCGGTCGACTCACTTGGATTGGATGCCGCTGATGAATATCGGAAAACTCCTTTCCCGATATTATCGTCCGCCCTGTCCAGGGACTTTCGCGCATCCTTCCTAGAGCATTCTCTCTCTAAGTACCGAGAGCGAATGATTCCTTATTGACACACAATTCCCTTCGACGGTATTCCGCTGTACCCAATCCTCGGCGTATTATAATCCCATGGCTAGAGATTCTTAAACCAAGGTCAGAGCACAGAAGTCCACCGCCAAGGTGTCCTTGGTGTCTCAGGTCCGAGGACCATCCACGCAACTACGACAATAGAATCAAGCTGGTTGACAGTGAGGTACAATACCATCCAGCGATTCAGTCGGATCAGTTCAGTGAACTCATTCTCCAATGAGCACTTACAGATTCGCCTTAGTGTCTTCACACAAGTAACTTATGAGATCAGTCACCCTCATCATATGAGCAGGAGTAATCTGTACTAGTCTAACCGGATATCTGATGTCCTTCTCGGATATCCTCCGACTATGAACAATTAAGAATATGTGTGTTTAAGTGATCAGTCTCATTAGTATGATCTCATCATAATCTGATCACTATAGCACATATTCACGGACTTCATTATGAAACGTTAATTAATGCGATTTACACATAATGAATATTATGCCATTATATTAATAAAATGAACGAGATTTACATAGTCAGATTGGCTTGTAGGCCACTGAAACTAACAATTCTCACCGTGTGCGGATTCGAATCCGCAACCGTTCGGTTCCGTCGGTGCGACACCGCAAGCCGCGCAAGCGCCCGGCCTCTAGTGAAGTCTACGCGATCCTCCTCACGACGGATATCCTCACGTTCCTCGTTCTTCGCAGCCCACGAAACCTCCGCCGGTCACCGCAATGATCGCCGCAACGCGCGGACGATTTCCCGTCAAACGGGATTCAGAGAAGCGGCAGAGCATATCTGGATCTGTCTGGACGCCAGAGAGAGAGAGAAACAGAGGAGGGGCGGTTAGGGTTAGCAGCAGCTTGGCCTGCTCAACCCATTCGCTATGTTTTATACTAACCGCGCGATTTTTCATAAAAACCCCCAGTTTGTATAAAACCCACTTATTTATCCATCGCCTTGAGAATCATTTGCGTGTGACCCTCTAGGCCCAAGTACCAGTCCAGTTAATGGCCCAACAAGCCCAGTGACTCCTCACTAGCTTTATTAATCAACTAATAACCCTTTATTAATTAACTAATCAATCGAATTGATGTCGCACATCGAATTCGACTAGGCCTCCGATCACGTTGGGTGCCAAGCAACACCGTGTGAACCCGAAAGGTATTAGGGTTAAGTAACCCACTCTTGGAACCTTTCCGCCGACAGTTACCGCGTTGATATAATCCTTCATTCGTACAATGCTCTCGAGTCAACTTAGGGTATGGCGAGCTGTCAAACCCTAACCAGTCAACTCACTTGGATTGGATGCGGCTGATGAATATCGGAAAACTCCTTTCCCGATATTATCGTCCGCCCTGGCCAGGGACTTCCGCGCATCCTTCCTAGAGCATTCTCTCTCTAAGTACCGAGAGCGAATGATTCCTTATTGACACATAATTCCATTCGACGGTATTTCGCTGTACCCAATCCTTGGCGTATTAGAATCCCCTAGCTAGAGATTCGTAAACCAAGGTCAAAGCACAGAAGTCCACCGACAAGGTGTCCTTAGTGTCTCAGGTCCGAAGACCATCCACGCAACTGCGACAATAGAATCAAGCTGGTTGACAGTGAGGTACAATACCATCCAGCGATTCAGTCGGATCAGTTCAGTGAACTCATTCTCCAATGAGCACCTACAGATTCGCCTTAGTGTCTCCACACAAGTGACTTATGAGATCAGTCACCCTCATCATATGAGCAGGAGTAATCTGTACTAGTCTAACCGGATATCCGATGTCCTTCTCGGATATCCTCCAACTAGAAACGATTAAGAATATGTGTGTTTAAGTGATCAGTCTCATTGGTATGATCTCATCATAATCTGATCACTATAGCACACATTCACGGACTTCATTATGAAACGATAATTAATGCGATTTACACATAATGAATATTATGCCATTATATTAAGAAATGAACAAGATTTACATAGTCAGATTGGCTTGTAGGCCACCTAAAACTAACAATCTCCCACTTGGACTAAAGCCAATCACCTTTATACAATAAGCCCATAGACTCTAGGTGACGCTCAAACACAATTTGAGCCAACGGCTTTGTCAATGGATCTGCTACATTGTCGACGGATGGAACTCTTTCCACTATTACATCTTCTCTGGATAAGATGAAAGCACCTCATAACATCTTTCGATTTCTGATGAGACCACGGCTCTTTCACTTGTGCAATAGTCCCATTGTTGTCGCACAACAGCAGAACATGATCAAGGATACCGGGAACTATGTCAAGGTCGGTGATGAACTTCTTCAACCACACTATTTCCTTGAAAGCTTCCGCTGCAGCGATGTGCTCAGCTTTAGTCGTCGAATCTACAGTGGTTACTTGCTTGGAACTCTTCCAGCACACTGCACCTCCCTTTAATGTAAACACAAATCCAGATTTAGACTTGCTATCATCTGGATCTGACTGGAAACTCAAGTCAGTAAAGTCTTGCAGTTTCAAGTCACCTCCTCTATAGACAAGAAACATATCCTTAGTTCTTCTCAAGAACTTAAGGATACATTTCACTGCCTTCCAGTGCTCTTCGCATGGATCAGCCTGAAATCTGCTCGTAACACTTAGAGCAAATACAACATCAGGCCGTGTACATAGCATGGCATACATGATAGATCCTATGGCAGAGGCATATGGTATTCTATCCATGAATGCCTCTCATTAGGAGTCTTAGGAGACTGCTCCTTTGAGAGACTAATTCCATGTCTCATCGGTATGAGACCTCTCTTGGAATTTTCCATGCCAAACCTTTTGACTATGGTATCTATGTACAAGGATTGGGTCATTCCAAGCATCCTCTTTGATCTATCTCTATAGATCCGTATTCCCAACACGTAGGATGCTTCTCCCAAATCCTTCATGGAGAAGTTTTTCGACAGCCAGATCTTTACTGATGACATCATAGCTACATCATTCCCAATGAGTAGTATGTCATCTACATAAAGAACTAAAAAAATGACTGCACTCCCACTGGTCTTCTTGTACGCACAAGGCTCATCTTCATTCTTAATAAAGTTATAAGACTTGACAGCCTCGTCAAATCTTATGTTCCAGCTTCGGGAAGCCTGCTTCTGTCCATAAATGGACCTCTGAAGCTTGCACACTTTATCTAGAGATTCTTTGGGTGTGAAACCTTCCGGTTGTATTATATACACCTCTTCCTTATGGTTACCATTGAGGAAGGCAGTCTTCACATCCATCTGCCAGATATCATAATCAAAATGTGCAGCAATGGCGAGTAGAACTCTGATCGACTTTATCATGGCAAATGGTGAGAAAGTCTCGTCATAGTCAATTCCTTGCTTTTGACGATATCCCTTTGCCACCAACCTTGCCTTATAAGTGTCGATCTGTCAATCATCACCGATCTTTCTCTTAAAGATCCACTTGCAACCGATTGGTACAATACCCTCGGGCAAGTTCTCCAAGTTCTAAACTTGGTTGGTGTACATGGACTGAATTTCTGAGTTCATGGCTTCTTGCCATTTCCCGGATTCTGGGCCTTCTATGGCCTCCTGGTAGGTTTTAGGATCATCATCCTCATTGTATTGTACCTTAGACTTACCTTCAGCAATATGTCCCACATATCGTTCGGAAAGTCTAGGTACTCTACCATATCTACGAGGCTCATCTGTGTGTACCTGAACAGATTCAAGAACTGATATCTCATCTAATGATAATGTAGCTGTTTGGGGATCTGGAACCTCTTCCAGTACTATTTTACTCCTACTGTCCTCCTGGAGAAGGTATTCCTCTTCCAGTAAGATAGCTTTCCTGGCGACAAACACCTTTTGTTCACTAAGATGGAAAAAATAGTATCCAAAAGTTTCCTTTGGATATCCCACAAACCTGCATTTATCAGTTCGTGATTCTAGCTTGTCTGGATCATGCCTCTTTACATGAGCAAGACAACTCCAGACTTTAACATATTTAAATTCTGGTTTCCTGCCTTTCCATATCTCATATGGAGAGGCCACAGACTTGTTGGGTACTCTGTTCAGTAGGTATGCTGCTGACTCTAGAGCATACCCTCAGAGGGACACTGGAATCCCGAAAAGCTCATCATAGATCGCACCATGTCCAACAAGGTGCGATTCCTCCTTTCTGATACACCAATCATCTGTGGTGTATATGGAGGGGTCAGCTGAGAAAGGATGCCATTATCCTTTAAGAATTGTGTGAAATTAGTACTCAACTATTCTCCTCCTCGATCTGATCGAAGAGCTTTAATACTCTTTCCTAACTGCTTCTCTACCTCATTCTTGAACTCCTTGAACTTCTCAAATGCTTCCGACTTATACTTCATTAAGTACACAGCCGAATCTTGAGAAGTCATCAGTGAACGTGATGAAGTAAGAAAAACCACCTTTGGCTTGGGTGGACATTGGACCACATACATCCGAATGTATTAGTTCAAAAATGTCCTTGGCACGTTCTCCATGTCCAGTAAATGGAGATTTTGCCATCTTTCCCATAAGGCAGGATTCGCATGTTGCAAACGATTCATAATCGAATGCTGTTAAGTAACCATGCTTGTGCAACTTTTGCAACCTGCTTTCGCCAATGTGCCCAAGTCTACAATACCACATGTAGGCCTGGTTCACACAATTCTTGCTCTTCTTAAGAGCTTTATCAATTTGAAGATTGTAATAAGAAACATCTAATAGATATAGACCGTTGACTAAAGATGCTGAAACTATTGATTTATTACCATAATAAATCGAACAACTTCTATTCCAAATAGTCAACCTATATCCTATCTTGTCCAAACAAGATATTGATATGATGTTCTTTATTATGCTAGGAACATAATAACAATCTTCTAATAGTAAGGCGTCTCCTGATGGAAGCCTAAGGTTTGCTATCCCAACAGCAATCGCCGCAACTTTTGCGCCGTTTCCTAGCCTCAATTCCACCTCGCCTTGTCTCAGCTTGCGCTTACTTGTCAACATCTGCGCATCATGACAGATATGAGAAGCACATCCGGTATCCAATACCCAAGATGTGGAATCTCTAACTGATAAGTTGATATCTATCATATAAATATCTGAAGCTTCATATAGCTTCACCTTTCCACGAGCTTTATCGTTAAGGAACTCCTTGCAGTTCCTCTTCCAGTGACCATACTGCTCATAGTAGAAGCAGTCACCCTTCACTATTCTTTTGCCTTTGTCCTTCGATCTTTTATCGTTAGCTATCATCTCTGCTTCAGGGGCATCCAATGCCGATTCAGCAGGAGGATCAGCTCCAGGGACAAAGTTATTGTGCTCAGATCTGAAGACATTCTTCAGGTTTCTGAACCAATCCGAGTAGATCAGGTAAGTCAAAAGGGCATCAAGTATGCCACGGAGTGGGTTATTCGACAACATAATTTCCTACAGTAGATAAGTAAAATCTATTTAGCAGATGCTCAATTATTAAAATTTAAAACAAGACATGGTCTTTTGTTCAAGTTTAACTCCCACTAATTTTCGACGGACTGTATAACCCTCAGTTATACAGAACGGGAGACGCCGACAGTCTCCTAGTGGGGATCAGAATCTCAATGACTTACACTACAGCCTTGTGGAGAGCACAACAAACTGTAATACAATCAAAGAGCACCCAACTCATGGGACTTGCAACTCCTTGCAATATCTGATCATAGCTTCAGTCCCCAGAGATTTAATGGCCTTGTGGATAGCACAACAAACCATTAATTCTGGTCTAAGCTAACCATCGTTACGCGACGAGCATAGATTTGCATGCAGCCCTTGTGGATAGCACAACAAAACTACATGGTTCCTCTACCCCGATCATATAGGCATCTAATGCCATAGCCACAGTTTCTCCTCCCAATTAAGCAGGCCTTGTGGATAGCACAACAAACCTGCCTAAAGTGATTCGAATCCTATGACTATAACGATGGTGGACCACGTGGTAAGTTCTCAACTACTCGCGTTACGGCTTAGAGTTTATCTGAGGGTATTTAGATAACTTTTATCTTGGTCTCTCCTAGGTGATAGTATATAAATATATCGTATATATTTACTAAATACTATACTTGCTTTGATTCATAATCAAAAGAAAACAATGCATCTCATACATGTCATTAGTGTGGTTATGGATAGCACAGTGGGTTTGACTGGAGCCTTCAGTCAAACGCACACAAAACTTTAATATAACATTTACATTAGATAATCAGCAAACACACAGGCAAAGGATCTACATCTTTTCGCCTTCCTAGTTGCAACTGTGGATCGTTCTCGCTCCTTCCTCGGTTGCCTCGATCATATTACATTTAAATTCTAGAATTTACAAGTAAATTGAAGAAGGCCTTATGGCGAGTACAAGAGAGAGAGGGAGGTAGAAATACATCAGAGAATGAGATAGGGAGAGATACGTAGATCTCTATTTATTAACAATTAATAAACATCTATCATTCATCCACGATCCACACAAACACATCATTCATCACATGAACAATTAAACAAGTGCATATCCATGACCACGGTGTATTTTAAACATCCACACATGATTCAGCGCATCACATGGCTAAAATAAAAGAGTTTTCAAAATAAATAAGTTTTGGCTTTCAGAAAGCTGGGATCCAATCAAAATTGGTATTTGAATTTCGAAAACTCATTTTATTAACTTAACATGCAATTGAATCAAAATTTAAAAGCATTAAACACACATCACATGCGCACACACTCCAAATTAATAATTCCAGATTATTCCATGTAAATTAGAACATTTCTAATAATCTAACACTTAGATTAAACCCCATTAATAATCTAACAATTAGACTATTTAAAGAGTAATCTAACTCTTAGATTAATCTAACTAAGTTAATTAATAATTTAACATTAAATTAATAATCAATTATGATTAATTATTAACTACTAATCTAACACTTAGATTAGCCAATTAATGCTAATTATTAATTTAACTCTTAAACTAATAATTAACACTAACTAATTAATAATTAATTAATCTAACTCTTAGATTAGATAGTTAAAGTTATCATCAATTTAACTATTAAATCAATGACTAACAATAATTAATTAAGAACTACTAATTTAACATTTAAATTAGTCATTTAAGTTAATTATTAATTTAATAATTAAATTAATAACTAACTCAAATATTAATTAACAATTAGCTGAGATAATAGTTAATAATCTAACAATTAGACTAATAACTATTAATAACTAATTTAATAACTAATTTAACATTTAAATTAGTTAAATTGAGGTTAATAATCAATTTAACATTTAAATTAATATTAACCCCAACTAATTAACAACTAATTGCTAGTTAATAAAAAAAACCTTAATTAACATAATGATTCAAAATCATTAATTAAGTCCAATTAATTAAAATTGAATGATAATTTAATATTCAAAACACTTTTGAACTTTAAATTTAAAATTCAATTATAATTAATTGGGTATTTGGGGTTTTAATTAGGGATTTTAAATAAGAAAGAGAAGAAGAGGGCTCAGCCCCTTAGGGGGGAGCCGTGGCTCGGACCTAGTCCGAGCCAGGGCCCAGCCCAGGTGCGAACCTGGGGCTGGCGGCCCTAGCTCAGCTCGGGGCCGGTCCAGCCGGTCGGACCGGCTCAGACCCAATCCCGTGAACCGGCTCCCTCATCTCCTCCAACCCCTCCTAACCCTAATCGGGCAGCAAGTAGACACCGGCGGTGGGGTTTGTTGCAGGCCGCCGCCAGCGGTGGCCAAAACAAGAGCCGGCCGAGCCCTTTCAAGACCCCCAAAATCTAATTTTTCAGGGTTTTAACACGGAGTTTGGGCTCGATTTTGCAGCTCATTAAGACCACTCCGGTGCCGGCTATCATGCCCGGTGGGCAGTGGTGACTATCACCAAGAGATCCGAAGATCTGGCCCGCCATCCCAACGCTTGGGAGGCATGTACGAAGCCGCCAAAAAGCCCCGGTTCATCATCTCATGAAGAACTCCGAAAACTCCCAAATAAAATCCGAAAAATCACAGAAAAATGATCTAAATATTTGTGTTCATCTTATGAACACTATTTCGTCATTTTAATCGGATTAAACGCATGGAATAACTCATGGAAAAATTAATTCGGAGATCGAAACGGGACGAGAAACAGTGGAACCTGGCTCTGATACCACTGTTGGGTTTCTCGGGTTTCTCCGGATCGCTCACGCAGCGGAAAATGAAATAAAACAGCGATCCGTTTTCCCGTTTCGAAAAACTAAAATCGATTATCGGATAATCGAAGTTCTCACCGTGTGTGGATTCGAATCCGCAACCGTTCGGTTCCGTCGGTGCGACACCGCAAGCCGCGCAAGCGCCCGGCCTCTAGTGAAGTCCACGCAATCCTCCTCGCGACGGATATCTTCACGTTCCTCGTTCTTCGTAGCCCACGAAACCTCCGCCGGTCGCCGCAATGATCGCCGCAACGCGCGGACGATTTCCCGTCGAA
The DNA here is from genome assembly GCA_030544215.1 of Zantedeschia hybrid cultivar. Taxonomy (NCBI): domain Eukaryota; kingdom Viridiplantae; phylum Streptophyta; class Magnoliopsida; order Alismatales; family Araceae; genus Zantedeschia; species Zantedeschia hybrid cultivar. Next base: position 70,289,240 of record JARZZO010000002.1, read on the forward strand.
CGGGATTCGGAGAAGCGACGGAGCATATCTGGATCTGTCTGGACGCCAGAGAGAGAGAGAGAAACAGAGGAGGGGCGGCTAGGGTTAGCAGCAGCTTGGCCTGCTCAGCCCATTCGCTATGTTTTATACTAACCGCGCGATTTTTCATAAAAACCCCCGGTTTGTATAAAACCCACTTATTTATCCATCGCCTTGAGAATCATTTGCGTGTGACCCTCTAGGCCCAAGTACCAGTCCAGTTAATGGCCCAACAAGTGACTCCTCACTGGCTTTATTAATCAATTAATAACCCTTTATTAATTAATTAATCAATCGAATTGATGTCGCACATCTAATTCGACTGGGCCTCCGATTATGTTGGGTGCCAAGCAACACCGCGTGAACCCGGAAGGTATTGGGGTTAAGTAACCCACTCTTGGAACCTTTCCGCCGACAGTTACCGCGTGGATATAAACCTTCATTCGTACAATGCTCTCGAGTCAACTCAGGGTATGGCGAGCTGTCAAACCCTAACCGGTCCACTCACTTGGATTGGATGCCGCTGATGAATATCGGAAAACTCCTTTCCCGATATTATCGTCCGCCCTGGCCAGGGACTTCCGCGCATCCTTCCTAGAGCATTCTCTCTCTAAGTACCGAGAGCGAATGATTCCTTATTGACACACAATTCCCTTCGACGGTATTCCGCTGTACCCAATCCTTGGCGTATTAGAATCCCGTGGCTAGAGATTCGTAAACCAAGGTCAAAGCACAGAAGTCCACCGACAAGGTGTCCTTCGTGTCTCAGGTCCGAGGACCATCCACGCAACTGCGACAATAGAATCAAACTGGTTGACAGTGAGGTACAATACCATCCAGCGATTCAGTCGGATCAGTTTAGTGAACTCATTCTCCAATGAGCACCTACAGATTCGCCTTAGTGTCTCCACACAAGTGACTTATGAGCTCAGTCACCCTCATCATATGAGCATGAGTAATCTGTACTAGTCTAATCGGATATCCGATGTCCTTCTCGGATATCCTCCGACTAAGAACGATTAAGAATATGTGTGTTTAAGTGATCAGTCTCATTGGTATGATCTCTTCATAATATGATCACTATAGCACATATTCACGGACTTCATTATGAAACGATAATTAATGCGATTTACACATAATGAATATTGTGCCATTATATTAATAAATGAACGAGATTTACATAGTTAGATTGGCTTGTAGGCCACCTAAAACTAACAGTTACCATGTGGCTATAATCCTTCGTTCGCACAATGCTCTCGAGTTAACCTAGGGTATAGTCAACTGTCAAACCCTAGATTGTCAACTCACTTGAATCAGACTCCGCTTTATAATATCCGAAAACCTATTTTCTGATATTGTTTCTGCTATGGCCAGAGACTCATGCGGATCTATTCTAGAACATTCTCTCTCCAGTTACCTGAGAGCGAACGATCCTTTATTGAACACACAATCACCTTCGAAGGTCTTCCGCTGGACCCGATCCTTGACTATTAGAGATCCCGTGGATAAGGATTCGTAGGTCAAGGTCAAAGTCCAGAAGTCCACCGACAAGGTGTCTTTGGTGTCTCAAGTCCAAGGATCAACCACGCCACTGCGACGATGAATCAAGCTGATTGACAGTCAGGTAAATTACCATTCGGCGATTCATGTCGGATCAGTTCAGTGAACTCATTCTCCAATGAGCACCTACAGGTTTACCATTGTGTCTCCACACGAGTAACTAACGAGATCAGTCACCCTCATCATATGAGCTGGAATAACATGTACTAGTCTAACCGGATGTTTGATGTCCTTCTCAAACATCCTACGACTAGGAACAATTGAGAATATGTGTTTATAAGTCATCAGTCTCATTATTATGATTTCATCATAATCTGATGACTATTGCACATATTCATGGACTTCATTATGCGCAATTATAAATATGCCAATCTACATAATGAATTTAATGCCATTGATTAGTGAACCAGATTGAAATAGGTGCCTTATGATTGGTTTAGAGGACACCTATATCCATCAAGAGTCTGGAGTTGTCCTGCACATGTCAAAAGACATGATCAAGATAAACTGGATTCCAGAATATAAAAGTGTAGGTTTGTGAGATATCCAAAAGAGACTTTTGAATATTATTTCTATCAGCCCAATGATCAAAGGATGTTTGTCGCAAAAAGAGCTGTCTTCTTAGAGAAAGAATATCTTTCAAAAGAAGACAGTGGGAGCAAGATAGAACTGGAAGAAATTCCAGACTCACAAATCAATGTTGGCTCATCTACTGAGCAATTGACTCAAGAACTTGTTCAAGATAATACACAAAAGGTTCGCAGATCAGGTAGAGTGCCTAAGCAGCCTGAAAGATATGTTGGACATATTGATGACGGCAAATCAAAAATGCACTTAAATGAGGATGATGATCCTCAAACCTACCAAGAAGCCATGAATAGTCAAGAATCAGATAAATGGCAAGAGGCAATGAATTCATAAATTCAGTCCATGTATGCCAACCAAGTTTGGAACTTGGTTAATCTGCCAGAAGGTATAGTACCTATTGGCAGTAAATGGATCTTTAAAATAAAGATCGGGACAGATGGACAGATTAACACATACAAGGCAAGGCTGGTAGCAAAAGGATATCGTCAAAGGTAAGGCATTGACTATGACGAAACTTTTTCTCCAGTTACCATGATTAAGTCGATCAGAATACTTCTTGCTATTACTGCATTCTATGATTATGAAATATGGCAAATGGATGTGAAAACAACATTCCTTAACGGGAACCTTCAAGAAGAGGTGTATATGATACAACTTAAAGGATTCACTTCTAAAGAGCATTCAAGTAAGGTATGCAAGCTGCAAAGATCCATTTATGGATTAAAGCAGGCATCCCGAACTTGGAACTTAAGATTTGATGAGGCAATCAAATCTTATGACTTCATTAAGAATGAAGATAAACCTTGTGTATACAAAAAGACCAGTGGGAGCGCAATTACCTTTTTGGTACTTTACGTTGATGACATTCTACTCATTGGGAATGATGTAGGAATGTTGTCATCAGTAAAGATTTGGTTATCCAAAAAACTTCTCCATTGAAGATTTGAGAGAAGCATCCTATATTCTGGGAATAAGGATCTATAGAGATAGATCCAAAAGGATGCTTGGGTTATCTCAATCCATGTACATAGACACCATAATCAAAAGGTTTGGCATGAAAAATTCCAAGAGAGGTCTCGTTCCGATGAGACATAGAATTTATCTTTCTAAAGGAATGTCTCCAAAGACACCTGAAGAGAAAGTATACATGGATAGAGTTCCTTATGCTTCGGTAATAGGATCTATCATGTATGCAATGCTATGTACTAGACCTGATGTGGCACACCCACTAAGTGTCACTAGTACATATCAGGCTGATTCAGGTGAGGAACACTGAAAGGCGATGAAATGTATCCTTAGATACTTAAGAAGGACTAATGATCTATTTCTCGTCTATGTAGGAAATGACTTAAAACTTCGAGGGTTTACTGACTCGAGCTTCCAGTCAGATATGGATGACAGCAAATCCATATCTGGATTTGTGTTTATGTTAAAAGGAGATATAGTAGTTGAGAAAGTCTCATCCGAAGATAATGTAGCAGATCCCTTGACTAAGCCATTGTCTCAAAACAATTTAGAACGTCACCTTAAGTCTATGGGACTTAGACACATGGGTGATTGGCTATAGTCCAAGTGGGAGAATGATAGAATTGGGTGGCCTTAAAGCCAATCATTGTACATTCTAGTTCATATTATTAATAAAGACAATTATTTCTTCATTTATAGTTCTCACAAATTAACTATCGTAATGAAGGTCCGTAGACAAATGTATGGGATATTGAATCATGATGAGATCGTGATGGTGAGATCGATATTCTTAGTCACTTGTCTTAAACAGTTCTCGATCATAGGATATTTGAGATGGACATTAAATATCCGATAAGATCGACACAAGTTATGTCTGCTCATGCGATGAGGTGAATGATCTCATATTCACTCGTGTGGTGACACTAAGACAAACTTGTGGGTGCTTCTTAGAGAATGAGTTCACTGAACATACCCAAATAAGAATTCCTAGATGGTAATTATACCTATTAGTCAACTAGGGAATTCGATCGTTGTAATAGCCCAGTTGATCCTTTGACCTGAGTCATCAATGATACCTTATTTGTAGACCATTGTGTCTTGATTCTCTGACTTGTGGACTTTAACCTTGTGCTTATCCTTATTTCTTATATAAGGAGGCCAAAGAGAGGGGTGAAAGAGGTTGGACGAAAAAACACACCCTCGGGTTTTCTCTCTCTCTCTCTCCTTCTCTCTCTCTTGGAGTAGATCTTTCTCTCTCCGTGCATAGTGGATTGAGATCGGGTCAGAGTACTCAAGTCGAGGAGGAAATCACGTCTGCATCGAGAGCTCGTGTAGATACCTCTGGAGATCGTGCGCGTGCGCGATTACCGAGTCGGAATCATCTACGGGAGATTTGAAACCCCGCAAAGGTAAAGAACCGTTCTTCCCGCGATTATTTAATTATCCGTTTTACGATCCCAGCAGCCGATACATAGGAATCGATTTATTTTTCCGCTGCGTTTTAGGCGATTCCTTACACCCAGAGGAGGAGGAGGAGAGAGAGGGGGACGGCTAGCCTTGAGAAGCTTGGCCCAGGATTTCTCAACAGCCCATATATAAATATATATATATATATATATATATATATATTAAATCGACGCGACTTTTCATAAAAGTCACCGAGTTAACATAATTCCCACTTAAGTACTACCGACTGAGAATCAATTTGCATGTGATCCATCCCACTGTACCTACTGGTTAAATGCTCAATCTAAAAACTTAGCATTTTATTACACCTACAAATCCATAGGACATCCTACATAACTTTACTTTATACAGTCTTCCACTTTCACAATCTATCAAAATACATAATTTTACTTTGTACGACAGTTTTTCATACATGTCATTCATGCCTCAAAATGTTTACTTATGTTCCCATATTAGATATAATTATAGAAAATTAACATATCATTATTTCACGTTAAAATAAAGTTTACGTACTATCAAAACTATATTTATATACAAAGAATTCTTGTCTTGAGATTTGAAGTAATATTTGATATATGTTTGCATATAAATTAATAGAAAATTATATTCTTATAAAAAAGTGTTTGCCCATACACCCTTCTCTATATTGACAAGGTTGCCATGTTATTTGCATGCACTTAGAATTAAAGTATTTGCATATACATCTATATTAAACATAATAGCATATTTACCTGCATTATATTCTTGTATATATTGAAGAAATGTGAGTATATATGTATGTATAAATTAATAAAAAGTTATATTCTTACCATAAATATTTACCATATGCCCTCCATTGACAAACTTGCCATGTTGCTTGCTTATATATTCAAATATTTCTTATATATTTGTGTTTTAAACATCAAAATTACACGTTGTGCTATTTATATCAAAATAAAAGTTCATGCACATTATACACATTTGATGATGGAAATTATATGTTGACCATTATTCCTATTATTTTGCTAAGTCAATGAAAGGCACTCAAATTGAAATTATTTATAGAAAAATGTTTATTTCCTTATGCATAAGCCTAAGTGAAATATATGATTTTCATTGTAAATCAGTCTAGAGAAATAAACAATGAACAAAAACTTTCAATGTTTAATGAAATATCATATTTTTCACATTGCTTTTTTTATTTTTAGTCCCTCTAATTTACTTAAGTTTAGGAAGAACTCTCTTTACCTTCTATATTTAGTAAAGTTCCTTGTAATCTCACTTTTATCTATGAAAGACCCTTTTTAAGGAGTTTTGTCAGAATATTACAAAATATTTTGCGACTTTTTTCAAATTCTTTTTGGGATGCTTTTCCAAATAAAAGTGAGATTATAGGAGCATTCACTATAATACAAAGATTATAGGGAGCGTTTTTCTAAATTAAGTAGCTTAGAGGGACTACAGACTAAAACATCACAAAAACTATACATATATCATTTTGTGTTTTTACAATGGTCGTGTTAAATGAAAATTAACTTTTGCCGCTATAAAATTAATCTTTTGCTATCACAAAAGCTATAATGGTACATATTACATTATTATCTTGGCGAAGGTTTTATAGATTAGATATTTTATAGTTTAGTTTTTATTAATTTAATTTTTAATGTGCAGTAGAAAATATCAGCATCACATAATTAATAAAATACATTTAATTAAATAAAATATTTCTAAAAAATATTCACATGAAGGTTTTGATTAACTAGTAGGTTTGCCATTGCATCTTTTCTTGTCTCTCAAAGCTAACCCTACTTTTACATCCCATCAGAGCATCCACTCTAAGTTTCTACTCTCTCTCTCACAAGCCCCCTGGATCCAGATCTCCTAGACCCGTAATTTGAACCACTTCCTGAACCCTAGTTTATGATTGAAGATAATAATATGTTTATTCATGAAGTGGTAGGTACTTATATGGCCTTGTTACTGCTCTATTTCTCCTGCAATCTTGATGCTAAGTCACTCCTACATCTCCCCTCCGTTTCCCCTCCCCTCTTTCCATCTCTTCCTCTTCCAAGAATGGAAGGGCAACCATGCAAAGCACTGACGTGCCATAACCACCCTCCGTCAAAGACTTGGAATTATGTGAATCTAGAACAATCATCATACTAACATTCTTATAATTTTTACCTTTGAGATTTGATGTCTAAATTTGATTAAATAAATAAATACAAAAAGGACAATTGTCTAGAAGTAGAAATAATATTTTTAAATTTAAAAAATATCTAATATGCTTATCAATGTCACATGCACTATATACTTTGTTACATTAATAATTTAGGCAAGCTAACTATAAATATGCCTAGATAACTTGGAGATTACTTCGAAATCGGCGTGTTTGAACCTCGGATCCCATAGACAAGTATTATCAACATCATTAGCAGCTAAGTATATGTGACTATCATGCACATCATCTAATTAAATAGTATAGACATTGTTATATCAAGTTTCTACAAATTTAAAACCCATCAAAGTCTTTATCCAAAATCATACAATGAGATGCATCAAGAATAACATTATAACATTTACTATACAATTGACTAATGCTCAATATATTATACTTCAAACCTTTAACTAGAACCACATAACAGTTAAAAGAGATTACTAACATTGTCAATCCCAGGTGACTTGACTTTTACTGTTGTCACTAAAGGTGGCAACTCTCCCATTTTTTGACCTCAAGGGACAAAAGGTGAGCTATCCAAGTATTATTTGTTGCATATGTTAGTAAGATGTTATCTATAAAGAAAGCCATTCTAAACTGATGCTTAGTTGTTTTGTGTAGATATCTTTGAATTTATAATGAACTTGAGAGTTTTTAGCAGGAAACTGCAAATACGTTTATAAAAGATATATTGATGTGAAGATTTCAAATTTATAATAAGCCCACATAAATTTATGATAAATCATATTTTGCTCTTTTCAATCAAACTAAAATTATAATAAGGAATAAGTTTACACCAAAAGGGGTCGTTTAATGTGCTGTGAAATGTTGTAAAACATCTTAAACAACCATAAAACAATGTTTTCCTTATGTTTGAGTATCATAAAGTGTCGCATTTTAAAATTAGTTGATCTCTAAAATCTTTCTTCTAGTTGATTTTGGTTTTCAATCCAAAATCACCATAAATGCGTCTACCTTTATGGTAAACGTGTTTCCCACAGTAACCTTAGTTTGAGTAAAGAAATAAGTTTATCATAAATTCACTTGAGTTTATCGTGAACTCAAAACAGTCTCATAAATGCATTTTTCATAAATCTAGTGGATGTTACTTTATGCTTGAGTCTCTTTCAGATTTATCACAAACTCATTTAAGTTTATGCAAAAGTACTAAACATGAGTTTATAAAAAAATATGTTTATAGTAAGAGTTTATGGTAAATACATTCAACATAGGGTTAGTTTCATATGAATCCTCCTTATATGCAAAATATCATATATATCCCTCTTATTTGCAGAATATCATGCATATCCTCGTTAAAATGAGATAATATCTACCTATGGCACTTTTGATAGAACGTTATCATAATGAGAATATATATGATATTCCATAATATCAAATATACCCTCGTTAAAATGATATAGTATCCATTGATGGCATTTTGATAGAATGTTATCATACGGAGGGTATATATGTTATTTCATAAATAAGAGAGGTGTATTTGATATTTTACATGTAAGGAAGGTTTATATGAAATTAACCCCAACATACGTGAACCTCTATTTACGGTAAATACAGTTAGCTTTTCGATTATTAACTCTCCGAAACTTTTGATATTACAAATAGCTCCCCCTAATTTTTCTTACAAAAAAGCCTTTTTGAGAAACTTTTTTGTAACATTGTGAGTCTTATACCAATTCACGGGGATTGTGAGAGTTTATGAATAAATAGTTAAATTAAGATGGGCTTTTCAATAAATACATCATATTTTTAAGGATTACAACTTAATTATGTCTTACACCTCTATTGACGTTTTCTAAAGTTGCGTTCAAACAGGGCCACAACGACAAGTTGCAAAAACTAAACAGGCTCTACAGAAACTTTTCACGGGTTTCCTCCTCACTCCGTACGTATACCGATTTGTGTTTTATTTTTCCGTTCTCTCCATTCTCGGACAAGGCGGGGAAAGCAGAGCATGGCCGCCGCGGCAAGGGCGGGCAGAGCCAGAGATGAAGAGGGGAAGGCGAAGAGGAAGAGGCCAGCTGCAGGAGCGCCGCCGGGGGGCGGCGGGTGGCCTCCCATCAAGCCCAAGCCGGACCTCCAGGTCACTCGTCTCAAGGGAGACCTCCTCTTCACGGTACGCCCCTCCTTCGCTCCGGGCCTTCCCAGTTGTTTCCAAATCGGAGAGGATAAAGGAAATGTTGCGATCATCATCCGTATCGTTTGTTGCTATGAATCTGAGTTCAGTGGCTAAATTCGTTTGTTGCGGTGTGGATGCGGAAAACTGAGATCATCTCTAATTTATTGCGGAAGAGCGGATTTCTGCTTCTGTCTTGGTGTTCGGTTTGATGTTCGTTGATATATGAAGAAATGGAGGAAAAATAATGGTTTTTGATGGTGGCTGCTGAGCGTTCTCTCTTCTTGCGTTTAAGAAAAAGGGCGTCTGGTCGTAGAGTTGGTAATTTACGTATTAAGAGAGGGAGAAGCAATTTAGATGTATTATAGGAGGGGGATGTTCATTGTTGTAAGCACTTTTGCGTCTGTCTTTTTTTCCTCTTTTCTTATTTTATTGCTTGACATCCCCTTTGACATTTTAGATGCTCTGGCGGTCATGACCTGTTATTTTGGTTTCGACTGGTTTTTTTGTAGCTTTGGTTTTCTGAACATCTGGCGGTCATGACCTGTTATTTTGGTTTTGACTGGTTTTTTATAGCTTTATGTTTTCTGAACATTGTCTCAGCATCTAGAATGACTATGCTCTTTTGAGTTCGAATTAACATTGCAAGATGGCAGCTATCACCAGTTTTGAGAAAAATCGATGGTCAACTGTTTATGTGGAAGTATTTGATCCGAAAGAGTTAAAAGTTATTGTCAATTCCTTTGAGGGGCCAAGTGGCTTTCATGTGGCGAATAGATGTTTGGAGAAAGAAAGAAACTTTCGTATAACTTGCATCTGTCCATTCTCCAACCAACTAGGAAGCTGCTTCCAATCCAAATCATTTTCTTCACTATCCCTTGCTATGTAGTCAAAGGCGAGAGGCGAGTGAGGCGACCAACGGTTCGCCTCGGCCTCAAATGCCTAGGCGATCACCTAGGAATTTGAGGCGATGTGTTTCTCCTATACAACACTGTGAAGGAAGAAAATGACAATATGAGGAAACTAAATAAAATATCTAAGATAATCATATATAAGACCTTGAGAAACACTGATTATGACCAATATGTAATCGTCAATTTGTATAAAACACTCATATATGTAGTGTATGGTCTTAGGAATTATAAAAAATAAGAAAACAATGTAGCAACACGTAAGAAAAAGGGAAATAATGTAACAACATGTAAGAGAAAAATGGTATTGTATATTGTTAAAAGAGGCATTCACTTTGGAATCATTAAGAAGCAGTACCACATAATAAAAAAGAAAGAAACATTTGACATGGACTTTATAGGCAAGTCCCTAGTTGAGTGAGGTGAACATGAGGCGAGGGGAGGCGCTCTTGGCTCGCCTCAACCTTTTTCATCGCCTAGGCGAGGAGGCGATCGCGTTTGATAACATAGATCCCTTGTGCAGTACATGTTGATGGATACAATTATGTCACATAACCGGAAGAGACATGATTGAGAAATGCTCGAGCTAGTTCATTAGATATGTGGATGAGACAATGGCGTACAATGTGCATACTCGAAGAACAATGTATATCACTACCATCATGACGCTTTGCCGTGAGAACAGGGACACCCATCAATTCAGTTGATAGAAATGTCAGTCTGAAAACACCACTGATAACACCAACGATTGATGGTAGAGGAGTCAATGGGTGGGATGTGGAGTCAGTCTAGTCAGAAACACTTGTTTCTGGCTTGACTATGATAAATAAGCACAATGAAAAACAACACTGGAATTACTTGTTTCCTATTGCATTTCCAATGCCCATTATTTGACCAAATTTCAATTTGAATTGCCAAATCAGAGATTCCGAAATCCTGTTCTTTTGATTTTAGGCTGGCAAAAACAAGAGCCATGTTAGGCCCTAATGGCTGGACTGTCTAGCGGCTCTAGCTGAGGACACCAGATGAAAGGGCTGAAGATGCAAGATGTTCAAAGGGGACTAGTTCCTTTTATTAGGGTCCATTCCTCCCAAAAAGCTTTTCCCTGACATGGGGCCAAAATCCCACAAACAGCAGGGGGAGCATGGCAGGAGGTTTGGAGGCATCTGTTTAGAGAGGCCAGCACCAGGAGATCAACTTTGAGAATGGTTAGCCTTTCCCACAACAACAACACGTGATAGGTCTGCGTGGATTGGCCTCACCGGGACCGATCTCAATAGTATTATTACTAAATGTAAATATTAGGGATACTATGCAGTCCCCTATTTAGGTTCGTTGGGAGTGGATTCTACTTTTTAGGAATATTGCGGTGCCTTCGGCTAGGGCCTAACGAGAGAGCAATGGAGTAAAAAAAGAAAAGGCCCGTGTTTCACACGGGCAGAGGGCGTGCTCAGTAGTTTTTCTGCCCTCACGCCCCTGCCCTCCAGTTTCGTATGCTCCTCTCCTATTTCTCTCTTCCTTTTTTTTTTTTTTTTTTTAAGATAGTTGGATCTTTATCCACTGGTTTGGCATAGAATCTGCTGCCAGTGGACTGAACTGGGACAGCGGATTCTATCACTTATATATATATATATATATATATATATATATATATATATATATACATCGGAAATTGGACATGGAAGTGTCTACTTCCTGTTCTGGTTCTGAATCTTGATTTTTATTGGAAATTTGACATGCATATCAGAAAGAGAAAAGCTTTTATTTAGACTTCCAAATCGATTCTGATTCATCAGAACGACCATGGAAATCAGATTTTTGGATTCTGTTGATGCCCCTAATTGAAAAGGTATGATGTAGAAATAAACTCACTATGTCTTACTTGGGGCTAACAGCATCCCATTCTACAACATGTCTTTCAATATCCATAGTTATCTTATTCCAATAGAAAATCCTCTGAAAGACACTATGTTTTAATAAAATTTGAGCTAAGTATCATGTATGAGTTTAAGTCCTTGATCATCAGTCAAAATTTGCATCAAGCACAATGACAACCTCAAGAATTAAAATGCAGATATAACTCAAATGTGTTGTTGGGTGGCCCAAGGAATTGTACTCGAAGTTGCTGCTTTTTGCCTGCAAGTTTGCATCAATGTATGTTTCAACTTGTACCTAGTGATCCAATGTGGCATTGGCTGTGTAGCAAGCAAGATATGCAGGATCGGCTCGGCTCGGATCGGATCGTCCGATCCGATCGGAAACCAGCCGAACCGATCCGATCCCGAGCCTCGACCCAGTGGTCCAAGGTCGAGATCGGCCGATCCAGGCCCCCAATGGTTAGTTCAGAACTAGCCATTGGGTAGCCATTGGGAACCCATTCAAATGGGTTCCCAACAGCTAGAAGGGGCTTCTAAGCCCCTTCAAGAGCCTATAAAACTTCAGATGACTCTACTTCTGCAACGAGTACCCCTGACGATGACTTTGATGATCCACATGGAAGTCAAGGCATGGAATTCCGGGTCGGATCGGGTCCCCGAATCGGGACCCGGCGATCTCGATCCGACCCGGATCGGATCGCCCGAGTCGGCCGATCCAGATGAAGTCTGGCCGGTCCGACTCGACTGAATTAAAAAAATAAAAAAATCAGGAAAAATCAGAAAAAATCAGAAAAAAATGAGAAAAAATTGTATACATATGATTCAATGAATGTACAATAAAAATGAATGCAATTCATGTACATCCATAAAAATATACATTAAAGACAACTAAGGGTTTGATGTCTGGAAGAGTGATGCTGTTTCCTTTGAAAAAGCAAGTGGACAAGTGTCCCAAGGGTCGGACAATTGGAAAAAATCGAAGGGGTTTGACAGCGACTCTGCAAAAGCATGGAATTCCACATCTGTGTCAACCAAAGGAGCAATGTCTAATGAGGATCAAGCTTGGACTCCAAAGACTAATTCCGATAAAGCTGACGAGCCTGGTTGTTGGGGCAATCGTAGTGGTTCATTTTAGCAGAGAGATGCTTGGAGTCAAGAAAAGCCTCATAGTGGAGCACATAGTTCTGGCGAGGGAAGTGGCTAGGAGAGATCTAATGGGGGGAGTGCAGAGAACGGCGGATGGTAGCCATTCATAGCATGGCAATGTACATCAGCTTCTTTTTTCTGCTTTGATGGTTCTGTATCTATTGTGGTTACTGGTTATTCTCTTTTTGTCTTATATACTGATGATCATCTGTGTATATTTTTCTTCCAATGTATGAAGCCTATGGCAACCTTATTTTTGGACGAAGCCTATTTTGAATCTTTCCAGATAAAAGGCAACAAGGTTTAATCACTTCGTTTGTCCCTAGCCTATTATACTTGAGATTTTCCAACCTGTAGCCTATTTTGGGGGTCAAGTTGCTGGCGGCGGTGGTGGCCGGGGGAGGGGGAGGGGTTAGGGGAAGGCCAGCAGCAGCAGAAACGCTGCTGTTGCTGGCTGGATCGGCCCCGTTAAGGGGGGATCCGAATCAGTCCGAATCGGGCCAAATCGGATCCGGACCGGCCGATATGGCCGGTCCGGATCTGATTTGGCCGGATTCGGACCGATTCACATTGTTTTTTTTTTTTAAAAAAAAAAATCGGAGGGGATGAACAGTGAAATCCCTCCTGAATTGGATTGGAACTCACCGATTCCGATTTGAATCGGAATCGGCCCATTCCGTAATCCATAAGTCAAGGTGGATCCCTGCAACATCGGTCATCTCGAGGACGTAGATCAAGTCAACATGGTGAAGCTCCTCCAATTATTTTCACAGGGGAGCAGCAATTTACACATGCTACGCAGGATGATGGCCACTCCAGTAGGTTGGCCAAGGACACATCAGCAACAGATAAGGACAAAGGGAAGCAATAATAAGAGTTCCTAAGGAGAGCAAGAGAAACATCAAAAGAGTGTGCTCAAGAGCATTCGTCTGATTCATCCTCTCAAGTTCCATTAGAGGGTTGTAGTCCTTATGGATATCCAGGTAGGTATTGTCGATATCCACCACCCTATGATGCATCGAGTTACTTAGGAGGATATCCCACTTATCCCCCAAACTTAGATGCTTTCTCTTATCCATCCTCAGCCTTAGGAGGATCTTATCATGGGCCAGAGACACAAGGATAGATACCAGTGACAATCATCTACCCATTCACAGATGAGTATAACCGATTTGTATATGAATATGAACAATGCTACTAAGCTTATGTTTTGGGCCGATTGTGTGCAACATTTGTATAACACTTACAATGTAAGGTTAGAATAAATGTATGTCTAGTTGTTTTGTGTTTTTTGTTTTTTTTTACTATCATGTAATACTTAGGGGTAAGGTTTTATGTCTCCTCCCTTGTATTGTGTTCAATTTTTTTTCAAAGTTAATAAATTTCAAGGGCTTACCCGAGGTCCTAGATAAGTTTCGGGTAAATATAATTTTTCTGATTTTTTGTAAATTTTTCTATTTTTAGACCTATTTTCCCTATTTTTCTTCTTTTTAAAAAAAAATAAAAATGGATCGGCCAGACCGGTCCGGATCGGTCCGGGATTGGATCGGATCGGTTGATCTGCTCAGTCAGGACCGGATCAATCCGAGTGCGATCCCGCCTACCTTGGTAGCAAGTGATTGATCTTGTTCCTTCATGTAGGGGCATCAGTTACTGCATTCTCTGATCCTCTCATGGATTCAGTCTTATGTGTTTGTTCATCTATCTGCCTCCATAGTCTGGAGTTGGAATTCATTCTTTAAACCTTTATGGTATGTTGTTTTTTGAATTCTGCGATCCTTGCTGGTATTCAATCTCATAATTTTATCTCACGAGCTTGCCCATCCACATTTATGGTGCTGTAGTTGAAACTCATTATCCTATACAAGTATTTCTTTCTTGTAATCAATGCAGATCTTGAATTACAGTCGACAAGACATTTATAGTTGTCAACTACGTTTAGATCTCCTCCATCTCCTTCTTATAAGTGGGCAATGATAATTCTTTTTTTTTTGGGGGGGGGGGAAAGATGATGATTGTACTGCCAATCTATTAAAGAATAAACAAAGGAAGTACAATCAGAAGGGAAGAGGAGAGGTTCACCTTACCCAAAAAGAAAATAAAGCTACATGAAATCAGAATGATACCCCTTGACCAACTCTCCCAAATCAGAAGCAGAAAAATTCAGGGTATGCTTGTTCCAATCAAGGTTCGCCATATCATTGATCTATATCAAATTGTATCTTCCCATATATGATATGGTACCGTCTGACTCGGCCGACTTGGTCGGACTTGTATGAAGATATGATATGGTACTGTCTGACTCGGCTGACTCGGTCGGACTTGTATGAGTCACGCAAGTCAGGCCGGTTTAGTCTTATTTCTATTTTTTTCAATTATTTTAATTTTATGAATAATTACAACATAAATGAACTTTTAACTCCAATGGGTTGTTAATGACAATGACTTTAAGTCAAATTTTCTACCCTATTAATGAATATAAAAGTGTAAATTACCTATTAAATTAGTGAAGAAGTCCAACTATTTGCCAATTGGAGAAGAAAAAGTCCAACTACTTATCAAATTAGGAAAAAAAGTATACTTAATAAGATACAAGTCACATCAAGTCGCATCGAGTAGGTTTTAGCTGGATTGCAACGGCTTGTGCTAGATCGCAGCGTAGTGCACGAGTCGGCACGAGTCACATACTAGTTGGCATGAGTCGATTTGAGTCGCATACGAGTTAGCACAAGTTTGTACGAGTCACATAGAGTCAGCTGACGAGCCAAATAGTCCAAGCGGCTTGGACTTGTCCAAATATGAGTCGATTCATACGAGTCGGCCAGATCCGGTACGATACAGTAAACCATGGTTCCAATTACAAAGAAGAGACAAAGCCATAAACAAATATTCTCAACATGAGGTTCCCTTCCCTGGAAGATGGTGTCATTACATTTCTATCATCTTGTTCCAGACTGTAAGGACTGAAAATTCTTCCATGTCTCACATACAAGAGTGTTAAACTCCTTGTATTCTAGACATGCATTCTTGAAGATAAAAGGATAATGCTTCTTCCGATGTACTTACAGTCTATCACCAGAGCATTATGATCAGAATTAGTTCTAGTCTGAGCTGCAACCTATGCTAGAGAAAATAAAGCTTCCCATTGACTGTCCACTAGAACTGCTATATGTAATGGTCATACAAATGGTGACAAGTATTTACAGTGCTAGTTGTATGGTAACAGTAATAGTGGCAGACAAGTAGAGTGAACAAACAAGCAAACTATTCCTTCCTGCTCTCAAGTTGCTTTACTACTACAATAATATGACTGAACTACTTTTATGAAGAGGGTAAACTCTGGCCTCAGTGCTTATTCCTTTTTATTGACAATTTAGATGGGATGTTCCAATATAGAGAAAGCTGGCCTAATCTATAACGTTGAGTAGTCAAATATGTGCAGCATATCCATATACACCTCGACAGCCTCAACACATGAAACATATCATGAACTTTAGAACGTGAACTTTAAAATGTGAATGTGGTAAGGTCCATCAATATACAACCTTTTCTCGCACATTCCGAATCTATCTCAAACAGTTTGATTAAAATGTGGGCTCAACTTCATGCCTTTACCAAAGTGCAGTTCCCTCTTTGTGGCCAAGACCATCAAACATGCTTGGTCTGCCACATAGAACTCCCTGGGCAGGTCAACCACCCAAATCCGATCACTCTTTTGCCTGTGATGGTCTTTGCTTAATTGGATGGTGTTTTGCCACTACACAGTTGAATCATATCTGAACATGCACTTTCGCCAATTCTGCCCCAGCATAAAGATGGTTGGCACGGTTGATGGTACAATGATTCTTACGGGGCCATACTGTTGCTACTATGATAGTTATTGGAGGCAAATTCAATTTATGGTAGGTGCTTGTTCCAGCTGCTGGTCCAATCCGGCCCACAAGCCCTCTGCATATGTTTCAACATTTAGATGGTTCTCTCAGACTGGACCATCTTGCATTCTGGCTCCAGGTGAGCTGCTTAACTATGTAATAACTTGGTATCTGAATCTCCTTGAAAACTTTGTTGGACCCTCAATGTGAACCTGGAGTCTCGGTCGGACACAATTGAGACAGGAACAGTTTCAATATGACAGTTTCATCTCTATATGACCACACTAAACAAGTCAATCACCGTGTCATCTATGCCAATGAGGAAACTGTGTGGACTTGATATGCAATGCAATCCACCACGCCTACTACGTTGAGTATCCCCTTAGTCCTAGATAAAGTCCATAGTGATATGTTCCTGTAGCCATTCTAGAATTTATAATCATGGAAGGCAGGATTGGCACGGATCGGATCGACCGATGCAATCGGTTTTGACCTGAACCGGTCTGATCCTAATCCCTGATCCACCGGTCTGGGCCGGGATCAGTCTGGACAGCGGGGATTGGTCAGGATTGGACAGGATCTCTGGGATCGGTCCAGGATCGGACCGGATTGGTCAGGATCAGACTAATTTTTTAATAAATAATTAAAAAAATAAATGGGGAACCGGTCCGGAATGGTCTGGGATCAGTCTGGATTGGATCAGATCGGCCGATCCGATCAGTTTGGACCCGGCCGATCCGTGCCCGATTTCCAATTCTTCCTACCTTGTTTATAATGGCTGTCCCTTGATCATTGGTATGAGCCCCTCATCTGCCAACACGCCAAACATATTGCTGTAAATCCGGCTGCTTCTAGTTTATCCCAAGTCATAAAAAATGTCATCTTGTAGTTTCTGAGCCTTGTGACTTTATATGTAAACATGCAATTCCATCTCCATTGGACATTTCAACTTGGCACACATGGACTGGTAGGTGTTTAATTTCAGAAACTCAAAGAGAACATTACATCTTAGTGGCTATATCAGAACAAGAACACAGTCTATTGGGTGTGACATGAGATTTATGGAATCCTAGGGAGGCTTACCGATAGAGACCTTACAGGAAGAGGTAAGTAAACAAAAGGTTTTCTGTATTGTACAATGGAAATTCTGACTGGCACACTTCCGAAGAAAGGAGAATCCAGTTAAGCTCTGTTTATAGATAACATGAGGGACTCATTCACTGCATACTTGGGTGACATTGAGCTGATTGTGTTGTTAAAATAACAAAGAAATATGAAGCCCATGCTGGCTACACTTTGAATAGGAATGCTTCATTAACTGCTCCACAAGGTGTAATTCTCTTCTAAAATCTCAAGTTGTGCTTCGAAGTAAATGGAAGTGCTAGATTGTTCCATGATTATTGATGAAGTATGAGAGGCTTAAAAAACTTCATATTGATTTTATCTAATAAGTCTGAAGCTTTGCTCTCTTAGAAATGAAAGAATGGAATTCTGTGCACCTCTCAAGTAGCAGTTTTTTGGACAATGGTGTAGGTTTACTTCGGAAGATTCTCTTTGTGCTGACCATGATAATTTCCTTGTTTAAGATTTTCAGGTACCAAATTTCTTTACAGCCTTGGAAACGAAGGCCTTTATTGAAGCTGCTGAGTCTTTAGGTTTCACTCATCAAGGCAGCCTTGGTCCAACAAGAGGAGAAGCTTATAGAGATAATGACCGCATATCTCTGAATGATCCCATACTTGCTAAATGCATGTGGGAATCTGGCTTGGGGAAAATATTTAGTAACATCAATCTTCAGGGAAAAGTAGCTGTTGGTCTAAATCCAAATATTAGATTCTACAGGTACTTATGTCATTCTATTTTCATTCTCTAATAAGCTTGTTATCATTTATGTTGGTTTTACACTGTATATTCTCTGTACTAAACTTCCATTTTTCCTTAGTCTAGACTCTTTTCTAAGTATGGGGTGAACCTTTGAGGGTAGCTCCTTGCTCATATGAGCTTAATCTGCAACCGTGAGTTGGCATGGGGACGGATGTGTGAAGGACGTGTGAGATCTGAGAAGGCGAGAAACGGATGAGAGCACAAGGGTGAGAGAGGTGGGAAGTGTGGCAGCAGTTCAGGTAACCACAAGTATGGGAGAAGAATACTCAGCTTCAGTGCTACCATCACGGTCATTGAGCGGCTATGCGTATCGAGGAGGGGCTTGGGCACCTAGCCTGGGATCATACAGTGGGTCAGAAATTGTTGACAGGTGGTGGAATTTAGTCAGCAGAGAAGGTGGCTCCAATGGAGCCTATTTGTGATCTCCCACCATAGAGGTCAACTTGGGTATACTTATAAAAGAGATTGGCAGGGAGAGATTGAAGGTGCTTTTGTCTCAATTGGTGCTCATGTAAAGAGGCAAGGTAGAGGCGAAAATGGTCGTGAGGGCATGTTTGACAAACTTGTTTTCCTTGTATGTGACAAATAATCCATACATACATAAAGGAGATAAAAGTAGACCTAGAGTTTACTTTATATACCTTCCTCCAAGGTCAAGATATTACCCACGTGCTGATAAGAAGAGCACAAAGGCAGTAGCTAAGCAACAACAACAACAACAAAGTCAACAAAAGCAGCACCTAGGGCGCAGTCAAAGCGTGTTGCAGCAGCAAAAGCCGACAAAAGCAGCACCAAAATATTAATAAATGCAGCCCATGGCAGCAACAACCACCTGCAGCACAGGCACTATGGGCAGTCAACAGCAGCAGCCGGCAGCAACAACAACAAAGAAGGGAGGCCAAAAGCCCCCCACTGGTTGGTTGGGGGTGTATTTTGGTAAAACAGAAATAAAGTAGAGAAAAAGGAAAAAGAAGGGTAAGAAACCGGTTGGGGGTGGGGTCTTCCCTTTGCGCCCCACTGGTTGGTGGGGGGTACTTTTGTCCAAAAAAAGGAGAAGAAGAAGAGAAAGAAGAAAGGAGGCCACCGGTGGGGTGTCTTTCCCAAAAAAGGAAAAAGAAAGAAGAGAGAAGGAAAGGAGGAAGAAAAGAAAAGAAGAAGAAGGGGAAGGGACCGGTGGGGGTCCACCGGCTCACCCCCCACTAGTGGCACTCATTGGTGGGTGTTCCCACTGGTGACACCGGTGGGGGGTGCCACCGGTCCCCATCTCTATTTCTCACTCACTCACTTACTCTCTCATCTTTCTTTTAAATTTCAAAGATAAGGGAGGGAAAAGGCACCGGTGGGGGGTGCCACCGTTGCCTCCCCCCCATCGGTAGGCCTCCTCCAAGGCCTATAAAAACCCCTGCAAGGGGGTTGCTGCAGCACAGATAGAAAGACACGAGAGAGACTCCAGAGAAGGTTTATGTGAACAAAAATTAGAGTGTTGTCTACTTCTAAAGGCAAAAAGCTCAAGAATAAAAATCACTACATTATTTTTTTTGTTTGGATTAGGAGGATGCCCTCATAATGGTTGAGGGATCCATGGATGCACTCATAATGTTTGAGTGAACCTTTATGCTTGCTCACATACTCTTTGAGCATTGCTGATGCGGAATGACTACCGAATAAGACTCCGAACTGCATCTATGAACCGAGATCAGTATGAACACCATAGTGAACAAAAAACGATCATCAAACAACCGCCATGTCCTGAGAGAAAATACGTGAAGTAGCTCGCAAGTAAATCTGGGAACTGTCCCTCACAGCGAGAAATGAACAGGATTGTTGGCAGTGAGGACCACCTAGTGGCTAAGGCAGCAACAACACGCTCAAACAGGGCCGCGGGATGGGTCATTCGATCTTACACTTTCGACAACAATATTTTAATAAAGTAGCTAGGATCCTAAAGTCACATGTACGGGAACAAATTTAACCGTATATTGAACGGAGCAAGTTGTGAGGGGATAAGCCAAAATCTTCACTAACTGACCCACTGTCAAGTGGGGACGCAAACTGGGATGGTGAGGATCCACGAACGGGCGCTGGCGAACCAGGAAGCGCAGTTGATAAGGCCCCTTGGATGGCCACGAACAGTGGGATCGGATCGTTGGTTTGGCTCGGGCCTACGGTGGCATAGGCCTGTGCACGTAAAAGAGGCCATGTCTAAGGGCATGGCGGCGGCGGGGCATGGCATGGCTTGAACGACGACACTGGGGGCGGGCAAATTTACCCTAGGTCGCCATGTGGCTCGTGGGGGCAGCGGGCGAGCGGGAATGGCTCGGGTGACAAGATGCGAGCTGTGTAACTGTGGCGGGTGTGCCGCATAGTTGGTGACGGGCGAGCCGCCCGGGCGGGCGCCACGTGGCGACTAGGCGGGTGAGCGCGCCCCTCGCCTGGGCACGGGCAATGCCGGGCACGCGTCGTGTGGCGCTCAAACGGGCATGGGCGACGACGCCCCAAGCCACGAACAACGCGGCGCTGTCGCGTGGCGAGGCCGGCGATGGGCCGATTCTTATTTTTGGCATGTTTTGCGGTGCTGGCCGATCGCGATTGGATGATGGGAGGGAGAGTGAGAGAGAGATATAAAAGTGGGAGGAGGGGGGGGGGAGGGGATACAGGTTTTACACCTTAGGTCTTCGTGTCCTATACGTACACATGCATATGGCGGCTCAACGTTATTTCTATTCCATCATCATCAACGACTCTTCAAGAGAGATTACAAGAGTTTAAATAAAGTTCCCAAATCCTAATGGTGCCCTAAAAATATAAATGACCAAAATAACCCCTAAGTTAAAATAAAAGAGAAAATCGTGCAGAAAAATACTAAAAAATAAAAAATAGTTAAATGGGCCGAAAAATTGGCCATGGACATGTCCACAATGTCCATAAACATACAATATGCTAATGAGTCCTCAAACTAATCATCGTCAAGCCACAGGGATGTCGGGGTCGCTGTCGACGTCCTCCTCTGACGGTAAACGTAGGTCGGGTCGAATTGGATTTGTGTGCGGGTGTCTTCACCTATCCTCTCCGGTTGGGAGGAATTTAACCCTGTCGAGTATGGGTCTTGTCCACTCTGAAAGCCCTCCAGAAGGTCCGGATCAATCTGTTATAGCTCGTTGCGCATGATCCACATGTTCTCAGTAGGTGGCCGCCCTCTCCAGCAGATCAGGTAGCGCTGATAGGTCTCATCTCTAAGAGTAACAATCTGCTCGTCCAGTATACGGTCAATCTGCTCACGTCGTACTAGAACGGGAACTAGAGGTGGACACTCAGGGATGGAGTCACTTTTAAGAGGGGGAGAAGGTTCGAACGGATCACTGGGTATCACTACTCGGTCCGGATAAGTTACCAAATCTGACATTGAACGTACTATTGATGCCATAGTCCGAGGGTAGATCCACCACATATGCGTTCGGTCCAATTCGTTTCAGCACTTTGAACGGACCAGTTCCTCGAGCTTACAGCTTCTTCATGGTTCCTGAAGGAAACCATTTAGGTTTGACCCTGATTATCACGTAATCGCCCTCTTGGAACTCCTTTGGTCGCCGATGTGCATCCGTTATCTATTTGTAGTATTCATTGCTGATCTCGATGAGACGATAGACATTATTAGCAGACTCCTAATATGCTTGGCTAAGGACTATGCAAACTCAGAAGTGCGGGACTGGACGGATAACGGGACAAGGTCTTTGGGTCCCCTAGGTCTATAGCCAGTAATAATATCAAACGGACATATGTCAGTAGACCTATTGATCGAACTATTATACGCAAACTCTGCCTGCCATAAGACCTGATTCCAACTACGTGTATGCTCTCCCACAAGGCAACGCAACAAATCTGCCAGACTCCTATTGACTACCTCGGTCCATCCATCGGTCTAGGGATGATAAGCAGTGGAGAACTTGAGCTTAGTGCCCATCAGATGTCACAAGGTCTTCTAAAAATAGCTGACAAAATAGACATCACTATCTGAGACGATGATCTTGGGTCGCCCATGCGGACGAACTATACCTTCATAGAATAAATGGGCTACTCTAGATGCATCAGACGTCTTTGAGCGGGGGATAAAATGTGTCATTTTGGAGAACCTATCAGTAACAACTATGATAGAATCGTACCTCCGGACTGTTCGTGGCAGGCCTAAGACAAAATCCATACTGACATCCTGCCACAGATAATCAGGTACGGGAAGGGGAGTATACAGACCTGTGTTCTATTTCTTCTGCTTTGCCGTAACGCATGTGCGGCACTGAGCAACGATGCGAGCAACATCGCGCCTTAAGCTAAGCCAGAAGAATTGGTATTCCACCAGCTCAATGGTCTTGTTCTGGCCAAAGTGACTGGTTAGACCTCCAGTATGAATCTCCCAAATCAAAAAATTACGGATTGAGTTCCGTAGAATGCATAACCTAGACCTACGAAATAGGTAGCCTTTCTGAAGGATGTACTCACTGTACTCTCTAGAGGGTCCATACTGAAGGGCTATGTGGATCAGGCCAAAGTAGGGACAACTAGGATACTTGTTCTGGGGCTTTTCGAATCATGTGACCTTCGTGCTGACAACTGACAGAAGAGAGGATTGATGGCTCAGCGCATCAGCCACGCGGTTCTCCACACCCGCCTTATGTCTCAGGACGAATGTGTAGGCCTAAAGAGACTCGACCCATCAACTATGTCTCGGGTTCAACTTCTTCTGGGCATAGAGAAACCTGAGGGTCTTATGATCAGAGTGTAACACGAACTCCTGCGGTAGCAGATAATGTCTCTAGTGCCTCAATGCCTATACTACCGCGTAAAACTCCTTATCATAGGTAGAGCACTTCAGCTTGGCATCACTTAATTTTTTGCTGAAATATGCAATGGGATGACCCTCCTGACTCAGGACCCCACCTATGTCGACACCATAAGCGTCACAGGAGACCTCAAACACGTCCGAGAAATCAGGTAATCAAAGGACGGGTGCCTAGGTCATACCTCTTTGATGTTACGAAAGGCCGAAGCTGCGGCCTTTGTCTATACAAGGGTTCCCTTCCTGATGTAGTTTGTGATCGAAGCCGTGATGGAACTAAACCCTCGAATGAAGCGATGGTAGAATGTCGTCAAGCCATAAAAGCTCATGACATCATGAATCATCTGTGGCTCGGGGCACTCCACTATCGTCCTAATCTTTTCGGGGTCTACAGATATGCCCTCAGTGGACACAATGAACCCCAAGAAAATCATCTGATCCGTCAAGAAAGCACATTTGTTGAGGTTCCCATCCAGCCTCTCCTGACGAAGGACAAGGCATACCTGGCACAGGTGCTTCACATGATCATCCCTAGAGCAGTTATAGATTAGAATGTCATCGAAGTATACGACCAAGAACATGCCAATGAAGGGTCACAATACCTCAGTCATCAATTGCATGAATGTGTTAGGGGCGTTGAACAACTCAAAGGGCATGAACAACCACTCATAAAGACCATCCTTCCTCTTGAAGGCCGTCTTCTACTCATATCTAGGCCGAATCCTAACCTGGTGATAGGCACTCTTCAGATCAATCTTAGAGAACACAGTAGCTCCCACCATCATGTCCAGCATATCATCTAAGCGGGGAATGGGAAAACGGTACTTGACCGTAATACTGTTTATGGCGCGACTATCTACGCACATCTTCCAAGTGCCATCTTTCTTTGGAGCCAAAAGTGTGGGAACTGCTCAAGGGCTCAGACTCTCAAGAATCGAACCCTTCCTTAGGAGCTCCTCGACCTGCCTCTGAAGCTCAGCATGTTTCATAGGATTCATGTGATAATGTGGCAGGTTGGGCAGAGTGGATCTCAGAATTAGATCGATCGCGTGCTGAATGTTACGCATGGTGGTAATCCATCTGGAAGATCCTCATGAAAGATGTTTTGGAACTCTTGAAGCAGAGAGGTGAGCTCAGTGAGGTGCTCGCTTTGGGTCTCATCCACCACCTCTCTGATCGTTAAAGCAAAGACGGACTCGCTCTCAACGATGTCATGCTCAAGCTCCATGGTGTTGATAAGTTGTAAGGTCGCCATACTGAAATACACAAGTGTTGGACCAGTCTGGAGGACCGCATCCATATCATAAAGCCACGGCCTGCCAAGAATGAGGCTTCTGACCTCCATCGGTAGGATATCGCACCAGATCTTATGCTCGTAGGGTGGAAAGAATATAGAAACGAGGCATCTTGTCTGAATTGAAATGGAGGTAGAATCCACTCATGATACGCGATAACGACGAGGGTGATCAACAACAGTCAACCCAAGGCGTGCGACGACACTGGTGGAGATTACATTGATGCAACTCCGGCTGTCAATGATCATCTTGGATACCTTACCATCGACGTGATAGTAGGTGTGGAAGATGGTAGTGGGGTGCCAATCATCACACTCCTTAGGCTGGGTTAAAATACGTCGGACCACGCCAAGCCTACCTTCGTCTGGAAGGTCCTTAATGTCCTCTACCTGGAAAAATTGAGCTTGGATACAACCGACCACCTCTCCCTTTGTATGAAACTCCTCGGCCATGTCAACTCCAACTGTATAACTCATATCTTGTAACTCGGGCTGGCGCTCCTCTGGGTTCACATCTCCAATAGCTAAGGACCTTGACGGGCACTGAGAAGCATAGTGTCCAAGTCCCTGACACTTAAAGCGTCGACCGCGGGACCTACCATCCTAGGATGACTCACCTATAGTTGGGCCTTCCCTTTATCCTCCCGCCTGGGTGGTGGAGTTCCCATAGGAGGATGAGCAGTGGGTGCCGGTAAGGCGGGTACAGGGCCTCACTGGGGTAGCCGGGGACGAGGGACTGTGTCTTGACGAACGGGGTTAGCAAGTCTGAAGGCTAGACTCCTCTGCTGCACTCTCGGTGCGGTGCATTGATAAAAAGGACGTTGATAGGTCGACCTAGCACGCGGGGGTGACTCTACCTCAAGTTTGAAATGCTCCATTACCCTCACAACTTGATAGGCGTACTTAATGGTCGTCACATGCCGACGAAATAGTTCATGCTGATATACACGGCGTAGACCCTTCCGAAAGCAAGGAAGAGTCAACGACTCTCCTAACGAGCCCCACATCTCATCAGATACTCATCAAACTCGGCAATGTAGTCAGAAATAGTGCAAGACCCTGAACAAGGCTCTGCCAACGATCGATGAGGCGATGCGGTAAGTCAGGGGAAGGTACTTATCGTGAATCTTTACCTTTATGTCTTCCTACGACTCAATGGGCTATTGTTGACGCTGCTCAAGTAGATCCTCGACATTCGACCAATAGGTTTGAGTCTGGCCCGTCAACTTCATCATGGCGAAGCGAGCTCGCCTGGCGTCAGTCATACTCATCCAGTTACAATAGCGGTTCATGCTAGTCTCCTAGTCAAGATAGACCTTCAGGTCTAAGGACCCGTCAAAGGTGGGAGCCTCAGCATGAGCGGCCCAACGATCATCCAAATCTCTCTGAGCACGATGAGGCCTTTGCTCATCTTCAAAATCATCTCGATCATTCCGGTCATCCCAATCCCTCAGGCATCGGTGGTGCTTAGGGTCCTCACCAAAACCGGTCCAATCTCCTCGATCGTAATGATCATACCGGTCACTCCTGTCATATCGCTCAACTTGGTCATCCTGATCACGTCGGTCAAATCGATCCTCCCGATTGTGTCAATCAAATCGAACATCCTGATCGCGACGTTCAAATCGACCATCATGGTCACGGTGTTCCCAATGATCATATCGATCATGCCTATCCCTCTGACGCCTCGCGCGCCTCTAATCCACAACCTCATTACGGTCACGTTGCCTATCTTGCCTCATATACCTACGTGCAATTCCCCTGTCACCTAACTCATCATGTGAGTCGTGCCCTACCCCATCATTTGCATGTCGCCGATTAACGGTTGGATCAACTCTTGGGGGTAGGTCCACAGGTGGAGGTGGATTCACTGGGGGAAGATTCGGGGCCAGGTTCGGGTTCTGTCTCTCGACAGCCCACACTAGACCTTGACTCTGATGAAGACCCCTCGGCGCGACCACAAGGCCAGCAAGACTCTGGACCGTACGCTCAGACTCATTGACTTTATTTTGCACAACCAAAGTGATTCTTCAAAACCCCCAAGGCGTTGGTCCCACTTATTCATTCAACGCACTAGTTGGCCGATCAACTCAGTCACATCAGGGACATTCGGGGATCCAATGTGTGAGCCTGACATCGGTGCAGATTCGTGATACTCAGCACCGCTACATGTGGGTATAAAAGGTCAGTGTGCGGTGATGTGCAGCAACTAACATTCAACTAAGTCTATATGAACTAGTATACTGCACTATGAACATAAAATGAATAGACAAGATGGAGACTAAGTGGATGTGAACACAACAAAACTAGGTGACTAAATGCAACAAATGAGCCCTAGACAACAACCGCCATGTCCATGAGAGAAAATAGCTCGTAAGTAAATCCGGGAACTGTCCCTTTCAACGAGAAACGAACAAGATCGTCGGTAGTAAGGACGACCTAGTGGTTAGGGCAGCAACAACACAGTCCACGCGCTTAAACAGGACCACAGAATGGGTCACTCGATCTCATACTCTGACATCAATATTTTAATAAAGTAGCTAGGATCCTAAACTCACATGTACGGGAACAAATTTAACAGTGTATTGAACGGAGCAAGTTGTAAGGGGATAAGTCAAAATCTTCACTAATTGACCCACTCTCAAGTGGGGCCACAAATCGGGACAGTGAGGATCCATGAATGGGCACTGGTGAACCAGGAAGCGTAGTAGACAGGACCACTCGGATAGCCACGAACAGTGGGATCAGACCGCTGGTTGGGAATGGCACCACGATGGCACAGTCCCGTGCATGTAAAAGAGGCCTGGTCGAAGGGCGCGGCGGCGGCGGGGGCTGGCATGGCTTGAACAACGACGTTGGGGGCGGGCAAATTCACCCCTGGCTAGTGGGGGCGACGGGCGAGCGGGAACGGCTTGGGCGACGAGGTGCGAGCCGCAAACGACGAGGTGCGATTGCGGCAGGCGTGTCGCGTGGCGCGGGGACGGGCGGGCACCGCGTAGTGATCGGGCACGTACACGCGCCCCTCGCCTGGGCACGGGCGACGAGGCGCAAGCCGCGAACGACGAGGCGCTGCTGCGTGGTGAGGCAGCAGCGGGCAGGATGCCCCGAGCGCGCGTCGTGTGGCGCTCGGGCGGGTGTGCTCGCCCTCACCTGGGCATGGGCGATGACACCCCAAGCTGTGAACGCCGCGGCGCGGTCGTGTGGTGAGGCCACCGGCGGGCCGTTTCCAGTTATTGGCGCGTTCTATGGTGCTGGCCGATTGCGATTGGCTGATGGGAGGGAGAGTGAGAGAGAGAGAGATGAAAGAGGGAGGAGGGAGAAGGGGATACGAGTTTCACACCTTAGCGCTTCGTGCCCTGTACACACACGCATACGGCGGCTCAATGTTATTTCCATTCTATCATCATCAATGACTCTTCAAGAGAGATTACATGATCTTAAATAGAGTTCCCAAACCCTAATGAAGCCCTAGAAATATAAATGACCAAAATAACCCATAAGTTAAAATAAAAGAAAAAATCATCTAGAAAATACTAGAAAATAGAAAATAGCTAAATGGGCCCAAAAACGGGCCATACATATGTCCACAATGTCCATAAACACGCAATATGCTCATCAGTGCTCAAGTTAATCATCTTCAAGCCACAGGGATGCTGGGGTCACTACTGACGTTCTCCTCTGATGGTAAACATGGGTCGGGTAGAACTGGACCCGTGCGTGGGTGTCCTCATCAATTGCATTCTTGTATCACAACTCTATCTTGTCGGAGTCATGAATGTTATTTTACTTTGATTAAGTGAGGGCATGTCTCACTAATCAAGTTAAAGTATGATTGGATCATTTATCAATGTCATCATAGAAAGAACATTCAAGATCGAGTCCACTTAGTGAATTATTTATCCATTTTATTTCATGAAATACATGTATACGACTTCACCAAATGGAACAAGCTTTGTTGTTGGGTCTTTAATGGATCTTACGTGAACCCACAAAAGCCTATTAACATAAAGGACGCTTAATGGGTCATGGACATGGTTCACTAAGACCCATTAAAGAACGTGTGCTTAAGGGCACCTAATAGGACCAATTGAGTCACTTTCCCAACAAATCCTCTTCTAACCCATCAGTGTCCTTTAAGATGTTCAAAGGACAGTTGGGGTTAAAGGGTACTCTCTTAAAGGATACTAAAGGACCCTTAATGGTTCTCAACTGAACATGCTACTATCCTTTAAATAAAAGGACACTTAATGTTTCCTATGGCTCATGGAAATGTTATGCCCTAAAGGATGCTTAAGGAATTAAGAATATCCTTTAAGGATACCAAAGGAAGTTTGGCATCCCAATGTGTATCTTTTAGTATCCTTTAAGGATTCTTCAAGGGGACTTTATGCAAAGTTGTATCCTTTAAGTATCCTTTAAGGGATTCGAGGGACGAAGCAAGTTAATTGTATCCTTTAAGGATTTGAGGAAGGATATAAATGAGTTGTCTTAAAGTCCCTCACTACAATAAGTCACAGTTTGACTTATTAATTTGAATTCGTTATGTGATAGTGTGTGATTTTACTTAAGGGCATCATTGGACGGTTAATCAAGAGTGGTCAATCAGTTGATTGACATAATTAACACTGACCAATGTCAGTGGGGAGAGGTCGAATTCATAGATCCACACCTAATCCAAATTTCTAGACTCGTTGAGGGCTTATCTTAAGTTCTCAAAATCTAACCAAAATAAAATAAAAAAGGAAACAAACCCACAGGGCATTGCTGTGTTTTGGGGAGGACGCGAGGAGCTGGAGCTTGGATAGCTTGGAAGCTTTGGGGATGGGAGGTTGTTGAAGACCAAGCAAGTTGTGGTGGGGGGATGGGAGATTGAAGTTGAGAGATGGGAGCCTGACATGGGAGCCGGGGTCATGAAAGAGAGTAAGATCACCTGGGTTGGTACTAGTGGCCTCCCACACTTACACTTGTGGAGGAGAAATAGTGCCAAGGATGATAGAGGAGGCAAGTTTTGTGATTAAGTTGGATGTGGGAGGACTGGATGAAAGTAGATGGTTGTGTTTGAGAGCTTTGGTGGCTCTAGAGAAGGCCTGCTGCCATTAAAGGTCATGCTTCGCTACTAGGGTTCATCTGTGAAGTTTGAGTCTGGGATTGTAGTAAGAAGGTGCGCATTATAGGGAAAAAGACAGGCTTCCTGGGCAGAAGTTGCAGTGCAGAATAATAGACTATGTATCAAAGGCATTGCCTTGCTAGCCTAGGCAATGAGACAAGGTGAGACAAACCAAAAATGTCTCGCATCACCTCATTTACGCTTCACTCATGCATTTTCCTACGTTATATATGCCAAAGACTTTTTTTTTAAAAATTGTGTGGTACGTTTTTTTCCCTTATTCTTTATTTTTCCAAAGTGGCAAGTGCCTCTTTTAAGGATGTTTAGCGCCCTTTTTCTCTCACATGCTGCCACATTCTTCTTTGTTTTTTTATGATTCTTAGGACCATCTACTACTTATGCGAGTGCTTTATACAAACTAGTATTTACATATTGGATATGATCAACGTTGCTTGAAGTCTTATGTAACATTATTTTGGATGTTCTCTAATTTTCTTTATTTTCCTCCTATATCATTTCCTTCCTTCATGGTGATTTATGGGAAAAAGCACATTGCCTTAGATGGCTAAGATGAACCTCTGGTCCCCCTCACTTGCCTCTTGCCTCTAACTACCTAGATAGTGTGTTTGGGGGGGGGGGGGGGGGGGGGCGCTCAAAGGACCAACCAAGGAAGACAAAGGAGGAATTTGATATTACTTTGGTGTTTAGATAAGTGTTTTGGGGATTTGAAAAGTGGCTCATCTCCTTTAGAGGAAGTTTTTCCCTCTTTCTTTCAAGTTTGAATTCAAATGCAAAGTCTAATATAGATGTTCTTGTCCTTTCAATTACTGGGGTAGGTAAGCCTATCAAGTCAGGCTTGGGCATGGTTGGCAGTACCGGCTGATACCGGTACGTACCAGCCGGTGCGTACCGGTATCGGCCGGCACCGGTACCCTTGATTTAAAGGGTATCGGCCGGTACCGGACCGGTATTGAGCCGGTACCGGCCGGTATGTACCGGTACCGGTACCCACCGGTACTGGTACCGGTACTGCCATCCTTGGGCTTGGGAGACCTGAATCATGTGACTTTGCTTCCCATGTACTCTGCATCTCCAGCCTTTACACCAACCCTTCTTTTCTTGGGTTTGGCCTGATTTCCTGGAGGATGGGACGTAGGTCGAGGTGGCAATGGCAGCCCGGCAGCAACTCCTGGCAGATGCAGTGATCTGACATCTGCCAGTGGAGGAGGGGGTATTAAGTAGATGGGGTGGTGTGTGGAGCTATAGATTGGGATCATTGCTTTCATTCTCGCAGCACCAGAGACATGGGAGAGAGCTTCAATGGGTATGCCTTCTGCTTCAGAGGCACACAGTGCAACATCCTTTACAAGCCTAGCTGACAACAGAGGACAGAATATGCAAATGATGGTGGGGTTACAATTGAGGACAGAGTGTCAGAGGTCTTAAAAGCATCTGAACAGAACATTGATGATGAGTGTATGTCCAATGCCATTGATGATGGGGGTGTCAAGGACTTCACAGAAGGCTTTGAAGATAGGCATTGGCTGAGGAAGATCAGTGTCAAAAGGTCATGGGGCATTTGAGGATCAGGGGATAGCTTGTGTTCAACATCTGCGCATTTCTCCAAGGGGCCTCCAATGGGGGCTGGTGATGGTGCTTTGTTATTTCTTGGTCCAGGTGGGTCAAGGGAGCTGATGCCAGCAGTGATAGTCTCAAAGGATTCACGGGTTAAAGGCTGTTCCTCTCTTATGTTGACTCAGATAGAAGGCATCAGGAGCTTGAGGTAGCTTTCCCTATTGGTAAGCTTTTTTTGGGGGGATGGGGGGTGGGTCAGCTGACTCTTTTGTCAAATGGCTGTGGGAGGAGTTGAAGGGTGAGGTGGAGCCAGGAGAGAATCAAACAACTCTATCCCTAACTGACGGTGGCATTCTGCTTCTTGTTAGAGAGACTTCCTGATTGTGGGCTCTGGTGATGAAATTGCCACATTGTGGAGGGAGGCATTCGAGAACTCAAAAGTCATGTTGTCAAAAGGTTAGTGTTGAGGACCCCTTCATACCCCTGGTACCCACATATAGGGGATTCCCTGTTACAAAAGACAATTCCCTCAATGGGTGTAATCTGCAGGGTCTTATGGATCAGTGCATGTACTTTTTGTTGGCCATTTTGAATGGGCCTTGTGGATGGGAAGTTATTGGGCTTGTAGGGGGCTTACATATTTCTTAACTTCATTCTTCCTTTTATAAAGATGTGATGTTTTCCAACTTAAAAAAATCTGCAACCAAGGAGATAGTTATCTATTATGAGCTGGTCCCATGTGACCTTTGGTAGTCTCTATAGTTGAAAGTTATCTCGCTCAAGTACATTTGACCAATGCTGATGCTGACATTAGAAACTAAAATAGAGCTTTAGGCCTTTTGGTTACCTTTTGATGTCTTTTTTTGGTCTTCAACTCTATTCTAGTCATAGTAGTCAATCCTGTCCTGTCCTGGCCTGTCCCGGCCAGGACGTCCCATCCCAGTTAGAAAATGGGACGGGACAATTGTTTATCTATCCCAGTAGTTGTCTCGGTCTGTCCCAGCCCCTCCCGACCTGTCTCAATTTGTTCCGGCCTGTCCTGGCCTATCACAAGCTATCTCAACTATAGTTTGTATTTTAACATGAGATTTTCCTAATCACTTAAGCTCCTTACAAACCTATCTTGGGGGGTTCATTTGATGAATATACTCCTTTATAAACCCATAAATCCATCTTAAATGATTTTATTGCATTAATTTTGTGTTATTTTCATGTTTATATGTTTATTTTCATATTATTTATTGTATATATATGTTTTATATTTGTTGAAACATATATGAATTTTTTTTCGAGGTGGGCCACTGGAATCATGGTTGGCAGTATCGGTGGGTACCAATACCATACTGAGTGGACTGATACTGGCTCGGTACTGGGCCAAAATGGATCCGGTACCGGCCGATACGGCCGATACCAATACCGGTACGTATCGGTATCGGTATCGGTACCCTCTGATACCCGTACGGCCATCCTTGATTGGAATAGTCCGAGACACCGGGACGTTCCATCCCAATGGAAAATGGGATAGGGATTCGGACATGATTGACAACTATGATTCTAGTAGCCTTCACAGGGAAAGTGACATAGGACAGAAATGACCTCAATCTACAATCTAGTGTAAATTCATGTTGAGACTTGAAGAAAGCCAATGGACAACTGGACAATATGCTATTGGGCTCGAGTATAATGGACTTTATTTACTTGGACCAAGGTAGTGTCTGTGGATTAATGGGCCTGGGAAATGGAATTGATTATAAGAGTGCATAAAATTATGATGTTAGGTACTTAGGCTAAGAGGTGGGATTCTTTGCAAATGATTTGAGAACAACCAAAAACAGCTGTCAGTTTGCCCTTTTCTCTGGCCGCTGCTTCTTGTGAAAACATCAAAAGGGAGAACAGAGGCAGAATGGGAGAAGAGAAGAAGGCCAGATGATGGCAGACTCTATGAAAGTACCATAATTGGAAGAGACGAAGACGATAAGGGGAGCTGTCTTTGTGGACAATGCAAAACGCTCGCGATTTTGACTCCTCTCTCCTTTTCTATTATTTGTTTTTTTGTTTTTATAGTGTATTTCCTGGCTGCTTTAACGAGAATGAGTTAAACCATGGCAAAGGAATAAAATAATCAAACCTTTAAAGAATACAAATTACAAAAAAAATGTTAAGAAAATAGTTAGTGATAAAGGCTTTTGAGGATTCGTATCATAAATGGGGAACTCAAGAAGGTGAAAAAGACATTTAAACTTGCTAAACTAAGGGACAAAAAGAGTAAGTATTTATATCATATTAGGTGTATTACAAGTGAGGATGGAAAGGTTCTAGTAAAACATTGTGAGACTAAGGAGAGGTAGAGTACTTATTTTGAGAAATTGTTAAATGGGGATCACTTCAGAGTATCCTTTTGATGGAACTAATGAGTTAGGTAGGCAAATTAATTATCATTACATTCAATGGCTTAGAGCTTTATAAGTTGAAGATGCTCTAAGATGGACGAGAGTGGGTAAGGTCCTTGATACATATTAAAGTTTGGAAAAGCGTAGGTAATGTAGATATTTAAGTGGTTGACTAGACTTTTAATAAGATTTTGAAGTAGAAGAGAATGGCTGATGATTGGAAAAGAAGTATTGTGGTTTCTTTCTTTAAAAATAAAAAGGATATACAATTGCTATAACTATTGTGAAATTAAACTTACGAGCCACAATATGAAACTTTGAGAGAGAGAGTAGTGGAGAAATGTCTCAAGCTTGTAACATGTCTCTGAAAATAAGTTTAGGTTCGTGCCCAGTAAATCTACTACAAAAATATGAAGGTGATGGAAGAGGAAGATAAAGCAGATGGCGGATTTATAAAAGGACAACTGAAATAGAGATATGAAAAATTACGATGGAACCGGAAAGAAAATGATAACTATGGCCTTGTGTTGTGCTTCTAGAGAAGAAAGAGATCAACCTCATGCCAACCCTGCAAAGGGTAAGAAAGCACCACCCATGGGCCATGGTTGAACACAGTTTTCTTCAAGCAACCAGTATTTGCCTGATCAGGGTGTCTGATCACTCCTTATAATAATGAATGATTGCAACATTTCAAAATCTGAATCTAAATATCTAATTAGCCCAAAAATCTACATTATCCCAGTAAATAAAGAAAATGCATACCTAGAAGCATAAGACAATGATCAAAATATCCTAATTCATCGTCACTAATACAAAATGAAATGATGCCAATCTAGTATGATCTCCATGTTATCCATGTTCAACAGAAGGTTGTAACACATGCACACCATGATCTTAGCATCCACTGCGAACAACGTTTTCGCTGCCATATTAGAATGTGAAAATAGTCCTTATCTCTTAATATATCTTTCCTTTAAAAGTGAAAATAGTCTGTATTTCTAGGTATATCCTCATTTTCAGTTAGTTCTGTTAGCCTTCACAGGTTCACAGGGAAAGTGAAATGAGTTCATTTTTTTAGGTGTCTTATTAGAGCTTTATCTGTGATGATCATCTGGTTTCTTGTATCCTTTTTCTCCTGAGGTAATTTACTGAAAAATCTTGATGAAGTTTTTTTGGGCTTCTGGTTTCTGTTGGCTACTGAGCACTTTCTTCAGGTACAAAGTTGGCCAGCGGTTTGGACGGCATATTGATGAGAGTGCAGACCTTGGAGCGGGATGTGTAACTCAGTATACTTTGTTGATATATCTGAGTGGACATGTAGGTCCTAAGGTGAAAACTGCTTCACGAGGAAACCAAGACTCTTCCATGCCATCTCTAGTTGGTGGTGAGACCGTATTCTATGATGATAGAAGAGGAACAGTTGCTGAGGTAATATTTTGAAGTTCCAATGAAGTGTGATTATATTTCTTCACTGACCTTACTGATGACAAAGTCGAGGGACTGAAAACTACATACTCCCGACACCTCCCCCCTTATTATGATTTTGGGTTTTGGCTGTCTTTTAGGTTGCTCCGGTAGAGGGAATGGCTCTACTTCACATTCATGGGCATAGATGCATGCTGCATGAGGCACGTGCTGTAGTAAAAGGTATTAAATATGTCTTGCGCTCAGATGTAACTTTTGCTTGATTATTTTGCAGATGTTACTCAGATAAGATTGTGTTTTTTGATTTAACAAGTCGGGGCTTGACCTGCATAATCTTTTCCTTCCTTTTCTGCCTGTTGTTTAAGCTTCTTGTTTTCTTATGAACATCTGTGTTGCACAAAATTTGACAAAAAATGTAATATCAAATTGTGGATTAATATACTGTTTGCTTCTAATTGTGTGCTTCTTGTGGTTTTGGCTGTGGAATGGGTTGGCACGCAACTAGCATGCTTGTTCCTACATATCACAGAGTGATGCTTTACTTTTTTAACATGTTGAAGCGTCTGGGGTGGATAAAACTTTGAAGCTTGTTTAAGCAACACTGCAAGGGGTAATGAGAGATCTGGCAGTAACAATTTCGTTTAGATCGGGCCATTCATCATCTTTTGATTTCCTAGTCAACCTTACTAGTAAACTGAGCCTTGGCTTCCTTTGACCTTCATGGAGCTCGAGGCTTGGCTTGCAAAATCAGTAACTGAGGCCACTTCTGCGTGTATACATTAATTGAGATATTAATATGCATTACACATTATTTATACATATATTAGAGAGAAATACTTCACCTGAGGCAACATCAGCTAGGTCCAAGCCGAGCCTGTGTGAATTTCTTAGCAATTTGAATGTGCTTGAGCCGACTTGGGCATGAGTACGATGGGTTTGGTGGAACTCTAAAGCCGCTTGGGTTTGAATTCAAAGATCCTCTAGGTTAGTTTCAGTTGGATCCTAATCATTCTCATATGACGGTAGTTTAGATCATGCATAGCCCCATCAATTTGTGGATGTCTACAGTATACCTGTATTGTTTTTGGTCTCCATCTCATCTCTCCTTTCTTGTGTCATCTGCTCTTCTGCTCTCTTTCATCTAAACCCAGATGACTGATCGTCTTCAAGGCAAAAGCCCTTGAGCTTTGTAGGATGTCTGCGGGAACAGATGTAAAACATGATCACTCCTTTCTACATATTTCTCATATGCCCTGCTAGACTATGGATTTCCCCCCCCTTTTCTTGACATGGAAACATGTCTTTTCTTCTCTCTACATCTCATTTGTCCCGTTGGACGTTGCTTTTCGGTTTCTTTTTAATTTTATCGTGGCTGTTTCTTTCTCACTTCCAGCAGTGTATGTGCTACTTTTGACCAACGAGAGGAGCAATATATGTAATTAATGCTCTTAGGATCATTGCACTTTATAGATCAAAATATATTTTCAGCCGTCTAACCACGCTTCTAACTATGCTTTAAGGTTATATACTACAGGGCTATCTTCAAACTGCAATAGATGGTGGACACGTCGGTAGTGTCCAAGTCTTGATGTACCTCAATGCTTTCAGGACAAACAGACCTTTCTACTTTATTATATATAAATTAGCTTTATGCCTATGTGATGCATGGTAAAATATCAAATTTGAATCAATAGATTTTAATTTTGACGTGAAAATAGGAATTCTATTTAATAATTCTTCATAAAGAGATAGAGAGAGAGAGAAGAGATTCTCTTGCTGTCACATGTCTTGCTTTTTATTTTGACGGAAAAATTAAAAATTCTATTTTAATATTATAGTATAGATTTCAACCACTTTTGTTGAATGACTCCAAGATTTATTACTTTATCATCTTCACACTTATTGGGCTGGCAATCAGTCGAGTTGCTCACGCTCGATCGGCTTGCGAGCCAGTAAGGGACATAAAATAAATTAAATGTTTCCAACGTCAAGGTTAAGAGGGCTTGTAAGTTTGGTAGGTTCCGATATAGTACTAAATATTTCAGCAGGAACCACTACACGCCCATGTGCCCGCACGCTTCGTTGCCCAGGCAGTTTATTTAGTCCTGCACCGGGTACTTCTTTTCTTCCCCCAAGTTTCTCTATAAAAGTAGGTGCAACGCCTCTACCTCCCTGCGGTTTTGGGCTCACCGAACTGAAAGTTATAGGCCCAATAAGATTTAGACGGGTTCTTCAATGCTAAGAGGTTTGGCCCATCAAATTAAATGAGTTTCAGAATTTAAATTAAATGTTTGTGGGTTAATTACTTAATTTATTAATTGGGCCTGATGAAGGAGAATCCGATTAGGTCCAATGGCTGAGGCTAGTCTAATTAGAGAAAGGGCCGAGGAGTATTCGGTTCACGAAGCCAATTAAACTGAATCGGCCCAAATGTCTTACTGGGTCAGCACAAGTCTGGCCCACACATAACAGGTTCAATTACCAAACGGTAGTATTCGGCCCAATCCAAGCGCGTGATGAGCCGAGATGGGTCCGGCCCATTTCGGTCGACCGCTAGCGGGCCTTCGGCCTATTAACACGGGGTATTCTCGCGATTTCTTGTCAAACCCTTAAACATAATCCTATATCGACTGTCAGATACAATGGTAGCTGACAACTTAATTCATTATGTTGATCAGCTGGCGCATATGGTCCTTAAAACCACTTCATCGTTCTTTGATAGTAGCCATATCTTTAAACTAGTAGCATTATATGGTCAGAATTTTTTTAAAAGTCTATGTTATTAAATAATTATTATTATAGTTTTTAATTCAAAAT
Organism: Zantedeschia hybrid cultivar; assembly: GCA_030544215.1. Lineage (NCBI taxonomy): Eukaryota > Viridiplantae > Streptophyta > Magnoliopsida > Alismatales > Araceae > Zantedeschia > Zantedeschia hybrid cultivar. The sequence continues at coordinate 70,327,299 of JARZZO010000002.1, forward strand.
TTTCAACTTGCTTCTCTTTTATTTCAAACTCATCACCACATGTGATGACTTGGCCTAATTCGCTACGTGCCACTAATGTCACGCCAGTAGAGTATATTCACCTTACATAAGTTTTCTCTAGACTATACAATTGTATTACATTTATCTTACATATATACTTTTCAAATTACACAATTTCATTATGTTCACATTGCATTTTCCCTCTAGATTACACATTTTCACTATTTATGCTAGACACCTCTTCTCCAGATTGCACGTCATTCTATTTGCACATTTTAGTTTTAGTTTACTTAAAGCATTCATTTTGTAAGAAGCTCGTAGTAAAAGGTTTATGTAGTATTCTCTTTTCGCACTCCCAAGGTTTTAGTCTTCTTGTTCATACTTTTATTAGAAGGGTTAAGTTTTTTGTAAATAACCTCCTAAAAGATTTTGTATATGTAGATAACCCTATTTCTAATTCATATTTGCATATAACCCCTTAACTATGGTGATTAATCTTACCTGAGTTAAAATATTGTTATTTTTGTAGAGAATATGAAAGTTATTAAATGAAAATATTAATAAGACCCTCAGTTACAATGCGAACACAACACCAAAAAAATAAATAAAAATAAAACGAAAACAAAAATAAGAACATCTATTCGTAAGTTTGTTGTATATATTTAGCATCAAAAAATTTATTTTTATCCACAACACATATTTTTAAATGGAATTTCTTTTTGATGCTACATATACTTGTGCCATGCCTGAAGGAAAGTGGGTCATGAGTGACGTTTAGGCCTTCACTTGGCTAAGTAGCTATTATGAACGAAGGGTTGGAAATTAGATATCCTTTTTAGGATATTTAGTCATTCCAAAGTTGAGTTTAGGTTTAACATCTATGCAGTTGAGTTGAAAGAACAGTGGTTAAAAATAAGGTTATGAAGAAAGGAGTTTGAAGATTTTAAGGGTATCGGGGTAGATTATTTAAAGGCAAGGATATATAGGTTATTCTATTTTTTTTTGCAGTATATAGATAATTTTCCTTAAGTATTTGATTATGAAAATGACACTTTTTTCTAGAACAAATAAAAAATGACAAGGTTGGTAGAAAATTTAATAAGAAGTTAGGTATTACTACCTTGGCTTCCTTACGAATCTACAAGCCCAATCTGCTTTCCCTCCCTCTTCCTTTCATACTTACATGGAAGCTCCACTTTGACATAGGGATTGTTGGATTGTTCATCATCGCAGTGACACCAATGAGCATATGGGTATGTGTCCCATCCTCCCTCTCTGCCCCCAAGAGGACATGAATCCTGTACGCTAAAGAAAGAGCTCTATTGAATCAAATGTTTTTAGTTGAGCATCCTTCACCTTCTCTTCATTATCCCCCATTCAATTTTATAAACAATGATACACATTCCAGTAAAAATAAAAAAGAGAAGCAAGCTGTGCTGCACGATGCTTCTGCATGACTCCACATATCCCGTTAATTAAACTACTCCAGCTCTCTGATTTCCCGTTTCAACCACTTAACTTTAATCTGGCATGTGTGACCTTTGGCACCAGTGTTTAAGTAATTGATGGAGGATGAGATTCCTGGGAATCTCAATATTAATCGTCTTTAGTTATCAGATATGGTGGACGGTGTGTGGAGAAAATCTGCAAAGCAAGGGAAGATTAGCTCCAAAGCAATGCATGGAACCTTCCCAGTGTGTGTGTGAGAGAGAGAGAGAGAGAGAGAGAGAGAGAGAGAGAGAGGACCTGCACGCAGCTTCCTCCCCCAACCCACTTGAAGGAAAGCAGCAGCATCCACAACAAGGCCTAATAGTGATTCCATTCCATGTGCTAACCAGTGGGACGAGAGATGATAAGAATCCAGAACCTCCCGAGCGTCCAGAAGGATTCCTGTTGGATTAGTGGCGTATGTATTCGTGCAACGTAACTTTACTAATTACAAGATAAGAGATTCTCTTGGGGGTTATTTGTTTTAGCGTAAAACAGCGTAATTTGAAACAATTGTTTCATTTTACAGCGTGTTTTCGGTTGTTTGGAATAATGTAAAATAATGTAAAGCAAATCTTGTCTGCCCACTTGAGAGTTTAATTTCTTTGTTTTGATTTATAAAAAAAACCCATTGTAAACTAAAATAAGAAGATTGGAACATCTCTCTTGTTTTATTTTACAAACAACCAAATAAACATTTCCTGATTCTAAAACAAGAAAATTTCACTTGTTTTAAATCAGTGATTTATAAAGTTTTACACTAAAACAAATAACCCCTTAGTACATGTTTGGACCGGAGCCCTTGTAGTATTAAGAGGTGGAGAGTCCAAATATTTACCAAATTTTGAGATCATAAGAAGATTTTTTTTTTTACAATATTTGACCCCTCTCCCAAATAATTACACGAAGTGTGAAGTTAAAAGCTCCAAAGAAGGATGCCCGCAACCGGAAGCTTTATGATTTTTCTGGAAACCAGCAAATGAACACTCCAACACCTTAAGAAAAAATTTCATCTTGGATCTTTAAATTAACCTTGTCTTAAAATGAGTAACTAGCTTCACGTCGTAGATTTTTCGTAATTGATAGAGCATTGAGAACCGGAGAAAGGCCATCTAACATCCACAAACAGATAATTTTTCGGACAGCAAAGCAACACACAGTAACAATTAAATGTGGACACGATGCAAGTGTAGATATAATTAGGTGTCAGTACTCATTGATTAAAAAAAAAATGGACATTTTGAAGTTAATAGGTCATTCAACTCAAAACCTTAAGACAATAAATGGAGTAGGCACCATCTTCTAAATACTTTTTGATTTTGTCTTTTTTCCAATACAGGACTATTCTAACACACACTTCGCTTAGATATTTTGCTCGGATTAAGAGCTTAATTTAAGTGTCATAAAATATATTTCATTTTGATCAATGTCAATCTCCGAAATGCAACATTCATGAAGTCCTGACTATTTATTTAATGTTACTATATACTTCTTAAATAGAATAAATCGAGTTGTTAATTCCAGATACTCCTACCACATCCACCTTTTGGTACCAGCTTGATTTAGAACATGCAAATTACTTGGTCATGCATATTGTCCACAGTCAACCAAAACTGCTATTCGGGAGGGCTAACGTGAAGCAGATTCTGAGAAGCCTTCAATTTCCTGCACTCTCTCTAGCAGGTGAAGTGTAGCGTGAATCGCACATATGGGTCTTTAGAGAACTTTGGGCAGAGAGCCCGGCTTTCGGCCCGTCTTGCCAAGCAAGGGTAACAAGTTTATAGAAGAAAAGTGATTCAATGAGTTCGACTTCACGGTGAGGTCGAGTCTTACAATTATGGGGATATTTTTTACTTTATTTTTTCCGTAAAAAATGGAAAAGACAAAGTGAAAAATGTCTTGACTAGGAAACATGACCTCACCGTAAGGTAGAACTCAGTTAATCATTCTTCTTTAAGGAATAGTATCAGGAATCAGAATTTTCTTTAGTTATCAGATATGCTGGACCTAAAGTTCGGGAGAGAAATCTGCAAAGGATGGATTGCTTAAAGGCAAAGCATTGAAGTGAGCCTTTCTACCACAAGGGAGGAGAACCCCTGCCCCCTCCCTCACTGCTGGCCCACAAAAGGAAGCCAACATGCACGTGGCATATATGTTTAGTTATTTACCCTTCAGATCTTCCATTGTTTGCGTTAACTCTCTAAGAAGACCCCGACGGTAACCACAGTGCGAGCGTGGCATTGGAATTTTCAGGCCCCTAAGGCGAAGACACAGGGGAAGCCCACTACGTGGCCCATGTGAGGGGGGCTCAGGACCGGGTTTCTCTTGTGGTGGGCTCAACCATGACTGACTAAGGTGCGACTCAAAGGATGTAAAAGAAAATGATGAGCTTATTATCAAAGACATCAATAGTTTAGTTATTTCGTTAAAAATATCGGTTGTAGATGAACCGAGCCAGTGACCAACGGGGCAAGATATCAATACAACAACTAAAATTTTATAACTTTTAAACTTTTAAATTAAAAGATATTTCATAATAATGATCATAAAATTAACTCATAAATCAGATAGCTAACAAAATATCTTTGCAAGCAATGTATACATTGACCTAGTCATGAGTTAGACAGGAAAAAACGGCTAGATACAGGAGAGGGTTTAGTGGTGGGATGGCGATACAAAATCCCAAAATGTCTGGGATTTGGGATAAGAATGAATCAAATTACTCTCATATCAAAAAATGGAAAAAGTTAATGGGCCATATATGAGGTTGTTAGATTTATAATTTTGAGGTATTTTTTAGGACAAAATTGTGTGGATTAGGCGCAGAGGATAATACCTCTCAAGCATTGGATTAGGTCATAACAATCCATGGGGGAGGGATTGTCATGCACATAATGAAATGGTTTTGGAGCTCTTCTTACTTCACTCTGATCATCATGCACATAATGAAATGGTGAAGTCACATGGTGTTGAGGAATATGGCTGGGCATGAGAAAATTTTGAGAAGGTAGAGTGGGGGCTAGATGAAAGGAATCAGCTTTTAAAATTCACAGGCCTTCATTAGACTTGACAAATGCAAGAGATGAGTAGCTATCCTTCTCCTTTTCGGAAATAGAAAGAAGATCCTAATATGATCAATGAATCCAAGTCTTTGATGGATGTTGCGCGGAAGCATTCTCGTTCGCCTCACCAACTGATCGGACATATGCACCACACAAGAGAACAACAAACCAAAGAGAGAGAGAGAGAGAGAGAGAGAGAGAGAGAGAGAGAGAGAGAGAGAAGAGAAGAAGAAGAAGAGAGGACGAGAGAGACAACAGAGCACGCAGTCCTAAAAGGATCTCCAACCATCTCTCTTGTTGTTTCCAATCTTTAGGGCACATTTTCTAATATGATAATATAAATTACCTTCAAAAGAAATGCTCGAAAATACCCCTGTGTCCGTGCGCATTAGGTTGGTAGACACCTGCAATGGTGGTGTCGACACCATCTAAAACTTGTCCCCTGGCCAATGCCCAGGATGTTGACACCCTAATCAGGTGGTGTCAACACCCCTTGGTGCTGCTTTTGTTGCTGCTGCTACTGCGATGCCCAAGGTGTTGACACCCCTTTCTCCTGAGGTCGTCTTGAGCTCATAAACATATTATATGACGGCACTACTGGAAAACCTCCCCTAACTACTTTAAACCTGAGACACCCTTTTGAATGCGATACATATCTCAACGATGGGAAACATGGACTATTTGTGCTCCTTCATAGACCTCAGGAATTAAGCTGAGTGGCCCAAGGAGCATGACATAACCTAAGTATTTTTTGGCATTAATGTTTGGTGGTGGTTGGAGGGGAAGGGAATGAAAACACCCCGTGCCCCTCCATTTCCATCGATGCCAGTAGTGAGAATAAGCAGATTAGCTGATGCCTTGGCATTGCCAAAAGGCATTAGCATTTTTGTGGCTTGACCACTGGATTGGTAGGGAATGGAGGAAGAGGAGGGAGATGATGCAAAGATAAGGAAAGCATTGACCTTTTGGTGTCCAAATGGCAAAACATAAGTTAATTTACTCCCCTTGTGAGGAACACATTCTTAATGGTGAGAAACATGTCCATGCGAGCACAGGCTAACATCATCACCATAAGGTGGTTTGAAAGAGTGAACAGTGGAGGAGGTGGTACGGTACGATGAGGTTGGCTCACTCGGCATGGCTTCCCTTGAGCATTGGTACAACCCCAAGATTACACGAATCTTGTGCACTAAAGAAAGAGCTCTATTGAATCAAAAGGTTTTTTTTGGAAGGGCATAGTGACCAAGTATTTACAATATATATACAAGCGACCGGGATTCCAATTTAAGTAGAACCCTAGAAATCCTCCAATGTATGGAGATAAATCCGAGCAGGTCGAAAGATCCGCCTAATTAGGCGAGAATTCTAGGTCGAACTGATTTTCGAAGAAATAATTCTACGGACCAGGGATAAATGCCCAACAGGTTCGAACCTAAAACCTCCCATGAGGGAGGCAGGTGTGAAACCAACTATCCTAGCAGCTGCCCAACCAGGTTTGAATCAAAAGGTTTTTGTTAAAGTGTCCTTCCTCTTCTCTTCATTATCCCCATCCATTTCTGTCTATGCATCTATCTATCTATCTCCAACCCCCCCTCCCACTAACTATCAAATTAAGCTCTAGGCAGTACATGTTTCCTTATAAGCGGTACTTATATATATATATATATATATATATGGAGAGAGAGAGAGAGAGTATAATAAATAGATATTAATCAAAATTTGAGATCATAAGAAGAAAACAATGTTTTCTATCACATATTTCATGACCTAGTGAAATTCAAATAAGGATAATGCTAGTTTTAATCAGCATTATGGAACACATAGTTAAATACAACATAGATATAATCGGAAAAAAGGTATATTTGCATACAATACTAAATTTTGAATGAGAGTTAAAAAATTAGATAAAGCTGTCAAAAGATTGGGAAGAAGATTCAGCCAGATGCATATAAGTTGTTTATTAAGATTTTAAAAAATTAAAATAGAAACTCTAAGTATATGATAAATAGTTTTTAATTGAATTACATGTTTTTTGTAAGGTGAGTTTTCCATCTGATAATCACTTGTGCAATTAAAGTAATAAAAGTCTTCTTTAAGCTAATAATGTGACACATTAAGCAGGAAATATTGTGTGTGAATAAGACAATAGATGTCAAAAAAATGTTTTTTTTATCTTTCTGTTCAGCACAACGTGAGGTTTCATTTGAAAATTTTGTATACGCATATTTGACTCACTATGATTAAATGAAAACTATTAAATGTTCTGTATGCGCAAATAAGACGTGCCATCAATGATTAAATGGGTGTTATTTTTTCCTTTCATCAAATAAAAGTTTTTCTTTTTTAAGATTCATATGTACATCTAAAATATTAGCAAGCAGAATTAACCAAGTCTGGTCCACAATCTCCTATACCTATTCGAAAGGCATATTCCGGTTCACATTTGGGAGAGGGATTGGTTGGCTGAGGTGTCAAATCACAACCATCAGTTTGTTCGGGAACGAGATCGTTTGGATTTATGTGTTTAGACCGTCCAACACTTTTTAGACACATGAAATTAAGTCGTACCTACACTGTGCACGTCATTTTTAAAAGTAAATAACTCATATGTTTTCGTACAGTTCAATCTCATATATTTAAAAAAGTTAAATGATGTAGACGCACATGTCCAGACAATCTCATTCTCTTTGTTCGGATCTAAGGTCAATTCATTGTCTGACCTGCTGCTCGGGGAGTTGGATTTTATTTGAATAAGCTGCCACTGGATATTCCACGCATGCCATTTTCCCAAACACCCAAATGGCAAAGTGTGGGCGTGCTTGTGGAGGAATGAAATATTTAAGGCTCTCTCTCTATACAAGCTATTTAATATTTCACATTATTGGTGATATTAAATGGATTGGCATGGCTTGGCAGCGTGGATGAGAATGTTGATCCAGACTTTTGAACAAACGCTGTAAGAACACTGCACGGACTGCTTCACAGTTGACCTTAGCTAGCTGCTTGCATAGCATTACAATTACAATTTAAACAGCTGATTGCGTAGACATGTAATAAGAGCAGGAGACAAGTTGTTGTCAACCCTCCAGTCCACATCCGTTGGCTGCAACGTCAAGCCTTGGGTTGAAACATGGACGCACGAAACTCGTCTGATCCATGGCTTCGAATCATGGCCGTTCAATCCGATGGTCAAGTAAGGGTGAGATGCACCGTCAACGGCTGAGCTCCGAGATGCCCCACTACGTACCCACATGGTACCTGATATATAATAATCTTCAATGTCACGTCTGTGAGAACAGAGGACGAGCTAGAAAAGGGAGAAGGAGGGCAAGGCGTGGGGGATGACAGAAGTTGCATGGCATGGCATCACCGAAGCAAAGTGAGAGGCGTTGTAGTGGCCTGCCATCCCCCCGGGTTCATGCATCTTATCGCCTCTGCTTTGCTTATTTAATAGTATTAAAGTTCTTCATAAATCCTTTTAAAGGAATTGAGAACCTCTAAGTGCAGGTGAGATGGAGCTCAGCAAGTGGAGAGAGAGGGATAGAGAGAATTTTCAACAAACACTCTCAAGGAAAACTTATTTTCTCAATCCCCATCAGGGGTTTTCTTGAAAAATTCCTTTCTCACCTTTGCACTAACCCAATTGCCTCTTCACCTACACTTACATGAACCAAACTCCCTTTTAAGGGGATCAGATAAGAATACTTTCATTGGGTCTAATTTGATTGGGCATACTAAGAAAGTTATTTTACTAAAGTTGCCCAGCCCCATGGAATTAGAGTCAATCAACTGTCTTACTCTAATTATGAATGGTCATCTAATTATGAATTGTACAGTAAACTCAAACTAGTTTATGCTTGAAGTGTGAATGTGTGGCCGCCGACGAGCAAGATCGTGGCTACGTTAACGTCACCATGGTACTACCTATCAACCCATACTTACTGTATGCCATTTTTTAGGATAAAAATTGCAGCTTGTTTTATGATACAATCATACGTATAATAATCTGAAAAATATATAGGTATGTAAGCCTATCCACCGTAGGCGTAGCTAGGCGCATGTGAGCGGGAGCAGCATCGGTCATGCATGCCTTCTTCGTTAGACGAGCGTGCCATGGGGTGGGAGACGACCGCGCGCGGCCATGATTAGCCCACGAGGCCGGCCCCGGGGGAGGCTAAATTTCAAAACCTGGTGATTCACGGGAACACGCATCGGTGCGCTCACGACGCAATTAAAAGTACAACACATCTGCATACGCAGTTCCCGACAAGTATAAGAAAATAAGCCCAGGGAACTTGAATGGTTATGGTCTAATCACGGCGTGGTAGAGACGTTGGGTAGTACTCCCTCCCGGTCGATCGAGGAGAGTGGACTGATCTATTAGACTGTTTCATAATGCCCAGTGAGAGTACTGCCGGTGAAGTGGGAGACGTGGGAGAAACCTGTGCATTTGTAAATTTTTACTGCTAGTCGAATCTTCCTATGATAAGATTGGCGATCGACACATGCAGTTTGCCGCTTGAAAAGGAAAGTGGGGAAGTGGGTTGGAAGTGAAAGAGAAAAGAACTATCCTGTTCCTGCCCTGGACATGTAGGTGATAAATAAAACCTGCATCGAAACAGTAGAATACGTTGTCTCACTGTTCTAGAAGTTTAGCTGCAAGTGGATGGACAGCATGCGAGAGGACCGAGTCGTGTCCACGAGACCAGACCGAGTGGCCCGGAAGTGGAGGTCAGCTGATCATGGAGGCGGATACGCGCCGTTTCGAATTTTGAATATGGGAAAACAAGAAGAAAGCGAAGAACACGTCCTTAAGTGAGGTCAAAGGAGACTGACTAATAAGAAAGAGCTGGGGGGGGTGCAGCAGCGAGGCGGGGGCCGCCTGTGTGTGTCTGATGAGCCCGAGATGAGTCAATTAAGCAGCTTTTCTAGGGACAGCCTGTGCGTGGCTCTGACAGGGGAGGGCTTTCTTATTAAAGATATATCAAAGACACTACTAATCCCTTGCTTTAGCTTAATTAATTATGTAATCTGCCTCCTGTTTCTGCAGCACTTTCTAACTTTTCTGCCGTCTCGAGTCTTCATCTGTTTCACTTGCGTTCAGACATCACCCATTGTTTTTAACTGGTTATATTAGTTTACGATTGGTCTTGCCGCTGTTTTGTCGTAGATGGTCGGAATCTCTTTTGACAGTGTGTGCGCATCTAATAAATAGAGTTTCCTCTCCTGGTTCGGAGTCCGGAGTCTCCTGACAGTCTGGGGGGTGGGGGAGAAAAGGGGTTGTCTCTTCTCCATCCCCAAGTACCCCACCCCTTTGTTCACAAACTCGAGCGCTGCAGCAGGTCCTGCACGCTGCGGGTGGGACTGGTGACGATGCTGGCATCCTGTATAAGCCCAGCCTGAGCTTAGCTTTCCGTTTTCATCTCTGCCGCTTTTTCAGAACTTAAATGCGCTAGCATATCAGTTGCTGTGTTCGTACCAGGTTGCACCAAACATACCAGAACGCAATAAATCCAAGATATTCCTCCACCTCGAGGTGAATGAAATGAAACCACACGATCGATATTTCATGATCATCGTGATCTTCCCGTTTTCACTGTTCTAGTAATACCCACTCGGCCACTCATTTGGTCGGGAAACGAGACCATGGTATAACTTAACCTTCCGGGTAAAGTGTGGTTAATTTCATTATGTAGCCCGTGCACAGCCCCAATGCATGTAAACACGAGATCAGGTCAGGTTATAAGACCTGATGGCGACAGCACGGTAGAGTCGAGTCAAATGCAAAGTTTCAAGGGGACGGCAAGACTTGCGCGGCACAAGCGTGTAGAGAGGGTTAAGGGGAAAACGGCGTGATGGGCGCTGCTTTTATCGCATTTTCCCGGCGCGAGATGCGCAGAGGACCACGAGCGCAATGCAGCGTACCCCTCCCCCCCTCCGGCCGTAGCCGTAGGTAGGCGCCAGTAGGGGAGTACTGCTGGCTACGACAGGGCGTGCCCGAGGCGACGAGAGGGGAACACGCGCGACCACCACCTGCCGGGGTCGTTTTCCGGACTTCGCTGGAAAAGAGCACCGCTGGAGCTTTCCCCCCATTAATCGCGACACAGGGAGTGCCATTTCCGGCGCTCCCCTTGTGCGGGGATGGGGGAGGAGGATTGATTCCAGTTTCCACTCACCGCCACGCGAAGGACGGAAGGAGGAAGCAACCCACTGGGGCGCCCGGGTCACTGCCCGTCGCCGTCCGTCCCGTTAGCAATCGCAAGTAGGGGGGAGGAAATGAAATATTTCCGGTCCATCCGGACATTGAATTCTCTCCGCAGGGGAACACCTTCGCCTATGGCAGAAGACTAGCGTACTAATGGATCTATCCTTTTTCTTGTGGGGTGGGGCCGGTGGGATGGGATTAGACTTATATCTAATACCTCTTCAGCAACTCAACAGCGAACAACGTATATCTCTGCAGAATGCAGTCCATCCACAGTCCATCATCCTCGGATGTGATAGGCACTGGACATTTAACTAATCGGATTTAGAGCAGCGAACTGCCCAACTACCTTTAGGTTGGCGGCCAATCCACCTTAATCCGGACATCATGATCAAATTAATAGGTCGGACCTTGGGGCCGCATTTATTTAGTTACAAGTTTTCAACTTACGAAGACACACCATAGACGGAAGAGTGCGAGAAGCATCCACCAAAGTAAGCAAATTAAGCGCAGTGAAATGCAAATCAATCCCCCCCCACCAGTAAGCAACCTTCAAATTCCTTATGTACACGTACAATGCCCAGACTCCAACCATGTGTGGTTACTAAACAACGAGATAAGGGTTAAACAAAAAAAAAAAATTCAAAAAAACAAAGAAAACACTGGGCGCTTTCTTTCCCAGCTGGCAAATCCCCACCACCGCCAACCTTCCCCAACCAACTTCTGCGGCACCTTGTCACCCTTACCATTTTTCCTTCGGCACCAAGCGACTGCCCCACCCCTTTCAAGTTGAAACCGAAATTTCGTTGTGGGTGGCCAGTGACTACACGACCTCTCCCTTTCCGCAACCAAACGCTTCAACGACTCCGACCCTTCTTGTATCGTCACAATTGCCAGATGTCCCCTTCCGCTTGGCTTTCTTCTTCTCTCTTGTTATATCATCTGTCTATCTCCCCCGCTGTCCCCTTTTTTTCCTACTCGTATGTACACAAACTAATGAAACAACCTGAGCGAAGCAAGGTATATGCCTGCGGCCCTGCGGGTGTGTTCCCAGCAGCGTTTCCCTTTTCAAGAACAGGATCTGATTAGCCCCAAATTGAAGAGATTCCTCCTGACCAGGGAACCGAGATAGAACAGGCCCGCGGCCCCACCGCCCTCCTCCCTCTCCTTGGGCCCCGATGACCAGCTGGACCTCCGGGACAGCGGCGGGGGCGGCGCCTCCTTCACCTTAAGGCAACCCAGCCCGACGCGCTGCCGCACCGCCTCGATCGTCTTGCGGTCCGCCGCGTGCCCGGCCGCGTCCGTGACGTAGAAGACGTTGCAGTCCGTGCCGCCCTTGGTGGACACCTCCGCCCGCGTCACCGAGAGGCCGTTCTCCCGGAAGGTCCGGGTGACCTCCGACAGCAGGCCCCGCCGGTCCACGGCGCAGAGCTCGAGCTGCACCCCCTGTTTGAGCGCAATGGAAACACCGCACGTCAGTTCCAAGCATGTTCAGAAGGGATTCCGATTCCCCTTCCAACACAAATCTCAAACCTCCATCGAATCAGATACGAACGACCGTTCTAATTAACCTAAAAAGCCAAGATTTTGTAGTAAGAATCGCGCGGAAGAACATATACCTCGGATGCCCTCCTCTCGATTGCAGCTTGCAAGCATAGAATCACACGCTGCCTTTCCGCCTCCGAGCTGATGGGGCTCCCGTCCGCATGCCGAATGTAAAATTCCTGAGACAAACAGAACAATCCACCAAAGAAAAATGTCAGATAAATGAAGAAATTTCAACCAAGAAGTAATTATCGAAACGATACTGCAAGAAAATACTAGTGATAGTGCACATACACGTATGTATGGCTTTTCCTTACCTGGTGAGCTCGATCGCCGTCGGTGTCGATGGTGCCGTGGAACACGACGTACTCCATGTCCGTGAGCGTGCAGACGACGTCGAACAGCAGCTTCGGCCGGTCCCGGCACTGCACGTTCACGATGGAGTAGCCGCGGTCGATCCAGTTCTGGACGGACACGGACGGCGGCGACCGCGAAGTCTCCGCCTCCGCCGTCCGCTCGTAGTCGCGGTTCGCGAACATCATCTGGTGGAGGCGCCGGTCGGCGTGCGTGGAGGCCGCGGACAGCACGGCGGCGGTCCGGGCGGAGGCGTGGTCGTCGTCGCCGTCCCCCCGGAGGACGTTGCGGAGGCGGGCTTCAATGAGGTGGATCTTCTGGGGTTCCTCCACGCGGGAGCCCGAGCCCTCGTCCCGGAGGTGGATCAGGGACGCGATGCGGCCGTTGTGCGTCCATACCTTGGCCGAAACCACGTCGCATTGCATGTCCGCCAGCACGGCGAACACCTCCGACAGCAGGCCGGGGCGGTCGGTGCCCGTCAGCTCCAGCTCCGTCAGGTCGTCGGGGCAGCCTGATCTCGAATCGCACCCAGCGCCCAGAGACTGGGAAAAGGGGGGGCGGAAAGCAACAATTTATTAGGGAACTTTGGGAACGAGAGGGAAAAATTAACCCCATTTGTGTAACACCAGAAGCAGCTCTTGGTCGTCGGAGCGGCTATGGTTTAGTGGGCACCTGCTGGATGTAGGAGAGGTCGCGCTCGTCAGTGAGCTTCTCGCCGAACTGGTCGGTAACGTGGAAGACGTCCATGAACCAGCGGCCGTCGGAGGAGATGTAGGCCTTCTTGATAGAGAGGTCGAGGTCCGTCAGGGTCTGCACCGCCTCCAGGAGGATGCCGTGCTTCCGGGCGCTGTCCACCTTGATGAGCGTCGCGGTGGCGCACACCTCATTGTCGATGACGACCCTGCAGGAAAACCCAGAGCAAACAAATCAGCAGGGGAACCAGGAAACGGGAGAGGGGGTGGGGGTGGGAAGGGGAAGATGACAACCCATTGAGAAGGGGGAATCAACGGTTCCGGCACATGTCAAAGAAGGGATTCTGAGGATTTGGCTAGGAAACCCAAATGACCAGTCGAGACTGGCCAGAGGGGGGAGCAAGTAGACAGGGGAGGAGGAAGAGGAGGAAGCAGGGAATGGAACTGAGAAGTAATCATGGGAGGAAGCGAGGAAGCCGCAGAGCTTACCTGGGGGTGTTCATTCGCCTGACGAGCTTCTCATACTCATCCAAGAACGCTGGCCATTCCATTTTCCCCTGCCTCTCTCCTTTAGCCCCTGTCTCAAACCTTCCTTTCACAAGAACAGAACCCTCCTTTGGAGACGGTGAAATGGCCTACCTTTGCCCCCTCAAAATTTAAATCCACATATATACCACACCAACCCTTCCTCCCCCTCTTTGTACCCTCAGATTGCGACGAGACCAACAAAGCCAGGACCCCTTAGGAAACCAATGCCCTGTGTCGTCTTCCTCCTTGCGCTCTCATCAACCCAATCGCCCGCCGCGCCTTTCCCTCGCTAAGGACAAACCCCTCCGGCTCTCTCTCTCCTTTCCCCGCCCCCCAAGCTTCCCTCTCGATCCCTCTATATCTGTTGTCCTCTGTGCAGGCTGTTGTGCTCTCTCCCGTCTCTCCCCCCTTGTATCCTATGCCTTTTTATCCTCTCTTTAATTTCTACTTGTTTCTTTTGTCACATTGCACTGCCGTGGGATGTGGGAGGGCAAACAGCGAGTTCAACCGGTTTACAGCCCGAGCCCCCATAAAAGAGCGTTAATTCTTTTGAATTCGATGGGTGGATGGATTGGAAAGGTTCGGATGCGAGGGGGGCCATGGCGTTTGGCCCGGGGCTGACCAACCTCCCTAACCGGACCCCAGTCTCACCCAACCCACGTCAACTAACCCTGTTCACATCAGAGATTCCACATTTAACCACCACGTGGCCGCCACTGCGCCCTGCGATTGACACGTCGCTTACACCTTCTTTTCTTGCGATCCACGGCAGCCGTTGCAAGGGTGGTATGCTATTTGCTGCTCTATAGTTAAAAGAAAGGAATTAGAGTGGGGGTGTGTCTGGGTCATATGTGGGCGTACTGCGCCGAGCTAGTGAGCAAGTGTTGTTGTAGTTCTGACGACTCACTTGACGCTTTGTTAAGAAGACACTCTAGCTGGCTCCTGTTAACTAATTAATAGAGCATCGTCACATACCTTCGTTAGAGGAAGCCTTCAAGTGAGCCAGCTACTTATTAGTCCAAATATATTAATGAGAGAAGTAGATTACAATTTTTTAACCAAGATATCGTTCACGTATGTATACAGGAATGTTTTCGCTAACTTGCAGATGCTTGCTCACCAAGGAACTCACTTGGAGCAAAAGCAGTTTGACCCTAAACTAGTTTTATTAATTGATTCGTGAACGACCTCGTAGCAGCCAACTAATGCTAAAAATCAGCCAAAAATTGAAATTAAAAGGCTTGTGAGAGATGCTGCTGATCGGAAGGGTAGTTTAATACATCGTTAGACACAAACCCGCCACGCCAACTTCCTGTCCAATTCATCTTCCAACGACCCATATAACTAACCAAGAGGCAATCGGTATGGCCAGTGCTATAAACAGGGGCAGGCCATCAGGGCGGCGGCGGCATCATCCCCGTCGAGTGTGTCGGCTTTTCCCTCGTCCTCGCGGCCGTTGGCGTCTGCGTGTCTTCACGTCCCCGAACTCTCCTAACCTTCAAACATCTCCTCCCAACTCGCCCTTCTTGTCGGACGTGGCCCCATCTGCCTCCCCCGTCTGCCGCTTGTGCCGTCTGCAAACGGAAAATACCGTGTGCTTAATCGATCCACTTGTCAAGGAGTGGTGCGTTGCTGCCATCCGACTAATTAGGTGGCCCTGCAAATCTTCCGTTTAGTTTAGGTAAACTCCATCTAATAGTCCTCGAGGACTCCCTCCCACGTTATTTCTTTCCTGATTTAACGGTAATTATTACAGTAACAATGGAGGTGACCCAACCGGGGCGATGCGAGCTACCGATCAATCAATTTGCTTGCCCGCATGCGGTCTCGGGCGTGTGATTATTCAGGCCACAACGCCCGAAAAGCTCATGAACGCGGCAACTGCAAGCGTGACAAAATAATGTTGCACACACACATACAAACCTTACCCAGGGAGGACTTGTATCTGAAGTTTAGTTATGGCGCAGCTTAGCTGGCCCAGTTATAATTTGGGAAAAGAGTGTACCTACGCGGACAGTTTGCTTCTACCTCTGCCTTGTGGCACATGGGCTTGGTCGTATTCTACAATTGCAAAAGAAAATTTTCACGACGATACGATGGACCCAATGGGAGGGGGGGAAATAAAGACGCGCGTATACGTGTCTACGGCAAACGCGGATTGTGTCATGTCCTACTCCTATCTGACGGTCATGTGATCACGGATCACCCACCCACAGAGCACGTGCTTCACCAGGTGCTGCTCCGGGGACTAACGGTCTCACGATTAAAACCCCGCGGTTCAGAGAAGGGAAGGAGACCGCAAGATGTCACGTATAGCCGTCCAGATCTGGACACGTTGCTTACATTCGACAACCATGGACGGACGAGGCACCACCATCCCCAACAATGTACGTACGTCTTGGCTCACGACAGCGCAGCGGGTTCGCGGGCGGGAAAGGGAAAGCGCCCCGGGCCGGCGGGTGGGCTGGCTCGAGCTGTTTCCCGCCAGATGGCATCACCTGACGCGGCACGCTGGGGAGCCGGCGCCCACAACGTTTGCTGCGAAAGGTAGTGGGATGGCACGACACGATCGGCTGACATGGAAGGGGACCTGCTTTTGCAGGAAGACAGGAGAGGGGAGCCGAGTTCCCAGAGGAAGAAGGGTAAAGGGGACACTATTCACCACCAAGGGAATGATTTCGCCTCACGAAATGCACGTCCCAACCACGTGGACTCTGGGTTCTTGTTCTTTTGGGTGCCCTTCGGTCGACGTGTACCCAACGTTGGGTTTCGCCAGCCTGCGAATACGAAAGGTCCCCCTCCCCCGCTTGGGTAAGAGATGACCATTGGCTGGCTCGGAGGGGTAGCCCGGTAGGGGCTCTTTGCTGTGGGGGGTGGGGTTGGCTCGGCTGGCTCAGGAGGTACGAGGAGAATGGGGAGAAGGGGACCAGTGGGGGAGGGGGGGGGGGGAGGGGGGACGGGACGCGATAAGATTCATGGGCCCCGCTGCCCCCGCAGCCGAAAGTAATCGATGGGGGCGGGATCCGAAACCAGTGGAGGGGGCGGGGAGCTTTCTTGGGAAGCCCGCCAAAGAATTGGCTCTTTTCCCGCCTCCATTGGTTTAAAAAATGTGGCGGGGTTGGGAAAGGAGACACGATGCATATAGCCAGAAAACGTTAAAAACAGTGGATCCGACCCGGAATCCGTAATCCGGAATCCTATCTATCAAGCTATAATATCGCAATCACGAACAAAGATCTCGAGAACAATATGTTACTTCTGCGGCCACTTGGGGTTTGTGGAGATGGAAAACGCGAAGCACACGGCCGATTTGGCAGTGGTGGCGATGGTTCCTCCGAGGTGGCGAAGGCGGGGGCGCACTACGGAGGGGTCGTGCGACAGCGCCGTGCCAGGAAGCATTCGTTTGGGGTGGTGCCTGACTTGTGCGCACGTAAAATGTTCGGAAAAATGCCAAAGGGAAGGGAAGCTACAAACTGGACATGAAGCTTCCCGTCGGTTTCCCTCCGCATGCTCTCCGGAATGCATGACCCGGGTTGCCTGGGAAGTGGGTCTCTCGCCGGGCTTCTGGATTAATCAACTGGCACTGGGCCTGCCGAACATGTGTGGCTTTCTGACAAAAACGTATCCTTCCATCTCTCCTCGTCAAGTTCAGTTACCCTTGAAAATGGTATCCTCAAGCTTAATTTGTTTCCAGACTGACATGGAACAGCTATCACTTTTGCAATCCTGTCGTTGATTGTGAAGTTGCCTAACTAAATTGTTTTCCTTCCATTGTTTTCCCGATCCCCAAGTAGGATGTAAGGGATTTCTGCAAGCATCAAAATTGCTTAGCCAAGTTGGCTTTTAACATATTGTTGGGTTAGATATTCGTTCGATCTAGATCGAGCGGCTGAACTCTCTAAATCACAGAAGTCTCTCTACTGCTCTTGCAAGATAGACACTAGGTCAGAGAAGACTCCGGTTTCGATCCGACATACCAATCCGATGCTTAAGTCAGTATACATAAGAGAGCCAAAGCCTTGGTGGAATAGTATGGAGCTTAAAACATACTTTCTGAGGTTACCGGAGGGTTCTCTTTATAGGGAAGGTTGAGGGCAATCGGAGAGTCCATATGAAGGATGTACACGATAAGTCCGATGACGTCCCCGGATAGGATGGGATTTTGGTTTCTTTATCCAGTGCTAGTTTCCCTTATCAACGGATCGGAGGGGGATTCGGAAAGGATTTTCTTCGACAGGAAGTCACCTTACGCCCGTAGGGCGGCGAAATCTGTTTCGGATACAAAGGTTTCTTGCAGAAACCTAATTATATGGGTCAGAAAGACCCCCTGGGCCTTAGTAGGAGATCTGAGTGCTTCTTAACGGGCCGGCTCACTCAGTGTATAGACAAGACTAAATCGGACCCTCTCACATATGCTCCAAGGGGACGACAAATATAGTTAGCTGCACTTCTTACCACCCTTTTTACAACGTTATCCATTTGATTATTTGATCAAATAACTTTCACTGAATGTATTAATTACAACAAATCTTATGTCAAAAATGACTTCATAAGATTAGATTGGAACGAAAAATAGGATGATAAATAGTGTGGTATAATGGTATTCTTTAATTTAGTTTTTTAGATTACGTCACATCCAATTTAACTTATTCGTTAAACCCATTCCTTTAATGTTACTGCCCGCATCGTTTGTTCTTGTTTAATTAGTTTAGTTATTTTCAAGGCCTATCTGGAAATAGTAAACTAAAGCTGACTTTAAATGGATACTTGAGGGCATGCCCAATATGGTTGACGAATGCTATTATTCCACTCTTCTTACCATCCTTTTTACCACATTTATTTGTTTAATTGATCAAATAGTTCTCACTAAATGCAAAACAAAAGTTGTGTTAAAAATGACTTCAATAAGAATTTGATGCTCAAATGATCAGATGACTCAATTAGTATGACAAATAGGATGATAAAAAGTATGGTATAGTAGCATTTTTCATAAGGGTGTCAATGGGCCGAGCTTGGGCTAGGCCTGAATAAGCCTGGGCATAGCCCTAGTCCTCAAAGACACAGCTCGAGCCTAATAAAAAGTTTGGTTTTCATGGGCTTGGCTCGGCCTGGAAGACTTTTATGCGGCCTGGTTAAGGCTCGTGCTGCGTGATTTTGTAACGCCCCAAATCTTCAATCTGGTTCGATTATGTCAACTTACTACGAATTATCGGTTCAACGCATTATCTGAGAACAAGTCACATCTCAACATCGATAGTAAATAGTACAAACATGACACAATGATAAGTTTACAATTTTACATAAATAACAGATGAAACTTACACACTTTGCTATCAATTTAATGAACAAAATCACATGAAATGATAGATAAATCAATTATGCTTTCAAACATATCAATTCTGTAAAATTCGAATTTCAAATATCATCACTCCATGGATTGAATAAGGATAGCAATTTTATTCTCAAATAAGACTTTCTCAACAATCATTTAATGTGCATTTGGATGAATTATTGATTGCCGCATAAACTTAACTGTTTTTTTATGTAAATATAAGACATGAACAAGCAGATGGCATAGTGGTTGGACTATTTGGATTTCAAGGAAGTAGGCTATCTTGGAAAGAACAAGATTGTATTTTTTTTATTTTAAAAAGAGAACCACAAGCCAACTAAGAGAGAGAAGAGAGAATTTTAGAATTCAAATTTTAAAAATAGTATTTTTTAAATTTAAATTTTAAAATCTCGAAAATAACATTTATTCTTCAATTCAAAATTCAAAAATTGAAATATCTCTCTCTAAATTTAAATTTCAAATGTACATTCATATAGAATCCTCTAATCAAGGGGGAGTTTAATGCGAGCAATTAAGGGTCCATTTATTAGAAGATTTGAAATTCGAAATTTGAATTAAGAATTCTCTTCTATAAAACCAAGAGAGAGAGGAGGAGGGAATCCTGAAATTTAAAAAGAAAGATATTTATTTCGAAATTCAAAATTCAAAATAGTCTTTATAGACTTAAAAGAAGATCCACTAATCAAGGGGGAGCTTAATAGCCTATTTATTACCCTATTTGAAATTCAAAATTTGAATTAAGAATTCTTTTTTTATAAAACCATGGGAGGGGGAAAGAAAAAGGGAGCTTTCGTTTTTTGAAAATTTTCTCCCTCAATTTCTCTCCCACTTTCTCCCTCTCTTTGCTACAGTACCTGCGGGTACTGTAGCAGCCCCCTCTCTCTCTAACTTTTGTTCTCTCTCTCTCTTTTGCTCTCTCTCTCTCTCTACATCTCTCTCAAACCAGCGGCTATTAGTGTAAGAGGTGGACTCGAGGCACTACAATTGACAATTGAAAAGAGTCCAAGGCTACCAAGGATCCGCGCGAAGGACTACGACGGTTGCAAACATCAGTTTTCTCTCTCCACTGTCTCTCTTTCTAGGTTTTGAGTTCTCCATGTTACACTATATTTTGAATATTTTCTGTAAAAGTTTTCTTATAAAAGTTATGTTAATTTTTAATTTTCAATGTGTCTGTAAAATTTCATTTTTTTCTGAAAACGAATGACAGTATCTCTTTTGAAAATAGTTATCTTTTCTCCATCTTTTTGTTCTACAACTTTTATTTTTTCTTCTGTTGACACTACTCAAATTTTATATTCTATTTTTAATTAGTGTTTTAAAGGTAGTCTTAGTTCAGTAGATAGTCTGATTATACTCGTTTAAGAGTACTTCTTTTGTGAGTTCATCGTAAGTCCGGTTAATTTCAATTCTTAACAAATCAAATCATCATGCTCCCTCTTCTTTCTTCTTTATTTTTTCCTCTAAAAACTCAAGGTTTTCAACTTTAAAATTCCATTTCCCTATAGATTCGACCAAATTTCACCACTTGCTATTTTTCAAATAATTATATATGAAAATTGGAATTTTAAGATTGATGTTCGAATATACTTAACGACACATAATTTCGAGCCATCACACAATAGGAGCAAAATAAACTCAACCTTTATAGTCAAATAACATAAAACTGAAATAACAATTAAACATGTAACTTTGATTATGAGATAATATGAAGAAAGTAGTAAGAACAACTAGCATGCTTCTATCTCCATATGCGCTTAATATGTATGAAAATAACATGAATTTATAATACCTATCATAGTATGATTTCTTACATTAAAGTTTCTAACTTAAGATCATCTTTCCTCAGTTAACATCATGCGTGATCACACATATCACTTATTTTTCCTTAAGTATAGAACAAATAACCATACAATGACATCGGGCCACTTCCTTTTCTACTTTACCTAGTGGTTATGACAAACCCACTAGATCTTCGACTGCGCAGTCGGAGGACGTTCTCAGATCCTACCGAGATACCATATAAACGTACCTTCCGGATTTAACCCGTTGCCTCAGATATCTTATTTAAACCTTAATCATATACCGAGTGAATGAGAGAATCTAGAGGTGACCTCCGTGGAATCAAGAGATGGATCTCAGTATGTGGCATTTTGGTCCCGAGGAAATCAAGAGGTAACGCTCATAGCGTAGTACTTTGGTCCATGTGGTACTTAGTACCCACATCACAGGCGTGGTACATCCACTTTGCATCTTAATCGCTTATTAATGCACATACATGTAATAACTATTCTACTTAATGCAAAATAGATGCAAATACCTAACAACAACTCATGACAGAATATTAACCATGCAATTACACTGAATATGTCTCAATAAATCTTCATCTGAATCACGTCATGGTAGACTGACGTGATTCAAATTGCGTCGATCTTGCATGATACGTTTCAGGCGAATCAACCAGTTTTCCAAATTAAACATGATTTTCGCTAAGAATAAACTATCACATATGAACTATAACGACTCTAAACATGTTGTAACAGACAGTACATGAGATATAAGGATATATATGGTCATGAGATTATTTATAGATTTAAATAGAAAATATTCAACCCAATAACATGAATATTCTAGTGATTTAAACATCATAATGCATGGTCTATCTAGAGCAACAATAGTATCATTACATGACATAAAAACATAATATAACATTATCTTCATATATGGACTATCGTGACAGAAACATAGCAGAGATTAGATTAAGGTTCAATTATGAAATAACATCATTATAATCTCTGTAGATCACTAAATCGCGTCACCTATGGCTGACGCGATTCGAGTTCACGTCACCCATATACGATGCATTTCAGCGCCATAACCCAGTTTACATATTCGAGAAGGAAGAAGAAAAAAGGAAGAAGGAAAGAGAAAGAAGGGATCCTTCTCGCCATGCAAATGTTCTAGAACACTTATAAATATGCATGCATCATGTACTCTAATAATTATCGAAAATAGTTTGAAATTAGGATTTTTATACATAGAACATACTATGTTCTTGTTTGTTCATCATCACTTGTCTCTCACGACTAAGAAGAATATGACCAAGCTTGCCTCCAGCAAGGTGAGAATCCTCCTCTACGCATACCACGTCGCCACCACGAAGAAGAGAAGAACGCCGCTATCTCTTTCTCTCTCATGGGCTCTCACACTCTCTCTAGGGTTTACAATGGCGAAGAAGCGATAAGGGAGGCTTGGGGTGTGTTCAGGGACTTAAAATGACCCTAAAGATGTGTCCCAAGTAGACTCAAAGTCAAGAGAAGGGAACTCCGCTCCCAGATCAAAACTACAATTTGTTGAATCGCGTTACATTGCGCTGACACATTTCAAAGTGATCGAATCACGTCGTCCATAGGTGACGTAATTCAACCCTCATAGAAAAATTCACAAAAAAATCGATAATTTTGAAAACCAACCCCACTAATGGGCCTATCATGGTACTAGTGGACCTCTAATGGTTCTTCTAAATTGGTGGGTGTTACACCCTCTCTCCTTAAGGAGAATTCGTCCTCGAATTTACGAAACAACATGCAACATACAATCAAGCAATCATACACGATCGAGTCAAACAAACTTACCAAACAAATGTGGGTATCGCCTTCGCATCTCGGACTCAAGTTACTTGAGAGCGAATGATCCCATGTTGACCACACAATCACCTTCAAAGGTCTTCCGTTGGACCCGATCCTTAACTATTAGAGATTCCGTTGATAGAGATTTTGTGAGCCAATGTCAAAATTCAGAAGTCCACTGATAAGATGTCTTTGGTATCTCAAGTCCAATGATCAATCACACTACTGTGATGATGAATCAAGTTGGCTGACAGTCAGATAAATTATCATCCGGCGATTCATGTCGGATCAGTTCAAAAAACTCATTCCCTAATGAGCACCTACATGCTTACTATAGTGTCTCTACACTAGTGACTAATGAGATCAGTCACCCTCATCATATGAGCTGGAATAACCTGTACTAGTCTCACCAGATGTTTGATGTCGTTCTCAAATATCCTACGACTAAAAACAATTAAGAACGTGTGTTTATAAGTCATCAGTCTCATTATTATGATCTCATTATAATCCGATGACTATTATACACATTCAAGGACTTCATTATGCGCAATCATAAACTCGTCAATCTTCATAATAAAATAAATGTTATTTAACAGTGAACCAGACTATAATATGTGTCTTATGATTGACTTTGAGGATACCTATATTTAACACTTCTAATTTTAGAACCTCGCGCTTTTTACATAATTAGGAGGACCCTGCATACCCGAGGCACGTAATCTATGGCACAAGCTAATTTAAGCATTAGAAGATCCTCCACCCACATCGACTGGGGGGTCTCCTCTGATGCTCTTCCATCATTCATTATGGACCTACTTTATCGACGTTCATCCCCATCTACAAATCTCATCTGTGGGTCTTGGAATAGGATCGGATGGTCAACATCCGCTAATAGATCCCAGCCGCTACTATAGGGAAATAGCTAACACTAACAATCTATCAATCATCTTCGTCATATTTTTTGAGTTTGAAAACTTCTATTGTACTCCTCACCCAATCAGTGTTGCTCTATCCTTCTTAGATCTCTAGAAATCCATGAAGGTGGGTTGTCTAAGATACATAAGCACACAGCCACGCAGTCCAATCTTCAACAGAGATACAAAAGTGTGTTCCACCTACCACAGCTTTTAGTCAGAATAATCCCAAACAAGCCTAAGTCCGGACATTTAGACCCAATCTATAAGAGTAAAGTCCAACCTAACCTAACCAAATCAATATGGCTAGACTCTTGTCCCCTTCCCTAAAGAGAAAGATCAATATGAGTGTCTGCCTAGTGAAGTTAGTCATCCCTTCAAGTCTAAGACAGAAACCATGTTTATGAATTTCTCCAGACAAATAAGCATCATACATGAACATATGGTTATATGTGATAAGCTACTCAAACACTCTTAGTTAAGTCTATCATGATCACTAAACATGATTTCAAAGTCAAAACATGAGGACTAGGAGTCAAATTAGATCATTCTTCCTCAATAACATAGTTCTTGGTGAAAATGGTAAACTAGATCAAAAACCATGAACCAAAGAGTTGAGTATTACACACCACATTTAGTTCAACTTATTCCCAGATTCCTTCAATATTATTGCCCACATCTTCTGCTCTTACTTTTTTAATATTATATATGTATATATAGAAATATGTTTCTACAAGAACCGCTACAGTGCCCCCATCCTCATCATAAAATTCTACATTAATTTTTAAATATTCAATCATCCCCCTTACCCCCACCCCCAAGGTTGTTTCCATCCCTTAGGACTTTGGTTTAACTATCCAATTACCGATCGTGAAACTCAATCGTTGTCCAACAGGTACATGTAAATTTGATTTTTTTAAAAAAAAAAAAAATAGTATTGTTCTCATCGTTTTGTAATTTTAATATTCATCACTAATTTACTCGCACTCAGTTGGACAACTGCAATCAAGTTGGATACGATCGAACGGTAAAAATTAAGTTATAAGGAACATCAATAACCTTATCAGAGATAATTGAACTTAGGGTTGGGGTGGGTTTTCACCGCTTGTGTGTATCTATATATATATGAATTTATGAAAAAAAATTTATAGGTAGATTTTTTTTTTTTTTTTTTTAGGGTGGGGGAGGGCATCAAACTTAGATGCCTCGGTGTACGTTTTTTTGACATATATATGTATGTCTTCTCTCTCTCTCTCTCTCTTTCTATATATATATATATATATATATATATATATATATATATATATATATATATATATATATATATATATATATATATATATATATATATATATATATATATATGAGGAGTGCTATTGCGTGAACCAGACTTCCCGTATGGTCCATAGAGTCCCCACCATCTCGATGTCGAAAAAAATTAAAAATTACTATAAATTTTTAAATATTCAATTGTCATCTTAAGATTATTTTCATCTATTGGAGCTTAATTTTCTTCGTTGGATCGTATCTAAATTAATTGTAGTCGTCTAATTTCGTCTAATTTTATGGAAGCAAATTAGTGATGAATATTAAAATCCTAAGAGATGGGAACAACCTTAAGAGTAATCTGATTAATTTTTTATTTTTTGACTATTTTTCGTGATTTTTAAAAATCTTGCAATTACCTAACGGACAGTTACAGTTGAGTTCCAAGGTTAGATATGATCGGACGGTGAAAATAAAGATCCGTGTGGGATGGGAACAACCTTAATGCGGATAATTAAATATTTAAAAATTATGATGAATTTTATTATTATTTTAATATAAAAAAGGAGGTCGAAATAATACGTGCGATTTAACCGCACACACTATGTGGTTTGCATAGTAGCACTCATCTATGCGTGTGTAATTTAACTGCATGCACTCTTGCAACCCATTCCCGTGTTAAAAGAAATTAAAACTATTATAAAATTTTAAATATTTAACTATCCTCTAAAGTTCTTTGATCAATTTTTACCATCCAATCGTGTCCAATAGTGAAACTCAATCATAGCCATTGATTGGATACAAATAAATTTTATTTTAATAAAAATTATAAAAAAATAAAGAGTGAAAAATCAATTAGATTAGCCCTAAGGTTGTTCTACTTTTTTGGGGTTTTCATATTTATCATCAATTTGCATACATCTAATTGGATGGCTACAATCAAGTCGAATACGATGGAACAGGGAAATTATACCCAAGAGATGGAAACAACTAGAGAGAAGATAATTAAATATTTAAAAATTTAAGAAGATTTTTTTAAAGTCATGGGAATGAAGTGGATTAAGACAGTGCAGTTAAATCACACCTTTAGCAAAATGAGTAAAACTAAGCCCTAGCACACGTAAGTTTTTAAATATTCAATTTTTTTTCCATTTCTTAGGACTTAATTTTCATCATCAATCATGAAACACTCAATCATAGCTATCGTATTGGGTTTACGCAAATTGATGATAAACGCTAAAATATCAAAGGATAGGCACAACCTTGGGCTTAATTGGAATAATTTTCTATTTTTAATTATTTTAATAAATTTTTTAAAGTATTTTTTGTGTGCATCTGATTGGACGGTTATAATTGAGTTTCACGATCATACATGATCAGATAGTGAAAATTAGCTTTTACATAATGGAAAGTACCTTAAGGAGGATAATTAATTTTTTTAAACATTATGATGATTTTTGTTTATTTAAATATGAGGATGAGGTGGAAATAGTATATGTGGTTAATTTTTAGCATCTCTTAGATTTTAATCCTCACCTTCTGATCTTAAAATTTAACTGTAGCTGTCTATTGAGTGGCTTCCTTCGTTGGGCGTTAGAACTAAAATTCCACGGGAGGAAATGAACCTCATCGGGGATAATTGAACTTGGGGATGGGGTGGGTTTTCACTGCTTGTGTATATATATATATATATATATATATAATTTATGAAATTTTTTTATGGGTAGATTTCTTTTGGAGGGGAAGGGCATTCGGTGTTTGCTTTTTTAACACATATATGTATGTATGTATCTCTCTCTCTCTCTCTATTTATATATATATATATATATATATATATATATATATATATATATATGAGGAGTGCTACTGCGTGAACCAAACTTCCCGTGTGGTCCGAACAGTCCCCCCCATCCCGTTGTCGAAAACAATAAAAGTCACTATAAATTTTTAAATATTCAATTATTCTCTTAAGATTATTTTCATCTATTGGAATTTAATTTTTATCGTTGGATCGTACCCAAATTGATTGTAACCGTCTAATTTTATGTAAGCAAATTAGTGATGAATACTAAAATCCTAGGAAATGAGAACAACCTTAAAGATAATCCGACTAATTTTTTATTTTTTGACTATTTTTTCATAACTTTTTAAATTTTACAAGTACCCAATAGACGGCTATGATTAAGTTCCAAGATTAGATACGATCTGACAGTGAAAATAGAAATAACCCTAAGAAGGGTAATTGAATATTTAAAAGTTTATGATAAATTTTATTATTTTTTAATATAAGGAAGAAGGTCAAAATAATGTGTGCTGTTTGACCGCACGTGATAGGTGCTTCCCATAGTAGCACTAATCTATAAATGTATAGTTTAACCACATGCACTCTTGCACTCCAATCCCATGTTAAAAAAATTAAATCATCATAAAATTTCTAATATTCAATTATCCTCTAAAGTTGATTTGATCTATTTGGGATTTAATTTTTACCATCGGATCGTGTCTAATTGTGAAACTCAATCATATCCATTGCTTGGATACAAATAAATCTTATTTTAATAAAAATATAAAAAATAAAAAAATAAAAAATTAATCAGATTAACCCCCTAAGGTTGTTTTGCTCTTTTGGGGTTTTAGTATTTATTATCAATTTGCATACATCCAGTTGGACGGCTACAATCAAGTCGAATATGATGAAACCGTGAAAATTGTATCCAAAAGATGAAAACAACTGTAGGGAAGATAATTGAATATTTAAAAATTTATGAAGATTTTTTTTTAAGACATGGGAATGAAGTGGATTAGGACAGTGCAGTTAAATCACACCTTTGGCAAAATAGGCAACTCACGCATAAATTTTTAAATATTTAATTTGTTTCCATTTCTTAGAATCTAATTTTCATCCTCAATCATGAAACACTGAATGATAGTTATCCTATTGGGTGCATGCAAATTGATCATGAATACAAAAATATCAAAGGATAGGAACAGCCTAGGGCTTAATTGGAATAATTTTTTATTTTTAGTTATTTTAATAAAATTTTTAAAATATTTTTTGTATGTACATGATCGGACGACTACGATTGAGTTTCATGATCATACATGATCAGACGGTGAAAATTAAGCTTTAGGATTTGAAAACAACCTTAAGGATGATAATTACTTTTTTAAAACATTATAATGATTTTTTTTTATTTAAATATGAGGATGGATGGAAGTAGTATATGTGGTTAATTTTTAGCATCTCTTTAGATTTTAATCCTCACCGTCTGATCTTAAAATTTAACCATAGTTGTCCATTGAGTGGCTTCCTTCGTTGGGCGTTAGAATTAAAACTCAAGGGGAGGGGATGAACCTTAGGGTTTTATCAGAATAATTTTTTATTCTTTTTCACTATTTTTTAAAAATTTAAACAATATTTCTTTATGTGTACTTAATCAGACAAGTGCAATTGACTTATACGATCGAACGATAAAAATTAAAATCCTAAGAGATGAGAATATTACCAAGGACTTAATGGGATGTTTAGAACCTTTGATATTTTTTATTTTTCCTAGCATGAGCAGCATTTGAAATGCTTGATTTCCATTTTTTTTTTAAAAAAGGCCTTCAGTTTTTATTGATTGGGTTAAGGGTTAGTTGGTGTTGAAACTTGAAAATGTTTGATGAAGTTAGTATTGGACTGTAGAGCCTGAACTTTCACATGGGCACTACTGCGATTATCGGGACCCACCCGTACGATCAAGTTGTGGGGGTCAAGAGGGCAGCGTCCTCTGCGAGTGTCTTCGGGGGCACTTTTTATTATGTGGTAGTGTACTAGGTTTACTTTGTTTTGTTTGGAGGGCATTAGTGTAATTGTTGATAAGTGATGTCCTAAGGATTTTTTAATCTGCAGTTCAAATATCAGGTCAGATTTAATTTCCGGTCTATAGACCGAAAAATTTAATTTTAAATTCAAAAGTTAAGGTCTTTTAAATTTTAAGTCTATTATGTCGCCTGCCATAGTCTAGGGCCGTTTAGGAAACGTAAATCCCTAAAATACTTCGTGCCTATTCATTGCCCGCTAACTCCTAAATCCCGTGAACACCGAGGAGAAACGTCTCCCCTCCAAGCCCTTGTTGTGTGACAGCAACCAGTCACCCGATCTCATAGCTGACGAGCGCGACCCAGGCGGCGACATTGGCACAAGCAGCAATGTTGTAGAGGACGAGCCTCTCCTCTCCCGGGCAGCAGTCGCAGTAATGTCCTAAGGCGACGAGCAACAAGATCGCCAAGCATGACCCAGGCGGCAGTGGAAGTAACTAGCAACAAGATCTCCGAGCACGACCCGAACTGCAGTGGCGGCAACAAGTATTTGGGGAAGACATTTTTGTCACTTTATGCTGTTCACGTTAACGGGGGTTAGAGGGCCGGTGGGGTTTAGACCGGGAGTTAGCATATTTTTCAAACTAGGATCCGGAATTATGCATCCTAGGCGGTGGACCGGGAATTAGGAGGAATGGAACCCCTCATTAACCCATATGGACCCCTATCGCTCAAAACAAAGCACCCTTCAGCTATATGAAGCCTCCCACTTGAGGACAAATGAAGTATATAGAAAAGTAGTCAAATCAATTTTTGTATCATTTACGTGGGGTGAAGGGATTAAAGAGAGGCTTTAATTTTATAAAAGAGCCTGTAGTTTAGTGGCATAAAATCCTCATTTCATAGAGGTGATTTTGGATTCAGGTCGAGATGATTCATGCCACTAATTTGTGGGGATCTATATTATTCTTGTAGATGCGAGGACCCATAGAAAAAATATTGCTGTCCATGTCATAATCTCCGAAGTCAGTGGAACTGTCACACTACTATGGAAAAAAAATTCTTCTACGTGAGAAAAGGTTAACGTAAGTGCCTATATTTATATCTATATTATTTTTTTATGGAGATCAGCTAAATGCTTCTGACCAAAAAAAGAGACTTAATTTCGATTCTTATATATACAAGTCTCGGTGTCTATAATAAAGGCATAAACTTCTATATTTATATCTATATTATTTTTTTACGGAGATCAGCTAAACTTCTATTTATTCCAATGACCTACGAAATGCACGGATTTAGACTCTTGGGCAGGAGAAGAGATCCTATCAGTCGTATTCGATCAGAGTCCAACAATACTGAGAAGAGAAGAACCTAAATATTTGCTAAATTTTGAGATTATATGGAGAGATTTTTTTAATGTTTAGCTCCCATCCTTCCCTCAGTACTGCTGAACTCCGATCTAAATATGTATTGAGAGGATTTCCTCTCCTTGAGCAGACCCCTCAGCCTGCGGCAACAATTCACATGGATTACACAGTCTAGATCTGCTGAATAAAGACCATCAGATCACGTGCGTCTAGGCCATGCATGCAAGCCGTGGCGATTAGCTTAGAGCAAATAAAAGATGTCAAGAAACCATTTTTGACGAGACTATATATAAAGGCCGTGACTTCAGGAACCAAATATAAAGCTAACCGGGCCAACAGCTCCCTCTTCCCCAGACACAAGCAAACCCCCATCAGAGAAAGAAAGAACACTGAGCAACAACACAGTTCACACAGGTGTCTGTGCAGCGAAGAGAAGTTCACGTCCCCATCACTATCGAGCATTGCCATCACGTTTGAGGGGTGCTCATGTTATGATCTCACTTGTGATTCACAAACGACGTAGGCCCATCTTGAGCTGATCATGTGCCACAATGGGTTTACTGCATGAGATCTTAATTAGTGATCCAACTTCGATTACGTAGTTAGTGAAATTCGAAAAGCTAAGTTTATTGTTACGCTGGCAAGGTTAAGCAGTCCCGTCATAGTTTTCCTTTGATGGAACGAGATCATTTGAACTATTTTGTCTGAATCTTAATGCGCTTTCAGACTCAACAAAAGCTGATATATTTGGTCGGTTATATCACTTCAAATACAAATGACCCATTTGCCCTCCTTTTATTGAGTCTTAAAATGTATCAAAGTCCAAATAAAACAGTCCAAATGACCTCCTTCCCTCTTTAATAGTGGCCAATTTAAATCAGTTTAGTCTAAAACTCTACTGATCCAGTTTAAGACCTCACTATTTCAACTCAGAATCATATTGGACCTAGTCCAAAATCTCACTGACCCATCTATTCTTACGACCTAATGTGTGTGAGTGATTTCACATGATAAAATGTATATATCTGCCACTGTCTTTTAATCTTTCGACTTCTGAAATACAGCAAAACCACCTTACTGTCCCCCTCAACTACCTTTTCCATCCATCAGGAGATCAGGGCACAAGGGGGCAACTGGCGTACGGCTTGACGTGGCTGTTGGGACTCATCAAGAGCCACAAACCCACTCCAGCTAACGATCACTGTCTCCGGACTACTCTCTTCCCCTCCGCACATCATTGCTTGGGCCCGTCTCCTCCCTTCTTGTTCTACACGTTTCTTTCTGCTGGTGAGGCGAGTGTACTCTGTCCGAAACAGGGAAATCCCGACCGTCTACATGATCACCATCATGTCCGTCAGATGGTCTCGTCTTCACGCCAGCTCCATTCATAGTGCCGTCAGTACTGCCTGTCTGCCCATGCATCCATCCACCTGTAAGAGAAGATACGCATGCAGTACTTACGTATCTCTTTTAACGTGGTCAGTACGTACGAGATGCGGAAGGTGAACACTGCCGCCTCGTATGCTCATTTATTTACTCGCTTTTAACAGCTTTGCAATGGCAGTGAGGAGAACAGCCAGCCCCAACCTCTCAAACGGGTACTGAAGTCGGTGCAACAAGGAGACGTCAGCCTGGCACCACAGGCATGCTGCACGCAATTGGATTGGACATGTACCTACCCACCTGCGGTGCACACGCTCTGTAGTTACTCTTCACTCCCCCGCGTGAGATGAAGTGTGTACCCGAACAGTGGAAGCCATGTACACGATTATTCACCCTTCCCTTGATATGCCCACTTTTGTGCGTACAGCGGTGAAGCAGCTGGAGTGGTACTGGAACCCCAACCCCTGCCTGCCCGTCTTTATCACCTCTGCTCTTTTATTTGGATGGTCTTCCGGGAGTAGCCGAGGACGGGGGGACAGTGGGGAAGGTCCAGGGCGACTGGGCAGATTTGTATTACCCCGTTTCCAGAAGTGCACCCACCCAGTCGTCCTGACCCAACATCCAGCTTTTGCAGAAGAAACCATCACAACAAAATCACAGCCAACAGGAAGGGACTCGAGCGGTTTGCGTTGGGGGTGTTGATGATGGCACCACCGGGTACAGACAGAAGAGTGAAGGGCACCCCTCCACGCACCAGAGGGGGACTTCCTCTGTCCGTGGGCACAATGCGCCCAGAGTACGGCTTTTACATGACTTTTTTTTGATGATTTGGTAGACATTTTTATTTATGTTAAAAAATCACACTTGGACACGACACAACATTCGGACACTCGTGTCCAACTCTCTGCTTTAAGATTTCAAAGTAAATATTAAAAATTTCTTAGAATACTTAACATATCTTCTCAGAATACTTGTATAAAATTTAATATATTTGAATTATATCTTTTATATTTTAGATAAATTTTAATAGTTATATTTTCTTATATATAGTTATGTATTCATGTATATATATTTGTATTTTCTCTATGTCTTCATGTCTTATTTTTAAAATATTACCGTGTTCGATGCACGTGTCCGTGCCGACACTTACACTCGTGTCTGTGTCCCACATATTATAAATTTTTTCTTTCTTTTTGATACGATGATGCAGTTGGTGGTGGGATATGTAGACACCTCTCTAGATAAAATCCAATATTTTCTCCTGACAAGGAGATAATTTCGTGTGGTATAGATAATTCTACTCCTCACTCAAGCCGATATCTGGTGAAGTAATGCTCCATGTTGGTAAAAATAATTTCGCAGCACGCCTTAGATAAATAATGAGAGAAAAAAATTTTAAGCCCCAAACTGACTCAAATCCGATGCCTTCCAAGGGAAAACCAATTGGGCTACTCGGTTGGTTCTTTACATGGACTTGATCAAATAGGTTTTGCTATTAATGATGCAAATGGTAAAGGATGTCCTGGCACATGTTATTAACTTGTACGTTGATTAACGGATCTGTACACTGATTGGTAATCCAATTACCTCATCTCGGTTATTAGCATACGTATAGAAATCAAGTTATGCATCCAGCTTGAATCCACTTCCATTCTTACTTGTGTTAGGTGCATGTCCATTGTCAAAATGGGTCTGACACCCAGAACTTAACCCATTAGACTCGATAAATTTGGATCTAGGTATATTGAATAATCTATTAATAAATCCATTGCTAGTTTGAATTCTCCAAATAGAATTTTGTGAATCTTGACCTACAAAAATGGATCCATTAAACAAACTATACTTATTCTTTTTAACTTATTTGAGACGTAATATCAACAAAAAAGACCCATTTACACGTTTATCTAGATGTCCGAGTCCATGTAGTTTAGGTCTGAGTCTATCCAGATCGAGCCCACTTACAAGTTACAACCGTGGTCTGGGCGCACTGAGCCGTGGTGCAGAGGAACATGAGCCCCGGCCCAGACCTCTTCTGGATGGCGCGCTAAATACGGGGCGCCGCCATATACATATGCTTCACGCAGAAGCCATGCGCGTGTGGATGGGCACGGGCGTTAGGTGCCGCTAATTAAATATCATGCGTCTGGATGCCCATTGGAACCAATGAGAGGATTAGGGGGGAGTGCGCCGCGCCGCCGCCGGCACCACGCGCCGCGGTGCCACGGCAGATCACGCCGGCCGGGTGACACCCATTAATGCTCCGCCGCTTCGAGCATGCAGCGCGCCGGAAATTACCAATGGCGGGGCAGCCAAGGGGGGGCCGGCGGACTCAACCACGGCTGGAGCACATGGTACTGGGAGTCACGGGCGTTCTCCTCGATCGCCCGGCAGCTGTGTGCATCCACCTGCATTTACATCTGATTTCTATGGCAGCCAAGAGGGTACTCCTTGTGCAGCGGCGCGGCGGACTTAAGAATTTTATCTGGGGTCATCTAGATTTAATATTACGGACCAAATTAGAGGGGGTAGTTATAGATGCAAATGGGTCGGATTCGGTGTCGATTTAAGGTAGATCTATGACCGTATCTGTTAAATTATCGATTTAGAAATATTATTTGTTAACGATCCTATAAATTAATAATCAATCGAATAATTAAATCTTAGTGTACCATATATATTCGGTCAAAAAAAAAAGTGTATTTGTTACTTTATCCACTATGAAGATCGATTTGAAAAGACTATTCGTTAATCGACCTATAAACTAATGATAGGTTGAATACTCGGGTTATAGATCAATTAACATTTACACCACTAGAGCAGTAATGAGGTTCACTTAAATTGAACTATTTATTTGAAAGATACAGATGGACAGAAAGATGGATGTGCGATTGTGCATAGGGCCATAGGCTTGCTAAATGGGTTAGGCGGTTGAACCAAAGTCCAATGAGTTCTTGCAAGTGGGCCAGTGGGGTCCTAGAACACCTTGACCTGGATTGGGCTATGGAGTTACAAAAATCTAGTGGGGTCCTGAGATGCCACTGCCCAAATGATGGATCTGCCACTACTCCAGTGGTAGCGGTGGGACACCCTTCCTGCAAAGGGGAGATCAAGGGGTTGTTTGTTTTAGTGTAAATCTTTATAAATCACCAGTTTTAAAATTACTGGTTTTTAAATAAGAGATTGTTTGTTTTAATCATAAAATAACGTGATTTAAAATAATTATTTTACATTACAATGTTTAAAGTAAAATTATATATGTGTCTTGTCTACCCACTTGACATTTTAATTTTCTTATTTTGGTTTTCAACGAAGACTAGACTAAAACGAGAAGATTGAAGCATCCCCTTGTGTTTTTTTACAAACAACCAAACAAATATCCTCTAATTCTAAAACAAGAAAATTTCACTTGTTTTAAATCCAGTGATTTTGAAACATGTGACTTACAAAGTTCTACATTAAAACAAAAAACCCTTAAGTGAAATTTTTTTATTTTAGAATCAGAAAATGTTTGTTTGATTCTTTGTAAAATACAACAAAAGAGATGCCTCAATCTTATTGTTTTGGTTTATAGTAGGTCCTTAAACCAAAACAAGAAAATTTGACTGTCACGTAGACAACTAAGACTCAAACATGATTTTATTTCATATTATTTTATGTTATTTCAAACAATTGAGAATACTACAAAATAAAATAATTATTTCAAACTACGTTGTTCTACACTAAAACAAACAACTCCTAATAAGTGCAACACGAGGGGAAGGAGTGTTTCTAAAAACCCTCCATTGGGATGGAAAAAAACTTCACTTCAAGGAGTTTTTGAAAATTTTTCCTTTGAGCACTGACAGAATAAAGTCCAAATCTGCACTTAGAAGCTTCTTTTGGGTGCGCCATCTATATTTATCTCCTATGTTTAACGGATCTCCTTGTTGGATAATGACCAGGTAGCAAAACATGACTTCCGCATCAAAGAAAAAAGAAAACAGAACGTTTTTTTCTTCTGAATCTAAAATTATCAATAAGAGCATGTTAGAACTTATAAAGATAGAAACATAGTGGACATGGGCTGAATATATAAAACATTATGAGACTCTAAAATTTCATGATTGAATCTTAAATTATAAATTTACACTGTTAAATCTTCTCTACTAACAGTAAGCTAGTTGCATATAAAAAATCCAATGCAAGAAAAAACCCATGGAAATCTCTAGCATCAATAATTCATGGATTAGAGTGGTAGCATACATGTATTATTTAAGTCATTCAGTTTATATGCACTCGATGCATATCAAAATAGCATAAAAAACACATCATTTTAAATGCACAAGTTATTTATATGATACAGAGTACCTAACAATGTAAATATATAATTTGAAATTTAAATCATAGGATTTTGAAGTATCTAGGTAGAATCACATTTTTGGGTCACCAGTGGCAACGAATCCCCGACTCTAAAATTCATATTTAGACCCAAATTAAAGATCCGAAGGGTCTGAAAATCCAACCGGCTCTAGGGACATATGATACGAGTCCAAACAGATCCGCAAACAATTAAGCATTGCATTAGATGTTTGGTTATCATCAAACTGATCAGACGGTAACAATGGGTTTATCTATTTTTCCCATCAAAACCAGCACAGGACAATTCAGGTACATAACTTTTTTTTTTTTCTTTTTTTTTCTGTTCAATGGCACAGTGGCCGGGTCTGGTCAAAAAGGAAAAAAGAGACGAGCACCACCGGGCCGTGGGGCACCACCCTTCAAATGGAGACCAACAACGGTGACTGGGCCACGAAAGAGGAGGCCGTGCGACCCAGTTAAAAGTTAAAACGCGTGCAGAGGATTAGGTTGGGTGGTGTCGGTGTTGGATTCCAGCACGACGTTGTGCAGCCTTGGCGAGGCGTCCCAAACAAGCAAACAGGGGTCAGTTGGCAGGCAAGGGACATCTGAACTGACGCGCGCGTGGTTCCAGCGGTGGCGCGTTGCAGGTGGTGGCGACCAGAACAGTTGCACCTAACAAGCACTCGTTTCTTCAACTGGAATCCATCTCTCTCTGCTCAAGAAGGGAAAGAATGATGTGTCTGGCTGGCGGTTGGCCCATCGTGTTGCCCTCGGGCGTGGAAAGTCCGGTGCCTTCCCCCCACCAGAGATCTTGCGGTCTTAATTCCTTGGATCCCCGAACATGAAAGAATTTTATTATTCTTACACGTGTAGGGTACATCCTTGCAGCTGTTACCCATTGTCACATGATGACGGCCCAAAGTGGTGGTTCTTGGATCCCAAGGCCGATTTGGAGATTGGCTTCGGAATGCGCTCAGGGCCCGTCGAAATGGTATCCAGACGATGCCTGGGAGGTCGGAGCGCAGACGACCCTGACTTACAAGGAAGGAGTGTTAAACCCGGACTTGACGTCTAGGGTAAACCCACTCACTGATGGTCAAGTTAGTCCGAAGATCTGTCCGAAGTGGTGGTCAGGGCCTTAAGTTCTTTTAGAATTAAGAGTTAAGATTCTTAGAGCGTACTTGGTACTATTGTTGGGAGAAAAGTTTATATAGGGATCCCCTTTCAGGGGCCGGTGAGTTTATCTCTCTAGATGCGTGTCCCTCCTCAGTGGTCAGTTAAGGCGTATGAGCTTTGTTGAGGTAAACGGATCTCGTGGTGCCACGTAAGGGGGATGGGTCCCTGCGGGGCTTAATGGGCCACGCCTGAATAGTGGGCCTCGCCCCTGGTCACGCCCTAGAAGGAGAAATGCTTCGGTCCCAAGGTACGCTGACGAGTTGGGCCGTGATAGGTTGGGTAGCTGGGCCGTGGTTGGGCCCATAATGTCAGCCCTCATCACTGCCCCCCGTTCTCCCTGGTCAACTTGCAGAATGCAAGGGGATCAGAATGGTCACCTGTCACACCTATCTCGAGCGCGCCCTATCTTTTCAAGTACAAACACCACATGGCACGTGTGGGGACACACCGATTATTGGCATTCGCATCTAGATCCCTACATAAGGAAACAAGGGGTGTGGTCCTCCTCTCAATTTACCTTTTTGCGGGTGCGCAGTAGGTCGTATAGAGCTTGGTGACCTCGTCGGGAATAAAGTCGAGCGAAGGTCAAGAGATAGCCAATCCATTTGTGAGGCCGAAAATCCTTCTTGTGGTAAGCTGTCTCCCCCAATTTCTTCTAGCGATAGCTCCAACTTGACTGACTCCTCGTCATACGACATTGGACCTGGTAGGGAAGGGGAGGTAGACGAAGGAATAG
Organism: Zantedeschia hybrid cultivar; assembly: GCA_030544215.1. NCBI lineage: Eukaryota > Viridiplantae > Streptophyta > Magnoliopsida > Alismatales > Araceae > Zantedeschia > Zantedeschia hybrid cultivar. The sequence continues at coordinate 70,365,139 of JARZZO010000002.1, forward strand.
GTGCCTGCTCTAGTGGCAAAGCCCGAGCGACCTCTAGGGTTCCATCCTCAATCTCTGCAACTGTATCCGAGAACCAAACCTTCATGGTGATGAGACGTCATAAGGCTAAGACTGTGGTGGCTGCGACCCGTTGCCCAATTGAGAGGATAGGCAAGGCTACTCCGACCATGAGTGCCGGGTGTTGGGATCGCTGTGTCGGGATCCGATCCTAAAACGTAGCGGAATAAAATTTTCGGGACCGGATCTGTCCCGTTTCGGTCGTTAAAACTAAAACCGATGTAGATCGATTTACCTTGCGCGGATTCGAATCCGCGTCCGTTTTCCGGTTCCGTCGGAACGATGCCGCAAGTCGCGCAGATGCCCGACCTCTAGCGGTATCCACGCGGTTCTCCTCGCGAAGGAACGTCCTCGCTTCCTCGCTCGCTGCGGCGCTCGAAGATCCCGTCTGACTGCGCGTAATCCGCCGCGACATGCGGATTCAAAATCCCCGTCGAACGGGAGGTGGAGCAGTTGGGAACTGCACGCCCAGAGGAGAGAGAAAGTGGGGAAGAACGAATGACGGCTAGGTCAGGATTGCTAGCCCCGGACGTAGAATCCGTTCTTTTATAAGAAGTCAGTTTGCGATTTTTCATAAAAATCCAGACTTATCCGAAATCCTGTCGGATTATCCATCGACTTGAAAACCATTTGCGTGTGACCCTCTAGGCCCAAATAGTCCAGTTAATAGCCCATTAAGTCTAGTAACCCTTTACTGACCCACTGAATTAATTAATATCCTTATATTCAATTAATCAGCCGAATTTAATGTCCCACAATAAATTCGGACGGACTGCCGATCACGTTGGATGCCAAACAACATCGCGTGATCCTGGATGGCACTGGGGTTATCGCAACCCTCTATTGGAACCTTTCTGTCATCGGTTAGCGCGCGGATATAATCCTTCATCCGTACAATGTTCCCGAATCGACCTAGGGCATGGTTTACTGTTAAACCCTATTTGGTCGATTCACTTGAATCAGATGCCGCTAATCTGAATCCGATAACTCCTTATCGATTACAGAGTCCGCCCTGGCCAGGGACTTTAAGCGCATCATTTCCGGAACATTCTCTCTCAAACAACCGAGAGCGGATGATCCCGTATTGAACACACAATTACCTTCAAGGGCATTTCCCTGAACCCGATCGCTTGACTTATTGATAACCCATGGTTAGGGATTCGTTCGTCAAGGTCAAAGCTCAAAAACCTACCAACAAGATATCTTTGGAGTCTCAGGTCCAAGGATCATCCACGCAACCGTGACAATTGGATCGAGCTGGTTAACAGTGAGGTGATTACCATCTAGCGATTCATAGTCGGATCAGTTCAGTGAACTCATTCACCAATGAGAACCTATAGGTTCAGCATAGTGTCTCCACACAAGTGACTTATGGGATCAGTCACCCTCATCATATGAGCTGAAGTAACCTATACTAGTCTATCCGGATGTTTGATGTCCTATCTCAAACATCCTATGACTAGGAACAATTAAGAATATGTGTTTATAAGTCTTCGGTCCCGTAATTATTATCTCATCATAATCCGAAGACTATTGCACATGTTCATGGACTTCATCGTGATACGATAAACACAGATCGAATTAATTACACACAATGAATTATTGTCATTTATTAATAATCTGAATATGTACACAGTATCGGATTGGCTTTGAGACCATCTAATACTAACAATCTCCCATTTGGACTAAAGCCAATCACTTTTATACAGAATACCCATATTCTCTAAGTGACGCTCAAAAACATTTTGAGACAAAGGCTTTGTAAGTGGATCTGCTATGTTGTCGGCTGAGGGAACTCTTTCCACCACGACATCTCCTCGAGCTATAATGTCTCTGATCAGATGAAAGCGCCGCAGAATGTGCTTGGACTTCTGATGAGACCTCGGCTCTTTCGCTTGAGCAATCGCCCCATTGTTGTCACACAGCAGTGGGACGGGACCAGATATGCTTTCCACCACACCAAGATCGCCGATGAATTTCTTCATCCATACAGCTTCCTTGGCGGCTTCAGTAGCAGCAATATACTCGGCTTCCGTTGTCGAATCAGCAGTGGTTTCCTGCTTGGAACTTTTCCAGCTCACTGCTCCCCCGTTAAGTGTGAAAATAAAACCTGATGTTGACTTGCTGTCGTCAGGATCAGACTGAAAACTCGAGTCAGTATATCCTTGCAGCTTTAAGTCTCCTCCTCTATAGACTAGAAATAGATCCTTAGTCCTTCTCAAGTACTTAAGGATGCATTTCACAGCCTTCCAGTGTTCATCACCTGGATCTGCCTGATGTCTGCTCGTAACACTTAGAACATATGCTACATCAGGTCTGGTACATAGCATGGCATACATGATGGACCCTATGGCAGAAGCATAGGGGACTTTATCCATCACTTCCCTCTCTTCAGGTGTCTTGGGAGACTGACCTTTAGAGAGTGAAATTCCATGTCTCATCGGTATGAGACCTCTCTTGGAATTTTCCATGCCAAACCTTTTGACAATGGTTTCTATGTACATGGATTGGGTTAAAGCTAGCATCTTCTTTGATCTATCTCTATAGATCCGTATTCCCAATACGTAAGATGCTTCTCTCAAATCCTTCATGGAGAAGTTCTTTGACAGCCATATATTTACTGATGACATCATTCCTACATCAATCCCAATGAGTAGGATGTCGTCAACGTAAAGAACCATAAATGTGATTGCGCTCCCACTGTTCTTCTTGTATACACAGGGCTCATCTTCTGTAACAACCCGCCACCCTATAATCGGGGATCCGATTACTAAATGGGTACCGAATCATTAATTTGGAACCAAACCAGGATCTAAGTAAGTCTGGGAAATAAATAATAAACTAAGCTAAACATTTACATCGCATTGAATTGAAAGGAAAATGCAGAAATTAAAAATTATTACAATGCGACTCGATACAGCAAATAATTACATACTCTAACAGAAGAGAATTAATTAAACATACAGGCCAGAAATAAAGATAACAACTACGTCGGGGCATACCCCGGAACAACAGTTGACGACGCTCAACGCACAGCCGCACAACCCTCGCTAAGTCTGCCTGGAGTCCTCACCTGAAAGCCGCAGGGGTGAGTCTCAATGAAAAGACTCAGTAGGGATCCTCCGATCCCCACTGCCCACACACACACCCACAAGTGTAAAGTACAGCAGAGATATATTAACCATGAAAAGCAATAATTACTATACCTAAATCTCAACATGAATCACATGCATTCGAAGTATCATTAACATGCATAATTCCAATTTATCAGGGAACCCGTAATTCGGCGTATCCTTAAAACACGTCAACTACACAACGAAAGTGGGAAAACACCAACCCGCTGAGACCAAACAGTAACCCCTCGGATAGCACGCTGGCCACCTCGGCGGTCACTCCTTCCCTCAGCAAACACCGACCCGCTGAGACCAAACAGTAACCCCTCGGATAGCACGCTGGCTACTCCGGCCCAACTGGCTTAGGTGGTTACTCGTTCCCCCAGCACGAGTGACACTCCAAAGGTACCACTCCGACACCGGTACAAGCTAGCTAACCCCGGGGTTCACCAGGTGACCCTCTCCCACTAGGCGTCACCCCGCCACTGCTCCCGTCAGCGCTGTGTCCCTCCGCACCGACACAGGGTGTCAAACGCTACAACTGTCACTCTAGGTCCACCGAAACACAAAACACGGCACGGTGCGATCCGGTCACGGAAGAAGTCCACGGTCGCACGACATACAACGCAGTGCCATGCGGTCATGAAGAGTTCATCATCATCGAGTATACTAAAGCATGCATTTAACCAATTATCTAGCAGTGTAAACACATTTTACTGGCGTGGATTAATGTGGTTCTGTCTTGAATCGCGTCGCCCAAGGTCGACGCCATTCAAGCTCCCTGTACTGGTTCATAAAACACCGGCCTCAGAATCTGGCCTAAAAGGCGTCGACATCAGAGGTCGCCTTTTAAAAGGCGTCAACATCCTCAGATGCCAGTATCCCAGAAATCCAGAATTTTGCAGAAAACATTAAACAGGGGATTTCTGCCACAAAAGGCGTCATGGTGACCCGACGCTATTACGAATCGCGTCGCCCACCCATGACGTCTTTTAGTCCCAGAATCCCCGAACTGACAGAGCCTCAGTAAAACGATTCCTGCCTAAAAGGCGTCATGATGGCCCGACGCCCTTCAAAAAGGCGTCCATGCACGACGTCTTTCAACACCAGGAAACAGATCTGTCACGAGCCCGAGGGCTCCCCTTTTTACACCCAAAAAATCCCAAAATCACCCAAAACGGAGGAGAAAGAGAGACAAATCCAATCATCATAAATCTACATTCATAGAAATCCCCCATTCCATCAAAAGAACTCCTAATCATGCTTGTTCTACCCCCAAAACCATAGATCTAAAACATGCTTTAAGAGGGAGAATCATAGTTTGAACATAGAACACTATGGGAATCGTCACCCTACCGGTTACTTGAACTCCTCCAAGCTTCAAGCCGTCCACCCGACTCGCCCCACGCCGCCGCCGGTACCGCCGTGGTCGTCCTTACTCCACCGTGACGTCGGCCGCCGTCCGGAGAGTAAAACGCCATAGTGGAAGTAGAGGTGGTAGTGGTGGGAGCTAGGTGGGTGATGGAGTGGAGGAAAGGATGAAGTGGTGGGAGGAAAAGAGGGAGGAGAAGGGGCCGCCGCCGGAATCGCCGGAAGGGAGGAGAGAAAGAGAGAAGGAAGAAAATGAGAGAAAGAGGGAAGGCTCGCGGGGTTAACCAGAGACCGGCTAAAACGCGTCGACATGTACAGACGCCTATCAGTTGACGTGACGGCCGCTCTGACAGGACTCTGAAACGCTCTGACAGCAGTCTGAAATGCGTCGTCCATCCAAGACGCCGTTCAAACGACGAGACTGGCGCTGTACACTGACAAACCAGGGTCGCAGTCTGAAAGGCGTCGTCCCTCGCGGACGCCGTTCAGACGACATGTCGGGGCCATACTCTTGCGGCCCAAAGCCAGTCCACGTGGCACCCACGTGGCACAAGCTAAAACGCGTCTGCCTCGCTGGACGCCGTTTAAACCGCGTCGAACCCGCGATACGCGAAACATCACAGAGTCTCTGCCCCACTTGAGCCTGAACTACAGGGTCCGACCCCGAAAACCGGATCCGAAAGCCTCAGTCCTTACATCTTCATTCTTAATGAAGCCATAAGATTTGATTGCCTCATCAAATCTTATGTTCCAGCTTCGGGATGCTTGTTTCAGTCCATAAATGGACCTCTGCAACTTGCATACCATGTCTGGAGATTCTTTGGATGTGAATCCTTCTGGTTGTATCATATACACCTCCTCCTCAAGGTTTCCATTGAGGAAGGCAGTCTTCACGTCCATCTGCCAGATTTCATAATCATGGTAGGCAGCAATGGCGAGAAGAATTCTGATGGACTTAATCATAGCAACGGGCGAAAAGGTTTCGTCATAGTCAACACCTTGTCTTTGACGATAGCCTTTTGCCACTAATCTTGCCTTATAAGTCTCAATACGTCTATCTGCACCGATCTTTCTTTTAAAGATCCATTTGCAGCCAATAGGTACTCTACCATCGGGTAAATCCACCAAGTTCCAAACTTGGTTGATGTACTTGGACTGTATTTCAGAATTCATGGCTTCCCGCCATTTCCCGGCTTCTGGACTTTCAATGGCCTTTTGGTAAGTCTTGGGATCATCATCCTCATTATAGAATATCCTTGAACTATCCAAATTAATATGTCCCACATATCTTTCTGGTGGTTTAGGTACTCTTTCAGACCTACGAGGTTCCTGTGTATCATTTTGAACAGGTTCAGAAACTGACGGTTCATCTGATGAACCATTGCCAGTTTGTGGGTTCGGAACTTCTTCCAGAATTACTTTACTCCCACTGTCCTTCTGGAGAATATAATCTTCTTCCAGAAAGACAGCTCTCCTGGCCACAAACACCTTTTGTTCGCCAGGATGATAAAAGTAATATCCATAAGTTTCCTTTGGATATCCCACAAATCTGCATTTGTCAGTTCTGGATTACATCTTGTCTGCGTTATGTCTTTTAACATGAGCAGGACATCCCCAGACTTTAACATGTTTAAGGTTTGGTTTCCTTCCATTTCATATCTCATATGGAGTGGTCTCAACATATTTGCTGGGTACCTTGTTCAGGATATACATAACCGAGCTAAGTGCATATCCCCATAAGGACACTGGTAATTTGGACATGCTCATCATGGATCGCACTATTTCCATTAATGTGCGATTTCTCCTTTCTGATACACCATTCATCTAAGGTGTATAAGGAGGTGTAAGCTGAGAAAGGATACCATTATCCTTTAAGTATTTAATGAACTCAGTACTCAAGTATTCACCACCCCGATCAGATCAGATGGTTTTTATACTCTTTCCTATTTGTTTTTCTACTTCATTCTTAAATTCTCTGAATTTCTCAAAGGCTTCAGATTTATACTTCAATAAGTATACATATCCAAACCTTAAGTAATCATCAGTGAATGTAATGAAATATGAGAAACCACCAATGGCTTGGGTTGACATAGGACTACATACATCTGAATGTATGAGTTCTAATATGCCTTTGACTCGTTCTCCAGTTCTACTAAATGGAGACTTAGCCATTTTACCCATTAAACATGACTCACAGGTTGCATATAATTCATAATCAAATGGATCCAAATATCCATCTTTATGCAACCTTTGGAGTATGTTTTCACCAATGTGTCCAAGCCTACAATGCCACAAGTAGGCTTTGTTCATTTCATACTTACTTCTTTTAATCAAAGAACCGATATGTAAATTATCATGAGACACATTCAATAGATACAATCCATTGGACAAAATAGCAGAAGCTATTAATTTATTTCTGAAATAAATTGAACAACTATTGTTCCCAAAATTTAAATTGTATCCAATTCTATCTAAACATGAAATAGAAATGATGTTCCTTATTATGCTAGGTACATAATAACAATCATCTAATAAAAATGTGTCTCCGAATGGTAGCTTGAGCTTCACTGTCCCCACATCGATCGCCGCAACTCTTGCGCCGTTACCTAGCCTCAGCTCCACCTCGCCGGTCCTCAGCTTACGTCTTCTTGTCAATGCCTGCATAGAATTGCAGATATGAGATACACATCCAGTATCTAATACACATGATGTACAATCTCTTATTGACAAGTTTACATCTATCATATAGATACCTGAAGCGTCCTGCTGCTTCACAGTTCCTTGAGCCTTGTCCTTGAGGTATTCCTTGCAATTCCTCTTCCAATGCCCTTTCTGGTGATAGTAGAAGCAATCACCTTTCTCAACACTTTTACCCTTGTCTTTCTTGACAACCTTTGCCTTTCTCTAAACCTTGTTCTTATTCTTTCGAAAAGCTTGGACTGCAAGTCTTTTTCTGTTGGTCTTACCAACCATTAGGACTTGGGGTTTATCCTTCACAAGGTTCCCCTCAACAGTCTTTAACATGTTCATCAGTTCAGCTAAGGTGGCCTGGATCTTGTTCATGTTGAAATTGACGATGAACTGAGTATATGAAGGTGGAAGTGAAGACAACACAAGGTCTGTGTGCATCTCCTTGGGAAGTGTAACCCCAAGAGCATCCAGCCTCTCCACCCACTCAATCATCTTCAGCACATGATTCTGTACTGAAGTTCCCTCTGCCATCTGAGCTTTGAACAGATTCTTCGATATCTCATATCGTTCGATTCTGCTCTGCTCACCAAAGAGCCCATTCAAATGGAGCATGATGGATCTAGCATCTATCTCTTCATGTTGCCTCTGCAACTCATTGCTCATAGAGGCTAACATGTAGCATTGGGCCATGGTGGAATCCTCCTTCCATTTTTCATATGCTATCATTTCCTCCTTTGGAGCATCTAATGCTGGTTCAGCAGGAGGTTCAGTATCGAAGATGTAGGCAATCTGCTCAGACCTGAGGACTATCTTCAGGTTTCTGAGCCAGTCTGAGTAATTGGTGCATGTCAAACGGTTGGCATCAAGTATGCCTCTCAACGGGTTATGGTGCGACATTCTCGCCTACAGGAGATAATCAATCGATAATTAGCAGATATTCAGATTAACTAAAACAAGATATGGTCTTTTATCATCTAGTTTTACTCCCACTAATTTTCGACGGACTGTATAACCTTCAGATATACAGAACGGGAGACGCCGACTGTCTCCTAGTGGGGATCAGAATCTCCAAGCATCACAGTATGACCTCGGGTAAACACATAGTATCATACTGCTATCTCAGAGTAATCATCTCATGATAATTGCAACTCCTTGCAATATTCGATCGTACTTTGGCTCCCAAGTTTAATGGTCCCGGGTAAACACAGTAAACCATTATCCCCGGTCTAAGCTTTACTATCAATACGTGACAGAGTAAAGTAGAAACATAGTTCCCGGGTAAACACGTGGATGACTATATCGTTCCTCTACTCTTATCCAAAGGCATCTTATGCCATGATCAACAGTCCTCTCATCAGTTAATGGCAGACTTCGGGTAAACACATAGTATCTGCCACCACCGAATTAAGTTCTATCAATCATATTGATGGAGAGTCACGCGGTACATTCTCAATGACTCGCGCTACGGCTTAGAGTTTGTAACGAAGGTTTTACTTATTTAATTTGGTCTCATCCTAGGTGATAGTATTAAATATATCGAATATATTTATTAATACTAATAACCTAGCAAATATAAAGCACACATATCACATACATGTCATTAGTGTGGTCATGGACGGCACTGCGGTTTGACTTGAGCCAGACAGTCAAATGCATACACATACACAATATAACAACTTATATCATGAGTCTGCAAACCCATGGATTCAATGAACTCTTTCATTTTCATCTGGTCAGCAGTTGTGGATCATCCTCGCTCCGCGTGCATCGGCCTCGATCAAATTACATCGTAATTCCCAATTACATGATAATTCAGAAGAGGAAACCTTATGGCGATTACATCGAGGAGGAAGGTAGAAGTACAATAGAATATGAGAAGGAGAGGTTCGCAGACCTCTATTTATCAATAGACAATAAACCACACAATCACATTCCACATCCACAATTAATGCTCGTCCATGACCACCATGTGTTTTATTAAACAAACCACACATGTATTGCGCATCAAATGGCTAAATAAAATTTTCGAAAATAACTTATAATTTTTTGTTTCATAAAACCAGGGACCAATCAAAAATTGGATTTAGGATTTTCGAAAACTTTAGTATTTATTTCAAGCATGATAATTAAAATCCAATTTAAACAAGCAAATCAATAATACATCAAAAATGCATTAAAATCTAAAATTAATGGTTTCAGAAATATTCCATGCTCAATTTGAACAATTCAAATATTTATGGGGTTAATCTAACAATTAGATTGCATAAGGTTTAATCTAACATTTAGAATTAATTCAATTAACAACCTTTTGTTAATTAATTAACATAATAAACCTTAATAAGGGCCCAATCAAAAAATTGAATTTAATAAAAACAGTAAAATCACATTTTACAGATAATTATTAAACCAATTTTATAATTAAAATATTTTAAAATATATATATAAACAAACTGGGCCCCTAAAGGGCTCAGCCCTGCTGAGCCCCTGGCTCGAGCCAGGGTCGAGCCAAGGGCCCGGACCCTGGCCCGCAGGCCTGGTCCGGTCCCTGGCCGGCCCTGGCTCGGACCCCTGGCCCGGGCCAGGGTCCAACCGGGCCGACCCGGTCGGCGGCTAGGGAAACCCTAGCCGCCCGGCCGGGTAGCCCGAGGGTTCCCTGCTGCGCAGGGAACCCGACGGCGTCGTGCCCTTTTGGGCTTCCTCTCCGGCGCCGGTCCCAGCGGCGACCGGGGATCGGACCTTGTCGCCGGCGAAGCCCGTACCACCGGCAAGCTCCGGCGACCGGTAGCTACGGAGGTGGCCCGGAAAGGGGTTTATTCGCCCCCCCTTTCCTCCAAAAAATATGTTTTTGCAGGTTTCTCAAACCCGTGGGGAGGAAGAAGAAGGTCCATGGCCGCTCTTTCACGGCTTCCCATGCTACCAACAACTCGACCAGGGTCATTGGGCATGATCTACAGCGATTAGAACCCCTTAAAATCCATCTTCATGGATCCGACCATATCAAAAACACACCGTTCTTCGTCCAACGAAGAACACGACGAAAAACCCCCAAAAATAAAATTTTCTCCAGATTTAAATCGCGATCTCATCGCAGTAATCATCTTATGATTATAAATCTTTCAAGAACATAAATTTCAGCATGGAATAAACTCAAAAACCATAAATTTTAGAGACCGAAACGGCGAAAACACAGTGATAACCTGGCTCTGATACCACTGTTGGGATCGCTGTGTCGGGATTCGATCCTAAAAACGCAGCGGAATAAAGAAGTTCAGGATCGGATCTGTCCCGTTTCGATCTAAAAACTAAAACCGATGTAGATCGATTTACCTTGCGCAGATTTGAATCCGCGTTCGTTTTCCGGTTCCATCGGAGCGATGCCGCAAGTCGCGCAGATGCCCGACCTCTAGCGGTATCCACGCGGTTCTCCTCGCGATGGATCGTCCTCGCTTCCTCGCTCGCTGATGCGTTCGAAGATCCCGTCTGACTGCGCGTGATCCGCCGCGACATGCGGATTCGGAATTTCCGTCGAACGGAAAGTGGAGCAGTTGGAAACCGCACGCCCAGAGGAGAGAGAAAGTGGGGAAGAACGAATGACGGCTAGGTCAGGGTTGCTGGCCCCGGACGTAGAATCCGTTCTTTTATAAGAAGTCAGTTTGCGGTTTTTCATAAAAACCCAGACTTATCCGAAATCCTGTCGGATTATCCATCGACTTGAAAACCATTTGCGTGTGACCCTCTAGGCCCAAATACTAGTCCAGTTAATAGCCCATTAAGTCTAGTAACCCTTTACTGACCCACTGAATTAATTAATATCCTTATATTCAATTAATCAGCCGAATTTAATGTCCCACAATAAATTCGGACGGACTGCCGATCACGTTGGATGCCAAGCAACATCGCGTGATCCTGGATGACACTGGGGTTATCGCAACCCTCTATTGGAACCTTTCTGTCATCGGTTAGTGCGCGGATATAATCCTTCATCCGTACAATGTTCCCGAATCGACCTAGGGCACGGTTTACTGTTAAACCCTATTTGGTCGATTCACTTGAATCAGATGCCGCTAATTTGAATCCGATAACTCCTTATCGATTACAGAGTCCGCCCTGGCCAGGGACTTTAAGCGCATCATTCCCGGAACATTCTCTCTCAAACAACCGAGAGCGGATGATCCCGTATTGAACACACAATTACCTTCAAGGGCATTTCCCTGAACCCGATCGCTTGACTTATTGATAACCCATGGTTAGGGATTCGTTCGTCAAGGTCAAAGCTCAAAAACCTACCAACAAGATATCTTTGGAGTCTCAGGTCCAAGGATCATCCACGCAACCGTGACAATTGGATCGAGCTGGTTAACAGTGAGGTGATTACCATCCAGCGATTCATAGTCGGATCAGTTCAGTGAACTCATTCACCAATGAGAACCTATAGGTTCAGCATAGTGTCTCCACACAAGTGACTTATGTGATCAGTCACCCTCATCATATGAGCTGAAGTAACCTATACTAGTCTATCCAGATGTTTGATGTCCTATCTCAAACATCCTATGACTAGGAACAATTAAGAATATGTGTTTATAAGTCTTCGGTCCCGTAATTATGATCTCATCATAATCCGAAGACTATTGCACATGTTCATGGACTTCATCGTGATACGATAAACACAGATCGAATTAATTACACACAATGAATTATTGACATTTATTAATAATCTGAATATGTACACAGTATTGGATTGGCTTTGAGACCATCTAATACTAACACCTACATGACTTAGAGAGGGTTTGTGGTGCTGATTTTTCAAGAAAAGATTTTTTAGTGCTTCAGGGAATTACACATAATATCGTAGGAGGGCGGTGATGTTCCACATCCTTGGGATTGGCTGCCCTTGCATATTACAAAGACGATATGTGCCTTTACAGAGGTCCTCTATGACTTGGGCTGGTCCTATCCAGGACTCAAACAGCTTGCTTATAGTGGCTTGTGGGTCGGCTATCTCCGTGCGGCGAAGCACAAAGTCGCAAGGCTTAAGACTCCGAGGGTAGACTTTGGCATCATGATATTGGGTGATCCTCAGTTGGTAGGCGACATTTCTATCCTGAACATCTTCTCAGATCTTGTCGACCTGGTCGAGGCTCTCCCTAGGCTTCTCATCATTTTCCTTTGGGCTGTAGGCCTCGACCCTAAGAGAGGGGATGCCGATCTCCACTAGTACTAGGGCATCGGAAAGGGGGACTCCCCTGTCATGAAGTGAGGAGAGGTGTGGTAGTCCCAGAGGACCGAGGGAAGCTCTTCAACCCAACGTCCCTTTGCTTTCCTGAGGTGAGTCGTCAGCCCTTGGAGTATGGTCTTATTAGTGACCTCGGCTTGGCTATTGATTTGGCGATGCGTGACTAACATGAAGTGCTGCTTTATGCTGAACTCTGAGCAACGAGCGCAGAACTGGTTGTTGTCAAACTACTTCCCGTTGTCAGAGACCAACACCCGGGGAATGCCAAACTTGCAAATTATAGACTTCAGCATGAAGTCCTAGCAATGTTTGTTGATAATGCGTATCAAGGGTGTTAGTTTTGTGTATGCCTATAAGTCAATCAGACTTATTCTCGTTCATTTATTTAATGGCAATAAACATTCATTATATGTAAACTGTTTATTTTTGTTATTTGTATCATAATGAAGTCCATGAGTGTATGCAGTAATTGTCAGATCATGATAATCATAATAATGAGACTGACAGTTTATAAACATACATTCTTAATAGTTTCTAGTCGGAGGATATCTGAGAAGGACATTAGATATCTGATGAGACTAATACAGGTTACTCAAACTCATACAATGAGGGTGATCACGTCGGCAAGCAGGGAGCTATGGAGGCTTGCTCCTCCCGAGGCATTCGGCTGAAGACCATTGACTAGGGTGATCATCTCCTTGTGCAGCCAATTGAAGCGTTGGTTTATCACCTCCTAGACTGTCTACTAGGTGGCCAAGGTCCGGGTAGGTCGTTAGGAAGCTAGCGCCGGTGCTCGACTAGGGTGTGCTATGGTCTTGGTTGAGTTGAAGGATATCCCCACCTCGGTCGCACCGCCTACCTCGCCTATGACCACGATCGTCTGTGTGGGCTTGTTTGGGTCACGGGCCGCTAGTTGAGCATGAGTTGGGTGGAATGAGGCGCGCTCGGCAACTGTCGACTGCCGAATTTTGAGCTAAGGGCTCATCTCGATCCTCCGAGTGAGATGTGCCACTATCTAGGGGAGTCCAGCTAGGCTATAGACCACCTTGGTCAGCTCGGAGTAGGTCAGCTTTGGAATGCGTTTAAGGCCCATCGAAGTTGTCTCCAGACGATGCCTGGGACGTATGTGTTAGGAATCGCCATGAACGCAGCGGAAATAAAAATGATTCCATTGTATCGGTTGCTGAGGTCGTAAAACGGACATTAAAATAAATGCGGGAAGAACAGTTCTTCACCTTTACGGGGTTTCGAATCTCCCGTGGATGATGCCGACTCGGTAATCGCGCACGCGTACGATCTCTAGAGGTATCCACACGAGTTCCCGCAGCAGACGCGATTTTCTCCTCGACTTGAGTGCTCCGACCAGATCTCAAATCCACCATGCGCAGAGAGAGACAGATCTACTCCAAGAGAGAGAGAAGGAGAGAGAGAGAGGAGAGAGAATCTGGGGTGAAAAATTGTCCAACTAACTTTTTACCCCTCCCCCTTGGCCCTCCTTATATAGAAATAAGGATAAGCACAAGGATTAATCCTCATGATTATCCAAGAGTTTGGCCTTGGATAATTCTCCATTAAATCTTCATGTTTATCCTGCGGCTTTTCATAAAAACCCAGATAAGCATGAAATTTAACGTCTCTCACCGTCTGACGAGAACTCTTATGTGTGTGACCCTCTAGGCCCATATATCAGTCCGGTTGCAGGCCCATTAAACTTAGAACTGTTTCTTGAGTTTAATATTTATTAATTAATATTTAAACATCATATGTTAAATGATTAATTTAATAAACAAGTGAATTATCATCTGATGATCAAATCACTTGACCTTCTGATCATGAACAACACCAAACACTACCTCATAATCTCAGAAGATATAAGGGATACTGTTCCCTTCAATTGAACCTTTCCGTCTGCAGATACCGCACAGATATAATCCTTCACTCATGCAATGTCCCAATAACGCAAGGGTATGGTTTTATAGTCAAACCCTTTTTCGCATTATCCAGATGAATTCCAGTACACAGTTAATATCTAGAAAGACATCTCTTTCATTTGACCCTGGCCAAGGATTTATGTGTACACATCCATAGGACATTCTCTCTCCAGTCTTATACCAAGAGTGAGTGATCCCTTGTTGTTCACTCAATTACCTTCGCAAGCTTTCCACTGTATCTGAAAGACCGATTATGGTGGACTTAATGGTTAAAGTCCACGAGTCAGAGAATCAATATACAATAGTCCACAAACAAGGTATCATTGGTGACTCAGGTCAAAGGACCAACTGTGCTACTGCAACGATTGAATTCCCTAGTTGACTAATAGGTATAATTACCATCCAGGAATTCTTATTTGGGTCTGTTCAGTGAACTCATTCTCTAATGAGCACCCACTTGTTTGTCTTAGTGTCACCACACGAGTGAATGTGAGATCATTCACCCTCATCATATGAGCAGACATAACTTGTGTCTATCTTATCGGATATTTAATGTCCATCTCAAATATCCTACGATCGAGAACTGTTTAAGACAAGTGACTGAGGATATTGATCTCACTATCATGATCTTATCATGATTCAATATCTCATACATTTGTCTATGGACCTTCATTACGATAGTTACTTTGCGAGAACTATAAATGAAGAAATAATTGCCTTTATTAATAATCTGAACTAGAATGTACAATGATTGGCTTTGAGGCCACCCAATTCTATCAGTATGACCCTGACCTGCAAGGAAGGAGTGTCAAACCCAGACTTGGCGTCCGAGGTAAACCCTCCGACTGTCAAGTTACTCCAAAGATATGTTTGAAGTGGTGGCCGAGGCCTTAATTTCTTTTAGAATTAAGAGTTAAGGTTCTTAGAGCATACCTGGCACTGTTGCTAGGAGAAGAGTTTATATAGGGTCACCTCTCAGGGGCCCATGAGCTTATCTCTCTGGACTCATGTCTCCTCTCAATATTCGGCTAGGACATGCGAGCTTTATTGAGGTGGATAGATCCCGTGGTGACACGTAAGGCAGGTGGGTCTTGACGGGGCTGAATGGGCCACGGTCGGATAATGGGCTTTGCCCCTGGTCGGGCTCCAAAAGGAGAAATGCTTCAGCCCAAGGCATGTTGACGAGTTGGGCCATGACGGGCTGGCTAAGCGGGCCCTAGTTGGGCCCGTAATGTCGGGCCTCATCATCACTAGAGGAAAGTGATACAATTATTTACCTTATTTTTAGCCTGTTGGCAGTAGACTATATCATAATTATTAGATTTATATCCAGTAGTTAAGAAGCTAAAGATAAGAAGTGTGTACGAGGTAGAGAAACTATCTCTATATGCCTACACTGGGCACCCCCTCCACACGTAATGCAGATGGGCTATGCTTCCCACATTCATGTAGGGGGGGTGGGGTGGGGAAGACAAGCCCCTTGGCATTCGGCGTGGAGGGGGAACCCCACATGGATGCTCCTATGATGTCTAATCATATTGTACATTTGTTTCTCTCCGGCTGCTAGGCTTTACCTTCCCATGCATTTTTGGGTGGGCGTGGTATGTTTGGCATAACTTCTATTTGAAAGTCACTTTTGACTTTCACTTCTCACATAGAATGAGTTGAGTGAGAGATATTATAACTAATTTTAGTTTGTTACAAAAGTCAACTCTTTCTTAACAATTTTATTTTTTTCTCCAATTTTGAAAGCTTCACTTTGTAACTTTTAGTTAGAAGCTAAAGTATAAGTAAAATACTACGTAAATGGATTCCAAGATCTTCGTACTTTCATAAAAAATAATTAAATAAAAATGTAAAAGTTCTTCCAATTGGAAGCTACATGAAACATATCTTAAAAAGTAAATAAACCTAAATATCTACATAAATTTTTAAGTGTTACGGCGTAATCCTGATGTATAAAAGGTGCAAGTACTCTTTTTGCACGACTGTTTATGCGCCCAAGCTTAGAAAAATAAACAAGCCACTTCAAATAAGAGTAATCTTTACTGCTCCGAGGGTCAGCGCAACAAGTTGAGTCATCTGACAATGCAAGATGTCATTAGTTCATATAGATAGGTGTCACATGAGTTGGACAGCTTTTTTTATAGATGGACTAGACAAATATTAAATGGGGATGCAAGATTATGAACGTAACATATACATGTGAGTATGACAAATACTTCGTTGGTATATTATGCCCACGAAGTACTTGTCATGCCTAAAAGAATTGTCATTTTTACGTATTTGTGTACAGATTTTTGGACATGACATTTATATGCATGATAAATACTTCATAGACATAACATGCGCGAAAGTATTTGTCGTCCCTACACATGTATGTACATATTTATGGGTGTGACAAGTATTTTTCGGAGGTGACAAATACTTTGTGGTGACGAATAGTATTTGTGGATGCCCACATATGTTTGTCATGCTCATAACCTTGCACTTGTATTTAATGCTTGTCTAGTTTGGTTGTAAAAAAAGCGGTTCAACCCATATGACATCTACCTATGTAGATCAATGGCATCTTGCACTGCAAGATGACTCAACTTGCTGCATTGCAGTAAACATTACTCTTTAAATAAGCGCTAGCTCTACTTAAATAGGTGCAAGTCCCACAAAGTTCTGAAACATGTGAAATTCACTTGAGTAATACTTGTTACACAGTATGGGGTGTATCCAATTTTTTAAAAATTATATTTTTTTTAAAAAATTATTGTTGGACCCATCATGTCTGATATGTTCATATAATTTGATCTTTGATCAGGTGATCCAAAGAATTCTAAAAATTCAAAAATCCAACCTCAATGAATAGCAATATATACTCTTAATGGGCCGAGCTTAATAAATTGGGGTTCAGTTTCTGATTTTTTTGAATTATTTTATATTGTCAGATCGGACATTGAGTTATATGGATACATCAGGCATTATGGATCCAACCTTAAGAAAAATTTAAAGAAATAAAATTAAAAAAAAATGGACTGCAATCCATGCAGTGCAGTGAATATTACTCAATTCACTAAAGGATAGCAAATGCAAATGCAACTATCAGATAGAGTGCATTTTTGGTACATAAATTTTATAACTTTTAGGGCGACTGCAAAAGTATAATGATTTATTTGCATATATGTCTTAATGAAAATTGATATTTTAAATTATACTTGTATGTTCTCCTAAAATCTTTCTTATTTGATGCTATATATTTAAATTATCGCACTTGATGCTATAGTCTGAATATGCAATATAGCTACGCAAAAAGAGTGTTTACGTTATACCTTCCTTGAACACTTATGTTCAAATATGCCCCTAATTTCTCCTCAACTAAATTAGGTTGTCGAAACACGAAGCTTCTCGGAGAGAGAAACTCCTACCTGCCCCAGACCTGTCTCCATCGTTGCTCTACCGGGAGGGGGGAGGGTTTCTTCTTCCCTTCGGGAAGAAAGGGAACATCCCCCCCCCCCTCCCCTATTTTTCCATCTCCCCTGGGAGGAACCGTCTCCTTTTGAGGAGGATTTTGCAGGCATTTTTCCTGGAATCATCTCCCCTTAGAGATATTAATGTTCTAGGTTTTCTCTTGTGTTCGGTGGATCTTATCGCAGTAGGGTCATTTTTGTTTCAAATCTTTTGTTATTCTAAAGATCTTGGATAGGTCACCTATTATCTTCCGCGTCTCAATTCTTCGTTTCTTCGGTGCTTGATTTGATGGTGTCTTGTTTCGACATCTTCCTCGGTTGGCTTCTCCATCTATGGATGCTCTCCATATGTTCGCCCTCCGGTCACTTATTACGGCTTTTAGCTGTATCATGTGGAGGTATGTCGAAGTTACACTCTTATTACAGTGCGGTCCTTGTTGGTTACCATCATCGAGGAGATCTTGGCTGATCTGCGTTGCTCCTACATGCCTCCTTGCGGAAGTGTATCCTACAAGATCCTTCTTATTCCAGACCTTATTGCCTCTTGGAAGGTACAGCTTTGGCCAGACAAAGGAGGAAGCCTCCTTAGTGGGATGCGGCTTCTTCAACTCATCTTTACTGCTCTTATCTACCAGCCATTTGTTTGAGTTTGATCTCTACAGTGAAAGTTTCCTTGTCATATCTATGTCATGCTTTGTACTTCGAAGGAATGGGCATGGGTATGGCTTGCATATGATCTCAATAATGGGTGCTTACTTTAGTCTTATTGGATGTACCATGTTTAAATTGATGAAATGAGTTGACTTGTTTATTATCCAAAAAAAATAATAATTAAATCAGGTTAAAATAAAATTTATACGTTTGCCCCTGCAAGGAAACCATGTGCATATGTACCCTTCATCCATGCTAATGCGTGGGAGTATCTGGCTAATATCTCTGTAAAAGGAAACTTGTTACTTAGATGCTGGTAAGAAATAATCAAAGCTCTATGCATGACCCATATGCATGGCACATTACATTTGGATCCCCTTTACTTATGTGCAAATCTCATTTCCTGCCTCCTCTCGTCCGCTGAAAGAGGGGGAAAATATTAAAATTTGGACATGGATGCTTACCGTAATCATATGTATTTAAACATGTCCCTGTTAGCGGTAAATACGAGCAACGTAGCTGCCACGTCTCAGTTCTACGCTAAATGCAAAAATGACTAAGATGCATCTTACAAGTCAAGTGGTTGTTCCGTCTTCTAACATATGTTAACACCTCCTCGTTCCCACATTCACTTGTGCTCAGAGAAAATTTAAAATTCATTAACCTTGAAAAATAGTTCTTTAATATGCAGAATCTCCTAAAGAGTATAATAATTTGAGGCTAATCATCACCAGGGAAATATATAGCACAAATTAAAAGAATGTTATAGCCAAAGTATTCTTGGCCTCATAGTATTAGTTCTTTTCATAGGCTAAGGTACATATTACAGGACATCAAGGAGTTACATCCTTATTCTCACTCACTTTAAAATGCATGGCTAAAAGTGATTTTAGAAAAATCTAAAATCTACAATTATTACATTTGCATAAAAAATTATTCGATGTACATTATCCTTCTGTATGGTTCTTCATCCATGGTAATATACATGAAAGAAAAGGATTCCTTTTCCATACGCTTAATCCTTCTTTTTCTTTGAAGCTACAAGAAGTATTTAAGAAAATATTTTCTTAAAAAAAGTATTGTGTATAAAATAGTGGCAAAAATTAGTTGCTCTCATCTAGTGTGGTAAATGGTAATAATCTAGGTATTGTTTCTTCATCTATAGAGGGAGATGATAATAATCTAGCTATTGCTTCTTTATAGTAATACTCCAGATATTGTTCTAGCATGGTAATGGTTTGCTTATTATTAATTCTCACAGACGAAAGTGCTTTCTTGCTGATTCTATTGATGCATGAGATGCATCGAAACATATCATTTCATTAAAGTCATTATTTGATATAATAATTAAGATAATTTTTGTCCCGCTTAATTGTTGTTAACTATTAATCAGAATGACATTTTATAACGTATTCAACTTCTTCTCATAAATGTAATAACTATCTTGTTTCTCCAAACACAGTCACTTTACTATAAAGGCTTAAACCACATAGAGTTTATATATTAATAGGTTTGGTAATATTCTTCAATTAACTTCAAAGAGTTTAAGGTGCATGATTACGTCTTAAAAAAAATTAAAATGAGACAAGAAAAGTAGAAGTATAGTGGTCGAGAACACATTGAAGATCCAATGAATGGGACACCTTCAAATTGTCTGTTAATAGATGGCGCGGATGACTAAGCGCCTAAGAGGGAAAACAATGCTAGGGAGTCCTTTGGTCTTTGGTAGGGGATGACCCTTAGATGCTTAAGTTAGGAATGAGCTTTTGGCCAACTAAGAAGTACGATCAAAATTAAGAGACTAGGGGAGTTTATTAGGTAGGTATGAAGCATATCTCTTTTTGGAGGCCTAGGCTAAGTATTTATGTTGCTTTTTAGAGAAAGAGGAGAGATGGTATGGGTACCCGTACATTGTTTGGGTCTTAAGATGGTCAGCCATCATGACCCGCGTAATGACGTTTGAAGGGGGGCCCACATTTTGCCTTGATACCTATGCCATGCTGCCATGATTAGATGCTCTTTAATGACATGAGTTTTCCTATGCAGTGAATAAGAAGGGCAAAAGTTGGATTAGTGGTAATTTGGTGGACATCTTCGTCATTAAGTAGAGGGATAATAAATGAAGGTGTTGGCAGAAAGAGCCGCCCGTGATCTTATCACGTGGTGGGTAGGCCCCCAAGTGGGGAATTCGCCCTTGCCTTCCATGGTCCTTGAGGGATTAGGGGGTTAATGTCATGATTCTAATGAGGCTTAGCTCAGTGAGATGGTCAAAAGAAACAAGTTCCTTCTCTTGAGAGAGGGCTATGGCACTCGAGGAATTTGATTGAGGCCCTCAAAGGTATAGAAGTATGTCTTATCAAGTAGGCTTGTGGTCGACATAGACCTTAGTCTTATTATAAACATTAAATGCCATTGGAAGTTGAGAGAAACATATCCCCAACCTTAGAAAGGGCCTCTACTCCAAGAAGAGCTCTAGTGGAGGCTTTTGAGGCGATCAACTGACTTAGACTTTCTCTGTTCCGAGGAAGTTTGGGTCTTGAGATACTTACTGCACTTATGAATGCTCTAGATAGCCTCATATTGGATCCTTAATGGGTTGAGTTGGTCCTTTTCTATTGAAGAAGATTTTTATGCAGCAGTTTGAATATTTTAAATATTGAATTTTCATCATATTTTTAGGACATTAACAACCTCATCTCAGAAACAGTTCTTCTTTTAACCTCCTGTATATGTAATGCCTTGCTCCAACATTGGTAGAAGAAGATTTCTGTGATTGGAAGCTGATGAGGCAGAATCCGATTCGGCCCATTGAAGCAGGCCCAAACACCACTGAGCCCAACAGCAGCAGTACCAGGCCCTCCGGGAGCCTTCGGCCCGTCAGCGGCCCAATAGCCTTCGGCCCATAAGCGGCACCCTCGCTCCCGGCCCAACAGGCTTCAGCCCGTCAGCGGCCCACCAGCCTCCGGCCCGGGAGCGGCGCGGAAGCCCAGGGCCCAACAGGTTTCGGCCCATCAGCGGCCCAACCCCCTTCGGACCGGTAGCCGAGTCCGGCCCACTCCGGTGGCGGATCAGACGCTATGGCGGTTTATCAGTAAGCCTCCTTTAGTCCTATATCGGCTGCCACCGTTAACCCTCCACTATCCTCCGCTATAAATATCCTGCCATTTGTAGCCAAGGTGGGGGTGGAAAAAACGGATGCCTCCCCAAGCTTCCGAATAGCATAAAGCTACTCTCCTTGCCTTCTGAATCGAATCTTCTTCAGGAGCTAACTTGACCGTCGGAGGGGGTTCCCCAGGGCTGACGCCCGGGACTCCTGCTGACCGGTCTCTTCTTCTTTCCCTCCTGCAGGGGCTCGGTTCGAATCATCGCCGACCTCTCCGAGTCGGTCTCGGCCGCCGACCTCGGACTCCTCCCCCTGGTCTCGACGCCGTACGCCGGCTGTCCCAAGACAGGAAGCTCGGTCTCGCGTTGCCCCTCCGTCCGCCGAAGGGGCTATTTGGGCTCACTATCCAAGAGAGCCATATCCGAGCCACCCTCGGCCTCGGACCTTCGGCTCGCCTCCATCGACGTCAGTCGGCAGATCCACTTCAAAGATCTTCATCCACGCCCCCCGCGGGGTGGTCCAGATCACCTGGAGAAGCCTCCGCCCAGCCTCGGCCACTTCTTCAGGAGCCCCGGCCCCGCGTCCCGAGGGCCAGTCCGAGCCATCTGAAGGGGTCTCGGCTTCGCACTCGGCAGGCCACCGCCCGAGCACCCCTCGGCTTCCAGACTTCGTCTCCCTTCGTCCGCTTCGGATCCCCGTCGGGCCACCTTACACCGATCCGGCCCGGCTCCGGATCCGGTTATCTTCAGGTTCCATCTTCGGAATCCGGTCGTGATAGATCCAGTCTACATCAGAAGCCATAGCTGAGGTTTCTTTTGTTGGAAAATCTTATTGGGTGTTTAGCTTGCCTTATTCCTATCATTTTACATTTATCTTCTTCTCAAAAAATAGCTTAAAAATTATTTCTATTTTGAGAGTACTTTCTCTCCCCCCTTCCTTCAAGTGGAGAACTCTCTCATAGTTCACTCTAAGCTACTCTTAAAAATTAGCAACACATCTACCAATTAGTAGAATAATCAAATGAAATAATTTGAAGTACAAACAATCTCCAAAGTAGAAAACATTTCTACACAACATATTACATAAAAGTTTCCCAATTTCACCTGTTTCTTTGTTTTCGTCTCCCTATGCAGTCTCACTTTGTTTCCATTTCCTCAGCCATAAACAATGGTATCCTTCTCTTTTTCTTCCCACAATCATCTGTACTCAGGTAGTATTTAGAAATATAAGTAAAAGTGATTCTAATTATTAGAATTTGTTACAATTTCACATAGGTTTCTCAACACAACAAATTGACTCGCATAGACTTTGGCACTGACGTGCCTATGCCCTCCCCAAGTTCTCAACACCACATACCTCTCTCTCTCTCTGATCCTCTCTTGTCGGAGTCCAGTACTCTCCTTAATCCTATCAATAATTAAGTCAGATTTGCTTAAGACACTGACTTATATGGACATTAAACAACTACTACATTTGATAAAGACTGAAGGCCTACCTCAATTATAACAGGGAGGCCGGACGCTAGTATGTTTCCCCAATATAAGTTCTCCCCGTCTGGATGTTATGTTCGATAGTTATTACTTAATGATTACTACGTGGCAAGTTAATTGCATCATAGGCCCAAGATGGTCAACTATAAGTCTCTATTAGAGGAGGCCGTTAGGGCAGCTAATGAGTCGAGCCACTTGCGAGTCACCTGAACTCAGCTCGAATTGAATTCGATTCAACTCGACTCACTTGTTGAAACAAGCTGGCTCCCATCCAAAATAACTACTAATATTTTATAACAGCCTTGAACTCCCACTGAACTCCCTAACTTAATACCATGAAAGCATCCACCGAGCCGCCAGGAGCTTGTGAAGTGCTAAAGGAGCCATTGTACTGTACAACCAGATAAGAGATCTCGGAATTGACCTAAAAAACAATATATTTTTTTTTTCTACCCATTAATTGAAAGAGATATTGCAGCAAGTATTACTCTTTTGAGTAATATCTTGTCTCATCTTTTTTTAGATATCATAGTATAAAAATGTATCACATTTATTTAATGTCAAACACCTCCAACTCAGTGTGTCACAAACTCAATGAGTCGCACAACACCCCATCGGACAGCGATGTCAACATGTTTGTCAAATTTGCAGCTAAGAAGGATATAAGGAATGCAAAGTCTTTGATGGGAGAATAGGAGAAGAATAAGGGGAGAATAAACTTAATTTAGCTTTGATAAGTAGAATGGCTTATATCGGTATAGAATAGCTTATTTGGAGAATAATAAGCCATCACATCTTAGACTTAAGAATTACTTATTCTTTTTATTTTGTCAACGGGCCCCACGAAACTATCAAACCGAAACACCCCTTGTTCTAGTATACGTTATTCTGTCTGTGGGCCCCACGTAATAACTTATTCCCCAAACAAAGTGAACTAAGAAACCCGTGTTGTCCTATTCATGTGTTTAGTCCGAAACCGGCTGGTACGTTTTTTTGGCTCTCCAACATTTGTATAAATTAAAACCCCCTAACCTTCCATGAGGTTGTGTTTGCGGGCCGGATGCGTGAATGGGCATGGGCCATAAATCCAATGGGCTCTCCTCTTTAGGTCGTGGTTAAGTAGGCCGGTCACATTAATTGTACCTAATTTATCTAAATGAAATAAATTTTTAATTCAAATGAGTTTGGCTAGAGTTCGGCTCGAGCTCGGCTTGTACTTGACTTTTTGGGTTCGAATCCGAACTCGAACTTGGATTTATACTTGAATCGTGGTTTGGGCTCGACTCGAATTCGTAAATGTTTTATTGAGCCGAACTCAAACTTTACAAAACTCGACTCAGCTCGATTCATTGCCAGCCCTAAGTACTACTACTATTCAATCAGAAGGATCATACTCATGATTGCAATATCTTCTCGAAGACAATGTCGTGGGTCATAAAGTGTGTCACGTCATTCAACACATTGATTAGGCGACGCGTATTTAAGAAGACATTGTAGCTAGGATTACTGTTTTCTTTTGTATTTGGATATTTTTAACCCATTAACTAGAGACTTACCACAACACCATAAAAATCTCGGATTCAACTCAAGGACATCCAAATGTTTATTCCAATACACATTTTCTCTCTCGAAAAGATAGGTAAATTCATCAAATGTATATAATGCCTCTCAAGTCAAGTAAGATTCAAATCTAATGAGACTCAATATTCTCTCATTTTTTAAAAAAATCTAGATAATGATAATTTTGCCTATATTGGAACGAATTAGACAAATATTCCAAATTTGAAACCATCTCCGGAGAAGAAAATCTTACAAACCATACGCATCATGTGAAGAAGTGTCTTTACATGCACAACAGTCCTCAAACCCATGACCTTCCACTAGGAAAGGTCGTTGTTTACCATCCAACTTATAAGATGGTTTTTATTCCAATACACAAAATCTATTACTTTTTATACAAAGCATGCACTATTTAACTAAAAATGAATAGCACCCAGTGCTTAAAGCTAGAACTTTCAGTTGTAAATTTAAAGAGTTCTCAACCTTCCACTCAGTGGCATGCTCACCTACTACACTGTTTCTAGATTTCACTAGTGTTATTCCCTTAGTCCCACTTTGTTTGCATAAATATTAGAGAAGAATAAGACTTTTTATTCTTAAAATAAAGTTAATTCTAGTTTGATGAGCGAAATTACTTATATCGTATTAGAATTACTTATACGAGAATAAGGAGAATAAGCAATTTAACTCTAGATCTAAGAATTGTTTATCCTTCTTATTCTATCAGTGGGTCCCACATAATTATCAAAGTTAAACGTCCTTTATTTTAGTATAAGCTATTCTATATAAGTATTTTCGAATAACATATTCTGCAAACAAATTAGGACTTAATTTTCTTCTCGTTTTGGACCGAAGATTCCTCGTCGAGATTACAACTAATGTGCTATTCTTTTAGAACAGTAACACCAGCACTTGGAAGCTGTTGACCCTCGTTTGTATATATATTCTTCTAGGAGAAAAGATTCGCCACTTGGAGGAAAACTAAAAGGTTCTTATACAACTGACAGAGACTCGACTGTACTTGCACTCTGAAAAGGAAATTAACGGCCCAGATTGGCTGGCTACTATGTCAATGGACAGTGTTATTTATCTCCATAATAGTTTTTCTTATGGTATTCACATCGCAGGTGCAGATCTGTAGTCTACCTCGTCAACATGGTGGAGCAGAAACTCTAATTAATTCACAGTAGTTTGCTGTATGGGGCACCTCAAGGGACTAGCAGTTTCCTATTTCAGGTAGCTACCGTGATGTTAAATATTGCAAGGTATGATGAAAAAGTATGCTTTTACAGTAAATTAATTAACCATTATAAACGTGTTAATTATGATTGTATATGTATACTACTGGTTAATAGTGTAACATAAATCTACAAATTTTTTGAAAAAAAATCACAATTTAGTCGTACTTTTTCATCTTACTGTATTTTTTACGAACAATTCCCAATTTATTGAAAATATTTTAAAATCTTCATGAATTCATAAAATAGCGATTTAATCATGTGTTTTTTAGGAAAAGTATACTTCTATAAAAAGAACTCAATCATTTTCATAATGTATATTTTTAAATTTTTATATTATACAGGGGAGGGATTGAAAGACGAAGGTTGAGAATTCGCAGGGATGCCCAAATTCAAAGGTGGGAATTTTAAAATCATATTTTACATATTTAAAAATTAACATATCTCTTACTCTTTTTTTACAAAATTTTAAAAGCTTTCACCGACTTAAATTTTTTCTTAAGTCGATGTTTATGCAAAATCCCGACTTGGTGACATTGTTAATTATCATCAGTGACGCTACTGTAACTGTTCCCATTGTTGCTCGTTAGGGCACCCGGACGCAAACTACTCCTAAGATTGCTTTATAATTATAAGCATGCATAGTTGATTACCATGAAACAGTATGCACCGGTCCGAAGAATTTTCACCTGAGTTGATAAACTTGTGTACCATGGACAAGAGGGCTATGAAATTCTTGAGGCTTTAATCCACGTGTCCCATTTCCGATTACCAAAAACTAATAATAATTTACTGATATTTTACCACATTTTTTTGGATGACTACTATCAAAGATTTCTTTAATAGAATTTTTCCATAAATTTAATGAAACTTGTCCAATCAAATGATAGAGCTACTTTAAATTAATGAAGTGAAAACAGTAGTAAATGTATATATAATCCCTTACAAGATGTTTGATTATTATAGTAGATAATTTTATCAATCTTAATTTGATGTTACTACTAACAATGGGTGTTTAGTTGTTTTCTGATGAGGATCTTCCCCGCCCCTGGGCGGCCCGGATCCTTTGAGAGTCTACCGGGTTCGGCTCAAGAGCATTAAATGCTCCAAGGAGTGAAAAGGAACAGTCGTTTAGTCTTATACCAGCCGCAACATTTACTCTCCAATTATCCCGTTTCTATAAATAGGTGGGGGACAAGCATCATAAAGAGGAGATATGCCAAAAAAAAGGCCTATTAAACATACTCTCACTCTCTCATTCCCACTACTTTTTGTCTCATTCTTCTTGTCGTTTTCTGATTTGAACGTCGAAAGGATTTATCCGAAAAAACTATTGGATCCCCCTTTTAACCCTCCTTTTAACACCATGTTTCTTCAGTGTAGTAGATTACAACCCTTCTACTCGGTTGATCATTTGCTATTAGCTTCTCCGACAGACCGATTCTCTACTCTCTCTCCCCGAACCCTTCTTCGATCGGCCTCTCAGTCGACTGACTCAACCCCTCGTGTGCATTGGCAGCATTATATGCCATCAAGTTTGGTATTCTTACATTGATAGAATATATTATCATAACAACTTTTATACATGTTTAAGCATGTGCTAAAAATGTTATAGTAAATTCTTTGGGAGTCGAAACCCTCTTCTCCTCTCTTTTCCACAATTAACTCTCTCTTTCCCATTTCAGTCATTTTCTTCTATGTCCTTCCAACACAGTCCTGTCTATTTTGGCCAATAGATCAGGTGACCTCGTAATTTTGTCTTTTTTCTACGAAAAGGTTCCTTGTTATAAAGAATGTCTAGGAATCCTTATAAATACAAAATTGTCTTCTCAAAAATTGATAATTGTCCGTATTTTTTGTCTCTATACAATACCCTGAGCAAGCAAGCATGTGCGGGTTAGGCTAGAGTCCCCACAAAGGGCACCCATATTGTGAGAAGGAAGCATAGATTCTCACTAATAAGATATCCTTTGTTTTGGCCCATAGAAGTAGCCTCATGATTTTATCTTTTTGTTGAAAAAAGGACACTTATTGGGAGAAAGGTGGGGGACCATTAGTATAAGCGTAAGATTACCTTCTCAACAATCAATCTGAGATCATTTAGTCTTCATTTTGTCTTATTGTTGGGATTCCCGCAGATGATATTAATGTTGAAGGAAGGAATTGTAAACTTTCTCAAACAGAGTATTATCTATTTTGACTCATGAAGGCAATCTCATGGTTTTATCTTTTTTTCTACAAAAAAAAGGTCTTTATTAGGAGAAAGGTGAAAGACCTTCTTTATAAATATTAAGTTACCTTCTCAACAATCGACCTCCATTTTTCTCCTGATGAGTCTTTTTTTAGCAAAAGGACAAAATCATAAGGCCACCCTATGAGTCAAAGTAGATAATACTTTATTAGACAGAATTTAAGTTTATTCTCTTAATATTGACACCGAATGTGGGAATGATGCAATTTTACTGTCAAAACTCCACACACGGATTGACGTTAGTATTTGAAGATCCTCCCCCTAAATTGATGGAGGAGTTCCTTGACACTTTTGCTCCTTTTGTAGGTCCTTGGGTTTCTGTCATCTTCCCCGTCAACAAGTCTCAACAAGAGAACAAAGATCTGATGGTCCTCGTATGAGAGCCAGTCCCTACCCCCTACGATATCAAAATTAAAATTGTATCAAAACTAGTAATTAAGCATATTTAACATCCGCAAACTCTCACGTACTTGGAAAATTGTTCTGCGAAATCAAATTCTGCTATTTTCTATCATTTTTCATGCCATCCACAAGCGATGAAATTTTATTCCCTGAAAACGTGGGGAACTTTTTTTATATCTTAGTGGCATCAGGGAAGTAGAGAACCAGTGGCAACAAAATTTGGTTTCTCTTAGTGTACGACCGGACCGAGTCAGGTCAGTGCAGAGATGAGGTGGTGGAGCTCGTCGAATTATTTGATTTGGCAAGAACAAGATTTTTTAAATTTCCACCCTTCTCTCGCTCTCTGTATTGATCGGACTCGGTCTGATCGTGCACTTAGAGGAACTGAATTCGTGACAACAACGTGCAGCTGTATGTCATCCCCCACACCACAAGAATATATACCACCTTCCATGGTATATATACAGGATGCTTATCCGTTTCGATCGGGTCCTCTCCTCCAACCTTGCCTTTGCCGAGTTGCTCACTGAAAATTTGAGAAAGGATGATGAAGATTGCCTGATTAAGTTGGATCATGGGAGGTTAGATTTTCCAAGTTTTTACAAACAATATTGTTGAACCCAAAAGAAAAGGAAACGTAATTCATGTAATTTTAACATTCATAGTTCTATATATATATCAAGATTAATTTTGATATTAATATAAATAATAGTTGTTTATACTCCATCAAAGTAAATTTAATGTGAGTCTGAGCTTACATTAGAAACAATGGAGCTTTGTCTGAGGGACTCAAAGTAAGACTCCCTGTCCACATCCTTCTCCCCAAACTCTGAACTCGATCTCCCTTTTCCTTTTTAGCTATTTTAGCTTCTTTGCAATCCTTTCCTTTAGTGTTAACTTTAACATTAATTAATAATATATATTTTAAAGATATTAAGATCAAAATTAATATTAGTATACTCGAAGTAAATGGGCAATGGAAATTAAGCTTGTGGTGTGTTGACTAAAATATTTAACTCTGCCCCGAATCTATCCTTTTCATGCCACAACCAATAAAGTGGGATTCAAAATATAGCCAAAGTCAGTGGTTGGAACTTGGAACCTTTTCCCCCTTGGTACCCTTTATTTAATGGCCGGTACAAGTAAAAATTTCTCCTTCCAAGGAAGTTGGTCAAACATGAATTGACTTCCAAGGAAGCAAACACTAGTGTTTCGATTCCCGCACACAGGAGAATCTTAAGGTGTGTTTGGCAAGGTCTTCAAAGTGGAAGTCACTTTTACCTTTTTCCTTTTAACTACTTTTAACATAAAATTATTTGATGGGGGTAGATCTCAAAATTATGCATTATATGTGGATAGATCTGCTTAATCTTAAGATTCTAGATCGTAGAAATTAGTTTGAAAAAAAGTGAAGATAAATGGTAAGATTCTAGCTATTTTTTTGTAAGTTAGACTTCTAACAGCGTTGACATGGCAGCGAGGAAAGGTCTCACCGTCTAACTATTTACAAATAAATCCTCACAATCTCAACTTTCTTATAAAAAATTCTTTTGAATAATGCTTATTAGGGTCTTGCGTCAATTCACAGGAGATTGTGAAGATTTATTTGTAAATAGTTAAATTATGGGAACTTTTTGTAAATATTTATATTTTTAGGAGTTTATTTTTAATTAAATCTATTTTTAATTAAAAGCTACGCCCTTCCAAATCCTCGGCCGAATGGGGTCTCTTGCGTCTTCCAATTGGAGAATCTTCTGGCCCTTTGGGCTTTGGCTTTCATGTGGTCAAGGTGAGGCACTCGTACTTCCATTTTACATTAGCTTTAGTTGGATGAATGCATACTGTACGTAGGATGCTCGGAGGGGTAAACATTAAACACTTCTACTTGTATTTCAGAGATATATATTTGGACATAATGCAACACTTAAATCTATGTTGTCTGACATATTAGTTTAAAGTTTTAAAATGAGTATTTTAACAGTTATTCCAAATACTTAGTTAATGTTAATTAAGATTTAATAATTTGATTAATATTTTATTATCATTTATACTGATGTAGACTGGATCTATCACGACCGGATTCCGAAGATGGAACCCGAAGATAACCGGATCCGGAGCCAGGCCGGATCGGTGTAAGGTGGCCCGACGGGGATCCGAAGCGGACGAAGGGAGACGAAGTCTGGAAGCCGAGGGGTGCTCGGGCGGTGGCCTGCCGAGTGCGAAGCCGAGACCCCTTCAGATGGCTCGGACCGGCCCTCGGGACGCGGGGCCGGGGCTCCTGAAGAAGTGGCCGAGGCTGGGCGGAGGCTTCTCCAGGTGATCTGGACCACCCCGCGGGGGGCGTGGATGAAGATCTTTGAAGTGGATCTGCCGACTGACGTCGATGGAGGCGAGCCGAAGGTCCGAGGCCGAGGGTGGCTCGGACATGGCTCTCTTGGATAGTGAGCCCAAATAGCCCCTTCGGCGGACGGAGGGGCAGCGCGAGACCGAGCTTCCTGTCTTGGGACAGCCGGCGTACGGCGTCGAGACCAGGGGGAGGAGTCCGAGGTCGGCGGCCGAGACCGACTCGGAGAGGTCGGCGATGATTCGAACCGAGCCCCTGCAGGAGGGAAAGAAGAAGAGACCGGTCAGCAGGAGTCCCGGGCGTCAGCCCTGGGGAACCCCCTTCGACGGTCAAGTTAGCTCCTGAAGAAGATTCGATTCAGAAGGCAAGGAGAGTAGCTTTATGCTATTCGGAAGCTTGGGGAGGCATCCGTTTTTCCCACCACCGTCTTGGCTACAAATGGCAGGATATTTATAGCGGAGGATAGTGGAGGGTTAACGGTGGCAGCCGATATAGGACTAAAGGAGGCTTACTGATAAACCGCCATAGCGTCTGATCCGCCACCGGAGTGGGCCGGACTCGGCTACCGGTCCGAAGGGGGTTGGGCCGCTGACGGGCCGAAGGCCTGCTGGGCCGCTGACGGGCCGAAGGCCTGCTGGGCCGCTGATGGGCCGAAGGCTCCCTGAGGGCCTTGCACAGCTGCTGCTGGGCTGATCTGGGCGCTGGGCTTGTTTTAATGGGCCGAATCGGATTCTGCCTCATCATATACTTTTGATAAGTTTCTGTTGATCATTTTAGATGAGCTTCAATTGTTCATGTATCATTGCAAGTGCATAAGTATATTTGAATATGATTCATATCTCTATATTTTTCTTGTATGTCATGCTTCAGTTCTGAAACGTTGCTAGGTCTTGCAAATCATCCATGTCAACTCTAAACATAGTCAGGATGTGCACAACGTCCTAGATCTTTGGATCCATTAAACCCAGACATTTGCACGATGCTAAGCTTTTGATAGGTCCTAATAGGCTAGTAGCAGCAGAATTTGGCACTTGTAGGCCTTACAAATGGGAACCCGATCCTCTTAGCGCAAAGGTAGATTGGACTCCAACAGTAACCGTCCTAGGTTGACACATGCAAAGTAAACTCATCAATCTAGGTGTGTCCCTTCAAAGTCCAATACTTTTTCTTCCTTCCTAGTTTCAGATATAACGGAGAGCACTTAAATGCAACCAAGAGCATAATATTACAACCATAATTTAAAATATACCATAATAAGCATTTAAATATAACCATGTGTATTTATGTGATCTAAGTTGTATTTATTTATATGCATTGGGGTGTATATCTTAGTAGAGTTTCGGTTGTATCTAGGTGCATAAAAAAGTATTTTAAATTATGTTTGTAGTATTATGTTCTTGGTTGTATTTAAATGTTTTTTGTTATATTAAAAAATTGAAAAAATCGATAACAAAGAAAAGGCTGCAGGTTACAACATGACAAACTTACTTTCCATATGTTATCCTTGTATTGGTTACTATTGGAGTTTAGTTTACTTTTATACTAAGAAGAATCATACTCTTAAGAATGTAGTGCTTAATCCAAAGGAGACAGGGGGGAGTTTAGAGGAAGAAAAGGTCAACTTGAGATGACACATTTTTGAAAAAGGTGACATCCTAATAGATATAAATTTAGAAAGAAGAATATTATTATACCACACCTTTTACCCCACCTCTTTACTACACTCATTGGGAGCTATTTGATCACTTGATCAAAGAGCTCTCATTAAGTGCATTAGTTGCACAAAAAGTTTATCAAAAGTAACTTTATTGATAATCATTTCATTAAGAGATCAAATAGTTCTCAATGAGTGTGATAAAGAGGATGGTAAAAAGTGCGGCACAATAACATTGATGATTTAGAAAACTTTTGGTTAGTGATATGAATTTCATCTTTGACAATGCTGCCTAGGGTTTTCTTATTCTAGTTCTTATTTCTTTTTGTGAGACTATTTTATTATTTATGTTACTATATTTAGCTAATTAATATATATTGCCTATTATATATTTATTTTGATTAAGGCCAGACACTTGCACACTACTATATAATTGCTTGAAAAAAGAGATGAGAGACCCAGGTGACAAAAGAGAGATGTCGATATCTATACACTACTAATATTAGTTTAAGCATGTAACTTAATTAGTTAAATACTTAATAGTTAAGTATATTAATTAAGTTGCATAATTCATTAAATATATTTAATTACATTAAGTGTTTAACTAATAAATATAATTAACTATGTAATACTAAGTTAACTATATTTAAATATACTATATATTTGACTATTTTGTATTGGTTATATTTGTTAAGTAAATATTTAACTATATCATTTACATGCTTAAATAGTTATATATAACAAAATTTATATATACTTAATGTTTGCATAATAGTCTTATTAGTTAAGATAATTAATTACACTCTAACCATATTAGTTAAATATATAAATATGCTATATTTACTATGCTTATGTTAACTTTAAAAGAATTGGTAAATATATACTTAAGCATATTTAATAATATTATATTTGGTTAACTATAATTTATATATTTAACTTAACTAATATACTTGGTAAGTATATTTAACTATTTTTAAACTGTAAATTTATTTAATATAACTATATTTTATTATATTTATACTATATATTTAACTATATTTATACTATATTTTTATTTAGTGTAACTATATATTTATTAGTTATAGTTAAGTTCCATAACTATGTTACTTAAATTTGTATTGGCTAGTTGGCTAATATACTTATGTATATTAAACAATATTTATGTTATATATTTACTTAGCATATCTACATTTATACTAATTATTTAAGTTTTACTTTAGCCGCCGCTAATATTATTATTAGCAACGGCTTCTATTCTAGCCATGGCAAAAAAAAAAAAAAAAGGGTGTTAGCGGCGGCCTCTTTTAAGTAAGTTAAAGAATACATAAAAAATGATAGATTATTAGTTTTTATATATAAAATATCTATTAAAGAGAATATATATTTTAAATTTATTATTAAAATTTTAATTCTTTAAAGATGTAATTTGCTTGAAAATAAATACTTATATATACTAAGTTAACTATGTCATATTGACACTAATATAGTTAACTATATTTAACTATAGTATATTTTTAACTATTATAGCTAAATATAGCATAGTAGAATGTAATAGTTAACTACTTATTTACCTATATTAAACTTAATTAACTCTATTTTTGATAAATATTTATATATACTTTATAGTTGCATAATATATATTTAAGTATATTACTTAAAGTAATATGCTAATATATTTAGCTAATATATTTAGTTTAGTATATTTAATAATATTTATTTTATATATTTACTTAATATAACTATATTTATACTCATATATTTAACTTATATAATGCTTAGTTAAACGCTACATATTTAGAATATTATATTTAGTTAACCATAACTAATACATTTAGCTAAAGTAATATACTTAGGTAAGTACATTTAACTATTTTATACTACATATTTACTTAGTATAACTATATTTAACTATATTTGTACTAATATCTAACTATATTCATACTATATTTTTACTTAGTATAACTATACATTTATTAATTATAGTTAAGTTACATAACTATGTCATATTAATTAGTATAAACAATATTTAAATATACTAAATATTTACTTAGTATAACTATGTTTATGTTATATATTTATATAGTATAACTCTATTTACACTAATATAATGCAAAGTTAATTATATAACTTAACTATATACTTGCCTATATTATAGTAAGTTAAATATATTAAATTATATTAGTTATACTAGTTAAGTAAATATTTATATTTAATTTTACTTATATTAGTTTTAAACTAGTTATGATGCCTAATTAACTATATTTAGCTATATATTATTCTAGTTACAATGATTTAACGATATATTATTCTTAGTTAACTAATAATAAATATTTTAGTTAAATTTATACTTATTAGGTAGCTAATATACTTAAATTTAATTATATTATACTAAGTTAAATATATTTAACTATATTAATAATACTGGTTAAGTAAATAGTTAACTATATTAGTTACATGCTTAATTAGTTAAGTATAATTCTTAGCCATATATTTAACTATATTAGTTAAATACTTATATATACTTAATACTTGCATAATAGTTTTATTAGTTAGGATAATTAATTACACTCTAACCATATTAGTTAAATACATAAATATGTTATATTTAACTACATTTATGTTATCTTTAAAGTAATAATGACTGGCTAAATATATACGTGACTGCATATTTAGTAATATTATATTTAGCTAACTATAGCTAATATATTCAAGTTAGTTAATATACTTACTTAAGTATATTTAACTATATTTAGTTAGTATAACTATATTTATATTAATACATCTAGATAAGTTATATTTAAAATAGCCGTCGCAATTAGTACTATTATTAGTGACGGTTCTTATGTAGTGGTCGCTAATAATATTATTGGTGATGATTTTTTAATCATCACGAATAATATTATAATAGCGATGATTTTTTTATATAATTTTATAATAGCGATTAACAACATTTCAACCGTCGCTAATAATTTACCAATAGTGACGAATTTTATGAAGCTGTCGCTAATAATATTATTGGCGACAACTTTTTTTTAGCCGTCGCGAATAATATTATAATAGCGACGATTTTTTTTATAACCATTGCGAATAATACAATAATAACGACGATTTTTCTATAAGTTGTCACTAATAATATTATTCACGGTAGTTTTTTCTTTAGTCATCAGGAATAATGCTATAATGGCGACGATTTTTCTATAGCGGTCGCTATAACATTATTGGCGACGACTTTTTATAGCCGTCGCTAATGTGACGATTTTTACTAGTTCATTCCATATACATAAAAGAGATGTCCAAGAATATAAACTTCTGCGAGATTAAATCTATCTGTAGTGTTGTGAAACTGTGGAAATAGACAAAAAATGGAAATGATAAAAGATGCCAAATCTAGATCTATTCTAACGAGGGAAAAAAGGGCTCTTTGCGGAGATGGGTGACGAGCATGGCTTGAGGGCGGCTTCTTAAGGTAGGTCATTGCGTTTGACGAGGATGTGACGGCAGTTGACACTTTACACATGGTTGTCACTTTATATATGTACATATGTATATATGTATGTATGTCTGTCTTATATTTTATATCTCAATTATATTTTAATTTCATGTTCAACACAACATCCATCAATTTCTAATGATAATAGAGTTAAAGAGATCCACTAGAACATCATCATTTATTTAATGTTATAAATAATTATTTAAGAATTTAAGAATGTATAAAAACATAAGGCATATTTTGGAGATATACATGTAATTGTCCCTACTTAATTTGTGCCAAATTGATTTCCCATGAAACGTGTATAGGAAAAGGGATCCCAACAGAAGAGCTACAAAAACCTAGAAATGGTTTTTATTGATCTGAAGGTATTTATTAGCATTAGAGCTAGAAATCATTTCGTGGTTTCTACGAAAGAAGCGAGGGCCTAACAAAATATATATATTCAGACTATAAGATGTGGGTAAAGAAGTGAAGGACATGAGCGAAAGAAAATGTACGCAAGGAGAGAAGTTTTACTACTGGATTAGATCATGCTTCTCACTTAAAAGTAATATTATGGTATATTTGCAAAAATAATCATCTTAAAATTTTAATTATAAACTTATTTATTTTATTTTCATATTATTACAAATAACCTCATTGCATTACAGTACTTGCAAAAACGTCCTTTCAATTCTTATCCATTAACATTCCCCTTATCTGACCCTAGACTTTTGACCAAAGTTTAAAAACTCTAAATGTCATTTTTTTCCTCAACTCTCTCTCTCTCTCTCCATGTTCATCTTTCTCTTTTTTTAGCACAATGTATTGGTCAAGAAAGCTCTTTTATAAGAATTTTTTTTATCCAAATGTTAAATTTGATGCCTGAAGAAAGAATATTTGCTGGATCTGCTTAACATAGGTTAGTGGAAGGGGCATTTTCATGATTATTACTATGCAGTGAGATTATTTACAGTAACATGAAATAAGTTTGTAAAATTTTAAGAATGTTCTTTTTGTAAATATTACTAACATTATCTAAAGACGGAGAAATCAATGTAGAGACATTAACAGGATAGATTCGATGAAGCAAAGTTCAAGTATGGCTTCCATGGCGACTTCTCAAGTGTGGTTGACTTAAATGACAAATTTATAATAAGGCTATTAGATTGAGAGAAATGATTCAGTGAGCTCGATTTCACCGTGGACTCGAGTCCCACAGTCAAGAATATTTTTTTACTTTTAAAGTAAAAAAATACTCTTGACTGTGGGACTCGACCTCACGGTGAAGTCGAGGTCACTTAATCAAACCTCTTAGATTAATTAGTTGTGTTATGGTGTAGCGTGCAGAGTTCAAATTTGCATGCGAATCAGTAAAACTAAAAAGGATGCATATGTTGAGATAGGGTTGAATACTAGATGGACGCAAAGTTTATGATGAACTATAAACTGAAAAGTGGAGATATGCAGATACTATTCAGGTATACTGGACATAGACTGGAGGCATTGGAAAAAATTACTTGTAACAAAAGAGCAAACGTTCAACCAATTAAAAATCACTGGAGAGGAGAGATTAGACTTGTTGAACCAAAGGCTCAAGAGAGATTGCATAAACCACTCTATTATATATGTTGGTCAACAAGTTAATTCTCGTATCTGCATATCAGTCAAGTCATTAGATGGGACATTCATGAGTTCCAACCTTTTTTTTCCCAAAGAAAAAAAAAAACTCTGAATCGCTCTTGTACTCTCAACTAGAGAATTGGGTCCAGACGTATTCACCCGTTTTTAGCTTTGGCTATTATGAGTATGAGGGAAGGGAATCAATTTTGAAAACTATGCAGGCAGTTTCTTTGGTTGTTACCCTCTAACTATTGAAGCTTTATACTTAAAAGGAAAATGATGTTGTTAAGGAAAGTTTGACTAGTAAGTTACAGAAAATAAATTATAACAATTTTTAGACATAATTTCATATTAACCACTCTTGTATGCTAAATGCAAAAAATGACATGCTTACTTACGTATTATCCTACATACCCTCTTGATAATATATTGTTTAAAAATTGTTAGGAGGGTATAGCCAATGTGTAAATATTTCATACATGCCACTGAAATGGCATGTTTTATGTGTAATATCATATAAAAGTAAGCATGACATTTTTAAAATTTAACATTAGGAATGGTTAATAAGAGATTTTTACTTATTTTATTTACTGTTTTTATATAATTAAAAGGAGAAACAAAAGTAGCCTCTAACTAAAAGTTGCACAAACAGAAAGTACCTTCTGACTAAATGTTTTACCAAGTGATATTTGTAAAAATAACCTTGTTAAAACTTTAACTACAAATTTATGTATCTTATTTTTATATTATTATACATACAAATAACCTCACTATATCTCAATACTTGCAAAAAATACCCTGCCATGATCTTGTTCACCATCATTTCATTAAAGATGTCTTACTCTCTCAATTCTCTTTCTCTCCCTTTTCATCTATCTCTATACCTCTCTCGCTCTTTTTATTGGTCAAAAGGACTACTTTTACAGGGGTATTTGTGTCTAAATATTAAGTTGATGGTTAAAGAAGGAACATTTGCAACATTCTTGATGGAAGTTAGTCGTAGAGGCATTTCCATAAATATTTTCATGCAATGAAATTATTTATTATGATGTAAAAATAAGATAGACAAGTCAACAATTAAATTTTAAGAGCATTATTTTTTCAAAATTCATTTTTACTAATGAGAAGATGGACAGCCAACTATTTCTGAATACTTGCAAAATAAAATGTCTGCCAGATACCTAAACAAGTTAAGTCAATGATCACCACCCTCCACGCTGCGAATAAAAATATTTGAACCAGTATGTCAAAATAGTCGACTTTGATACCAAAACAAGTTGATCGTCACTGTCCTCCAACCAGAGAATAAATTTGTATATTTGAACATGTATGTTAGATTAGGTTTACGCTAAATAGGTATAAGATAAAATAAGAATATACTCCCCCCATTCGTGTCTAGTAAATTTTTTTAGGTCGAGTCCCACATGCTCCACCCGTTCATGTGGTCGGATCGCTGATCAGATGACTTAGAAGAATTTAAAAAATAGAAAACTGTTATTGAGTTTGACCCATTAATGGAGTTTTTTTACTATTCATTGGGACTTATTTTTTATAATTCATAATTTTTTGCTTCATATCATTGGAGAGCGGACTACATAAATGGGTGTAGGGTGCAACCTAAAAAAATTATGTGCAGGATAGTGAGCATTGCAACAAATAATACTCCTTCAAAGCTTATAAGTATACTTTTGCCACACGAGAGGATACATTAAAAAAAGCATATATTAGTTCATAACAATAATAATGTAGCAGTCACGAGTAAGAGTTCCCTGCTTTGTGGACCTTTGTCGGATTTTTCAACGAATCCATTTGCCATTTGTTGACAGCCAGCACCCCCCCTCCCCCCCCCCCCCCCCCTTCATAGGTTCTTTCTTTTCCCCTTCTTTCTTCTTCCTTCTTCTCCTTTGTGTCTATCTCCCATCACCTCTGCTGTCCTCTTCCTCCACCCCCACCCCATCCTCCTTTGTTGTTTCCCCACCTCGACCCCATCTGCCCTTCTCCCTCTTCTCCTACATGCCCTTTGCTACACCTCTTCAACCTCCTCCGTCCCCTTTGCCTAATCTGTTCGTGTCCCGCTCTCCACCTATTGCCTAAGCTATGGCTACCTAGAGGGGGGTGAATGAGTAAATCAAAATTTAAATGATAGTTAACTAAAAACAAACGTATCAATCAATAAGAGAATGCACAAATTACACAAGAATGGAGAGGAAAACAAGGAACAACCGTATAAAGATAATGCACAAAGATTTATCCTAGTTCGGTCTGCAAACCTACCAACGTCCAATCCTCAAGCAAATCTCTTGAAATTTTCACTAGCCCAACGCTAGTACAAACACTAGGCAAGCTAGTTAAACCTCCTGTCTTCGACAGGCCCCCTTCCCTCAGCAAGAAACACTAGATATCAACTTCTAGCATGTTAATTAAACTTCCTATCCACGATAGGCCTTCTCCCCGCACAAAGGAAACACAACCCTCCTATCCACGATAGGCCCTCTAAGCATAGGAAAGAAATCAAATAAAAGGATTACACAGAAATGCATCTTAGTAGGCGGATTTGTGTACAAAGAAATTCAATCAGAAAATAAAGAATCAAGACAAGAGATTAGGGAATGAAGTAGTAGCTTGATTGTTGCAGGACATAGCACGAAGACATTGTTGTAGAGAGTGGAGTGCTCTGAGTGTGCTCTTGATTTGCTCTCTTGAATAGTCTCTCAAACTTTGAGTTGTGGCTCTCAGAACTTTTTTTCCTTTCCAGCCTATACTACTTTGTGAATCTCTTGTGCTATCTCATCACTTTCTATTTATTTGAGTCTTAACCATCAATTTATACATATAGCCATGTAGCAGGAGTCTTGGTGTCCAGTTATCTTCTTCAATTTCTACATATTAGACTCATCTAGAAGATCCTGAGACTAATGAATCTTTGTTATGTCTGACATTTTGAATTTGTGGGAGCTTCTTGAGTTGTCTAGTCAGACCTTTCTTCGTTAGTTTAGCTCCTCAATTCTTTTCGTAGGTGCAGAATGCTAATTACTATTTTGTACTTGATAACTTCTTTGGTTAGTTGAGTTGAAAAAATATGACAGATATCTACAACCTAGGAAGTAAAAAGTTGCTAGACTTTTGCCCAAGCTGTTTGTGAAGATCTAGTAGCAGAAGTCTACGAAAGTACTAATGAGAGAAGCATGAGAACTCTAAAAAATTAAACAAAAAGGCATAGAGATTCGAAATCACAGACTTTCAGATAGAAAAGTTCTAGAGATGATCGATTAAGTTAAACAAGATAGTCCATAGCTCGCTCAGATAATCAATAGGAGAGTCAACGAAGTGAAATGGATAATCGATTAGGACACGCACAGATAGGTCACTGATAAAGTGTTAAATTGATCATTTAAGGGCAATCATACGCATCATACTCGCGTTTTTATCTGTAAAATAGCATAAAATGATAGATAATTGCGTACCAAGTCCAACGGTACCAATTTCGTCAAATTCAGACTTAAAAATATCGTCATTTCATGTGATTAATGGAGTATAGCGCATTTGCGATTTTTCGACAAAACCAAGACGAAATAAATAAATATAATGATTTTTTAATGATAATATGCTAATTTATATTTATTCTATGTGAACAGGACATACCGATGATGCAGTGTAGTTGGTGGAATTTCTGGAAATTTGGGGGAGGTCTAATGTTCAAATCTCAATAAATTCGACTTCATTTTGTCCAAAAGATTAAAACATGGGTAAAAATGTCATTTGATACCCTAATGTTGCCCTAATTCTTGTCCAAAGAACCCAAGAAAGACCAGTCACCTTCCTTTCCCCCACTTTCTTTATTTTAAAAACAACTTTCCTTCTCTTTTCTTTAAAAGGACCCCCCCTTGCTCTCAGCCGTATTATTCCTCTTCTCTCTCCATTTTCCCAGCCGCCCTCTCCTTCTCCCTCTCCAGTTTCTATTCCTCTTCTCTCTCCAGTTTCCCAGCCGCCCTCTCCTTCTCCCTCTCCGGTTTCTATTCCTCTTCTCTCTCCAATTTTTCCCAGCACCCTTACTCCCTCTCTGTTCTTCTCTCTCAGCATATCTTTCTCTCCCCCACGCCCTCTCTCAGTTTCTCTCGGTTTTCCACAGCTCCCTCTCTCGGTTTTCCATAGCTCCATCTCTCGGTTTCCCACGTCTCTGTTCTCATCCTCTCTCTCCGGTTTCTCTTCCTCCTCTCAACCTCTCCTTGCCATCTCCTTCTCTCTCCCACGCCTCTCTCTCTCGATCTCTCCCAACACTCTTTCCTTCTCTCCTCCTCCGGCTCTCTCTATCTCTTCTCTCTCTCGCCAGCTCCTCGCACCGCACCGCCCATGCACATCTGGTGAAGCCCGGCGTTCACGGCGCCTGAAGTTGGTCCCCACTCGCGCTGCACCAGTGCTCCAGCATGCACCTGCGCAAGCCAATAGCGCACCTCCACCAGCACACAGACGTGCATGCAAGTACATCTCCCGCCGGCCTGAAGCACCTCCAGCATGCACTAGCTGCATGCCAGTGCCCCAGCGCATCCCACGCACCTCCACCAGCGCGCCTGCAAGCTCCCACGGGAATCCACCAGCCGCCAGCAACAGCTCCACGCGCCGCAACGCGCATGCATGCATAGCCTCCACACGTAGCCAACGGCCGGTCCACTGCGCCGCCTTCTCTCCAGCCGGACCATTGCGCCGGCGCCCCCACAAAGAACCTACAGAGGCCACTACTGTTTTTCTCCTCTCTCTCTCCAATAGCACAGTTATCTGTTATTTGATTAAAATTAGTTGTTTATTACGTGATAGTTAGTTTAAGGATATGAAACCATAAATTTTGTAATTTGATTTATGATCTTTAGATGATTAGTGGTTTACACATAGTTAAATAATGATGTTTTTGTTATAATTTTTTTTAGTTGTGCTTATTCTCCATATGTGGTTGTGTTTACTTTCTAAAAAAAAAAATAGATTCGTTTAGTTTACGTAATTACATTTTTTTAGGTAACGTTAGTTAATTGAATTCTAGTTTAAATAAGTAATTAATTAATTAGTTCACTCAAATTCTCACCTGTTTTTAGATAACTAAGAATCACAAGGTTTTCAAAATTAAAATCTTATTTCCCTGTGGATTGACTTGGACTCACCATTGCTATTGCTAAAATTAATTTACATGAGCCGATTAAAATATGATTGTTAGCT
The DNA here is from genome assembly GCA_030544215.1 of Zantedeschia hybrid cultivar. NCBI lineage: Eukaryota > Viridiplantae > Streptophyta > Magnoliopsida > Alismatales > Araceae > Zantedeschia > Zantedeschia hybrid cultivar. The sequence goes on from JARZZO010000002.1 coordinate 70,407,986, forward strand.
TGGGTTTTTAACGACACATTCTAAAGCTATCAATTTTTGGCGCCGTTGTCGGAGAATTAGATTTTTAATTTTGATTATCTTGGATTTAGTGTAATTAATCTTTAGCTAACCTTATTTTTCTTATTTTTGCAGGTATATTGAAAAAAAAAAAAAAAAAGGAAAGCGAAATCATGGTAAGTGTGTTCCAACTTTCTATGTTTCAATTTCCTTACTTTAGTTAGTTTCAATTTTTGTAGTTTCTAATTTAGATAGGTTTCCATTAACTAAAAAAGAAACAAAAGAATAACATCCAAATTTAAAAATCTTCATTTTCAGATTAGAAACCTTCTATGCTAAGCATTCATCATTCTAAGAAAGCATGAGCTAGTTTTCTTTCACAATTATTTCCATAAATTATTGAAGATTGCGGGAGAAAAGTACGTGTTTCCATTTTAGCAAGTCATTCATGATTGCATCAACACACCCTGCATTGATTTGCTTATTGCCTTGTATTGCATTCAAAAAGACTTTAAGGGCAACAACTTTAACCACGTAAAGTAGGGATTTGATCACCCTTCCTTAGCCCACAAATCACCTTCCTTGCATTGGCATTTCCTAATCCAATTAAAAGCAAGTCGAAAGAGAATCTAAGGTTTAGACCGTGAGTGGTTTAAATTTCGGGTTGCCTCCACTTTTGGCAATGGTGTCTAGGCTAGAGGTTAAAAAGGCAAACGCCTAAGCGGGAAAGTGGTTCTCTAATTAGGTCCCTACGAAAGTAGGGGGAGCCTCCCACTACCCCACCTCTTACCTGGCCGTTGATTGATTGTGGTTGTGACTTGAGGTGGACTCCATTCACCTTGTAAGAAAATTCACATAAAGAGTCTAGGTTAACATTAGATCATTAGGTTAATTTGTTTGTCAAAATTGTTTGCATTAAAAAAAAAAAAAACAAGAAATAGAAAACAAAATTCAAATCCATCATCTCTCTCTCTCAGTCCTAGTGTATGCAAGGTAGGAGATCTCAAAACCCTAACCTTCTAGGACCATTTGCTGAAATAGAGAGAATCCTACATCAAAGAAATCCACCGCAACATCAAATGGTTGATAATCAGGACCCACCAAAGCAAATGAAGGACTATTTCATTCCAAATCGATATCAACCTTCATCATGTATTCATCTTCCTCAGAATCCAGCCAATCAATATGAAATTAAATCTAGCACCATTCAGATGCTCCCATCCTTTTATGGGAATACTAATGAAGATCCCTATAAGCATCTGGATGAATTTCTAGAAATCTGTTCCACGGTGAAGATCCAGAATTTCACCGATGATGGCCTTAAGTTGACCTTATTTCCCTTTTCATTAAAAGATAAGGCTAAATATTGGTTGGGGACTATAGGAAAGCCCATTAGGACATAGGAAGAAATACAGAAAGAATTTCTCAAGAAGTTCTATCCCATAGGGCGGACTAATACCATGAGAAGGGCCATCACGAGTTTTACCCAAACTCCCGGGAATTGATTCATGAATCTTGAGAAAGACTGAAAGAATTGCTTAGGAAATGCCCTCATCATGGGCTTTCAAAATGGCAAATTGTCCAAGCATTCTATGAAGGATTGTTTGAACAGTTCAGATAGATGGTGGATGCCTCATGTGGAGGGGCATTTATGATGAAAAATGAAGATGAGGCCTATGATCTTTTTGAGATGTTAAGTGAAAATTTCATTAATCATGCCTCATTATCATCTTATGAGAGGTCTGTTGGGCCATCTAAACTAACTGGAATGTATGAACTTAAGGCCCGTGAGAGCCCGAATCCAGAATGGACATAAATCTGATTAATCAGAAATTGGATAAGGTAGACATCTTGACCCAGAAACTAGACCAACTCTTGGCCTTAAACAAGCAAGAGCCTATTTACCCAACACAATCTAGTCCATATGAAGGCCCATCTTCTGCCAATCATGATATTTGTGCCTTATGCGCAAGTCCAACCCATCAAGTGAATGAATGCCCAACTGTAGCCCAACTTCTACCATTCATTCAAGAACAAGTTCAGGCTGCCCAGGGATTCTCCAGGCCCAATAATGATCCATTCTCAAATACTTATAATCCTAGCTGGAGAAACCACCCTAATTTTTCTTGGAAGAATCAGCAGGCCCCACTACCAATGTCCAATCCTTCCATGCATCAAGCCCAAAAGCCACATAATTCATTTCAACATCAATCTAATTTCTATGGAAATGTTCAGGCTAGGGGATCTCAGGCCCAATTCTCTCAACCGGCCCATTATCAATCATTCCAATCAGGTCAACCGGCCCACTACCACTCATTCCAATATGGACAACCAACCCAATACCATCCTCCATCCACTTACCAACAACCTCCTCAGCCCAACTTTAATGACAAATTCACTCAACTCCAACAACTGATTTTGACCTAGCAACAATCCATTTCTAAGTTGGAAAGTCAAATGGGCCAACTAGCTGAAGCTACGATGAGAAGAGAAGTGGGTCAACTTCCTAGTCAACCCATTGCCAATCCAAGGAATCAACCTCCGGGTTTTCCACAGCAATCGGGTCTTTTACCTCAGCCTGGGCCATTACCACAACCTAAAGGGCCGCAATTTGAGAATGCTAAAGCCATTTCAACCCTTAGGAGTGGGAAAAGTTTAGAAAACCCACATACAAATAGAGAGTTAGCCAAAGGTTCCACTGATGGGCCTCATGAAATTGAAAGTGAGAGTGAGGCTGAACCCAACATGGAAAAGTTGGAGGAAGACCCGAAAGGAAAAGGGAAGATAGATGAAGGCCCAAGTTCTTATCAGCCTAGGGTGCCATTTCCTAATGTTTTGTTATCTAAGCCCAATGCCAGGAAGAAACTGGCCCAGAATGAGAAATTGTTGGACTTATTCAAACAAGTTCAGATTAATATTCCATTCCTCGATGCCATCAAGCATGTGCCAGCTTATGCTAAGTTCCTCAAGGAATTATGTACTCCACGAAGAGAATCTAGAATGGCACCCGAAAAGGTTCGGCTTTTAGAAGATGTAAGTGCGATTGTGATGAATCACCTACCCAAGAAGTTGAAGGATCCTGGAGCACCGTTGATCTCATGTGACTTAGGTGGAGTTACATTTGATAGAGCTTTATTGGATTTAGGTGCTAGTGTGAACCTCTTGCCAACAGCCATTTACGAGAAATTCGATATTAGGGAATTAAAGCCCACACCCATCATCTTGCAGTTGGCTGATAGGTCTGTGAAGACTCCACGGAGATTAATTGAGGACGTTATTGTGAAGGTTCATGATTGTTATTTTCCTGTGGATTTTCTTATTATGAATATGGCATTACCTGAGGAACTCATTCACACCCCAATCATCTTCGGTCGTCCATTCTTAGCCACTGTCAAAGCTAATATAAATTGTGAAACTGGCATAATGGATATTTCATTTAGAGGTCAAAAAGTCAAGATTAATGTCTTCAAAGTATCTCAATATCCAGATCATGAAGAAGAATGCCATACTATTGATATCTTGGATAATCTGGTTGAAGAAAATTAGATGTTCACACATGGCCTTTTGGAGGAAGCCAATACTTTAAAGGACTCTCCCGACACATTAACATCTTGACCCAAGGTTGAACCTTTACCAGCCTTACAATCTGAACCCGCTTTGCCATCTTTAGAGGACCCTCCTGAGCTTGAACTCAAACCATTACCTAAGTCTCTCAAGTATATCTTTTTGGGCTCGGACCAAACTCTCCCGGTCATCATTACGGCAAATCTCACATCACCGCAGGAGGCCCAATTAACCGAGGTCCTCAAAGACCACAAGGGTGCCATTGGATGGTCGGTGGCAGATTTGAAAGGAATAAGTCCGTCCATTTGCATGCATCATATCTACATGGAAGAGAATTCTAAGCCCAGTCGGGAGATGCAAAGGCGGCTTAATCCCAATATGAAAGAAGGGGTGAAGAAGGAAGTTGTGAAATGGCTAGATGCGGGTATCATTTACCCCATATCAGACAGTAAATGGGTCAGCCCAACCCAAGTAGTACCCAAGAAATCTAGATTAACGGTTATCAAGAATGATCATGGAGAAGAGGTACCCACTAGGCTCACCACAGGATGGAGAGTGTGCATTGATTACCGAAAGCTGAATCTCATGACTAAGAAGGATCACTTTCCACTCACATTCATGGATCAAATTCTGGAAAAGTTATCGGGCCAGAAGTACTTTTGCTTCTTAGATGGGTACTCCGGGTACAATCAAGTGGCTATTTACCCGGAAGATCAAGAAAAGACCACCTTTACGTGCCCTTATAGCACGTTTGCTTTAAGGAGGATGCCATTTGGATTATGCAACGCACCAACCACATTTCAATGGTGCATGATGGTTATATTCTCCGATATGGTGGGAGAATTCCTCGAAGTTTTCATAGATGATTTCTCAATCTTCGGAGATTCTTTTGAAAATTGTTTGGAAAATCTTAAACAGGTGCTAGCAAGATGCATAGACCCCAATCTGATACTTAGCTGGGAAAAGAGCCATTTTATGGTTCGAGAGGACATTGTTCTAGGCCACATTGTGTCTGAAAGGGGGATAGAGGTAGATAAAGCTAAGATCGATCTCATATCCAATCTTCCTCCTCCTACCTCGGTCAGACAGATCCATTCAGTCCTTGGCCATGCCGGTTTCTATCGCCGGTTTATCCACAATTTCTCTCAAATTGTCCGGCCTCTAACTCTTCTCCTAGCTAAGGATGTCCCTTTCCAAATTGATAAATCTTGCATCAAGGCATTCAATTCTCTGAAGGAATCTTTGACCAAAGCTCCGATTCTTCAATCTCCAGATTGGTCTTTGCCCTTCAAAATCATGTGCGATGCCTCTGATTATACTATCGGTGCGGTTTTGGGATAAAGAATCAACAAGTGTCCCGTGGTAATCTATTATGCAAGTCGCACCTTTGCAGATGCTAAAATGAATTATACCACCACAGAAAAAGAATTATTAGCCGTGGTTTTTGCCCTAGAAAAATTCAGATCTTATCTTTTAGGGGCAAAAGTCATAATCTATTCTGATCACTCAACTTTGAAATACTTGTTGACCAAGAAAGATGCAAAGCTTAGACTTATTAGATGGATCTTACTCCTTCAGGAATTTGATTTGGAAATTCGGGATAAGAAGGGTTCTGAGAATGTGGTAGCTGACCACCTATCCCGAATTCTGATCTCCGAAAGTATACCAATCACTTATTCCTTTTCTGATGAACATCTTCTAGCCATTTCTCAAATTGTTGCACCTTGGTATGCTCACATTGTCAATTACAAGATGACTAATCAGCTTCCGGAAGGATGGACTAAAGGTGAGAAGGACAAATTCTTTTTCCAGGAGAAGTATTATTTCTGGGAGGATCCTGAACTATTCAAATTCTGTCATAATCAAATCATTAGGCAATGTATTCCTGAAGAAGAACAACAGAGTGTTCTCAACTTCTGCCATAATCTGGCTTGTAAGGGCCATTTCTTGAGAAAGAAAACTGCAGCCAAGGTCCTGCAAAGTGGTTTTTACTGGCCCATACTTTTCAAAGATACCCATAAATTTAGCAAAACTTGCCTCCGATGTCAGGCTGTAGGAAATATGGCGAAAAGGGATATGATGCCACTCAACCCAATCTTCGTGATTGAAGTTTTTGATGTTTGGGGAATTAACTTTATGAGACATTTTTCACCCTCTTTTGGACATACATATATTCTGGTAGTGGTGGATTATGTCTCTAAGTGGATTGAAGCAGTAGCCACCCGAACCAATGATCATAAAGTGGTCATTAAATTCGTTCAGAAAAATATCTTTTCTCGGTTCGGGTGGCCTAAAGCTATCATAAGTGACGGGGGAACGCATTTCAGGAATTACCAGTTTCGAGCTTTGCTTAAGAAATATGGGATTAATCACAAAATGGCTACCCCTTATCATCCACAAACCAGTGGCCAAGTAGAAGTTTTCAATAGAGAGATTAAGAATATTCTGCAAAAGTCTGTTAGGCCCGATAGAAAAGATTGGTCTGAGAGATTGGATGATGCTTTATGGACCTATCGGACCGCTTACAAAACTCCTATTGGCATGTCTCCTTATCGCTTAATTTTTGGAAAAGCGTGCCACCTACCGGTGGAATTGGAACATAAGACTTATTGGGCCATTAAACAAGTCAATCTAGACCTAGCTCAAGATAGTTCCCACCGAACCTTACAACTGAGTGAGCTAGGAGAGTTGCGCAACGAGGCTTATGAAAATTCAAAGATTTATAAAGCCAAAACTAAAGCTTTCCATGATAAACATATTGTGAGAAAATCCTTTCTTCCAAATCAGAAAGTTTAACTATTTAACTCTAGGCTCCGCCTATTTCCTGGAAAACTAAAATCCAGATGGGATGGACCATTCGTGGTCGTTAAAGCCTTCAATTATGGAGCCGTTAAAATTCTAAATCCCAAGAGTGGGAAGACTTTCACCGTTAATGGTCAACGGTTGAAACCATTTATTGAAAATCTTCAAAATGAGCCACCTGAATCCACCGAACTGAGTGATCCACAATAACTGAACTTCCGTCTGGCTGAAGACGATAAACTTAGCGCTTGTTGGGAGGCAACCCAATATTTTACTTTAGTTTTTGTATTTCTTTTCCTTTTAGGTCCTTGAGCAGCAGTCGCCCTGAGTATGTCGCATCCTCTTCATCACAGGTTGTTTCTCTCCTTCACAATTCTCTTCTGGCTGACATGTTTTTCATATCTTTTATGCCATTGAGGACAATGTCAATCAAGTTGGAGGGTGGGACAATCAATTTGATATGCATTTATTGAAGATCTTTTGAAGAAAACTGATATCTTTCACTGAAAAATGGTCAGAATTTTAAAATTTCTTTCAAAAACTTCTTTTCACATCCTATGAAAATTGCATGAAAATCATGTTTCATTAAGTAAATCTTAAACAAATCAATTTTTGTTAGTCACATTGGTTAAAGAGCCTTCAAAGTTTAAATATCCCACTTCATAAAAATCCACGACAGGATAATTTTCACACACACACGGCAACTTAGAATAAATGAAAGATCTTAAAAGTATAGAATTGCTAGAATTAACCTTAAGGATAAGACTACTTATTCTAATTTTTCTTTTTAAGTTGAACGAAAGGAATGTATAGGATTCGTAATAGGGAACTGTCCCACTCAGCACTCTAAAAGATGTGGTCATTTAAAATGGACAGCTGTAAACACTAAAGGCAATAGAAGGCGTTAAAAGAGCTAAAGAAAGGTAGGTGGCAAAAAATACGCACCTCCCTTCAGGCAATTTAAAGAGAGTGGCAAAAAGTATGCACTCTCAAAAGCAAAAGTACAATGAAATGAAAAAGCCACGCTAAAAAGTCCATCGTACCAGAAATATGACCAAGTCGTAAAAAGTGCTGAGTCGAGACGGGAACTGAAAAACGGTCATCGCTGACTGATCGGGAAATCTTTTATTCTCTTCTCCTCCCCAAGTAGTCTTATCTAAAGGGTAGTAAAGGGAAGAATATACCAGAAAGGTCGGAAACGAGTTCTAAGCGTGTCAATTTTCATGCACAATCATCTGTCGTGAATCAAAATATTGTGGGATACGAAAACTTTAGCTTAACCAAGCGGCTACCACTTAAATTATTTGTGATAGATACTACAAATGAAGCATGATAATTCATTATTTGTCCTAACTTTTCCTTATTTGCATTGCTAAGGACTAGCAATGAGTAAGTTGGGGGGTGTGATAAAGTGTTAAATTGATCATTTAAGGGCAATCATATGCATCATACTCACGTTTTTATCTGTAAAATAGCATGAAATGATAGATAATTGCGTACCAAGTCCAACGGTACTAATTTCGTCAAATTCTGACTTAAAAACATCGTCATTTCATGTGATTAATGGAGTATAGCGCATTTGCGGTTTTTCGACAAAACCGAGACGAAATAAATAAATATAATGATTTTTTAATGATAATATGCTAATTTATATTTATTCTATGTGAACAGGACATGCCGATGATGCAGTGCAGTTGGTGGAGTTTCTGGAAATTCGAGAGAGGTCTAGTGTTCAAATCTCAATAAATTCGACTTCATTTTGTCCAAAAGATTAAAACATAGGTAAAAATGTCATTTGATGCCCTAATGTTGCCCTGATTCTTACCTAAAGAACCCAAGAAAGACCAACCACCTTCCTTTCCCCCACTTTCTTTATTTTAAAAAAACCTTTCCTTCTCTTTTCTTTAAAAGGACCACCCCCTTCCTCTCAGCCGTATTATTACTCTTCTCTCTCCAGTTTCCCAGCCACCCTCTCCTTCTCCCCCTCCGGTTTCTATTCCTCTTCTCTCTCCAGTTTCCCAGCCGCCCTCTCCTTCTCCCTCTCCGGTTTCTATTCCTCTTCTCTCTCCAATTTTTCCCAGCACCCTTCCTCCCTCTCTGTTCTTCTCTCTCAGCATATCTTTCTCTCCCCCACGCCCTCTCTCGATTTCTCTCGGTTTTTCACAACTCCCTCTCTCGGTTTCCCACGTCTCTGTTCTCATCCTCTCTCTCCGGTTTCTCTTCCTCCTCTTAGCCTCTCCTTGCCATCTCCTTCTCTCTCCCACGCCTCTCTCTCTCGGTCTCTCCCAGCACTCTCTCCTTCTCTCCTCCTCCTGCTCTCTCTATCTCTTCTCTCTCTCGCCAGTTCCTTGCACCGCACCGCCCATGCACATCTGGTGAAGCCCGGCATTCACGGCGCCTGAAGCCGGTCCCCACTCGCGCTGCACCAGCGCTCCAGCACGCACCTGCGCGAGCCAACAGCGCACCTCCACCAGCACACAGACGTGCATGCAAGTACGCCTCCCGCCGGCCTCAAGCACCTCCAGCACGCACCAGCTGCATGCCAGCGCTCCAGCGCATCCCACGCACCTCCACCAGCGCGCCTGCAAGCTCCCAAGGGAATCCACCAGCCGTCAGCAACAGCTCCACGCGCCGCAACGTGCATGCATGCATAGCCTCCACGCGTAGCCAGCGGCCGGTCCACTGCGCCGCCTTCTCTCCAACCGGACCATTGCGCCGGCGCCCCCACAAAGAACCTACAGAGGCCGCTGCTATTTTTCTCCTCTCTCTCTCCATTAGCACAGTTATCTGTTATTTGATTAAAATTAGTTGTTTATTACGTGATAGTTAGTTTAAGGATATTAAACCATAAATTTTGTAATTTGATTTATGATCTTTAGATGATTAGTGGTTTACACATAGTTAAATAATGGTGTTTTTGTTATAATTTTTTTTAGTTGTGCTTATTCTCCATATGTGGTTGTGTTTACTTTCTAAAAAAAAAAAGAGATTCCTTTAGTTTACGTAATTACAGTTTTTAGGTAACGTTAGTTAATTGAATTCTAGTTTAAATAAGTAATTAATTAATTAGTTCACTCAAATTCTCACCTGTTTTTAGATAACTAAGAATCACAAGGTTTTCAAAATTAAAATCTTATTTTCCTGTGAATCGACTCGGACTCACCATTGCTATTGCTAAAATTAGTTTACATGAGCCGATTAGAATATGATTGTTAGCTTGAATTTTTAACGACACATTCTAAAGCTATCAGTCACCAAATAATCGATTAAATGGAACAAATAGAGCAAATTAATCGAATAAGAATAGCTCAAAGATCGCTCAGTTGATGGCTATAAAAAAAGTTAATCAAGTTAATCGATTAGCTTTAGCATAAGGCACAAGTTAATCGATAAAGAAAAATAGTAAAGCAATATAATTGGTAATAGGTGAACTAATCAATAGCTGATTAATTAATCGATATCTGGACAAACAGTCGATTAAGGCAACAGGCACAAAAAAATAGTCGATCTAAAGTTCAAAATAATCAATACGGCCAATTAATCAACAGAATAATTCAGTCAATCGAATAACTTAATCAATAGCAACTAAGATTTAATAGATAAGGGATTGATTAAATGGACTCATTTAATCTAGAGATATAATGGAAAAACTAATGAGTTAGTTAATCAATAGAAAATCAATTAAGCAGGCTTTCTGCGAGAGTTAATTCATAGGAGATGGATTAAGTGGACTTGAAGGAGCATGGGATCGTTCCTCATGTAGGAGCTAAGTTAGTTAATGTCTTGGGAAAGATAATTAATCAACTAATTGGAGTCTAAGCCTAGTAAATTAAACTCTAGGAAATCAATTAATTAAGTCCCAAAACAATAAATATTGAAGTTTGACTATCATGATGAATCACTTGGATAATGGATTAATATATACAATTAACTGCTTAGATGAGATCAACTGAGCTAACTATCAAAACAAAAACTGATCTCTTGATAAAGATATTATAAACTCACCAAAAACATGGACTGGTTCAGTTTATTTTCGCTGAATTATTATTACCAAAACATAATGTAAACTAAGAAGGAACCCAATGGTTCAACACCACCACAACCCGTTGCTCTGTCATAACCTCTTCGCCTGCTGCTCTTTCACCCACAAGCCGTCACCCTTATTTCTGTTTTGTTTTCCCCCCTAGTTCGCCACTTTTGTTCATCCTTGGTGCCTACAGCGTTACTGGTGCTCTCATGGAGATTTCATCAGCTCGGTGCAGATCCCGGTTTGGGATCTGAGAGATGGATGGTGTGCTCGACGTTCTGTGGTTATTCCGTGCGTCCCCGTCGGCACACATTCTTGATCCTGCTCGCTTTCTGCTGCTATGGTGATGCAGCTTTTTCGGCAAACCCTTCGTTGGCATCTCCGTGGAGGAGCTCTTTCTTCCCCGAGCATATCCCGGCCCCTTGCGACTGGCAATTCAACTGTCACTACGCCGTCCCCTACCCATACCCATAAGGCTTTGCTGTGTACTTGTCTTGTCACGTTTGTTCTTTTCTTGCCCATGTGTTTCTTTGGACTTTTTGTGAATGTTGAATGAATGGCAGCATATTTTAATGACAAAAAAGGCCCATATTAGTTCAAAGATAGGATAAACGCATACTTAATGGTAATTACATACTTCACCTATGATTTTAAAATTTTTGAGTTAGCATTATAGAATCTCGTAACAGATATTTGCGGCATTTACAACATTATGGCGTCAAAGAGGGATTTTTATTATGAGCAAGAAAACACCCATCTAAGGCAGTTACATGCTGCCCCAAAGATCATTCACAGTTTCGGGTAAGTCCATGCAAATTCTGAATAGATGTCTTGCCACTGTTAAAGGAGAAGAAGTCAAAAGTGACGTACCAACTACGTGACACTTTGATAGTAGAATAGGTTATCCGGACTTATTTATATCGGAATTGTTTATACCAGAATAAGAGACGCTTCACTTTGATAATGATGTAGGACCCACTCGACAGAATAAACAATTCTTAGGTCTATAGTGGAATTGCTTATTCTCCTTATCCAGAGAATAAATAAATTCTGACGCGGTATAACTTATTCCTCCTATCAAATTAGAATTAACTTTATTCTAAGAATAAGACTCCTTATTCTTCTCCTATTCTCCTATCAAAGTGGAAATATCAACTTGGGCTTACAACTCACCAGGGCACATTGATTGGAAATTTTGATACGCTTTGGAGTGAAGTAATGAAATAGGATTCCTTAATTCATCCGTGGAAGCAGGAAGCAGCGGGTGAATAATTGCCCGCCTCCAGGCCTGTGCCCTGGAGGTATGGTCCGTGGAGGAGGATGCCAGGTCTAGCAGGTGATCCAGTTATATATATATGCTGCTTTGGTGTTGGACCAAACATGACAGGGATGTCAAAGTAGATCCAGACCTGATATGGGAACCATCTAGATCCAGTAATTTCAGGTCTGGCTACATATATATGCATCTAGCCATTAGCAGACTTGTTGTCCTATGCTAGATCCGATAGTGATCAGATTTTCCATAAATATTGCTCTAAATCGACGTTTGTTTGTCAACTAATTCATATTAGAGATTAGGAATTTAGGATAAACGATTTCTTTCTGACTCATCTAAGCTTCAATGTCAAGTATATATGGAGGAAAGCAGAACCGAAGCTCAATGCACTTTTCCGTTTAAAGATCTCGGATGTAGGTGTACCATTTAGGGTCCATTAATTCCTACTTAAACCTGCACCACTTGCAGTCCTAATTAAACCGGGGAGCTTGATGTTGTTGACGATATGTAGGAGCTTCCTGTCCTCTGAGAACATGTATACACACTTCACTCTAAACAAGCATTATGTAGCGCATCCTTATCTCCAAGTCCCACTAGTAAAAATGGTTGTATTCGCGACAGGAAATTTCGCGACGGCTTCAGAAAGTCGTCGCTAATGTATGTATTAGCGATGGCTGATATTTAACCGTAGCCAACAGAAATATTTGGGACAGCTACATTTCGGTCGTCGCTAATAATAAATATTAGCGACGGTAAAAAGTAACCGATCCTTAATAAACGTTTATTACCGACCGATGACGAATAAGCCATCGACGGCTAAGTGCAACCGGTCCCTAATAACCAATAATTAGCGACTGACGATGATTAACCCGTCGCAAATAAGTTTATTTGCGGCGGCTAAATTTGGACAATCGCTGATATTTTTTATTAGCGACTGTTAAACTACAGCCGTTGCAAATACTTATTATTAGCGATCGTTAAAATGTAACCGTCGCAAATGTTAAGTATTTGTGATAGATTAATATTAAGCAGTCGCTGATATATTTACTTAACAAAGCTAACTAATATAATGTAGTAAATATTTAGTATAGTTAAATATAGTTATTGTAACTTTTAAGTATTGTGACATGGTTAATTACCTTAATTATATTATACTTGTACTAAGTAAATATATTAGCTAATTAAATATATTATATTAATATTAATATATAGTATATTAAGTAAAAATTAATAAAAATATAAAAAATTATACTAGTTAAATATACTTATACTACGTAATATATAACTTAACTATAACTAAGTATAGTTATATCAAGTGATATTTAATACTCAGTAACTTAATTATAATTAAAGTATAGTTAAAACATAGTTAAAGTATAGTCAAATATAGCATATATAAGAGTTGGGGGAGAAATCCGGCTTCCCTAGACGGGTTGGACTTCCACAAGATGAGACAACTAATCTTGTAATTTAGGTGGGCTGATGGGTGTCCGTGACGTAGACGAAGTCCATCCTCATAATTTGCCTAAGTGTGCAGAGAGGCTAAGTGGGCCAAGAGGCCGAGGGGCCGAGAAGCCGAGAGGCCAACTAAATGAGGAAGCTTAGTGGTTGAGGCCGAGTAGGCCGAGAGCTCGAGGCCGATTGCTCGAAGAGGTCGAGAGGCCGAGTCTCCACTTGAGTCGATGGACGACGAGTGATGAGGCCAACTAGACGAGGAGGCCGAGTGGCTGAGGTCGACTGGTCGAAGAGGCGGAGAGGCCGAATCCCCACTTGAGTCGATGGACGACGAGTGCTGAGGTTGACTGGACGAGGAGGCCGAGTGACTGAGTAGGCCGAGGCCGTATAGGCCGAGAGCTTGAGGCCGACTGCTTGAAGAGGCTGAGTGGCCGAGTCCCCACTTGAGTCGATGGACGACGAATGCTGAGGCCGACTAGACGAGGAGGCTGAGTGACTGAGTAGGCCGAGGCCGAATAGGCCGAGAGTTCGAGGCTAACTGGACGAAGAGGCCGAGAGCTCGAGGCCGACTGCTCGAAGAGGCAGAGAGGCCGAGTCTCCACTTGAGTCGATGGACGACAAGTGCTAAAGCCGACTGGACGAGGAGGCCGAGTGACTGAGTAGGCTGAGGCCGAATAGGCCGAGAGCTCAAAGCCGAGAGCTCGAGGTCGACTGCTCAAAGAAGCTGAGAGACCGACTGACTTAGGCCGAGGACGAGTGGGCCGACATGCACACTGAGCAACGACGTCAGTGGGGCCCCAGGTTTTGTCTCAAGGGAGACCCCTCCGATGCTCAAGTCAAAACCATGACATATGGCAAAAGGTGAGTGGCTGAGTAGGGAGTGGAGAGCCCTTTTTTTCCTTTGTTTCCCTCTTCTTGTTTTTCCTTTGGGTCCCTTTTATAGGAGGAAGTAGGTGAGCACTTTATGTTTCATCCGATGTGGGACTATTTTGCTTGCATCTTGTAGAAGAGACACATGCCCTTAGAAGGTAACAGAAATTACCCTCATCAATAAGTATTTAACTAATATGATTAGAGTGTATTTAATTATACTAAGTAATAAAATTATTATTCAAGTATTAATTATATATAAGTATTTAACTAGATATAAGTGGTTTTCTTCGTTTTGGGTTGGTGTCTTCTCTCCACTGGGACAGGAAAAGGGCTGATGTTGTTGCGCCTATGGATGGTTTAGAGAGGAGAAGCAGAAGGGGGGAAATGGTTTCTCTCTATCTTCTTCTTCTGCTTCTTCTATTTGCATTCTGGATTTGAGCAGGGGAGCGAGCAACGACGGCGTCGGTTGCTGTGGCTCGTAAGCATCTCGGGAAAGATTTGTGCTTTCTGTTTTTGTTGCATCGTAGGCTACTCTGTACGTTCGTTGGGTGAGAGGCCAAAGAAATGGTGGATGTGCGGATCTTCTTGTAGTACCATCTAGCCTCCTCGGGCTTGGTTTGGCCCATTTGACCCGTACAAACCCCTCAAGCACCACCCGAGGCATGGGACGGGAGTTGCTACCAGCGACCCATTTCCCCTACCTCTTGTGGACATCTGGACGAATGAAGGGGCAGGCCGAGATGCTGCCGGAAGCGACAATAACATCGGGCATCTGCTGCAGTTCCGACGCAAGAACAGGCCCTCGCATGATGCTCGTCGCAATATCCCCACCCCCAACATGACCAGGGTGGGTAGTGACAAGTCACAAAATTTTTTTAAAAAAAGGAGACATGTTATGATCATAACAGGATTTTAAAAGAATGAAATGACGAGGTGGGAAAATGCCAATTAAGAAGGGACATGCCAGATAAACCTGCTGTTTGTAGGGCCGCCCCGACCACCTGCAGACTAGCATCTACCAGAGAGCTCCTCCTGATCCGGCCGACAACATCGGAATCCTCAAAAGGCAGCAATGGGACCACAGGGTCAAGCTTGCCGTTGATGGACATGTCCCGAAAGGTGACTGGAAACATCCACCACTCTTGGAGTCACTCTTTAACCTAGAAGAAAGTATCCTTCCAATCGCAGACGTTGGAATATTTGGTCCCCAATGTGCTTGGTGCTTCCTTCCGCACCTCGAACTAGACAAAGCCCTAGCTCCCTCTAGCGCTGCACAATTTGACCTAGTACAAGTCTACAAACATCCCCATGCTTAGTGTCAGGTGTCTCTTCTCTCAGACCAATACGTAGAATCCCAAAGCAAGCCTTCAGGCGTTCAACACCAGTTGAGCAGGAGCGATCCGAATGAAGTTCAGCAACTCCTCCACGAAGGGGTGGATCGACAATTTGAAGCATGCCTCATACGCTATGAAGGAACGACGCCGCCCCGAGAAAATTCGATCCCTCTCCGACGGAAGGACAAAGGTGTATTCAGTAGGAATGTAGTAGAAAGCTCGGAGTTTCCCTAGGAGCCCTGTAATGGCTAGCATGGCCTCTAGCACCGCACAGTCTTCCTCCACCTCCTCGGCATAACTCATGTCCTTCGGTGCGCAGTGCGCCATTACAATGGAGGTACAAGAAAGAAAGGCGAGGAGGAGAAGCTTTGTAAGACACTGGTCCACAAGGAAGAAGGAAGGGGATCTTGAGAAAGGATCTCACTCAAAGAAGAGGATGACGGCGGGGTCCTCCCTACAGGGCTATGCCTCACCTCTTATAGGCAAGGCCGCCCAGTCAATGGTGATTCGGCGCTTCCCGAGGAAGGCACCCTATGGACGATGAAGCGACGGGCCGCATCAGGGGAACATGATTACCTGAAATTGCGCCAAAAAATCGAGCAGATGCATCATACAGAATCACGTCTACCCACAAAAGCTGGGGAGACCCTGTGCCTCCGTCGACAGGAAAGCGTCCTATCATTTTCAAACATTGCAAGCCAAGATTGAAGCCCTTGCTTCGCCCCTTCAAATTCGACCGTTGCATGTCATGCGTCCCCTTTCAAGGGATCTATATATGGCCACGGTAAGGTTGCAGCTGTTCAAGCTACTCCTTGCCGTGCAAAGTACGTCAAGAAGTGGAGGACAAGTGATGGATGAAAGTCTCATCCGATCCAAAACGGTCCATGCGTCGGCTTAATAATGCGGGCTTGAGGCAAGACTCGTCGATATGACTAGTAAAATAGCTTTCCCACCCATGAGTGCTCTTCCAATTGATTCAACCCATCGAAGGGACATGTGAATCCTTACCCTAGTGGACCCCCTGAGGTGGATCAAGCAGTGACCCACTTCCTCGGGCGGAATCTGATTTTATCGGCCAAATCTAACCCCGAGTAGAGGCAAACAAGATAAACTTGAAAACTAGGTCGAATACGAATCAATGGGATACCCTCCCACCTTACGATTCCCAGGGGATTACGATGAAACAGAGGATCCAGCTGGGATCTGATTTTTCCCAAACAAGTCTTTTCCTCCCAAACAATTGCCCCTAAAAGGGGACTCATGCAAGATACTCTTTCAAATTGGAACTGGATCGGAGGCTGCCTCGGGATTGCTGTATAAGGAACACCCCCCCCCCCCCCCCCATTCAATAAGCCAAGATACACACAAACCAATCCAATCTCTATCTACTTCTTTCTAACACCCACTGGCACTCTGACTTAGGCATCGGAGGGGATCCCCCAGATTACTATCGCGAGCCCTTAACGCTGTTATCTTTTAAAGTAGCGGCTGAATTTTGATCCTCTGATTATAACGGAGAGTCTCGATCGTAGTAGACAAGAATTCGACCCATCAGGATGCTTCGACTCTCTCCTTAAATAAAAGGGAGAGAGTGACTGACTGAAGATAAGCACCCTCTGCCACTAAACTACCTAAACTTCTCTTATTGGTCCAGTGCTAGTTGATTTAAGTATCGGAAGGTTCTTCCCCTAAGGTTACTGAGGGATCCCTTGACTGTGTTTCTCTTCGTTGCAGGGCCTAACGTCATCCACAGAATTGACAAATGTCATTTGCAAAGTGAGATCGCATCAGTTGAGACACCAACTAAATTTCGGCGTCTATAAGTACGATAGAAAAAGTATGGTATAATATTATAAATGGATGAGAAAACAAAATAAGAAGAACTAACATGAATAGATGAACGAGAAAGACTCAAGGGAATGAAGAATATGGAAGTTAAGAGTATATTAAGTGTCCTAATAGATTGCTGTAGGTTTAAGGATGAAAGCCGGTTAGTTGAATTTGCCTTAAATAGAGAGAATATATCAAAGATATTTCATTGTTCTAGATTATATAGTACGAATAATATGGATGTAAAATATAAAAAATACAAGCAATTGAAGAGTCTATAGCTCAAGGTGCATTGACCTAGCGGTTGTGCAGGAAGAAGAATTTGTTGCATGACTTCACAGAGGATTATGTATGAATGCTCTCCACAAGTGACACAAACTGTGAAAAAAGTATTGTTATCGTTGGTGGAACCTTTAACCTCAGAATGATCATTTGAAAAAAGACAAAACTATCTGGCAGTGTAAGAAAGTTTTCTACCGGATATGTCAAATTGTATACTATCTCCCTCAAGGAGGCTCCTAAATACTTTTAAATTTTAGTCATATATATATATGGAAATGATTCAATGCATCCTAGGGCGCATCTAAGTTATATGCGTTTCCACCTGACAACCCGCCCTCCGATGTTACAAAAAGTAAAAGAAATTTATAAATTTTTTAATATTTAAATAGAACTCTTTGGATTGATCTCATCCTCAGGATTTTAATTTATACTATGTGATCTTGACGATCAACCGGAGCCATCCGATGGGACACGTATCAAAAAATTAATGTCTAAAAATACTTTAAAATATTAAAAAAATAAAAAAACCATCATAGTAACCTTTAAATTTGATCATATCTCTTAAGGCTTTTAATTTTGATCTCCAAATAATGACGCATTTGATTAGAAAACAACTATTAAGTTTTTCCATCTAATGATGAAAATTAGATCCAACATGGTGATAAACAACTTAGATACAGGAATTTGAATATTTTATATATTTTGTTAATTTTTATTTTACTTTTTAAAATCGAGATAATGGTTTTAGGGTGGAGCGCACTTATAAGATGCCACCCCTTCCCCCTCCACTCAGCTGCTTTAATACTGCACTGAAAGGATCCTTATTCCTACATTTATAGTGGGAGAAAGAGAATGCTAACTGGACGATACTCCACACACAGTACAGTTTAAAGACCATATTAGAAAAAGCTTGATAATAAATACAGGTGAATGTTTGAAAAGGAGATTTTTAAAGGATAAAAGTAATATTTTCGTTTTAAATTATACTGCTTCTGGATTAAGCTTAGCTCGGAAAGCATGATGTATTTAGGTTTTGCTGTGGTGTTCGGATGCTTGAACTGCATCTTTTTATTCTCAGAATTAAAAATATATTAAATTTTGGTTTTAAGTCGATTACATCTTGCTGGAAAGGCAACAGATCCACCCAATTGGACAATGTCTTGCACAATGATTGATACCAGAATCCCCGGTCTTTGTTGACCAGAACGACAATATAAGGGAAAGAATCGGTCGTTATTCCTTAGTCCATGGCAATAAAATATGCAGTCGTTGGTAGCGATTTTAGCTGGCGTAAACAATTCTATGACTTCTGATCCTTGAAGATATCTAATTTCCACAGTCCAAGATTACAGTGCTCTTCATTTGACACGCAAAGAGAAAGAAAAAGACCAAGTTAACAACAATATCTGTGCAAGCATCTATCTTCTTTTCACAATTGGAAAATGTTCATGGACATGTGAGCTTTGAGGATGGGGATAGGGTACATCAATTGCTTGATCGAGACGTTTGTCTGCTTCTTTCCTGTGAATCCCTGTTTGCTGTGTTATTGAATCCTTTCTTGCAGTCGGTTTTCTGCGTGTGGATGAGATTATGAGAACTTCAGTTTGAAATGTATGGCAGCATTGCCGATCGAGACTGGCTTCAAAAAGACTCCGGCCACGGAAACTTCACCCCTTGCACGTACTTCGACAAGTATTCCTGCGCTAATGCTTCCATCTCGTCGTTCTCAACCTGTTGCACCGGCTGGCCGCAACAACTGATCTTGGCATCCGTCACTGGATGAATCTGCAAAGGATCGAAAACCGTAGACAAGTTGGACTGATCGGCTGAGCAGTGGCCCTTTTGGGGGCTGTTGCAACTGCTGCTCATGAGAGAGGGCTGCTGGGCAGCCTGTGGCGCAGGCGGCCATGGGGGGTGCAGAGCCGAGAGATGTGCTTGGATGAGCCCCAGTTCGGCTTCCAGATTCAGCACCTGTCGTCGTGAAATCTAGAATCAGGTTTTGAAGGTTTTCATCACGTAGAGATAGAAATGTGCATGAGAGGGCCCATGGCCAAATCAATGTGTGCTTTTATCCATTGCGTCACCTGCTGCTGGAGGGCGAAGATGTGTGAGACGCAGCCGAGAACGGGGTCGCGCAGGCGTGCGTGGGCCTCGTAGCACATGGTGAGTACCGCGTGCGGCCGCCGGTGCGGCGGCACGCACTGCAGCAGCTTCGACGCGTTGCTTGCCCCGAACACCCGGTGCACTGCCGCGAAGTGCGCTGCTCCGGCCTCGGCGTCGAAGTAGGCCGCGAACACGCACCCGCTCACGCACTTCCTCCTCAGGAACTTGCATGCCCCGCAGGGCCCCCCGCCGCCGATGTTGTTGCCGCTGGGCCCGTTTCGGGAGCTGCCGACTGGTCCGCGGCTGCAGCTCATCTCCGTTCTTCGGGTCCCTTTCCCCCTTCTTTTGCAGATCCGTCGGTCACCCTCCGTCACCGGCCGCGATGCCACTCGCTATATGATGTTGATCAGAGTTTGTCGGAGCTACAGAT
The DNA here is from genome assembly GCA_030544215.1 of Zantedeschia hybrid cultivar. Lineage (NCBI taxonomy): Eukaryota > Viridiplantae > Streptophyta > Magnoliopsida > Alismatales > Araceae > Zantedeschia > Zantedeschia hybrid cultivar. The sequence continues at coordinate 70,427,959 of JARZZO010000002.1, forward strand.
GCAGAAGAGAGAAGGGAAGGTTAGCGGCACAAGGAGAAGGAGAAGAAAGGGGGGGCCAATAAGGTGATGCGTGTGGTGTTTTGCTATATTGTTTAAAAACGGGCAACAAGGAACACCACCAACTTTCTTTCTCTTCTATGGGATCTTGAAGCCTTTAAAGCCACGCCAGTCGCCACCACGGCCCAAGAACCCTAATTTCCTCTTGCTTGCACTCGCTTGCAGCACGTTTGCGTGAAGCAAACACGCACGAGGTCGCTCGCGCCCTCTCTCTCTCTCTTCTCTCTCCCCTTTGCGACTGCTCTCCCTGACGATGTTACGTGCTGCACTTTCACCGCTCAGTAGTGTGAAGGTAAGAAAGGCTCACGTGAATCTAAATAGATGTCTGAAACGGACCCACTCAAACGGGAAACACGATTTGACTAGACAGTGGGGCACCCGGAAACGCAACGTCAACCCGCGTCAGCAGAAGAGCCGCGGCGCGGCACCGCCTGTCCCGGGCACGCAACCTCCATGCGGCCCATGATCCTTGGCACGTGTTGCGCTGGGGCTGAGAGCCCGCACGGGGAGTCCAGCGGGGCTCCCCGTCATATTACTGCATCAAATTATAGGTGTGAAATAGCAACGCCTATATCATCACTAATCTAATGGCTGAATTGACAAAATAGCTGCAAGATCTCCAACCGGCCCCATGGTTCCTCGTGGTGAGCCAAGTAGCATTGGCGTTTTGCCGCGACTAGGGTTAGAATCTCTCTCTCACACTCGACAGCTGCACCACCGCGCCGTCCGGTTCTTGTCAGGTGTCCACTGGACCACCCCCGTCATGGTGGAGGAGAGGGAAGGGTGCAACTGGAACAAGTGGTAGTCTCTCTCTCTCTCTGACTTCTTGCCAGTGGTGTTCTCTGGATTCCCTTGAGTTATCACATAACGACTGCACCATTTACAGGAATCCGGCAAGCATTGTCTTCAGAGTTCAAACAGAAACTGCACTCTTTCGCTTTCTTAGTTGCGTTCTCCTGGGTCTTTTCCGACTCCCCACAGGTTGAGAGGCCATTTCCATTATATAAAGCCCATAAACATCTAACAGCGTGGTCTGATTGCACCATGTTTCCAAGCCAGGTGGCTATTATATATCGCGCAGTATGATTGGGCAGCTATCATTGCATGCATAAACAAGGCTACAAGCCTTAATTTACTCCGACACAATCTTTCAATATCATAAGGTCAAAGTTACACTCACTTTTGGATGGCCCGCTGTAGTATAACTATAAGTTAATTTGTCCAATCAATAATTAGATTCAAGGACATGGCTTAATTCAAAAGCAGAAAAGGTTAAGAAGGATAATAAAGAATGGAAAAAAAAATAGATTTTGAGTATCTGACTTAAGATCATTCATGCTGATAATACTTGAATATAAAGGAATAGTCTCTTAATCTATAATGCTAATTATGTCTGCAGGATGCTGAAGAAAAGGAGCGGTCAATTCTCTCCTCTCTTCGTTACACACGTGATTTGTTAGAATAGTCTTATTTTGGAAAAAAGACAAAATCAAAAAGTGTTTAGAAGATGGTGCCTACTCCACTCATTACCTTAAGGTTTTGAGTTGGATGGCCCAATAACTTCAACATAGTATCAGAGTCCATAGTTACAAATTGAGCCACGCACCCTGTATTTGTGGTCCACGTGACAGAGCCTAAAATCGGCCTGCACGTGAGGGGGCGTGTTAGAATAGTCCTGTATTGGAAAAAAGACAAAATCAAAAAGTATTTAGAAGATGGTGCCTACTCCACTCATTGCCTTAAGGTTTTGAGTTGGATGGCCCAATAACTTCAACATGATTGGCTAAATTAGTATCCATCTTCAAGATCATACAGTCAGCACAAGTCATTTTTCTTTTTGTTTCTTTTTAATTATCAAACTCAAGGACCACTCAAACTTCACATCCATGCCCTCCTATCCTTATGAAAAAAGAAAGAAGAAACAAAAAACAAAGGGAAAGGAGAATTGGTTGTCTCCCATTCTCTGGACCTATCAGATGTAAGTGGTACTGGGGAATTGGGGACTCAGAGAGTTTCCTCCTCCAAGTGATCACAAGCAACAAGCTATAAACATGAGGAACTATGGAAGAGCATTATTCCATAATAAGAGCTAAAATTTTGAAAAGCAAGAGCAGAGAAAAAAGGAAACTCTAGTTAGAAGTGATTGTACTGTCCATAGGATATATAGAATAGAAAATTTGAATCGTAAAATTAGAAGTCCATTGCATATTGCTATTGACCTATAACTAGTTTAGACATCTTTTAATCTATTTTTTTAATATGTAGTTGACGAGGATTGGAATCCGACCAAAGCCCAATATTTTCCTCCTAGTAGAGAAATAATTTTCCACGCAACCGACAATCTCACCTAGTTAGGTAATAATTCCAAGCTCAAGCTGATTCCTAAAATAAGTAATCTCACGGAATATGTTCCATAATCCTATGGCACCTTTGACAAATAACTGGAGGAGTTTTTAGGCTCCCAACAGACTCGAACTAGTCGCCTCCTAAAGGAAGATTAAAAAGTGAAGCTAATAGTACTATCTTGTTGGTTCTAATTTGTTAGTATTGTAAATCAGTCCATTTATGGTGGGAATTCAAAATCTTAATTTGATTAATTTGGAAAAGTTAAAATAATTTTAAAATTCTAGATTTTAATTTAAATTGAATTTTTAAATTCCCGAAGGGAATAAATAGGGAGAATAGGGGCCCCAAAAGCCCTAATGGGCTCTAGGCTGGTTGGCCGGACCTGGTCCAGCCTAGGCCTGGGCTTGGTGCAAGCCCTTGGCCCCAGCCCAGGTGCGCCCACACGGGCACCCTAGCCCAGGGCTAGGCGGCCTTGCCCCTCCCTCCCACCCCCCCTGCGAATAGGGCCAAAGCCCTAGCCGTGCGTAGAGAAGGAACCTTATGCACGACGCTACTGGCTGAGAGGGCGTCATACCAGCGTCGGGCTCTGCCCCGACAGCACCAAGGCTCACCACCACCGACACTACTGCCCGCGAGTGCTCCCCCGGCCATCGTTGGTTACACGGTGGTGGTCAGGGGGTGACCTGGCCCCTCCTCCTCAACCAACCAACGCATGGAGGAGGAAGGAGAAGGGGAGGCCGCCGGCCACCCCCACCACCCCTGACACCCTATTCGGCTCCGACCACGAGTCCGATGGGGGCTGGTGGTGCCGCCAGTGAACCAGGGGTCCAGTGGCGCCCTATTTACGGCCTTCCTTCATCCCCATGATCGCCGCAAAGAACACGATGAACCTAAAATGTTTTCAGGTTTGTTCTTCAAAAAAAAAAAAAAGGAATTTTCAAGCACAATTCATCTTATCAATCACATAAAAATATAGATTGATCTAAAAGCATGGAACATCATCTAGAACTCAAAATCGCGAAGAAAGAAACGGATATAATGGAAAACTCCTCGGCATCTGACACACTTACTCAATGTCAGAAAATCCCTAACCGACTAACTCACTCGGCATCTGATGCACTTATTCAATGTCAGAAAACTCTTTTTTAATAGTGTATGTCCTGGACATGGACTTATATGCATCTAACCCGGAATATTCTCTCTCCTATTATTGAGAGCGAATGATTCCTTATTGAACACACTGTTACTCTTAAGTGGCCAACAAGCCAATATGACTTTGTAATCTCGTTCATTTATTAATATATAATGGCATTATTTCATTATGTGTAAATTCGCATTATTATCATCTCATAATGAAGTCTGTGAATATGTGCGATAGTGATCAGATTATGATGAGATCATACTAGTGAGACTCATCACTTAAATACACATATTCTTAATAGTTCTTAGTCGGAGGATATCCGAGAAGGATATCAGATATCTGGTTAGACTAGTACAGATTACTCTTACTCATATGATGAGGGTGACTGATCTCATAGTCACTTGTATGGAGACACTAAGGCGAATTTATAGGTGCTCAAAAGATAATGAAATCACTGAACTGATCCGACTGAATCGCTGGATGGTATTGTACCTCACTGTCAACTAGCTTGATTCTATTGTCGCAATTGCGTGAATGGTCCTCGAACCTGAGACATCAAGGACACCTTGTCTGTGGACTTCTGTATTTTGACCTTGGTTTATGAATCTCTAACCACATAATTCTAAACGGCCAAAGATCGGATACAGCAGAATATCATCGAAGGGAATTGAGTGTCAATAAGGAATCATTCGCTCTCGGTATTTAGAGAGAGAATGCTCTAGGAAGGATGCGCGGAAGTCCCTAGTCAGGGCGGATGATAATATCGGGAAAGGAGTTTTCCGATATTATACGACAACATCCAATCCAAGTGAGTCGACCGATTAAGGTTTGACAGTACACCATACCCTAAGTTGACTCGAGAGCATTGTACGAATGAAGGATTATATCCACTCGGTAACTGTCGGCGGAAAGGTTCCAACAGTAGGTTACTTAACCCCAATACCTTCCGGGTCTACGCGGTGTTGCTTGGCACCCAATGTGATTGGAGGCCCAATCGAATTTGATGTGCGACATTTATTTGATTGATTAATTAATTAATATTAGTTATTAATTGATTAATTAAGCCAGTTAGGAGTCACTAGACTTATTGGACCATTAACTGGACTGGTTATTGAGCCTAGAGGGTCACACGCAAATGATTCTCAAGACGATGGATAATAAAGTGGGTTTTATATAAACCAAACGTTTTTACGAAAAACCACGCGGTTAATATAAAATGTGGCGAACAAGCTGAGCAGGCCAAGCTGCTGCAAAACCCTGGCCGTCCCCTCCTCTCTTCCTCTCTCTCTCTGGCGCCCCAGGCCGAATACGATCTCCGGGTCTGCTCCGCCACTTCTCTGACTCCAGTCCGATGGAAAATCGTCCGCGCGTTGCGGCGATCGTTGCAACGAACGGCGGAGGCTTCACGGACTGCGAAGAACGACGAACCGTGAGGATATCCACCGTGAGGAGGATCGCGTGGATTTCGTTAGAGGTCGGGCGCTTGCTCGGCTAGCGGTGTCACATCGACGAAACCAATCGGTCATGGATTCGAATCCGCATGCGGTAAGAATCCGATTATCTGATAATCGTTTTAGTTTAATCGAAACGGGAATACGAATCGCTATTTTCGTTTTAATTTCCGTTGCGTGAGCGATTCAGAGAAACGTCAAGAACCCAACAGTGGTATCAGACCCAGGTTCTACTGTTTCTCGTCCCGTTTCGGTCTCCGATTTAATGTTTCCATGCAATTCCATGCGTAAATTCAAAGTTTTTGCTAGATCCGTGTTCATGCGATGAACACAGATTATAAGAATATTTTTAGATTAATATATTCTGCAAAAATCAGTTTTTTAATTTTGGGTTTTTCGTGTTCTTTGATGAAGAACGGGGTTGTTGGAGGCTTCAATCCGATGTCCCCTTGCGATGGGGAGGTGGCCTGGGGTCCTGGTATGACCAAGGATCTCCCGTTCACAGCCGGCACCGGAGGGGCCACAAGAGGTGGCCGAAAGGAGAGGTTCTCTCTTCTTCTTCTTCCTTTGGTTTTGAGAAAACCATAAAACCTAGAAACATAAGAAAAGGGCACGGCCAACAACCCAGCCGGTGCCAGGGGGGGTCGCCGGTGTCGCGACGTCGCCGGCTGGGGCTGGGGGCGCCGGCTGTCGGCCGCCGGGCCCCTGTAAACCCCGCTTCCCGCCGCCATAAAAGTGTTGCAGAAACTAGGGTTTCTGCTGTTAGGGCGTCGGGTTTTGCGGCGGGGGGGCAGGCCAACCGGTCGGGTAGGGTCCCTGGCTGGACTAGGCCCGAGCCTAGGCCGAGCAGGCCCCGAGCCCTGGTTATTTTAAACCTCATTTCCCTCTTTTCTTTTAAAACTCTAAACCTCTTCTCATTTAAAACTCAGTTAAAATTGAGTTTAATTTTAAATTCAAAATTGTTTTGAATATTAAAATTACTATTCAATTTTATATTATTGAGCCTTAATGATTTTTTAAATCATTATTATTAATTTTAAATTGAGTAATTAATGATTTTGAATCATTATCTTATTAACAATTAGTTGTTAAATTAATGAGAGTTAATTATTAGTTTAAATGTTAAATTAATGATTAACCTTAATTTAACTAATTTTAAGAGTTAGATTAGTGTTTGATAATTATTAGTCTAAGTGTTAGATTATTCATTATTAAATCATCTAATTGTTAAATAATTAGAGTTAGTTATTAATTTAAGTGTTAAATTAATAATTAATTTAAATGAGTAATTTAAGTGTTAAATTAGCAGTCATTAATTATTTAGTATTAATTATTTCTTTAAGAGTTAAATTAATAGTTAGCATTAATTAACTAATCAGAGAGTTAGATTAGCATTTATTCGTTAATTTGACTTAATTATTAATTTTAAGTGTTAAGTTAATGATTAATTTTATATTAACTATTCTAAGAGTTAGAATTAGAAATTATTAATTGATTAATATTGATTATTAGTTTAAGAGTTAAATTAGTAATTAATATTAATTTACTAGTCTAATAGTTAGATTAGCAGTTAATAACTAATTAGTGTTTATTATTAATTTAAGTTTTAAATTAATGATTAATTTTAATTAACTGATCTAAGAGTTAGATTAGTAATTAGTTATTAATAGTCTAATTGTTAGATTATTAATATTGATTAATCTAAATGTTAGATTGTCTTAATTTTAGAAATGTTTTAATTTGCATAGAATAATCTGAAAATTATTAATTTGGAGTGTGTGCACATGTGATGTGTGTTTTATACTTTTAAATTTGATTTAATTGCATGTTAAGTTAATTAAAAGAGTTTTTCAAAATTCAAATACCAAGTTTTGATTGGAACCTAACTTTTTGAAAGCCAAAGTTATTTATTTTGAAAATTCTTTTTGTTTAAGCTATGTGATGCGCTTATCATGTGTCGAATGGTTTAAAACACACCGTAGTTATGGATATGCGTTATTTAAATTATTCCTGTAATGAATGGCGTGTGTGGATCGTGAATATATAGTTGAATAGATATTTGTTAATTGTTAATAAATAGAGGTCTGCGTACCTCTCTCTCTCTCTTACTCCGATGTACTTCTACCTCCCTCTCTCTTGTACTCGCCATAAAGCCTTCTTCTATTTTACATGTAAATTTGAAATTTAATTGTAATATGATTGAGGCAACCGAGGAAGGAGTAAGGACGATCCACAGCTGCAACTAAGAAGGTGAAAAGATGTAGATCCTTTGCCTATGTGTTTGCAAAATGATCTAATGTAATAGTTATGTTAGATTTTGTGTGTGTTTGACTATTGGCTCCAGTCAAACTCATTGTGTTATCCATGACTACACTAGACATGTATGAGATGCAAAGTTTTTTTTTTTATTTATTATGAATCAAAGCAGATATAATATTTAGTAAATATATACGATATATTTATATACTATCACCTAGGAGATACCAAGATAAAAGTTATCTAAATACCTTCGTCTAAATTCTAAGCCGTAACGTGAGTAGTTAAGAACTTACCGCGTGGTCCACCATCGTTATAGTCATAAGATTCGAATTATTTTAAGCAGGTTTGTTGTACTACCACAAGGCTTGTTTATTTGTGAGGAGATACTGTAGCTATGACATTAGATGCCTATTTGATCGGGGTAGAGGAACTATGTAGTTTTGTTGTGCTATCCACAAGGGTTGCATGCAAATCTATGCTCGTCTCGTAACGATGGTTAGCTTATACCAGAATTAGTGAATTGTTGTGCTATCTATAAGGCCATTAAATCTCTGGGGACCGAATCTATGATCGGATATTGCAAGGAGTTGTAAGTCCCATGAGATGGGTGCTCTTTGATTGTTTTACAGCTTTATTGTGCTATCCACAAGGTTGTACTGTAAGTCATTGAGATTCTGATTCCCACTAAGAGACTGTCGGTGTCTCCCGTTCTGTATAATTGAGGGTTATACAGTCCGTCGAAAATTAGTGAGAGTTAAAACTTAAACATAAGACCATATCTTGTTTTATATTTAATAACTGAACATCTGCCTAAATAGATCTTATCTCCTATAGGAAATTATATCGTCAAATAACCCACTCCATGGTATACTTGATGTCAATCTTTTGACTTGTCTGAACTACTCTGATTGGCTCAGAAACTTGAAGAATGTCTTCAGATCTGAACACATTACCTACTTTCTTGGAGCTGATCCTCCTACTGAACCGGTATTAGATGCCCTTGAGGTAGAGATGATAGCTAATGATAAAAGGAAGAAGGACAATGTTAAAGGAGTAGTAAAAGGTGACTGCTTCTACTGTAAGCAGAATGGCCACTGGAAGAGGAACTGTAAAGAGTTCTTCAACGATAAAGCTCATGGAAAGGTGAAGCTGTCTGAAGCTTCAGATATCTATATGATAGATATCAACTTGTCAATTAGAGATTCCACATCTTGGGTATTAGATACCGGATGTGCTTATCATATCTGTTATGATATGCAGATACTGACAAGTAAGAGTAAGCTGAGGAAAGGCAAGGTGGAACTGAAACTAGGAAACGGCGCAAAGGTTGCGGCGGTTACTGTAGGGATAGCAAACCTCAGGCTTCCATTGGGAGACGTCATATCATTAGAAGATTGTTATTATGTTCCTAACATAATAAAGAACATTATATCAGTATCTTGTTTGGACAAGATAGGATATAGGTTGTCTATTGAGAATAGAAGTTGTTCGATTTATTATGGTAATAAATCAATAGCTTTGGCATCTTTAGTTAACGGTCTATATCTTTAGATGTTTCTTATTACAATCTTCACATTGATAATGCTCTTAAGTAGAGTAAGAATTTTGTGAACCAAGCCTACATATGGCATTGTAGACTTGGACATATTGGTGAAAGCAGGCTGCAAAAGTTATACAAACATGGATATTTAAATGCATTCGATTATAAATCGTTTGTGACAAGTGAGTCCTGCCTTATGGGAAAGATGGCAAAATCTTCATTTACTGGACATAGAGAACGTGCCAAGGACATTCTGGGATTAATACATTCAGATGTGTATGGTCCCATGTCCACCCAAGCCAAAGGTGACTTCTCGTATTTCATCACTGTAGGCGCCCGGAACGTTTCCCCTTCCCGTCGCAGCGGCGACTAAGCTTTGGAATTTGGGGTTCTTCCCGTCCGTCTCAGCACTGTGGCGATTCAGAAGTGGAGTTAGAGTATAAAGTGTGATCGCCAGGGGCATTACCTTTCGGTCCCTGTGCCCCGCAGGAATGCAGAAAATGATCGCGCGTTGTGTGGGAGCGGGAGACGTCGGTTACTACTTCTCTTCCTCCGGCCGGCCAAAGGGAGAGAGCCCAGTACTCTGCACGCGTCTAGGTGGTAAGGATCCCTGAAAAGGAAAGGCCAGACAAAGGAGAACCCGATTAGAACTGTAACGTGTAAAATCTATCCATATAGATGCAAGAAACTAACTAAAATCAGTGGGAAACACACCGGATGGGTGGTGGGGAGGGAAAGTGACCATATGTTATGGCCACCCACCTCCCGTTTTTTCTTTAGAACCTCTGTGGGGGTAAGGATCACTAAGTCATCCTACGTGCATGCATGCAAATGAAGAGGAGTTGCGTGTGTGGAAGGTGGAGTGGTATTATTAATGCAATGGAATGAGTAAGAAAAAGTAAAAGGAAAAAGTTAGAAAGGCAAGCCCGTTTCCAGATGTAGCCTGAGCTTTCCTCCTTGGAACATCCTCGAGCTTCTCACCAGAAGGTCCCTCTCTGCCCAAAAAGGATCCTTTCTTCCTCTTCACCTCTCACCTCTAACCTCTAACCTCTCCAAAAAGTCTCCCTCCTTTTTTTTTTTTAGTCCCTTCTTAACCCCCTGCTCGAGAGGATGTGAGGGGGTTTAAATAGACGGAGGAAAAAAGAGAAAACAGGGGTCTAAATCCCCGTAAATCACCCTTCAACCAATAGGGAGTGGTCAAGGGTTGGAGATAGTGGTCGCGGCAGTCGCCGGAGTGGGGAGTGGTCGGAGTAGTGGGGAACGAGGGCGGAGAGTGGAGGAGATCGTGGGGAAGACGGAGTCAAGGGGGTGGTTAAGGAGTGGACGGCCAGGTGACATGCCTTCCATTCTTGTGGTGGAAGGCGGCCCGGGTGGCCTTCGAAGGGGGTGGAAGGCGAGGGGTGGCCTTCGAAGGAGGTGGAAGGCAAGGGGTGGCCTTCGAAGGAGGTGGAAGGCAAGGGGGTTGGCCTTCCATGAAAAGGTGGTAAAAAGTGAAAAACATGGCTAAAACGGTGGAAGGCGAGGTAGCTGGCCTTCGAAGGTGGTGGAAGGCAGGGGGTGGCCTTCGAAGGTGGTGGAAGGCAAGGGGGCTGGCCTTCCACGAAAAGGTGAGAAGGAGGACCAAAAGGGTGGACGGCAAGGTGGTTGGCCTTCGAAGGGGGTAGACGGCGGGGGGTGGCCTTCGAAGGCGGTGGAAGGCAAGGGGTTGGCCTTCCACGAAAAGGTGAAAAAAAAAAAAAAAAAAAAAGGTCGGGATTTGATTAATGGGCCTAGCTGGTAGTGGGCTGAGATAGCTGAAATGAGGGGATTTTGGTGATGAAGGGATAATGATGGATTGGGTTCATGACCAAAAGGGTAGTCCAAAATCGGTGTCTACAAATGCCCCTCCGGGACACCTGTTTTGCAGTGGAATGGAATGGAATGATAAATAGGTGTTCCGGAAATCGAAACTGATTTTGGAAAGCCCGAAAAGAGTGAGCTATCCCCAGGGATGATATGCGAATGTAGCAAATGCGTGAAGGCTGGCTATTTGAGTTGCAAGAGTGGTTTAGGAGAAGGAACAAGGTTCAGTACTAGAGAATCACAATCCGTGGGACCCTCGGGTGCTGGGACCGCGAGGCCTTGGCGTACCAGAATATAGCGATCTGGCCCAAGGGGATCTCGAGCATGAAAGGTGTGGGAGTGTGACTTGATGAACTCTCAACACAACGGGCGCGCGGTGGCCTGGCGCATCGTGGGATCGCCAAGTGAGAGACTCTCAAGCACACTTGCTGAAAAGCGGAAGAGGGCTTGCAATTCAAAGGGCTAACAGACACACAACTGCCAGAGTCATAGGTCAGCGATGGTTTAAGCAAAGTGATGAAATTATGGTCCTTGCCCCTAGGGCGGGAATGGTAGATGATGTTTATACAATGCATGCTGGTTTAAAAATTAGAAAACAAATTCCTAATGCAAACAGGAGGAATTTATTGGCCAATCGAATAACTTGGGGAATATAGACTCCTCATTGTTTTGTTTAAAGAGGAACTCAGAGTCTATATGCTCAAAGTTATTAGCCTCCTGTGTCTTCGATGCTATTTGCCTCCGATTCCCTGCAGCTGCAAGAACGCACATCAGCAACGTTCATATTTTCAATAATCACAACATTACATATCAAATTGCAGGAAAATAAGAAGCAAACGTTTTGTTTCGAGTCGAAGCCGATATGGAAGATATGGCTATTCTATCGGTAGAATGCCAATCCTATATGGCTTCGACTCGAATTCCGAGGTGGTCACCTTAATTGTGGGGTGAGGTTACCTCCTTGAAGGGAGGAGAGAGAGGCATCTTGTCCTCTCGTGGACTTTTCTTTCAAAGTGATAGAAGGCCAAGGGCTTGCCTTCCACGAAAAGGGGAAAAGAAAGGGATGTAGATGCCTTTCCGTTTTTTGCGTGGAAAGTGTTGAGGTTATCCCGAGATAATAAGAAGGGTTGTTGTCGCAGGGTCCTCTTCCAGAATTCCACTTTTCCTGTGCAAGGATGGCCTCGTCTTCTGCTACTGCCAGAGGACCTGAAGTTTTGTCTGATGTGGATGGCCACCTGAGCAACCTGGTGGCCCGCGGACAGGTACACTAGGACCTTTATTTTATTTGCCTTGTCTCTCCCTTCTTTTTGTGTTGATTTTTGATTACCTTGCAGCCTCTCCCAAAGTTCCCCGATGCTAGGCATACCCGCAAATATGCCTGGCTCGCAGCCCTGTTGGAGGTGATAACGTTGAGCATGAGGGTGTACATGCACCGATGGAACCTGACACGCTCCATCGTGTTTGCAAAGTGGTTTACTGCCATCCATTGGCACTGGGAAGGATTGGGCGCGCTGCTGGAGTTGTGGCACCCGGAGACCCACACCTTTGTGTTTAGGGAGTTCGAGGCAACAGTCTTGCTGGAGGAGGTGGAGACCTTCTATGGTTGGGAAGGCCTAGCCGCTGGTGATCCCTCTGGCTTGCCTTCGTGGGAAGAGACCTTTGCTGACATTGTACGAGATAAACGGGAGGCATGCCGTATGGCTAACAGCCGAGGGATCCTCGTTGACCGCCTTGCATATTGGTTGATCCGGGAAATTAAGCGTAAGGTGGTCGAACCTGAAAGGCTGATGCGAGGTGTGTGCTTGGTTCTTGGGGGAGTCCTGTGGTTCCCCACTACAGGCTCGGTACTAGAAAAGGAATACGTGAGCGTGCTGAGTTTACTGCAGAGAGGCCACTCCCTTGCCCCGGTGATCTTGTCACACCTGTACGGAGGGCTCAGCCATATGAGCATGGGGCGGTCTGCGAGAGGAAGTTTGTTCACTTTGCAACTATGGATGGAAATGCATGTATCCTTCGACTTTGATGAAAGTGTAGCTTCTGCCTCAAGAATATTTCAGCACAGTGCATGGTATCCTGCACGCTCACTTCTTGGCCCCGAGGATCAAGTCAGGTGTCTCACAGCTCACCTCAAGACGCGGGACGACTGGCGTGATTACCTAAACTTCCTGCCTGTGGAGAACTTCATATTCGTCCCAATGATCCTTCGGAACACGGAGTTTACTACGAGGGCTTCTCGCGATCGTGAGTTGTGGCTGATTGGACCCAATGAGCTGGTTGTGTATCAGGGACATCGCTGTCATCTTCAGATCGGCATTCCCAGACAAATACCATTCCCTGCCTTACATGATACTCTGATCGTGCTGCGACACACTGGGTATGCGAGAGAGGTTCAGGCCATAGAGCGGCTCCGACGTGCATGGCGGCGTCACTCCAGGTTCACCAAGGCACGTCTTGACGTAGCAGAGACTTCGGAGGAAGTCACAAAATATGTAGGCTATTTGGCCAATATCCGTCCTGCTGTCTGTGCCTTTTTTATGGGGCGCAGAGCTTTGGAGTAATGTAGCCTTCAATTTTCAATGAATAAAATCTTATTGTCCCTGAAATTCCTTTTGCACATGTGAGCAATCTACCTCCGAGCTGCTTGATTGATTATGGATGGGCAGGCTCCTGGAGAGCGGACGGGCAGCCAGCACGTGGCTGTCCGTGGCGGTGGACGGCCAGCGCGTGGCCGTCCGTGCGCTGGCGGACGGCCAGCTCGTGGCCGTCCACGCCCGCGGACGGCCAGCGCGTGGCCGTCCGTGTTATGGCGGACGGCCAGAGCATGGCCGTCCTCTTGGGGTTTAACAAGACTTACCCGGCCCTCTCTTCTTTCTCCTGGCTCCTTTCTTATTCTTCTTCTTCTCTTTTCGTTCCGACCTTCGAAAGAGCACGTCCATGGCGAGGGTGTGGCTTCCCCGTGCTCTTAGGAGGAGGAGGGCCGGCGGCGGCGAGGAAGCGGGTCCGAGCGGCGGCGGCGGCGGCGAGGAAGCGGGTCCGAGCGGCGGCGGCGGCGGTGGCGGAGACGAAGTCATCCGCGCAGGCGACGCCGAGGACACGTACGGAGGTGAAGAAGACGCTGCCAGCGGCAGCAGCAATGGTGGCGGTGGTGGCGGCGATGCCGGAGAGGAGGGAGAAGAGGAGGCGGCGGTGGAGGAGGACGAGGAAGACGAAGGCGACGGAGAGGACGGCGGCGGCGACGAGGCGCCCCCGAAGAAGAAGGTGAGTTTTTATCTTTCTTTGAAGCATTGGGAGGACGGCCGGAGGAGCCGCCGTCCGTGCGGACGGACGGCGGACCGCGCCGCCGTCCGCCAGGACGGGCGGCGGGCCGCCCCGCCGTCTGCCTGGGCGGATGGCTGGCCTGTTCGCCGTCCGTCCAGACGGGCGGCAGGCCATCCCACCGTCTGGCCAGAGGCTCAAATGCCCTTATTTTCTGATGCTGTTTGGATTTTTTTTTTTTTTTTTTTTCAGGGTCCTCAGAGAGTCCGAGGCCGTGTTTCATGGGAGCTGGTCTGGGCCTGGTATCACGCGCTGCCTGATCAGCTGATCTTCCAAGTGGATGCTTTCGGGTTCGGGCCGTTGTTCCGAGTCCGACCATTTATGGTGGATGCGCCCTTCCTAGTGGCTCTCAGGGAGCGCTGGGACGACAGATGCAGGGCCTTCGTCATGCCTTGGGGACACATGTTGCCCACGCTGGAGGACGTCTCCTTCTTGACAGGTCTGCCAGTTATTGGAGATCCAGTAGTGGGTCCCGAGCTTAGGGACTACAGGCAGTTGTCCGATCGACTCCTAGGTGAGGGATATTACAGGATCCAGGGGGCACTGTCCCACATTCCTCTTGGGTACTTCGCCCGATCTGTGGGTTTGAGCCGGGTGAGGCGGATGCCGAGTGAAACCCTGGAGGCTTTTGCAGAGAGAGTGGAGGCACTCCTAGACTTGGATGGTCGATCGGACGATGAGAACCTGCGGATCTTCCTCATGTTCTTCTTTGGGAGACTGCTGTTTGCCACAGCTTCAGATAGAGTTAATCTGAAGTATTTGCCACTACTGGAGGATCTTCAGGCAGCGAAGAAGATGGCGTGGGGAGCTGCCATGCTAGGTCATCTTCTCTCCCACCTGGTGAGCTACCGCCAGGGTTCTGGCAACTTGGGTGGGTTCACCCCTTTTCTCCAGGTAATCTTCTTAGCTGTGATTCTCCATTCCTTTTGTTGATTGGTACTGACTGTATTATCTCTTGCAGATCTGGGGTTACACCCGCTTTCCCATTGGCCGTGGGAATGTCTCAGCGGATCGTGAGGGATGGACCCCTCTGATGGCACGGTGGGAGGTGACCCGGGACTATCGTCCAGTGGCGTACCGTGTGGAGGGCATCCGCGCTCAGCTCGATACCTTCCCTCCTCATATGGTGAGTGACTTGAAATATATGTGCATTTGAACAAATGATTAAGCCTAATTCTTTGTTCAATTTAGGTGGTGTGGATGCCATATGCAGAGGAGGACCTGGCCGATCATCCGTGGGTGTCCCAGAGCCTTTCTCAGTTCCGGCGGGAGGTGCCCCTGCTGTGCGTAAACATTTGTGATGGCCTCTTCGTCCGGATGGCGTACCGCACATGGGGATGGCATCAGCCTCTACTCGTCTACCCAAGCTATCCTGATACGAACCGAGGTCGCCGCCGATCTTCTGCTATTGGTCAAGATTGGCGAGTAGTGAGGCAGGCTGAGATTGCCATATGGCACCGCACCGGGGATGCCCTACAGGAGGACAAATCTCTGCGGAACAGCTTCAAGTATTTGGGGGATTATTCCCGGCGGTACTCAAACCGCATGTTTCTGGATACCCGGCGGGTATGTCACTTTAACCCTTCAGTTTCTTGCACTTAAATTCTCCCTGGACCAATCTTAGTGATATTCTTGTAACAGATGCCTGAGACTGAAGCTATCGAGATCTTAAAGAGTCAGAATGAGCTTCTAGTTCTACAGACGAGCGATCTGCTTACCCAGATTGGAGAATTGGTAAGAAGTCTGATTTTGAGTTATGATATAATATTGCCCACCTTTGTGAAAACCTTTGTGATGCAGAGAGAGGCGCTAATCCGCCATGGGCTGCGAAGTGATCCATGTGCGGGCTCATCATCCCAGGGGCCAGCTGTCCCAGTTGATTGTGAGACAAGACTACAGGATGCTCTCCGCCGGGCGGAAGCCCGAGAGGCTGATCTGGCACAGCAGGTAAGATTTGTTCTGCTCTTGTGTTATGATGATTGAGCATGTCTGACCCTGAGTTTCTTCTTCTTTTACAGCGCCAGGAGTTGGAGGCCGCTTTGGCAAGGGCGCAGGAGTTGGAGAACCTCAACCAGCAGTTGAGGGACCAGGTTTTGGAGGAACGGACGGCTCGGGCCAGAGCGAGCGAGGGATCCCACCCGGACGTGTACTGGGAGGGTAAGATGGCTGGCCTGCAGGAGGAGCTGGCGAGGTCGCAGACAGAGGCGCGGGAGCTTGATTTCAAGTACCGAACCTTATGGGACCGGGTGATGAAGAAGGGGCGAGAACGAGCCATGAGATCCGGCACTCAGAGTCCAGGAGCTCGTCCCCCCATTCCTGCCCCATCAGCTGGCCAGGCCCCTACTGGGAGTTCCGTCTTCAGAGATCTTGACTCCCTGTTAGCTGAGGATGCGTGGAGAGCATTACGACCTACGGGCTCATCGGGGTCTATGCGCCCAATTTCCGGACATCGTCGTGCTCGTGAGGAGGATGCCGAGAGCCAGATGAGGCACCCTTCTCGGGATAGGAGAGATGATGATGCGGAGGAAGGGGGAAAGGATTGAGAGGGTACCAACGCAGGGGTATGCCCCTGTGTCGTGATGATGTATGATTATGATGCTTGCATATTTCGATATCCACATGGGCACTTCTTTGTTCCGCTTTCTGTTCGTACCTGTGATGCCTGCATGCACAACATTAGGGGAAACTGTTAGTAGTATCTGTTTTCGGCCCCTTGCCCAAAAAAGAGCAACTACCTTTTCCCTAGCCTTCGCATAGGGTCAAGGGGCCGTGTCCTACTAACCAGACAAATGGAGAAATATGAATGTGTGATGCAAATTAGATGTCTGATAAAGCATATTTTGTTCCCGTCTACCTGGTGACTACCCAAAGTCAGCCTAGTCACGTGATAAAAAGGGAAATGCACACTCAACTTCCCAGGCATCCTAAGCTTGCATCTAGATTGATTTGGGCCTCTAGACTCCTCGAACTGACCTTGACCGGTTAAGACTCATACTTATGACAATACCGTCATGCCATGTTTAGGCTCCCAGCTGCTTCCGACCACCAAGTTTACCCAAAAAGTTTTCGAGGTAAATGATCTGCCCGACCCGGGTCTCTTTCCTCACAATCTAGAAGGTATATGGTGGAACACCTTGGAACCCTAACGGTCAACCGCGCGACGCTGACCCGGAATCAGACGCCGTCGCACCGATTGGTGACGCGCATGCATTGACCTAAGCCCGAAGTTGGAAGAGTACACATTGAGATTATGGTTAAGAAACTAGTTCACCAGAAACATCGACATTACTCTTCACCCATATTGGACTCCTGTGATCATGTGAGCATGTGACGATTTTTTAAAACGACCCATTTTGAAATGATGTTCAGTCTTTAGATAGCTATCTCGTGCTGAACCTTGGGGGAGAAAAAAGTGAAGAAATTGTGGAGACAAACTTCACAGGAGGATCGACAAAACCGTTAAAAGGGGGAGCTGTGACAAAACGGACCCCTTTTGACCTCTTAGATGCCCCTATTTCGACTTTTCAGGCCTTTGGTAAATTTTATGGCCAGGCACGGTCACGACCAGGCTTTTTTCACGATTGCTTGAACCCCTTTTTCTTTTGTTTGTATTTCTTTTCTGCTCTTGACATTTTTGGGGTTATTTGATATTCTGCCTGCGGGGACACTGCCCTCTTCACGTGCTCTGATCCTTTACATTTCATTTCTGGGCCCTTTTTTGTTGAGGGATTACATCTATCGGGTTTTTTGAGGAACCGCAATTTGCTGAGCTCGACCGTTTAAGGGTGTCAACTGTCCTGATCGGTCGAGAGACGAAGAGCAAATGTTGCATTTGACAGTGCACTAAAGACTTGGAACTCATTTTAAACGGGTTTTCTTTGAAAAACGTGCAGGTGTGTGCATCTCATGATGAGCATAGGAATCCGTATGAAAGTAAAGTAGACACGTCCAAGGTTCTGGTGGACCAAAACCTTAGCCAAACCTCAATGTTAATCCGACCTATCATGCAACTAGACCTAGACAGGGGGTTACATGGTAGTCACCAGATAGTTGGATTTTTTTTATTTATTTATTTTTATTATTATTATTATTATTATTATTTATTTTATTTTTTCATAGGAGTATGTACATATTTACAACTATTTTTGATGGTTTTTGGATATTTGATTTTTTTTGTGTTTTCATGGATAAAACTTCTTCAAATATACCCCGTTCCATGGGTGGGGCAATTCCTCTCCTTTCTCATTGATTAAGCGGTAAGCGTTACCTGAGTACGCCTCCTTGATTACGAATGGACCTTCCCAGTTTTCTTGCAATTTGCTCCTGGGACCAGGAATTTTGATCATTTTTCTCTTAAGAACCATTTCCCCAATTCCAAACTTTCTTTCAAGAACCTTTTTTGCATAGAATCTTGCAATCCTATTTCTGTAAACCTGGGCGTGATTTGCCGCCATCATCCTTTTTTCGTCTAACAGTTCCAGTTGGGTTAACATGGCGTTATGACGCTCGGCGTCACTAATTCCATTGTCCAACTGTACTCTTAGAGAAGGGAAGAGAATCTCATATGGGAGTACCGCATCCGTTCCGAATGTGAGTGAATAAGGTGTTTGTCCAGTAGGGGTTCGGACAGAAGTACGGTATGCCCAAAGAGCTTCTACTAGGCGATCAGGCCAGTCTGAATAATTATGTGATCTGCAAGTTCTTTTAATGATTCGAATGAGGGTTTTATTGGTGGCTTCAGCCTGACCATTCCCTTGTGGGTAGTAAGGCGAAGAATGATGCAAATTGATGCCATACTTACTGCACATGTCCTGGAGCTCTTGGGAGATAAACTGGGGTCCATTGTCGGTGATGAGGTCACGCGGTGTCCCGAACCTGGCGAGGATGTTGCGCTTGATGAACTTCACCACCGTGGATGCTTTGATTTCTGCAAATGCTTCCGCTTCAGCCCATTTAGTGAAATATTCAGTGGCAGTTAGGATAAATGATTTCCTTTTTGTTTCACCTGATCGATCCTCCAGAGGTCCTATAACGTCGAAGGCCCACATGGCGAAAGGCCACGGGGAAACGACGGATTTGAGAGATGAAGAAGGTGCATGAACCTTGTTAGCGTGTAACTGGCATTTCAGGCACCTTCGAACGAATATGGCACAATCGGCCTCCATTGAAGGCCAGTAATAGGACATGAGGAGCTTCTGGGCTAAGGCACAACCATAGGCATGACCGCCACAATCACCGGCATGGGCTGCCTCTATGACATGATGAATTTCGGTATCATCTAGACACCGAAGAAGTACTCCGCTAAAGGATCTCCTGAAAAGGTGGCCGCCTAAGATAAGGTATCGCTGAGATGCACGGCGGATAGCCTTACGATCAGAGGATGTAGCATAAGATGGGAATGACCTATCGCGGAGATAGTTCATGATATCGAAATACCATGGATTCCCATCATCCCAATCAGGGGCGAGTTCATCCGTGATAGCGGAGATATGCTCGGATGGACAAAGGAATTGCTGGAACCAAGGGTCCCGGAGGGAAGGCAAATCTTGCTTGTGCAGGATGATGGTGGCTGAGCTTTTGGTGGCAGGAATCACTAAAGCTGAAGATAGGGAGGCCAGGGCATCTGCTAGGATATTCTGAGACCTAGGCACATGCACATAGGTAATCCTTCTGAAGCGCCTAGTAAGTGACTTTACCAACTCCTGATATGGCTTCAGTTTTGAATCCCGGGTTTGGTACTTGCCCACGGTTTGACGGAGGATTAGTTGAGAGTCTCCAATTATTCTCAACTCTAAGACATTAAGAACCAATGCCAATTTTAAGCCAGCTAGGAGAGCCTCATATTCAGCAACATTATTGGTTACTGAGAAGGAGAGTTGGCAAGCATGCGGAATACTTACCCCTTCTGGAGATACGAGGACCACTCCTATCCCACTGCCTTGGGAATTAAGTGCCCCGTCAAAATGAAGGACCCAGGATGGAGTATCATCCACTATTAAGCCCAACTCCTCATCCGGGAATTCTTCGTTGACAGGTGAAAATGTGGGCAATGGGTGATGAGCTAGGTGCTCGGCAATTGCTTGCCCCTTCACAGCCTTCTGATTTACATAGGTGATGTCGAATTGATTCAAGAAGGTCTGCCATCGCACCAGCCTATCTGTTACAACTGGCCGCTCTAGCAGATATTTGATCGGGTCCACTCTTGCTAGAAGTTTGACCTCGTGGGCGAGGAAGTAGTGTTTCAGTTTCTGCACTACCCAGACGACGGCCGCACATGTCCTTTCTATGGCAGTGTATCGCTTTTCGGCATCATTGAAAAGCTTGGACAAATAGTACACTGCTCTTTCCTTTTTCTCGTCGTCTAATTGAGCCAATACTGCACCAGCTGATTCTTCAGTAGTGGAGACATATAGCAGTAGAGGCCGCCCCGAGATAGGAGCCATAAGGACTGGAGGGTTGAGGAGGTAACTCTTTAATTCATCGAAGGCCTTTTGACACTTATCACTCCAAATGAACTTTGCCCCTCCTTTTAATAAATCGTAAAAGGGTTTGCATCTCACAGAGTGTTGAGATATGAACCGTCTGATGAATTGCAAACGGCCGATGAGACCCTTTACATCCCTGACATTCTTAGGCGGGGGCATTTCCACTATTGCCTTCACTTTGTCTGGATCGACCTCAATCCCTCTTCTACTCACCATGAATCCCAGCAATTTCCCTGAAGAAACACCAAATACGCACTTCTTTGGGTTCATTTTAACTGGTGTTCCTTCGATCTCTGCATTACAGCCCTAAGGATTTGAGCGTGCTCCTTCCTAGTTTTGGATTTCACCAAGATATCATCTACATAGACCTCCATATCAATGTGAATCATGTCATGAAAGATTGCCATCATAGCCCTTTGGTAGGTGGCTCCAACATTCTTAAGTCCAAATGGCATGACCATGTAGCAATAAGTTCCCCATGGAGTTATGAAGGATGTTTTCTCCTGATCTTCCTCAGCTAGTCTGATCTGATTATACCCTGAAAACCCATCCATGAAGGATAACATCTCAAATCCAGCCGTGTTATCAACCAGCAAATCTATATGAGGTAGTGGGAAATCATCCTTTGGGCAAGCTTGATTGAGGTTGCGAAAGTCTATGCAAACTCTAACCTTTCCGTCCTTTTTTTGCCACAGGGACGATATTAGCTACCCACTTAGGGTAGAGTACTACCCGGATGAACTTGGCCTTGTGTAGTTTGTCAACCTCTTCTTTTACTTTAAGTGCTAATTCCGGTTGTAGCCGTCTCAACTTTTGTTTCACGGGTTTGGCGTCGGGTTTGAGGATTAGCCGATGTTCTACCAGTTCTGTGTTTAATCCAGGCATGTCCTCGTACGACCAAGCAAACCCATCACGGTGCTCTTGGAGCACGGCTATTATGGACCCTTCTTCTTCTGGACTCAAGCGGGCACTAATTAGCACTATCTTCGGATCCTCCTTCGTTCCGAGGTTGACTTCTTTAGTGGGTTCGTCGATGGCTGATGAAGGTTCATCAAACCGTCTTGCCCCACTCACAAGTGGTTCGACCAAGTCATCCACCTCTTCCTCTTCACTAAGCTCGAACACACCTAAACCATCATTGCAAGACTCTTTTTTCATTACCTCCAGTGGTTCGGAGATGACCCCAGTCTGAAGATACTTATCCAATTTTTCCAAATCTCTGCACCTATTTGCTAACTCCTGGACTAAGAACAAAGGAACTTGCCTAGTCCTATAATTTCTAGACAAGGAGGAAACTAACCTAGTTCCTAAACTACTATGTACATGGTTTGGAGAACAGGTCAATTCTGTCCTGGATGGGACAAGAGTAGACCCTTGTGACAAAGATTCCATGACGGCAGGGCTCCCCCACCGCACAGGCTCCTCGAAAGTAATTTCCCCTCCAGCGGGATGGGAATTGGACTTTTTTTTTCGTGACCGAACGCATGTAGCATGGAACACTCTGAAGAGCTAGCGTTGGTCGGAGCTGAGAGCATCGGGACGGTAGGCGTAGCTGGAGCTGGCTCATCCCGGGCCAAGAGAAGCCCTACCGTCGGTCTGGCTGATTCATAGAACAAGGAGGATAAGCCAAAGTCCTCCTCTTGATGGTCTTCATAACACTCTCGCACCTCTTCTTCTATCTTGGGTAATTCCTGCCTCTTCTTTATGAAATGATTCATGAGGGACCATCCCCTTGTTTCTTTTGGTGGTTCAACAAACTTATATCCCAGGCCACACCCCCCAATGACAGGGTTCTCTGAGATGGGGTCACGGATTCCTTGCTCTTCTTTCCCTAACCCAGAACCTAAGCTATATCCCATCTTACTCATGAGCTGCCAACCTATACCCGACCTAGGCCTCAGGTGGGAATTCACTGATGAAAGGACAGGCTCTTTGCCTTTCCTGGAAGTTATCATGGATGGGATTTGCTCTGCCGTCACCGAGTCCAATGACTCGATGTAGGGAGTGCTTTTAACCTTCACAATTTTCCCGTTATACGGGAACTTATAGCACTGATGGTTGGTAGATGGGACTCCTAAGGTTTGGTCCATCCATGGCCTCCCTAAAATGGCCTTGTAGATTGGCTTAACGTCCAGAATGTAGAATTCCGAGGTCATGGATGCCGGGCCGATTTCTAGTTGGAGGAAGATCTTCCCGTCTGCTGGTCTCTGGGAATTGTCATAAGCTGAGACCATCATAGAGGTTGACTCAACCTTCTCTGGGTCTATCCCTATCCTTTTGAGGGTCTTAAGGGGACAGACATTGATGGAGGCACCGGTATCCAATAGAATGGAATCTACTGAATGACCGTTAAGGATGGCGGTTAAGCATAGAGGGAGAGATCGGCACTCAGGAGGAGCTAGATCCTTTTCAGGGAAAGAGATCATAGGAGTCTGAGTAACTGAGAGTATGGCATTAGTGACCCCGCCACTAGGAAGATCTTCATTAACTGTGATCTGTTGTAAGAAATTGAACAACGTCTCCCTATGTGTGGGAGACCTGCGGATAAGCTCAAGGATGGAGATCTTAGCGGGGGTTTTCTCTAGATGCTGAAGTATGTCATACTCAGACTGGGTGCTCCCTTTGGCAGGGAATGAGCTATCTTGAGAATCCAGAGGCTGGCTCGGGGGAATGATGCGATTCCTGAGCGTTACCCCTACTGTGATTGGGTCTGTTTCCAATAGTGACCTAATGGGATTGAAACTGATCATTGAATCATGGTTCTTGTTTGGACAAAAGACAGATAAGGTGGGTCCCTCGGCTGTGATTGGAGGAATCTGCACGAGGGAGACCGGCTTGAGGGTTGCCGATCGCTCTTTGGGTCGGATTAGAACCAAAGGCTCATTAGGAGAAAGCGTGGAAACCTCTGGGGTAGTCCCTTTAGTTTCGCACAACCAAGTGGGGTTTTGGTGTTTTATCCCGGACCCTTCATATTCCCAGTACTGCTCCCTACGAACTGTCACGGGCTCCAAGTCATTGATCAGTGTGTTGATCTTCCCTTGAGAGCCGGAGTGGTCTTGACCTACTTGATGAGAAGGTAACGGGTCCTTCACGATCTCCAGTTCTTTCTTAGCCTTTAGAGCCTCAATGGCTTTTCTCATGTCTTCCCAATTTATCCTCCCTTCATCATTCAAGTCATACACCCAGTCTCTGAAGGTGAAGCAATTATATATGGTGTGTCCCGTGATCCTATGGTAAGGGCAATACCTGGAAGAGTCCGTATTGCGCGGGACACCTTCCTTCGGAGGCGGAAGTTGAATGGCATTGCAGGCCATCAAAGCATAAAAGATATCCGCCAGTGATTCCGGCAGAGGTGGGTACGAGGCCCGCTTAGCCATAGGACGACTGTAGTTAGTCGGGGGAGGGACGGCTGAGTATTGCTTCTGACTGGGCTGAGTATCAGACTTAGAATGAGAATTGGTAACCCTGGTCGGTGGTGCTAGCATGCTGACCTGTTCATTGATGGTAACTCCTTCTGTGGTAGGAGCTGATGTGGTTTTCTTATTCCTACTTCTATTTTCAAAGAATGAGGGCAGAGTTGAGTCTCGAATTTGGGACTGAACGACCCTAGCCCTATTGTATAGCTGCGCGAACGTCTGAAGTTCACTGAGCATAAGGATTGCCCGAAGCTGGGGAGTAGCATTATTAACAAGCATGGTGACTGCTTGTGCCTCAGGAATAACGACCTCTGCTCTAGAAGCCATAGCCCTCCACCTGTTAGCGAAATGAGTGAAATCTTCGTCAGACTT
Organism: Zantedeschia hybrid cultivar; assembly: GCA_030544215.1. Lineage (NCBI taxonomy): Eukaryota > Viridiplantae > Streptophyta > Magnoliopsida > Alismatales > Araceae > Zantedeschia > Zantedeschia hybrid cultivar. The sequence goes on from JARZZO010000002.1 coordinate 70,452,183, forward strand.
CATCTTCTCCATTACTAGATCGAACAAGGTGGGGGGTAAGGCTGCCATATGGTTGAAGTGGGTGATGAACCTCTCAGAGACCATGTCGAAGTTGATCAGGTCAGTAGCTGGCAAAGAAGAGAACCACCTCAAGGCTTCTCCCTCGAGGGACTTTTGGAAAAGGTGGACCAGAAGGACTCTATCGAAGAGCCACTGATGGGAATCCATGAGAAACCCAGACAAATGATGATGGGGGTCAGTGGTACCATCGTACTTTCTGTACTTAGGTACCTTAAACCCTTGTGGAAAATAAGCTGGGGGGAGCTTGCAGTAGCTCGAGAGAGAATATGGCTGCCTGAGGTTGAGATTCTCGGCCATGAGTCGCCGTACACAATTCTCGACCTCATTTTTATAGACGAACTCCTCCTGCTTGGGAGGTGTAACCTGATTGATGGGGTTGAAAGGAATCGTATGAGTGGGCATGGTTAGACCCGGCTGAGGTCTGCTAGAAGATCCTTGGAATTGGGTTTTCCGAGGAGTGGCATCCTGAATCTTGCCACGAGAAGCCAACTGGATGAGTTGATCCGGAGTATAGCGTGATAGGACGGCAATGAGTTCCGGATCTTCTCCAGGGTTTTGGAATGTTCTACTGGAGATTACTGGCTCATCTTCTCCTTGTGAGGTAGAAGATTCATCGGAATCCTTTCTCTGAGGACCTTCTCTGGATGCTTGGAGCATCCCTATGAAGGTCTGTTGTGGATCTTCTTCAATCTCAAACAAAGGATTGTGAACGACATTGCCACCGAACTGGTCCATGTCATCATACACAGCATTGACATACATCCGGTTCATTATGAAGTACAGGTCCTAATTGTTTTTAGGTTTCACTTGAAATGTTTGCCAACGTTTTATGAAAGTTGGTCTCTAACAAAACAAGTTTAATCCTTAACGACCCTTCACTTTTTTTCAAAATTTGTTACACTGGGATTCAATTAGGTGTCTTCAAATTTGAGGCAATCCACTGACTTCTCACACAAACCCCAAAGGTTCCTATAGGGTGGTTTCGGGTACAACCTGCTCGGCGGCCAAGTGGGAATCCCTGGCTCGCGGAGACTGACGGAGGTTCCCAACAGAATAAGACTAGTCGCACCCGAGTGGGAATCCTCAGGTGGAGAGTCAAATCCTGCGGGAGAGGTAACTAGAAGTGTGATGCCGGCTCTTCCTTAAAAACCCCCGCGGAGAGCACCCCAAAACCCACACAGTTGACAAACAGGAAGTCAGAGCATCCAACAGTTCAACACAACAGGCAACAGCACATCGTGCATGAACAGTAGCAGCAAGCAGAAAGAGACAGGTAACAGCACATCGTACATGAACAGTAGCAGCAAGCAGAAAGAGACAGAACCGACGAGGATCGACGGCCACGGGCTGGCCGTCAATGGGGACAGACGGCTAGGCGCTAGCCGTCCAAAGGTATGCCGACGGCCAGGGGATAGCCGTCCAATGGAAGGTGGACGGCCAGCGGTTAACCGTCAAAGAGGTTGGATGGCCAGGAGGTGGCCGCTTAGAAGTCGACGACCAGGGGTTCGCCGTCTACTGGGTCGGACGGCCACGTGTTGGCCGTCCACGGACGGTTTCGACGGCCGACTGGTGGCCGTCCAGAAGGTCCGACGGCCGGGTGATGGCCGTCCAGGGGATTCGACGGCCGGGGTCCGGTCGTCCAGTGATTATTGAGTTCAGGATCCTTACCTTCTTTTCCTTTTGAGTGCGACGCGTGCAGTGAGCTACAGAGGTCCCATCGTGATCGCCAGATGGCTGTAGGCGCCCGGAACGTTTCCCCTTCCCGTCGCAGCGGCGACTAAGCTTTGGAATTTGGGGTTCTTCCCGTCCGTCTCAGCACTGTGGCGATTCAGAAGTGGAGTTAGAGTATAAAGTGTGATCGCCAAGGGCATTACCTTTCGGTCCCTGTGCCCCGCAGGAATGCAGAAAATGATCGCGCGTTGTGTGGGAGCGGGAGACGTCGGTTACTACTTCTCTTCCTCCGGCCGGCCAAAGGGAGAGAGCCCAGTACTCTGCACGCGTCTAGGTGGTAAGGATCCCTGAAAAGGAAAGGCCAGACAAAGGAGAACCCGATTAGAACTGTAACGTGTAAAATCTATCCATATAGATGCAAGAAACTAACTAAAATCAGTGGGAAACGCACCGGATGGGTGGTGGGGAGGGAAAGTGACCATATGTTATGGCCACCCACCTCCCGTTTTTTCTTTAGAACCTCTGTGGGGGTAAGGATCACTAAGTCATCCTACGTGCATGCATGCAAATGAAGAGGAGTTGCGTGTGTGGAGAGTGGAGTGGTATTATTAATGCAATGGAATGAGTAAGAAAAAGTAAAAGGAAAAAGTTAGAAAGGCAAGCCCGTTTCCAGATGTAGCCTGAGCTTTCCTCCTTGGAACATCCTCGAGCTTCTCACCAGAAGGTCCCTCTCTGCCCAAAAAGGATCCTTTCTTCCTCTTCACCTCTCACCTCTAACCTCTAACCTCTCCAAAAAGTCTCCCTCCTTTTTTTTTTTTAGTCCCTTCTTAACCCCCTGCTCGAGAGGATGTGAGGGGGTTTAAATAGACGGAGGAAAAAAGAGAAAACAGGGGTCTAAATCCCCGTAAATCACCCTTCAACCAATAGGGAGTGGTCAAGGATTGGAGATAGTGGTCGCGGCAGTCGCCGGAGTGGGGAGTGGTCGGAGTAGTGGGGAACGAGGGCGGAGAGTGGAGAAGATCGTGGGGAAGACGGAGTCAAGGGGGTGGTTAAGGAGTGGACGGCCAGGTGACATGCCTTCCATTCTTGTGGTGGAAGGCGGCCCGGGTGGCCTTCGAAGGGGGTGGAAGGCGAGGGGTGGCCTTCGAAGGAGGTGGAAGGCAAGGGGTGGCCTTCGAAGGAGGTGGAAGGCAAGGGGGTTGGCCTTCCATGAAAAGGTGGTAAAAAGTGAAAAACATGGCTAAAACGGTGGAAGGCGAGGTAGCTGGCCTTCGAAGGTGGTGGAAGGCAGGGGGTGGCCTTCGAAGGTGGTGGAAGGCAAGGGGGCTGGCCTTCCACGAAAAGGTGAGAAGGAGGGCCAAAAGGGTGGACGGCAAGGTGGTTGGCCTACGAAGGGGGTAGACGGCGGGGGGTGGCCTTCGAAGGCGGTGGAAGGCAAGGGGTTGGCCTTCCACGAAAAGGTGAAAAGAAAAAAAGGTCGGGATTTGATTAATGGGCCTAGCTGGTAGTGGGCTGAGATAGCTGAAATGAGGGGATTTTGGTGATGAAGGGATAATGATGGATTGGGTTCATGACCAAAAGGGTAGTCCAAAATCGGTGTCTACAATCACGTTCATCGACGACTTCTCAAGATTCGGCTATTTGTACTTAATGAAGTACAAATCAGAAGCGTTTGAAAAGTTCAAGGAGTTCAAGAATGAGGTAGAGAAGCAGTCAGAAAAGAATATTAAAGCTCTTCGATCAAATCGAGGAGGAGAGTACTTGAGTACTAATTTCACACAATTCATAAAGGATAATGATATCATTTCTCAGCTAACCCCTCCATATCCACCACAGATGAATGGTGTATCTGAAAGGAGGAATCGCACCTTGTTAGACATAGTGCGCTCTATAATGAGCTTTCCGGGTTTACTAGTGTCCCTCAGGGGATATACTCTAGAGTCAGCAACATAGATTCTGAACAGAATACCCAGCAAGTCTATGACCTCTACTCTATATGAGATATGGAAAAGTAGGAAACCATAATTTAAACATGTTAAAGTCTGGGATTGTCCTGCTCATATAAAGAGGCATGATCCAAACAAGCTAGAATCACGAACTGATAAATGCAGGTTTGTGGGATATCCAAAGGAAACCTTTGGATACTACTTTTACCATCCTGGTGAACAAAAGGTGTTTGTCGCCAGGAAATATGTCTTCTTGGAAGAGGAATACCTTCTCCAGAAGGACAGTGGGAGTAAAATAGAACTGGAAGAGATTTCAGATCCCCAAACAGCTACAAAATCATCGGATGAGATATCAGTTCATGAATCTGTTCAGGTACACACAGATGAGCCTCGTAGATCTAGTAGAGTACCTAGACTACCCGAACGATATGTGGGACATATCGCTGAAAGAGAGTCTAAGGTAAAATATAATGAGGATGGTGATCTTAAATCTTACTAGAAGGCCATATAAGGCCCAGAAGTCGGAAAATAGCGAGAAGCCATGAACTCAGAAATCCAGTCCATGTACACCAACCAAGTTTGGAACTTGGAGGACTTGCCCGAGGGTATTGTACCTATCGGGTGCAAGTGGATCTTTAAGAGAAAGATCGGTGCTGATGGACGGATCAACACTTATAAGGCAAGATTGGTGGCAAAGGGATATCGTCAAAGGCAAGGAATTGACTATGACGAGACTTTCTCACCAGTTGCTATGATAAAGTCGATCAGAATTCTACTCGCCATAGCTGCACACTTTGATTTCGAAATCTAGCAGATGGATGTGAAGACTGCCTTCCTCAATGGTTACCTTGAGGAAGAGGTGTATATGATACAACCTAAAGGTTTCACATCCAAAGAGTTTCCAGATAGAGTGTGTAAGCTTCAGAGGTCCATTTATGGACTGAAGCAAGCTTTCCGGAGCTGGAACATAAGATTTGACGAGGTTGTCAAGTCTTATGACTTTATTAAGAATGAAGATAAACCTTGTGTGTACAAAAAGACCAGTGGGAGTGCAGTCACTTTCCTAGTTCTTTACGTAGATGACATACTACTCATTGGAAATGACGTAGCTATGATGTCATCGGTAAAGATCTAGCTGTCAAAAAACTTCTCCATGAAAGATTTGGGAGAAGCATCCTACGTATTGGGAATACGGATCTATAAAAATAGATCAAAGAGGATGCTTGGAATGACCCAATCTTTGTACATAGATATCATAGTCAAAAGGTTTGACATGAAAAATTCCAAGAGATGTCTCATACCGATGAGACATGGAATTAATCTCTCAAAGGAGCAGTCTCCTAAAACTCCTGATGAGAGGGCATTCATGGATAGAGTACCCTATGTCTCTACCATATGATCTATCATGTATGCCATGCTATGTACACGGCCTGATATTGCATATGGTCTAAGTGTTACGAGCATATTTCAGGCTGATCCAGGCGAAGAGCATTGGAAGGCAGTGAAATGTATCCTTAAGTACTTAAGAAGAACTAAGGATATATTTCTGGTCTATGGAGGAAATGACTTGAAATTGCGAGGCTTTACTGACTCGAGTTTCCAGTCAGATCCAAATGATAGCAAGTGTACATCTGATTTGTGTTTACTTTGAACGGAAGCGCAGTGTGCTGGAAGAGTTCTAATCAAGCAACCAATGCAGATTCGACGACTGAAGCTGAGTACATCACTGCAGCTAAAACCGCCAAAGAAACAATGTAGTTGAAGAAATTCTTCACCGACCTCAACGTAGTCCCTGACATCTACGAACATGTTCTGCTGTTGTGCAACAACAATGGAGCTATTACACAAGCGAAAGAGCCGCAGTCTCATTAGAAATCGAAGCATATTCTGAGACGCTTTCATCTGATCAGAGAAATCATATCCAGAGGAGATGTAGTGGTGGAAAAAGTTCCATCTGTCGACAATGTAGCAGATCCTCTGACAAAGCCGTTGGCTCAAAATGTGTTTGAGCATCACCTAGAGTCTATAGGTTTAGCACATAAAGATGATTGGCTTTAGTCCAAGTAGGAGATTGTTAGTCTTAGGTGGCCAATAAGCTAATATGACTTTGTAATCTCGTTCATTTATTAATATATAATGGCATTATTTCATTATGTGTAAATTCGTATTATTATTGTCTCATAATGAAGTCCGTAAATATGTACAATAGTGATCAGATTATGATAAGATCATACTAGTGAGATTCATCACTTAAACACACATATTCTTAATAGTTCCTAGTCGGAGGATATCCGAGAAGGACATCGGATATCCGGTTCGACTAATACAGATTACTCCTACTCATATGATGAGGGTGACTGATCTCATAGTCACTTGTATGAAGACACTAAGGCGAATCTGTAGGTGCTCATTAGAGAATGAGCTCACTGAACTGATCCGACTGAATCGCTGGATAGTATTGTACCTCACTGTCAACCAGCTTAATTCTATTGTCGCAGTTGCGTGGATGGTCATCGGACCTGAGACACCAAGGACAGCTTGTCGGTGGACTTCCGTGCTTTGACCTTGGTTTATGAATCTCTAACCACGGGATTCTAAGCAGCCAAGGATCGGATACAGCGGAATACCGTCGAAGGGAATTGAGTATCAATAAGGAATAATTCGTTCTCGGTACTTAGAGAGAGAATGCTCTAGGAAGGATGTGCGGAAGTCCCTAGCCAGGGCGGATGAAAATATTGGGAAAGGAGTTTCCCGATATTATACGGCAGCATCCAATCAAAGTGAGTCGACCAGTTAGGATTTGGCAATACACCATACCCTAAGTTGACTCGAGAGCATTGTACAAATGAAGGATTATATCCACGCGGTAACTATCGGCGGAAAGGTTCCAAGAGTGGGTTACTTAACTATCACCGATACATTCTGGGTTCACGCGGTGTTACTTGGCACCCAACGTGATCGAAGGCCCGATCGAATTTGATGTGCGGCATTGATTCGATTGATTAATTAATTAATATGAGTTATTAATTAATTAATCAGGCCAGTGAGGAGTCACTAGGCTTATTGGGCCATTAACCGGACTAGTTATTGAGCCTAGAGAGTCACATGCAAATGATTCTCAAGGCGATGGATGATAAAGTGGGTTTTATATAAACCAAGGGTTTTTACGAAAAACCGTGCAGTTAATATAAAATGTAGCGAACGTGCTGAGCAGGCCAAGCTACTGCGAAACCCTGGCCGTCCCCTCCTCTCTTCCTCTCTCTCTCTGGCGCCCCAGGCCGGACACGATCTCCGGGTCTACTCCGCCGCTTCTTCGACTCCAGTTCGATGGAAAATCGTCCGCGCGTTGCGGCGATCATTGCGGCGAACGGCGGAGGCTCATGGGCTGCGAAGAATGAGGAACCGTGAGGATATCCACCTCAAGGAGGATTGCGTGGACTTCACCAAAGGCCGGGCACTTGCGCGGCTAGCGGTGTCACACCGACGGAACCAATCGGTCGCGGATTCGAATCCGCATGCGGTAAGAATTCGATTATCTGATAATCATTTTAGTTTAATCGAAACGAGAATACAAATCACTGTTTTTGTTTTAATTTCCACTGCGTGAGCGATCTGGAGAAACGTCGAGAACCCAACACGCACAATCACCTTCGATGGTCTTCCGTTGAACCCGGTTACATGACTGACTAGAATCCCGTGGTTAGAGATTCGTAAGTCCTGATCAAAGTCTAAAAATCCATCAACAAGATGTCTTAGGTGTCTCAGGTCCAAGAACCATCTAAGCTATTGTGACGATATATCAAGCTAGTTTACAGTCAAGTAAACCCACTAGGCCCATTAGGCCCACAAGTGTTTAGCGAAGGAAACTGGGGTGTCTAACACTTATCCAAATTTCTGGGTAAGTAGCATACATGACAGCAGCCCAGTAAAATTACGATATCTCCACATTCGGTTGATAAAAAATTTTGATCTCAGTATCATTCAAAAGAAGAAATTAAGATCTAAAATCCTGTAGAAGAAATTTTTTGCAAATTCTATGGGATCTAGGTCGAATAAGAGGGTTTTTAGATTGTGAAACACTCAACAACATATTTCCTAGTTGCACTAGGAAGTGACTTTTAATTGGAGATTAAGTTATCTACGGTTCAAGTTCAACTCTAGCATGGAAAAGGGGGTTTATTAGTTATATTAAAAAGGCAAGAGACTATATAAGGTCTCTTGAATTTGTGCCAAGCCTTCTAGAGCCGCACTTGAACTTCCAAGATAAGAACATGGTGTTCTACATGAAGAACTAGAAGAGCTTTTTGATTTAATCTCTTATGGATGGATTCTAATATGTGATTTGTGTTCTAAGAGGTATAGAGGATGTGAGAGAGGCTCTAGAATAAGAAGGATTTGTGGCTAGAGCTTAAAGAATTGCTTGGAAAGGGATTGGTTATTCTTCCTCCAAAGGTAGGCTATGATAACCCTTCAAATACTATAGTTCTGAAAATTTTGTCTAAAAGACATCTATCCCAGTGGATGTTTCAAAAGATGTCAGCCAAACTAGATGCCTTTCAAACTCAATGATTCGAATCCTTCCAACTCATTTTCCACTCTAAAAGGCATCTACCATGGTGAACGTGATATAAAAGACATCTACCCGCATGGACGGGAATTAAACTACTCTATCTAATGTCAATTCGAGAATCTGACCTAACTTGTTTTGGCCATAACTCCGTGAATACTCATCTAAATCATCTTAAATTTTGACCAAAGCTTGGTATGTATGTCTATTTTGTGTTAACCAAATTTACGATTTTTTTAAGTTTTTTTACTATTTAATTCATAAATAGTTTATCTACCTTGCAGTCTGTCCAAACTAATGATAGTTTGAATATTTTGAATAAACTTTGATTGGCCATAACTCTATTGATTCTTATCTTAATGATCTAAACTTTTGACCACAAATTTCTTATAATGAAGTATAATTGTCCAAAAAATTCTATAGTTTTTGCAAATTACATTCATTATTATTTTGTTATTTATTTGATTGGTCAAATTCGACTCAAATTCTTGAATTTTCACTTGATGTTACAAAACACTCATATGATCTCCAATATGTATGAAACTTTTCACACACATTTTGTTTGACCTATTTATCATGTTCACCAAATTTGACTATTTTTTGGATATGTTCGCTATGTTCAGAGCTATTTATTAAATCTTCAGCCTCAAAAAATAAGTTTAATGTCTGAAAAATCTGATTATTGTTCTAAAATCTTGAGATAATTCTTGGATCTTACTTTTTAGTCCAAATATCTGTTAGCATCAACTTTGCTCTGATTTTTCATATATATGGCCATGACAGCTCTTTAAGTGACTATTTTGTATATAAAAGTATGTATTTTGACTCTTATATGTATGTATTACTCTGTTTATTAAATTAATTTGAAATCTGTAAAAAATACTTATATCATACTTGTTTGATATACATTTGAGATATTGTCATCTTAAGGAGATTATCGCTCATTCTACAAGCATCCGTGGATGAGTTCTACCTGTGGGCAACGAGATAAAATCACGATAATTGTATATTTATTTTCAGTCATCCAAGGTGGGGCTATAAACTCTCCGATTATACATGAGCCATGACCTTAGCATACTTGTCTATATGCTTTGGTATATATTTTGTTTATCTCCTTATGTGGTGGTTAGATACATATCTATTTGAAATGTATGGCACATAAATTATGAAACATAACTTTCTGTTTAGATCATTTGAATTTAGACTATGTTTTGCTTAGTTCGTTCATTTGATATTATTACTCAGTTATTCTTTGATCAGTCTATATGTTTGAATACTATAACTTATCCATATGTCATATTTGATTTGATATGATAAGCTACTATGCGTATTAATTTGATATGTGATATCTTCAGTTCGATATGTGATTTGTCAGTTCTTGGCTAGTAGAATTTATTCAGTTAGGTATGAATCCGATCATACCATATATGTTATATGTTAGTCGATATGTTCATATTATTAAAAAACACATGTAATTTGACAAGCTTTTATTTGTTCATATTTTGTATCATGTTCTTATTTGAGATGTAGAACCATGAACCATGTATATTTGTTATCATCACTTTTCAACTATTATATTTTTTAACATTTGGTAGATTTGATTGTCTACTGACTGGTTATACTCATAAAACCTATTAATATTTTCAAAGTCTGAAGAAAGGGAGTTAGGACTCAAGGAGGATTTGTCTTAAGGCATTTGATTTGAATTTTTGAAGAAGGTTATCTACTTTGGTTAGATTTTCTATGTAGTAGATTTGATGTAGTAGGGTATTTAAGTGAGATATGAACTTTTCTATTTATTTAGTGAGTTGAATGATTTTACTTTCGCTAGATATTTGATGTTATTTGAGGATCCTGGTATTGATGATATAATCTGTGGACTAATAGTATTGATAATATATTTGAATATTTGATAATAATTAGTATTATAAATTATTTTGGTTATTTGTCTATTATTATTCCCTTTCTATTTATATATTATTTTGATTCTATAGTTACGTAGTTTGAATTTGAAGTGAGCCCAAATGACTGAATTAGATTAGAGGCGTAACACGGTGTCTCTTGGCGGAGTTTTTCTTTGTGCATGTGGGAATGGAAGGTCTTGGAAGGTTTGAAAGGCATCTAGGAAGGCTATCATGGTGAGAATAGTGCTCTATTGAAGCTCTTAGTGAAGATCTAGTGAAGTCAGTGGAGAAGAAGGATCTTTAAAGCTTGGAAACTGTGGATCATCTTCAATAATCTCTCCTTTCTCTTCTTTTGGGATATAGATTTGATGGAGTGAACGCTATAGGGTTGGTAGAGTTCAAAAAGGAAGGTAGAGTGATGTTCATAAAATGACCTTAGTTTTTCCTGTGTACATGTGGGTCTAAGATGAGTTTTGGTGCATGCATGACTTTGAATTGGTGTCTCAAATGTTGTTAATAATGTTTGGACTTTGAATTGCCATGTTCATTAAAATTTTCATATAATTGATTATGTTGTTAACTTAGATGACTAGACTCACTAGCATTGAATACCTATACAAATTTGTCCTTTTAAGAAGCGGGCAAGGGTTTTATCCTTATAGATAGAGCCTCTAGCTCAACCTTATAAACAAGGTCTAGATGTCCTGACCCCGGGTTTTTTGTGACTTTGACTGACCAAGGGCAATGGTAGGTGAAACCCACGTGTATGCGCACCTCGGCTGAGGGCTAGACTATATACTAGTGTGTTGCATCCCCCAAACAACCTTGCTTCTTTACCACACCTTCAGGAATTTCCAGAGATCCAAGAAAGGTGGAGTTGCATTGATGGATGAGTAATCCGACAAGATTTTTGAATCTGAGACATGATTCAAGTGATTGATAGATTGCAAATATTGTTGCTTCCCTGTCATACCAAGTATCTATTAGTATATTGAAGATTCACAATTGATATGATGTGATGGACGATTTGATGTGATAGATATATGATAGATATGATATGGACATGGATTAGGTCCACATAACAAAAGATGATTGAGATATACATAATTGACACTCATGATATTTGATAGATTCGATAGACTAATGAATGCATTTTCACATGATTAAGCATGACTTAATAGATCGATTTGTGATAATTAATATTGACATCATGATTTAGATATTTCTACTTTACTAGAATGTATGATTACCATCTGAAATGACTTGATGGATCTATAGTATAATATGACATGAAAATGCTCTTTTGATTACTTCTATGTGACATGATAGTATGATCCATCGTTGGCTTAATATGATATAGTCCACGGTAGAAAGATAACTATGATTATTTGACGAATTTCTTACTTATAATTACATTGTAATGATTTAAACTGTAGTGGTTTCCGTGGGCCTTATGGGCATAGGATCTCTACTGAGTTCTCTTTTTTAGAGTCAGCCCCCTTATAGGTACAGGTGTCACAAAGGATCAGAGACTGTGTAGGTGGTGGCCAGCTCAGTATCTTGAAGTAGAATGGTATAATTTATATTTGAGTTCTGTATTCTAGACATATATCTTTATTAGAGTTGTGATTATGTAATCCTTATATTTAATTATAATTAATTGATTATTTGGGATTGTGTATGATGATCCAGTTTACTTATTATTAATAATGTACTCTATTTTTATAATATCCTTAATTTGAACTAATTATCTTTAGATACTTGTTTTGAATTTGATTGTGAACCAGTAGCAGTCTGAGATTGGGGCATTGGACCTAGTTCAGTCATGTCCTTAATCTCAAGGTGTTACAACTTGGTATCAGAGCAAGATCTAGGAGTAATTTATACAAATTAGGAGATGGAAAGTAAACATACGTAATATGGGTTAGAAGTACATGATTTACATAGTCAACATGTCTGAAATCCTAGCCACCTGATCAATTAAATCAAGATAAATCGTACCAAATGTGATATTTGAGCATTTCATTCTTGCATGATTTCTAAACTCCAAAGATTTGTTTGGGATTTATACTTAAACATGATGATTGAATATAGTTGTACTCGTCATGAATTACTAGGGAATCTCGAGAATAGAATGGGTTTAGAAAGGATGAGTGGATGTTTGTAGTATAATTCTTTACATGTGTATTTTAAGACGTTAGGAGATCACTAGCAAGTGATCTTGCAAGTTGTGAGTGACCAATTAGTTGATTCTTTATAAATTATTTGATGAGCATACAAAATCAAGAAATTATGATTTTGGCTTATAGGATCAAGAAAGTATTCCTTTTGAATCATTTCAGACTTTAGGATATGATGGCATTATTAGTTAAAAGGATCTCATTGGTTAATGACGGGATATAATGATAAAGTTGTAATATCATAATTGAGTAGTGTTAGTAAGAGTGAAGTTTGCAAGTCGAATGGGGGGTATCCTCGCTACCACTTATTCCGACAAATTGTGAGAAAGCGGAAAGTGCAAGGAAATGGTATTGGTGGGTAAATAGACAATAGAATGTGATCATGGCAACAAATTGTGAGAAAGCGGAAAGTGCAAGGAAATGATATTGGTGGGTGAATACACAATAGAATGTGATCATGGCAACAATGATAGAGGGGATGAAGACTTTGTAGTTTGAGAAGATTATTAGTTAATAGTGAGAGTTCATTTATATAATAGTAAGTAGTGGACATTATTCTGAGAATGGCATGGACCATTTGAGACTATTCGATTCCACTCTCCTTAGAATTAAGGAAACAGTGGATAGTGGTAAGTTAGAGTTAGTGTAAGAGTATTCTGAAACCATGTCAACCGAATTGAAAGAGTAAGATGTGAAGGACAGAAGCAAGTAAGGGCAATTAGAACAAGTGTTTTAGGCTGTCCTAATTGACAATAACGGATGTAAGGATTGAGGTTTTCGGATCCGGTTATCGGGTCAATTTTCGGGGTCGGATCCCTTAGTTCGGGTCTTGATGGGGGTTGAGACTCAGTTCGGTTTAAACGGCGTCCAGCAATGTAGACGCGTTTTAGGCTGCGCCACGTGGGCTGGCCTTGGGTCGCGAGAGTACAGCCCCGGTCATATCGTCTGCATGACGTCTTGGATGGATGACGCCTTTCAGAGTACGACCCTGGCTTGTCAATGTACGGCCCGGTCTTGTCACCTAAAAGACGTCGGGCATACACGACGCGTTTTACCCAGCTTCTGGTTGACCCCGCGAACCCCTCCTTCCTTTCCCTCATTCCCATCTTTCCTCCTCTCTCTCTTATCTTCCTCCGGCGACCCGGCAGTGTTTTTCACCTCTCCTCGTTTTCCTCCCACCATTTCATCTCTCCTTCTACTCCATCGACCTCCTAACTCCCACCACTACCACCACCATCTCCTCCGCAACGTTTTTCTCTCCGGACAGCGGCCGACGTCCCGGTGGAGTAACGGCGTCCACGGCGCTACCGGCGGCGGCGTGGGGCGAGGCGGGTAAGCGGCTTGGAGCTTGGAGGAGTTCAAGTAACCGGTAGGGTGACGATTCCCGTAGTATTTCATTTAAAAACCATGTTTTTCCGCTTTGGAGTATATTTAGGGGTGTTCTTGGGGTGAAAATACTAAATGCATGAAATGAGAAATTTGGTGTTTTAAATGGGTAGTTAGGTTCTTCTCCCCATTCTCCATATTTTTCGTGTTTTAAAACGATTTTGGGGAGGAAATCCCACCCCGTGGACCGGGAGATGGCGGAGGGAGAACCTATCTGTGATGGTTAAATGGCGTCGGGGGACAGTGACGCCTTTTAGAAAGGCGGCTTCCACCCGCGACGCGATTTAGCCCAAATACCAGACTCTGTCTCTGGAACTGAATGGCGGCCAGGGACAGCGACGCCTTTCAAAAGGCGACTTGCATGGGCGACGCGTTTTAGGCCATTTCCGAGGCCAGATTTCACGTGAACCAATTTAGGAGGCTTGAATGGCGTCGGCCTTGGGCGACGCGATTCAAGACAGAATCACATTAATTCATGCTATTACATAACTTCACATTGTTAGATAGTTTGGTTAATTGCATGTTTGAAATCGTACTCGAGGATGAGGATTTTTACGTGATCGGATCGCACTGCGTTGTGTTTCGTGCGACTGTGGACCTAGAGTGACAGTTGTAGTGTAAGGAATCGCCTAGAACGCAGAGTGACAATTGATTTAGGCTCCCACTATTTTTCGGCGATCTGTATGACCTTGTGGTAGATCTAGAGTCCTCCTTCCAGTTTTCAAACATCATTAATTCATCCTCGTTAGCATTTTCACCGGGTTGTACTGGATCTGGTTGATCCAGGACATAGGCAAGCTTTTCACACATGAGGACAATCTTCAGGTTGCGTAACCAGTCAATGTAATTAGGTCCCGTGAGTTTGTTTGCATCAAGTATGCAACGAAGGGGGTTAGGTGACGACATAGCGACCTACAAGGAAATATAATGATAAGCAGATAGTTCTTAAAATCAGATTTAGGACTTTTAATCTAGATTTAGGCTCCCACTATTTATCGGCGATCTGTATGACTTGAGTGCTCCGACCAGATCTCAAATCCACCATGCGCGGAAAGAGAAAGATCTACTCTAAAAGAGAGAGGAGGAGAGAGAGAGAGAGGAGATAGAGAATCTTTGGGGTGTGTAATTCGTCCAACTTCTTTTACCCCTCCCCTTGGCCTCCTTATATAAGAAATAAGGATAAGTACAAGGATTAATCCTCATGATTATCTAAGAGTTTGGCCTTGGATAAATCTCCATTAAATCTTCATGTTTATCCTGCGACTTTTCATAAAAACCCAGATAAGCATGAAATTTAACGTCTCTCACCGTCTGACGAGAACTTTTATGTGTGTGACCCTCTAGGCCCATATATCAGTCCAGTTTTAGGCCCATTAAACTTAGAACTAATTCTAAAGTTTAATATTTATTAATTAACATTTAAACATCATATGTTAAATGATTAATTTAATAAATAATTGGTTCATCATCTGATGATTAATCCACTTGGCCTTCTGATCATGAAGGGTACCAAACACTACCTCATGATCCCAGAAGATATAAGGGATACTGTTCCCTTTATTTAAACATTTTCCGTCTGCAGATACCGCACAGATAAAATCCTTCACTCATCCAATGTCCCAATAACGCAAGGGTAAGGTTTTATAGTCAAACCCTCTATCGCATTATTTAGATGGATTCCAGTACTCAGTTAATTTCTAGAAAGACATCTCTTTCATTTGACCCTGGCCAGGGATTTCTGTGTACACATCCATAGGACATTCTCTCTCCAGTCTTATACCAAGAGTGAGTGATCCCTTGTTGTTCACTCAATTACCTTCGCAAGCTTTCCACTGTATCTTAGAGACCGACTATCGTGGGCTTAATGGTTAAAGTCTACAAGTCAGATAATCAAGACACAATGGTCTACAAACAAGGTATCATTGGTGACTCAGGTCAAAGGACCAACTGTGCTACTGCAACGATTGAATTCCCTGGTTGACTAATAGGTATAATTACCATCCAGGAATTCTTATTTGAGTCTGTTCAGTGAACTCATTCTCTAATGAGCACCCACAGGTTTGTCTTAGTGTCACCACACGAGTGAATGTGAGATCATTTACCCTCATCACATGAGCAGACATAACTTGTGTCGATCTTATCGGATATTTAATGTCCATCTCAAATATCCTATGATCGAGAACTGTTTAAGACAAGTGACTAAGGATATTGATCTCACTATCATGATCTCATCATGATTCAATATCCCATACATTTGTCTACGGACCTTCATTACGATAGTTAATTTGCAAGAACTGTAAATGAAGAAATAATTGCCTTTATTGATAATCTGAACTAGAATGTACAATGATTGGCTTTGAGGCCACCCAATTCTATCATTCTCCCACTTGGACTATAGCCAATCACCCATATGTCTAAGTCCCATAGACTTAAAGTGACTTTCTAAATTGTTTTGAGACAATGGCTTAGTCAAGGGATCTGCTACATTATCTTCAGATTGGACTTTCTCAACTACTATATCTCCTCGGGCGATAATCTCACGAATCAGATGAAATCGTCTTAGAATGTGCTTTGACTTCTGATGTGATCTTGGCTCCTTCGCTTGAGCTATTGCCCCATTGTTGTCACACAATAATGGAACAGGATCTGAAATGCTTGGAACTACTCCAAGTGCAGAGATGAACTTCTTCATCCCAACCGCCTCCTTGGCCGCTTCAGCTGCAGCAATGTATTCTGCTTCGGTCGTCGAATCTGCAGTTGTTTCTTGTTTGAAACTTTTCCAACTTACTGCACCTCCATTTAACATGAACACAAATCCAGACATGGATTTGTTATCATCCATATCCGACTGGAAACTCGAGTCAGTAAACCCTCAAAGTTCCAAGTCGTTTCCTCCATAGACAAGAAATAGATCCTTAGTCCTTCTTAAGTATCTAAGGATACATTTCACCGCCTTCCAGTGTTCTTCACCTGGATCAGCCTGATATCTACTAGTGACACTTAGTAGGTGTGCCACATCAAGCCTAGTACATAGCATTGCATACATGATAGATCCTATTGCCGAGGCATAAGGAACTCTATCTATGTATGCTTTCTCCTCAGGTGTCTTGGGAGACATTCCTTTAGAGAGATAAATTCCATGCCTCATTGGAACGAGACCTCTCTTGGAATTTTTCATGCCAAACCTTTTGACTGTGGTATCTATGTACATAGATTGGGATAAGCCAAGCATCCTTTTGGACCTATCTCTATAGATCCTTATTCCCAGAATATAGGATGCTTCTCCCAAATCTTTCATGGAGAAGTTTTTGGATAACCAAGTCTTTACTGATGACAACATTCATACATCATCCCCAATGAGTAAAATGTCATCAACGTAAAGTACCAAAAAGGTAACTGCGCTCCCACTAGTCTTTTTGTATACACAAGGTTCATCTTCATAATGAAGTCATAAGATTTGATTGCTTCATCAAATCTTAAGTTCCAAGTTCGAGATGCCTGCTTTAATCCATAAATGGATCTTTGCAGCTTGCATACCTTACTTGAATGCTCTTTGGAAGTGAATCTTTCAGGTTGTATCATATATACCTCTTCTTGAAGGTTCTCGTTAAAGAATGTTGTTTTCACATCCATTTGCCATATTTCATAATCATAGAATGCAGCGATGGTAAGAAGTATTTTGATTGACTTAATCATGGCAACTGGAGAAAAGGTTTCTTCATAGTCAATGCCTTGCCTTTGACGATATCATTTTGCTACCAGCCTTGCCTTGTATGTGTCAATCTGTCAATCTGCCCCGATCTTTCTTTTAAAGATCCATTTACTGCCAATAGGTACTATATCTTCTGACAGATTAACCAAGTTCCAAACTTGGTTGGCATACATGGACTGAATTTCTGAATTCATTGCCACTTGCCATTTCTCTGATTCTTGACTATTCATGGCTTCTTGGTAGGTTTGAGGATCATCATCCTCATTTAAGTGCACTTTTGGCTTGCCATCATCGATATGTCCAACATATCTTTTAGGCTGCTCAGGCACTCTACCTGATCTGCGAACCTTTTGTGTATCATCTTGAACAAGTTCTTGAGTTAATGGTTCAGTAGATGAACTAGTGTTGATTTGTGAGTCTAGAATTTCTTCCAGTTCTATCTTACTCCCACTGTCTTCTTTTGAAAGATATTCTTTCTCTAAGAAGACAGTTCTTTTTGCGACAAACACCCTTTGATCGCTAGGCTGATAGAAATAATATCTAAAAGTCTCTTTTAGATATCCCACAAATCTACATTTTTCTGTCCTAGAATCCAGTTTATCTAGATCATGTCTTTTGACATGTGCAGGACAACCCCAGACTCTAACATGCTTAAAGTCTGGTTTCTTTCCTTTCCATATCTCATATGGAGTGGAAGATACTGACTTACTGGGAACTTTGTTCAACAGATATGCAGCAGTCAACAGTGCATATCCCCATAAAGAGATTGGAAGTTTAGCATAACTCATCATTGATCGTACCATATCTAATATAGTACGATTTCTCCTTTCCGATACACCATTTAATTGTGGTGTATAGGGAGGAGTCCACTGAGACAAAATATCATTATTCTTAAGATATTGTATGAATTCTGTACTTAAGTATTCACCCCTTCGATCTGATCGAAGAGTTTTGATACTCTTTCCAGTCTTGTTCTCAACTTCATTTTTAAACTCTTTAAATTTCTCAAAGACTTCTGACTTATATTTCATTAAATATATGTAGCCATATCTTGAGAAATCATCTGTAAATGAAACGAAGTATGAGTAACCACCCATAGCATGAGTGGACATTGGACCACATACATCACTATGTATTAGTTCCAATAAGTCCTTAGCTCTTTCTCCATGTCCTGAAAATGGAGCTTTGGTCATTTTTCCCATGAGACAAGCTTTACAAGTTGCAAATGATTCATAATCAAATGGATCAATATATCCATTCTTTTGCAACCTAATGATCCTATTCTCATTTATATGACCTAGCCTACAATGCCATAGGTATGATTTATTCACATCCTTATCTACTCGTTCAAGAGACTTATTTACTAGACAAACATCATATAAAATATTAAGTAAATATAATCCATTCAATAAATATCCAGAAGCAAACAATTTGTTTCCTTGATAAATGGAACAACATTTATTCTCAAGTTTCATAGAATATCCTTGTTTATCTAAACATGAAATAGATATGATATTCCTAATAATGGTCGGAACATAATAACAATCTATTAGTTCCAATGAGTCTCCTGACGGCATCTGAAGTCTTGCTGTCCCCACAGCTAACGCAGCAACTTTTGCTCCATTCCCGAGTCTCAGATCCACGTCTCCGCGGTTCAATCTTCTTTTACTTGTTAACACCTGCAAGTTATTGCAGATATGAGAAACACATCCATTATCTAATACCCAAGATGTTAATTCTCTATAAGACAAGTTAAGATCGATCATGAGTATACCTGAAGCTTCACCAAACTTCTCCTTTGCTTTTTCTGCTAGATAAATCTTACAGTTTCTCTTCTAGTAACCTTCTTTATGGCAGTGGAAACACTGACCTTTATCATTGACTTTAGCTTTGTCCTTTTGAACCGCTGGTTAGCTTTTCACTAGCTTCTTAGGCTTACCTTTCTTAAAGGTCTGTCCAGATTTTCTTTTCTTGTTGGTCTTACCAACAAGCATTACTTGTGGCTTATCTTTCTGGATAGTGCCTTCTGCTGTCTTCAACATGTTGAGCAACTCAGCCAGTAAAACTTCAATTTTGTTCATATTGAAGTTGATGATGAATTGTGAAAATGAATCTGGAAGGGACTGTAGGATTAAGTCAATGCTTAGGTCATTGTTCATAACAAAGTCGAGCACTGCAAGCCTCTCAATCCACTCTATCATCTTGAGCACATGAGTTTGCACAGATGTGCCCTCGCTCATTCTGGTCCTGAACAATTTCTTAGATATCTCATATCTTTCTGTTCTCACCAAACAACTCTTGTAGGTGATTCAGAATGGACTTAGGTTCCATGTTATCATGCTGTCGTTGTAGTTCATTGTTCATTGAACCAAGCATATAACACTGGACTTTAACAGAGTCCTCCTTCCAGTTTTCAAACATCATTAATTCATCCTCGTTAGCATTTTCACCGGGTTGTACTGGATCTGGTAGATCCAGGACATAGGCTAGCTTTTCACACCTGAGGACAATCTTCAGGTTGCGTAACCAGTCAATGTAATTAGGTCCCGTGAGTTTGTTTGCATCAAGTATGCAACGAAGGGGGTTAGGTGACGACATAGCGACCTACAAGGAAATATAATGATAAGCAGATAGTTCTTAAAATCAGATTTAGGACTTTTAATCTAGATTTAGGCTCCCACTATTTTTAATCTAGATCTAGATTTCGGTGATCTCCTAGTAGGGATCAGAATCCTTCGGGCATCATGCATGTGATCTTGTGGTAGCACAACAAATCACATCAAGTCCCTTAGGCAGTCAACTCTTGACAATTGCAACATTTGCAATATCCGATCAATTTAACCCCTAAATCAGAATGACCTTGTGGTAGCACAACAAATCAAATGATTCAGTTAAGTTTATCCATCATTACTCAGATAACATGAATTCATAGTGCAATCATTGTGGTAGCACAACAAAACTACACTATTTGTCCATTTATCTTAATGACATCATATGTCGTAGACCTAGGTTAATTTCTAAATCAAATAGACCTTGTGGTAGCACAACAAATCCATTTGAGATAAGAATTATCCTTAGACCTATAATGATGGTGGGTTATGTGGATTATTCTGAATATCTCACGTTTACAACTTAAATTTTAAAAGAGGGTTTTTTTTTTTTGAGTTGATTTATAAAAATCGTGCTATCAATAGTATTTCGATTTGAAGTATCATAATACTTAATAGAAATATATATATGATAGCATAGACCACAAATATCACATATATGCAGAAAAATAAATAGGGATGATCATGGACTGCTTTAAGCTACTATGGAATCATCGGAGCCAAACGATGATCCATAATAGAATCCTAATGTGAAAATAGCAACACCGGTTCCATTTGATGCGAGTCCTTCCTCCAGAGGTGTCTTCAGAAGATCCCGTCCTCTAAACTTAATCCGTAACACTTAAATATGAGATTTAGGACTCGCAGGTCCATAAATGTACATTTAAATAATAAGAAACATTGATCTTATCAAGGAGAGTACAATCTTATAGGAAGGTAAAGAGTACATTTGGATTAAGAGAGAGGAGGACACGCAGGTCCTATTTAAAATATCAAATGAAATATGCATCGCATTCATTCACATCAATCATCACATGATAATACTAAGTCCATGATCATCCCACCATAAAACACATCACATGCATCAAAATTATCACATAATTACTGTTGGTACTAAATTTTATAAATATAAAATTATAATACCAATAAGTTTTCGAAATAACATTTATTTCAATATTATCAATAATATTCAAAACATTATTGACTAATGAAATAACTAAACCATTCAGTTAATCCAAATACTTATTCAAACATTTTGAACAGTTAAATAAAATCAAGTTATGCATGAAATGAGTTTAAAACAATTTTAAACTTAATAGATTTAATAGGGAAGTTAATTATCTAAAAAAAAATTAAATAATTAACCAATACCCTATTATCAATAAAACCCTTTAAATGAATTAACAATCATTAAACAGTTTAATAATCTGTTAATAATAATAAGAATAATTAATAACAGTTATTAATTATCCCTATAAATTTTCTATTTTAAAACAATTTTAAGATGGGCTAAAAAGGGTTTAAAATGGGCTAAAAAAGGGGTTAAAAGGGATTCGGGTAGGCCTCTGGGTTGGCCGGGTCCGGACCCGGTCTGGATCCGGCGCGGGTCAGCGGGTCCGGGCGGGCCGGCCCGCTGGCCCACGCGCCGGTCGCCCCCGCCACCCGATTAGGGTTTCTGGCGGGGGCGCCGCCTGGTTCGCCCCCCCGACCGGCGGGGCAGGTCGCCGTCGGCCCGGCCGATGGGCGGCGGGGCTCCGGCCGGCTTCCACGGCACCGGTGGACATCGTCAACGGCGTCGAACGTCGCCGGCGGCGCCCCGGCCTTCCCCTGTTTAGCATGCATGCGATCTCATCGCATGCCCTGGTTTTTTTCGTGGGCAAGCCAGTGCGGGGAAGGCCACGGCCGGCCATGGCGGAGCCGAGGCGGCATCGGACGGCGCCGTAGACGTCAACGGTGGTCGCTGGAGGCGTTCCAGACGTCACCGAACGTCCCGATCAAACCATGATAATCCGATAATCCGATTATCCTTACATACATGGCCGATCGATCCTGGAGTTGAGCCGCTGTGACTGCCGGGCATCACCAGACGACGCTAGTGCTCCTAACCGATGATAGGAGGCCAGGGACATTCCCTGGAGCATCCGTTCAAGATGTTGCCATCTGCAAAGCCCATGTTAATCTGCTCGATTACTGTTCATAACAGACGTAATGAAGATTATGAAGATAAGCATCACAGAAGCATCACCGGACCTCCATGCATAATCAAAAAGAACATGACAGTCCTGGATCTGATTCGGCCATGCTGTTGGAGGTGAATCTCCAAAAAAAAAAAAAAAAATATTTGGTCAAGAGATTACTACCCAGGATATTTTCCTTTCCTTGATGATAATATTGAAAACAAAAATCCCCTTTTAAATCCGGGATCAAATCCCAATATGACATTCTAAAAATTTGGGAACTATTCCCAGATATTCAAATATATTTTAACCCAAGAACATGTACAATACAGGTTCTTCACGCATAACGAGAAAAATCATGCATAACGATGCCGTTTTAAGATCGAACCAGCAACCTGGCTCTGATACTACTGTAAGGAATTGCCTAGAACGCAGCGGAAAATTAAATCGATTCCTATGTATCGGTTGCTGGGATCGTAAAACGGACAATAGAATAAACGCGGGAAGAACGGTTCTTCACCTTTGCGGGGTTTCGAATCTCCCGTGGATGATTCCGACTCGGTAATCGCGCACGCGCAAGATCTCTAGAAATATCCACACGAGCTCCCGCTGCAGACGCGTTTTCCTCCTCGACTTGAGTACTCCGACCAGATCTCAAATCCACCATGCACGAAAAGATAAAGATCTACTCTAAGAGAGAGAGGAGGAGAGAGAGAGAGGAGATAGAGAATCTTTGGGGTGTGTAATTCGTCCAACTTCTTTTACCCCTCCCCTTGGCCTCCTTATATAAGAAATAAGGATAAGCACAAGGATTAATCCTCATGATTATCCAAGAGTTTGGCCTTAGATAAATCTCCATTAAATCTTCATGTTTATCCTGCGGCTTTTCATAAAAACCCAGATAAGTATGAAATTTAACGTCTCTCACCGTCTAACGAGAACTCTTATGTGTGTGACCCTCTAGGCCCATATATCAGTCCAGTTCCAGGCCCATTAAACTTAGAACTAATTCTAAAGTTTAATATTTATTAATTAACATTTAAACATCATATGTTAAATGATTAATTTAATAAATAATTGGTTCATCATCTGATGATTAATCCACTTGGCCTTCTGATCATGAACGGTACCAAACACTACCTCATGATCCCAGAAGATATAAGGGATATTGTTCCCTTTATTTGAACCTTTCCGTCTGCAGATACCGCACAGATAAAATCCTTCACTCATCCAATATCCTAATAACGCAAGGGTATGGTTTTATAGTCAAACCCTCTATCGCATTATCCAGATGGATTCCAGTACACAGTTAATATTTAGAAAGACATCTCTTTCAATTGACCCTGGCCATGGATTTCTATGTACACATCCATAGGACATTCTCTCTCCTGTCTTATACCAAGAGTGAGTGATCCCTTGTTGTTCACTCAATTATCTTCGCAAGCTTTCCACTGTATCTGAAAGACCGACTATTGTGAACTTAATGGTTAAAGTCCGCTAGTCAGAGAATCAAGATACAATGGTCCACAAACAAGGTATCATTGCTGACTCAGGTCAGAGGACCAACTGTGCTACTGCAACGATTGAATTCCCTGGTTGACTAATAGGTATAATTACCATCCAGGAATTCTTATTTGGGTCTGTTCAGTGAACTCATTCTCTAATGAGCACCCACTTGTTTGTCTTAGTGTCACCACACGAGTGAATGTGAGATCATTCACCCTCATCACATGAGCAGACATAACTTGTGTCGATCTTATCGGATATTTAATGTCCATCTCAAATATCATATGATCGAGAACTGTTTAAGATAAGTGACTAAGGATATTGATCTCACTATCATGATCTCATCATGATTCAATATCTCATACATTTGTCTACGGACCTTCATTACGATAGTTAATTTGCAAGAACTGTAAATGAAGAAATAATTGCCTTTATTGATAATCTGAACTAGAATGTACAATGATTGGCTTTGAGACCACCCAATTCTTTCATGTAGCACTTGCCACCCTGTGTCGATGTGGGAGGGACACAACGCCGGTGTGGGAGTGGTAGGGTGACGCCTAGAGAGAGGGTCACCTGGTGTACTCCGGGGTTAGTTAGTACCGTTGTGGGAGTGGTACCTGTGGAGTGTCACTCGTGCTGGGGGAAGCAGAAACCACCTAGAGCCAGTTGGGCCGGAGTAGCTAGCGTGCTATCCGAGGGGTTACTGTTTGGTCTCAGTGGGTCTGTGTTTCCCGCGTTCGGCTGTGTGGTTGGCGTGTTTTGCCGAGACGCTGGTTGTAGGTTCCCTGGTAGAATGGTTTCAGAGTTGTGTATGTTATATCTCGAATGCATGTGTTTTATATCAAAATTTAGGAATTGTGTTACACCTTTACTTGCTTATTTTACATGTATCTGTGTTACTGCACTTGTAGGTGCGTGAGTGGGCGGTAGGGATCGAAGGATCCCTACTGAGTCTTTTCGTTGAGACTCACCTCTGCGATTTTCAGGTGAGGGTTCCAGGCAGGCCTAGCAAGGAGAGTACTATTTTGGGTTGCGCGCTAGCAACTGTTGTTCCGGGATATGCCCCGACGTAGTTGTTATTTTATTTTCTGGCATGTACGCTTAATTATTTCTTTTCAGTTGGAGTATGTAATTATTTGATTTGTCGAGTCGCATTGTAATAACTTTTAATTCTTACACTTCCTTTTCAATTCAATGCGATGTGAATGTTTAGTTTAGTTTATTATTTATTTCCCAGACTTATCTAGATCCTAGTTTGGCTCCAAACTAATGATTCGATACCCATTTAGTAATCGGATTCCCGATTATAGGGTGGTGGGTCGTTACAATTGGTATCAGAGCATTCGGTCTGGCAAATAAATGAATAACTAGATTAAATATTGTAATTCCGGCAAATAATTTCATTATCCCGTACAGGCACGGCGGTAGTGTAGGTTTAAGGATTCTAATTAGAACTTTTTGAGTTTTGTAATTATAGACGATTAGATGGCTCCTAGGAAGAAGATGCCAGTTATTAGAGAGCGGGGAGATGTCCCTAGTGGATCTAAGGCCGGTAGGCCGAGTATGGAGCATTTCATGGAGGCTATGATGGACACGATGGCTAGATACCAGACCCGAGACCCTAGTGAGAGTTCCAGTGCTCGGGGAGGGTCTTCAGCTACACTGGAGAGATTCCTGAAGCTGAGGCCGCCTCATTTCACCGGTCGTCCCGACCCTGATGAGGCTGTTCATTGGTTGAGGGAGATGGAGAAGACTTTTGATACTATGGATTGTGCGGCGGTTGAGAGGACTCCGTTGGCTACCTTCATGCTGAAGGATGATGCCTACGATTGGTGGACCACTTTGAAGAGTTTGTCATATGCGGATAGGAGTCTCAGGGAGATTCCATGGGAGACTTTTGTGAAGGAATTCAATGCACAGTACTTCCCTAGGCATGTTCAAAGGGCCAAGGAGAGGGAATTTATGGAACTGACCTAAGGAAGCATGACAGTGCTTGAATACCAGACGAAGTTTGTGTCGCTTGGGAGGTTTGTACCTTTTATCTCAGGAGACGAGGAGCGTCGGACTGAGAGGTTTGTGGATGGGCTGAGGTCCAATCTGAGGAGTTTTGTGGCGTCCCACTGTTGTACAGACTTGGCATCGGCAGTTAGGTGTGCTGCGGCAGTAGAGGCACAGCATGATCAGTCAGCCCGGGAGAGGAGACTGACTACTCAGGGGCCAGTTTGTGGCAGGGGAAAGGTAGCAGCAGTAGCTCCTTCGTCCAGATCAAGATTGTCTTCACTCGGCTCCAGATTCAGGAGGTTCTTTCGAGGCAGTGGCAGCAATAGCGGTAGCAGCAGGGCCAGCAGAGTCAGTCAGTGTCCAGTGCTCAGCAGGAGGCAACTCAGAGGCTTCCCGCAGCTTGTCGACATTGCGGTGGCACTCACGGTGGGACTCAGTGTCCTGCTTTTTCTGGGAGGTGTTACACTTGTAGCCAGCAGGGCCATTTGGCGAGGTATTACCCGCAGGGGTATAGTTATGGGCAGGGACCAGGTGATCAAAAGAAGCCAAGGACCGAGGGGAGAGTTCTAGCGATCACCAGGAAGGAAGCTCGCGCATCCAACTTGGTGGAAGGTACACTTTCTGTCCTTGGGAACTCCGCCCATGTGTTAATTGATTCGGGTGCTTCGCATTCTTTTATTTCTGAGCAGTTCGTAGATGTTCTTTCTGCACCCGTTGATGAGATATCTGATGGATTTATGGTAGAGGTTCCTTCTGGGGATTTTATGTTGTCTTATAACTGTTTGAGTGAAGTTCCCTTGACCATTGAGGGCCATGAGTTACCTGCCTAGTTAGTTGTGCTTGCCATTCGCGACTTTGATGTCATCCTGGGCATGGACTGGTTGGAGGCTTATTATGCCGAGGTTGACTGCCACAGGAAGAGGGTGTGTTTCTCTATTCCAGACATCCCGACCTTCTACTTCCAAGGTATTAGGCTCTCTTCTCGAGGTATTCTTATTTCTGCCTTTAAGGCCCAGAAGTTGCTTGTTGGTGGTTGTAAGGCCATCCCTGCCTCTGTTGTTCTAGCTGATGTTAGTGGTAGTCCCAGTCCTTGGGAGGTGCCCGTAGTTTGTGACTTTGTAGATGTGTTTTCTGAGGAGTTGCCTGGCCTTCCTCCTCAGCGAGAGGTTGAGTTTACTATTGAGCTTGCACCGGGTATGGCGCCCCTGTCTAAGGCCCCGTACCGGATGGCGTCAGCCGAACTCGCTGAGTTGAAGGCGCAGTTGCAGGAACTACTGGATAAGGGTTTCATTCGTCCCAGTACTTCTCCGTGGGGTGCTCCAGTTCTATTTTTCAGGAAGAAGGATGGTTCTCTGAGGTTGTGTATTGATTATAGACAGCTGAACCAGGTGACGATAAAGAACAAGTACCCACTTCCGAGGATTGACGATCTGATGGATCAATTACAGTCTGCAAAGGTGTTTTCAAAGATTGACTTGAGATCAGGGTATTATCAGATGAGGATCCGTGAGGTTGATGTGAGTAAGACGGCCTTTAGGACTCGGTATGGACATTATGAGTTTTTGGTTATGCCTTTTGGCTTGACCAATGCTCCAGTAGCTTTTATGGATTTGATGAATCGAGTCTTCAGGGCCTACCTGGATCAGTTTGTGGTGGTATTTGTAGATGATATTTTGGTATACTCTTCTTCCGAGGAAGAGCATGCCACACATCTTCAGGTGGTATTGCAGGTTCTGAGAGAGCACCAACTCTATGTCAAGTTTAGCAAGTGTGAATTCTGGTTAGACAAGGTGCACTTCCTGGGGCATGTCATTTCTGGTGATGGCATTGCAGTGGATCCAGCCAAGATCGAGGCAGTAATGGATTGGAGCAGACTAACAACAGTAACTGAGATCATGAGCTTTTTGGGGCTAGCAAGATATTACAAACGGTTTGCCCAGGATTTTTCTTCGATAGCGACCCCCTTGTCGAGATTGACTCGTAAGGGAGTTCGTTTCATGTGGACCGAGGAGTGTGAGCGGAGTTTCATTGAGTTGAAGGCTCACCTCACTTCGGCTCCAGTGTTGGTAACTTCCATCAGGTTCTGGTGGATTTGTGGTTTATTCAGATGCATCACGTCGAGGTTTAGGTGCAGTTCTGATGCAACATGGTAAGGTTGTGGCCTATGCTTCTAGACAGCTGAAGAAGCATGAGGAGAACTATCCCACTCATGACTTAGAGTTGGCAGCTGTGGTATTTGCATTGAAGATCTGGCGGCACTATTTGTATGGAGAGAAATTTCAGGTTTTTACTGATCATTAGAGCCTGAAATATGTATTCACGCAGAAGGATCTGAACTTAAGGCAGCGCAGGTGGATGGAATTTATCAAAGATTATGACCTCGACCTTTCTTATCATCTGGGCAAGGCTAATTTGGTGGCAGACGCCTTGAGTCGGAAGACGGTCGTGTCATATCTCATGGTTCGAGAATGGAGGTTATTTGAGCAGGTTGTGGAATCTTCCTTCAGGGTTCCGCGAGAGGCTGATAGAGCCGTGTTGGCCAGCTTAACTGTAAGGCCAGCAGTGTACCATCCCGTAATTGAGGCTCAGAGGGCAGATGTAGAGTTACCGCAGATTCTCCAGAGACCAGAGGTGGAATTGTGGGATGATGGTACAGTCAGGTTTAGAGGCAGACTCTATGTTCCGGCCGAGGAGGACGTTCGCAGGAGTGTCCTGGATGAGGCGCACCGTTCTAGATATGCAGTGCATCCCGGAACGACTAAGATGTATCATTGTTTGAGGAGGCACTTTTGGTGGCCTGGTATGAAGAAGGATGTGGTTGATTATGTAGCAAGATGCCTGACTTGTCAGCAGGTTAAGGCAGAACATCAGAGACCCGGAAGGTTTTTGCAGCCCTTGCCGATCCCGGAATGGAAATGGGAGCATGTGACTATGGACTTTGTGATGGGATTACCTGTGTCCCCTGGCAGAAGAGACGCGATCTGGATCATTGTTGATCGATTGACCAAGTCGGCACACTTCCTGGCTATTAGGAAGGACTGGTCAGTCGGTAAGTTGGCTAAGCTGTTTGTGGATCGGATCATCTCTCTGCACGGGGTGCCCTTATCCGTCGTATCAGACCGGGATCTGAGATTTACTTCTAGGTTCTGGAAGAGTTTTCAGAAGGCCTTGGGCACGCAGTTGGCCTTCACCTCGGCCTATCATCCCAAGACTGATGGGCAGTCAGAGAGGACCATTCAGACTCTAGAGGATATGCGCAGGACATGTTGCCTAGACTGGAGAGGTTCTTGGGAGCAGCACTTGTCTACAGTGGAGTTTGCTTACAACAACAGTTACCATTCTAGTATCGGCATGGCACCTTATGAGGCATTGTATGGACGGCCGTGTCGATCCCCTGTAAATTGGTCTGAGATTGGCGAGAGGCAGATAGCGGGACCAGAGTTGGTACGACAGTGTGCTGAGGTTGCCAGAGTGGTACAGCAGAGATTGATTGCAACTCAGAGCAGACAGAAGAGTTATGCAGACATCTGTAGGAGACCACTTGAGTTTGAGGTTGGGGACCACGTGTTTCTTCGAGTCTCACCCTCCAAAGGTGTGATGAGATTCGGGAAGCGAGGTAAGCTGAGTCCGCGATATGTTGGGCCTTTTCCCATTCTTACTCGAATTGGGGAAACGGCGTATCAGTTAGCCTTGCCGCCCAGTCTTGCAGGGGTGCACGATGTGTTCCATATTTCTTTACTGAGGAGATATGTTCAGGATCCACCTCATATTTTGGACTTTTCAGAGTTAGAAGTCGCTGAGGACTTGTCCTTTCCAGAGTTTCCAGTACGTATTGAGGATCATAAGGAACAGGTCCTTCGGAACAAGGTTGTACATCTGGTTAAGGTGATTTGGCAGTATCGCTCCGGGGGCGAGGCGACCTGGGAGCGCGAGGATGAGATGCGGGAGTAGTTTCCCTACCTTTTCTTGTAAGTTCTCTTATGAGCTTGTATCTTTATGTTTCGCCCTCGTTAATTGTAGTAGGAAATTTTGGAGACGAAATTCTTTAAGGGGGGGAGAATGTAAGGATTGAGATTTTCGGATCCGGTTATCGGGTCAATTTTCGGGGTCGGATCCCTTAGTTCAGGCCTTGATGGGGCTGAGACTCAGTTCTGTTTCGCGTCGAGCTTACTCGACGCGGTTTAAACGGCGTCCAGCAATGTAGACGCGTTTTAGGCTGTGCCACGTGGGCGCCACGTGGGCTGGCCTTGGGTCGCGAGAGTACGGCCCCGATCATATCGTCTTAATGGCGTCTTGGATGGACGACGCCTTTCAGAGTACGACCCTGGATTGTCAGTGTACGGCCCGGTCTTGTCATCTGAAAGACGTCGGACATGCACGACGCATTTTACTCAGCTTCTGGTTGACCCCGCGAACCCTCCTTCCTTTCCCTCATTTCCTCCTCCCTCTTCTTTCCCCTCTCTTCCTCTGGCGAGCAGGCGGCTCCTTTCCCCCCTCCTTCCTTTTCCTCCCACCATTTCATCTCTCCCTCCACTCCATCGACCTCCTAACTCCCACCACTACCACCACCATCTCCTCCGCGGCGTTTTTCTCTCTGGACGGCGGCCGACGTCCCGGTGGAGTAACGGCGTCCACGGCGGTACCAGCGGCGACGTGGGGCGAGGCGGGTAGGCGGCTTGAAGCTTGGAGGAGTTTAAGTAACCGGTAGGGTGACGATTCCCATAGTATTTCATTTAAAAACCATGTTTTTCCACTTTGAAGCATGTTTAGGGGTGTTCTTGGAGTGAAAATACTAAATGCATGAAATGAGAAATTGGGTGTTTTAAATGGGTAGTTAGGTTCTTCTCCCCATTCTCCATATTTTTCGTGTTTTTACACGATTTTGGGGAGAAAATCCCACCCCGTGGACCAGGAGATGGCGGAGGGAGAACCTGTCTGTGAAGGTTAAATGGCGTCGGGGGACAACGACGCCTTTTAGAAAGGCGGCTTCCACCCGCGACGCGATTTAGCCCAAATACCAGACTCTGTCTCTGGAACTGAATGGCGTCCAGGTACAGCGACGTCTTTCAAAAGGCAACTTGCATGGGCGACGCGCTTTAGGCCATTTCCGAGGCCATACTTCACATGAGCCAGTTTAGGAGGCTTGAATGGCGTCGGCCTTGGGCGACACGATTCAAGGCAGAATCACATTAATTCATGCTATTAACATATCTTCACACTGTTATATAGTTTGGTTAATTGCATGTTTGAAATCGTACTCGAGGATGAGGATTTTTACGTGATCGGATCGCACTGTGTTGTGTTTCGTGCGACTGTGGACCTAGAGTGACAGTTGTAGCGCTTGCCACCCTGTGTCGGTGTGGGAGGGACACAGCGCCGGTGTGGGAGTGGTGGGGTGACGCCTAGAGAGAGGGTCACCTGGTGTACCCCGGGGTCAGCTAGTACCGGTGTAGGAGTGGTACCTGTGGAGTGTCACTCGTGCTGGGGGAAGCAGAAACCACCTA
Organism: Zantedeschia hybrid cultivar; assembly: GCA_030544215.1. Taxonomy (NCBI): domain Eukaryota; kingdom Viridiplantae; phylum Streptophyta; class Magnoliopsida; order Alismatales; family Araceae; genus Zantedeschia; species Zantedeschia hybrid cultivar. The sequence continues at coordinate 70,483,409 of JARZZO010000002.1, forward strand.
GAGCCAGTTGGGCCGGAGTAGCTAGCGTGTTATCCGAGGGGTTACTGTTTGGTCTCAGCAGATCGGTGTTTCCCACGTTCGGCTGTGTGGTTGGCGTGTTTTGCCGAGACGTTGGATGTAGGTTCCCTGGTAGAATGGTTTCAGAGTTGTGTATGTTATATCTCGAATGCATGTGTTTTATATCGAAATTTAGGAATTGTGTTACATCTTTACTTGCTTATTCTACATGTATCTGTGTTACTGCACTTGTGGGTGCGTGAGTGGGCGGTGGAGATCGAAGGATCCCTACTGAGTCTTTTTGTTGAGACTCACCCCTGCGGTTTTCAAGTGAGGGTTCCAGGCAGGCTTAGCGAGGAGAGTGCTGCTTTGGGTTGCGCGCCAGCAGCTGTTCTTCCGGGGTATGCCCCGACGTTGTTGTTATTTTCTTTTCTGCCCTATACGCTTAATTATTTCTTTTCAGTTAGAGTATGTAATTATTTGCTGTGTCGAGTCGCATTGTAATAACTTTTAATTATTGCACTTTCTTTTCAATTCAATGCGATGTGAATGTTTAGCTTAGTTTATTATTTATTTCTCAGACTTATCTAGATCCTGGTTTGGCTCTAAATTAATGATTCGGTACACATTTAGTAATCGGATCCCCGATTATAGGGTGGCGGGTCGTTACAGATCTCATAATGATACACACGTTGAAGTAATAAAGGAGAGGCACACAAGAGTTACATTAGTCAATGATGACTTTAAGAAGGCGTTTGCGTGTGGCAATAATTGATAAGAATAGCACCATCCGGAATAGGCTTAGAAATGTGAGGGTGATTAGAACTTTTATTTGACAATTGATTATTGACTATGTGATCGTGATGTGGTTGCTACTAAGCATACCAAAGCTTTTGATGTGGTTTGAATTATGATTCCTAAAGTTATACCAATTGATATGCTAAAGGATATATTCTTGATTGTATTATTCATGAATCTTCTTAGTGCTATGTTGCATCCAGCTCATGGTACTAATCACACTATGTATTCGGATACTCGGGGCTTTTTTCGATAGATAAACGTATTGTGCAGTTTTGGGGAATACATGTGTTGGTCCTTATTGACATTGCTGGCAGCCGCAACCACGCATTGTGTCCACTTGCATATCTTATTTCGATAATGATGTTTAACCAGCTTTTATTCAATTATGTTACACTTATGGATTTCATGTATACTTTGTGACAGTTATATTAGTGCTTGACTCTTATGGATGTTTGCGAGGAGGTTAGACTTAGACTTTGGATTGAGGTGATCCCAAAAAGTGATGTCAATGAATGCTTGGCTTAGGTCTTAATAGGTTTGAGGTTTTGAGCAGTAACGAAGACTCGGAGTCTAGTTTATGAAGATTAATTGTATATAGAACCATGTCGACTAGATGTAAAGAGTAAGAGCTATAGTAAGAAGTTAGAACAATAAGAGTCGAGCTGTGAAGGACTTACTTAGTAATGTGGTGAGTTGAATTATGAGACTTAGCATGCACTTGAAACTTTTTGGGATAGTGTTTATTCTAGAACCAATAAGTGATGAACAAAGCTTCATGAAAAGGAGTTTTAGAACCCTTAGTAAGTGTTAACTTAAATTGGAGTTTCTATTAGATAAGATGGACTATATTGAATCCTAGTTGGTAAGGTTCAAGTACATATAATAAGAACAGTGATTAGAAGTTGTGTGCAAGTCTTCGATAGGATTTGATAATGGTAAGTTGGTAGTATTCAATTTGTTTAACAATGAAAGAGATAGAGAAATCGATTGACAGGAAAAAGAATAGACCTCGAGGCGATGAAGATTAATTCGAGTTCAAGTTAAATGGAGATGTGAGTTCAGGAAGATTTGCTAAGAGTTATATCAAGAATACCGATTAATTCAGTGAGATTTAGATTGTATTCTCCAATTTTGGAGTGTAAGACAACTAGAGGCAATCTTGATTATAAATCGGACTGTGGACTCAACACTTAAGTGTCTTGACATTTGGGAGATGGAATGAGAAGTTTAAGCTGCTAACGAGATCAAGGCCGTAAGGAATAGTTCTTTCGAGGACCCATATGGAGTAATGATACAAATATAATTACATTAGAGACAAGTAGAACTAAGAGAATCTTCCAATGGTACCATGTAACTTGGAAACGTTTTAGAGAATGAGAGACAATCTTGGATGATTTGATGTGATAATCCATAGAACAAAAGATGATTGGGATATGGATAATTGACACCTATGATATTTGATAGATTTTATAGACTAATGAATGTATTTTCATATGATTAAGTTTGACTTAATAGATCAATTTGTGATAATTGATATTGACATCATGATCTTGACATTTCTACTTGACTAGAATGTATGATTATCATGTGAAATGACTTGATGGATCCATGGTATGAAATGACATAAGAATGCCCTATTAATTACTTCCATGTGATATCATAGTGTGATCCATGGTTGGCTTAATATGATATAATTCATGGTAGATAGATAGCTTTGATTCATTTAATGAATTTCTTTCTTATGATTACATTGTGATGATTTCCTCAGTAGTGGTTTCCATGGGTCTTCATAGGCTCAAGATCCCTACTGAGTTTTCTTTTGAGGTTTTTGCAAATAACCTCCTAAAAGATATCAGATTTGTAGATAACCCCCTACATGATTCATATTTGTGTATAACCTCCTTGACTTTGGTGGTATTTGCATATAACCCCCTTAACTATGTGATTTATTTTGAATTTCACTTGAGTTAAAATATTTTACTCCGCCTAAAAATAAAAATAATTTTTTTTGATGTTAAATATATAGAACAAGCTTATGTATAAATGTTTATGTGATTTTTCTGGTGAGATGTATATATTTTAATTGAAGATATTAATAATATTTTCATTTAATAACTTTCACAAATTCTTTGTAAGTAATTATATTTTAATTCAAGTGAAATTCAAAGTAAACCTACATAGTTGAGGGTGTTATATACAAATAATACCATAATTAAGGAGGTAATATGCAAATACGAATCATATAGGGGGCTATCTACAAATGCGACATTGATTAGGGGGTTATTTGTAAAAAATCCTTCTCTTTTTTAGACTCAGCCCCCTTGTAGGTGCAAGTGTCACAGTAGATCAGGGACCATGTAGGTGGTGGCCAACTCGGTATCTTGAAGTAGAATGGTACAATTTACATTTGAGTTCTATATTCTGGACATGTATCTTTATTAGAGGTGTGACTATGTAATCTTTTTTATTCATTGTAATTAATTGATTATTTGGGGTTGTATATGAATGATCTAATTTACTCATTATTGATAATGTATTCTACTTTTATAATATCCTTAATTTGCACTAACTATCTTTGGATATTTATTTTGAATTTGATTGTGAACCAGTAATAGTTCGAAATGGGACATTGGGTTGGGTTCGGTCATGCCCTTGATCCAGGGTATTAAAGATCAACAGCATGAGTCTAATTATGGCTTTGTTGATGATGTATTCAGATAGCATACTTCTGGTCATATCAAATTGTGTTATGTTCTTCCTCCCTGTACACCATTCTGTTGAGGAATTTTTTAGGCTGAAAAATTATATTCAATGCCTTGATCTTCACATAACTTAGTAAATTCTTTATTCTAAAATTCTCTTGCATGGTCATTTATGAAGGGTATGATTGTATACTGCTAATCTATTGAAGTTGAAGAAGGCTTCAGCTGCATCATATTTGCTTTCTAAGAATGACACTCAAATGAACTTTTAGTAGCCATCAATAATGACAAAATTATACTTCTTACCTCCAAGACTGATTGTCCTCATTGTACTAAATAAATCTATGTGCAGCAATTCCAATGATTTAGATGTTGTCACCATCGACTTGGACTAAAAGTTGCTCTTAGTCTGCTTTCCTTTTGTACAACTTTCATTTGTCCTCCTAAAAGAATATATCAAAGAAAATAAATCCTTATAAGATTTTTAATTTTTTTTTACCACAATCTTATTTAGCATAAGACTTGACTAAGACTTAAAAAATACTCCGTCATGAGATCTTTATCTATATACACACTTTCTTCAAGAAGCTTATGTACGATAGTCATAATAAATATGTTTTAGAATATTTTGATGCCATATAGAAATTTTAAAGATAAATTTTTAATTTTTTATTAGTGGGCTGTAAAAACATTACAAAACATTGTAAAATGTGGTAAAAAGGTATTTTTTTAGAGTGTCCAAATTCTTGTATGTATTTTTTTTCTTGGTTTGAAGTGTCATAAATTATTGGATTTCAACATTCGATGCAGCTTTTTTTTATTGGTCTTGATTTTCAAACTAAAATTAAAATAAATCAAAACTAGGAGTTTTAACATTTTATCATTTTTAAAAATCATCTTTTTACAACCAACAATTTTATTTTTAATAAGTTTAAACCAATGATTTCAAAATTGATATTGCAAAGCATTTTACATCAAATCATAAGTGTATAAGCATCTGCATGGTTTGAAAAGTTAGTTTTAGAATTTAGATTTTAAGAAAAAGCGATGTAAATATTTTCATAAAATACTTTAAAATTTAAATGTAATGAAATTATTTTTGTTATTGCTTCATATATATGTCTCTGTGAAAACTTCTTAATTTTTACATGTGAATTCTAAAAAAATTATTCACACAATATTGTTGAGGGTATATCTAAAAAATTTTGGACACTAATTAATTTTATTTATTTTTTATTTTTTTAATTAAAGTGTTTAATAATTTGTGTAATTTTTTTCCCTCCTTCCAATTTGTTCTAGCTCCGCCATTGGTCAGAAGCAGAACATGCAATGTGTTGAGAATAATGAAGCTTTTGGTGTGAGATTGTTCCCAAAAGTGTTAGAAGCTGAGGATATAGCAGATCAAAAAATATAAGGGAGTTCAGATCCTCAGTGTATGTCAGAGTCAATCTTCTGAATTTATCTGATCTAAGAAATTAGTCTAAGGTCTAGAATGTCCAAATATGCGCTTCATCATCGTTCAAATCAGTTGCAAACTATTCCTACATCTATGTGTTAGGGGTGCGGTTCACCTTAGTAAGGCCCCATAAGGGCGCGCCACGTCGGGGACACGCCCGAGCCCCACATCATGGTGCGGTCCGAGCTCGGGCACCACGTTGGCCGCACCCCGATGTGGCGCACCCTCACGGGCAACTACAGGGGTTCCCGCAGTCGCCCTACTGAGGGGAACCGCACCCATGTGTTAAATAATGTGTACTTTTCTAGGCAACTAAAGGTCCATTTGTTTTCATGTAAATTAGATCCCATGAAAAGCTTTTTCCAAAAAGTATATTTGAGTCAATTATTTGATAATCTGTAAAACTCTGGTCAACAGAAAATTTAATTCGTTGTTGACTTCTCCTTTTCCAAAGGAGTTGAAAATATTTTCATATGAGCAAAATGATGAATTTTGTTTTCATTTTCCTTGCAAATGTGCTTTGTTAGAAAAGTTTTTTTTCTTCTGAATATATTTTACGTGTAACCAAATGGACTTTAGGGCCATCTTTTTTCATGTAAAATATGCAAAACGTTTTTCAAAAAGTATATTAGAACCACTTATTTGGCAATCCATGCAATTCTAATCAACAGAAAACTTAGTTCATTGACTTCTCTTTTTCCCCATTTTTGACATCCATGGAATAAACCGAATGTCCTTTTTTAAAAGATTTAAAAGTATTTTCATAAGTACTAAATGACAAAGTTTGTTTTCATTCTCTTGTAAATATGTTTCCTTAAAAAATATTTTCCATCTGAATATGTTTTATGTATAACCAAACAAACAGTAAACTTGGTTTGTTTTTGTTGACATGTAGTGGGGGTTACCCACTACAACTGCCCACGTAGGGCACCATGCTGGTGGTTTTGCCCACGTTCATACCCATGTTGTGCATGATGAAAGAGGCAGCCTTGTGGTCATTCCCATCCCCATGGATTGTGGAGTGTTTCTTAACTACTCCCTCCTCTTTTTGAATGACGAAATGGGAAGCACATAAGGGTAAGAGGGAGAAACGAGGAGAGCAAGAAGAAGATTTTTCTTTCTCTTTTCTCTCTCTAGAAGGATCCTCTCCCTCTCTCACTCTCTAAGGGTTGCTCTCCAAGAGGCATTCACTAAGAACCAAGGATTTGCAGCGTAGAACATAAGAAGGAGTTCCTTGCACGGTTCTTCTCCTCGTCCTCTCGAAACCGTCATTGCCCGTCCACGAACGTCGCCATGAAGGTACGTACCAAATCCTCAATATGATCCCGTCTCTATGTATGCTTCCGCATTTATGTTGTTCATTTAATGCATGGAGATTATTCAACAGTTGTCCCTATCACCACCGAAGGTGACACACTGACCTTTGCAGCACTGTCCAATTAAACCAATCAGACAGCTGTTCTAGGGATATAAACTTTTTTATTCTTTTAAAAGATCAGGATGGCTGCAACTCTAAGAGAGTCATCTGTATCGTCTAATTTTACTATTGTTTGTGCTTATTAACATGATACCAATGCCAACGTTATCTTTTCGGTGCACACTCCATCCAGAAATGGATTATGAGAGTAGCTGTGCTCGTGATACCGAACAACCAAATCAGCTCCCTATCCCCCGCCCCAAAGGGCGCCTTGTCATCACACAAAAGTTTTGTTATTTCTCTATAATTCTCAAAATATAGTGTTTTCAAAACACTCATTTTTTTAGGCCAAATCAATCTTTCAATAAAATTGTAGGATTTATTAGAATAAAAACAGCATCATGATCCGAATTTCCTATCCAAGGTTTATCTTATCCTCATCTTATATATATATAAACAAAGTTCCAGTCTTTTTGCCAAAACTAAAACTAGGACACATGACAGTAACAGAATCTCTTTTTCTCTTTATCTCTCTTTATAAAGAATTACTAAAACAGAATTCTTATTTTTCCGTTAAAATTAAAACATATTAATTCAAATTTGATATTTACCGTGCATCGTACAAGCATATATATATATATATATAAGTGACGGCAATTAAAACATGTATCATTTATGTGATACATGTCACGTTATTTTCATATGTAACAGTGCCACGTAATTGCATGTGCTTTAGGCATCATCATAAGCTCAACCCCTTAATGTCTTTTTCTTTCTTTTTTGTTGTTAAACATAAAACGTGCAAGGAATGTATCATGCCCCATGAGGTGTGCACTAAGTATTATTGTTCTGTAATAATTATTCATCATTTTCTTTGATTACTCATCTACTGTCCCCACACATGAATTTTATCCTCATATAAGACTTTTAATATATATAACGTAGTCAAAATTTTAATAGAAATGGGGGAATTAGGAAGTTTTTTTTCAGAAACATGCCATGTTTCAGAGTTGAGATAGCTCTCAAAAAAAAACAACAATCACTTTTATCATATTTGGCATTTGTCAACAAAACCTCTAATATTACATGGCAAGGATACAAATATTATCATATTCTATAACGACCCTTTTACAATTTTTAGTCATTCCTATGTTGCCCGTAACATATAAAGTAAGAAAAATGGGGGAACTAGGTTTTTCCAAATATAACATGTTTGAGAGTAGTATCCAAAAATCTATTTTTTTTACCTTATTTGTCAACGAAACATCCAATATTATACAACAAATATTCTTATTTATTTTGTATTTCAGTAATAATCATTTATTGATTTTTTGTTATACCTTTGTCATCCAAAAACTCGTAAAATAAACCTTGTTTATTGGTTTTTTGTTTTTCCGAGATATACCATATTTGAGAGTTGAAATAGCTCTAAAAAAAAAAGATGCCGAACAATCACTTTTATCATATTTGTCGTTTGTCACCAAAACCTCCGGTATTACACGGCGAGGATACAAATATTCTCATATTCTATAATGACCTTTTATAATTTTTGGTCATTCCTATGTTGCCCGTAACATATAAACTAAGAAAAATGGGGAAGTAAGTTTTCCCAAATATACCATGTCTAAGAGTTGAGTTTCCAAAAATCTATTTTTCACCCTATTTGTCAAGGAAACATCCAACATCATACAACAAATATTCTTATTTATTTCGCATCTCGATAATAACTGTTTATTGGTTTTTTGTTATACTTTTGTCGCCCAAAAACACGTAAAAAAAAACTTGTTGGGAGTGGGATTTGAAACCACATATTTGTCATTTGTCAACAAAGCCTCCAATATTACACGGCGATGATACAAATATTCTCATATTCTATAACGATCTTTTACAATTTTTGATCATTTCTATGTTGCCCATAACATATAAACTGATGCGGCAGAATCCGATTCGGCCCATTGAAGCAGGCCCAAACCCCACTGAGCCCAACAGCAGCAGTACCAGGCCCTCCGGGAGCCTTCGGCCCGTCAGCGGCCCAGTAGCCTTCGGCCCATAAGCGGCACCCTCGCTCCCGGCCCAACAGGCTTCAGCCCGTCAGCGGCCCACCAGCCTGCGGCCCGGGAGCAGCACGGCAGCCCAGGGACCAGCAGGCTTCGGCCCATCAACGGCCCAACCCCCTTCGGCCCGGTAGCCGAGTCCGGCCCACTCCGGTGGCGGATCAGACGCTATGGTGGTTTGTCAGTAAGCCTCCTTTAGTCCTATATCGGCTGCCACCGTTAACCATCCACTATCCTCCGCTATAAATATCCTGCTATTTGTAGCCAAGGAGGCGGGGGGAAAAACGGATGCCTCCCCAAGCTTCCGAAACCCCTTAAAGGACTTCTGTCCGAATAGCGTTATAGCTACTCTTTCTTGCTTTCTGAATCGAATCTTCTTCAGGAGCTAACTTGACCGTCGGAGGGGGTTCCCCAGGGCTGACGCCCGGGACTCCTGCTGACTGGTTCTTCTTCTTCTTTCCCTCCTGCAGGGGCTCGGTTCGAATCATCGCCGACCTCCCCGAGTCGGTCTCGGCCGCCGACCTCGGATTCCTCTCCCTGGTCTCGACGCCGAACGCCGGCTGCCCCAAGCCAGGAGGCTCGGTCTCGCGCTGAAGTAGCCTTCGGACTCGCTGTCCGAGGGCAATCCCGTCAGCTGTCCTGCGTCAGGAGGCTCGGCCTCGCGCTGAAGGTGGCTCCGGACCCCCTGGTCGGAGAGCGAGCCGTCCCCCCGTCCGATCTCGGACTTTCCGGCTTCAGCTCCGACGCTCGTCGACCACTCGGCCGAGAGAAGCTCCTGCTCGCGCCGCGCCTTCGTCCGCCGAAGGAGCAGCGGCTCACTATCCAAGAACAGCTCCGGCGGCGGATTGCGCCCCCCGCGGGCGGATCCAGTTCATCCCGAGAAGCCCCGTCTTCGCCCCGTCGCGGATCCCCGTCGGGTCCCCTTGTCACCGTTCGATCCGGACCGGCTCCGGATCCTCTTTTTCCGGATCCCCGTTTGCGGGATCCGGTCGTGATAGATCCAGTCTACATCACGTGGCGCCGTCTGTGGGAAACCAGCAAAACAAGTCATGTCTCAACGACCTGTGACCCGACGATCCGGGCAGAGCGAAGCAGAAGCGAGGGAGGCCTCGGCAAAAATGCCGCCTTCCGAAGGTGCACCGTCTGCCCCGCCGAACCCGCCTCTGCCGGCCATACCGGAGTCCTTCGGCTCGGAAGACCGAGTGGGGGTACTCCAGCAGCAAGTGGCCACGCTGGCCGCTGCCGTCACGTCCCTAGCGCCTCTTCAGGAGATGGTGTCCGCCATCGCCCAGCGCATGGGACTGACGGTGCAGCCTCCCCAGCAGGCGCCGCTCCCCCCGCTCTACTCAGTACAAGACGCCCGGTTCCGACCGGTGCCAGCGCCAGCCTCTCTCCACGAGGTCGCGGCGGCGCGCAGCGAGCCCTCGGCATTGCCTGCCCGAGCTCCCCGCGCCGATCACCCGACGGAGCAGGATTATGCTTCGTCGGAGTACCATCCGGCTCGGACCGGAGGGCAATCCGTCGCCACCTCGGCCGCCCCGGACCTGGACCGGCGGCTGACGGCGATGCGCAAGGAGATGCAGCAGATGGTGTCCCGGCCTCATGGGGCACCCCTCGCCAGCAGCATCCTGGAGCAGACCCCGTTCACGGCGGAGCTCCTAGCCGCCGAGGTGCCCCCTGACTTCAAGCTACCGAAGGGCCCTCTCTATGACGGGATGACAGATCCGGTCTGTCATTTCCAGAGGTTCAACACCTACCTCCGGGTCCGGGGGATCTCCGAGGCAGTCCGCTGCCGTCTCTTCCCCCTCACCCTCGAAAAGATCGCCCTCACCTGGTTCGAGACATTGGCCCCCGACTCCATCCACTCCCTAGTCCAGTTGGGCCAATTGTTCATCGACCAGTTCTATGATGCCACCCGGCAGAGCAAGACCTCCGCCAGCTTGCTGGCTATTCGGCAAGATCCGGCCGAGACTCTCCAGGACTACTTCACCAGGTTCCGGACCGAGGCCGCCCAGATCCCGAACATCGACAGCTCGATCGCGGTTTCGGCCGTGATCAGTGGGTGCCGGGACGAGGGGCTCCTCGGTTCCATTGGGAAGCGCCATCCCCCGACCTTCCAGGACCTCGTGGCCCGGGCCCATAAGTACATCAACCGGGAGGCCCTGATGTTGTCCAGAGGAAGAGGCGCCGCCGAAGCCGTCTCGGCACCTGCTCCCCAGGTGGTCCGACCTCGGCCGGAGGATCAGGAGTCCTCACGCAAGCGCTATCGCAGGGAGGACTGGGACAGGGAGAGGCGACGGGACCCGCAGCCGCGGTACCTACCCTTGCCTGCTCCCCCTTCCCGAATGCTCATGGAGGTGAAAGGCATGCTCCGGCGACCTGATCGCATCAAGACCGATCCTCGCCGAAGGGATCCTAGCAGGTACTGTGAGTACCACCAGGAAGTCGGCCACACAACGGATGAGTGTCGGCAGCTCCGGGAAGAGATCGACCGCATCATCCGGGAAGGTAGACTGCCGCAGTACCGCCGGGAGCAGCCGCCGCAGCAGAACCGGGACGTCCCTGCAGCACCCAGACAACAGCAACCCCCAGCAATAGAAGCCGCTCCTCCGCCGAAAACCACCTCGGCCCCAGTAGAATCGTCCCATCAAAGACCCAGTTCTGGGTCTATCATGATGATATCCGGAGGGCCGGGGGAAGGGTCCAGGCCGCGGCAGTGCAACACGGTGGCAGCAGTTGAAGGCGAGCCGAAGAAGCCTCGTCTGGAAGACATCACCTTCGGCGCCGAGGACCTGACTGATGTTCAGGTCCCTCATGACGACGCTCTCGTCGTCAATGCTGTAATCAACAACTATGATGTACATAGGATCTTTGTGGATAATGGAAGTGCCCCAAATATCTTGTTTTACGACTGTTTTGAAAAGTTGGGATTGAGTGAGGCTAATATGAAACCTCACCGGGGCCCCCTCTACGGTTTTAACGGCTCGCCTTGCCGAGTAGAGGGCATTGTCCGGCTTCCTGTAACCTTAGGCTCCGCCCCCCGGCAGTTAACCGTCGAGACGGACTTCGCCGTTGTGAAGATCGAGTCAGCCTACAACGCCATATTCGGCCGAAGGCTCATCGGCGGAATCGGAGCCGTACCTTCATCCTTCCATCAGAAATTAAAATTCTATACCAATTATGGGATAGGCGAAGCCAAGGGAAGCCAAGAAGCAGCTCGGCAGTGCTACCTGATTTCGGTCAAAGGGAAGAACGCAGCTGAAACCCTTGCGATCAAATCATCGGCCGAAGCGTCTCCGGGAGAAGCACTTCTCGCCATCCCTGTTCCAGGAGGCGAAGGACGAGTCCTAATGATAGGTTCCGGCCTGGAGAAAGGTGAAGCAGAAAAGCTTACCGAGTTCTTGAAAAAGAATCTCGACATCTTCGCCTGGTCTCCAGCAGACATGCCCGGGGTTGACCCGGAGGTGGCAGAGCACCGACTCCATACCGATCCCGACCAGCCCCCCGTGAAGCAAAAGCGGCGCACCTTCAACCAGGAAAGGAGAGCCGCCATCCAAGTTGAAGTACAAAAGGGACTGGACGCCGGACATCTCCGAGAGGTGCATCACCCAGACTAGATCGCCAATGTGGTCATGGTGCCAAAGAAAGATGGCAAATGGCGTATGTGCGTGGACTTCACCAACCTCAACAAGGCCTGTCCCATGGACAGCTTTCCGCTGCCTCGGATAGACCAGGTGGTGGACGCCACTTCCGGCCATGAGCTCTTAAGATTCCTCGACGCCTATTCAGGCTACCACCAGATCCGGATGCATCCGGACGACGAGAACAAGACCAGCTTCACCACCGATTTGGGTATGTACTGCTACACCCGAATGCCCTTCGGTCTGAAGAACGCCGGCGCGACATATCAACGACTGGTCAACAAGGTATTCGCCACACAGCTCGGCCGAAACATGGAGGTCTATATAGACGACATGTTGGTCAAGAGCCGTGTCGCTGCGGAGCATCTGGCCGATCTGGCCGAGACTTTCTCCGCCCTCAGGCGGTACAAGATGAAGCTGAACCCGGCCAAATGCGCCTTCGGGGTAGCCTCCGGCAAATTCCTCGGCTACATGGTCACTCACCGAGGGGTGGAGGCTAACCCCGAGAAGGTTTCGGCCATCATAAAGATGCGCCCCCCGGCTAACCTCCGAGAGGTACAGAAGCTGAACGGGAGGATCGCAGCCCTCAGCCGCTTCATGTCAAGGGCGGCCGACTACTGTTTTCCCTTCTTCAAGCTGCTGAAGAAGGCCAACCACTTCGACTGGACGGAAGAGTGCCAAACAGCCTTTAATCAGCTGAAGGCCTACCTCTCCAAAGTCCCCATCCTGTCAAAACCAATTCCCGGGGAGCCCCTGAGCTTATACCTCGCAGTCTCCGAGACGGCCCTCAGCACCGTCCTCGTCCGAGAACAAGAAAGCATTCAGAAGCCTGTTTATTACACTAGCCGAGCCCTTCAGGGAGCGGAACTCCGGTACCAAGCCCTGGAAAAGTTGGCTCTGGCCCTCGTCACGTCTGCAAGGAGGCTTCGGCCGTATTTTCTGGCCCATTCCGTGAAAGTCCTCACCAACCAGCCCTTGAGGCAGATTCTTTCCCGGCCGGAGGTGTCCGGCAGGTTGGCGAAGTGGGCGATTGAGCTAGGGGAGTTCGACATCTCCTACGCCCCTCGGGTAGCAATAAAAGGCCAAGCGTTGGCGGACTTCATCGCCGAACTTACCCCCGGCGCTTCCGCAACACCACAGCCGGAACCCGAGGTGGTCAAAGCCGACACTATTTCGGCACCTTCACCACCGGATGAATGGCGACTCTTTGTGGACGGCTCTGCGTGCTCTACAGGCAGTGGCGCCGGATGGATCCTGGCGTCACCCGAAGGAATCATCACGGAGTACGCCCTGCGTTTCTCCTTTCCAGCGACTAACAACGCCGCCGAGTACGAAGCCCTCATCTCCGGCCTCCGGGCCGCGAAGAGGCTCGGCGCCCAGAACCTGAGAGCCTTCAGCGATTCCCAGTTAATCGTCGGCCATGTCTCCGGGGAGTATGAGGCTCGGGACGCAGTGATGGCGTCTTATCTCCAGGTAACTCGCAAGATTCTCAATCAGTTCGATTCTTGTGAAATCGTGAGGATCTCGAGATCCGAGAATACCCGGGCCGATGCCCTTTCCCGGCTGGCGTCAACCCAAGACGGGGGCGGAGGCCGGATGATCCTCGTCGAGGAGCTCGCCGAACCCAGCCTCGGCGAAACCGAAGCTATGCAAATTGCTGGAGCAGAGGCCGAGACGTGGATGACCCCCCTCGTCGCTTTCCTTCTCCAAGGAGAAGTCCCACCAGATCCAAGGGAGGCGAAGCGCATTCGGCAGCGCTCATCCCACTTTCTCCTTTTGGACGGAGTGTTGTACAAGAAATCATTCGGCCGACCACTGCTACGGTGCCTCGGCCCAGCAGAAGCCGACTATGCCGTAAGAGAGGTCCACGAAGGGGTGTGCGGAGCGCACGCGGGAGGAAGAGCCCTGGCTCACAAGCTCCTGAGACAAGGCTACTGGTGGCCAACGCTCCGAGAGGACGCTCTAGCCCTCGTACGGCGCTGCGACCAGTGCCAGAGGTTTAGCTCCCTCATTCATCAGGCGGCCACCCTTCTGACCCCCTTATCTAATCCCTGGCCTTTCGCCCAATGGGGAATCGACATCCTGGGACCTTTTCCCGTCGCCACCGGCCAAAGGAAATTCCTCATCGTGGCGGTCGATTACTTCACCAAATGGGTCGAAGCCGAACCCCTCGCTTCAATAACCGACAACAATGCTTGGAACTTCGTGTGGAAGTCCATCGTTTGCCGATTCGGCATCCCTCGAGCCGTCATCTCAGACAACGGAAAGCAGTTCGATAGCCGACGGTTCGGTGACAACTGCGCCAGCTTCGGCATACTCCACAAGTTCACTTCGGTAGCGCATCCTCAAGCGAACGGCCAAGCCGAAGTCACTAACCGAAGCCTCTTGCAGGGATTGAAAACCCGACTCGGCGAAGCTAAGGGCCGATGGGTGGAAGAGCTGCCGAGTGTCCTATGGGCCTATCGGACGACAAGCCGAACCCCCACCGGCGAAACTCCCTTCCGCATGGCCTATGGGATAGAGGCCGTTATTCCCATAGAAATCGGCCTCCCTTCTCCCAAAGTCATCGCTTATAATACGGGAGTCAACGAAGAAGGTTTGAAAGACCACTTGGACCTCATTGAAGAGGTCCGAGATAAAGCTCGTATCCGGCTGGCGGCTTATCAACAACGAATGGCCAAGTACCACAACACTCGAGTAAAGCCCCGGAGCTTCGAAGTGGGGAGTCTCGTGTTGAGGAATGCCCATGCTTCCAAGCCAACCGAAGCCTCAGGAAAGCTTGCCCCCAACTGGGAGGGGCCCTACCGGATCAGGGAGGTAATCAGACGAGGAGCTTACCGGTTGGAGACCCTTTCGGGCCAACCCCTTCCTCGCACATGGAATGTAGAGCGCCTTCGGCGTTATTATATGTAAGTCAACTCTCCCCAGGCTTTTAGCCGGAGGCTATAAATAAGAGAACTCATTTTTGTTCAGAAAAACTTGTTATGGTTTTCTATAAGTCCGTGTAAACCGTACCGGGAGTGGCTTCGGCCATGCAAACCGTACCGGGAGCGGCATGGTTCTCTTAAAGTCCGTGAGTCCTTCGATCCGACGAATGGCTTCGGCCATGTAATCCGGATCAGGACACGGCGCGGTTTTCTGTAAGTCCGTGTAAACCGTATCGGGAGTGGCTTCGGCCATGCAAACCGTACCGGGAGCGGCATGGTTCTCTTAAAGTCCGTGAGTCCTTCGATCCGACGAATGGCTTCGGCCATGTAATCCGGATCAGGACACGGCGCGGTTTTCTCTAAGTCCGTGTAAACCGTATCGGGAGTGGCTTCGGCCATGCAAACCGTACCGGGAGCGGCATGGTTCTCTTAAAGTCCATGAGTCCTTCGATCCGACGAATGGCTTCGGCCATGTAATCCGGATCAGGACACGGCGCGGTTTTCTGTAAGTCCGTGTAAACCGTATCGGGAGTGGCTTCGGCCATGCAAACCGTACCGGGAGCGGCATGGTTCTCTTAAAGTCCGTGAGTCCTTCGATCCGACGAATGGCTTCGGCCATGTAATCCGGATCAGGACACGGCGCGGTTTTCTCTAAGTCCGTGTAAACCGTATCGGGAGTGGCTTCGGCCATGCAAACCGTACCGGGAGCGGCATGGTTCTCTTAAAGTCCGTGAGTCCTTCGATCCGACGAATGGCTTCGGCCATGTAATCCGGATCAGGACACGGCGCGGTTTTCTCTAAGTCCGTGTAAACCGTATCGGGAGTGGCTTCGGCCATGCAAACCGTACCGGGAGCGGCATGGTTCTCTTAAAGTCCGTGAGTCCTTCGATCCGACGAATGGCTTTGGCCATGTAATCCGGATCAGGACACGGCGCGGTTTTCTCTAAGTCCGTGTAAACCGTATCGGGAGTGGCTTCGGCCATGCAAACCGTACCGGGAGCGGCATGGTTCACTTAAAGTCCGTGAGTCCTTCGATCCGACGAATGGCTTCGGCCATGTAATCCGGATCAGGACACGGCGCGGTTATCTCTAAGTCCGTGTAAACCGTATCGGGAGTGGCTTCGGCCATGCAAACCGTACCGGGAGCGGCATGGTTCTCTTAAAGTCCGTGAGTCCTTCGATCCGACGAATGGCTTCGGCCATGTAATCCGGATCAGGACGCGGCGTGGTTTTCTCTAAGTCCGTGCAAACCGTATCGGGAGTGGCTTCGGCCATGCAAACCGTACCGGGAGCGGCATGATTCTCTTAAAGCCCATAAGCCCTTCGATCCGACGAATGGCTTCGGCCATGTAATCCGGATCAAGGCGCGGCATATTATTCTCCAGGCGATATTCTTCCAACGGCCTGTCCGAACCTGCAACGGATCTCGGCTTCGCAGGATATGGCGAATGACAAACGGATCTCGGATTCCAGAAAGACCAGATCCAGTCAAGTCAAACAGGAGACAGCAAGGTAAAGCCAAAAACCTTCCTTCTATTTTCATAAAGCAAAGGGAAGTACAAAACTCGGCCGTATGCCTGGCCGAGAGCTTACAAAAGTAAAAGAAAATGGAAGCCGAGGGGAACCCTCGTATCAGTCCTCGGCGACCCTCTCCTCCTCTACTCCGACGACGTTTCGGCCGGGAGAAGGAGAGGGAGAGTCGACGATCTGCACCGCTTCAGGTGCGGCGCCTTCAACAAGGGCGTCCTCGATAGCGGCCTCCTCGGCATCGGCCTCCTCGGCAGGGGCCTCCTCGGCAGGAGCCTCCTCGGCGGTTTCGACCTCATCTTCCTCAGCTGGAGGCGAGGCCCTCTCCGCCACGAGCTCCTCCCACCAGGATAAAAGCTCCCTGGCTTCCTTGCCCCTCGGCAGGGCAACCCCGGTCAGATCGACACTCGGGCAGGCCCTCTGGGCGACTGCCAGTCCGAGGTCGAAAACCGTGGAAGACGCCCGTAGCTGGGCTTGGAGGATCTCCCGGGCGTAGTCGCTCCCGGCCTTGTAGTCAGCCACTGCCGACTCCGCTGCCTTTTCCAGTTCCCGCCTCAGGGCCGACACCTCCTCGGCATGGCGGCGCTTCTCCGAAGCTCGCCGGGCCTCCTTGTCCTGGGTCTGGGCCTTGAAGGTCCGGAACTCGGACTCGACCGCCGCAAGATCGCTCTCGGCCTTCTTCTTGGCCTCGGCGGCGGCACGGGCCTCTGCTGCCCTCTCCTTCAGCTGCGTCCGCGCCCGGGTGCTCGCAGTCACGAGCTCATCAACTAAGGGCTCGATGCGAGGAGCCGCCGAAGTACCTTCCCCCGAACCGACCGGATCCACCTCAGCTTCCAGAAGCTTAAGCCGAAGCAGCTCCTGACGGTGCATCAGGACGCGGCTCGTCATCGAAGCCTGCGGATCGAAGGCAGATGAGGGTCAGAAAAATCAGGGGAAATGGCTAAAGATGAGCTGAGGCACTTTCGGGTTGCTCACCTGAACTGTCAGACGGGCACTCATATCCGCCAGATCGGTGATGGAGTGGGCCTTCAGCTCCTCGAAAACTGAAGGGAGAGTGAGGCTGCTGAGCAGACGAAGGCACGTCTGCGGGTCCTCCATGCTCTCGTCTTTATACACCCCCGGCGTGGGGTGCCGCCACTCGCGCTGCGCCCGCGGTTCAGCATCTCCTTCATCGGCTCCTGCTGATACGGCCGGAGGGAAGTCACCCCTCGGCATCTCAGGAGACGCCAACCTTACAGCCCTTCGGGCCCCGGCGCTCTTCCTGACTAGCTGAGCCTCCTCCACCTCCTCTTCGGCCTCTTCTACCCGGGCGCGCTTCGACGCTCGGCCGCCTCCTCGAGAGGCGAACTTAGTCTTCTGCTCCCTCTCGAGAGCAGCAGCGGCTGCACGACCCTCGGCGGAGGCCGCAGTCCCGAGGCCCCCGCCTCTTGTCCTCGGACCCCCGGCACCTCGAACAGGCCTGCCTGCCGCTTGCGGGGCCGGCGCCCGGCGTGAAACGCGCTGATCCGATATCAGATCGAGGAGATCATCAAGCTGGGCCATCGCTGCAGAGCGAGAAGAAAGTGTTAGAAGCAAAAATGCAATCAAGTAATAAATTCAGAGCCGACTTACCCTCGGCCGAAACTTCGTCAGCCTCCAAAGCCGGAAGAGCTTCGACCGGAGGAGCGGCAGCCCTTCCCCCGCGGCCCCGCGGAGTCTCCCCGGGAGGAAGGTACGGAAAGACCCGCTCCGGATCACGCTTGGGGTCCGGCCAAACCCCGGCACCTATCAACCGCTCCGCGTCGGTGAGAAGCACCGAGACGTCGTATGGGGCCTTCACCTGGACGTGGCCCACAATAGTGCTCTGAACGGGGGTCAGAACAGGAGGTCCCGAGAGGCCTGCGGCCAGCGGCACCCATTCGGTGGGGAAGGGCCACACACCCTTCTCCTTCTCCGGCAGAGAGACGAAGATGAACTTCCTCTTCCCAGAGAAGATTCTTCGGCTGACCCGAGGGACGAAGCAGTACCACTCGGACTTCCCCTGCGTTTGGATCTTGAAGAGATAGCGGAAGACATTGAGAGAGGGGCGGATTTTTATGTGAGCGAAGACGCTCAGAAATCCATACACAGTGTGCCAAGAATTGGGGAAGAGCTGAGACGGGGCCAGCCCGTAGAAGCTAAGGAGATTGACGACGAAGGTGGGGAGAGGGAGACGGAAGCCCGCCTCAAAGCTATCAACGTAAATGGAGAAAGACACCGGGCGAACGGTATTTGCCCTAGTGGCGGAATCGGGCCGATGGGGGGTCGTCCAAGAAGGAAGCTGAAAGTAAGAAACTAAGTTCCTCACCTCTACGTCCGAAAGGGCGCAGGTTGCCTCCGAAGCAATATCCGGGAGACGGCGTTCCGAGGTGGAAGCCTGGCCCGAGTCCCGAACCTCCTGGAGAGCCTCGGCCTCGGAAGCCTCGGCCTCGGGAGCCTCGGTCCCGGAA
The DNA here is from genome assembly GCA_030544215.1 of Zantedeschia hybrid cultivar. Classification (NCBI taxonomy): domain Eukaryota; kingdom Viridiplantae; phylum Streptophyta; class Magnoliopsida; order Alismatales; family Araceae; genus Zantedeschia; species Zantedeschia hybrid cultivar. Next base: position 70,502,399 of record JARZZO010000002.1, read on the forward strand.
GCCTCAGTCTCGGAAGCCTCGGCCTCGGGAGCCTCGGTCCCGGAAGCCTCGGCTCCAGAAACCTCAGCCCCAGAAGTTTCGGACCCTTCGGACCCGGAGTTTTCAGACTCCCCGGACATTGCGGAAGCAAGGGAACCCGAGGCGAGAGGGTATGACAGGGAAGACTTGAGAGAATGGGGGGGAGTATACTCCTCGTCCGAAGGAGTAATTGTTGGGATCGCTGTGTCGGGATCCGATCCTAAAACGCAGCGGAATAAAGAAGTTCGGGATCGGATCTGTCCCGTTTCGGTCGTTAAAACAAAAACCGATGTAGATCGATTTACCTTGCGCGGAATCGAATCCGCGTCCGTTTTCCGGTTCCTTCGGAGCGATGCCGCAAGTCGCGCAGATGCCCGACCTCTAGCGGTATCCACGCGGTTCTCCTCGCGATGGATCGTCCTCGCTTCCTCGCTCGCTGCGGCGCTCGAAGATCCCTTCTGACTGCGCGTGATCCGCCGCGACATGCGGATCCAGATTCCCCGTCGAACGGGAAGTGGAGCAGTTGGGAACGGCACGCCCAGAGGAGAGAGAAAGTGGGAAGAACGAATGACGGCTAGGTCAGGGTTGCTGGCCCCGGACGTAGAATCCGTTCTTTTATAAAAAGTCAGTTTGCAGTTTTTCACAAAAACCCAGACTTATCCGAAATCCTGTCGGATTATCCATCGACTTGAAAACCATTTGCGTGTGACCCTCTAGGCCCAATTACCAGTCCAGTTAATAGCCCATTAAGTCCAGTAACCCTTTACTGACTCACTAAATTAATTAATATCCTTATATTCAATTAATCAGCCGAATTTAATGTCCCACAATAAATTCGGACGGACTGCCGATCACGTTGGATGCCAAGCAACATCGCGTGATCCTGGATGGAACTGGGGTTATCGCAACCCTCTATTGGAACCTTTCTGTCATCGGTTAGCGCGCGGATATAATCCTTCATCCGTACAATGTTCCCGAATCGACCTAGGGCATGGTTTACTGTTAAACCCTATTTGGTCGATTCACTTGAATCAGATGCCGCTAATCTGAATCCGATAACTCCTTATCGATTACAGAGTCCGCCCTGGCCAGGGACTTTAAGCGCATCATTCCCGGAACATTCTCTCTCAAACAACCGAGAGCGGATGATCCCGTATTGAACACACAATTACCTTCGAGGGCATTTCCCTGAACCCGATCGCTTGACTTATTGATATCCCATGGTTAGGGATTCGTTTGTCAAGGTCAAAGCTCAGAAACCTACCAACAAGGTATCCTTGGAGTCTCAGGTCCAAGGATCATCCACGCAACCGTGACAATTGAATCAAGCTGGTTAACAGTGAGGTTATTACCATCCAGCGATTCATAGTCGGATCAGTTCAGTGAACTCATTCACCAATGAGCACCTATAGGTTCAGCATAGTGTCTCCACACAAGTGACTTATGGGATCAGTCACCCTCATCATATGAGCTGAAGTAACCTATACTAGTCTATCCGGATGTTCGATGTCCTATCTCAAACATCCTATGACTAGGAACAATTAAGAACATGTGTTTATAAGTCTTCAGTCCCGTAATTATGATCTCATCATAATCCAAAGACTATTGCACATGTTCATGGACTTCATCGTGATACGATAAACACAGATCGAATTAATTACACACAATGAATTATTGCCATTTATTAATAATCTGAATATGTACACAGTATCGGATTGGCTTTGAGACCATCTAATACTAACAATCTCCCACTTGGGCTAAAGCCAATCACTTTTATACAGAATACCCATATTCTCTAAGTGACGCTCAAAAACATTTTGAGACAAAGGCTTTGTGAGTGGATCTGCTATGTTGTCGGCTGAGGGAACTCTTTCCACCACGACATCTCCTCGAGCTATAATCTCTCTGATCAGATGAAAGCGCCGCATAATGTGCTTCGACTTCTGATGAGACCTCGGCTCTTTCGCTTGAGCAATCGCCCCATTGTTGTCACACAGCAGTGGGACGGGATCAGATATGCTTTCCACCACACCAAGATCGCCGATGAATTTCTTCATCCACACAGCTTCCTTGGCGGCTTCAGCAGCAGCAATATACTCGGCTTCCGTTGTCGAATCAGCAGTGGTTTCCTGCTTGGAACTTTTCCAGCTCACTGCTCCCCCGTTGAGTGTGAAAATAAAACCTGATGTTGACTTGCTGTCGTCAGGATCAGACTGAAAACTCGAGTCAGTATATCCTTGCAGCTTTAAGTCTCCTCCTCCATAGACTAGAAATAGATCCTTAGTCCTTCTCAAGTACTTAAGGATGCATTTCACAGCCTTCCAGTGTTCATCACCTGGATCTGCCTGATGTCTGCTCGTAACACTTAGAGCATATGCTACATCAGGTCTGGTACATAGCATGGCATACATGATGGACCCTATGGCAGAAGCATAGGGGACTTTATCCATCACTGCCCTCTCTTCAGATGTCTTGGGAGACTGACCTTTAGAGAGTGAAATTCCATGTCTCATCGGTATGAGACCTCTCTTGGAATTTTCCATGCCAAACCTTTTGACAATGGTTTCTATGTACATGGATTGGGTTAAAGCCAGCATCTTCTTTGATCTATCCCTATAGATCCGTATTCCTAATACGTAAGATGCTTCTCCCAAATCCTTCATGGAGAAGTTCTTTGACAGCCATATCTTTACGGATGACATCATTCCTACATCATTCCCAATGAGTAGGATGTCGTCAACGTAAAGAACCAGAAATGTGATTGCGCTCCCACTATTTTTCTTGTATACACAGGGCTCATCTTCATTCTTAATGAAGCCATAAGATTTGATCGCCTCATCAAATCTTATGTTCCAGCTTCGGGATGCTTGCTTCAGTCCATAAATGGACCTCTGCAACTTGCATACCATGTCTGGAGATTCTTTAGATGTGAATCCTTCTGGTTGTATCATATACACCTCCTCCTCAAGGTTTCCATTGAGGAAGGCAGTCTTCACATCCATCTGCCAGATTTCATAATCATGGTAGGCAGCAATGGCAAGAAGAATTCTGATGGACTTAATCATAGCAACGGGTGAAAAAGTTTCATCATAGTCAACGCCTTGTCTTTGACGATAGCCTTTTGCCACTAATCTTGCCTTATAAGTCACAATACGTCCATCTGCACCGATCTTTCTTTTAAAGATCCATTTGCAGCCGATAGGTACTATACCATCGGGTAAATCTACCAAGTTCCAAACTTGGTTGATGTACATGGACTGTATTTCAGAATTCATGGCTTCCCGCCATTTCCCGGCCTCTGAACTTTCAATGGCCTCCTGGTAAGTCTTGGGATCATCATCCTCATTATAGAATATCCTTGAACCATCCAAATTAATATGTCCCACATATCTTTCTGGTGGTTTAGGTACTCTTTCAGACCTACGAGGTTCCTGTGTATCATTTTGAACAGGTTCAGAAACTAACGGTTCATCTAATGAACCATTGCCAGTTTGTGGGTCTGGAACTTCTTCCAGAATTACTTTACTCCCACTGTCTTTCTGGAGAATATAATCTTCTTCCAGAAAGACAGCTCTCCTGGCCACAAACACCTTTTGTTCGCTAGGATGATAGAAGTAATATCCATAAGTTTCATTTGGATATCCCACAAATCTGCATTTGTCAGTTCTGGATTCCAGCTTATCTGCGTCATGTCTTTTAACATGAGCAGGACATCCCCAGACTTTAACATGTTTAAGGTCTGGTTTCCTTCCATTCCATATCTCATATGGAGTGTTCTCAACAGATTTGCTGGGTACCTTATTCAGGATATACATAGCCGAGCTAAGTGCATATCCCCATAAGGACACTGGTAATTTGGACATGCTCATCATGGATCGCACCATTTCCATTAATGTGCGATTTCTCCTTTCTGATACACCATTCATTTGAGGTGTATAAGGAGGTGTAAGCTGAGAAAGGATACCATTATCCTTTAAGTATTTAATGAACTCAGTACTCAAGTATTCACCACCCCGATCAGATCGGATGGTTTTTATACTCTTTCCTGTTTGTTTTTCTACTTCATTCTTAAATTCTCTGAATTTCTCAAAGGCTTCAGATTTATACTTCAATAAGTATATATATTCAAACCTTGAGTAATCATCAGTGAATGTAATGAAGTATGAGAAACCACCAATGGCTTGGGTTGACATAGGACCACATACATCTGAATGTATGAGTTCTAATATGCCTTTGGCTCGTTCTCCAGTTCCACTAAATGGAGACTTAGCCATTTTACCCATTAAACATGACTCACAGGTTGCATATGATTCATAATCAAATGGATCCAAATATCCATCTTTATGCAACCTTTGGAGTCTGTTTTCACCAATGTGTCCAAGCCTACAATGCCAGAAGTAGGCTTTGTTCATTTCATACTTACTTCTTTTAATCGAAGAACCGATATGTAAATTATCATGAGACACATTCAATAGATACAATCCATTGGACAAAATAGCTGAAGCTATTAATTTATTTCTGAAATAAATTGAACAACTATTGTTCCCAAAATTTAAATTGTATCCAATTCTATCTAAACATGAAATAGAAATGATGTTCCTTATTATGCTAGGTACATAATAACAATCATCTAATAAAAATGTGTCTCCGGATGGTAGCTTGAGCTTCACTGTCCCCACAGCGATCGCCGCAACCCTTGCGCCGTTACCTAGCCTCAGCACCACCTCTCCGGTCCTCAGCTTACGTCTTCTTGTCAGTGCCTGTACAGAATTGCAGATATGAGATACACATCCAGTATCTAATACCCATGATGTACAATCTCTTATTGACAAGTTTACATCTATCATATAGATACCTGAAGCGTCCTGCTGCTTCACAGTTCCTTGAGCCTTGTCCTTGAGGTATTCCTTGCAATTCCTCTTCCAATGCCCTTTCTGGTGACAGTAGAAGCAATCACCTTTCTCAGCATTTTTACCCTTGTCTTTCTTGACAACCTTTGCCTTTCTCTGAACCTTGTTCTTATTCTTTCGAAAAGCTTGGACTGCAAGTCTTTTTCTGTTGGTCTTACCAACCATTAGGACTTGGGGTTTGTCCTTCACAAGGTTCCCCTCAGCAGTCTTTAACATGTTCAGCAGTTCAGCTAAGGTCGCCTGGATCTTGTTCATGTTGAAATTGACGATGAACTGAGCATATGAAGGTGGAAGTGAAGACAACACAAGGTCTGTGTGCATCTCCTTGGGAAGTGTAATCCCAAGAGCATCCAGCCTCTCCACCCACTCAATCATCTTCAGCACATGATTCTGTACTGAAGTTCCCTCTGCCATCTGAGCTTTGAACAGATTCTTCGATATCTCATATCGTTCGATTCTGCTCTGCTCACCAAAGAGCTCCTTCAAATGGAGCATGATGGATCTAGCATCCATCTCTTCATGTTGCCTCTGCAACTCATTGCTCATAGAGGCTAACATATAGCATTGGGCCATGGTGGAATCCTCCTTCCATTTTTCATACGCTATCATTTCCTCCTCTGGAGCATCTAATGCTGGTTCAGCAGGAGGTTCAGTATCCAAGACGTAGGCAATCTGCTCAGACCTGAGGACTATCTTCAAGTTTCTGAGCCAATCTGAGTAATTGGTGCCTGTCAAACGGTTGGCATCAAGTATGCCTCTCAACGGGTTATGGTGAGACATTCTCGCCTACAGGAGATAATCAATCGATAATTAGCAGATATTCAGATTAACTAAAACAAGATATGGTCTTTTATTATCTAGTTTTACTCCCACTAATTTTCGACGGACTGTATAACCTTCAGATATACAGAACGGGAGACGCCGACTGTCTCCTAGTGGGGATCAGAATCTCCAAGCATCACAGTATGACCTCGGGTAAACACATAGTATCATACTGCTATCTCAGAGCAATCATCTCATGATAATTGCAACTCCTTGCAATATCCGATCGTACTTCGGCTCCCAAGTTTAATGGTCCCGGGTAAACACAGTAGACCATTATCCCCGGTCTAAGCTTTACCATCAATACGTGACTGAGTAAAGTAGAAACATAGTTCCCGGGTAAACACGTGGATGACTATATCGTTCCTCTACTCTTATCCAAAGGCATCTAATGCCATGATCAACAGTCCTCTCATCAGTTAATGACAGACCTCGGGTAAACACATAGTATCTGCCACCACCGAATTAAGTTCTATCAATCATATTGATGGAGAGCCACGCGGTACATTCTCAATGACTCGCGCTACGGCTTAGAGTTTGTAACGAAGGTTTTACTTATTTAATTTGGTCTCATCCTAGGTGATAGTATTAAATATATCGAATATATTTATTAATACTAATAACCTAGCAAATATAAAGCACACGCATCACATACATGTCATTAGTGTGGTCATAGACGGCACTGCGGTTTGACTTGAGCCAGACAGTCAAACGCACACATTCACACAATATAACATCTTATATCATGAGTCTGCAAACCCATGAATGCAATGAACTCCTTCATTTTCATCTGGTCAGCAGTTGTGGATCATCCTCGCTCCGCGCGCATCCGCCTCGATCAAATTACATCGTAATTCTCAATTACATGATAATTTAAATGAGGAAGCCTTATGGCGATTACATCGAGGTGGAAGATAGAAGTACAATGGAATATGAGAGGGAGAGGTTCGCAGACCTCTATTTATTAATACACAATAAACCACACAATCACATTCCACATCCACAATTAATGCTCGTCCATGACCACCATGTGTTTTATTAAACAAACCACACATGAATTGCGCATCAAATAGCTAAATAAAATTTTCGAAAATAACTTATAATTTTGGTTTCATAAAACCAGGGACCAATCAAAATTGGATTTAGGATTTTCGAAAACTTTAGTATTTATTTCAAGCATGCTAATTTAAATCTAATTTAAACAAGCAAATAAATGCACATCAATAAATGCATTAAAATCTAAAATTAACGGCTTCAGAAATATTCCATGCTCAATTTGAACAATTCAAATATTTATGGGGTTAATCTAACAATTAGATTGCATAAGGTTTAATCTAACATTTAGAATTAATTCAATTAACAACCTTTTGTTAATTAATTAACATAATAAACCTTAATAAGGGCCCAATCAAAATTGAATTTAATAAAAACAGTAAAATCCTATTTTACAGATAATTATTAAACCAATTTTATAATTAAAATTTTAAAACCAAAAAAAATTTTAATCAACTGGGCCCCCTAAAGGGCTCAGCCCTGCTGAGCCCCTGGCTCGGGCCAGGGCCGAGCCAGGGCGCAGCCAGGGCTCGGGCCAGGGCCGAGCCAGGGCGCAGCCAGGGCTCGGACCCAGGTCCGAGCCTTGCTGCGCCCTGGCTCGGGCCGCCTGGCACGAGCCAGGGCCCAGCCGGGCCCGGTCCGGTCGGCGGCTAGGGAAACCCTAGCCGCCCGGCCGAACCGCCCGAGGTTCCCTGCAACGCAGGGAACCCGACGGCGCCGCCCCCTCTTTGGGGTCTTCTCCGGCGCCGATCCCGGCGTCGGCAGGGCACCGCACCATGCCGCCGGCGAACCCCTTAGCTCCCGCGAGGTCCGGTGACCGGCGGTGGCCCTGGAGGTCATCCGGAAAGGGATTTATTCGCCCCCTTATTTCCTCCAAAAAATCTGGTTTTGCAGGTTTCTCAAACCCGTGGGGAGGAAGAAGAAGGTCCATGGCCGCTCTTCCACGGCTTCCCATGCCACCAACAACTCGACCAGGGTCATTGGGCATGATCTACAGCGATTAGAACCCCTTAAAATCCATCTCTATGGATCCGACCACATCAAAAACGCCCCGTTCTTCGTCCAACGAAGAACACGACGAAAAACCCCCAAAAATAAATTTTTCTTCAGATTTAAATCACGATCTCATCGCAGTAATCATCTAATGATTATAAATCTTTCAAGAACATAAATCTAAGCATGGAATAAATTCAAAAACCATAAATTTTAGAGACCGAAACGGCGAAAACACAGTGGAACCTGGCTCTGATACCACTGTTGGGATCGCTGTGTCGGGATCCGATCCTAAAACGCAGCGGAATAAAGAAGTTCGGGATCGGATCTGTCCCGTTTCGGTCGTTAAAACAAAAACCGATGTAGATCGATTTACCTTGCGCGGAATCGAATCCGCGTCCGTTTTCCGGTTCCTTCGGAGCGATGCCGCAAGTCGCGCAGATGCCCGACCTCTAGCGGTATCCACGCGGTTCTCCTCGCGATGGATCGTCCTCGCTTCCTCGCTCGCTGCGGCGCTCGAAGATCCCTTCTGACTGCGCGTGATCCGCCGCGACATGCGGATCCAGATTCCCCGTCGAACGGGAAGTGGAGCAGTTGGGAACGGCACGCCCAGAGGAGAGAGAAAGTGGGAAGAACGAATGACGGCTAGGTCAGGGTTGCTGGCCCCGGACGTAGAATCCGTTCTTTTATAAAAAGTCAGTTTGCAGTTTTTCACAAAAACCCAGACTTATCCGAAATCCTGTCGGATTATCCATCGACTTGAAAACCATTTGCGTGTGACCCTCTAGACCCAATTACCAGTCCAGTTAATAGCCCATTAAGTCCAGTAACCCTTTACTGACTCACTAAATTAATTAATATCCTTATATTCAATTAATCAGCCGAATTTAATGTCCCACAATAAATTCGGACGGACTGCCGATCACGTTGGATGCCAAGCAACATCGCGTGATCCTGGATGGAACTGGGGTTATCGCAACCCTCTATTGGAACCTTTCTGTCATCGGTTAGCGCGCGGATATAATCCTTCATCCGTACAATGTTCCCGAATCGACCTAGGGCATGGTTTACTGTTAAACCCTATTTGGTCGATTCACTTGAATCAGATGCCGCTAATCTGAATCCGATAACTCATTATCGATTACAGAGTCCGCCCTGGCCAGGGACTTTAAGCGCATCATTCCCGGAACATTCTCTCTCAAACAACCGAGAGCGGATGATCCCGTATTGAACACACAATTACCTTCGAGGGCATTTCCCTGAACCCGATCGCTTGACTTATTGATATCCCATGGTTAGGGATTCGTTTGTCAAGGTCAAAGCTCAGAAACCTACCAACAAGGTATCCTTGGAGTCTCAGGTCCAAGGATCATCCACGCAACCGTGACAATTGAATCAAGCTGGTTAACAGTGAGGTTATTACCATCCAGCGATTCATAGTCGGATCAGTTCAGTGAACTCATTCACCAATGAGCACCTATAGGTTCAGCATAGTGTCTCCACACAAGTGACTTATGGGATCAGTCACCCTCATCATATGAGCTGAAGTAACCTATACTAGTCTATCCGGATGTTCGATGTCCTATCTCAAACATCCTATGACTAGGAACAATTAAGAACATGTGTTTATAAGTCTTCAGTCCCGTAATTATGATCTCATCATAATCCAAAGACTATTGCACATGTTCATGGACTTCATCGTGATACGATAAACACAGATCGAATTAATTACACACAATGAATTATTGCCATTTATTAATAATCTGAATATGTACACAGTATCGGATTGGCTTTGAGACCATCTAATACTAACAGTAATCTCACTGGAAGAGCTCCGGACCATAGAGCCGCGGAGGGAAGGAAGAAGGCTAAGGCTTACTCGCAGAAAGGGGGAGGGGATCTCTCCTGAACCAAGCGTTGCCTCAAGCCTCCAGGCTCCACCAGTGATGCACTCTGAGGGACGAAGAGCCTCCCACGGTAGCCGACGAAGCTCGGACGAAGCCTTCAGGAAGCTGGCCTTTCGCGGGAGAAGGAAGAAGAGCTTGGACAGTTGCAAGAGGAACGTAAGCGCGGCAGCAAGAAGAGGAACAGTGCCCCGCGGAGGGCCTGTATTTATAGAGCCCGTTCGAAACGCCTCCCGCCGAAGCCTGCGGCCGAGATCGTCCCGCTCGTCCCCTCGCTCCTCCCGGATGCCCGCCACGTGTGCCGTCCTTCGGCAATGATGACGGGCCGGCTCCGGGACTTGAAGCAGAGCGATCGGCGGCTGACAGCACTCCGACCCTTCGGTTAACCACTCGGATGCCCGCCACGTGTCCCGATCCGCAAGGGACGAAGGGAACGGCGGCGATCCGAGTGGAGCCTCGGGCAGAGAGCCGGGGCGGTCCGCGACCCGCGGGCGGTCGTGATCCGTTTGTGTTTTCTGCAGAGCGGCTGGATGCGCGACGCGTGTCCTGTGCTTCCTCGCGAGGCGACGCGCCGTCCCGTCCATTTAATGAAGCCTGACACGGATCAGAGGGCCCGACCCTTCGGCTTCTCAGCTCTAAGCCTTCGTCGACTCTCTGAGCAAGGACGAAGCAACCGCACGACCCTCGGCCGACCGAGGGTCTCCTCTTCCCAGTAGAAGGGGAACAGAACTCCAAGTGAGACGCCTGCTGTGATTTTTTTTTTCTGACAGTTTTAGGCTATACTCTTGCCGTCTCAGAACTGAGGAAGACAAGAGTGGGGGGCTATGTGATGCGGCAGAATCCGATTCGGCCCATTGAAGCAGACCCAAACCCCACTGAGCCCAACAGCAGCAGTACCAGGCCCTCCGGGAGCCTTCGGCCCGTCAGCGGCCCAGTAGCCTTCGGCCCATAAGCGGCACCCTCCCTCCCGGCCCAACAGGCTTCAGCCCGTCAGCGGCCCACCAGCCTGCGGCCCGGGAGCAGCACGGCAGCCCAGGGACCAGCAGGCTTCGGCCCATCAGCGGCCCAACCCCCTTCGGCCCGGTAGCCAAGTCCGGCCCACTCCGGTGGCGGATCAGACGCTATGGCGGTTTGTCAGTAAGCCTCCTTTAGTCCTATATCGGCTGCCACCGTTAACCATCCACTATCCTCCGCTATAAATATCCTGCTATTTGTAGCCAAGGGGGCGGGGGGAAAAACGGATGCCTCCCCAAGCTTCCGAAACCCCTTAAAGGACTTCTGTCCGAATAGCGTTATAGCTACTCTTTCTTGCTTTCTGAATCGAATCTTCTTCAGGAGCTAACTTGACCGTCGGAGGGGGTTCCCCAGGGCTGACGCCCGGGACTCCTGCTGACTGGTTCTTCTTCTTCTTTCCCTCCTGCAGGGGCTCGGTTCGAATCATCGCCGACCTCCCCGAGTCGGTCTCGGCCGCCGACCTCGGATTCCTCTCCCTGGTCTCGACGCCGAACGCCGGCTGCCCCAAGCCAGGAGGCTCGGTCTCGCGCTGAAGTAGCCTTCGGACTCGCTGTCCGAGGGCAATCCCGTCAGCTGTCCTGCGTCAGGAGGCTCGGCCTCGCGCTGAAGGTGGCTCCGGACCCCCTGGTCGGAGAGCGAGCCGTCCCCCCGTCCGATCTCGGACTTTCCAGCTTCAGCTCCGACGCTCGTCGACCACTCGGCCGAGAGAAGCTCCTGCTCGCACCGCGCCTTCGTCCGCCGAAGGAGCAGCGGCTCACTATCCAAGAACAGCTCCGGCGGCGGATCGCGCCCCCCGCGGGCGGATCCAATTCATCCCGAGAAGCCCCGTCTTCGCTCCGTCGCGGATCCCCGTCGGGTCCCCTTGTCACCGTTCGATCCCGACCGGCTCCGGATCCTCTTTTTCCGGATCCCCGTTTGCGGGATCCGGTCGTGATAGATCCAGTCTACATCATAAACTAAGAAAAATAAGGAAAGTAAGTTTTCCCAAACATACCATGTTTGAGAGTTGAGTTTCCAAATATCTATTTTTTACTCTATTTGTCAACGAAACATCCAACATCATATTTCGTATCTCGGTAACCGTTTATTGGTTTTTTGTTATACTTTTGTCACTCAAAAAACACATAAAAAAAACCCTTGTTGAGAGTGGGATTTGAACCCACGCCCTTTCGGACCAAAACCTTAATCTGGCGCCTTAGACCAACTCGGCCATCTCAACATTTGTTTCATTTTGTGCACTTTATGAATATTAATCTTGTATACACAGCACATCAGCACACGTTTAGGATTCAACTAAGACAATGGGTAGGGTCTGTTTAGGAACGGAACCATATCTGCCCGCAGGTCCGTGGATCTGATTCCCTACTTAGCAAGAATCCATGAGGGGCTATGTATTGATCCAGTCCAATTCGGGTGCTAGAAAGGTATCTAGTTGACTCAAATATTTATGGTACCTCTTAAGTTGGTAAGGGTCAAATCTCAAGTTTACAGTGCCTCCTAATCGGAAAAGGTTCAAATCTCAAGTGTTCTTTTAGAGAGATATTTTTGCACTGAACATGATTATTTTATTTTATTAGATAATTATTCTAAGTCAACCTCATCACACGGAAGAAATCTTACAGGTCCTACCCCCATGCATGTGCTTGCGTTTAATGAGAATTGGACTTGCCATCGTTTTAAATAGGAGGCCATGAGGTACCAACTGAACTAGGTCTTACCATATTTGTTTATGCCCCTATCGAAATCTCATCTTATATCCTAAGTATTTCCTACAATTCAAGAAATCCCAAAAAAATAAATTCTTTTCCTGATTGTGAGGTGCTGGGGCCCTACCCTTTTCCGTGTTTCTTCTTTTTTTTTGCCTATGTTGGGCATTCAGCACTTTAGTTTTCCAAATTACCACCCAAGAAAAAAGAACGGGTTAATATCATTTTATCTAATCACCTTAAGGGTTGTCTGATTGTGTTACAATAACACCGTTTTTCACAAAATATAAAATTATCATGAAAATTATCTCCATATAAAAGATTTAGTAACACGCGGATAACTATGAAAGAGGAAACGACAGTCTATGAGAGCGAGACAATTGCATCACTCCACATTCATGCGACCGTTGAGTCTTAATATTCTTCTTACCATAAAATATCATAAAGTGATACTTTCTTTATATTTAGAGTTTTATAAATTAAATTATTTACTATTTTTCCTTTGCAATTACAATAACTTGTTGGATTTCAAATTAGATTTTTTGTATATACACACTAAAATCATTTTGCATATATTTAGAGTTTTGTATATTTTTCATCTCAAATTTCTTCTCACTACGCACTTAATTAACCCGCATACTTATAAATGTTAAAAAGTTTTGGTTTCTTAGAAGAGTCAAGATCATCTTAGTACAATATTGGACGGAACTCCATCAGTAACTAGTCTCAGGATGCCATGTGTATAGTAAGTTCGCCATTTGAGACGCATCCTACGAAGTTGGTAACTTTTTCTTTATTCCCAATTCAGCAGGTTTTCAATACAACACAGAGCACTTAAATATCACTAAGAGCACAAAGTTACAACCATAATTTAAAACACCCCAACGTAATACAACACAGAACACTTAACTTCTACCAAGAGCACAAGACTACAACCATAATTTAAAATACACCTCAACGTAATACAACACAGAACACTTATATACTACCAAGAGCACAAGACGACAACCATGATTTAAAATACACCCCAATGTGATATTAGTGCTGTGATTTAGGTTGCATCCAGGTGCACATTGGGACGTATTTAAATTATGGTTGTAATTTTGTTCTCTTGGTGGTATTTAAGTGCTCTGTGTTGTATTGAAAACCTGTTGAATCGGGAACAAATAAAAAGTTGTCAACTTTGGTGGGATGCATCTCGAATGGCGAATTTACTTTACATATGGCATCCTGAGATTGGTTACTAAAGTCCAGTCCAATATTATACTGAGACGATCCAAACTCTTCTTAGAAGGAGGCAAAACACCAAGTAGCAGGTGCCTGTCCAGACGCCACACACATAAAGGCCCAGTTGGCTGGTGCAAATAGACTGTAGCTCCCAACAAGAATTCTTGGCGTAGAACATTCAAAGTACAGATCAACTAACCAATTAACCACCCTATTCAATATCCTAGATCAGATGGTACATACAATGAGTTCAGGTATCATGAAATATAATGCAAATCCAGCCATCGATTGGATGTATCCTTGTATTTCGTCTTGGATTTGACTTGGTTTAATGTATGGTTAATCAGTGAGTCATTTTCGTTGCTAGTGGAAGTGGGTATTCGTCGTGTTTCGGAGAATTTTACCATGTTCTGAAAAATCGTAGAAATGGAAGATCACCCACATTTTTCTTTTTTCTTCTTTCTTTTTTCTTTTTTTTTTTTTTTTTTTGAACCTGGCCCAAACGGCTAGGGGGGATACTGGGAAGGGAACACCCACGGAGGCACCCGGGTTTGAAACTTAGCTAAACACACCGAAATGAGAGCAGGTAGGGACACAGTCACCTGCGAGAGACCGCCACGGGGTCTCCCCGCCACAAGCGGGGAGCGGTGTCCACCGCGCTATGCGGGCGGGGACAAATCTTCTTGTAAGCCTATAATAGGCATCCTTTTATAGCAATTTTATGTGCTAAATTTTCTCATTCCAATCTCCTGTGTTCTCAGCCCTGTTATGCATTTATGCCCATGCTTTATCTTTGTTCTGCAGTAGCAAAGAGTTTTTTCTTGTGTGTTCTTTCATTCTTTTCCGACATTTGTGGTATCAAAGCTAAGATTCAGCTCAAAACTGGGCATGAAAGTGCTGGTGGAAGGTGTTTTGCTGCAGCAGAGAAGCTTCAAGGAGGTCTACAACAGCTACTTCGAAGCTTGGTGGGAAGAAGTTCCTCCGCACATAAAGTGTTCGACAAATTTCTCCATGCAGGTTTCTAGCATATCTATTGATATGGTTAACGGTATGGCTACTCTAAATGTTTACCAATCTTTTGTGCCTATTTTTAGTGGAGATAACTATGAGTTTTGGAATATCAAACTGAAGATTTTCTTCATTTCATAAGATCTTTGGGATCTAGTTGAGGTTGGCTATCTAGATGCAGAAAGCTCCAAAGAAAAGGCTATAGACCTTACGGAGCTTTGAAGATGCTAAAGCATTGTTTGTTCTGCAACAATCTGCATCCGACTCAATTTTCCTCGGATTGTAAATGCTACAAAGTCCAAGGAGGCATGGACCATTTTGAAGCAAGAATTTGATGGAGATGGCAAGGTAACAACAATTAAACTCCAAACTCGTTGAAGGGAATTTAAGACATTGCTTTTAAAAAATTGTAAATCAATCCAAAAGTTTTTCTCTAGAATTTCAGTTATCGTAAATCGGATGAAAACTTTTGGTGAAAGTATTTCATATTAGAAAATAGTAGAGAAGATACCAAGAAGCCTTCCTTCTAAATATGAACATGTTGCTACAACAATAGAAGCGTCTAAGGATTTGTCCAAATACTCTTTTACTGAGCTAATGGGTTCCCTTGTAGCACCTAAAGAAAGAATGAATAGGTTCTCAGGAAAAAAGAAATGTGGAGAATGTATTTCAATCAAAGGTGGAAGCATCAAATGTACAAAAGACTACATGTTCAAGTGAACAAAGAACATGGAAGAGTAGGTTTTAGAAGTTGTGGCAGAGGAAAAGGCAGAGGCAGATCTGATATGACAAGATCAACCTCCAAGAATGAAGAAAAAAGCAACCAAAACCCAAGTGATAATGGGAAACAATGCCGATTCTCCAAAAAGATCGGTCACATTGAAGATTTTGCTGCTAAAAGGCCAAATAGAAAGTCAATTTTGTTGAAAAAGATAAGGAAGGTAATCTTTTTCTTATCTTGATTCCAAGAATAGTAAGGCTGATGTCTGGTCCTTGGATAGTGGTTGTAGCAACCTTATGTCAAGGTGTAAAAGATATATTTTACAACATTGATGATTCTATCAAGTTGAAGGTCCGTCTTGGAGATAACAAGAAGGTGTAAATTGAAGGGAAAGGAATTATTTATATAAAAACAAAGACGAGTATTGAAAGGCCAATTCATAACATCTATTATATACTTGATTTGGCTCATAATTTCTTAAGTGTTGGGCAATTGATTCAAAAAGGATATTTGTGTTTCATTTCATGATAATGTTTGTGAGATTAAAAGCCTAAAATCATATATGTGCAATAAGATTTATATGACTGAAACTAAGATGTTCCCTCTTGAAATCTCATTTTTAGATGATTGTAAATTGGCTATTAATATCAAAAATCAGTCTTGGCTTTGGCACTTAAGATGTGGACACTTGCATTTCAATGGTTTAGAATTGTTGAGTCGGAAAAGATGGTTTGTGGCTTACCAACCATAGAGTGTAGTGATCATGTTTATAAGCAATGAGTATATGGTTAAAAAACATAGACTTTCTTTTCCTATTGGGAAGTGTTAGAGAGAGTTAGATTGTCTATAAATTTAATTCATGTTGATGTGGGTGGCCCTATGAATACACCATTACTAGAATGGAAGCAAATACTTCTTGTTGTTTATTTATCAAATGTGATGGTTGTACTTTTTTGGTTTAGAAATTAGAAGCATTTGAGAAGTTTCAAAAATTCAAAGCATTTGCAGAAAAAGAAAGTGGACACGGGATAAAAGTCCTTCTCACTAAAAGAGGGGGAGAATTCTTATTTTATGATTTTGATTGTTTTTGTAAGTAGCATGTACTCACAGTAAGGCGCACTCCAAGACAGAATGGACTAGTTGAAAAGAAAATTAGAACTATTGTTGAGATAGCTTGAAGCATGTTGTAAGGAAAGAAGCTTCCAAATGAGTTTTAGGATGAAGCAGTAGCAACACCAATTTATATTCTCAATATCTCCCCAACCAAAGCTACGAGGAACATGACTTCATTATGAGGCTAGGAACAATAAGAAAGTTAAGGTGGGTGGATTGAAAGTCTTTGGCTACATAGCTTACTCTCATATTGATTTTGAAAATCAAAAGAAGTTGGATCAAAAAAGTGAAAATTGTATTTTTGTTGGATATAGTATAATCCTGTAACTAAAAGATTGACTATTAAAAGATGTTATATTTGATGAGAATAGCTTCGGAGACTATAATGAGAGGGAAAATAAGCATACAATGAACATATTTGAGGAACTTAAAAGCTAACCAATAGAGAACGAAGTTTTTGCCATCAAATCAAGTTACTTTAGCCCACCCAACAGTGTATAATAGAGCAGCAGTACTATGGGCAGCACAAGTCCACCCAGGAAGGTAAAATGACTTTGTGAGATTTATGTAAGAAGTAGCTTTGCTCTTATGGTTGCAGAACCTTCATGCTAAGAAGAGACAAAAGGGAGAGAAGAATGGGAGGCTTCTATGCAGGAGTAGATGAATAGAATTGAAAGAAACAAAATATCAGAGCTTGTGAATTTGCCATAGAGAAAGGATGCCATTGGTGTCAAATGGGTATATAGAGAAGTACAATCCCAATGGGAGTGTGGTGAAGTACAAATCCAAACTTGGTGCTTAGGAGCATGTGCAAAATTATAGTGTTGACTTTTTTGAAACTTGAAAATGAAGTCATCCTATTGCACATCTTGAAACCATAAGAAATATTCTTGCACTAGCTGCCCAGTTAAGATGGAAAGTATTTTAGTTTGATGTTAAGTCTGTCTTCTTAAATGGTTGTTTGGAAGAAGATGTCTTTGCTGAACAACCATAGGGACTTGTCATTAAAGGAGAAGAGGAAAAGGTGTACAAGTTGAAGAAGATGATCAAAATCTTCAATCCTAAGTAAACACCTAGAGTATGGTACAGTAGGTTGGATTGTTACAGAAATAATATTTCCAATTGAAGTGAAAGAGAGCCCACTCTATATTGAAGGTGAGAAGTACTTAAGATATTCTCATTGTTTGTGTTTATGTGGATGATATTGTGCACATTGGATCATCTGAAACTTCTATCATGGAATTCAATAATCATATGATGAAAGGATTTGATATGTCAAATTGGGGTGGTTGTATTATTTTCTTGACTTTCAGGTTCAACAAACCATTGATGGCATATTTATTTCTCAAGAAAAGTATGTCATGGATTTGTTGAAAATGTGTGAAATGTTGAAGTGTAAAGTTTTTGTTAGACCTATGAGTCCCAATGAAAAATTATTCGTGGATGATTGATCCCCAAGGACTGATGTATCCGTCAAAAGTTTATTAGGAGGACTAATGTATTTGACTCACAATCAACCAGACATCATGTTTCCCATGTGCTTGATTTCCAGGTTTATGCATAACCCTTCAATGCAGCATTTTGTCACAGCAAAATAGATTCTTCCTTATCTCTGAGGAACAAGAAAAATTGGAATATGGCATAAGCCTATGAATAATTTTGATGTAATTGGTTTTACCAATGGCGATTGTGCTGATTTTCTTAGATGATAGGAAGATCACTAATAGGTTTGTTTTCAATTTTGTATCAGGAGCTGTAGGAAGGACTTCAAAGAAGCAATGAACTGTTGTTCTTTCACCTGCAGAAGCATAATATGCTACTTGCCAAGCCATTTGCATGGAGATTAATTGAAGATATGAAGCATGCTCAAGTGCAAGCCACAAAACTCTTTTGTGACAACAAGCCGACAATCTTCATGATCAAGGACCATGTGTTTCACGTGTAACACATCTAGATACATACCATTTTATTTGAGATGTGGTCGCAAAAGGAGAATTGAAATGAAATATTGCTCCATGGATGATCAAGTTGCATATGTTCTCATAAAGGCTCTTACTCTCTCAAAGTTTTTCAAGTTTACAGATGCCCTTGGCATCAAATACTTTGCATTATGGAGGAGTGATAAAATCTAATATCAATCTAGCCATTGATTGGATAGGCCCTTGTATTTAGTCTTGGCTTTGAGTCTTGTGTTAGTAGTTAATTAGCAAATCATTTTTGTTGTTAGTGGAATTGGGTATTCACCATGTTCTAGAGAAGCTCTTCATATTCTGAAAAAACACAGAAGTAGCCCACATTTTTCTTTTGTCGTCTTCTTGTAAACCTATAAATAGGCATCCTATTCCAAGCTCCTATGTTATCAGCAATGTTTTTACATTTTTTCTCATATTTTGCCTCTGTTCTTAGCAGCAAACAATGTTTTTTCTTGTGTGCTCTTTCATTCTTTTCCAACAAGCTGGTTTTCAAGCTCAACATTTTTTTATAAAGAAGAAAAATATAGAAAAGGAGATGGTTCTGCTGAGGGCATCATCCACCGCCACTACCTGGGTGGTGCATCAAGCATTACTCTAGATCAACAAACCTCTGTGGCGCCATTAACAACTACCATCGAGAGGGCATCTCTGAAAACAAACGTATTTGGTTACTTCACACTTAGTCCCACCTGCAATTCTTCCATAAATGCATAAGCCTCCACATCTAAGAGCTCCTCTTCCACGAGTGGACAGTGGATCCACATGCATAGGAGAGTCTATCCCATTGGTTGTCCTAAGCTTGCCACCCTCCTAGTCCACTAAACCATCCATATTAACTTTGAACCACCTTGACTCTGCAAGATACAATCAAGTCCAATGGCCAATGGTCCTTGATAAGTTCACACAATATTCCACTGACCCCACTTGGCATAACAAACTCTGACTCTAGAGTTGCATCTAAGGGTTGCTTTTCATTAGGGGTGCATATGGGTGTAGGCACGATATCAGCCGCCCCCGTCGTCTTCCGTTCCTCCTTTAGGCGGTCGGGTCCTTCCGCAAGGCTCGTAATGTCTTAGTGATGTCACACTGTCAATGCCCCCGAGATGGTGGCTTGTTTACTGGGGCATTTAGTACACGGTTAAAATGGAAAAGATGCGATCGCCAGGAGTAATGCTTACAAAACCCGTGCTCCGCGGGGTGAGATGATCGCGTAGAAATGAATGGGGTACATCGGTTCTTCTCTCTTCCACCTCTGGCCAGCCAGGGTGAAAGACTCTGTACTCCAATCCGTAGGTAGTGACTACAAGAGAAGACACAAAATAAACCCAATTAGCTCTATGTAGTGTAGTTTTTATTCATGCAACATGCTAAAATTAAGAGCAAATGGAGGGAAACGCACCGGTTGGATGGTTAGGATGGAAAGTGACCAAGTGTTATGGCCACTCACCACCCTTTTTTTGGTAAAAACCTCTTGAGAATTTGGTGCTAGGAGAGCTTACGTGCATTATGTGCATGTGCATGAAGCTCAAGGATTGAGCTTTAGAAGAAGAAATGAACTAAGTTAATGCTATGAAAATGCAAAGAAATGAAAATGAGAGGGGTTGGAAAGAAAGTCCATCTCTTCCTTGGCGGCTAAGGACGCTCTTGAGTAGTGCTTCTTGGTGCTCCACACATCCTCAAGTCCTCCAAGTGAACTCCAGCTCTTCCACATCCAACCTCTGTCCATAGTGCCACCCATGGGGGTTTTATAGTGGAAGGGAAAAATATGAGATTTTTAGGGCCTAAATCCCTATTTTTGGGTTTGGACTAATAGGACAAGGTTAAGGGTAGTGTTAGTGGTCAGACTAGCCGCATATAGTGAGGGGGTGTCGATTTTGTGGAGAGTAGTTGTAAAGATTGAGGTTTCGGATCCAGTTATTAGGTCAGTTTCGGTGTCGGACTCCTTGGTTTGGGCCCTTGTGGGGCTGGGACATAGGTTCTTTATCACGTCCAGCTTGCTCGACGCGATTCAAACGGTGTCCTGTTAGGGAGACACGTTTTAGAGTTTTCCACGTCAGTGCCACGTAGGTACCACGTAGGCCAGTTTCGAGCCGCCAGAGTACGGCCCTGGTCTTGTCGTCTGAATGGTGTCAGTATTGAGCGACGCATTTTAACTAGTTTCAGTTTAACCCCGCGAACTCTCCCTCCTTTCCCTCATTTCTCTCATCTTCTTCTCTCTCCTCCCTCTCTCCATTCTCTTCGCTCTCCCTTCCCCTTCTCCTTCCTTTCCTCTCACTCCACTCCATCAACCCCTCCCCCTAACTTCCACCACTACTACCACCATTTTCTCTGCGGCGTATTACTCTCCGGACGGCGACCGACGTCCCGGTGGAGTAACGGCGTCCACGGCGGTACCGGCGGCGGCTTGTGGCATGACAGTTCGGCGGCTTAAAGCTCAAAGGAGTTCAAGTAACCGGTAGGGTGACGATCTCCGTTGTGTTTTGATTAAAACCATGTTTTTTCCCGCTTTGAAGCATGTTTAGGAGATCTTCGGGGTGAAAATGGTCACTTTATAAAATTGGGGAATGGTAGGTTTTAACGGGTATTTGGATTATCCTCCTCCTTCCCATTTTGGTACGTTTTTATGCGAATTGGGGGTAAAATTTTTACTTTTTGTACTCGGAAGGCTGGGGGGAACCTGTTTGCGAGCGCTAAATGGCGTCTTGGGATGGCGACGCCATTTTGAATGGCGGCTGCCTCCCAAGACGCGATTTAGTTCGGTTCACCTCGAGGCATGATTCTGTTTCTATCGTGAATAGGTAACTAAGGACAGCGACGCCTTTCAAAAGGTGACTACCTTGCACGACGCGATTTAGGCCATCTTCTGAGGCCATATTTTACATGAACCAGTTTAGAAGTCTTGAATGACGTAGGTCATCTTCATTAATCCATGTAATTAACACGTGTTTACATTGTTAGATAGTTTGGTTAAAATGCATGCTTAAAACTATACTTCATAATCGAGGATTTCTACGTGATCGAATCGCACTGTGACGTGTTTTGTGCGATCGTGGACCTAGAGTGACAGTTATTAGCGCTTAGGCACCCTGTGTCGGTGTGGGAGTGACACGGCGCCGATGTGAGAGTGGTAGGGTGACGCCTAAAGAGATGGTCACCTGGTGTACTCCGGGGTATAGCTAGTACCGATGTCGGAGTGGTACATTCGGAGTGTCACTCATGCTGGGAGAAGCAGAACCACCTTGAGCCGATCAGGCTGGAATAGCCAGCGCGCTATCCGAGGGGTTGCTGTTTGGTCTCAACGGGTCGGTGTTTTCCGCGTTCGGCTGCGTGGTTTGCGTGTTTAGCCGAGATGTTGGTTGTGGACTCCGTGGTGGAGTGGTTTCAGAGTTGTGTTTACTGCTTTATTTATTTAAATTGCATTTATTCGCGTTGTTGCACCTGTGGGTGCGTGAGTGGGTGGTGGGAATCGAAGGATCCCTACTGAGTCTATTTCGATGAGACTCACCCCCTGCAATTTTCAAGTGAGGGTTCTAGGCAGGCGTAACGTAGAGGGTTTTGTCTCGGGTTGCGCACCAGCAGCCATCGTTCTAAGATATGCCCCAATGTAGTTGTTATTTTTTTTAGGCCTATACGCTTAATTACTTCTTTTCAGTTAGAATATGTAATTATTTATTGAGTCAAGTTGAATTATAATCACTTTTAATTCATGCACTTCCTTTACAATTCAATGTGATATGGATGTTTAGCTTAGTTTATCATTTATTTCCCAGACTTATCGATATCCTAGTTTGACTCAAAATTTTAATGATTCGGTACTCATTTAATAATCGGATCCCTGATTATAGGGTGGCGGGTCGTTACAATAGTGACCGTAGTGGGCGGAGATCGTAAGTATTGTGGCTTGACTATGTTTGATTCAGTGGACAGCAGCCTCTACTACTGCTTTCTAATGCATACGGTGGCCAAGTATGCCGTTCAGGGATAGAGGTGGCAATCGATTCTGCCGTCTAGGATTCTAGGCGGCAAGAAGAGCTGCCGTCTAGAAACTGTGTGCGACAAATGAAGTTGTCATCCAATGATCAGGGACGGCAATGGAAGTTGTCGTACAGGAAGGGCTCGAATCTAAATAGTATTTTTTATTATGAATCAGTTGAATTGGATTTTGAAGAGGACAATTTGTGGGTTTGAAGCATGAATCACAGGAAGATGTTTGTACGAGACCACAAGAGTGTCCAAAATCGGGTGTCTATAATGGATAGGCTAAAAATAGAAATATTCTTGAGAAAGCTTTAAATAATTTTCAAAAGTTGTTAATTTTTTATGTATTGAAAACATAAACAAAAACAGAGATAGTTTTCTACCGTTAGTCAAAATCAAAATGGAAGTCCTTAGATGAAATCCAACTGATAGTTAATAAAGACTCATATATATCATAGTGATCATTTATAAACTATCATACTTAATAGAACCAAAAATTAGAATTAGGATACAGAAATAATAGTTTCCGTTTCCAATTCCAAACATTTTAGGAAAAAATAATTTCAATTTTGATAATTACTGCATGAATGTTTCGTATTCAAGTCTACTTTTTATAATAAAAAAGGTTAAAAAAATAGATAATCATAGTTTTCAATTATGACCCTACTATTCATGAAATCCAAAGATTTCACCCTAGTTACATAAATGAGCCTATCTATGTTGCAAATAACTGATAGCGGTAGGGAAAACTTCAATTTCTATTTCCAAATTGAAAGTGGTAAGAGAAACAATCATCATTTTTTATTCACTTTTCATCTATGTTAAATTTTATAACAAAATAGTTGTTATTGAAAGTACTAGTTTAATTTGGCTCAAAGGATTTTAGATACAGATGGAGTTTAAATAAATATCCTCTAATGCAAAACAAGGATTCAAAAGAGGCCTATATCATATAAACATGATATAGTAATGGTATGAACAAAAACACAAAAAAATATTGCACGAACAAAAGAAAACGCAAGAGAGGGATTGCGTGCTTCTTGTAGAGCATCACAAAAGGCAACAAAGTGAGTTAGTTCTCTCACTTTGCTTCTTATATGGTCACCGACTCACCATGATTTTTGAAAATCTAAGAATCCTTTAAAACTTCCCTCCAAGATGGATATAGACGGAAGAAACGTGTTCAAGAAAATAAAAGAAGTTGGAAAGGTTCTTTTCATTGGCTATACTGTTTTTTGAATTCTCACAGAAGCTAAAAGAAGAATGGATGGTGAGTATATATTTGATACCTAGACAAATTTTAAAAAAAACTTATAAAAAAATTGAAATCATGTTGTATGGTTTTTTTCATGTATTTTTGCTTATTTCTTTTTTTCTTCTTTAAAAAATAAGGACTTCTAAATTGAAGTTTGAAATGAATTAAAAATATATAAGTTTATCATGACACGTTTCACTTTGAAGATTGGCATTTGGCTAGGGCAGACAAATTTTTAATTTTGATCTTAAGAACTAATTTTATAAAGAAAGTTAATGTGGTGATTTAAAGGAAAAGCCTTAGTGCAGTATCAAAATGAAACTAGCATGACCTAGAGGTCACAAGTAGGGTTGGCAACTGGGTGGGCTGGGCTAGGCTAGACCTCAATTTGGGCCAGCCCAAATTCAGCCAGCCCAAAATGACTCCAAATTTATGTAGCCCAATCCAACCCAAACTCAAATAATTAATTTGGCTTGGATTGAACTTGGCCTAGCACACCTTAGTCCAACTTGCTGTAAGCCGCCATGGTAGTTATATCATCATGTATTTCTATGGTTTGTAACTAAATTGAGTACTTTCGAGGAGCAGAATTTTTTCAATTCTACATCCGTGGACTTGCATGGAGTTTTTTTTTACTAGGCTTGTTTGCTACGTTGCAAAATGTCCTAAATTCTCAATTTTAGAATCACTGACTTTAAAATCACCAATTTTAGTTTATGGTGATTTTTGGTTTATGATGAGTTTGGACTAAAAACCAAAATCAGCTAAAAGAAGGATTTTAAGAGGCCAACCAATTTTAAAATACAATGATTTATGACAGTCCAAACATATGAAAAAGTAACGTAAATGATTTATAGCAATCTAAATATAAGGAAATTTATGATTAAAAAAATTTTAAAGTCGGGCCCCACATGTCCCATTCATTTGTACAAGTTGATCATCGATCTAAAGATCTAAAAAAATTCTAAAGTCAAAAACTATTATTGGACTCGACCCATTAAGGCATCTTTAACTCTTCATTGGGTCTAAGTTTGTTATTTTTTAGATTTTTTGGGGTCATTTGATAAAAAATTGGTCTATACGGACACATAGAATATGTGGAGCCCAACCTTAAAAAAATTATTTTTCTATATTTGTTACATGTGGAGTCCAACCTTAAAAAAATATTTTTTTATATTTATTGCAATGCCCCTTCTCCTGTGCAATGCCCTATTGTGCAGCAGAAGGGGCATTGCAACAAATATTACTCCACAATGATATTCCCCACTTGTTTTGACTTGCTCTTTTGGTTTAGAATGGAGAAACCTATGTAGATCATTTTCGGCTAACCTGGGCTATTGTGGGCTGACCCAAGTTCAACCCAGATTCAGATTTATGTTGACCCATTTTTGAACCAACCCAAACCTATAATTACGGGCCAACTTAATAACTACAAAGTTGGGCTGGGCTGGGTGGAGCTGCGGGCTGGCCCGCCCAACTTATACTCTTACTCACAGGACTATTAAAACTAATAATAGTCTTTTTGCAAAAAGCAATGGTAAAAGTACATAGAATTTATCCTTCTTTGACTTCGTAACGACAACTATAATGCCCGATTTCAATTCAGTCTAAGTCAACTCACATTGGACTCAGAGACATGACAGTAGTAACAACTTGGCATACATATCAATGAAAAATAAAATAATTCATTAGGCACATGAATAACGATGTCAATGCCATCACATATATAAAAAAAGCTTCTGACATAACCAATAGCAACATCCATTAGTTGATAAAGTCTAAGTAAATAATGACTAACTCTCATATCTTCATTTCTTAATCACATCAAGGTCCTTCAAAATCTTATTACATGAGCTAAGCAAAAGAAAATCAGAAATCTAATCCATGTTAGAGCACTCTACTCCAAGATCCTTCCGAATGCAAACGGCTCCTCGTGACTCCAAGTCCTCATCTACTTCTTCTGAAAATTATTTGTGGATATGATAAGTCTAAAGAATTCAATAGACAGTGAATCTTAATACATGATTTCTCAAATAATAAGCATGAAAAATCGGACTATACATATGCATATAACATGATGATCGAATAGGATTCTAACTACATAATAATAATAAGAAAACTAATATAAAGCATGTTATAGTTGTCATGTGTCAACATGGGAGACATTCTTATCACAATCAAATCTAGTATGTAGTATGCTAAAGTATGGTCAAATCATCATAAACATGATAATTTGCATGGCTAAAAATCTCATGTACCTAGCCAATCATGAACTAGACACATGATTATCATCTAGTATGTAAAGAGGCAAGAAACTTGTCATATTTTTCATTAGTAGACATGATAACATGGCTAAATTATAGATCTAATATATCATGGCCTATGTAATTAGAATATAAACATGAAAATTAAAGTGCAAATCATGTGCAAATTATCACATTTTCGTTTGTTTCAATGGACATGTATTTAAACCACAATGTAAGAGCCAGACTTGAACATAATAACTCTTGGAAAATAGAACTAATGGTCTTGGATTCTATGGAGAACCACAGATATCTTTATCCAACTATATCACAAATTGAAGTTTGGCTCCTAGACTTAACTTGTGTTGCCCTTGATACATGAATGACCTTACTCAATCCGCCATTTATTTGAAATCAGACTCTAAAATCTCTTTAAATGGCAATGTCTATGACATAGATTTAAATATAAAGATTCTAGGTATCTTATAGCAATTTAACATTTAATTCATGTGGTTAACCGTAGTCAAACCAAGTCAAATAGATTCAATATTATTTTATTCATAGGTTTCATAAAAAGTATCCTTTCAACATATAGAACAAATCATAACTCATATAGAGTCTAAATCAATTTCAAAGGTCATAACTGATACGAAATACCTTTATGCTTATGGATTAATTTTCTGAATCTTTGATGATTATTGTAAATTTTCTAATTATTGAATAAGAATAGTCTTTTTATAAATCAAGTATCATGTAATGGTTCATAATTATATTGAAAATTCTAACATGATAGAGATATTTATATCATATTTTGGACAATAAAATAACCAAAAATTACATATAATAATCAAGTGGCTTGAAGATCAAAGTAAATTGGACAAAGAATCAAATTTTTTGACATAATAGATCGACCATTTTAGTTGACTACATTGCCATGTTAATTTGCAGTTAGTCTAGTCGATTGTTGGGTCAAATTGGCCAATTATTTCTAATACAGAATGCACCGAGCTTTGGAAATTCAGGAGATTCATGATCCAAACTTGAATGTTGACATTCTAATGTTTCATAAAAGTTTTGAAGAGACATAAAGCAACAAAAAAAGAAATCTAGAGTTACAAACTATTCCTACTTAAGATAATCATATACCACCTCTTGTTGCGAAAAGGTCTCCTTAGGGTTCTTGGGCTCTTCTTCTAAATTCTCCTTACTCTATGACCCCAAACCTCTCCTTCGGTGTGAATATTGTTGGGTTCTCGGGTTTCTCCGGATCTCCCGTACAACGGAAATAAAAATAAAACGGAAATCCGTTCCCGTTTCGAATAAATTAAACTTCGATAATCGGATTATTGAATCTCACCGTGTGCATATTCGAATCCGCAACCGTTTGGTTCCGTCGGTGGGACACCCCAAGCCGCACAAGCGTTCGGCCTCTAGCGGAGTCCACGCAATCCTCCCCGCGACAGATATCCTAGCGCTCCTCGTTCTTCGCAGCCCACGAAACCTCCGCCGGTGGCCGCAACGATCGCCGCAACGTGCGGACGATTTCCCGTCGAACGGGAGTCGAAGAAGCGGCAGAGCAGATCCGGATCTGTCTGGGACGCCAGAGAGAGAGAGAAACAGAGGAGGGGCGGCTAGGGTTAGCAGCAGCTTGTTCTGCTCAGCCCGTTCGCTATGTTTTATACTAACCGCGCAGTTTTTCATAAAAACCCCCGGTTTATAAAAAACCCACTTATTTATCCATCGCCTTGATAATCATTTGCGTGTGACACTTTAGGCCCAATTACAAGTCCGGTTAATAACCCAATAAGCCCAGTAACTCCTTATTGGCTTTATTAATCAATTAATAACTCTTTATTAATTAATTAATCAATCGAATTGATGTCACACATCGAATTCGACCGGGCCTCCGATCACGTTGCAACACTGCGTGAATCCGGAAGGTATCGGGGTTAAGTAACCCACTCTTGGAACCTTTCTGCCGACAGTTACCGCGTGGATATAGTCCTTCATTCGTACAATGCTCTCGAATCGACCCAGAGTATGGCGTGCTGTCAAACCCTAACCGATCGACTCACTTAGATTGGATGTCGCTGATAAATATCGGAAAAGTTCTTTCCCGATATTATCGTCCGCCCTGGCCAGGGACTTTCGCGCATCCTTCCTAGAGCATTCTCTCTCTAAATACCGAGAGCGAATGATTCCTTATTGACACACAATTCCCTTTGACGGTATTCCGCTGTACCCAATCCTTGGCGTTTTAGAATCCCGTGGCTAGAGATTCGTAAACTAAGGTCAAAGCACAGAAGTCCACCGATAAGGTGTCCTTGGTGTCTCAAGTCCGAGGATCATCCACGCAATTGCGACAATAGAATCAAGCTGGTTGACAGTGAGGTACAATACCATCCAGCGATTCAGTCGGATCAATTCAGTGAACTCATTCTCCAATGAGCACCTACACATTCGCCTTAGTGTCTCCACACAAGTAACTTATGAGATCAGTCACCATCATCATATGAGCAGGAGTAATATGTACTAGTCTAACTAGATATCCGATGTCCTTCTCGGATATCCTCCGACTAGGAACAATTAAGAATATGTGTGTTTAAGTGATCAGTCTTATTAGTATGATCTCATCATAATCTGATCACTATAGCACATATTCATGGACTTCATTATGAGAAGATAATTAATGCAATTTACACATAATGAATATTATGCCATTATATTAATAAATGAACGAGATGTACATAGTCAGATTGGCTTGTAGGCCACCTAAAACTAACAATCTCCCACTTGGACTAAAGCCAATCACCTTTATACAGTGAGCCTATAGGCTCTAGGTGACGCTCAAACACAATTTGAGCCAATGGCTTTGTCAGTGGATCTGCTACATTGTCGACAGATGAAACTCTTTCCACTATTACATCTCCTCTGGATAAGATGAAAGGGCCTCAGAATATCTTTCGATTTCTGATGAGACCGCGGCTCTTTCACATGTGCAGTAGTCCCATTGTTGTTGCACAACAACAGAACATGATCAAAGATGCAGGGAACTATGTCAAGATCGGTGATGAACTTCTTCAACCACACTACTTCCTTGAAAGCTTCAGCTGGAGCGATGTACTCAGCTTCTGTCGTTGAATCTGCAGTGGTTGCTTGCTTGGAACTCTTCCAGCACACTACCCCTCCATTTAAAGTAAACACGAATCCAGATGTAGACTTGTTGTCATCTGGATCTGACTGGAAACTCGAGTCAGAAAAGCCTCACAGCTTCAAGTCACCTCCTCCATAGACAAGAAACATATCCTTAATTCTTCTCAAGTACTTAAGGATACATTTCACTGCCTTCCAGAGATCTTCGTCTGGATCAGCCTGAAATCTGCTCGTAAAACTTAGAGCAAATGCAATATCAGGCCGTGTACATAACATGGCATACATAATAGATCCTATGGCAGAGGCATAGGGTATTCTATCCATGAATGCCCTCTCATTAGGAGTCTTAGGAGACTGCTCCTTTGAGAGATTAATTCCATGTCTCATCAGTATGAGACCTCTTTTGAAATTTTTCCATACCAAACATTTTGACTGTGGTATCTATGTACAAGGATTGGGTCATTCCAAGCATCCTCTTTGATCTATCTCTATAAATCCGTATTCCCAATACGTAAGATGCTTCTGTCAAATCCTTCATGGAGAAATTTTTCGACAGTCAGATCTTTACTGATGACATCATAGCTACATCATTCCCAATGAGTAGTATGTCATCTACGTAAAGAACTAAGAAGGTGACTGTGCTCCCACTGGTCTTCTTGTACACACAAGACTCATCTTCATTCTTAATGAAGTCATATGACTTGACAGCCTCGTCAAATCTTATGTTCCAGCTCCGGGAAGCTTGCTTCAGTCCATAAATGGACTTCTGAAGCTTGCACACTTTATCTGGAAATTCTTTAGATGTGAAACCTTTTGGTTGTATCATATACACCTCTTCCTCAAGATTACCATTGAGGAATACAGTCTTCACATCCATCTGCCAGATCTCGTAATCAAAATGTGCAGCAATGGCGAGTAGAACTCTGATCGACTTTATCATGGCAACTGGTGATAAAGTCCCGTCATAGTCAATTCTTTGCTTTTGACGATATCCCTTTGCCACCAACCTTGCCTTATAAGTGTCGATCTGTCCATCAGCACCAATCTTACTCTTACTCTCAATAGACAACCTATATCCAATCTTGTCCAAACAAGATATTAATATGATGTTCTTTATTATGCTAGGAACATAATAACAATCTTCTAATAGTAAGGCGTCTTTGTGAGTGCTCAAATTAGGGGTGTGATTATCATGAAAAATTTATGTTGTTTATGTGACAAATAAACCTATTAAAAACTAAGTAAATCTGATCACCATAAACTTTTAACTAAAAAGTTCCAAAAGAAAAGATTGATCGCCTATCTGTTTTGGAATTGGGAGATGTTGAAGTCCTTGATTCCCCTCCTTCAGCCGGCTGAAGAAAGAGAGCCCTTTTGACATTGTTCTTGCTTTGGCTGCTTATCGAACTTTGAGGATCATCCAGATTCCTTTTCATTTATTTGTTGTTGATTCTCTCCTCTTTATCTCCTTTAGTACCTTGCAACAGACAAAGATAAAAGAAAATGATAAGAACTCAAGCAGAGGTAGTATCCATTCTAATAAAGATTCTGATCATGCAACTTAACAAAGAATTCACTTGTTTGATGGTATTTAAACCCTTTTAAACAAATAGGTTTGAAATTATGTTGGTGAGTGTGTGTTGCATGCAGTGATGTAGTGAATGAGATTTTGAACTAATATGATGATGAAACCAAGCAGAGATTAATAAAAAAAAATTAAGAACTAGATTGGATGGCCCCTAGAAAGCCTTGGTCTTGAATGCTCTTGAATGTACGAAGAAACGATGAAGAAAGGATGTAGCTTGCTTCAAGACTCCTGGAAGTAGCAGCACCTCGATCCTTCAGCGTTTGGACGTCGTCGCCAAAATTCTTTGCTCAAATTTCACTCAATTATCGCTATCATCACTAACTTTTTAATGACCAAGGAGTTATGTATTTATAGGTTGTACATCCGCGGTTATTAATGGATTAACATGAAAAAATTTGAAGTTTATCCAACTAACAAACAGATAAACACATCTTGATTCATCTTTATCTGTAATTATCTAAAACGCGTCGCCCATGGGAGACGTCTTTTAGCTAATTAATATAAGGATAAACATCGAGAAGAAGAGATAGAATTAGCTTATGAAACTTAAATGGCGTCGTACCTAGAAGACGTAAAGTACCAAAAAGGTAACTGCGCTCCCACTAGCCTTTTTGTATACACAAGGTTCATCTTCATTCTTAATGAAGTCATAAGATTTGATTGCTTCATCAAATCTTAAGTTCCAAGTTCGGGATGCCTGCTTTAATCCATAGATGGATTTTTACAGCTTGCATACCTTACTTGAATACTCTATGGAAGTGAATCCTTCATGTTGTATCATATAAACCTCTTCTTGAAGGTTCCCGTTAAGGAATGTTATTTCACATCCATTTGCCATATTTCATAATCATATAATGCAGCGATAGCAAGAAGTATTCTGATTGACTTAATCATGGCAACTGGAGAAAAGGTTTCGTCATAGTCAATACCTTGCCTTTGACGATATCCTTTTGCTACCAGCCTTGCCTTGTATGTATCAATCTGTCCATCTGCCCCGATCTTTCTTTTAAAGATCTATTTACTGCCAATAGGTACTATACCTTCTGACAGATCAACCAAGTTCCAAACTTGGTTGGCATACATGGACTGAATTTCAAAATTCATTGCCTCTTGCCATTTTTCTGATTCTTGACTATTTATGGCTTCTTGGTAGGTTTGAGGATCATCATCCTCATTTAAGTGTACTTTTGGCTTGCCATCATCGATATGTCCAACATATCTTTCAGGCTGCTTAGGCACTCTACCTGATCTGCGAACCTTTTGTGTATCATCTTGAACAAGTTGTTGAGTCAATGGTTCAGTAGATGAACCAGTGTTGATTTGTGAGTCTAGAATTTCTTCCAGTTCTATCTTGCTCCCACTGTCTTCTTTTGAAAGATATTCTTTCTCTAAGAAGAACAGCTCTTTTTGCGACAAACACCTTTTGATCGCTGGGCTGATAGAAATAATATCCAAAAGTCTCTTTTGGATATCCCACAAATCTACATTTCTCTGTCTTGGAATCCAGTTTGTCTGGATCATGTCTTTTGACATGTGCAGGACATCCCCAGACTCTAACATGCTTAAAGTCTGGTTTCTTTCCTTTCCATATCTCATATGGAGTGGAAGGTACTGACTTACTAGGAACTTTGTTCAACAGATATGCAGCAGTCAATAGTGCATATCCCCAAAAAGAGATTGGAAGTTTGGCATAACTCATCATAGATCGTACCATATCTAATAGAGTACGATTTCTCCTTTCCGATACACCATTTAATTGTGGTGTATAGGGAGGAGTCCACTGAGACAAAATACCATTATTTTTTAGATATTCTGTGAATTCTGTACTTAAGTATTCACCCCCTCGATCTGATCGAAGAGTTTTGATACTCTTTCCAGTCTGGTTCTCAACTTCGTTTTTAAACTCTTTAAATTTCTCAAAGACTTCTGACTTATATTTCATTAAATATATGTAGCCATATCTTGAGAAATCATCCGTAAATGAAACAAAGTATGAGTAACCACCCATAACATGAGTGGACATTGGACCACATACATCACTATGTATTAGTTCCAATAAGTCCTTCGCTCTGTCTCCATGTCCTGAGAATGGAGCTTTGGTCATCTTTCCCATGAGACAAGCTTCACAGGTTGCAAATGATTCATAATCAAATGGATCAAGATATCCATTCTTTTGCAACCTTATGATCATGTTCTGAATTTATATGACCTAGCTTACAATGCCATAGGTACGATTTATTCACATCCTTATCTAAGCGTTCAAGAGATTTATTTACCAGACAAACATCATATGAAATATCAAGTAAATATAATCCATTCAATAAATATCCGGAAGCAAACAGTTTGTCTCCTTGATAAATTGAACAACCTTTATTCTCTAGTTTCATAGAATATCATTGTCTATCTAAACATGAAATATATATGATATTCCTAATAATGGTCGGAACATAATAACAATCTATTAGTTCCAATGAGTCTCCTGACGGCATCTGAAGTCTTGTTGTCCCCACAGCTAACGCAGCAACTTTTGCTCCATTCCCGAGCCTCAGATCCACGTCCCCGCGGTTCAATCTTCTTTTACTTGTTAGCACCTGCAAGTTATTGCAGATATGAGAAACACATCCAGTATCTAATACCCAGGATGTTGATTCTCTATAAGACAAGTTAAGATCGATCATGAGAATATATGAAGCTTCACCAAGATTCTCCTTTGCTTTTTCTGCAAGATAAATCTTGCAGTTTCCCTTCCAATGACCTTCTTTATGGCAGTGGAAACACTGACCTTTATCATTGACTTTAGCTTTGTCCTTTTGAACCGCCAGTTTGCTTTTCACTAGCTTCTTAGGCTTACCTTTCTTAAAGGTCTGTCCAGATTTTCTTTTCTTGTTGGTCTTACCAACAAGCATTACTTGTGGCTTATCTTTCTGGATAGTGCCTTTTGCTGTCTTCAACATGTTGAGCAGCTCAGCCAGTGAAACTTCAATTTTGTTCATATTGAAGTTGATGATGAATTGTGAAAATGAATCTGGAAGAGACTGTAGGATTAAGTCAATACTTAGGTCATTGTTCATAACAAAGCCGAGCACTGCAAGCCTCTCAATCCACTCTATCATCTTGAGCACATGAGTTTGCACAGATGTGCCCTCACTCATTCTGGTCCTGAACAATTTCTTAGATATCTCATATCTTTCTGTTCTGGATTGTTCACCAAACAACTCTTGTAGGTGATTCAGAATGGTCTTAGGTTCCATGTTATCATGCTGTCGTTGCAGTTCATTGTTCATTGAACCAAACATATAACAATGGACTTTGACAGAGTCCTCTTTCCAATTTTCATACATCATTAATTCATCTTCGTTAGCATTTTCACCGGGTTGCACTGGATCTGGTTGATCCAGGACATAGGCTAGCTTTTCACACCTGAGGACAATCTTCAGGTTGCGTAACCAGTCAATGTAATTTGTTCCCGTGAGTTTGTTTGCATCAAGTATGCAACGGAGGGGGTTAGGTGATGACATAGCGACCTATATGGAAATATAAAAATGAGCAGATAGTTCTTAAAATCATATTTAGGACTTTTAATCTAGATTTAGGTTCCCACTTTTTTTCGGCGATCTGTATGACCCTCTAATATACAGAACGGGAGATTCCGGTGATCTCCTAGTGGGGATCAGAATCCTTCGGGCATCAAGCATGTGACCTTGTGGTAGCACAACAAATCACATCAAGTCCCTTAGGCAGTCAACTCTTGACAGTTTCAACATTTGCAATATCCGATCGATTTAACCCCTGAATCAGAAAGACCTTGTGGTAGCACAACAAATCAAATGATTCAGTTAAGTTCATCCATCATTACTTAGATGACATGAATTCATAGTGCAATCCTTGTGGTAGCACAACAAAACTACACTATTTGTCCATTCATCTTAATGACATCACATGTCGTAGACCTAGGTTAATTTTTAAATCAAACAGACCTTGTGGTAGCACAACAAATCCATTTGAGATAAGAATTATCCTAAGATCTATAATGATGGTGGGTTACGTGGATTATTCTTAATATCTCACGTTTACAACTTAAAATTTTAAAAGAAGGTTTTTGATTTGATTTGTAAAAATCGTGCTATCAATAGTATTTCAATTTGAAGTATCATTATACTTAATAGAAATATATATATGATAGCATAGTCCACAAATATCACATATATGCAGAAAAATTAAATGGGGATGATCATGGACTGCTAAAGCTACTATGGAATCATCGGAGCCAAACGATGATCCATAATAGGATCCTAATGTGAAAACAGCAACACTGGTTCCATTTGATGCGAGTCCTTCCTCCAGAGGTGTCTTCAGAAGATCATGTCCTCTTAGCTTAATCCGATACATTTAAATATGAAATTCAGGACTCGCAGGTCCACAAATGTACATTTAAAGAATTAGAAACCTTGATCTTATCAAGGGGAGTACAATCTTATAAGAAGGTAGAAAGTACAGTTGGATTAAGAGAGAGGAGGACACGCAGGTCCTATTTAAAATACCAAATGAAATAAGCATCGCATTCATCCACATCATTCATCACATGAAAATACTAAGTCCATGATCATCCCACCATAAAACACATCACATGCATCACAATCATCACATAATTGCAGTTTGGTATTAAATTTTATAAATATAAAATTATAATACCAATTAGTTTTCGAAATAACATTTATTTCAGCATTATCAATAATATTCAAAACATTATTGACAATTAAATAACTAAACCATTCAGTTAAGCTAAATACTAATTCAAACAATTTGAACAGAAAAAGTAATCAAGTTATACATGAGATCAGTTTAAAACAATTTTAAACTAATTAATTTAACAGGGAAATTAATTATCTAAAACAATTTTAAATAATTAACTAACACCCTATTAATAACACAGCCCTTTAATTGAATAACAGTTATTAAACACTTTAATAAGCTGTTAATAATCATAAAAATAATTAATAACATTTATTAATTATTCTTACAATTATTCTGTTTTAAAACAATTTTAAAATGGGTTTAAATGGGGTTAAATGGGCTAATAATGGGTTTAAAGGGGGTTAAACAATTATTAAAACAATTTTAATAAATATTTGAAATGGGCCCAACCCATTAGGGCCCAAACGGCCCGGGCCCAGGGCCCTGGCTCGACCAGGCCTGGCTCGGCTAGGGGGTCTGGCCCAGCCAGACCCGAGCCTTGGCTCGGCCAGGGTCGAACCCTGGCTCGGCCAGGGCGCCAGCCCGGCCCCCGCCCGGTCCGACCGGGTTGGGACCGGGCGGTCCGGCCCCTTCTGCCTCCATTCGACCGGCCCCTTCTCCTAAAACAGCAAACCCTAGCTGCTGTAGGCCGGCGGCGGTGGAGGCCATGGCAGCACCGCCAGGCGCCGGCGCCGCCAGGCACCGCCCGCAACGCCCCCACCGCCGGCGATCCGCCCGGCACCGATGAGGCAGCCGGCGATGGCCAAATGGCCCTTGGATCGAGCCCTAAACTTCCCCTAAAATCTGGTTTTTCCAGCGTAAAATCCGAATTAGGGCTTCAAATTTGAAGCTCTCTAAGGCCACTCCGGTGCCGGCAAATGTGTCGAATGTGTAGCGGTGACTATCACCAATAGATGCAGACATCCGGGCCGCCATCCCAACACTTGGGAATCGCGTACGAAGCCGCCGAAGTACCCCGTTCGTCGTCCCACGAAGAACTCTGAAAAACCCAAATAAAATCAGAAAAATTACAGAAAAATAATCAAATTGTTTGTGATCATCATATGAACACTATTCTGTCATTTTTAATTGGATTAAACACAAGAACACGTACAATACGGGTTCTTCACGTATAACGATAAAAACACGCAAAATGATATCGTTTTACGACCGAACCAGCAACCTGGCTCTGATACCACTGTAAGGAATCGCCAAGAACGCAGCGGAAATAAAAACGATTCAATTGTATCGGTCGCTGGGATCGTAAAACGGACATTAAAATAAATGCGGGAAGAACGGTTCTTCACCTTTGCGGGGTTTCGAATCTCCCGTGGATGATGCCGACTCGGTAATCGCGCACGCGCATGATCTCTAGAGGTATCCACACGAGTTCCCGCTCCAGACGCGATTTCCTCCTCGACTTGAGTGCTCCGACCAGATCTCAAATCCACCATGCGCGGGGAGAGACAGATCCGCTCCAAGAGAGAGAGAAGGAGAGAGAGAGAGGAGATAGAGAATCTTGGGTGAAAAATCGTCCAACTAAATTTTTTACCCCTTCCCCTTGGCCCTCCTTATATAGAAATAAGGATAAGCACAAGGATTAATCCTCATGATTATCCAAGAGTTTGGCCTTGGATAATTCTCCATTAAATCTTCATGTTTATCCTGCGGCTTTTCATAAAAACCCAGATAAACATGAAATTTAACGTCTCTCACCGTCTGACAAGAACTCTTATGTGTGTGACCCTCTAGGCCCATATATCAGTCCGGTTGCAGGCCCATTAAACTTAGAACTGTTTCTTGAGTTTAATATTTATTAATTAACATTTAAACATCATATGTTAAATGATTAATTTAATAAACAAGTGAATTATCATCTGATGATCAAATCACCTGGCCTTCTGATCATGAACCGCACAGATATAATCCTTCACTCATGCAATGTCCCGATAACGTAAGGGTATGGTTTTATAGTCAAACCCTCTATCGCATTATGCAGATGGATTCCAGTACACAGTTAATATCTAGAAAGACATCACTTTCAATTGACCCTGGCCAGGGATTTCTGTGTACACATCCATAGGACATTCTCTCTCCAGTCTTATACCAAGAGTGAGTGATCCCTTGTTGTTCACTCAATTACCTTCGCAAGCTTTCCACTGTATCTGAAAGACCGATTATGGTGGACTTAATGGTTAAAGTCCACAAGTCAGAGAATCAAGATACAATAGTCCACAAACAAGGTATCATTGGTGACTCAGGTCAAAGGACCAACTGTGCTACTGCAACGATTGAATTCCCTAGTTGACTAATAGGTATAATTACCATCCAGGAATTCTTATTTGGGTCTGTTCAGTGAACTCATTCTCTAATGAGCACCCACTTGTCTGTCTTAGTGTCACCACACGAGTGAATGTGAGATCATTCACCCTCATCACATGAGCAGACATAACTTGTGTCGATCTTATCGGATATTTAATGTCCATCTCAAATATCCTATGATCGAGAACTGTTTAAGACAATTGACTGAGGATATTGATCTCACTATCATGATCTCATCATGATTCAATATCCCATACATTTGTCTATGGACCTTCATTACGATAGTTACTTTGCGAGAACTATAAATGAAGAAATAATTGCCTTTATTAATTATTTGAACTAGAATGTACAATGATTGGCTTTGAGGCCACCCAATTCTAACAGTCTTTCCATTAAAAATCTTTTTTTCAAAAATCAAAGATTAATCCTTAAAATCCTGAATTATCCTTGAAACGCGTCCATATGTGTAGACGTCATTCAGTCAAAAATCCTTTTCCAAAAATCAAAGATTAATCCTTAAAATCCTGAATTATCCTTGAAACGCGTCTACATGTGTAAACGCTCTTTAATTCTCTCTCTTACTTTTCTCCAGAATTCCGTCATTAATTCTGTGATTAATCCACTGAAACACGTCGTGTGTTGGGGACGCGTTTAAGCATCATGCCTTGTACTGTTCTGACCAGAATTGACGGTTTAAACTGAAACGCGTTGTGATGTGTAGACACCTTTTACCCAATTCAAACCTCTGTCCTTTGCCGCCTCAGTTTATGCGCCTTGAATGGCGTCACTGTACCGCGACGCGTTTCAACGTTCTCTAACAGAAGCCGCGAAGGACCTCCTTTCTTCCTCATTCTCCCTTGCTCTTCCTCTCTCCTCACCTTCACCGGCGATCTCTTGCCCCTCCGACGATCACCCTTGTTCTCCGACAAGCTTCTTTTCTCCGGCGATCACCCTTGTTCTCCGACGAGCTTCTTTTCTCTGGCGATCACCGGTCATCTCCCTCTCTCTATCTCTCAAACTCTAGCCCCATCATCCTTCTCCTTCAAACCTTCAAAGCCATGGAGAATGGGGCAACCGAGCAAAGCTAAGGTGATGGCAAAGCGCCGACGGACGGCCCC
This sequence comes from Zantedeschia hybrid cultivar, assembly GCA_030544215.1. Lineage (NCBI taxonomy): Eukaryota > Viridiplantae > Streptophyta > Magnoliopsida > Alismatales > Araceae > Zantedeschia > Zantedeschia hybrid cultivar. The sequence goes on from JARZZO010000002.1 coordinate 70,541,252, forward strand.
CCTCGCGGTGGTAGCGGTGGAGGAAGCTCCCGAAGAAGTACCGGTCGAGCTAGCGGCGATGACGGTGTTTTTGGAGGAAGAAGAGGCTCCTCTAGCACCCGTGGCCGAAGAAGGAGGGGAGGACGACCTTCACCTGGTAAGCTCCCTATGGTTTGATTTTTTTTTTTGATGAATGGGATGAAGAAACGGTGAAGAAAGGGATTTTTTGAAAAAGTCCGAAAATCGGATTTGAATGGCGTCCAGACCAGGTGACGCCTTTCAAAGGGCGTCTCCATGGTCCGACGCCATTCAAGTTAAAATCCAATTTTTAAATTGGGTAGAAAATAGGTTTAAATGGCGTCAAGGACGGTGGACGCCTTTCAATGGGCGTCCACATAGCTCGACGCTTTTTAAACAGAATATTTCATTGATTTATTAAGTCCATTAACTGATGAAATCTTCTTTTTTTTATTTGCAGGGAACAATGAGGGCTCGCATCTCATGGGACTTGGTGATAGGAGCCTACTGAGGACTCCCGAACTTCTAGAAGGCGCGCCTGCGCCAGATGGGGTTCGGCGAGATCTTAGAAATCAAGCCATTTTGGCTCGATTTAGTCCTCCTGCAGGCGTTACGGAAGAAGTGGCATGCGGAAAACAGGGCTTTCCTAATGCCTTGGAGACATATGGTCCCCAGTTTAGAGGACGTGGCCATGATCACTGGCCTTAGGGTAGAGGGCCGACCGGTGAGCGGGGTGACTTACCCCGATTACCGAGGGTTGGCTAAGGCTTTACTAGGGATCAAGGTATCCACCCTAGATAAGGAGTTTAGGACTGTCCCTAGAGTGGAGGTGGAGGCAGCCCTAGGATTAGTAGAGCCCCGACGTAGGTCTGACGAGACCCGAGCAGAGTTTAGAGATAGACTAGCTAAGTCTTCTTCCTCTGTATATTGTAGTGACCCTAATCAGATAGATGAGGTAGATAGGCAGCTTAGAGTCTTTCTTGTTTTCTTTTTTGGTCGGTTGCTCTTCGGTACGAACGGCGACCATATCCATTGTAGGTTTCTTTATTTGTTAGACGACCTAGAGACCCTCCACAAGTATGCCTGGGGTGCGGCCCTCCTGACCCACCTGTTTGCATATCTGTCCGCGCTCACGCCGGACCGCGAGACCACCGTCAGCGGCTTCTCGCCGTTTCTTCAGGTATAAATTATTTTAATTATTTGTTTATGCAATGAAATGCAGTGATATGATGCTTTTCTAATTTACATATTTATGCATGCAGGTGTGGAGTTACTATTACTTTCCGCTCGGTAGAGCGAGGATTGTGAGGCCGGACGTTGTCCCTTTGGCTCGCCGCTGGCAGCCCATCGTGGACACGGCCCCATAGCACCACCAACTGATGGCCCTTCGCCGTCAGTTCTTTGATTATCCAGAGCTTCTAGTAAGTTTTGATTTGTTCAATCTTATTTATTAAATGCAGTGTTTTATTTATTAAATGCAATTTATTTATATGAATGCATCTAACCTGTATGCAGGTGATCTGGCGCCCGTATCTGGGCATGGGGGAGGAGGGCCAACCGTGGGTGACGGCTGGCCGGAGACGGTTCGGGAGGCAGATGTGGCTCCACTGCCTCAACAAGATCGAGCCGCTCCACCTCTGCCCAGTCATGAGGACACTGGGCCTCTACCAGGAGTGGATCGAAGAGGAGGTTCTGGAGGGCGTCGGGAGGAGCATGAGGGGGAAACAAGCTCTCACAGACTGACGTGCCAAGTTCCCCGAGCAGTACGAGGACTGGCACTGCCGCGGCGTACGGGTAGAGTCCCACGCGGAGGATAGTACCACCTACCTCCAGCAGTACCAGACCTATTACGCTGACCAGCTACGACTCCTCCGACCTCTCGATGTAAGTATGACTTATGCTTCTTTCATTTTATTATTATCTTAATTTGTATCTGTGGATGAATGTGTGTATGTATGGTATGCAGGATGCACGAGATGGTGTGATCATCGACCTCCGGGCCCATCTCCAAGATGCCGAGGCCCAACTGGAGCAGGTCCAGAAGGAACTTTTTGACCTGGTATGTATGCATGCTTATGAGTGTTTTAATTATTTTGTTTTGACAATTAGCAACTGACAGTTGTCTTTTGGTGCAGTGAGCCATCTACACCCAGGCGGCTCCCCCTACACATGGAGCCTCATCCTCTGCCCAGTCGGCTGCATATGAGGCCACCCTCGCTGACCTCCAGAGTCAGCTTGCCTCTGCCATTCACCAAGCCTCTCTCGCGAAGGAGGATCGGGTTGCTCGAGTAAGTTCCATCCTTCTTCTTTCATTGTTGGACTTGATTTGCTTGATTATCTTGAACTGACGGTGTCTCCTCTTATAGGTCGCTGAGCTTCAGGAGGCTCTTCAGCAGAGGGATGCAGAGCTGGCAGAGGCTCGGACTTTAGCCGCTCGCATTGCTGAGCTGGAGGCTCAGGTGGCACGTCTCTCTACTGGGGATCTCGCACGATTCTAGGTTCGCCTGGAGATTTTGACTGAGGAGAGGGACCGCGACCGTCTTCGACTGGAGAGTCTTCAGGGTCGCCTTTCCATGGCAGAGCATGAGCGCCGAACGGTGGAGGAGAGATATCAGCGAGCCCACCAACAGGCTATCGATCGTGGTCAGGCAAGTGCTTTCACTGCCAACATCGCCACATCGTCCGGCCAGGCAGGGCCGAGTGCGATGGGCCAACCTCCACCTCCAAGCCGAGGACCGGCACCGGATGCTCCCGATGAGGCTTAGAGCCAATTTGATGAAAGGGCAGGGGAGAGTCAGCTATGAGGGCTGCGTATGTACTTTTCTTTTCTTTTGTGTATCATGTACAAACACCTTTTTTATATATATATGAAATTTTGCCTTCAGCTTTGTGTCTCAGCATTTATGTGATTTCCTTGGCTTTCATTCCTGTATCCTGTACATTACCTAACAAACAGGTTAAGTATCTATTTAGGCTTAGCCCCTTGCTCAGTCAAGTAACTGATCAATCAATCATTTTCTTGGTAGAAGGGTCAAAGGGCATAGCCTTTATTAACAAAGGTAACATTAATAATCAAATTGTAAGAAAAAATGCAACATATAAGCAGACAGATGCTCACTGAAAATAAAAGGAATGAAACACACTAGATGTGATAAGCATATGCTAATTGAAATATTTTTGTTATTTTGAAATATTCATTTTTGTTTGGATTTGGAACATATATATTTTTTTGGATTTTTGAAATATCTATTTTTTTATTTTGAGATATGTGTTTTTTTTATTTTGAAATATGTATTTTTTTTAGATTTTGAAATATGTACTTTTTTTTATTTTGAAATATGTATTTTTTTGGATTTTGAAATATGTAAACTAAAAGACCAGCATGGTACCCAGAACAAAAAGAAACATATTCATTTATTAACTTAATTCCAAAATTGTTCTTTAATAATCTAATTTAGACCCATCGTGCTTGAACTTGTGTTTCCATTCGTTATCCCATTTGATGATTAGATCCTTAGTCAATCTAGGCCATTCCTTAAGCTTGGAATGCGCCTCTTCAGAAAGATAGGAAGAATTGGTTTAGAAAGCCCACGAGAATGTTTCGGAGACCTAAAAAAATGTTTATTTCTTACCCTAATATCTGTTGGGGTTCGGTCATTTTCTTTCCGGGGTATTTATTGACCTTGCGTTCCCTTTCATTTGATTTCATGGCCTTAATGTAACGTTTGTAGTGTAAATGGCCTTTTGATTTAACATTTGGCTTTTTGCCTTTTGTTTTTGCTTCTCTTTTCTTTTATTTTCTTAGGACATATCTCCCCCCCCCCCCTCCCCTTTTTTTTTTTTTATGACGGCCTCCTACTAAGATGGCGGGTATTCTTGGTAGTCTATTCTAAGCCTCGTTCCGACATCATGGGCCGAGAGTAAAAAACAGAATTTTTTTGTTTAAAAAGAATGATTTGCACTTTATACTTTTAGTCAAGCTTTCGGTATTCTTTAGGACTTAGCATCTCTTGTTACTCACGAAGCAAACGTGTCAGTATGTGTAGTAATGTGTTTGAATTAAATTATTCAGACTAATAAGGGAATTTGAGTTTCTAAATTTTCTGATTCCACTGGTCTTTGCACCATGCTGATCGATTCTTTAACCTAAGGATAGTATTTTTTGAGTACAATCCATTCCATGGGTGAGTTAACTCTTCTCCTTTTGCATTAACTAGACGGTAAGCGTTACCAGGAAAAACATGTGATACAACATAAGGTCCTTCCCAATTGGGTTGGAGCTTAAAACGCGGACCAGTAGGTTTTACAAAAATTCTTTTGATGACCATTTCACCAACTTTGAACTTACGTTCAATGACTTTCTTTTGATAAAAACGTGCTAATCTATTTTGATATACTCTTGCATGATTAGCAGCTGACCATCTTTTCTCGTCTAAGAGTTCCAATTGAGCAAGGAGTGTCGAACGGTGTTCATCAATAGAAAATTCTTTATTCAACTGTACTCTTAATGACGGTATAAGGATCTCGTATGGAACTACCGCCTCCATCCCAAATGTCAAAGAATAAGGAGTCTGCCCAGTGGGCGTGCAAATTGAAATTCGGTAGGCCCATAGAGCCTCAATCGATTTTTCTGGCCAGTCTGTGAATTTATTAGACTTGCACATCTTTTTGATGATTTTTATCAAAGTCTTGTTAGTTGCCTCTGCTTGGCCATTGCCTTGCGAGTCATAAGGAGACGAATGATGCAATGCAATTTTGTACCTGTTGCAGAGGTCTTTCAGTTCTTGTGACACGAACTGTGGTCCATTGTCGGTGACGATGGTATTTGGAATTCCAAATCTTGTGATGATATTTTTCATGATGAACTTGCAGACGGTTGATGCTTTGACTTCCGTGTACGCTTCAGCTTCCGCCCACTTGATGAAGTATTCTGTTGCCGTGAGGATGAAGGACTTCTGCTTAATGCCAGAATTAGGATTGCCAAGGGGTCAAACGACATCGAAAGCCCACATGGAGAAAGGCCATGGGGAGGAAACAGGATGGAGTGAAGATGCAGGAGAATGAATCTTATCGGCATGAAGTTAACACTTGGCACACCTACGGACGTATCCTACACAATCTAAGAATTTTCTTTGCTAACATATGTCCATTAACATGGCTACCACAAACTCCAGTATGAGCTCCTTCCATAACCTTTTAAAGCTCATTTTCGTCTAAACATTTTAGAAGAACTCCATCAAAACCTCTTTTGTATAATGCTCCCCCAACTAGAGTGTATCTTTGAGCAACTCTCCTGATAGCCCTTTTCTCCTCAGCTGTGGCTTCTTCAAGATATGATTGATCTTCACAATATTTAGCAATTTTGTAGTACCACGGTTTCTGTTCATCATCTATCTCTTCTAACAACTCCATTAACATAATCTCTCTCTTTTCCACAATATCTCCATCTCTGACCTTCTTCAAGAGCTTCTCCTTAATTCTAAGGAATGAAAGGTCTTTCACGGCGGGTGAAAGACGTCTATGAACGATGATTGATTCGGATTGTCTGCTGATTGGAAAATTAAGAGAAGATGCAAGTGAGGCTAGAGCATCAGCTAAAATGTTCTAATTCCTAGGAATATGGACGAAGATCAATTTTGTGAAAAACTTTGCATAAGCATAAGTAAGTTCTTGATAAGGCTTGAGCTTGGGATCAAGAATTCGATGTTTGGTTAACACTTGGCGAAGAATCAATTGACTATCACCTACAATTCTGAGTTTGGTGACACCATGGAGATGAGCAGCCTCGAGGCCAACAAGGAGTGCCTCGTATTCAGCTATATTGTTAGTGATTGGAAAGTCAAGTTGAAAGGCTTGTGGAATGGTGACACCTTCAGGTGATAACAGAACAATGCCGATCCCCTTTCCATGGGAATTCAGAGCTCCATCAAAATGCAGAGTCCACATATCATCTTTGATTCGGTCTAAGGACATCAGTTCCTCATCCGGAAACTCTGATCGGACTAGATCAAAACGAGGAAGGGGGTGATGAGCTAGATGTTCTTCTATGACATAGCCTTTGATCGCTTTCTGTTGAATGTAAGTTATATCAAATTGAGATAGAAAGCTTTGCCATCGTGCTAATCTATCAGTAAGAGCAGATTTCTCAAGAAGAAACTTGATCGGATTCATTCTAGCGATAAGATGGACTTCATGGGCTAGAAAGTAATGCTTCAATTTCTGAACCACCCAGACAAGTACTGCACATATTTTCTGCATCGCTGTGTATCTCTATTCAGCGGGGTTGAGAAGTTTAGAGAGATAGTAGGCTACCCTCTCCTTTCCTTCTTCATCCTCTTGTGCTAGGACAACCCCCACCGTATCGTCCAGGACAGATATGTATAGTATCAATGGTTTGCCCGGAGATGGTGGTCTCAAAACAGGAGGACTTGCCAAATACTTCTTCAATCCATCGAATGCCTCCTGATACTTATCGTCCCAATTGAATTTGACTCCCGGTTTGGTAAGCTCGTAGAACGGCTTACACCTTTGTGAGTGCTGGGAGACAAAACGGCGAATAAATTGCAACCTCCCGATCAATCCTCTTAATTCTTTCAAGTTCTTGGGAGGTGGCATTTCTCTAATAGCCTTTGCCTTATTGGGATCGATCTCAATTCCCCGTTTACTGACAATGAATCCAAGTAATTTCCCTGAAGACACCCCAAATACACATTTCTTAGGGTTCATCTTTAACTGATATTCTCTTGATCTTTCTAACACTCTTGCCAAAACTTTGGCATGCTCAGCCTTAGTCTTAGATTTCACCAACAAGCCATCCACATACACTTCTAGATCTATGTGCATCATGTCATGAAATATTGCCATCATAGCCCTCTGATAAGTGGCTCCAGCATTCTTTAATCCAAAAGGCATGACGACATAGCAATATGTCCCCCAAGGTGTAGTGAATGATGTCTTTTCTTGATCTTCTTCTGCCAATTTAATCTGATTGTATCCTGAAAATCCATCCATAAATGATAAAGTTTCATAGCCAGCAGTATTATCGATGAGTACATCAATGTGAGCCAATGGAAAATCATCCATAGGACACGCCCGGTTCAAATCTCGGAAGTCAATGCAGATCCTGACCTTCCCATCTTTCTTCATAACTGGGACTATGTTGGCCACCTATTGTGGATAAAGGACAACTCTAATGAAGTTGGTTTTATGTAACTTATCGACCTCTTCCTTCATTTTTAAAGCTATTTGTGGGTGGAATCGCCTTAACTTATGTTTAACCGGGCTAGCTCTATCCTTTAATGTCAATCTGTGTTTCACTAGTGATGAGTCTAACCCCGGCATATCCTCATAACTCCAAGCGAAAGTGTCCTTATAATCCTTAAGAACTTGTACCATTACCTTCTCATCCATTTCAGAAAGATTCTTGCTAACGAGGACAACCGTAGGTTCGTCTTCAGTCCCTAGATTGATCTCTTTAGTGGGCTCTTCTACAGCAGCTGAGAGTTCATCGAATCTTTTTACTCCACTGGCATATGCCTCAGTCGCGTCCTCGTCATCTTCCTCATCTTCAACAATGGGATCTTTTTCGTGTATCAATTCATACACCCCATATCCATCATTAACTGACTCATCATCTACACAATCTTCTGGCATCTGAATAGGGTTATCTAATAGCTGAGGGATCAAAGAGCAAGAAAGACATTTATCAGCTAAATCATGGAGTATCTATCTAGAATTTGTTTACCCTTAGATTTTCTGGACTTCCTAACCTGACTAACCTGCTTAGAACTAAACTCCCTAACTTCGCTAGACTCTCTATCCTGACCTAATGAGGACGGAGTAGAATGAAAATTATAGGATACAGGCGGAAATACAGGAGAATCCTCCCGAGGGGAGGGGCAAAGTAGATCTAGAAGAGAATCTTGACCGAAAGACCCGCGCGATGGGGTACAATCGGACAAGTAGGAAGTTTCCTGAATGAGGATCTGGGAGAAATTTGTTGCCAAATTGACGTTTTTTTTTTTAGAAAAGATGAATTAATCATAAAACAATAATGAAGGTGAATAGGAGGAGAATGAGATGGAGGAAGCGGCACCAAGGCCAAAGGATTGGGGGGATCATACAGTAGTATGTCCCAGATTAAATCATAAATCCTCTCTGGATTGAGAGGAGGTTGGGGAATGAAGTCCCGTGGGGACAGGGTGATCATGATAGGTGGAGCCCGTGGAATATCTTCGGTAATGACCCGCGACCAAGTTGGGGTCAGAAGCAGAGTGGGGAACAAGGTATGAAGTGTAAAAATGTGAGAGGGATAAGTCCCCCTCCAAAGAAGATCCGTGGTATAACCAGCCTCGTAGGGGTCATCTGGCTCCCCTTCATATGTTTCCTCATACAGCAGTATTCTTTTATCAAAAATGGCACCAGGTCCTTCAATCAGTTCATCTATTTGTGGCGGCCACTTAGGTTCTGAGCGATCAAGAAACAGTCTATTCAATGCAATATACAGATCCCTTAAGTCAAACCATCTGTACCATTCACACTCAGGGTCTTGAAACTTCCTCCTTTTCATTGGCCGCAGAACGTCCAAGGACTGGTATGGCCAGGTCTCTTCCATATATGTCATGGAGGTCAAAACATGAAGTGATGACCACTGTGATATCATGACTGATCACGGGCCCCTTGACAAAATGTGTGTATAAGGTCTATGTTAAGGGGTCCCGACCTTCTTTGCATGGTGTAGACATTGTCTCCCATATCTTCTGGCCGTCTTCATTTTCTTCCTGCTGAGTAATGTCCTGCTTCACTTTTCTTGGCCTATAGCCCAGGCCATTTTCAGGTATCCTTCGGTTATCCTTGAGGGGTGTGGTTCTGCCTTGTAATTGTGCGCCTAGGCCTTTTCCAGGCTGATAACCATCCTTCATCATTATTTTCCATCCAGGGGTACTCATGCACTTCTCCCGCTTTATGGCATTCAGTGGATAAGGAGTAAGAGTGGCGGCCTTTAAAGGATCAGCCACCGGACGGTAGACCTGTAATACCGACAGAAAAGGTTGTCGACCAGGTGAAGAAGTTGGCTTGATATTCAAGGAGTGAGCAGTAGCAAGGATCGGCATGCTCGTAACTTTAATAATTCGTCCTTTGTAGGGAAATTTGAGGCACTGATGATTCGTAGAGGGAATCGCCTCGAAGGTTTTTATATAAGAACGACCCAAAATAGCATTCAAGGAAGGATCAATTTCCAAAATGTGAAATTCGACCTCGGCATGACATACAGGGCCTAACTCTACTTTTAAATAGACCATTCCCAGAGGGGAACTGGAGGAATTATCATATCCTGTTACAGAGATAGGGCTGGGCAGCCATTTTTCCTTGGGTACACCACACAATTCAAGGATCTTCGGAGGCAGGACATTAATTGAAGCCCCTGTATCGACCAGACATGCATCTACGGCCTTTTTGCAGATATTGACCGTAATACTCAGAGCCATGCTCCTGGCTGCTAGCGGTGCTAGTTCCAAGGTATGAAATGAGATAGAGGGTTGATCCCCCTGAGGAACTAGTAGTGTGGCGATCTTCTCTACTGGCACGTCTTCGTTAACCATCACTTTTTGTAGATACTCCATCAGAACTTCATGATGGGTCTTCGATCTCTTTATCAATTCAAGCACAGAGATTCATGTCGGTGTTCTGTCAAGATGTTTCAACAGGTCATATTGAGTGTCTGGTGCACTCTCATCGTTATGTGCTTCCTCCGGCAGCTGTGATGGGCCGTCTCTGATTGTTGATTGAGGAAAGACCTTATTGAATATCCTCCCACTCCGGAGTGCATGTTCTTCAGTTATGGAAGGGTCGGGTGAGAACTTGAGCACCGCAGGGTTAATGGATGGTGTAGATGGTGTGGAGAGTTGGTATGAGGGCGATGGCGTGGGGTTGGTTGGTGGTGGCATGATACGGATGAGGGGCTTAGATGGTTGGATAGTGGAGGGGTAAGTGGTTGGTACGGATGAAGTGAGGAATGGCATGCGGAGTAGAGGTTTAGATGGTTGTATGGTATTTGGGTAAGCGGTGGTGGTAGTAGGTGATGTAGGGAATGGTACGCGAAGCAGTGGTTTGGATGGCATGAGGGGTGCGTAATTAGCTTGCGGGGGGTTGTTTAATGGAGGCGTGGTGGCGTGGGGGAAAATGGGTTTGAGGAAAGTGGGCGGTGGTGATGGGTTAGTGGGTGCGGGCGAGTGATATGCAGGTGTTGGTATAGGTGTGATGGTAATGAGTTGTGGTCTAGGTATATGGAGGGTGCGGCGTGGTGGTTGTTCTGCGGTGTCCGGAGTGCGGCCTGTTGAATAAATAGAGGAAGAGTCCTCTATCTTCCACTGTTGCCCTCGGTTAGCCTCAGACCGGCTATTTGTCAAAATAGGGGCAACTTGATTCTGGTTCTGGTGCTCCGGGAGTGGGTTTTGCACTATACCCATGTTTGGAAGCGCCGCCGCCTGTGCCGGCGTTCTTGGTTGTTGCTGCTGCGGCTGTTGTTGTTGTGGTCTTCTCGCCTTCAAGGCGGATATATACTTCTTCATTTCTTCCCAATCAATGCCTCCCTGCTCGTTGAGATCATGGATATAATCTCAGAATTGAAAGCAGGTATCTATGGTGTGTCCAGGTTGTCAGTGGAAATAACAATACCTGGAAGTATTGGCATTTTGGGGCCAAACTATTTTTTCTCTTGGCAGAACCAAAGACTTGGCTGCCATTAAAGCACTGAAGATATCTAACAAAGACTTTGGAAGAACTGGATATTCTGCCCTTTTCGGGCCTGGGGGCTTCCTCTGCTGGTTACAATCAGCAGAAGGAGGTGCATTGTGGTATGCCGGCGGTGCGCGCGGCTGGTACTGCTGCTGTTGTGGGGGCTGATACTGTTGTTGTGGGGGCTGATACTGTAGTTGTCGTTGTGGCTGTTGCTGTGGCTGTTGTTGTGGTTGCTGGTTCGACTGCTGAGGCCGCTGGTATTGAAGTTGCTGATAATGTGGGTTCGGCTGCTACTGTCTGTAACCCTGCTGGTTTGGCTGCTGCGGCCGCTAGTACTGTGGTTGCTGATTCCTCATAAATTGGGGCTGATTGTTGTTCATGCTACTAACCTGCTCATGGGAGAGCGTGCCCTCAGTGGTTGGACCTGTGCTAGGAGAATTTGGCACGGCAGGCTTCCGAGGTGGAGGCCTGCTAGGTCGATGAGGATCAAAGACACTAGAGAACGTAGCATCCTTGAAAGCGTTTTGACAATAACGTGCTCTTTTATAGAGCTCTGCCATGCTGGTCAAGTTGTTCAGGGCGAGGACTAACTTAAACTGAGGTGTAGCATTGGAGATTAACATTCTTACTTGCTCTGACTCAGACATATGATCTTTCACTTTTTCTGTCATGCCCCTCCATCTATCAGCAAAACTGACGAATTCCTCGTCGGACTTCATTTTTTCTGCCATCAAATCAGTAATGGACAGAGAGGGGGCAACTATATCCTGGTATCATTGAATGAATTTTCATGATACGATACCGTAGTCCTCTACTTCAGCAGGTTCTAAAGAAAAGAACCACTCGACTGCTGGTCCCTTCAAGGATTTCCTGAACAAAAATGCTAACGACCTCTTGTTGTTTTGCCAGAAAGATGACTCATACATAAACTCCTTCAAATGAGTGAAGGGGTTACCAGTACCGTTGTATTTTCGGTATACCGGCATCTCAAAGGGTGGCAAATGAAATACATGCAGACTTGGCAGGTTAATCTCAGGTGCAGCTTTAATTCCCATCATCTTCTGAAGGTTGTTGAACTGTTCATCCATACGCTCCATCTTTGCAAGTAGAGCTTGTGTCGTTGGATCAACCTGGGGAGGAGGGGGAGGTGGAGGTATATGATAGGCCTGTTGCCTAGAGTATGTAGGGCATGGGGGATAATAGAGTTGAGGTCCGGCAAAGCTTTCACTATGCCCGAGGGCATTTTGGTAAGTAGGCGTCAGCGGCTTGACCAGTTGTCTCGAGGAAGAAAGTTGTAGCCCAGCTGGCCGAGAGGTTGAGACTTGATGGCCTTCCATGGCCTGGTGAATGAATGAAGCATGATGGGGAGGTGGTTGAGGAATAACAAGGGGAGCCGCATGATTTGGCTCAGCAGACTGCATGGGCATCTTCCCCTTCAAAATAGACTGGATTGTCTCGAACTGTCGAGGATCCAGACGGGAGGCAAGAACTCCCAAAGCGTTCACTAGATCCGACAGATCGGAGGATAAGGGATCATTCGGGTTCATGCCCCCCTCGAAAATAGCATTAGAAACCACATGCACATGCGGAGGAAGATCAGAATATTAATCATGAGCACAAAGAAGAGGGGTTTGGTGGTTTCCCTCATATCGAACTGGACAAGAATGTGGATTACGGGGGGCATCAGCATCTCCCCCGCTTTGAAAGTAGTAATCAGATTCAAGAGGGGCATTAGCATCTCCCTCGTAGTTGACTAGGGCATCTGGAGCCATGCTCAAATCCCTACCTGATCGAAGTAGCATAATATTATATTTTTTTCAAAGATTTGCAGACAATTTGCACAGAGATTAAGCAAACAAGTGAATGTTTAACGTTATTTCAGGATTCCTTGCTAGGTTATTTGGATTCAATTAATCACAAATTCACTCAATGGGTAGGATCCTAGTTTCAGTTCAATTTTCACCGTTATACTCTATGGCTTTCTCTTACAACTTTATGAAAATCTAACCAGGACTTCGATTGGTACAACCAGCCCGATGAACAAAGAGGAATACCTTGATTTTGGGGACTTACGGAGGTCTTTAACGCCAATCACTCTAGTCAGATCGAGGGACCGACCCAATTAGAGAGAGGTAAAGACGTCAAGAAAGGTATTCCTAAGAGAAAATGGGGGTGTTAGCCCCAGTGCGTATGACATGTGGCCTGGATGGCCTCTAATGCTTATTACGTAATGTGTAGTAGCAAGCAGATCAGAAATCTGAGAACTGAAGAAAAACAAGAAAACTGCCTGAATCGCGTCGCTGTTGGTCGACGCTATTCAAACAGAACCTTATTTTTCACAGAATCTCAGGCAGCAAACAGCAGAGAATTTGGCCTGAAAGGCGTCTGGGTTAGACGACGCGGTACGAAACGCGTCGCTGTTCCTGGACGCTTTTCAAGTCGCAAAATGAACAATTCATGAGGAATTTTTGGATTGATTCCTCCTCAAACAAACAGGATGAAAGCAGTAAATGATCGGCTCATGCGATTCTTTTTTTTTTCAATTTTTGACAGGATAATTTCATCAGATGAACAACTAAAATATCACACAATCTTCTTATCACAACCACAACTTTCCAATCAATCAAGCGGGGAGGGCAAGATCTTGCCACAAGGGTGTGCACGTGGCGCACGTAAGAATAACAATTAAATTAAAAACTCACCGATCGGTGAGGGCGTGTCGAGAGACACAGGTGGTGCACCGTGGGTGCCCGATTGATAAGAAGTAAGAACAAAGATTAAAAGATGGAGAGACCAAGTTCTACAATGATCGCCAAAAAGCTGTGAGTGCTCAAATTAGGGGTGTGATTATCATGAAAAATTTATGTTGTTTATGTGACAAATAAACCTATTAAAAACTAAGTAAATGTGATCGCCAAAAACTTTTAACTAAAAAGTTTCAAAAGAAAAGATTGATCGTCTACCTATTTTCAAATTGGGAGATGTTGAAGTCCTTGATTCTTCTCCTTCACCCGGCTGAAGAAAGAGAGCCATTTTGACTTTATTCTTACTTTTGCTGCTTATCAGACTCTGAGGATCATCCAGATTCCTTTTCCTTTGTTTGTTGTTGATTCTCTCCTCTTTATCTCCTTTAGTACCTTGCAACAGACAAAGATAAAAGAAAATGATAAGAACTCAAGCGGAGGTAGTATCCATTCTAATGAAGATTATGATCATGCAACTTAAACAAAGAACTCACTTGTTTGATGGTATTTTAAAACCCTTTAAACAAATAGGTTTGAAATTATGTTGGTGAGTGTGTGTTGCATAGAGTGATGTGATGAATGAGATTTTGAACTAATGTAATGATGAAACCAAGCAGACATTAATAAAAAAAAATTAAGAACTAGATTGAATGGCCCCTGGAAAGCCTTGGTCGTAAATGCTCTTGAATGGACGAAGAAACGATGAAGAAAGGATGTAGCTTGCTTCTAGACTCCTGGAAGTAGCAGCACTTCGATCCTTCAGCGTTTGGACATCGTTGCCAAAATTCTTTGCTCAACTTTCACTCAATTATCGCTATCATCACTAACTTTTTAATGACCAAGGGGTTATGTATTTATAGGCTGTACATCCGCGGTTATTAATAGATTAACATGAAAGAATTTGAAGTTTATCCAACTAACAAACAGATAAACACAGCATGATTCATCTTTATCTGTAATTATCTAAAACGTGTCGCCCATGGGAGACGTCTTTTAACTAATTAAGATAAGGATAAACATCGGAAAGAAGAGATAGAAACAGCTTAGGAAACCTAAATGGCGTCGTGCTTAGAAGACATCTTTTAGCTAATTAATCAATTAATTAAAATTCAAATTTAAATATCAAAATAGGAATAAACTCTAAATGGCGTCTACACATGTCGACGTTTTTTAGACTTTTTCATATTTGATTAAAATTTGAGTTAAAATCAATTTAATTAATTAACTTAAATTATGTATGTCTGACCCGATACTATTTAGATAATTAATCCAAAAAAGATTAATAAAAATTAACTAATGATTAAATATCAGACTATTTTGAGGCATTATTATATGATATGAAATTTACTCAAAATGATGTCAAAATTAGCGTGTCTACAGTCTCCTGATGGAAGTATGAGGTTTGCTGTCCCAACAGCAATCGCCGCAACTTTTGTGCCGTTTCCTAGCCTCAATTCCACCTCACCTTGTCTCAGCTTGCGCTTACTTGTCAGCATCTGTGCATCATGACAGATACGGGAAACACATCCGGATTCAATACCCAAGATGTTGAATCTCTAACTAACAAGTTGATATCTATCATATAGATATTTGAAGCTTCAGACAGCTTCACCTTTCCATGAACTTTATCGTTAAGGAACTCCTTACAGTTCCTTTTCTAGTGACCATACTGCTTATAGTAGAAGCAGTCACCCTTTACTACTCTTTTGCCTTTGTCCTTCGATCTTTTATCGTTAGCTATCATCTCTGCTTCAGGGACATCTAATGTCGATTTAGCAGAAGGATCAGCTCCAAGGATAAAGTCAATGTGCTCAGATCTGAAGACATTCTTCAGGTTTCTTAACCAATCCGAGTAGTTCAGACTAGTCAAACGTTTGGCATCAAGTATGCTACGGAGTGGGTTATTCGATGACATAATTCCCTATAGGAGATGTGTAATATCCTTTTAACAGATGTTCAATTATTAAAGATAAAATAAGACATGGTCTTTTGTTCAAGTTTTAACTTCCACTAATTTTCGACGGACTCTATAACCCTTAGTTATACAGAACGGGAGACGCCGACAGTCTCCTAGTAGGGATCAGAATCTCAATTACTTGCACTACAGCCTTGTGGATAGCACAACAAACTGTAATACAATCAAAGAGCACCCATCTCATGGGACTTGCAACTCCTTACAATATATGATCATGACTTCGGTCCCCAGAGATTTAATGGCCTTGTGGATAGTACAACAAACCATTAATTCTGGTCTAAGCTAACCATCGTTACGCGACGAGCATAGATTTGCATGCAGCCCTCGTGGATAGCACAACAAAGCTGCATGGTTCCTCTACCCCGATCATATAGGCATCTAATGCCATAACCATAGTTTCTCCTCCCAATTAAACAGGCCTTGTGGATAGCACAACAAACGTGCCTAAAGTGATTCGAATCCTATGACTATAACGATGGTGGACCACGCGGTAAGTTCTTAACTACTCGCGTTACGGCTTAGAGTTTAAATGAGGGTATTTAGATAACTTTTATCTTGGTCTCTCCTAGGTGATAGTAAATAAATATATCATATATATTTACTAAATACTATACATGCTTTGATTCACAATCAAACATTAAAAATAATACATCACATACATGTCTAGTATGGTCATGGATAGCACAGTAGGTTTGACTGGAGCCAACAATCAAACGCACACACAATCTAACATAACATTTATGTCAGACTATCCTGCAAACACATAGGCAAAGGATCTTCATCTTTTCGCCTTCTTGGTTGCAGCTGTGGATCGTCCTTGCTCCTTCCTCGGTTGTCTCAATCATATTACAATAATTCTAGAATTACATGTAATTAGAAGAGAGCCTTATGGCGAGTACAAGAGAGAGGGAGGTAGAAGTACATCGGAGAATGAGAGAGGGAGAGATACGCAAATCTCTATTCATTAACAATTTAATAAATATCTATCATTCATCCACGATCCACACAAACACATCATACATCACATGAATAATTAAATAAGTGCATATCCATGACCACGGTATGTTTTAAACATTTCACACAAGATTCAACGCATCACATGGCTAAAATAAAAGAGTTTTCAAAATATATAATTTTGGCTTTCAAAAAGCTGGGATCCAATCAAAATTGGTGTTTGAATTTCGAAAACACTTTTAATTAACTTAACATGCAATTAAATCAAATTTAAAAGCATCAAAACACACATCACATGTGCACACACTCCAAATTAATAATTCAAGATTATTCCATGCAAATTAGAACAATTCTAATAATCTAACACTTAGAATAAACCCCATTAATAATCTAACAATTAGACTATTAATGACTAATCTAACTCTTACACTAGTCCAACAAAATTAATCATTAATTTAACACTTAAATTAACAATTAACTCTAATTTGTTATTATTTACTAATCTAACTCTTAGACTAGTTAATTAATTAATGTTAATTATCAATTTAACTCATAAACTAATAATTAACACTAATTAACAATTAACCACTAATCTAACTTTTAGATTATTGGATTAAAAATTAATTATTAGTTTAACTCTTAAAAGAATAACTAATAAATCCTAATTAAACCATTCAATTAGTTAGTTAAAATTAATTGTCAATTTAACATTTAAATTAACAATCAATTCCATTTAACTAATAAGAATTGATTTAACTCTTAAATTAATTATTTTAAATTAATCATTAATTTAACATCTAAATTAATAACTAATTTTAATTATTAACAACATTTGCTAATTAAAAGATTCCACAATCATTAATGCCCAATTAAATAAAAATTGAATAATAATTTAAAATTTCAAAACAGTTTTGAATTTATAAATTAAAATCCAATTTAATTTTAAATGGGCTAATATGGTTTAATAGGGGTTCAATGGGTTTAAAAAGGGGCCTAAAGGGGTTTTAATTTTAGAAGGATGGGCCCAGCCCATTAGGATGCCTGGCTCGAGCCAGGGTCCCTGGTTCGAGCCAGGGCTCGGCCCCTTAGCCCAGGGGTTCACTTGGCCGGACAGTCCAACCGATTGGACCGGCTCGAGCCGGCCCCCTTTCCTTCTCCTCCAACCCGACGGCTTCAAATGTAGGACCCCTAGGACCCTTTAGCAAAAGGCTATGGTGGCTGGGGAAGGGCCCGACGCCAGCGGCCGGCTCCACGGCATCGGCCGGTCCCACCGGTGACGTCGCCGGTGCCGTCGACGTCGGTAGGAGCCCACTGGAGATCCCCAAACATGGTGGCCGAACCCTTTAAAACCCTCTTGCAGGTTGTCCATGGCGGGGTGGGGGCAGTTGTTGCGCCGCCCGGCCCTGTCGGCAACGTCCCTAGCGCCGGCGACGCTGCCGACGCTGGCTAGGCCACCGGAGATACAAGAAAACACAGCCCGAGCCCCTAAAATTACTGGCTATTCTTCTTGCTTTCAAAACAAAAAGAAGAAGATTACCTCCATCTTCAGCCAGCTACAAAGGGTTCTCGGCGGCGACCTTGATGCCCGGTGACAATCTCCAGATCATCTGGGTCCCGATCTTCCATCCCAACACTTGGGAGGCCCGAACAAAGCCGCAATAATCCCCGTTCTTCATCTCAGGAAGAACCTCGAAAAATGCCCAAAAATAATCCGATTTTTTCTGAATAAATTAATCTAATTAATTTTGCTCATCATATGAACTCTGATCCAGCAATCAGATCGAACTTGCGCATAGAATAATAATTGGAAACATTAAAACGGAGACCGAAACTGGACGAGAAACAGTGGAACCTGGCTCTGATACCACTATTGGGTTCTCAGGTTTCTCCAGATCTCCCGCGCAACGGAAATAAAAATAAAACAGAGATCAGTTCCCGTTTCGAATAAATAAAACTTCGATAATCGGATTATCGAATCTCACCGTGTCCGGATTCGAATCCGCAACCATTTGGTTCCGTCGGTGCAACACCGCAAGCCGCACAAGCGCCCGACCTCTAGCGGAGTCCACGCGATCCTCCCTACGACGGATATCCTCGCGTTCCTCGTTCTTCGCAGCCCACGAAACCTCCGCCGGTCGCCACAACGATCGCCGCAACGCGCGGACGATTTCCCGTCGAACGGGAGTCAGAGAAGCGGCGGAGCAAATTTGGATCTGTCTGGGACGCCAGAGAGAGAGAGAAACAGAGGAGGGGCGGCTAGGGTTAGCAGCAGCTTGGCCTGCTCGGCACGTTCGCTATGTTTTATACTAACCGCGCGATTTTTCATAAAAACCCCCGATTTATATAAAACCCACTTATTTATCCATCGCCTTGATAATCATTTGCGTGTGACCCTCTAGGCCCAATTACCAGTCCGGTTAATAGCTCAATAAGCCCAGTAACTCCTTACTGGCTTTATTAATCAATTAATAACTCTTTATTAATTAATTAATCAATCGAATTGATGTCGCACATCGAATTCGACCGGGCCTCCGATCACGTTGGGTGCCAAGCAACACTGCGTAAACTCGGAAGGTATCGGGGTTAAGTAACCCACTCTTGGAACCTTTCCGCCGACAGTTACCGCGTGGATATAGTCCTTCATTCGTACAATGCTCTCGAATCGACCCAGGATATGGTGTGCTGTCAAACCCTAACCGGTCAACTCACTTGGATTGGATGCCGCTGATAAATATCGGAAAACTTCTTTCTCGATATTATCATCCGCCCTGGCCAGGGACTTCCGCGCATCCTTCCTAGAGCATTCTCACTCTAAGTACTGAGAGTGAATGATTCCTTATTGACACATAATTTCCTTCGACGGTATTCCGCTGTACCCAATCCTTGGCGTTTTAGAATCCCGTGGCTAGAGATTCGTAAACCAAGGTCAAAGCACAGAAGTCCACCGACAAAGTGTCCTTGGTGTCTCAAGTCCGAAGACCATCCACACAACTGCGACAATAGAATCAAGCTGGTTGACAGTGAGGTACAATACCATCCAGCGATTCAGTCGGATCAGTTCAGTGAACTCATTCTCTAATGAGCACCTACATATTCGCCTTAGTGTCTCCACACAAGTGACTTATGAGATCAGTCAGCCTCATCATATGAGTAGGAGTAATCTGTACTAGTCTAACCGGATATCCGATGTCCTTCTCGGATATCCTCCGACTAGAAACGATTAAGAATATGTGTGTTTAAGTGATCAGTCTCATTAGTATGATCTCATCATAATCTGATCACTATAGCACATATCCATGGACTTCATTATGAGACGATAATTAATGCGATTTACACATAATGAATATTATGCCATTATATTAATAAATGAACGAGATGTATATAGTTAGATTGGCTTGTAGGCCACCTAAAACTAACAAATAATCCCCTTAGACAAAGCTTAAATGAGCAAAAGCTCCCTCCTTGACGAGCAACCTCCCTCACAAATTGATTCCAAAGTGGCTCTCTTTCTCTCTCACACACAAGGTGGTTTGATAGTAAAATAATTATGCATGAACCTTAGGTGTATTTATATAGAATTTCCACTCATCTAATCTTTCTAAGACTCTAACTTCCTTCTAAAGTCATTGCCATAATTGAATCCTACTTTGCTCCATAATTCTTATTCAAATATGATAGAAACTCGGATTGGTTAATGTTCTAAAAATGAACCATCAGAAACTTTGCTAATAAAGCCCCTTGAACATCAGCATTAATAAAAACCATCTTACAAGTTATAGATTTTTTAGTCCTCTTTTGGACAAAATAGTTTAAGACCAATTAGGGTTTTCTACGGGGAGCTATATACAATTTATCAAACTTATGTAAGTGTAATCCATGGACAATAATTAAACTAATTTAATGGGTTAACTTTAATGGCATACTGGGCCTAACCAAGCTAATTAAACTATAACTGGGCTAAGTTTAAGATCAATCATAGCAGTGAGAGTCTCACGACATTGTGTCTTTTCAGTTGATGAAGTAATCTAATTTTTTAAAAATATCTAAACTGTATTGATTCCCCGTATACACAACTTTTTCTTAATAGATAAGCTTGATTCAATTATCAGCTAAGGTTTTACAAAGGGGGTTTTTTTCATGAAGTTTTTAGGTGATTTTATACTTTTTTTATTTTGTCTCGTTATACTAAATATTGTGTTTTATCATTTATGCTCTCCTTTGGTCCCATATTAAATGTAGGGAGAAAGGTTATCAGCTTGTATAGAGAGAGCTTCCAATACCATTTAAACCTCCTTGGGAAAAGGAATGAAGATTGTGGAGGCTGTCATTTTCATTTCTTATGGAAACTAAATGGATAAGGTAGTTTTTGTTAGTGATGAATGGTCACTTGACTATTCATAAAGATATAATTGTGTCTCTACAAAGGAGGTTTCCTCCCTTTGATGAATAGATAATATCTTCTTCTCTATATCTTTCTTGTTACTTCTCGTACAGGTTGTCGTATTTTGAGTTGAAACTTTCTTACTTGATAGTTTCTAATAAGAATGTGAGATGTTGCTGTGATAGCATCCATGCCCAATGGTGCTACTTGGAGAATACCCTAGTCCATTGTCAACAAGAGTGTTGCCATGTCTTGAAAGTAGAATGTCAGCACCCTATTACACCATAGAAAAGACAAAATCCACTATAAGGAAAGTGATCATGTTTTGACCCATCATATTTCTCTAACTTATTTCCTTCAAAGTTTTAGATTTTAATAGTAAGTTGCATTGCATTTATATTCTCCTATCTACTTTTTCCATCATCTTAGACTAGATTTCTTCTTTTAGAACTTTGTTTGCATGATGGTCATTGAAACCAATGCTTGTCTTGAAGAGTTTTAAGGGTATACTTCTAGAATTGGCAACAGAAGATGCACTACTAGTTCATTCTCTATTTCTCTTTTACATGATGGAACATAGAATCATCTTTTCGAAGATATGAATGAATTTGCTAGGTCTTGGGACTTGGTTAGATTTGAAAAAGAATTATCTATACATTGACAATAGACTCTCATGTTTGTCTTAGTAAACTCTTTGATGCTTATTGCATATTTTTAGCCCATGAACTTTGGAATTCTTGGATACAAAATACGAGAATAAAGATGTGGGTTGAATAAGACTAAAGTAGCTAACTACATTGATTATAAGAAGAAAATAGCATCGTCACTCTATACAATGTCCGTGGAATCCAACCTCTTATTTTTTATGCCATCTAATCAAGCATAGATATGAATGAAAATTTCAAGTCTATGCATGATAGCTGATCATCCACCATCTTGGAATGTCTTCTCACTATCTCTACTATACAAAATAATATATATATATATATGTATATGAGTGTAGAAATTTTGATTTCTTCACTAGAGCTTAAAGAAAGAAGCAAGAAAAGGAATAAGAAATATGAACTATCCCCCTCCCGCCCTTCCCCACAAGTCTTATGAGTTCATGTCCAACATAAACCCCTTGAAAAGAGTAGGAAGACCCCTCCTTACAAGAAGTTCTTTAAGTCTAAAAACTTCGAAAAAGAAGGAAGATAAGAAAGAAACTTGAAAAAGCTACCTATTACTTATGTGGAAGATCAATTCACAAGGATTAAAATTGTCACGATAGAAAGGACCGATTCAAGAAGAAGCTTGCTACCAAAAGAACTAGAGGTAGTTACCTTAGGGACCAACCCTCTTGAGAGGTTGAGGCATATAATTTTAAAATCCATGTGGCATGTATACCTACCGATTACTTGATGGATACATGAGCAAATATGATCTATATTTACTCTAAGAAGTCTCTGTTTTATAATTAGGACCTTGTAAGTACTCCAAGTCTTATATGTGGGAAGTTCCTAAGTCTTTACAATGTGTAGAGGAACCTCACTAGTAAATCTCTCATAGTACAAGAAGACTTTGAATTATTTTTTAAAACCTAATAAAATTGTAATTACTCCAAGTGATAATTTTATAGGCAAATACTATGTGAGTGATGGCCTCTTTCTTTTGAGTTTATTCAATTACTCTCATATTCACATAAAAGTCTTTTTTTATCGCTTTCAATATTGAGTCTTTTGATTTATGACTGGCATGTTTTGGTCATGAATTTAAATGTCATGAAAATAGTGGCAAATTTCTAATTAATTCTTAAATTTGACATCAATACAAAATAAAGTTAAATGTCAAATTTATGTACAAGCTAAACAACCTAGAATGACATTTGCATTCTTGAAAGAAATAGTTCCATGTTAGAATTAGTTCACTTAGATCCATGAAGATACACTTTCCAAAAAAAAAAATCCATGAAGATGGGGACATTCTATACCATATACAAAGGTCGAAGTCCAAAATATACATATTACATATATATATATATATATATATAGACGTAGCCCCATTGTATCTAAGCTCCCTAGTGCATATGTGCTTGTATGCTACAGCCGAAATTGGTATTCCATTTTATGTCATTAATTTAAGAAACATAGGAACCTTGTTTGTAGGATGTCTAGGAATTTCTTCCGATAGATCGCCATCATTAATGTATCAATTGGGCTGCCGTAAAATTACTTTTTTCAGTAGTAATAGAGTTGACTTGAGCTATTATTTGATTTAGGCAAAAAATTGTGTTCAGTTGGTGCTAAATTATCTCTAATTGGGGATTTGCTAGATTCAAACTTCTCCCTGGTAGGAGGTGATGTAAATATTTGGGCATTTGTTCCATTTAAGAGGTGTTGAGTCATAGATGTTCCTTTACCTGTTTTTTTTGTTTTCAGTCTTCTCGTTCACTGTAGCTTGAAATAAAGATATGGAGCAATCCTACTGAGAGTCTGGGCACTGGAGAAATTTGGGGGGGAAGAGGAGTTCGGTTCACGTGTTTCTCCCAACCTCTTTGAGCTTTACTCTTTTTATTTTGTCAAGATTACAAAACTTCAAAGAGAGCATATTAATAAATAACACTTAAAAAGAAAAAAGAAAAAAATCTTCTGGAGTGTCAAGCGTATATGAGGCGACAATGACGTCATGTGGATCTCTATTGTACCCAAGTTTAGGTTCCGCGTACCTCTCCAGCCAGCCAGGGATGAAGGTGGTAGCAAAGTAGCTAGTAAACAGCAACTCCAGGTGGGCATTGACCCTGTTGGCTTGTACTTATCCAGAAACACCTATACTTATAAGATTATATGCGTATACGTACATGCATACCAAGCTAGACACATTTCTCGTTTTTTAATTTCCTCCTTATATCTGCATCTTCTACGTCAATAACGGAAAAAAGAGAAGAAATATACTCTTAATAGTTTTTTTCCGTAAGTGTGTCAGCGAGAGAACGAGTATCACGTGAGGGAGGGGGAATTTGACGGTTGGAAAGGCTTGCTACTGTTTGATAGATTGATGGAGAGAGAGAGATGGAGTCGTGATTCGTCTGCATGTTTGCTTCACGCAAGCAGCTAAAAGGAGATAGAGATCTGCAGAGGGAAGAGAAGGGTTAAGGCTCGCCTTGCTGCCTGGCGTGGCTTTAAAGGCTCATCAATACGAAACAAACAAATCCCAACAGTAAACACCCCCTTCCCCCACACGACCCCCCACCAAAAGACAAAAAAGGTTAAAATAGACTGGCAGGGCCAGGGGTTGCTCTTGCTTGCAAACCCCTCTAACACTCCCTCTCCCACGTCTCACCTCTCTCTCTCTCTCTCCCTCTTCTATCTCCTCCTCCCCGCCCCTCCTTCTCTTGGACCATCTCGGGCGGGAGATGACTTGATGAGGGCGGGAGACATGAGCGGGAGCACCAACACTGTGGGAGTCGCCAGCGCAGCTGGCGGTGGTGCCATTGGCGGCGGCGGAGGCGGTGGCCCCTGCGGGGCGTGCAAGTTCCTGAGGCGGAAGTGCGTGAGCGGGTGCATATTCGCGCCCTACTTCGACTCCGAGCAAGGGGCGGCGCGCTTCGCGGCGGTGCACAAGGTGTTCGGCGCCAGCAACGTGTCGAAGCTGCTGCTGCACATACCCGCCCACAAGCGCCTCGACGCCGTCGTCACCGTCTGCTACGAGGCGCAGGCCCGGCTCCGCGACCCCGTCTACGGCTGCGTCGCCCACATATTCGCCCTCCAGCAACAGGTATATATATATCCCCTACCTACACCTCACTGAGCGGAAGGAAGACATTTAACGTGTGAAGAGGTTTAATTAGCTGCGTAATTCTACATGAGACCTGCATAGGTTCATGTGTTTGTGATTTGGGATCGAACAGACGTGCTATCTTTGCTTAAGGTCTGTCCTTTCTAGACCTTAGAGCTTCCCACTGAGAGTGCGAGGTGTTACAGAACTAGAACATGCATGCACAAAGCCATTCCCACCCGTTGGATGCGAACTTTCAGCTCAACATTCTTGTCGTCGCTTCGTTTCAGTTATAAATTATATTTTTTACCCTGAAAAATCACGGGGCCAAACATGATTCAACTTGTTCATTCGTTTATTTAAATTTTCTTCGGTTGATCTGTCCTGCTCTGAAGTATATCCTTCATTAGGATCGTACACTAAAGAATACAAGGCACGTAACCCTGTTCGGTGGAGTGAAAGGTTTCCCTGGGGTATGGCTTTGTCATGGTGTGTGTTTCTTCGAATCAGAGAGTTTTGAATGGTTGGGGTCGTTTTCGGGGAAAGTGGTTTCTTCTTTCCTGAGAAGATGACAACTGGGAGAAAGCACAGAGTGGGAACACTGACCGTTCTGTTCCTCTTTATATGTGCATTCTTTGAGGTCTGAGCAATCGGGATTTATGAGTTTGTTCGGTCAAAGAAAGCAGTGTGTAAACAGCATGTATACGGTTTGCCGCAGGGTTGCCCTAGGTCTGCACACAAAAAGCCGACAGGATGACTTGGGTCTTGGCGTCCTTGTTCTTACATATCCGCAAATGGAAATTAGAAGGTTATGTTGCTCCTAGCGTTATGCTTCCTCTAGCCTGAGTCTCACTTGGATAGTAAAATGAGTTATAATTAAGGAGATGAGTTATTCTAGATTGTTTATTTTAAAATAGGAGTTATTTTACTTTGACCGTAGGATGGAATTTAAGGTGAAATACTAAGTTCTTGGATGTAAGATGAAATTATTTATTCACTTATTATAATTCTAGGAATAAGCCATTCTTCATCACAATATTGAACTTGGCTTAATTTTGCTATCAAAGTGAGGCTTAAGATTACAACTATTCAATCTTCTAGTAATTAAGATATATGATGTGCCCTGTTGCAGCTTTTTATGTCTATTCAATTTTTACAATAAGTAAAGGTACATACCATTTTTATATCAGAATTATTTACTGCACGGGAAGCCAGTATAAGTGTTTTTATTTTTTTAAACCTATACAATCAGATATCGGATTGTACATATATGTAAGATATAAGGGAGCCTATCAAAAAAATTTGAATATTTTAAAATTAAAAACACCGGCAATGGGTGTAACAAGTAATTCTCTTTTTATATAACAAATCAAAATGTACTATTTCCGTTGCAAGCATAATTAAATACTCAGATCCGAAAATAGAAATATCATTTTCTTTCCATAAACTCTAGCAAAGGCAAATTGTCAAATTATTCACGGTTCTGAGTATTCGAAGTCAAAGAAAAGAAGGGGAAAATTCCTCCTTGCTTTAGCCCGCGTCATTAGGGCTGTAAATGGTAATGGATAAATGAGTTAAGTTTTGGGTTTACTTTTTCTTTATTTTTAGTATTAGAAAACAAGTAAGCCTAAGAAAGAATTATTTTTTCGTAAATATATAATGCATCACTTAGACGGACTTAATTTAAGTCCAGAATCAGAGAAAACAATTATAAATCATGCACCATATAACAATGTAATATTTATTTTGTAAACAGTATGGCGAGTCCAGGATCATGTTGACAACGCTACGACGTGGTATCATTGAAACCAAACATCACTTTCACCTTCTTAAGTTATTCCCTTGTCACACACTCCCCCTTCACATCCCACAAATTATTAACCGGTGGACAATTTTATTCACGAAATAGAATATTTTTCTATACAACATATTAGCGTGACTTTGTTTGTAGAACGACTTAAACCATAATAAGGTTACGGGGATTTCTTAAATCAGAATAAGAGGTATTTTAATTTGGTAAGTTGTTGGTATTCCACCTAGAATAAGGAAAATTATACTGCGCTATTTCAAGTGATTTGATAAGAATAAGTAGAATAAGGAGTGAAATAAAAGGTAAAATTGAGAGAATTGAGAGAATTAAATATTTCAGGTAGATTTGGAGAGTGGAAGAATTAGAAAAATTAGGCATACCTTCAACCAAATCAGAATAGGATTTTTATACCGACTATTCTAGTCTTATTCTACAAATAAGATGATAATTTAAGAAAATATTTTTAGAAGAATAAAAATAACATTATCTTTATTAGAATATTATAGCTTCAGAATAATGACATCTGCTGACCTGCCGATTTGTGTTGTGCAGGTGGTGAATCTGCAGACAGAGTTATCGTACTTGGGGGCTCATCTTGCCACACTGGAACAGCCGCCGCAGCTGCCGCCACCCCCTCAGCCGCCGCGGCCGCCTTCACCACCACCACCCTTCTCCATCTCAGACCTTCCGCCTGCCTCAAGTCTGCCAGCCTCGTTCGACCTGTCGACACTCTTCGACGCCCCAGCGCATCCTTCTTGGCCACTGCAGCAGGAGGAAGAACAGCAGCAGATGGAGCTCCGCCAGCTCTCTGCCGACGGAGACGGAGCCCTGCCCGAGACGACGCCCGGCTGTGGAGATCTCCAGGCACTGGCCAGGGAGTTCGTTGAGGGACACAGGCCGGCCTTTGCCGAAACCCCGCCGCCCATGTCCAAAGTGACCACTGATAGCAGTCTGTCCTGATAGTATCACTGTAAGTCTGAACTGACAGTAACCCGGGAATAAACAATAAGAAAAAAAGTGCCATTATCCGTTGGTAACATTGGGCTGAACATGTGTATATGTGCTTCATGGATATTACTGACTACATGTGTATTAATATGACATGTTATTTGTTGTTCCACTGTCTTTGGACCATCATAACATGGGCTAATGAAAAGGCTATGCTGCACCCACCTCTCCTGCTAGGATTAACAGATTTGTGTACTTGTGCACCCCGAAGCCACAAGCATTTGAAAGGCTTAAGTAGTGTGGTAACACAGTTAACGGCAGATAGGTGATATAAATGATCCCCAACCTTGCATGCAGGTGAAAGATTTCCCACCCAAGTAATTTACAAACCTAGCCATGACTTGTGAACGAAGCAATATTGAAGAGTGACGTGCAAACTTTATGTTTGAATTAGAGACCACCTATGTTTCAGCTCAGTGATCCAGGCTAATCCAACGTAGTTAATTTAGATGATCTACAATGTCTCTGTCAACTATAGGTGCACCACGAACAATGTCCCTGTCAACTGTAGCTGCACCACATCTCTCTCTCTCTCTCTCTCTCTCTCTCTCTCTCTCTCTCTCTCTCTCTCTCTCTCTCTCTCTCTCTCTCTCTCTCTCTCTCTCTGGGCTTGGGGCCACTTGGGGTGGGATGTCAGAAAGGACATGGATTCTGATGGAGGACCATAACTCAGCAATTCCTAAACTGTGAGGAGACCTCGATATCTTTTGCAAAAGATTTCTCGATCGCGTTATTGATTAACACACAGTACAAACTACCTATAGTGCTTGGTTAGTTGTTGCGAGAGGGAGAAATAGGGGCACTAGCCAGCGGAAACCTTGCCCCCGCGGTGGATAACTCCGGCTAGGGCTGTGAACGAACTAATACCCTCGATGAGCAGTTCGTTAGACTGTTCAATAAGAGCTCGATTCAGTTTGTTCATTAAATTAAATAAACAAGTTCAAAAAAAAAATTGAGTGCAATTCATTAAACGAGTTAAGCTTGAATACAAACGAACTCGCTTCGTAAGCTCGTTTAAATATTTGTTAAGAGTTCGTTTTAATACTCGCTAAGAACTCATTTAAGTATTCATTAAGATCTTTTTTAACTACTTATTTAGTAACTCTAATCTAGAATAATCTTAATTAATAAGATATTCTAATATCTTGTAGAGTTTTTTATCAAATAGCTAAGGCGCAAATAACTTGCTACTTAGCATAGTCTAATTTGAGTTTATATATTTAAAATAAAAAAATACATTTAAACATATCATAGATTCATTAAGCTTGCAAGCTACTCGATATTTGGCTCGAATTCGTTTATATCTAAATGAACCAAACTTGAACAACTAATATAAAAACTCGACTCGAACTCGATTAAAATTAATCGAACCAACCTTGAACATAGTACAACTTGGCTTGACTCAGTTCGTTTGCAGCCCTACCTCTGGTGACAGCAACTTGGAAGGGGGGAGTCTCCTCTGCGAACTCCCCCCCTCCAGTAGGTGCGTTCCTCTCTCCTACATCCCCCCTCACTCCCTGTCCATCTCCCTCTTTGTTTTCAAATCCAACGTTGTTGAGATTTAGGGGGGACGTGAAGAATGCAGCGAAAACATAATACAAAAATTGATCTTGCCCTTTTTCTCGATCCGTTTTGGAATAATTCAATGATAAAACGAAAATTCTGAGGTGATCACATCACTGTGCGCGGATTCGGATCCGTGTTCATTTCGATTTTATCGAGTCGATGCCGTAGCCGTGCAAATGTTCGGCCCCCAGCGATATCTACGCAATCCTCGTCAGCGGTTCGTCCTCACTCCCTTATCCAAATTAGCATGTCTCTTGATTGTTCTTCGCCACAACATTATCCGTAATAAGTAGATGGAGAATTCTCAACATTCGGAAAGTGTGCGCGGCGGAGACAAAAAAAATCCAGCGCCCTGAACGGGGTGCCCAAAGGAGGAGGA
This sequence comes from Zantedeschia hybrid cultivar, assembly GCA_030544215.1. Lineage (NCBI taxonomy): Eukaryota > Viridiplantae > Streptophyta > Magnoliopsida > Alismatales > Araceae > Zantedeschia > Zantedeschia hybrid cultivar. Next base: position 70,570,559 of record JARZZO010000002.1, read on the forward strand.
GAGAGAGAAGGGGCGGCCTGCATGGAAAAGTCTTGGAGTTTGGCCCAGGATTTCTACACGACGTATATTTATATTAATCTGGTGCGACTTTTCACAAATCCATCGAATTAATATAAAATCTACTAAAATACTACCGACTGAGAATCTTTGTGCGTGTGACCCTCTAATCTCATTTACCAGCCCAATTTTTAGCATGTTAAGTCCGATAACATTCTATTGACTTATCTTCATTAATTAATATTACATATTCAATTAATTATTTGACCGAATTAACGTCTCATATAAATTCGACCAGACTTTTGATTAAGTTACGTGCCAAGCAATACCGCATGATCCCAAAAGATAATGAGGTTCAGTAACTCACTCATAAAATCTGTCTGTCTACAGTTACCATATGGCTATAATCCTCTATTCGTACAATGCTCTCGAGTTCATTCGTACAATACTCTCGAATCAACTTAGGGTGTAGTCAATTGTCAAATCTTAAATGGTCAACTCACTTGAATTAAATGTCGTTGTACAATATCAGAAATATGATATTGTATCTGCTCTTGCCAAAGACTCTTACAGATTCTTCCGAGAGCATTATCTCAAGTTACCTGAGAGCGAATGATTCCATATTAAACACACAATCACCTTCGAAGGTCTTCCGAGGGATCCGATCCTTGACTATTATGAACCATGTGGATAGGGATTCGTGAGTCAAAGTCAATGCCTAGAAGTCCACTGACAAAGTATCTTTGGCATCTCAAGTCCAAAGACCAACCACACTACTGTGATGATGAATCAAGCTAGTTGACAGTTAGGTAAATTATCATCCAACGATCCAAGTCGGAGCAGTTCAGTGAACTTATTCTCCAATGAACACTTATAGATTCATCATAATGTTTCCATACAAATGACTAATGAGATCAATCACCCTCATCAAATGAGCTAGAGTAACATGTACTAGTTTTGTTAGATATTTGATGTCCTTCTCAAACATCCTTTGACTAGGAACAATAAAGAACATGTGCTTATAAGTCATCAATCTCATTATTATGATCTCATCATAATCTGATGACTATTGCACACATTCATGGACTTCACTATGCGCAATAATAAACGTGTCAATCATCGTAATGAATTAAGTCTCATTTATTAGTGAATCAGATTGTAATAGGTGCCTAATTATTAGCTTTGAGGACACATATATCTAACAATCTCCCACTTGGACTCAAGCCAATCACCATCGCATTTGATCTCCATTAAATCTAGGTGATGCTCACAAAAAGTCTGCAACTTAGCCTTGGTTGGGGATCTGCTATATTATCTGCAGATGGAATACTTTCCATTATGATATATTCTCTAAAAACTATGTCTCTGAATGTGTGAAAGTACTTCAGAATGTTCTACAACTTTTGATGAGACCATAGTTCTACCACGAAATTAATCGCTCAAACAATTGTCATATAATAATGGGACGGGATCAGAGACCTTTAGAACTACATCTAGTTCAGCAGTGAACTCTTTCATCCATATTATTTCAATAACAATATCACATGTTTATATCGTCATGTTAGCAGTGGATTCTAATTGGAACTCTTACAATCCACTTTATACTGTTCCAATAACAGTATCAGCTACTTATGTCATCATGTTAATAGTGGGTTCTTCCTTGAACTCTTCCAATCCATTGCTTCCTCATTATAAGGTAAAATACAAGTCTAACTTGAAATTTAGGTCAGTGCGATCTCATAGGTTCAAACCATTTTCTCCATAATCGAGGAGTGCACTCTTAGTACTTCTTAAGTGCAAAGCGATGTGTTTCACTACCTTCTTACAAGATTCTCTTGTATCCTTTAAGGAATCTTTCTTTATAAAAAAATAATAATTTCATGTCTCATCAAATGATACCTTATGTGAAATTTGTTATGTCAAATATTTTGACATATATATCAATATAACTGATAATAACATCCTCATCGATCTATCTTAATAGATTCATATTCTCAATGCGCATGATATTTCATCCAAATCCATTATGAAGAAGTTCATAAATAATAATACTTTTACTGATGGTAACATTCAAATCTCATTCCCAAGATTATGGTGTTATTATCACAAAGCATTAACAAAGCGACCATGCTCTCACTCACAATCGCGGTCATTCTCAATTATCACATAAGATTTGACCATTAAGTCAAATTTCTTATTTCAACTTTGGGAAGCTTCTTTTTGACCTAAAATAGATCTTTGAAGTCATAACATCCTTAAAGGATATTCTATGAATTTAAAGCTTTAAGGTCGTATCATATACACATTGTCCTCAATATAATTGAGAAAATACGTTTTAATATCCAACTGCCTTTATCTCATCATTATGATAGGCAGTTATGGCAAGTAGAATTTTAATTAACTTATTTATGGTAACTACTAAAGAAAACTTGTTCAAGTCAACGCTTTGACATTGACTATTTCCTTCATTTTACCATATAAGTTTTAAATAGTCCATCTGTGTTATTATTCATTCTGAAGATTTACTTGCCTCTTACGGGTATAGTACCCTCAAGCAATTCTATCAAGTTCCAAACTTGATTGGTTTTATGAACTACAGCTTAAAATTCTTAACTTTTTGTCAATCCCAAAGTTATAATAATTGAGAGCTTCCTCATAGACTTTGAATCATAATCTACATCTTCAAGTTCCTCCGATTTTGCCATCTTTGATATGTCGAACATATCTTTCTAGTCATTTGAGAGAATCCAAAAATCTATCATGCTCTTCTATGTGTGTTATGATTGGTTCTAAATAACAAAGAACTATCTAATGATCTAGTATTAATTTATAAATTTAGAACACATTCCAATTTTATTAGCTCCCACTGTCTTCTCTAAAGACATATTCCTCTTCATAGAAAATAGCTTTCTTGACGATAATCATTCTTTTATCACTTCGCCAATAAAGGTAATATCCAAACACTTTCGACATCTCACAAATTCACCTTACTCTATGTCTTTCTTAAATCCAACTTCTTTAGATCATATCTTTTCATAAGACCATGATATTTCTTGACTTTAATATAATCAAAATCATGTTTTTTTATAATTTATATCTCATATGAATTATTTATCTCTATATCTTCTATGGACTGAAATATACTGATTTATTTGGAACTATATGTAAAACATGTGCATCTAATGTTCATACTCATACTCACAATGATACAAAAAATTAGGCAAATCTTATTTTGTTTCGCACTATATTTGATAAGGTGCAATTCCTTCTTACATCACATTACTATGATGTATAATGAGGGATCAATGGAGAGAGGATATCATTATCCTTTTAGTGAATTATGTAAATCTCATACTCAAGTATTAATTTTCTCGATCAAATTAAAAAATTCTAATACTCTTTCCAGTTTGTCACTTCACTTTAATTTTAAATCACTTAATTCTCTCAAATGTATTCGACTTGTAATTTAGGAAATACACACAATCGAATTTTTTCAAAGAGGTGATCATTAAGGTAGATCAATAAGAGTGATTATCTTTGACCTTAAAAGATATTTAACTATATATATCAGCATGTATAAGTTTCAATAATTCATGGTTGTACAACCTAAGTGTACAGTGCCATAGAGAATCAGGATTCACGTTATCTTTTTCTATAGGAGATTTGTGAACATTCATCACATGACATGTCACATTAAGAATCCATAGTATATTGACTGATTTTAAAATTAATCACTTTATTTCTTAAATCATATGGAACAACGCTTGTTCCTTCTTAGCCAATGTACCAGCTTTACTATTCTTGATTATATATGGAACTAAATAACATTATTTAGTTTCATAAAACCCCTTAAGACATACTAAGATTTACTATTTCGCAGTAACCTGTGTGACTCTTATACTATACTCGAGTCTAACTCAACTTTTTAAACTCTCGATTACCTTTTACTTGTCTAAATTTACATACCAATGCAGATCTGAACATCATATCTAATATCTCATACTGGAGACGTCGATTCTCTAATAGATAGGTAAAAATTGATAATAAGAATACCCAAAACTTCTACAAGTTTCATATTCTTATTGCCATTTCTAATATTCTTATTGGCGGTAGTAGGAGCACTTCTCTTTTCAGCTAACTTGTCTTAATCTTTCTTAAATGCTGGTTCAACCGTTTAAAATTTTACCTCTTACTTTTCTCAATGGCATACCATAAGTATCTCTTCCCCTCAGTCTAACCAAATAAGATATTACAAGATATCTGATTTAAGACAAAAGCTATCACTTGGATCTAAAGACATTCTTCATAATCTTGTAGTCAATCTAAATAGTTCTTAGGTCACATAGGGTACAGGTAGAATCAACAATATGATCCAAGAGCTCACACAATGATGAAGCAGAGATCCATTCATCATTCTCATTTATCGGTCGAGAATTGCACATGCGGTGTGAAACGCATGTTATGGTGTTCTTCCACAAATGTGGGCGTGTCAATTATAGATTTATCATTTAAACACCATACGGATCTTAGTCTAATCACTCCCACTGCGATTAACTTGAGTTTCATGACCCAGTCGCTTCCACTCAACGCCTTGTCTCAAGACTCATATCCGGCTTCTGCAGACTATACAAGATGGGCTCAATTATTCCCGTATTCGATCTTTAAAGATCTCATCTCGGCTCTTATCCGAGGCGACATAAATAAATATTTTAAGTATATCTTATTCGCTCTTCTAGCGCCATAGATACACAATGTCTCATCTTGCTCGCTATCTCAGCGCCAAGGCGAATTACCTGTGTGAGATGGTCAATTCAAGTCTGGTGACACTCATTGATGTGTAAACAAACATTCCATCAAAAATACTCAATAAGAGAATGCATCGAAGTCAACAATAACTGTTCTTTACATTACAGTTTACATAAACCCATGGCTCTACTATGGGTCGTGAAAGCCTCTCTAGTGATCTGTTTAGTTAGCGGGTCTGCTACCATACGATCGGTAGAAATATGTCGAAGGACCACTGCTTCTTTTGCTAACAGATCTCGAATGAAGTGATATCTAATGTCAATGTGTTTGGTTTTACCATGGTACTTAGGATCTTTGGCGTAAGCCAAAGCTGATGTACTATCAACATAGAAAAGTACACTCTCCTCCGAATGAGGAGTGACAGCCAATCGCCGCAGGAAACTCCTTAACCAAACTGCTTCTTGACAAGCTGTTGAACATGCCACATATTCCGATTCCATAGTGTATAGAGCAATGCACGTCTGTTTCTTACTACAGCAAGAAATGGCCGCGCCACCGAGTATAAACACATATCCTGACGTAGACTTTCTTTCGTCTTTGTCGTTGGCCCAATCAACATCACTATAACCTTTCAACCTTAGATCACCTCCTTCGTAACATAAGGTAAGGTTTGTTGTTCCACGTAAATATCGGAATATTCTCTTGACTGCCTTCCAGTGAGCTGGACCAGGGTTACTTTGATAACGGCTAGCTAATCCGACAGCATAACTGATGTCGGGTCGAGTACACAACATAGCATACATCAGACTCCCAATAGCTGCCACATATGACACTTTATTCATTTGATTCTTCTCTTCTTCATTCTGTGGGCATTGGCTTACACTTAAAACACAACTTTTATCAACTAGAGTATCAATGAGCTTGGAGTGATTCATTAGGTATCGCTCTATAATCTTATTAATGTAGGTTTCCTGAGACATACTCAAAAACCTTCTAGAGCGATCTCTGACAATTTTCACTCCTAGTACATAGTTTGCTTCGCCCATATCTTTGGTCTCGAAGACGGAAGATAACCACTGCCTAGTGGCATTGATAGACTCCATATTATTCCCAGCCAACAAAATGTCGTCAACATACAATGACAGAATTAGAATCTTCTCTTTCTTTCGTTTGACGTACACACAGTGGTCTTCCTCAATCGTCTCAAAACCGAATGGGGTGATTTCCTTATGAAATCTTAAATACCACTGTCTAGACGATTGTTTGAGGCCGTAAATGGAACGTTTTAGGCGGCAAACTTTGTGCTCTTGTTCCTTTACCTCAAAATCCTCTGGTTGGAACATGTAAATTTTATCGTCTAGTTCTCCATTAAGAAATGCCGTCTTAACATCCATCTGAAAGAGTTCTAAATCTAAATGTGCGACAATAGCTAGGATCAGGCGAACAGACGTAAATCTCACCACCGGGGAGAACGTCTCATCAAAATCAATACCCTCCTTCTGGGTATACCCTTTCGCCATTAGTCGTGCTTTGTATTTGTCAATTGATCCATCTGCCTTTCGTTTAATTTTGAAAACCCATTTGTTTCCAATAGCTTTACACCCAGGCGGAAGATCAACTAACTCCCAGATCTTATTCTTTTCCATTTAATCCATTTCGTCTAGCATGGTAGTTTCCCATTCTTTCTTTGATAATGATGAATATGCCTCTTTGACATTTTTAGGTTCTTCATCATCCGCAGGCTGACACATTAAAATCTCCTCTTCAATCTCAAAACGTCGACGCGGAGTGTGACCGCGTTTACTTCGACGTACTTGGGTGTCGGCATCTTTCGATTCTAATAGAGTACTCCCACTCGGTAAATTAATAGGTATACTCCCACTAGCTTGATCATCTATACTATCTCCAGCGATGATATGGTTAGGAACTAATTCCCTCCCTTCGCTGGAAGATGGTAAGAGAACTGTCTCATCCACTTCATGGAGATCAAAGCTTTTTCCGGCATCGCCAAGTTTAGGGTATTCTTTCTCTAAGAATACATTGTCTCGAACCTCTTTCTCTGTCATTCCTCCATCTTGATATTGTCCATACATGACATACCCTTGTAAGCTATCAAGATATCTTATGAAGATAAGCTTTTTAGCTTTAGGGCCCAGTTTCCCATACTTGTGGGAAGAGTCATGGACATATCCAGCTGACCCCCACGGGCGTAGGTTTCTCAAATACGGCTTTTGGCCACGCCACAACTCATAAGGGGTAGAAGGAACTGACTGTGAAGGCACACGGTTAAGTAAATAGGCGGCAGTCAACAAAGCATCCCCCAAGAAGGATATTGGGAGGTTGGCATGCGCCATCATAGACCTAACAATGTCTAACAACGTTCTATTTCTTCTCTCGGCAACACCATTTTGTTGCGGAGTGTATGGAATAGTGAGTTGTCTTTTAATTCCCTTTTCCTCACATAGAATCCTGAACTGATCAGATAAATATTCACGTCCTCTGTCTGTGCGAAGAGCTTTTACACTCTTACCGGTCTGATTCTAAACCACTGCTAGGAAGCTTTTGAAACAATCCAGTGCTTCATAGCAGTGAGCGATCAGGTAAACATAACCGTATCGCAAATAATCATCTATAAAGGTAAGGAAATATGATGCTCCATGTCGAGCCTTCACACTCAAAAGTCCACAAATATCAGAATGGATAAGCTGCAATACATCAGTGGCCCTTTTGGCCTTCCCGAAAGGTTTTCGGCATGCCTTTCCAACCAAACATGTTTCAGATAAAGGTAGAGTGACCTTAGCGAGTGAACCTAAAAGGCCTTCTCGAGCTAACCTGGTCATTCTATCCTGTCCTATGTGACCTAGGCGAGCATGCCATATTTCCGAACTAAGGTCTTTATCATCAACCACATACGACACAGAAGAAGCATAAGCATTGAAATCAACATCTAATTTAAACAAACCACCACTTAATAAAGCATGTCCATACAACACATCATTTAAATAAATGTCAATACCAGTACCTATCATAACAAGAGAAAATCCTAGGGATAATAAAGATGAAACTGATAAAAGATTATGCTGAATCCCTGGCGCATAAAGAACATCATGCAATATCAATACACGATCAGTTCTAAGTTTGAGTTGGTACACACCAACTTCTAAAACTTCTTCACTGGTCCCATTGCCCATGTATACTCTTTGCGTCCCTCTTGGAATTCGGCGGTAATCTTGGTACCCATCTCGATCTCTAGTTACATGCTTGGTCGCTCATGAATCCACAATCCACTCAGGATAAGTTCGGGCGACTAAGACATGAGAACAAACATACACAGAGAGAGAATTTGGGTTGAGGGATACTTTTTTCGGCTCAGTGCACTCGCGAGCGAAATGTCCCATCTTCTCACAATTGTAGCACTTCACCTTTGATTTGTCCCTTTTTCCACCGCGCTTGCCTCTATGGTGGCGCTTCGGTGTCCGCTCTGCCTTGTACTTAGAGCTGGATGCAGTTTCATGATCTTTACGTTTGAAGAACTTCTTTGGGCCCTTCCTACCTTTGTGTCTGCCTCCCTTGGCGACTAAGGCAGTGGCGCGTACAGCTTCTTCGCGCTCAGCCTCTAACTCCACATGACGAGAAATATCAGAAAAATTCTTGATATTCTCATTATGGGTAAGAATCTGCTTCATATGGACCCAAGAGTCCGGTAGAGATCGGATTACTGCAAGGACCTGCTGCTCGTCTGTGAGATCATGACCTGACGACTTTAAGTCCCTGATTATACCCGACATAACCCTAAGGTGTTCGGTCATGGTCTGTCGTTGGTCTTTGCGGTAGGTCTCAAACTTAAGTACAAGAGCGCGCAACCGCGTTGTCGAAGTTCCACCAAATTGGAACTTCAGCTGATCCCACATATCTTTGGCAGTTTGGAATTTCTCAAATTCCCCAATAAGATCGTCTTGCATGTTGCTTAATATAGTAAAGCGCGCGCTACGATCCTTATTGAACCATTGTCGGTACGCTTCTTGATCTCTACGATGTTGTGTTGTATTGCCATCCTCAGGCGGTGACATGACGGTGGTAAGATGTTCCAGTAATTACTGCTCGTTTAGCAAGTATTGAATCTTACGGTGCCAAATGTCATAATTCATTCTCGTCAACTTGTCACCCTTGGTCAAATCAGCAATGACATTTTTCATGGCCATTTTAAATCACTGCATAAATAAAATTTAGAGAGTCAAGTTGACATGGTTTACACATCATAATTCGCTTCTAAAAATCCAGACCAATAAATATTAAGTTAGCTCAACCATCGGAATCGAAATATAGATCTAGGATACTATAATCATCTTCCGATTAATTCAAGGTAACTTAATTTTAATAGAATGGTTTTGAGCGAATTTTACAACGAGAGAAACACTTTAAATCTCTCGTAATAGCCAATTATCCAACGTTACAAGTTTAATTTGAATATCATGGAAGTGAATACCTTCATAATTAAAATCAACAGTAATAGCAAAGTCCATGATATTTCAATAACTTGATCAAATTTCAGCTATCATGAATATTTACAAACAAACACATGATCATGTATATATTTCAATTTTCAATTTCAATATGATCATTTTAAATGAAATGATAGCTAAGTGGTGCATAAATTGATCAATTCAAGACGTGCAAATTTACAAATTATCATTTAAAAAATTAATCAATCGGCACTACACGAGCATGCGCAATATTTAAATGATCCGATAATTATGCACGAATTAAATCAATTTAATTGGCAAATATAAAATCGTGCATATTTTAAATCTAAGAACGTTAAAATCAATTGCCGCTAATCGATATACGCAATAATTTAACGATCTTATGAATATGCATTTTACATAGTTGAATAATTGATTATTAACGTCATTTTTCTCCATTGCACAAATATTCACTTCAATTACATGCAAACTCTGTTAAGGTCGATATCAGTGACGAAAATAAATTATTTGTGTGACGAAATAAAACAATTCAATTTATTTCATTTTGCGTAATATAATATCAAGACAATCATCACACTTAAATAAGTGGCACTAATGCGGATAATTCAACTATAATACAAATAGACTATGGAAATCAAATTACATTAATTTGAACTAATAAACCTATGATTCAAATTAAATTCTAATACATCATCTAATCATAAATTAACTAACTAATACTCCATAATCTCAAATTCAATTTCTCCGTTCATAATCATACGGAGAATTTGAAACGGGTCCATTCGAACAACCAACCGGCCCGTTCCGGATCCAGCCCAATACGGTGCATAGTGAGGTTCACGGCGACCCATGTGAGGCCACGTGCCACCAAACGGTCCGCCGTGGTGACGTCTGCGGGCCTCCCAGCGTCGACGTCGTTGGGCTCGACCCGCCCTCGCCAAGGACACGCCCGCTGGGCCATGCGCGGCTGCCACGGCAGCCCCATGCATGGGCATGGGAGCCCCCTTGCACAGGGGCGAGAACGCCTCACCTGCGTGGGGGGAGGGCACCACGCCCGCATACATGGGCAGGCCGCCCATGCATGGCGTGGGTGCCACGTCCACGCGGGACGTGAGCCCCACGCCCACACGGGGCGTGGATGCTCCGCCCGCGCTGGGCGTGAGCCCCACGCCCACGCGGGGTGTGGGCGCTCCGCTCGCGCGGGGCACGAGCGCCACGCCCGCTGGCGTGGCTCTTGCTCCGTCCGCGCGAGGCCCGAGCGGCACACCTGCCGGCGTGGCCCCCACTCCGTTCGTCGACTTGGGGCCTTCTCCGCGCAGGGACGTCGACCGCCGCGGTGGGCTTCCCTCGTCGTCCGTGTCGCCGTTTGCATGGCAGCCGTTACAGGCGCCGTCTTCATCCTCGTCGTGGCTGCCGTCACGTTCCATCTCGGATGGTTGGTCGTGTCCAGAATGCGCGCCGCATAACCCTCTGAGGTAGGCTAAGTACTCCGGCGCCGTGAGCCTCCTTAGAGGAGAAGATGGGACGCGGTCGTCGCCGGATATCTCCTCGGAATAGTCGGTCAGTTCATCGGGTACCCGCTCCGATTCCTCGTCACTGATAACCACCATGGGAGCCATTCGGCTCGACGAGGCCGCAACATCAGAACGGTTCTTTTTGATCGAGGACCACGCTGCCATGGTTCCGTAACCTGACTCTGATACCAATGTTGATAACATACAAATATCTCCGTGCATCAAATGAACAAGCGGAAGCATGCACGGAGATGGATCATAACGGAAACATACCTTAGCGGCGACGTTCGTAGATGGACGACGACGACTCCGTGAGGACGAGGAGGAGAACTGCGTGACGGGCTTCTTCCTAAAATCCACACTGCAAATCATAAGCTCTTGGTGATAGCCTCTTGGAGAACAACACTTAAGGAGATAAAGAGAATGTTGAGAGATACAGAGAGTTGCCCAAAAGTTGAGAGTGAGTGCTATTTCACGTAATGTCACTCTCTCCTCTACTCTTTCAAATAAAGGAGGAAATAGTTATAACCAAGGGGTGAAACACATGTGTGGGTAACTTCCCACAACCACTCCCCCTCATCTCCTATAACCAACTCCTTAGCCCCACGTGGGCATTGCATGGTAGTTACCATGCGTTGGTTAACAGGTCTCAGAGAGGAGAGTATGCTGGGGGGAAGGACTTCTTTTACGGATAACGGCCTGATTGTCTGGAGAAGAATGAGAGTCTTGGACCTGGAGAAAGTTTATATCAGTAGGGTGGTTTGAAATAGGTATAAGGGAAACGTTGGGGGGGGTAGATGAGATGGAAGTACTCAGAGGGGGATCAGAATAGACAGGGACAAGGGCTCTGTCTGGCCGATATGATGGGTATGGAGTGGAATGAGGGTGGGTAGGAGAGTAGGTAGGGGAAGAGGGGGGGGAGGGATGGCCAGAAAGGTCAGACGAGTGGGATGGTGGAAGTGTAGAAGCCATACCAGCAGTTGTCCCCACCTCCTTAGCAAATAATTTCCTCTTTGAGCCTCCCATACCTCCTGATGAGGTCAGCTTATGGTCGGAGGTGCGAGTACTATTTGAAGACATAATATTCTGAACATCCGGGGAGAGAGGAGTCTTCTTCTTCTTTTGACTGGGGGATTCGAAGGAGGCTTTCAGCTCATCTCCATATTGGTGTTGAATAAGATCCTCCAACTTGTTTGTTAGAGTAATTGACTGGGTACTGTTAATAAACTCTCTAAGCTTTTGAAGAGCAAAGCAGTCAAGGACAATATGATCAAGTTTACCACAGTAATGGCAGAAGTTACTGAGCCTCTCATAAGCCACATCGAGGATTCTGACAGGCCCATCCCCTAGCCTGACTTTGAGGGAGGATTTGAGGGGTTGGCTGATATCAACTGCGACCTTAATTCGAGCGTAAGCACTCCAAGTTTCAACAACATGATGGACAGAATCATGCACTTCTCCCAATTGCTCAGCCAGCTTGCAAACTATGCTTGGGACTAAATACTCATCAGGGATATCATAAATCCTTACCCAAAAATCAACCTTGGAGAGTTTGTATTCCGAAGGTGCAGTATTTGGTCTAGCTCTTTCAACAACAATGAGATCGTTGTTGTAGTACCAAGGAGCTCTTTTACAAATTTTCTCCACATCATCCAGATCTGATATCCAGTCTTTCAAACCAGATGGGCGAATGCGTTCAGCGGATAGAACTTTCAAGACAACGCTAGATTTCCATCTGTCAATGGTCTCATGTTCAGCATTAACCTCAACCACTGAATCCTCCCTGTGCTCCTTTATAAGCATCTGCTGGAACTTAGCTAGAACTGAATCTTCTTGACTACCATGCCCCCTGTCACTAGGAACAGAGGTCTCTTCCATCGCAAAACAGACACTGAGCTAGAGAATGAAGTTAGAGCATCGAGACCAAGAGGGTGAGAGAGGAAGAGAAACGAATACGGAGAGGGGGAAGGAGAGTAAAAGGGCCTTGTAACAAGGAGGGGAGGATGAGGGACCTTACAACAAGGAAAAGAGAAGAACAGAATGAGGTACCAGAGACGAAAACAAATGAGAGGGAACAGAGAAATTTAAAAGGTCGGTATACCCGTTACCTGGGTCCCTTGGGAACAACAAAAGAGGAGAAAACTCCTGTACAGAGGGGAGAGAGGTGTCATCCTTGTCGAGCAGCACGGGAAGTAGCCAGATCTGGAACAGTTCCAGCTTGAAGCAGCACCAGAACGAGCCTGGGGGGGATCGCAGGAGAGACCAACCACAACAGAAAGCAAGAAGGGAAGTGGGGGCGAGGAAAGCGAGGGTATTGGGAAACCGGAGAGGAAGATGGTGAGGGAAGAAAGGTCCAAGGAGAGAATACCAGCTAAGCCGCTGAGGTTTCCTTCCACTCGGGAAGAAAGAAAGCCGCTGAAAGGATCATTCCCGACCTGATGATATTACTTGTATTTCTCCATCTCTATGGATTAATGATCAACTTACTCTATGGATAAACGATCATTCCCGACCTGATGTTATTCATGAATAGATGGTTCTCGCAAAGTGTTTGATGCATTATATAACATTAAAATATATAGAATGTTCCAATATTTGAATTGATTGATAATTGGGTTAAATGATCTGAAAATAGTTCTTTTATCCTTATCCTAGGTAGAAAAAAGATGAGAACAGTGTCTTACATTTTAAATTAGAGAAATGGCCCTCAAATAAAAATTTCTCCCTCCACTACAGTCTTGGGTAGGGCTGCAAAACAGGTGAATCCGGTAAGATCTAACCATGATTCAGATTATACCTAGATTTATGTTTATCAATTATACCTAGCTCCATTTTTACATCTCTTGATTTCTCAAGAGGTCCGGATAAGATGGAGTGTCTTTGATCGTGATCTCCAATCTCCCCCCTCATTTGCTACGTGCACATGGTTGGAAGGAGACCAGTTCCAGATGAGGTTGGGAAGGTGCGATGCGGTGGATGATGGCTTCCCTGATGACATTCGGTGGCAAAGATCGAAGAACGTGGCTTTTCTAAGGCGGAGAACGATGAGGAAGAGGAGGGGGGAGGGCAGCAACACTGTTGCAGGAAGGTTTGCGGCGGTTGCATCATCCGAAGTAGGGCAGTCGGCAAGGAGTGCAAAGTTGTGACCAGAGTGGGGCTGACGAAGGCGATGGTGTGTAGAAGAGAAACAAGAGTGGGCTGGAGGTGGCGGTGGCAACATGGAGAACAACAACCATAGTTGTGCTGGTAGTAGTAACTGCATGCAGGGCAGACCGGGCAGGGGTGGCTGGAGGACCATATCCTCATTTCTCATCTTCTTCCTCCCTTGTCTTGGTGGATCCCCACCTCCCTCCCCCCAAATACTCGTCATTGCCAACACCAGATCCCACACCATGTCCACCACTGCAAAGCCCACACGCCGTGAAGGCACCGACGATGAGATCCCCAACCCATGTGGCAGCAAGTCTGCATACTCCACGGCCAAAAGAGGGCCAGATCCTGCACCCGCCACATCCCTTGTTCCCCTCTATGTTGACGGAGGTGAGAACTATGGGTTGTGGACCCGCCATTGCCTGAGTTCCTAGGATGTCACCGTAGTTCTCGACCTGATCCCAGTTCCCTCCAACTCTTCTTTTCCCTATCTTCGTCGGACAAATGGGAGGTTCAAATGTGGATCTGTTGGAGGTCCGCACAAGGAAATGTGGATAGTAGCCTCTAGCCAGATTTCAAAATCTGGGTATGCAAGAGGATTCAGATCCAAGAATCTAGGAAGTGGTTGAGTCAGATCCGAATCTACCCGACCAAATTCTCAGTCCTAGTCTTGGGTAGAGAAATTTCTAATAGTTTGATACACACAAATGCACCTCATCCATATGGGTTGCTTTGCATTGTTGCAATTGTGACCTTTGGTCGCTATGGCATCCCCTACGGATTGTGTCGTCAGTCATTTGATGGAGGTGCTCGGTCACTACATTCGTTTGTTGTGGGTGACATTGTTGTCGCCATTGTAGACCATATTGTGAATGCTCTTTGATCTTGATCACCCCTTTGCCAAAACTCTTGCATAATCCCATTACCATCTGTAATAGTACACGTGTTGGACTGTCCTTTTGCCCCTCTCCTTTCCCATATGTAGCAGGAGGAGGATTTTGACCATTAGGGGATTTACAGATGCCTCCGATCTCCATTTGAGGAAAGTAGTCATAGAGCTTTCCATGCAGGAAAGGGCATTATGTGAACTTTTATATTTTTGACATGGGAATTTGATGGGACGCGATAAGTATTCCATTGACCATAGGTATTAAACTCTTTGATCAATGGAGTAGATTTGTCAAACCCCCCGAACACTAGATCTGATCACAAACCTACTGTAGAGTCAAAACATGCATGATAGTGAGAATAATCTAATGAACAGAACAAATGTTACGGGGAATACATATCCAAAAGCTTAAGGAACAGTCATGTCATAAAAATATCCAAAATACACATCCTGCCAGTACCAAAAGTCGTCCAATTGTAATACCATTTTTTTTCAAATAAATAGATCTACCATCAAGCTGAACTAAAAATTACATCATTCTCTCAAGCTACTACTATAGATTTTACTGAACTGAAGTTAAAATGATTGAACACAAACTAACACCTTCAGAGTAGCAACGGACAAAAATCTAGCAGAAGCTCACAACCACTAAGAATTAAGATCCTCTTCAATGTCAAAATTTAAAAATATTAATAGGTTTAATGAGTACAAATACTCATCAGGTTTCAAAACCATCACAAGTTAAACATATAATAATTGAAATCAACAAATAATATTCATTTCTAAGGAATATACAAGTCTAAACATATATCTAAATTCAAAGGAAGAATTAACAAAGCATGATCATAATTTCATAATAATCAGAGATATTTTTAAAAAATAATAAACTGACAGAACATATAATTAGAGGAATTTTCAAAATTTTAGGTAATTAAGTCCAGGTTAGAAATATTCGAGTTTAAAAAATTATGTTAGATGATCGAATTTCAAAGAAATAAGATAGATAATCAAAATTAACAAAAAAAGATTGATAATCAAGCAATTAATCAGCATATAATCGCTTGCCAAAAGTCAGATAATCGATATCAAAATTAGGCTTAATCGAAGCCATATCTTAGCATAATCGAAGTCAAAAGGCATATAATCAATTATCAAACACAAAAATAATAAGAGCTTGACACAAAAACTTAATCGATTACAAGACACAAGGGTAATCGATTAGCAGACATAAGGTGATTGAAAACATAAACAGAAATCTAATTGATTACAGAGCAAAGGCACAATCTATTAAAAGAACAACAAGTAATCAAGTACAAAACAAAAGGTAATCGATTAGCAGAAAAAAATAATTGATTATCATATTAAGGAGAATCGATTAGCATAACAGAAGGTAAACGATTATTATGTAGAAAATAATTAATTAACAAAAAAAGTCGATTAATAGATTGAAGGTAATTAATTACAAAATTGAAGATAATCGAAGGGTTAATCGATTACAAGGGTGAAAGGATAATCGATTAGCATAATGAAAGTAACTGATTAGAAGACTGAAGGTAATTGATTACAAAAATAACAATTAATTGATAATAAGGCACGTAATCGATAACTCAACTAATGACTTAATCGATAGATTACTCGTATAATTGATAGTCGAAGTGAACACATAATTGATAGTCTGAACATGTAATCGGTAGCATAATATAGTTATAATTAATATCAGAGGGTGATATTCTAAACTTATAACTTAACCTATCTTCTTAATTAATCGATTGGGGTTTGTAACCTTCTAAACAGTGCTAGGCCTTTAAATAATTGATTTTTTAGATAATCTTTCTATTAATTATTCTAAAGTCTAAACCCATTAACTGACATAAAAATAGACTGATTAATATAGCAAAAATCTTAGTCAAATAGATCAAGACTGGTCAAAATTTCAAGATATTAAAATCTGAACTGATCTGGATCAAAATATATTGATTTCCACATATCTAAATGGATTCAAAGGATCCAAAATACTCAGAATTTTAAGAAATAACATAATCATAATTGAATTGAATTGATTCAAACTGAATTGAATTAAATCATACATAATCTGATTAAATTGAATCCACATAATTGAATTGTACATGACTTATTACAAATTTGAATTGATTAAAAAACAATTATAATTCACAAATTTAAAGATTCTAAAAAATCCTAAAGGATCATCACATATTTAGAATTCAAACTGACAGATATTTGTGCCAAAACAGAGCTTATCAAATATATATCACATATCTAATCAGAATTCAAAATTTGAACCATCAGACAACTTATTGCCATTCAAAAATCCTATTGACTATTGATACCAAAGCACCTGGGCAATATAGTGCTAAACTCTTAATTCATACGCTAATTGGAGAGTTTCTAGTCCCACATATCATTTAGTCACAAATATCTAGAATCGGGATTTCACTTGTTGCCTACACGTCTTATACATATAATGGCCACGTTTGAATCATAGTTCTTCACATAAATTGCATATATTTCAAAATTCTAGTAACATGTTATGAATCCCTAGAATATTAAAGAAATGAGCATGAATTAATAGGTCAAAACCAACACATTATTAAAGATCAAATATGAACAAGCTTGTAAGTATTAGAACACGATAGAACTGATTAAATCCGAATTTCATACTTAAAATAGATGAAGAACATATGAAAGATTAGATAAAGAATAGACTAAAGGAGCAGATAGAACATATCATATTCAAATTCAAGAACACATGCATATCAAAAAATAGATTCTGATTAAGAACTGATACATATCTCAAGAAAATATTTAAAACTTTCAAAATAATATAATTTTTATATACAAAACAATTCTTACTTTGGTAGATCCACATATCTCTTACAATCGAGACTCTTCTCACTAAATCCTTAAGCTATGCTTCTCACTCTCTCACCAGCAACCCCAGGCCTTCAAGAAAATTCCCAGCAAAATGAGTGGCTACCAGGCTAAAGGGGTCTATTTATAGGCTCTCAAATCCTAGTACGCTCGCGAAAAACCTGATCTTATTGGCTATGTTTCCGCTAACCTGACCCCAATTATGTTACAACATTACACTTGTCAAAAGTTTTTAGAACAAAATCCCAAATTTCACGGGCACCTCAATGACTTGGGCTACTAGTTCGCCTCACTACTAACCGCTTGGGCAAAAATACATGAGAGGTCAGCCTTTACCAACTGCTTAGGCAAACAGCTAAGTAACTAATAGGTAACGAATAAACAATTACCTGAATTAATTTCTAACCAATTAAATAATTATTTTAATTAATAGCTAGATAATTAACTAATTAACTAACTATTGAACTGTCGATCTATCTTCTAATCGATTACAACAAACAACTTTGTTTAAAAGTCATAAAAAGTTGACTCATCTAATCGATTACTCAACTAGCCTCTAATCGATTACATCTTTGAACCAAATTGATTGCATAGCTCTAAACCAATAAATAACATATCTAATCGATTATACTATTGGCACATAATCAATTATATGGTTATGAACCATGGGGCATAACAAGAATAATCCATTGATTGCATAGCTCTAAACCAATAAATAACATATCTAATCGATTATACTATTGGCACATAATCAATTATATGGTAATGAACCATGGGGCATAACAAGAATAATCCATGGGCTAACAATCTGACTTGAAATAGATATTTTCTTTGGAAAATAGCTTAAAATGATATTTGTAAAATGCTTGTATATTTAATTTATAAATCATGAAAACACTTTTACAACCAACTTTAAAATTTATTAAGTCCTTCGATAACTGGCTTGCTTATATTTGATCAATTCTGTGGAATTACCTATACTAGAATAAATGACATTTATTGTGATAATCTTGTTGGCATTCTAATTGAAATATAGAAAATAATTTAAATAGAATAGATAAAAAGTAAACAAATAAAATTCTATAAAATTATCTTATACTCTAAGTAGAATAGAATAAATTTTTCACATTTTTTATCGGAATTTTTATTGTAATTATTTTAAAATAAGCCATCCAAGCAACTAAAATGATCAGTGAAAATCTAATAAATATGTATTAGCAAAGATTCTCTCTCTCCTAAAGATGTCAAATTAGCAACTATAAAAAAAAGAAATAATACGATATACGATGGAGGAAAATTGAAGCGTGGTTGTAAAAAGAAAAAAAATGATAATAAAAGGTGGAGATTTATGGGTGGTCGACATTTGTAGAAGGTGGAAGAAAGGGTATGAGTATTCTAGTAAATCCGAATTAGTCATCGTACTCCAAACTTGCTCGGTGTCTCGGAGGCGAAAGAGGGCCTAAGCTCACACTGAGACGGTGAGATGTCACGAAGGCCATTCCCGTAAGTTCCACTTCCCTTACCCTAGGAAGAAGGCCGACCCGAGCCACCTCCCGCTCCCCGCTCTCGCCGCCACGACCGCGCGGTCCTCTTTCTGTCTTTATATTTTTCAACTTCCCTGGAGTGAACTCCAAGCCCGCCATAAACCCCAACTTCCGCCTTCCGCATCCCGCGCGCTTCCTCTGCACGCCTCTCGCTTCCCCTTCTTCCATCGCCGAAGGAAGAGCACAGATCCACCGCCAAGATGAGCTACGCCGCTTTCAAGATGATGCACTGGGCGACCGGGATCGAGCACTGCGCCTCCGGCTACGTCACCCACTCCCCCTCCGATTTCACCCCCCACATCCCCCCCGCCTCCGCCGACGACCTCGAGGCGGACCTGCCCGCCGCCAGGCGCGTCGGCCCCATCCCCAACCTCGTCGTCACCGCCGGGAACGTCCTCGAGGTCTACCTCCTCAGGGTCCAGGAGGACGACGGCAGGCCCCCGCGCTCTCCCGCCGATCTCCGCCGAGGGGGCGTCGTCGAGGGCATCGCGGGGGCTCGTCTCGAGCTCGTGTGCCACTACAGGTGAGGACTGAGGAGTCGTCCTGGGTCTGTATTATTAGGGGTGCTTCAGTGTTTTTAGCGCTCCTGTATGGTTTCGCTCTACCTTGGGTGTTTTTTGTTTTTGTTTTTTTTCTCAACCATAATACTTTTCCTCCAATCGTCTGGCATTCTTCTTCCTTTTGGAATCTTAGTAAAAAGTCTAGTCAGTCACTTGTTACCAACACCACCTATACTTCTCCAAAACTTCAATAGGTATGCGGCATTGCGTCACCTATGGTCACTCCATATCTCCATTATAAAACTTATTCATAATTTTCCAATGTGAGTATGTAAACTAATAGGTACTCGCCTGTGACATTAATTAACAAGCAACTTTCTTAAAAGGAAGAAGCGAGGGGTGATGTACTCTCCTTTAAGGAGTGCTCGTAGCATGGCAGCAGCTACAACATTCATTTTCTTTTCCCTTTCTCTCTCAATACTTTGATGTATCATTCCATGAGTCCTCAAGAGAGATCTACCATGTCCTTGAGATCCCAGGGTAGAGACCTGTATGATTATTTGTGCCAGTACACCGGCACAAATCATGTTAATATCTATATAGTATCTGTAAATCTTTTAGCATAAGTATCTTATGTTTTAAGTCTCAAAATGTCTTCTTACACTATAATATCCTTTTTTATACTTTTTAGAAAATTTATTTTATTTTTTGATTTTTTTCATGGGCCACAAAAACAAAAAAAGAGGTGTTGGCCTGGACTGGTCCATGCAATGGGGAAAAATGCTCATAAGGCAAAAATTCCCCTATACCTTGGAAATAAGGTTCATAGGATTGGTCGATTCTGATCCAATTCAGCTAATTTAGATTAGGGTCGGCCATTGACGATCTGATTCCAATGGCAAATCTGATCCCTCCTGTTAAAAAAGAGAAAGAAACAATAGTGTTTGATTTGAACTAGTAAAAGTAGTGCAGAATTGGCTGATCCTTGGCTGAATATGAGCCAATCCAGATTAGATTGTGCCTGGCCAATCCAGAAACCTGATCAGATTTTTCAATGTTTGCATGGGAAGAGTGTAGGCAAGGGGATTGAAAGGTGTGTATGGGTTAGATTATGCTGTGTTCTCCGATACAACTAATGCAGCAAAGGTGAGTTTGAATGAAGCACCTTCAATTTTTGAGGTTAACTTTACTTACTGGATAAAACACTGTGTTATTTGTAATTTTGTCATTTTGATTCCCTGGGGCCTTATTAGGGAGTGTCTTCTCTATGAAGGCAAGTTTTAGTGTTTTCTCTGTATCCTTCTTCCTTTCTATAATGGAATTGTTGCTTTTGTCACCTTCTACCCAAAAAAAAAAAGAAAAAAAAAAGATGATGCACTGTATGATATTGGCTACATGCAGCATGTGTATTTTGATTGACACCAAGGTGTTATTGCAGAAGTTATCAACACATTATTTTTATTCTTCATAAATTACATTTACTCCTCTTGTTTCATGTTCTAAATTCCAATGACCACAGTAGGGAAAGAAATAAAACAAAGTTTCATATTTCAAAATTTTCTACTGGATTGTAGGTTGCATGGAAATGTGGAATCAATGGCAATACTCTCTGCTGGGTCTGACAATCGCTCTAAAAAAAGGGACTCAATAATTTTGGCCTTCCAAGATGCAAAAATTTCTGTGATGGAGTACAATGATTCGATCCATGGATTGCGTACAAGGTATTACAATTAGAAGACAAATTACTCATTTTTTTTCTGGCTAAAATTTTAGTTGTTTGTTTACATGTAAAAGTCGCTACAAAATTATCACGACAACTTATTAGTTTTATCAATTCCATATATCATGAGATTTGATGCAGCATTTCTGTGCAATGGATTTCAAAACTCTGGATTGTACAAGAATACGGTGCAGAATGGAAGTGCTCCCAAAGGAAACCAGTGTGCCCAATTCCTGCAAAGCCTCAGGATCTCCATTCTTTTGGAAATGGGCAATGGCAGTTATTGAATTTCACCTGCCTTCCAAAGGAGAAGATTGCAAGGAAATCTGAAGTGCACTGATCATGTATTGCCTGGCTGAATATCTTGCATTTCCAGAGGCCATCTAACTAAGGCAACAAATAACTTTTGTTACAAAACATAAATGCTTGACTATAGTTCTTCTTTGTCAGTTGCCCATTTGTAATTTTCTTACAAATGATCACTTAAAAACCATATAAACTCAATTTTTTTTGGGGTACAGTTATGTTTTCATAAAATTCTTTTCAATTTAGGTTCTACCAACTTAGAACTGAATGAACCCAAAGAAGGAGTGGCAATTTATATGTATGATGTATAAACTATTATATATGTTTATATATTATTACAGAAATATTTTGATTTGCTTTTGTAAAAAACCCGTATAAAAACCCAACAGAAGTCCCAACAAATCAGAAAACCAAGCCAGAAATGAAAGTCCACATAAGAGCCCATTAGTATGTTACAATTATTTTCTGGTATTCTAAGAATTCATATGGAGAGAGTGGAGAGTAGAGAGGTGTTTGGAGGGAGAGTGGAGTTGTAGGAGATGGGTGGATAGAAATTAAAGGTGAGAAGCCTCCTATTGTGTATCCCAAGCAGATCCCTGTGCAGTCTAGCATTCTATGGCAAAGAATTCCGGATCGGATCGGATCCCCGAATCGGAACCCGTTGATCCCGATCCGAATGGGCCAGGATCGGCTGGAATCGGCCGAATCGGCCGATTCGGATCGGGATAAGCCGATTCTGCATTCCATGTTTTGTGGAGAAGGATGTTTACGTCAGATGTTTGATGAAAGGTCCTAGGGCCAAGACCTGTAGGGAAGCTATTTGCTGTCTTCTCTGTAAAGGTGTGGGACATAGAAGATGGGCTTGCCCTGCCAAGACCTGGCACAAGAAGGAGGAGGTTTCAGGCGAGGTAAGAGTGCAGAAGGAAGTGAAGGATAGGAGACAGAGGTATAGAGTTGTACCTGATCTTATTGAAGTCCCTTGGTCACTGGAGGTTGGAGAGGCTAAGCGTAAAGTGGAGGAGAGTGTGGTGGTTGCTGTATCCAAGCTTCCAGGAAAGCTTCTTCAGGAGGGGGTCTGTACAAAATTGTTACTCACCACATTGCAGGGTTGATGGAATGGAATGAAGAAGTGGTGGGCAGCTTGCAAATTTGAGGTCAACTCCCTTAGTAAGAGCTGCATCTGTTAATTGGAGACAGGAAGTCTGCTTGACTGGCTCCATGGAGATAGAATACCTCCTTCTGAACGTCTACCCTTGGAAGGTAGAGGAAGGTACATTTCCCGTCCGAGAAGGGTTCATAAAGTGGTGTACAGTTAAGGGGGTTCCTTTTCATCTTTGGAATGTGAATACCTTTCAGGCTATTATTTCAATATTTGGTATTTTGAGAAAGGTGGATGGTAGTTCTTTGAATGGTGAAAGTCTGTTTCACCCGGGTTCTTGTTGAAGTAAACATTTGATTGATATCCCATAGAAGGTGAGGATTCTGGCAGGGGGTATAGCCTTTTGGGTTCTGATCAGTGTAGAACATGTTCACCAAGAACCTCCGTCGTTTCAATGGACCTGGCCGAGGTGGCTGCAGAGTGTCAGAAGTATCAGCTGGTTAAGGATGGTGGGCAGAAAATGGGGGTACCAGAGTATCAAGGAGGTATCGTGTAGAGCAATGGAAACCATGGTGCTGCCGAGTTGAGTGTTCTTCTGAGTCATGCTGGCTCAGCGAACAGTCAGATGGAGATGAATCGGCAGATTGCAAAGAGGGAGCATCATGATAGCTTTACATTTCCGTGGAAGAACAGATAGAAAGGTATCTTGGGAGCTGCTCCAAAATCTTCTTTGGACGGCGTAGGAGCTGTTCTTTATCCTGAAGATGTTGCCTTATTCAAAGTGGTTGTGGCTGGAGTGTATTCAGAAGTTACCGAGGTTCTCTTCAAGGGTTGTGTGTGAAAGGAGGAGTCTGTTTGCTTACCGGCAGGGGAAATAAACAGTGTTGGGTCTCAACCCCGATCCTTTCTTTTAGCAACCTTAGTCCATACCTGTTAGCAGTAGATCTGATCCCTTCGGATCCCAACTTAACTACTGGGTTGGTAACTGTTTCGAAGACCTAGTGAACTGTCTGGCTGGGTTTTTGAATTGTCGTCTTTTTTGGGGAGCCTTTCTAAGCTTGATAGGGAGGTAGTAACATGCGTTCAGGGATCTATCGGCGAAGCATCTACAGGGGACTATTCTGCTTTGGATGAAGATGATGAAGTTAGAGTTCTTTCTGAAGGGAGACCTATTAATGAACTGAAGGTCCAAGATCAGTTGTTGATGATTGTTGACATTGAGACAGATGGACATACTCTTCCGGAAATGAACAGAGGGATTCCTCAGCAGTCCATTGTTAATGTTTATGGGAAAGAGGGAGATGATGGGGTTGATATTATGGATTCCATCTTTGAATGTTCTTCAGGGAAGCTTGTTACTCTTGTTACCAATACCAGTCCCCTTGCAGTGGTGGTACCAGTATCAGAGGATGGATGGACAAACGAGATCATTCAATTTAGGAGGAGGATTGAGGTTTCTTTCCATGGAAAAGAAGACATGTTTAAAAGTTTTTTAAAGAAATTGAAAAGAAATGAAGCATTACAAAATTCTGCGAAAAGAAAAGGGCAGGGAGGTGGTATCAAGATTGGGAAGAGAGAAATCAACTTTGTTAAGAGCAATGAAGTTTGTGACAGTTTAAGGGAGAAGAAGGGGAAGATGGTGGTCTCTGATTGTGTGTGATCATGAAGCTCATTTCTTGGAATATAAGAGGCCTCAATAGTGACCTCAAGATGAGAGCAGTGAAAGATTACATTAAAACCTTGCAACTATACTGTGTTTGCCTACAAGAGACCAAGCTGAAGATTATGGATGATCAAGTTCTTAATGATCTTGAAGGTTCTATTTTGACATGTTATGCTATTCTTCCTATAGATGGTCTGAGAGGGGGCAGTTAATTTTGTGGAATGAGAGAAAATTTACAAGAGTATGGGCCTCATAATGATCAACAGAGGGAATGCTTCTTCCAAGAACTATATAGGTTGAAAGAGTTGTTTTCTCACTCTTGGTGTATTGCAGAGGATTTTAACTGTGTTAGATTTCCATGGGAGAGATCTGGAACTCAAAAACGGAGTAAGGAGATGGAGAGATTGAATCAATAGATCAGGGA
Source organism: Zantedeschia hybrid cultivar (assembly GCA_030544215.1). NCBI lineage: Eukaryota > Viridiplantae > Streptophyta > Magnoliopsida > Alismatales > Araceae > Zantedeschia > Zantedeschia hybrid cultivar. Next base: position 70,595,484 of record JARZZO010000002.1, read on the forward strand.
CAGTGAAATGGTAGACTTGGGAATTCCGAGTAGAGGGGTATATGGTCCAACTTGCATCAGAACAATACTCAGTCTAGGATAGATAGAATCCTAATATCTACGGATTGGCTGAACATGTTTCCATGCACGCAAATCAAGCAGCTGAATAGAACTTTTTCTGATCATATACCTTTGCAATAGAGGACTATTGAGAAAGAAAAGAAAGCAAGACTGTTCAGATATGAACTAGCCTGGTAGAGGTAGGAAGGTTTTAAGGATTTGGATATAAGCTGGTGGAAGGAAGCACCTTCAACAAGCTATGCTTCTTCCACTTTTCAGTTAAAGCTCAAATGGGTTAAGAAATGCATCATATAGCGGGCGAAGTCCAAGTTTGGTGATATTTTCTGAGAGTAGACAAGTTCTCTTGCAGAAAATTGATGAACTAGAAGTCAAAGGAGAGCATAGTTCTTTATCCAAGGAAGATGATCAAGCTTTGAGGAAGCATAAAAAAACTTTACAATGAGTGTCTTATCAAAGAGGAGATCAAGTGGAAACAGCAAGCTAAAGAACATTGGCTTAAAGAAGGAGATCAAACTTCTGCCATTTTCCATGCTGTGGCTTGTGATAGTAAGAGGTCCATGAAAATTGAACATATTTTAGTCAATGATGTACAGGTTGTCAATCAGGATAGTCTTATTAACTTTGAGGAATTATTCAAGGAGGATAGCAGCTGGAGGCCACATTTGGATGATGGACTTCTTCCTATTCTTGATAATACTGAAGCTGATTTGCTCTGTTTACCAATTCAGGAGGAGGAAGTTAAAAAAGTTATTTTCAGTATGCATCCTAACAAATCTTCAGGACCCAATGGATTTTCTTTAGGGTTTTTTCAGTTCTTTTGGATTTTGATCAAGTAAGATTTGATGAAAGTTGTAGTGGAATTTCAAGGCCTTTCAGTATATTGAATTTCACTCATAGTTCTCTCTCCTAAAAGAGAGGGCGCTGAAAGAGTTTCCGAATTCAGTCCTATTAGCTTATTGAATGGTTGTTACAAAATTATTACCAAGGTCTTGGCTTCTCGGCTTAAGAAAGCACTTGTGCAGCTGGTTGGAATGAATCAATGTTCTCTCACGGAGGGGAAATTTATCTTGGATAATTTCATGGCTGCATATTGGCAATACACTATCAGAAAAATAGAAATAAGAAGGTTGTTCTCTTGAAGTTAGACTTTGAAAGGGCATATGACTAGGTTAGTTGGCAATGTATTGAAAAAACTCTTCGTCTCACGGGATATAAGCAAAAATGGATAGGGTGGATTATGTGCTATATCTCGTACCCCAGGTTTTCTATTCTTGTTAATGGTGAACCTTTGTGGCTACTTTGGCAGTTCTAGAGGCTTGAGGCGGGATGATGCAATCTCTCCACTTATCTTCCTACTGGTTTGGCAGATTTTAAGTTCCTCGTGGGATAGAGAAGCTCATTTGGGATTAGTTGGTGGCTTTTGTATTGGTGAAAATAGAATTCAGTTAAACACATTTGCAGTTCGCTGATGACACCTTGCTCTTCACTTCGGGGAAGGAAGATGTTTTGCAGAATATTAAATACACACTTCTTCTGGTTGAGGCAATCACAGGCCTCAAAATCAATTTTGAGAAAGCTGAAGTGGTAGGTATTAACATGCCTCAATCTAGATTGATGGATATTGCTAGAGATCTGAAATGTAGTTGGTTTCAATTTTCTATCAAGTACTTGGGCCTCCCTTTGATTGATGGCTCCCTTAAGGTGAACAATTGGAATTTGTTAATGAAGAAGTTTGAAAATAGATTGGAAGGATGGAAAAGGAAAGTTCCGTCCGCAGGTGGCAGATGGATTCTCTCAAAGACTGTTCTTTCTTCATTAGCCACTTATTATGTGTCTATATTTAAAATTTGAAGGACTGTTGGGAAAAAAATAAAAGCAGTGAGAATCTCTTTCTTTTGGTCTGGTGGGAAAAGGGTAAAGAGAGGACTTCACTTGATCAAGTGGGATAATGTTTGCAAGAGGAGCGAACAAGGGGGTTGGCCTTACAAAAATTGAAACTTTCAATGAGGCTTTATTGGCTAAATGGCTATAGAGGGTCGGGGAAGATTCAGATGCTTCTTGAGCATTGATTGTGAAGGATAAGTATTTTTTTTCATAGCAGCAGATGGGGTCTGACTCCTTCCAGCATCTGTAATCTGTCACCAATTTGTAAGAACATTGTAAAGAGTGAGGATGTACTTTCCATTTCCACCACCATTCAGCTGGGAATGGCGAACAAGTCAGTTTTTGGAAAGATAAATGGTGTTCGGATATGTCTTTGGCTACGGAATTCTGTAATCTGTTTCTTATTGTGAGCAATCCAGAGGCTACAGTGGCTCAAGCTTTCAATAGTGATATCAATGGACAGTGGAAATTTTTCGTTTAGAAGGGATCTCACAGATGTGGAATTTGAGGAGGTGATTAGTTTAGTTAATATTATTAGGCAATTCCAGTTATCTCATGGGCATCAAGATAAAAGAATATGGAGATGGGAGCTTCTCTGTAAATTCTCTGGGCGCATTGATAGATGATGGAGGAAGCAGAGTGTGGCAGAAGGATTTGGTTTGGTCCAAATTTCTTCCTAATAAAATTAAGTTGTTTCTCTGGAAAATTGCTTGGAACAAACTGCCTGCTAGCCAGAGGATTAGAAATGTCTTCCATATCCAAGATAGTAGATGTATTTTTTGTGCTCTTCATGAGGAAGATCAAACTCATCTATTTTGTACCTGTGGTAACACCAATGTACAGTGGATGATTCTTTGCAAAGCGCTGGATATCAGGTGGGATGAGCATTCTTCAGTCATGGATCTACTGAGCTGGTGGCATGAAATTTGTCCTCGTCCAGATCAAAAAGAGATTTGGTCCTTGTTTTGCCCTGCTATGCTATGGGCAGTTTGGGTTGAAAGAAACAAGAGAAAAATTAGAGATGAGTTCAGCAGTGCACATGATATTTTGAGGAGAGCTTTCACTTGGGTTGAAGATCGGGGAAGGGCAGTGGATCTTTGTTAGGATAACAGTCATGATCTGTTGACAAAGGCGTGCCTCGGGAAGAATATGTTATTGTGATCCTTCTTTTCCAATTTTTCTCTGCTCTATTGTCTTGATAAAGCAGATTTATTTCTCTTCAGTGTGCTTTGTAGTTGTTTTTCTTTTGGCTTTTGGGGCACCTGTTATAGCCCTGTGAGAGGGTTTTATTCTATGATTTGGTGGACACTTCTATTTATCTTAGAGAGCCGTGTCGGACACTCAGACACGACACGACACTTGGACACCCGTGTCCAACCCTCTACTTCAAAATTTCAAAATAAATACTAGATATTTCTTAGAATACTTATCAAATCTTCTCAGAATATTTATCCATATGATAAAATTTGATGTACTTGAGTTATATCTTTTATATTTTAGATAAATTTCAGTAATTATATTTTATTGTATACATGTGTAACTATGTATTCATGTATATATATTCGTATGTTCTCCGTGTCCTCGTATCCTATTTTTAAGATATTGCCGTGTCCGTGTCGACACTTGACACTCGTGTCCGTGTCCCACAGATCATGGGTTTTATTGTATTATGCCTAGTGCATTAGGTTACCTTTTCTATGAAATGTGACTTCATGTCAGTGATGTCACCTTCTAAAAAAAATATTTTCTGGTAGACTGGTATCAGTGTGTTCCGTTCCAAAATATCCTCTGCTGATAAGGTTTTGTGGCTCATTTTTTATGCCCATTCCTGAATTCTTGCAGGTAGTTCCTGTCAACAGCTGCTGATGCACCAATATAGCTTACTCTGCCAGTTTAACTTCTATATACGCCATTTGAACTTCTTAGAGAAAATAAGCACATACCTTTCTTTTCTGGTGCTTCCTCCATTGCTGTATTAAGTCATGGAGGCCCTCCTCGTTATGCCATGCTAGTTCACAGCTGAATAGCCATGCCTGCGTAGGTTAAGAGCCATGGACAATAGAAGCCGTATGTGCGGTTGTTCTTGGGAGGACCTTAGTGTCCTAGGAAAATGATCCAACCACGGCCATCTAGTTCTCCAAAAAAATATCCTTTCCCCGTGTGGAATATCTTGCATCACCATCTAGGTCTCCTCCGGCAATACTCACCAGCTGCATGCTGTCCTCTGACAACAATTCCTCGCCCTTCTCGGATCCGTCTCTCCCTGATTTCCATCTCTCTCACTCACCTCCTTCGTATGGCCTAAAGAGGGGGAATGCTAGCAGTCCCAATCCTCTATGGTGCCTTGGCCCCTGCTGGTGATGGTTTATCTAGGTGAACGGAGAGGTGAATGAGGAAAAAAAGAAAAACAGAGGAGCATTATAGGTCTGCCCATCAATGTAGGGGTCAGAGGGAACTCGAGATCATGACAAAACTCCCCCCAAAAGAAAACAAGCCCCCCAAAAAGAAAACAAGTCTAACTTTTTTTTTTGGGTGCGTCTGCAAGGGGTTAAGAAGTGCAGTACTCTTCCCTTAAGATGGTACAGCGAAATTTTGTTTAACCTGCATTTTTTTTTTCTTGACATCTTCTTTGAGAGAGAAAATGTCAAAGAAAAAAAACCCTAACCATTCCTTGCCTGGTAGTTTTTGGCCTCCAAATTTTTCAAAAGGCTCCTCGTCACGGTTGCAGTTGTATTAGGATAGTTTTTTTTTTGAAGGTGACATTAAGTCACAATTTCATTGAATAAAAGGGAGGGTTACACAGAGAATGAATAGCCCAGAGGGCATCACAGCCAGGATCGGACAAGCCCCGTCCTGGTCCCCATCTACAGCTGAAAGGATGAAAAAATTACAAAGGATGTTTTATCAAGCAAATAAAACAGAAACACACTAAGAACAACCTATCAAGAAATCAATTCCTTCCATTTTCTGGCCTTGTCAAAAAAATCAGAACTCCCCTCCTTGAGGATACCAGCAGCCCTTCCCCATTCTTCCACCCATTTAAATGTACTTCTCAGCAGCTAGTACTTCTGAAATGGTCTTTGAATTTCCTTCTATTTCTCTCACACCAGATGGCCCACAAAAGGGCCGGACAGGTCAAGAACCACAGTTGTTTAAGATCTTTATAGGGACAAATAGTGCTCCACCAGTGTAGGAGATCCACCAGTGTAATCTACAAATAATCTTCCACTGAATGATAATAATACCACAGCCACATAATAAATGCTTTTGATCCTCCTCAAAAAGAGCACAAAAAACACAAGAGAAACTCCCAGAGATGTGTAGTTTCTTAGCCCTCCTTCCCGTAATAATTCTACACCAAGCAAGCTTCCATAGGAACACCTTGATCTTATTTGGAAGATGGTTAGACCATACTAACTCTTTCCACCACACCCTAGTACCACCATCATTCAACATTTGAACCATGGATTTAACCGAAAACTGCCCATTGTTGGTCCATCTCCAAATTCTTTTATCCTGCACCTCACCAGAAATTCTGACTTCACTAATGCTATTAATTAGCAATACTAGTTCTTCTGCTTCCACATCCGTGGGATCCCTTCTCAAAGGTAAACTGATCTGCCCTGCATCTATATGACATAACACATCCTCAACTGTAGCTTCTTGGTAAAGGGTTATATTGAATAGATTGCTGAAATGCTCAGAAAAGACCACACTGGAACACCATTTATCTTTCCAAAACTGTGTATCCCTGTCATTTCCCACCTGAATAGTACTCGAAATATCCATAAATTCAGCACATCTAACAATATTCTTCCAGATTGAAGACATGTTGTAGCTGGTTGAGGGATAAAATTCCATTTGTTCTTACCATGAAAGTATAGATCCTTCACAATCACAACCCAAAGAGTATCCGGATGCTCTCCCCTTCTCCACAACCATTTAGCTAACATTGCTTTATTGAAAGTAGCCACTCCGTAGAGGCCAATTCCACCTTGCTCCTTACTTTTACAAACATTGCTCCAATTGATCAAATGAATACCTCTCTTCTCCCTTCTCCCTCCTGACCAAAAAAAGGAACTTCGAGTTGTATTAGGATAGTTGGTTGGTTCCTAGGACTTGATCCCCCAAATGATGAAGATCCCTTTGATGTATGATGCTAATGCACATGGTTTTAGCATTTCTATTTTGCACATAGACTTGGCCTTGGTCAAATCTTTAGAGAAGTATGCTTTCTGTTTCTAGTTGCGAATGGATCAATTGGGACTGGATGTTCTTTTGCATGATCTTTTTGTGAGCTTTGTTTCAAGCGCTTTTCGGAGTTGGTGCTCAAAAGCATAAAAAGGAGTGGTACTACTTGTACAAGTTGAGAAAGAAAACAAGGAATAAATGAGACCAACAGCTGAAATTGACAGAGAAGAGAAAACAAATCTTAGTGTGTATATGTTGGTGAAAGGAAGGTCTACTAACTCTTGCCGTTACTTTCACTTTGATCAGGGTAATCACAAGGAACAATGAAGAGTTGGGTTTTGATTCCTAATTGGTAAAAAAGTTAGGCAAAAGATTTCTTTCTTGACAACTAAGGATTTGTTGGAACGTTCATTTCTAGTGAGAAGTGAAAATTTCCCTATAAATTTATTGAACCATAATGTTGAAGGAGATTGTTAGAGTGATGTTGTACACAAATCTCTCTCTCCCTCCCCCCCCGAAAGAGGATATATTCTACTATGAATTTATTATGCCAGTAAATAGAGGAAGTACAATGGTAGGGAAGAAAAGAGATACTTCTCCCACAACAGTGCAACGCTATAGTGACCCTACTACAAGTTAACTGTAATGGTCCCACTGATATGGAGAATCCGAAACTACAATTCTGTGTAGTGAATCCGTGACCCAGACTTGAGTCTGCCATTCCCGGATTTGAACTGAAAAGTGCAGAGTCTCAAAGGCACTTAAAATACAACATCCAATCATGTTACTTGAAGTAACAAAAGATACTCTAATTTCATTGCACATCTACAATTGCACTTCAAGATTAAAGTACAGAAGTACAAGAAACAAAATAAAAGTACATCAACAGCACACTGTTGACCCAAGATAACTGTAGCCAACTCCAAAGGCTCACTTTGTTTGCATAATTGCTTATCCCAGAATAAGGTTTTGGGGATTTCTTAAACTAGAATAAGTGGTATTTTGATTTGGTAAGTTGTTGGTATTCCACCCAGAATAAGGAGAATTATACTGCGCTATTCCAAGTGATTTGGTAGGAAGGAGTGGAATAAGGAATGAAATAAAAGGTAGAATTAGAGGAATTGGAGGAATTGGGGGAATTAGGCATTCCAAGTACAATTTGGGGAATCCCCGCAACCAAAAACCGAATTTAGGCCCTTATATTAGTTATTCTGGATCCTATTCTGCTAACGAAGTGAGCCAAAGGCTATCGACTTAACTTCTGGATTGATCCTATTTTTCTGCTCCTTTTCTTGAGAAACATGTATTATAATTTTTTGTGAGATTCAAAGTCAAAATCTAAAGAGTAATACTTGCTGCAATGACGTCATTGCAGTGGGTTTATTTATTTTTAGGTCCCCCCAAGGTGCCTTAACCGTCCGTACAGTGCAATGCTCGATCGGACGACCCCAAAAAAAATCTGAAAATTCAAAAACTGAGCCCAATGAAGAGTATTTTTTTTTAAACTGTTCATTGGGCTCGGTTTTTGAATTTTCAGATTTTTTGGGTCGTCCGATCGGGGAAAAAAAAGTAAAGACGGTTAGGGCACGTCGGGGGCGACCTAGAAAAAAGTAAGTTTTTTTTTTTTAAAACCCACTTCAATGACGGTGCGTGCAACACACACCGTCATTGCAGCAAGTATTACTCAAATCTTAATAGGGATCATTTACATCCTTATTGTCATCCATCTCTCACCACTCTAGTTCAAGGAAGGATCGGGGATCGGGCACGGATCAACCCAATCCAAACCGGTCAGAATGGCCGATCTGATCCAATCTTAGACCGATCCGGTCCGATCCCCTTCACCCTTATATAAATTACAAGGGTTCATAAAAATTAAAAAAATGTGCAAAAAATCTTAAAAAATGTACAAATGATTATCTTTGTTCAAATCTTGATTTCTTTACTTTACCTTGTTATTTTAGTCAACTCTATCTTCTTTCCTTAGTAACTAGTTTCTCTAAATGCACACTCTCTGTATCTTTCATCTTTAAAATTTTCTTTCTCTTACTCCTTTTTTTTCCTTCTTTTATATACATAAGTATTAACAGTTCTCAACAGCAAATAAAACCAATAAATTTACCATGTCATGCTTCCATAGAAAATTAAGAAATATTTTTTGAAAGTAGATAGTACACAATTGTATTAAATAAAAAAGAATGTTAAAAAAGGAGGGGGATATACAAGTATAAGAATCATCCACCAACCACCCCAAACAAAAGAAAACACCAAGATGGTGTAACTGTCCCTCATCACTCAAAACTAGACCATTAAAATGGCAACAAAAACCAACAACCGTAGGTCAAAAAAGAGATAATTGCCCCTCCTTAAGAAGGACAAAAAGAGAGGAGTTACAAGAATCCACTTTACAAAGAAGGGAAGCCCACTCCCTGAATTTCTCACAAAGTCTCTTCAGAATAGAAGCCTCCCTTCTAAAGACCCGACTATTTTGTTCCGTCTAAATAGTCCAAATAGTAGCATGAAGAATTAGCCACCAAACAATGCGATCCTTTGAAGTCCAAGCTCTTCCCCACCTCGGATAGTATTCGGAGTCGGATATTCGGATACTGTTAAACAGAGTGGAGTTGGATACTGTGGTATCTGCTCCGTTTTCGCTTCGTTGACAACCCTAATGTAAGAATTCTAGTCATTGACAAATTTTTTTAATAAATTTTAGTATCCTTATTATCATTGATATCTAGAACTAGATAATCCTCAATAGAAAAAATGAATGGTGCACATTTCTCAATTTTCTTCTAAGGCACAACTTGGTAAATTTATAGATTTTATTTACTATTGAGAACTATTAATATTAATATATTTAAAAAAAGGAAAAGAAGGGCAAGAAAGAGAAAATTTAAGAGAGATTGTTAGAGAGAGTTTGTGTGTGTTATAGAAAGCAACTTACTTAAAAAAGTGCCTTGAAGAGTCCATCCGATCATTGCAAAGTGTCACTTCCCATAATCAAGTCGATAGAAAAGAGAATTTAGACTTTAGGGTTTATACTTTAGAGAGACAAAATTTAGAGAGGGAGAGAAATATTAATTAGATAAAAAATTTATAGAGAGAAGAAAAATATTAATTAGATAGAAAAAAATTAAAGGAAGAGGAAGAAATATTAATTGGATAGAAAAAAAAGTTAGAGAGAGGGAGAAACATTATTACATAGAAAATTTAAAGAAAGGGGGAGAATATTAAAGGAATAGAAAGAACTTTGGGAGAGAGAGAAATATTAATTAGGAAAAAAACTTAGAGAGAGGGGGAGGGAAATATTAAATTAATAGCTAGATAGAAAAAACTTGGAGAAAGAGGGAGAAAAAAAACTTAGAGAAAGAGAGAAGAGAGGGGGTTGGGGGGGGGAGAGGAGGTGGAGAGTGGCCTTGGGGGTTTATATAGACCCCTTATGGCCCAAACTAGCTATTGGCAACGTTCCCAACGGCTAGCCAACTGCTAGCTTTCAAACTTTGAAAGCTAGCTGTTGGGGGCGAGGGGGGCCCATGTCGGCCCAATCCGGTGCAGATCGGTTGATCGACCGGGGATCGGGTGATCTGCACTGATTCTGCTCGATCCTCTTAATCCTGATCTAGGACCAGAGGATTGGGAAACAAGATCGGATTGGATCACCCTGAAACTGATTGGATCGGTCAATTCGGTTTGATCCATGCTGATTCGGCACATGATGCTCTAGTTCTCATCATTCATAGGAAATATTTCTTTTAATTAGTATGATGCAATGCATGCTTCTTTTGATTCATCTAAGTGACACATGTAATACAATAATATGTAAATATCATAGTTGTCAATCCTGTCCCGGTCCCTATCCCGTTTTTCTACTGGGACAGGACGTTCCGGTGTCCTGTACCAGAATTTTTCCCATACATATGCCAACAAATATAATACAATAAATAATTTGAAAATAAACATATAAACATGTAAATAACACAAATTTAATGCATATAAAAGCGTTGAGGATAGATTTATGGGTTTATAAATGAGTATATTCATCAAATGAACCTCCCAAAATAAGTTTATAAGGAGCTAAAATACTTAGGAAAAATCTCATGTAAAAATACAAATTTTGATTAGGAAAGGCCGGGACAGCCGGGACGGGCTAGGACACACCAAAACAGGCCGGAATGGGCCGGGACAGACGGGACACATACTGGGACATACCAGAAACTGTCCCATCCCATTTTCTCACTGGGACAGGACGTCCCGGTCAGGACAGGCCAGGACGGGACGAGATTGACTATTACAGTAAATATAATAATTGCAATAAAGTCTACGAAGCAAAAATGTTAATAAGGTAAGAATTTATATTATTTAATTTACTTAATTTTCAATCAATTAACTATTAGACTTTCTATTCTTTTCCTTTCTCACAATTAATGATACATATAATTTAGTGATAATTAATAATAATAATAATAAAAATGGTTTAATAAAAATCACAATTCATAGGGTCTTAACCATGGGTTACGCTATTTCCATCTTTGATCGGTCTGAACTTTCTTCGTTAGTCACTTCACTGGACTGGATGACTCATCCTTTAACTTGAAGTGGCAGGGATAACCACTCACTAGCGGTCTTAGAGTGGATGAGCATGTTGTCTTCTGATAGTTCTCTCAGACTCACCTATCTTCCCCAGAGAGTCTTCGGACATAGGTTGACCTGGGTATGTGGCCTCCTAACCATACAATCTATTTCCTAAATAGGAGTGCACTCAAGAAGGGTTTCTACACTCTGCCTAAAGATAGGATGTCTCAAGTGTGGACTTAGACCCCATAAGAAAAGAGACGCTATGTGCCTCGACATCACCAATCGTAAAGAGCAAGATCCAAAGGGACATCTTATATGGGCTCGTCTCGCTAAAGAAGTGATGACATTGCAAATCTTTGTAAAGTAAATCATCGTCATAAGAATCACTATTGTTATAGAAGGCTTCTTGCCTTTAATGTCTTCATAGGGTCTCTAGAAGAGCACATGGAAGTGTCTTATTTGGTTCTTCACCCCACTGGTTTCATGTTTCTTCATTTTCTATAAGGATAATGATCAAGTGGTCTCATATTTTCGTAGAGTAACCTTCATATAACATATGTATAAAAGAAAATATTTTAACTTTAATCTGTAGGTAGGATCTTTAAAATCTTAAAATAAGGGTTTAATAAATGTTGAATCCCAAATAAGGGATAATTCATTGCTGTTATTAGCTTTCAGCTAGTAATTTTATAAGGTTCTCTTCTTTTGTGTTACCAAAGGTTCTTCTTATCATGGTTCACAAAGAAAACTAGCTGCTGTTTATGGAAGTTTTTCTTTATGGAAATCTTTAAGAAGGACTAAATCTCTTACATCTAAGTTCCTTCAATCATGAAAGCAAAATTTCATATTTGTATAGAAACCATGAATAGTGCATGTGTATCTTTAAAGCAGTAGGTAGATACTTGAAATATGATATCTTTCTTAGATGCAAGCAGGAGGCATCATTAAAAAATGAAACTCCAGACACCTTTTCATGTCAATCCACCCCCAATCTGTTTATAAAAGAACATGTTCTTTACTTTAACAAGCTAGATACCCTCAAAGAATAGGTAAGAACATGCTAAAACATGTATCTTATATGATGAATTGTAACTAAAGTTTCAGCAGTACCTCCCCTGATTCTTTTATATCTTACCATCCTTTAACCACCCAAAAAATTCAAAATAAAAAGGAGACAAAGGGGTAGTATCACCTTACCTTTTAAGGATCACTGTGATAACGGAATAAGGCTCGGAATTAGACATGGTATTCCATTTAAGCCACTTACTCTAGTTTGATGGGTGGGATCCCTTATTCCACGTGGCCCCACGCGGAAAGTTATTCCTAGAATACGCAAAATAAACCACTGAAAGGACAAAACTGCCTATTCTACCTTAACCTAGTATAAGCTAAAAAGTGTTTCAAATCCAAATACCTCTTTATTCTGGCATAAGCAATCCTCCTCATCCCTGAGTAACTAATTTCGTTATTGAATTGACCCTAAGGGTTCTAAAGCCCAAGCCTACTGCAAAGGGGAGCCTCCTCCTTGTGAAGTTCCTCACTACGTAGCTAAAAAACTGGTTCCTCCAAGGGCTGTAGGCTGTGGAGGGGCTTTCCTTACCTTCTTCTCAAGCTGCTGCTTCTTCTCTACATGCCCTCTTGTTCTCCTCCCCTTCCTCTCTGTGTCTCTCTTTCTTCTACAGGTCCCTTAGAAACTCTCTCTATCTCGCTCTCTTTCTCCCTTAACTTCACCCTCTCTCCCTCTCTCTCTTTCTGTCAGGTGAAGGGGTAGAGCCCACATTGTACTGCATAGTTCATCCTAAACCAGCGCACATCGTACTACATGGAATCTACTTTGATATTATTCTATAACTACCCGATCCAACCCTTATGAAGTATTGTCCACTTTAAGCCAAACCTATGTAGTTTTGTCCCTAAAAGGCGCCTCACAAGTTATAAATCTAAATCACATATATGGCCCAACATTTTTTTCCATTTTTTGATGTTAGACTAATCCGGTTCATCTCTGCACCAACCTTTAGACATAGTGATGGCTCTACACTGTGGCATTATGTATCACCATCATGGATGGCAGTATCGGTACAGGTACTGGTGCCGGCCGGTATGGGCCTAAAAGGGCCTAAAAAATCAGAAAAATTCAGAAAAAATAAAAATAAAATTAAAAAAAATCAGAAAAAATGTAAACAATTAACTAGATATGTGTTGAGTGTGACAAAGGTGGGTTAAGACAAAGAAGTACACGTAACACATACTAAATGGCTATTTTCATACAGATTAAACATGAAAAATATTATGCTAATGTACTAAACATTTACAAATAATAAATGTTAACGAAATCAAACGATCCTTACCTATGAAAAACATGAGTGAGTATACTAATATGGATAATAACCCGTAGATCCTTCTGATTCATGATCTGGTTGCTGTTGCTAGTATCCATAATAAGGTTGCATATGTTTCTTATATTCACCATAACTAAACAATGATGCAGTCAAGTCGTGCATCCATCTTTGAATCCCTCTTGGAGTATACGCTTGTTGACTTGATGAAATTGCAGAATCAGGATGCAAAGAAACATCTTGAGGATAAGAAGAAGACCCTGACCCATAACTGCTACTGGATGGATGGAATTGAAAGCCTTCATACTTTACTCGATCTCCCTAGCTATACATGCCTGCTTCTTGTTGGCCACCTCCATAACCTGATTGCTGTCCATACTGACTTTGTGAACCATAATCTCCTTGGCTTTCATGCTGTCCTCTTCCAGTGTCAATATGTAAGGAGAAAGAAGGTGCATACACTCCGTCCCCAATAGTAGCATATGTAGCTGCACCAGCATCATCACTAGGAGACTGTGTCCCATCATCATCATCTTGATCATAATCGACAATTAACTTCTTCTTGACATTACTTGATTTTTTCTTTTGTGATGCATGTTTTTGCTGGCTTTCTTTTCTTTCTAGATCCTTTTGCAAGTTGACTTGATCCAATAATCCTTTTCCTCGTGGTGTATGCCTCACATAAATTTGCTTCATCTCATCAATAGCAGGATCGTCTCTAGCAGCTAGATTAGCCCTCTCAAGTGTGGATGTACTCCTTCTCAAGAATGATGGTGGCCCAACCATTCTAAGAGTGACTGACCTACTATCTGATTCTGAGTGTCTAGCATGCTCAAGCTCAGTATCAGGTGCAAATAAAGGTATATGCTCAATCTGACTCTGATGTTCATGTGAAGGAGGTGAATTTTCTTTTTGTGTTTTTGAGGTTCTTAATTCTGGATCTCTAGCAAGAGCTCCATCAAGTTTGCCCTCTACCCATTTTGTATCATCGGGATCAAAAACTGGCTGATGGACAGTTGCTCGTATCTCAACCTAAGTCTGCAAGGGATTATCATCATCAAATAACTCTTCCACATCAATTTGACCAACAACATCTTCTGCATGCCCTGCAACTAGTTTCTCCCTCAATTGTTGTCTCAACCGGATGTTTTTGATCCTCAATCTCATATTGTAATGGCAGTACACCAATTTGTCCAATCCTTCAGTCTTTAACCGGTTACAAATTTTTGAGTGTATAAGGCTAAACGTGCTTCAATTTCTTTCACATTGACTTGTCGATGTTGTCTGACTCAAAACCCTAACTGCAACGGAAGCCAAGGGATTATAACACCTATCTCTGTTGTACACTATTATCCACCACTCAGCTGTGCCATCAGTAAAAAACAAAAAAAATATTCAATGTATGTTCTTCTTTCTTATGCACATATGACAACAATGTAATCACTAAGTATACCTGGGCTCACTTTCTCTACGGCAATTTGCACATGGTCTTCATTATATGTCTCCAGGGTTAGCCTATAAGCCTCTATTTATAAAGATGGAATTAACAATTAATATAATTCATAGATTCTTGAAAATACAAGTAATTAGATATATCTTAAAGTCAATTCTTCATATAAGAGATAAACATCTGTCTCTCTGCCTCAATTCTATCTTCTATTGTCCTTGACAAGGGTGTAATCACATTCAGTGTGCCTTGGATCACCTCTCCATCAATGTACACTTGACGACTGTACATTACTCGATGATTTAAAAAATAACATGCATTTAGGTAGATAATTACTAAATAACAGTTTAATAAATAATCTCCCATGTAACAATATAAGATTTCACTTACCAGCTGTATGCAAGTCGTAGTGTAATGTGCTTTCCCATCTGACATCAATAAGGTCCCACCACTTCATATAAGTGTTGGGAAATGCATTCTTGATGTGCACCTTAGCAATGCCAATTGCGTCGTACAAATATCCCATGTAATTCTTATTATCCCCATCCACCAATTTTAAGACATGTACGAGAGGTTCCACCAACTTTAGATAAGTTTGCACATTACTTCAAAATTTTTTGTTCTCTATGATTTTTCCCACTTCCAAATGTTCACATTTAGATTAATTAAAGGTAGTCCGCATATACTCCAAGAACTCCTTATTAAACATAAACTCCTTGATCTCATTGCTGAATTTGTGCAAAGATTCTAAAGAAATAAAATTAAATGCAAATCTTGGGCCAGTACGGATGAGATCTCGGCCCCCAGATGCTTTTTCTCTGAATATGTTCAAGATCCTAAGATGACCATAAATAAATCGGGTAATTTTTTGTTTTCTCTTTACTGTCTTGCTGACAGTTGGATCCTTACTAATATCTTTAAGCATCAAATCCAGACTCTGCGCTGCATATGGGACCCAATAAAGGTGTTTGTGCTTGTCCATTAACTTCTTCCCTGCAGCCTTATAACTTGGTTCATTATAAGTGGCCACCTGGACAATATTTTTCTCTCCAATTTCTTACACCATATGATCCATCAAACTAAATAAATATTTGGCGTTCTTTGAATAGTTTGATGCATCAACATGTTTCATAAAAATTGTTCTTTTAGTACAATAAACAAGGAAATTAATCATAGACTTCTTTGTACTATCAATTTAGCCATGACACATAATTGTGCATCATCTCTCCTTCCAAACATCTTTAAAACTTTCAACCCACTGTTGAAGTTCCTCATATTCTTCATCAAGCCCACGTCCATATATGTCTCGACGTGTGGGGGCTTTCAACTCACGACTATGATCTGCTATTGCATTAATCATAGGCTGAAAATAAGGAGACTGAGTAGCATGTGAGGGGACACCTGCATGCAAAAATCATTTGCAGATGCTTTTAAAAGCATGTCCTGCCACTTCAACTGACTTTTTTACTCCTCTCATTGCTTGTTTGATTTTTGGCTGAGTAGAACTCTGTCTTCTAAAAAGATAACTGTCTATAGGACCCACTTGGCTTTTAGCTTGACTTGTGCCTCTTGTTGATAGTCCATCACCTCTCCTTCGGGCTTCGTCTTCTCCTTGATGCCACAAACTCTTTCTTCTAGTTGCAGCCATCTCAAGATCTTCATCATCATCATCATCATCATCATCACTAGAGTCTACAATTTGTTCAGCCCTTTGCCTCTCACGTATAGAAATGCCACTGGCCCCAGTATACATTCCTTTGCCTTTTCTATTATTTCTACCTGAAATCTTGTCTTGAAATTCAACCTCCTCTTCATTCTTTTGCTCTTTTTGTACTTTTTGGCTACGCAATAATTCACGCATCTCTTTGGTGACTTGTCGGGGACAGACAATACACCTTGTCACATGTCCCGTCTTCCCTGCTAAATGATTTTTTCGTTGAGTGATTCCACCACCTATCTCTTTGCCACAATATTTGCATTTCACTTTCCTCTTTGCAGTATTAACTATGGTGATATGGACCCACCCTGGGTCCTGCTCTTGTTGTTTAGCCATGATCCTATAAAAAAGAGAGAAGTAATTGGAAACAAATATAAGACCATTTGTCATTATGCTCCTAGTTTAAAATATATAATGAAGCGTAATTAGGCTTAAATTGATGTATAATTTAAGTAATTAGACAAAAGTCCCAATTATTAACTGCTAATTAGGGTAAAAATTAGGGTTTTTTCCTAATTAACCGTCGATCAACGCAATTCACAGTATATTCTTAGTTTAAATATGCAATGAAGCTTAATTATATTTCAATTGATGTTTAATTTAAGTAATTAGACAAAAGTTTCAATTTTTAACTGCTAATTAGGGTCAAAATTGGGGGTTTTCCCTAATTAACCATCGATCAACGCAATTCACAGCATGTTCTTAGTTTAAAATATGCAATGAAGTTTAATTAGGCTTCAATTGATGTTTAATTTAAGTAATTAGACAAAAGTTCTAATTTTTAACCGCTAATTAGGGTCAAAATTGGGGGTTTTTCCTAATTAACCGTCGATCAACGCAATTCACAGCATGCTCATAGTTTAAAATATGCAATGAAGTTTAACTAGGCTTCAATTGATGTATAATTTAAGTAATTAGACAAAAGTTTCAATTTGTAACCGTTAATTAGGATCAAAATTGTGGGTTTTTCCTAATTAACCGTCGATCAACGCAATTCACAGCATGCTCCTACTTTAAAATATGCAATGAAGTTTAACTAGGCTTCAATTGATGTATAATTTAAGTAATTAGACAAAAGTTTCAATTTGTAACCGTTAATTAGGATCAAAATTGTGGGTTTTTCCTAATTAACCGTCGATCAACGCAATTCATAGCATGCTCATAGTTTAAAATATGCAATGAAGTTTAATTAGGTTTCAATTGATGTTTAATTTAAGTAATTAGACAAAAGTCCTAATTTTTAACCGCTAATTATGGTCAAAATTGTGGGTTTTTCCTAATTAACTGTCGATCAACGTAATTCACAGTATGCTCCTAGTTTAAAATATGCAATGAAGCTTAATTAGACTTCAATTGATCTTTGATTTAAGTAATTATACAAAAGTCCTAATTTTTAACCGCTAATTAAGGTCAAAATTGTGGGTTTTCCTTAATTAACCGTCGATCAACGCAATTCACAGCATGTTCCTAGTTTAAAATATGCAATGAAGTTTAATTAGGCTTCAATTGATGTTTAATTTAAGTAATTAGTCTCAATTTTTAACCGCTAATTAGGGTCAAAATTGGAGATTTTTCTTAATTAACCGTCGATCAACGCAATTCACAGCATGTTCCTAGTTTAAAATATGCAATGAAGTTTAATTAAGCTTCAATTGATGGTTAATTTTAGTAATTAGACAAAAGTCCTAATTTTTAACTGCTAATTAGGGTCAAAATTGAGGGTTGTCTATTTTACTAAGAAAATGAACGTAAAAAATCTAAGAATTAGTTAACAACTAAAAAATAATAACTAGATTTAAAATATATATCATATCTTATTTTTCTTCCCACCCAAAATGGTGAAAACGTCTCCGGTAATGGGTGAAGACGTCTTTGGCGGCGGCGGCGGCTCCTTCCCCTCCCCTCTCATTGCCAAAAACGGCCTTCCCTTCTCCTATATATGTTTCTATGAGAGGGGAAAGTGCGGGCGTATCGGTTCGGTACCGGTCCGGTATATATATATATATATATATATGGTACCGGCCATTATTGACTGAATCGGTACCAGTCCCGGTTGATACCGGTACGTATCGGCCTGTACGTACCGGTACCGGCCGGTACTGCCATCCATGATCACCAATCACAGATAGTCCTCTCCTACGGGTAGTCCTTTCCATCTACCTGGCTCGTGACTAGGTCATTATAGGCCCACTAGTTTCTACGTGGTTCGTCCTTGGACCAGTCAACATCGTACTGCACGGGGCCCACTTTGATACCATTTTGTAAAGGACCAGATCCAACTTGCTGCGACCAGTCTTCGCCGTTGGCCATCATAATCCAGCCAAGTTCATTATTTTCCGAAGGAATTTCTTTGTATTTTTTAAAATTTCCAATTGATTTGCATATGAAGTTTTCGAATTTTCCTGATTTTTCAATTTCCCCTTTTTTCGTGATTTTCCTTTTTTAAATTTTAACTTTTTTTTAATTTTTTTTATAAAAATAAGGTCGATCTTGAATTGGCCTTTCTTCCCTTTGATCAGCCCAACTCGTTCGATCCAGATTGGAATCGGCCGATCCTTGAACGCGATCCGATCCGATAATCCATGCTTATCGCTCACCTCGTTCTCTCCCCCACCTTCATCATCCCCTTAACCTGACCTGCCCCTCACTTTGTCAGATTCCCATTTCATTGCTCTTGGCACTCTGCTCGGTGTTCTTGTTGGCGCTGGCTCTCTCCATTTGTCCTTTTGGATTGTATGTTTGTTTCTTTATATATATATATATCTTTTGCTTGGGAGATGCCCAAGTTCCACTTGTATATATATATTGGGGTTTTGCCTAATGATGATTAGAGAGCTTTTGCGATTCCTCTCTACATATGACATGGTATTGGGGCATTAGGTTTTATCCCTACCACTTTTGTTTGTTTCTCTGTTTGCCATCTGATCGTCTTGGAGGTGGGGCTCATTAGTTGCGTGGGTGTTGGCAAAAGTCATTTGGTCCTCTGTGGGAAGTTTACTGAGCCATCACATCCTTACATCTTAACGTTTCAGGGTGATTTTTCAATACTTGACATTATCAGCATGGATCGGCTGATTCATGTTAGTTTTTGGCGAACTGATCTGGTCCCGGCTCATCTTTTTGGTCCTTTGACCATGATTCTTGGTTATGTTTTGAGCTGACATAGGCAACAAAAACCAGCCAAGATTGGCTGGGACTGGCTGATTTGAATAGGTTTGGGCCTACCGATCTGGGGACCAATCTTGAGTTTTGCCTTCTTAGTTTGTGGTTGGCCTCTTTATTAGCTTAATCTGAAGAATGCCTTTCTTCACGGTTGTCTGTTTGGGGAGGTTTGTACATATCCTCCTGTTGGCCTCTTTGTTCCACCTCAGCACATTTGCTGTCTTCATTTGCACTTGCCATGGGTGATGGGCCTGAGCTCAGCAATTTTGCTTTATTGTTCTTGTGCTAGCTTTGTTTTCTATCCTTAATGCTGGCTCTGTCGAGACTCGAGAGTGTACACGATTATGCTCACTTTGTTCGTAACTTCTTGCATGGTCATGCCATCTTCTCATCTATGTGAATGGAAATGATACTGTTATGTTTGCCTATCTAAAACTGCATCTATATAATCAAGATAAAGGATCTAGCCTTCTTGTTATTTCTGTGGCTTTAATGTTGCTCTCTCCCCTTGAATACCTCCTTTCTCAATGGAAGACATTGATGGACCTTCACTTGAAGCTTTGTCATATTACATGTTGAGCCTCTGGTTGATCTGATCATCTGACCCACCGTCAACTTGTTGGGGCTTTAACTTGCCTGGCCTATTTCTTGTCCTAACATTGCTCATTTATCTTTTTTCTCTGAAAGCAGCAGGTGCCACAAACTTTATTAAATAGGAAAAGAAGGGAATATGCAACCGCACAACTGGAAGATCTGTATGCTCTCAACATGATATGCCACACATTAACCTTCCTCCCCCAACCCAAGATGGAAGAATGAAATTCTTCCAAGCTTTGCTTACTCCCTAACCTTCTCATAAACAAAAGTAATCACCCTCTCTGGAGTTTTCCCCTGCGGAAATTCTTCCATTCTGCTCTCTGCATATAGCCTAAAGTGTCTCACGTAAGATAAGCTACCATACTTTGCAATATCCTTTTGTGCCTTATCTTCTATTTCAACACAAAATCAGCTCTTCTACTCTATTGGTCAGCTGTTGTATAGAACTAAGTTTCTGATAAATGGCTCCTAATCTCTAGAGCAAATGAACACCTTGTGAACAATTGGTCTAGAGTTTCATTTTTCTCCATAATGACAACATGCCATCATAATGTCCTCCAACAAAATGGCCCAATGATCGTATGTGGGAAGCCTTCCATCTGAAGTCCTTCATATGAGTATCTTCACTTTGGGAGGGACTCTAGGTGATCACACATGTTTGGCCAAGGAGAAGCAGGTCCCTCCATCTGCAGTATGGCGATAAGCTAATATTAAAAATCCCTTCTAGGACATCCTTCTCTCATCTCCATTTCCATGCATCCCTGCTATGCATATCTAGGGTCTAACACTATGGGAGCTCTCCAAGCTGACAGATATTCTCATCATCATGCGAGTCCCTCTTAAAGAGTGGGGCTTGTCCTCTTGAAGGCCAGTGGAGTGGGGAGAACAAGACACTTCCCTCTATGCCAAATTCTGCTTGCCTTAATGCCGAGTCAACTCACCTCAACATCAAGTCATGTTCAGGAGATGGCATGGCTTAAGTGATGATCATCAACTGACTCAACCGGGTTACGTTATTTTGCTACCCACCACAGCAATGACCAAGGGCCTACTTGATCATGTTGTTGAGGTTAATAAGGAAGGAGAAGCAGCTCTCTTCATCTGCAATATGGCAAGACGCTGACCTGATTGCATAACTTCCATCCTTCTCCATTACCATTTCCATGCATCTATGCATATCTAGGACCTGACCCTGTACCAGGAGTTCAAGTTGATTTACTTCCTCATCATGCATGCCTTTATTGAGTTGGACCCTTCCTCTCCTTAAAGGCCTGTAACAGTTGGGCAATAATTACTATGGGGTCTAAGGAGAGACTATATGACTGCAGGAACCAAGGAAGAAAAGATTGCCCCTTGGATCAGCTCTATTTTTAGCATTAAAAATTCAAAAAATGTGAAAAATAGGAAAAACATATCACGAAAGTGAAAACATACAATTGGGCATGAAAGCTTGTAGTCTCTTTAAATTGGATACCAAATTCCCCAATGTGGTCAATATTATTTGCATTTGTTTGATTTTGCCCTAAGAAAATGATTTCGATGACCTCATTGTAGCACGTTGTTGTGTTGATGCTTTTTTAGGCACAAGCACAAGTAGGTGGAGTTGAGATGCTTGCAGTGGTCGGAAAGCTCGTCATAGAGTTAAGATGCTCGTAGTAGCCAGAATGTCCACTATGGAAGATTTCCAAACCACGTGAGCGAACAGTGAGGTAGAGGAACTTAGCAAGCCTTAGGGGGCAATTATCGTGCCCTAGGAGGGTCCTCGATGGACATATAAAGCTCCTTAGGCCCTTGGGAGCTGTTGACAGATAGCTAGTCAAAATAGCTCTTGGAACCTGGATCGACTGGATCCAGCCCAAACTGGGGTGATCTGGACAAAGGGCCGAGAAGGGTGGGCCAGGATTTAATCAGCCAGCAAAATTTGGCACAGATCCACTGATCCATGCCCGACCCTTATTGATTTTTGAATCCTTAGTGGAAACCCCTCCCCCCAAGCTAAGTTCCCATACCATCTATCTGTTTAGAAGTGCCACCTCTAACCATTATAAGTTGAACGCCTATCTTCACCAGATCTTTTGCTTGAAGAATGCCACTCTGCTGGTGAAAAATGTTGCTCAGAGTCCTTGGGGTAATATTCCTAACTTTTGATCTTCTATAGAACTTTTGATGCACTACTTCCATCCATGGGCCTTTTTCCTTAATCCCAAGCTTTTGTAACTACTCCAAGAAGTGCCAAGTTGAAGTCTTCAAGTTTCTTAATGCCTAAACGGCCATCCTCTTTATTTGACATACCCTTCCACAATTGATGTCATTCCATCCTCTAACATTGGACTCTGCTCCTATGCTAGGAAAGAAGTATACTTTAAATAGACTCTAGCTTCTTTTGCCATAGTCTTCCAAATCTTAAACAGGGATAATTACTAAATAGGTGGGCTATCTGGCGCTGATTTGCAAAATGCCACCTTTAGGCTCCAGTGTGAGACGAGTCTCCCTTTCTAATCCTTCAATCTGGACCCTTGTGGACAAAGAGGCAAACTTAGGTAGGTAAGTGCAGATACTCCTACCTCACAACCCATAATTTACTGCCTCTAGAGTTTCCTTGGTTCCATGTTCACCAACCCTAACCTTGACCTGTTTTCAAAGTTAACTTTCAGCCAGTAATGTCCTCAAGTATCTCCATCATATGTTTGATCCCATAAAGTTCTTCATCAGTTACTAAATGGGATGTGTATCATTTACATATTGGAGATGTATGCCCAAGATATTCTTCCCTGTACGACATCTTACTAAGGAGCTAAGCACAAACAGTGGGGGGCTCCAATACGTAGGTAGCTAGATGCTCTCCAACTTGGCCAGTGTAACTCATGATCTGATCCATCCAATCAAATTAATTATATCCAACTTGATAACCAGATTTCAGCTTGTGATCATGTGGAATAGACAGACACACGTAACCTTACATGATCATAGGCCTTCTCAAAACCCAACTCGATAACCAACCCTTGTCTTTGCCGATATTTTGTGGCTTAGAATCTCTCATGAACTTCCTAAAAGCTCTCTTCACTTGTCTTCCTTTAGCAAATATACTTGGATTGTAGGTGATCACTCTACCACCATCCCTAGTCTCGATGCTAGTTCGTTTGTAATGATTTTATATACCCCATTTAGCAGACCCATGAGTCTATAATCTTGAAGTTGCTTTGCACCTTTTTTCTTGAGAATCAACGCCAAAAAAGTCTTGACATGGTCCCTCAGCGTTTCCCTTTTTGGAATCAACATCCTCTTACGATATTAGTTCTAATCACCACCCAAAAATGTTGGGAAAAACAAGGGGAGGCCATATGGACCTAGAGTTTTGTCACTGGCCGAGGAGAACATAGCTTTCTTCACCTCTTCTATTAACAAAGCTTTAGAAAGGCCCCTCATCTTCGGAAAGTTGTGGAAGTACATAAGTATCAATAGGCTGCTGTTGTAAGTCATTTTTGACTTGTGACTTACTTGTTTGGTTTGATTTCTTTTTTCTTTTTCTGTTCTTTTGTTGGAATTATGATCTCCCGCCATCCGTTGGATATGATCTTATTTGGATAATGAGCAATTGTGCACTGAAATTTTGTTTTGAAATTTCAACTCAAAGTTGCCACTGTAGATACATGGAAACATTTGATCATTGTATGTTGACTTGCCTATGGAAGGTTATCAGGGTTCTTTTGAATTCGGACTCTTTTCGCCGATCCATAGACTGGTGTTAATTACATCCTACTGTGACAATGAAACCCTTTGATTTCTTTAAACGGTGTTCCACATCTTGATGCTGCCATGCAGCGCAATTTTCTCGCTTATTCCTCACTTCATTGCTCGTACATAGGTTATTGCATCTAAACGATCAGCATTGACCCTTTTAAGCATATGAAATTGATATCACGTTGTAAGGACGTATCATATTGGAAAGCACAGTGCGGCGCACTTCGTGGGCGCTGCTAGCCCCGTACATTATGCGGGGTGGGGTGGGGGTGGTGTTGTACATAGTACTATTCACAAGTACTATTCATTGTCACTATTTATCGCTAATATTCATGTTTCACTATTCATGCACCACTATTCATATGCCGCGTAGCCCTGGCCTTGGTTGGGCCTCTCTTAGAGATTTGGACCATGTTTGGACATGATTTGATTTGTTTATTCTAAGAAAGGGGTGCGGCGTGCTTATTGAGGTGTACTATTTGCGCGTTTCTTGGGTTTGCCAAGCCCGATTAGACCCCAGTTAAGGTTTGTGCCTTGTCGCCATGCTTCATTTATTCGAATGATATTGCACATTGTGTGCACTTCGGATCATTGTTAATCTGCTTGACATGCATACTGAGGCACTATTAAGAGACTCCATTGATGACTGGGAGTCAGGCCTTGATGTTACGTGACATCGCCATAGTTGAAACTTGAAAGATCTAATTAATCATCCTTATTTGATATAAATGCTCATGGCATGCTTCCCTATGCATTATTCACCCCTGGCGACAACTGTCCCAAACTATGGACATGCAACAATGTGAGATGGTGCCACATCATTCATTTGTTTCATTTAAAATGCCCAATTTTGACGGCACGTGTAAACCCATGGTGACGATCGCTTTGCTTTCACTTTTAAAACATATGGATGGTTGGCATGCCTTTCGAGGCATCGCCAGGGGTGTTCGCCAATAGGGATGATGTCCCAGATAAGGCTTGGCACACCACTGCCAGATAGGTGAATGGGCTGATCATCGTGCGTTTAAAAAATAGGCGCATCACTCGTCAAATTGAAATAATTATGTACGATCGGCTAATATCGTATTGGAACGTATTAGTGCTTGGCATGTATTTTGACATGTGGGACAGCCTGCAACGGCTCCTAATTGTTGGTGGTTTGATTAGCTAGCGTTGGCATCCTATAGTCTTGATGTGTGGACGACGAAATAAATGTCGCTTGTTATGTTGTGGTGATTGCATTACACTATTCATCATTGAATGAACACCCATGGCTCGTCGATCACCGCTCACATATGACATCTGGCCAAAGGCCTTCATTCCACGACTCACTGTCCCCACGCATATGCCGGGGGTGGGCTGAATAGGTCATCTCTAATTTCTCACCATTGTTGCTTTGCTGCAGTGATGGGACGAAGAGGGCGTATACCATGTACGTATTACATAGTTCATAGAATGCGAAAATATGTCGCAGCACGCCGGCGATGTGTCCATTGGATACATTGCGGGATGACTACGATGTATCTACCGCTTCCAAGAACAAGGCTTGTATATCGCAGGTTTTTGATATGACATCACATAACATACATATGAGGGGGGTATAGGAGTATTTATATGCTTAGGGCATGCGGCAGCCAACCAATGGGAGGCTGCTAAGTGGCAGCATTACATTGGTTTTTCCATGTGGGCCCACTTACATGGCATGATTCCATTGGCTTGAACCTTGCTTCTCGTTGATTCGTCTGCACGTTGATGATGAAGCGTGAAATGGCGATGATGAGGTGACAACGAAGTGGCAGCACTTGGCTTCTTCTAATTGGCCCAAGTAGGCCTGGTGGGTCACATTTTGGTCCACATTTTCTCACTATTTTATAACTTTTTTGTTGGGACTTAGGCTGAAGAGGTGTTGCTGGGGCACTACGATGTGGGCAGGAGGGAAGGGGGTGCTGCCACCCATAGTGGGCCTGGGGCTGCCACCCACTATGGGTGGCAGATCCCCCTCTTGGGGGTCTGCAGCTATGAATGGTAGTCCCTCAAGGGATTATTGCGCATGGGCAGCAGGGGGGATCGATGGGGGGCCCATTTTTCTGTTTTTTTAATCCCCCAAAAACCTGAGGTTTTGTTGCTTTTTTATTTTCTGGAGATTTTTTTTTGTGATTCTCATGAATTTTAGAGTAGATCGCCCAATGCCCTTTCCTTTCTTTCATAAATCAAAGGGCAAATTGGTCCTTTAATTTTCTGAGAAAATTTCTTTGAGAGTAGATTCCCATCATGTATTGCTTTTTTTTTTCCAAGAAAAACGTGGATTGTAACACCAATTTATTTAATAAACTATCATGTATTTTTTGGTTACTTCTTCCTTGGTAATCTTCTGCTCCCCATATCTTTAGCTTTTAATTGCATTCAGCCTCCTCCTTCCTGATGCCAGAAAATGTAAGTTATTTTTCTATCACCTTTCTTCAGCCATCTCTCCTCTGACTTTCGCTGCCAACTGATAACTTCATTAAGTAGGATCTTCCCTTAATCAACTGCCAAATTTTCTCTTATTTTAAGCAACCTAACCTCTTGAAGTACGTCTAATCCTTCTAGCTATTCTAGTATTCTATCTTTTGTTTCTTTCCTAGGGAGAGTTTCCCAACACTCCATTTCTTCAGCCTCTGTGTTAGCCTCTTTGCATCTTGAGCATGCCAGCCACGGTAGATGCATCAGGCATACATGCATTGAGCTCTATAAAGCTTCTTGCATCCAATACTTTTCTATCCCGAACATGGGTTTCTTCTTGCACCTACTAGTGGTTTTCAGTAGAGTTAGTTTAATGTCAGAAATTAGCCTAGCCAAACAGCCTCCAGTTGAGGATAATGGTCTTCCCAGGGTACAGACAACTGAAACATGCAACTCTACTTTGTATTCTCTGCTTTCGTCATAGCACGGAGTTTCTTCATAGCACAGTTCAACACTGTGTTCATGTCTGCAACTTTATCCCTAAAACTGTCTCTTCTCCAATGTTGATTGGACAAGCATCCCACTATTCACTTTGTTACTATGGGCTAGCAATTGTTTCTTGATCCGGTACTGACTCTATCGCATTACAGCTGATGTTCCTGCTATGATGTCTGCCTGCAGTATCCTCTTCTTGATCTTGGTGTTGATTTCCAGGCTCACTTACTAGGGCACTTTTCAGTGTTTCCGGTTTCTTGTAAGGTTGAGGAACTTCTCCCCTTATTTGATTGTACTACCTCTACTTACTAGACAATAAAATTGGTAGTGCAATCCTCTCCAACTCTTGAAGAAGGACCACAGCACTCTTCAAATCACAAGCAATCTGGTCTTCTACAACTCGAGAGAGTATGTTGAGATTGACTGGCACTTTGTCTGCTGACACTACTTCTCTGTCATTTCTACACATCCTCATATCTCCTCTGCTGAGTAGGTTATTGATTGCTTCACTAATTGTCATGTAACTCTCGCAAGGAATTGGTTTTCAAACCCTTGGTTTATGATCCTTTATGACTTTGTGTGGGTTTGTTAGAGAAATATTGTATAGCATCCTTTTGGGTGGTACAATTATCTTTTTGCTGACAGTATATATGCCTGTCTTCGGAGACACCCTAATCACACTTGTGTATTGTGGGCTATTGCCCTATTGATTACTAGAAAGCTTTCACGGTTCTCCCGTCTCTCTGTCTAACAGAGATCATAACAACTCAGGGTAAGAATTATATTTTGTATTGATCCATTTAGATGATATACCAATCTGAAAGCCAACAGTTTGCATAAGTACAAGGTCAATGAAGGCTGTGCATCTTTGTCAGGGTGTTTAGACCCCTGACTGAGAAAGTATGGATATGCACAAAGTTAGGTTTTAGTTTCCATGAAGGGTGCCATTGCCCAAAGAGACATGGCTATCTGGTAAATTTATGCAAAAATACTTCTTAAAATCACAATGCCACGATTGCCCCTCTTGGAGGGAAAACTATCATGGCTATCCTTTCTGATGTCATGAATGGACCTCATATAGTAGCACTGTTTGCACATGTATACTCCTCGAGCAACATTGAAAAGGGTAATCATGGCAATTTTCCCTCTAAGAAGAGTATTCATGACATAGTTTAGAAAGAATTTTTATGTAAATAATTTTTTTTGAGGGGTATTCATGTTAAAATCCTTTAATAAATGGATGCTGCCAGCTTATGTTTTGCAGTTGTCTGCTAACCAAACAGTCCCTTTCATCATTTTACTCACGTGGAGCATGGAGCCATTTTCTAGAATTAGTGATAATTTCTAAAATCCTTGTTTGGATCTTTTTGCAGTTCCATGCATTGTTTCGAGGGGCCTGAATGGAATTACTTGAAAAGAGGAAGGGAATCATTTGCTAGGGGTCCATTAGTCAAGGCTGATCCACAAGGACGGTGTGGTGGAGCTCTTGTATATGACATACAAATGATTATTCTCAAGGCTGCTCAGGTGCACTTGAATATACCCTTTCATGCAAATATCCTCTTAGCGTCACTTTGATTAGAGAATAAGAGAAGAATAAGATCTCTTATTCTTATAATAAGATTAATTCTAATTTGATAGATGGAATAGTTTATACCGTGTCAGAATTACTTATATCAGAATAAAGAGAATAAACCATTCCACTTTAGACTTAAGAATTACTTATTCTTCTTATTCTATCAGTAGACCCTACGAAACTATCAAATCGAAACACCTCAGTATACGTTATTCTGAATAAGTAATTCAGAATAACCTATTTTACAATCAAAGCGGGGCTTAGCATCTTGTTAATGAATATGTGGTGCCAATTGCTTGCTAAAACATTAGCATGCAGAATGTATTCATTTTCCTTTTGTCCGAGTTGATCAGTAGCCATCAAATACAATCTTTAACTTGATTCTGTTAAGAAACATGGATTAGAGTCTTTTTTTTTTTCGTAGTGCAACACCTTTTTGAGAATGGGGATAGGAGTACAACAGCATGTATGCCATTGTATGCCAACATAAATGTCTATCACCTCACATTGAGTATTCTCGCACAGATGACATTGAAATATCGAAAAATGAAAGCAAAGCACCTGCCATACGGATAAAAAGAAAAGAGAGGATATATAGAGAATACTTTTTGGTGTATCTATTATTCTCATGACTCTGAAATCTTACCTTATAATGATATAATCTTATATTAGCGTCATTGCAGAATGCTTCTTTCCAAAGTGAACAAAGTGAGCAATCTAAGGAATTGCCATTTTCTTATTCCCACATCCATGAAATCTCAAGGGACCCCCTATGGTTTTTTTGAAAGGTGGTCAGAAAAAACCACAAATCATTGAAATAAGAGAGTTGCGGACAATAAAACACTAGAAAAGAAAATAAATGACACTACAAGTCCAACAAGAAAGTAGACAAGAAACACGGTGAAAACCCAGACCCCATAGACATAAAGACCATTACATCACCACCATTACAAAAGGAACTTGGTCCAGTTCTGCAGTTTGTGAGCAATACATGATCCCTTCAAAGTGTCTCCTGATTTCTGGAAATGCCATTCAAGGATGAAGTGGATACAGCATCTAACAACATCTATTATCTGTGGGCTCTCTCAAAGTATTATTGAAGATTCTATTATTGCGTTCCTTTCAGATTGCCCATAGCATAGCCGGTAAGCAAGCCTTCCGCACCTCTATCTCTTGTTTGTATGGATTGAATTGATCCCAAGCCTCCATCAAGTACTTGACGTTGTTACCTTGTTCTAAAAAAGATGATCCATAAAGTCTCAATTTAAGGAAAAGGTGATCCATATGTTCCTTAAAACAGCCACAGAAAATACAGCAACTACTCATGCTGAGGTATCCACCGTAATCTGTCTGTAGCAAAGAGTCTTCCCCATGCTATCTTCCACATGATGATTTTGCTTTTAATAGGCCAAGCTTTGTTCCAAACTTGCCTATATCTTGGCACTTTAATGCCCCCCTTCCAAAGAGCTGATATTGCAGATTTAACTGAGAAGTCTCCACCTGGTTCCCATCTCCATCTTCTCTTGCCTGTCCTGCCTGGCTGAAGCTTGAAGTGTTGAAGGACTGAAAGTAGTTGCAGAAAATCCTCCACTTCAAAATTCTGTAGATTTCTGTGGAATTTTAAGTCCCAAGTTGTCTGATACCAGAAATTAAGTACAGCTCTTTGATACTTTTGTTGGAAACAGCTGAGGTACTATAAGTTCTTGGAAACATAAGCATGAGGGATCTAAAATCTTGTCCAAGAATCTTCCCAGAATATAGTGGTCTCTCCCTCTCCCATTTGAATATGAGATGAACAATTGAAGAAATCCAAATTGCTCATTATATGTTTCCAAATGGGTGAAATCTGAGAATAAGAAAAATCAATTCCAATCCACATATGTCTGCCTGCAAAATATTTGTTTTTGACTAGCGCAGCTCACAATAGTGTGAGCCTCCTTCTCCACTCTACATAACTACTTTGTCAAAAGAGCCCTATTAATCAGATAAATGAGAACTAGGCCCACTCCTCCTTCCCTGTTTTTTGCGAACATACTTCCATAGTCCGTACTCCCCCAGCTCAGTGGTGAGCTGCGGGGAGGACACTGGGTGGGGAGGCAGCCCACCAGGGATCGATCCCTGGTGGGCTGGGTGTAGGGTTGCTGCTTCTGCCACCAGTGTAGAAGCCAACCGGAAAAAAAAAGAAAAAAAAACATATTTCCATCCAATAGGATGTGCCTCTCTAACCTCAGGTCCCTTCCCTTTCCAAAAGAAAGCTGCTCTAATAGATTCAAGTCTTTGACAGACTCCCTTAGGAATCATGAGTATTGAAAGAAAGTATATAGGTAGATTTACAACACCACTTTAGAGAGTAGCCACTTCCCTCCAGCTGAGAGTAGTTTTAACTTCTACCCATCAAGCTTTTCTTCAAATTTCCAGCATTTAATAGAGCTTCCTGACAGGGGAACACCAAGAGACTTAAGAGGGAAATCACCCCAACTAGTACCCATGATTCAAGCAATATTCGTCTTCTTTTCTTCTGGAACCTGCATTCCAACTAAGTCACTCTTGTGAAAATTAACCTTCAACCCTGCAGCAGCTTCAAGAACCTTGAGAAGAAATTTCAGATTCATCACTTTCTCCTCATTGCATCTAGAGAACAGTAAGGTATCATCTACATACTGCAGATGTGTCACAAGCATACCCCACCCACCCACCCACCCCCCCGGGCCCCCCACCCAAGCTTATTCTTCAATACTTCCAATATCTGTAGCTTTATTCCACATCACACTTGAGGCTTGTCCCATCAAGACAAATACGAGTGGGGATTGTGGACCCCCCCTGCTTGAGGCCCCTAGAGCTCCGAAAAGAACCAAATGGTTTGCCATTAACCAAAACTGAAAACATAGCAGTCTTTATACAACTTCTTACCCAGAGAATCCATTTATCATTTAACTCCATTAAGTAGATCACCCTGCAAAGGCAACTCTAGTTTATTATATCATAGGCCTTTTCGAAGTCAACCTTGAAAATCATGCATTCGTTTCTTAATTTCTGGTCATGAAGACACTCATGGGCTGCCATGAAATGAACATATCTTCCATGAATGAAAGCTGATTGGTTATGATCAACTAAGCTCCCAATGAGAGTTTTGAGTCTGCTAGCCAATGCCTTGGTCATAATCTTATCGCTGCAACTCAGCAAACTAATCAGCCTGTACTTATTGATATTTTCTGCATTCTCAACTTTGGGAATGAGCACCAAATGTGTAGAATTAAAAACCTTAATATTCCATGGATTATTCTCAAACTCTTCTACTACAGCCATAATGTCCCCTTTGATAAGCTCCCAGAACTGCTGATAGAATCCCATCAAGAATTCGTCTGGCCCTAGCGACTTGTTGGCATCCATACTGAAAATGGCTGCCTTAATTTCTTCTTCAGAGAAAGCTCTAGTGAGGTCATTAGCTGCATCAGTAGGGAGCTCCTGAAGTAAGTTAGCATCCACTTTTTGCCTCCAAACTTCCTCCTCCCAAGACAACTTCTTCATAATATATGACCACAGCTTTGCCAATGTCCATTTCTTCCACATATTTGCTGCCTACTTTAATATGTTCTGAATCAAAATTTTCCTCTTTTTTATGCTTGCTATTGCATGAAAGTAGGACATATTCTTATCCCCCTCCTTCAGCCATATTTCCTGAGCCCTTTGCTTCCATTTCAGCTCTTTTCTAGAAGCCCATTCATTATAACATCTTTTGGCATCTTCTCACTGTCCTCTTTCTTCACCCATTAACTGATCTTGATCATTCTTCAGTTCCGAATCTTGAATCCTATGCAGGAGTTGTTGCCTGATCTTGGCTGCCTCACCAAAAATTCTGCTGTTCCAAGCTTTCATTTTTTCCAAGACATATTTTACCCAGATTTGTAGAAGCAGATGTACCCTGCGGTGCT
The DNA here is from genome assembly GCA_030544215.1 of Zantedeschia hybrid cultivar. Classification (NCBI taxonomy): domain Eukaryota; kingdom Viridiplantae; phylum Streptophyta; class Magnoliopsida; order Alismatales; family Araceae; genus Zantedeschia; species Zantedeschia hybrid cultivar. The sequence continues at coordinate 70,627,645 of JARZZO010000002.1, forward strand.
CCAGCCGCCATTTTCTAACCAAGTCTAAGAAATATTTATGTCTAGCCCAAGGTCTTTCATATCTAAAGAGCCTAACTTTATTAGGCTTACTAGGATTTGTATCCAACAAAATAGGGATATCTGAAACTGCCCTAGGAAGTCTTCTGGTTGAGAAGAAGCCAAACTTTTGCTGCCATTTTGCATTAACAAAAAATCTGTCCAATTTAGACTTTGCCATCTTATTAGACCATGTGGACTTCAATGATGATAATTCAATGTCAATCAATTCTGAGAGCCTATCCATCTCCCAAACATAGCCATTTCTGCAGTCCAGTTGAATTGATTATATCTCTCCCCTGGATACTTGACGGTGTTGAATCTCCTGCTACACCCCAAGCATCCTTAGCTTGCCCCTTTGCGATTTGCAGTTCATCAAAAAAAGATTATTTCATTGCATCCTCTTGTGGTTCATATACTCTAGTAAATCTCCAGCAAAAATTGTCCTGAAGTAGTTGAAAAAAATCTGCTGAACCAGCGAAGCTCCCAATCCGGGTATCAGTACATTTAAATTGCTTATCATCCCATAAAAGGAGGATGCCTCCCTTACACCCATCAGCAGGTTTAAACACAAAGCCTTCCAACTTTTTACCACCCATTTTGGGTTCAAATTCCATATTGATATCAGCCATCTTAGTTCCTGCAGACACATAAAATCAACCCCTTCTTGGAAAATAATGGCTCTAGCCTGTCCAGTCTTGTGGCGTCCTTTAAGGCCTCTAATATTCCAACTTACAAGCTTCATAATATCTGGATATTTAACCCCCTCTCAGTAGCCTTTCTAGGCCTGAGGCCATCCACCTGAATATTGTTCGGCACAAATGACAATTCCCTTTCCCCAGTTTTGATACCAACTCCATTCCCTTTTTTGCTGATAGCTAGTGTAAGATTAAGATCCGTCTGCACATGGGGACCCCCTATGTTATATATATTCACTTTGAAAGTGGATGGTTCCACAATCCCTTATGTTATATACCAGGTTCAAATGCAGCGGTGATGTGCCCTTGCACTCTTGTCATGGCTTCATTAATTTTTAATTGATTATCCTCTCTGTAAATTCCCATCTTGTCATGGCTTCACTTTTCCCAGGCTTTGTCTGACTTTCTCCCTTCCACACTCCTTCAGTTCCACCTCCAGCTGGAATCTCCCACGAAGGCTGGTAAGTGCTGCCCCGTCCCCCCTTTTCTTGCTTTGATTTTCTTTTCCATTTGGTTTTTGTTTTATGCTTCTATTGAAACTTACCTGTGTGTAAGCTCCTTCCTCTCTATCTCCCCCCCCCCCCCCCCCCCCCCCCCCTCTTATCTGTGTGTGTGTGAGAGAGAGAGAGAGAGAGCACTTCTTTCTTCCGCTACACTTTCATCTCTGGACAATAACCACATCTGGGGAGATCCTAAAGAACACAGGCAGAGATCTTTCATACATAAATGAGGAGCCCAAATGCACAGGGCCACAGGCATCACCACACCCACCCACCCCCAAATTCTGTCTTTTTTGTTCCTTCTCCATCTTTGTAATCTGACAAAGTGCTTCCATCTCTTCCATATGCAGAACATGAAATCACAGAACTTAATGCTTGAGGTTGTTAACTTGTTATCTGACCTGACCCGATGAAGGTCAGGTTACATGGGCCTGGTCGGGTAGGGACATGGTTGGATGGCCTGGGTTAGGTTTGGTGTGTGTCAGATTGAATTTCAGGTTGGGGTTGTGTCACTGGTCGGCTACCACTTGCAGCTCTACCGCATGGCCCTTCGCATGATCAATGCCACATCCTCAATAGCATTATGCAGCCTACCTTTTTTCTGCTAACTTTTTTCTGTTAACTTCAACACCAGTTTTCCTGAATTCACATCCATGTTAGAAACATCAAATTGCTTGGATATAGTTGATCTTGTTGGTAAGTTTTGACTTCTTGTACTGTGTCCAGGAATTTGTGACTGAATGTAATTCATGTCAATTTTCAGTTGTTTAAGCCTTTATGGGTAATTTGATAATAAAATAGGTTCTTGTTGCTTGACATTGATGGCCTCTCCATGCAGCCTGCAGAGCTTCGTTATGGGATTTTATAAGGCTTTTGGTTAGCACATTAGTGAAATTTAGTCTCTTGCTTGCTATTCTGTGAAAACATTTTCATCCCAGTGAAGTTGGCTTTCTAGATCTATTGTTGTAAGATGACATGGTAGTATTTTTTTCTCCAACCAATATCTGCATGCGTACTGCTTCATTTGCAGTTTAATACCTCTGTTATCTAATCTTTTTCATGTGCTTTGTAATCTGTGTGCTTTCTAGGCTGGCCAGGGTTTGGTTGGAGATGATGATGTTACTGCATCTGGAGGTCCTATCTCTGTTTGCTTTGAGTCGTCATACATTATCAACTTGCGTGAACTGGATATCAAGCATGTTAAAGACTTCACATTTGTTCATGGTAAATTACAATGACGACAATGTTTTCATTAAGGAAAAGATATTCAAGTCATTTTTATGATTTGCTGAATGTGCATCAGAATAGGTTGCCAGGGCAATATGGGATGTGTTCAATTTTGCCTTGTCTGTTACTAGTCTCTGTTTGCTGTTCTACCAGGAAAAGAACCATCCATGTTCAAATTGCTCATTATTATTTGGTTGATCATTTTGACATAATTTCAAATTTGTCTTTTGATCAAAGAAAGGTTTGCCGTATTGCTGATCTGTACTGGTCCATATCTTCTCAGATGCGGTACGATATAGATTCGACTCAGTCTGACTGGCATGAGTCACATGAGTCAGGCCAATGAATTTGTTGAAAGTAACAAGTTTAAACCACATTTTAGAGTAACATACTATATTAATTGATGTAAATGTGAAATTTTACTTATCAAATGAGTAAAACTTAACCTAAAACAACTTATTATGTATGTATGAGCTGGCACAATGCAGTCTGACGTGGTATGTGCTAGTGGATCGGACTCGCCTAGATACAAGTTAACTCATACCAGTCGGCATGATCCGGTATGATACGACAAATCATGGATCAAAGTAAATGTAAGAGGTAAGGAATGATATACTAGCTGAGTTCATTATGTTTTTTTCCTTGCAACTGGATGGTGAAGATTTGAACAAGCTCAGTCAAGTTGGGAACAAGATATCGAACCTTGCTTTTTCAAAAATCTCGTGAATTTATTTTTCATCAAATTTTTATCAGTCTTGTATTGTGCTTGAACTTGGCTCTGAATGAGGAGAACCAAGCTTAGATATGTTCAAGCTTGAGTCAAGCACTATTTCTTTATGTGGATGGCACCAAAGTTCAGTTGTACATAGATGAGAAGCCATTCCCCATCATCATTTGCACTAAACAAGCATGGAGCTTGAGCACTACAGATGAGAATACATCTATTGACTCACCAAACCTGGTAATGGATCTCCTCACGGTTCAACATCTCCTCTTTGCCACCTTAGGACCCACAGCCGAAAGTGCCAGTTATAGTCCTTATGGAATTGCTTCTACCCCCAAAAGGAACCAGCACACCAACTAAGCATGTATGCGCACATAAATGTCTTGCCCCTATCCAGTTGTCCTAACCAAGTCTCCTAGAGTCTGGAGAGAGGGACATTAATAAGGCTATATTAACAGATTGCATGTGGTTTATCCAAAGGCATCACCAGTGGTAGTTAATCAAGCCAATTCAATCATCAGATGGATTGATGTAATTAACACCATAGTTGACCGACTCGTTGGATTGTACCAACTCGAATTCTCCCAGATACAAGTCATATAGATCTTGGCCCGTCTCAGATCTTCCCAGATACGATCAGACTTGTATGAGTCGGACTAGGTCGGTGAACCATGATTAACACTGACCGAGGTTGGTAAGGAGAGGTCAAATTTTTGGATCCACACACTTGATTCAAAATTTTTAGTTTTGTGAAGACCTACTCAAACTTATTGGAATTTATAAAAAGCAACTTAAAATAAATTAAAAACAAACAACCGGCATGAGGGTGCTCTCCCTTACGTCTCCCACAGCATGGTAGGCAAGGATGGTAGTACCAATATCGAAGAGTACCGATACCGATACGTATTGGTATCAGTATCGGCCGGTACCGGCCAATAAAAAAGATAAAAATTATAAAAATAACTACGAAGACTGGTACCGGTAACCCCCAGTATCGGTACCGGTCTCAGCCGATACCGATACGTACCAGCCGATACGTATCGGTATTGGCCGATACTGTCAACCATGATGGTAGGAGTATTTTGGTAATCTCCACGAAGGGGAATTTCCACAATTCTGATTCCGCCTAATTTTTAATCTACTTCTCACGGTGCACCTGATAAACTACTTATGAAAAGGGTTGTCCATGGTTAGAAGCAGGTTGTGGCATAAAAATAAGAAGGCTGGTGGTGCTAGCCAAGCATTTGTCTACCTGATGCATATCTTATTTTATCATTATGCTTTTTTTGAAAAAAAGTTGTGGTATGTACCATACATTTGATTAAGGAAATAGAAGTAGTACATCCAAAGTCGAAGGGAGGAGAGATTCCTCACCTTCAAAAGAAATAAAAACTACATCATTGGTAAAGAAATGAAAGAGACTTCTTACAAATCTTGAATAGCCCTTGACCAATTATCCACAGAAATACCAAGAATAAATCTGCCCCAATGATTGATTAAACTTGCTGCTTGGAAGCAAATGTTCTCAACATAAATTTTGCTTCCTCTGAAAATGTAGTCATTCCTATGCCTCCATATGCTCCACTAGACTGCGTGTGGAATCAAAAGGATCAACTTAAGTGGAGTATTTTTTTGAAAGTGGATAGTACCACAATTGTATAAATGAAAAAATGTTACAAAAGGAGTTGTAAGAATTCCTACCCAACAAAAGCCCCCAAAATACACAAAAGGACGCCAAGACGGTGTAATCCAACCCCCAGCATGCCCTAAACCAAAAACAGCCAAAAGAAGTGGGAGGTTCTAGCTACCTAGACAGGCCAAAAGAGAGGAGGAATGGGCCTGAGCACAACATAAAAGCTTGCTCCATTCCAAGACTAGCAAAAGATAAAAGAGACAATGCTTTCCAAAAACTTAAACTCCTTCTTAAAGATCCTTGCATTACACGTTCACCCCAAATGGACCATAAGGTGGCATGGAGGACGAGCCACCAAACTCTCCTATCGTCTCTATCTGCCCATTTCCTTCTCCATCCTCTAAGTAGGCCAGGAATTGAGTCTGGAAATTGATGCACACAGTTCAATTCTGGAGAAAGAACTACTAAATACGCTTGGACAATTGGCATCCAAGGAAGAGATGCTGTAAAGATTCATCTGCCTGTCCACAAAGTGAACACATGCCATTAATGCACTCGTAACTTCCAAGAGATTATCACAAGTCGGTAACCTGCCGCGCACAATACGCCACATCAAACCCTGGACTTTCATAGGGCTTCTAATCCTCCAGTGATTAGTCCTTGGATGTTATTTTCTCCTGATGAATTAAGAAGGCATTGGTAAATTTAAATAGCGCTAGAAGGATGCTCCAGAAAGTTTAACGGTCATGATTCAGTTAAGTCCTCGGGTGGCAGGTTGGAAAGTGGAAGAGAATTATTTCCGAACAGAGGAAGGAGGCTCTCATTGGAGGAGGAGACCGGCAGGTGATGCGGTACTGTCGGGCAAGGAAGATGAACAGGCTCAGGCCTACTCGGTCCTATCGGGTAAGTCCTCGGGTCTCAAAGGAAACATTGTATTGGGTAAGTCAGTCGGGTCTTCAACAGGGGTCGTATCGGGCAAGTCTCAACCGCTTACGACCCATTCAGACCTTTCTTCCTTACCCGATGCCATTCGTTTTGGTTCTCTGTTTGGTAGACATGACCGAGAGCCGGCTTCTCTGAGGATTGCGGCACGGATTCCTTCCTTCCCCTCCTTTTCCACTTCGGCTGGAGGTTTCCTATTGAAACGGAAGAAGTGGTTGGGTGTAATAGCTTATCTTTACAGCTTGTTTCGGCTGGTACTGCGGGTTACGGGGGATCTGTGATTGGTCAGAGTCAGAGGAATACTTTTTCAGGGACCTTAGAATATATGACAAAAGACATTGAGCAGGATCAACAAAAGAATATTGGGTTGGCACTGACAGAGTTTGGTCAAGACAATATGCCGGTACATTCACAGCCCTACAATATACAGTGGCAGGGTCAAAATAAGGTTGCTGAAGATGGAAAGGCATTTATTGTGGTAGGAGTAGATCCCTCAGATGATTGTTTACCCCTTGCTGTCATAAATCTTGGGGAAAACTTGGAGTGGTCTGATGATATTATAAAAATCATTGGTGGCTTGGTTGGTATATCTTTTTCTGGCAAAGAAGAAGTGGTCAGGACATTCCTGAGAAAGATCCGAAGGGATTTGAACCATTCTATTAGATCGAGTATAAGAGGAAATGGCAGTGGAGTGAAGATTGGTAGTAGGGAATTGACATTCCTTCAAAGTAATGTGCAGCTTGAAGGTCTTAGGCCTAGGAAAGGCTGTGAAAAGGGTAAGAGTGCTTATTATCTATGAACATAGTCAGTTGGAATGTTAGAGGTCTGAACGGAAATGTGAAAGGCAGGGAAGTCAGAACAATGATACAAATTAACAAGGTTCAGGTTGTGTTTGCAAGAAACAAAGGGTGCATAGAAAGATGAAGAACTTATTAAAAGAATAGGAGCTAACAGACTAAAAGGGTGGGCAGCAAAATCAGCTGATGGTCTGCGTGGGGGAATTATGATACTATGGGATCAAGATGTGCTTCAGTGATGCAATACTAGAGTGGGGGCGTATTGTATCTCCATTGATTTCAAGTTAATAAGCAACAATATCTTTTGGACATTCACAGGTGTGTATGGCCCTCGGGATATGCAAGCAAAAAAGGATTTCTTTAATGAATTAAGGGATATGCAGTATATAAGTGCAGAGGCATGGTGTTTGGGAGGGGACTTTAATGCTGTAAGGTTCCCAGGAGAAACAGAGAATCAGCTGGTTTGGACTTCTGAGATGGACTTCTTTGGAGATTGGGTGAATGCTTGCAGCCTTATTGAAGTGGATTCCATAGCAGTGCCCTATACTTGGTCTAATGCTAGGATTAAGTCAAAAATTGATGGAATTTTCATTACTCCACAGTGGCAGCAGAAGTTTAGCAGTTTTTCATTGAAAGGGTTCCCTGGAGTTCTTTCGGATCATACTCCTCTATTGCTTTCTGTTGGAGAGAATAGAAGGAGTAAATATAAAATGTTTAGATTTGAACTGGCTTGGTTGAAGCATGAAGATTTTTTTGATCTAGTCTCTACATGGTGGAAGGAAGCCTCTCTTCATTCAAATGCTTGTTATAGTTTGGCTTCTAAACTTAAATGGCTGAAAAAGAAACTGAATAAATGGAGTGAGAATACCTTTGGAGCCGCAGCTAGGGTCCGGAAAGATTTGCTCAAGGAGATTGAAGGTTTTCAAGCCAAATATGATCAAGACTTGTTAACTAAAGAAGAAATCCAACTATGGGAATATAAAAAACAACAATATCTTGATTGGTTCCTAAGAGAAGAAATCAAGTGGAAGCAGAGAGCAAATGAACTTTGGTTAAAGGAGGGAGATAAAAATACTTCATATTTCTATGCGATAGCTAGTGGAAAAAAGAGGAGAATTTTGATGGAATCCTTGAATGTTGACAATCATACTATATATGAGGAACAAGAGAAGGGATCAGCCGCAATTAATTTTTTTGAGAAGTTGTTTAAGGAAGAGGAGGTGTGGAGACCATGGATCAGTTCTAACATGTTCAAGCAAATCTCAGAATAGGAGGCAAACAACCTGATTAGACCATTCTTTGAGGCGGGAAATTAAGGTTGCAGTTTTCAGTATGGATGTTCATAAATCTCCGGGACCGAATGAGTTCTCTGTAGGGTTCTATCAACATTTTTGGAAAGTTATTAAGGTAGATATTATGGTAGCTGTAAAAGAATTTGAAAGGAGGCCTTGGAAGATTAAATATCTTAATTCTACATTCATAGTCCTTATTCCTAAGAAGGATAGTGCAGAAGGGTTAGGGGACTTCATGCCTATTAGTTTACTTAATGGTAGCTACAAGATCATTACAAAAGCATTGGCAACAAGACTCAAGCAAGTGATCAACAATGTGATAGACTCCAATCAAGTAGCTTTCATTTAGGGTAGATCATTCTTGATAATTTTATGGCTGCATATGAATGTATTCATGATCAAAGGAGTAGGAAAAAAGAGTGTGTTGTATGTAAGATTGATTTTGAAAAGGCATATGACAGAATAAATTGGAATTGTTTGTTAAGAGTTATGCAGTTGATGGCATGGAATTCTGGCACGGATCGGGAGGCCGGATTGGGACCCACCGATCCCGATCCGAATCAGAATCAGATCGGCCAGAATCGGCTGAAATTGGCCAGGATCGGCGGATTTCGGTAGGATTGGGACATGTCAATCCCGATTCTGCATTCCATGGCTGATGGGGTTTAAAAGGAAATGGACAGAATGGATATCAAGTTGCATTGAGACAACTAAATTCTCCATTTTAATCAATGGAGTCCCATTTGGCTACTTTGGAAGCTCGAGAGGGCTTAGGCAAGTTGATCTTTTATCACCTCTTCTCTTCATAATGGTGGGACAGGTTATGAGTGCTATGTGGAATAAAGTAAGGGATTGTCACATTATTTAGGGTATCAAAGTTAGAAGGATGGAAGAGGAGGTTACTTACCTTCAATATGTTAATGACACAATTTTATTTTCATCTACAAAGGAAGAAAAGATGGTTAATTTGAAGATTTTGTTGAAGATTCTTGAAGCAGTAATTGGACTTAAAATCAATTTCTCAAAAAGTGAAATGGTGTGTATTAATGTTCTAGAGGATAAGAAGGCTGTTTTATCAAATCTGATCAATGTGCAGTCAGTTTCTTTCCCTATTACATATTTGGGACTACCTCTATCTGACAGGAAGCTAAATAGTTCTGATTGGAATCCTTTGATCAAAAAATTTGAGTTTAAATTTCAAGGATGGAAAGGAATGCTTCTTTCAGCAAGGGGGAGATGGATTTTGTCTAAATCAGTGCTCTCTAGTTTGGCTATATATTATTTATCCATTTTTGCTGTTCCTAAGATGGTATGTAAGAAATTGGAGCCAATTAGATCAGTTTTCTTTTGAAAAGATAAAAATCCGGAAGTAAAGGGAGGACATCACATAGGATGGAAATTTGTGTGCAGAAGTACAGAGGAAAAGGGAGTAGGTCTAACACCAATACAAAACATGAATAAAGCTCTTTTGGTTAAATGGATGTGAAGGGTAGAAAGGGAAGACCAGTCTATATGGGCAAGAATTATCAGAAGTAAATACTTTTTCTCATAATGATTTATGGATTATAAGTTTTCAGCTCAGTGGTACAGTTTCAAATGTCTGGAAGAATATTTTTACAAAATCTGGATCTTTACAATTGTTCTACTTGCATAAATGTGGGAAATGACCGAACTGCAAAATTCTGGGATGCATGGAAGGAGGGAAGAGCTCTTAAGGGTAGATTTCCTAATCTGTACAGCATTTCAGTGGATAGGAACTCTAGTATCAGTGATGTCCGAACTTCTTCACCTCAAGGAATGGTTTGGGACTCCAGATTCTATAGAAATTTTCATTATGAAGAAGAGAGGGAGTTTCTTCAAGTCAACTTGTTGCTTCATAACTTCCAAGGGATGAATGAGAGGGAAGATGTCAAAAGCTGGAGATGGGATCTAGGAGGAAAGTTTCTGTCAGTTCTGCAACTAGGGTTCTGAACTCAGGAGGGGTCGATGTCAGCTGGGTTTCTCAGGTATGGAATAAATCTCTTCCCATCAAGATTAGAATTTTTATGTGAAAAATAGTTTGAGGCAAATTACCTACGGGGGATAAGCTCATGTTCTTAAGCCCAGACAAAAGAATATGTTCATTTTGTGGGATGTTTGTAGAGACTGGATCATTGTTTTATTAATTGTGGTATTGTGGATGCTATTTGGAAGGCGTTTTTCATAATCTTAGGCAGTACTCCAGGCTGTTTCAATTCAGTGGGCAGCCTTGTTGCAAATTGGAATTAGATGTGTCCTTATCATCAGGAAATATGCTTGTGAGAATCTCTTCTGTTAGCAATGTTATAGGCCATTTGGAGGGAGAAGAACTTCAGAATATTCAGCAACCAGTTCTCTTGCCCAGTAGGGATTATTGGAAACTGTATTTACTTCATACAAGAATGGTTTATAGAAGATTTGGGGACATGATTTTAGAGTTTGCAATTCTATAAAAAATTGTTCAGTGGAAAACTGTCTTTCTTTGAGGGTTTTGATGTGAGTTGTATTGCGTCTTTTTTTTTTTTTTGGGGGGGGGGGTATGTGTTTTTTGAGGTTCTTGTAATGTCTACTTCTTGGTAGACAATTACTGTGTTTCTTTTTCTTCTGCCCCTGTACTCTTTTTCTGTTAATTTCAATGAATGAATGTGGCTTTTTGCTGCCTTCAAAATAAAAATAAAAATGATTCAGTTACTTCCAAATAACTGAAACTGGTAGATGTCTCAGCAATAGTTATGATTAAATTAACTCATAAAGAAAATGGAAATATTAAATTCATGATTTATATGTTTATTTTGTTCAAACTTTGAATAAATATGTTTGGATTCTATCCTTGCATGCATGTTTCCATGACTGCTATTCCCTGCACTATCAATAGTGTTTTGCTTTTGGTTGTTTCCTTGTGTTTGTGATTTGAAGGACATACGACTACACTGATTATGATGGCCCATTATTTATGGTTTTTATTTAATGATTTAAAATATTTGAATTTATGATGGGAGATTGATTACGATAATTCTAACACTAATGATTCATTGCATGCTTATACCTTATATTCCAAACTTTCACCATTTTTTTGTTGTGTTGTTAGGCATAGTGGTAGTCAAATTCCATTTCATCCTTGTGTTCTAATGTTCATTCCATACTTAAATTCTTTATCTCATATTTTCACAGTGGAAACAGCCTTTTCCCAGAAGCAAGGTTTAGCCTGTATACAATTGACCCGTAGATTGTGCAGTGGCAGGAGCCTCATGGCTTGGGCCTGCCCTGTTTCCTCCTATGTTTTCACATTGATTTTCATGTCATAGTTACGGTCAAAAGTCATGTCAAACTCGGGTATCTTATTCCCATTGCCTGTCCACTTGAATATCTTGATAACATAGTTGTTAAGGTGATTGGGCAACCCAAGGCGTACTTGGGGTCCTTGAACGCCCAAGTGCTTGGCGCTTGCCTACGTGGCGGCCCCTAGGTGGCACCTTCACAATCAAGGTTGGGGGAGGGGGTTGTGAGGAAGGCACTCACAAACAAAGAGATAAATGCTTGAAGGGAAGGGATAAGAAAGGACATGTATACAAGAAACCCAAGAAGCATGAGAGGATGCTAATGGCCACAAGGGGTTCCAAGTTCATCGATGTGGGCAAGTGGGGCTTGTTACCCGTATCATGGCCATCATAGTGAGAGGAGAACATATAGGAGTGCTTCATTATTGATGTCAAGATTTGTTCACCAAGGAGGGATGATTTCAAAGATGATGGGGAAGATTACAAAATAAGGAAGACAATTTGAAGGGGTATCAAAATCCAAAAACCAGAACCAAGTCATCCACACAACCCTATTATATTAGGATTGGGTCCCAATGGACCCAATTTGATTGGCCCTAGGATGCTAGCTTAGGTCTCCTAGGTGCACCTAAACATCACCTAGGAATGCTTTTTGCAGGCCCAATAAGGCGTTCGACTGCCTAGGGCTTGAAAAAGGCCTTGTCCCCTAGCTGGTGCGTAGGCATTGCCTAGGCATAAGCCTTGGCAACTATATGCTTAATAACTACACATCAAGCTGCCTTTTGAGGTGAAGGCTTGTTTTTTTTAGTACAGTGTTTGTAAAGATACTTGGCTTCTACTGGTATATACTTGTATTTGTAGCCAAGTAAAACTCTTGGTCCTGCCACTTTATTTGTGTTTGTCCGTGCTCTTGGTTCTTAAAATTTTTTTGACACACATTACTGGGATTTTCAAAAATTTACTTTTCTTTTTGAATGTCTGTTCCATTTACTGATGAGATGTCAGCCCTATTGTATTATGACTGCTATTGGATGTTAGAGGGGTTTTGCACAACTAGGTATACATCAATTTCTGTTAAATTTCTTATTTCTTGTTTCATTGTGAGGTTGGTTGGTTTGTCTACGATTGGTAACTTTTTGGTTTCTCAGAGCTTTTATCCGTTTTCTTTGAACAGGTTACATTGAGCCAGTTCTGGTGATACTACATGAAAGGGAGCTTACATGGGCAGGGCGTGTCTCATGGAAGCACCACACATGCATGTTATCTGCATTTAGCATCAGCACAACTTTAAAACAGCATCCCCTTATTTGGTCTGCTGCTGTAAGTTATTGACTTCAGAACTTCTAAAAAAAGGAAAAAAGCTATACACGGTGTTTCATTATGATTGTGTTGTTGGAAAGTAGCTTCTATATAGCTTCTATAATTGTGTGTGGTGCCTTTTCCAAAATGGCATGCCAGGTTGATACCAAGCAACATGCTTTTACGGAGCTCATAGGTTGGAAGGAAATTCCTCGATCTCCTTTTCATTTTTGCTGCAGATGGTTGATTAAGTTTTCTTTGTGATGTGTGTTTGGCAATGGTGTTAACGAAACATGTTTGTTTAGACCAGAATTGGGCAAGACCAATCCAGTTCAGCTGGATTCGGGGATTCACCAGTTGGTTGCATATTAAAATGATTAAAAATGGTACAATCAGCTTTAAACCAGCCTGAACTTGTCTCGAGTCGGACCTGAACTGGCCGAAGCATGGACTTCACCCTTTCATGCAAATGGGATTTTGGAGCCTTACTATTGCGATGACCCATGACATGACATCTACTCAGGATAGCCATTTCTTGGTGAGATGTTATGGGAGATTTCCTATGTCTCAAGAGAAACTCATTGAGCACCATTATTTGTTAAACGTACCATGGATTCATGAAGACAAAGAAAAGGTGTACATGTCTTACAAGCAAAAAGTTGTATACTTTCCCCCCAATAAAGATTGCTCCATTTATAAAAAAAGGTCTTCTCTCCCCCTTTACAGTAGTGTTCCCCCTTTGTCCTCTTTACAAACGTGTCGCGCTTTTTATGTGTTCAAGTTATGAAAGTCCACAAACCAAAAGTAGTCTAGATAACTAAGCACAAAGATTACAAAATAAACTTGGGGTTTGGGAGAGCACCCCTCCCAGAAACCATAGCCGACTGCTCATACTATCAGAGATGGAAGTTGCCAGTTGATCCTTTGTTTTGCTGTTGCTATTGAAAATGTTGAGCCTAGAGGGTGATTCGAGTTATATGGAATAAGGCATTGACGCCAATGGGCTTCTTATTCAATTATTTCAGCATTTTGAGGATATCATGAAGGATGACTTACTTGCTGCTATTCATGAAGCTTTGCAGAACCAGGACCGAAATCGGAACCGGCCAGGGCCGGTCCCGTTTCAAACCAGGAACATGGAATGCAGAATTGGCCGTTCTGGATCAGAATTGGCTGATCTGGATCGGGATCAGCACTAGTCGATCTGATTATAGGGGTAAAATATCCAAAAACAAAAATAAAAAGAAAACGGGCCGGAATGGCCTAGGTCACTCAGGTTGGGTTGGAATCGGCTGAATTGCCCGATCTCGATCCAATTGGATAGGGATTAGAATCAGCTGATCCTGGAACTCGCCCATTTTTTCTGATTTCATTTTCATTTTAGCTATTGCTTATTTTTTTAATTCTTTTCTTAGATTGGCCCGACTTGGTCGATCTGGATTAGATCGAATTGGGATTGGAATCGGCCGATCTTGTAACCCGATCCGATCCGCTGATCCATGATTGGGATGGAACTGGCAGAACTGGCCAAAACTGCCTAGTTCAAATCGGATCGGGAACCACCAGTTCCGATCCGGTTCTGGCTGTTCCAGGTTGGACTGGCCGATTCTGTAAAGCATGACAGGAATGGGTCCACCAGCGGGTTGAGCAGGATTGTTTTGGTTCTTGTTTTGAAGAAAGAACGTACTGATTGCTTAAAGGTCTTTGAACTGATTAGCTTGTTGAACGGTGCTTATATGATCATCACCAAAATGCTTGCTGCCAGGTTGAAGGTTGTGATAGACATGCTAGCCAGTTGGGATCAGAGTGCTTCATTGTGGGGGACAAATTTGACCAAACATTTAGGTGTACCAGGAGTGCATTCAAGCTATGAAGCTCCTATGTATTGTCTGTAGTAGGTTATGTCAGCAGGCTGAAGCTGCAGGGTGGAGTAAATGTGCGACAGTCATTAGTACACCCGTAACTGTTTCTCAGATGCAGAATGCAGATGATACTCTAATTTTCATGAAAGGTGGGGTCGAACAAGTCAGGAATCTCCTTTTCGTTTTGAAAAACTTTGAATATGCATCAGGCTGAAAATTAATTTTGGAAAAAAGTTCTCGTGGGAATCAATGTGGACAAAGATATTGTTATTGAATGTGCCAAAATTTTAAGGTGGAGCAACTCCCTATTGTATATCTGATGCTGACAATGAAGATGTGGAACACTTGTTTATTAAATATCCAATCAGCAAGGAAGTTTGGTTCAGTTTTGGCAAATTACTCAACTTTCAGACAGCTTTCAACAGTATGCAGGACATGTGGGATTGTTTCACTAAGATGAAGAATACTGTTGGAACTGCAACTGGCGGAGAATTCTTCAAATTTTGCTGCATGCTATATGTTGGAGTATTTGGAAGGAAAGGAATGCTGTTGTCTTTCGGGGAAGTAAACTATACATTGAAAATATAGCTTTGCCCTTCGCTTACATTTCTTTCCTTTACAATTGGAGTGGGCATATACTCGGCATGTCTGCTGAGGATTGGGCTAAAGAACTTGCTTAATTGATTTTATTCTGTTTTGTATGATAGGTACCTCACCTATCTTGCTTTGATTGTACTACCTCTTTTTATACATCAATAAAATTGATGGTGCATTCCACATTTCTTTCGAGAAAAGTTCTTTTCAGGGGATTGTGAGGTGCACACCTCCTTGGTGTCTTTTGTATAGGGGGGATTTTTTGGGGAAAAATTATTTTACTTCTACATTTGTACACTTCTTCTTTCATTTATGTGGTACCATCCAACTTAAAAAAATAATTCCAAAAACTCTTCAAGTTCATGATCCTTCATACCCCCACGAACAATGATATTCCATTGTGCAGCCCACCCCCTCACCCCCCCCCTCTGCTATAAAGAAAATATGATGGAGTCTGTCCTTGAGTATAGAATCTCCTGTTCATGTATCATGCTAGAACTATGTATCTTGACCCATGGAATGCAGAATTAGCCGATTCGGATCGGGATCGGCAGGTTCCGATTTGGCCAGAATCGGCCGATCCTAGCCAATTCTGGCCAATTTCAGCCGATACGGCCGATCCGATCCCGGTCGGTGAGTCCCGATCCGGCCTCCTCATCCGTGCCGGAATTCCATGTCTTGACCATTGCCTATATGGACCATGATATATTTTTGTACCTATTTTGATGATTGTAAAATTCCCTCCTAGATGGGGGAACTAGCTGCTTGATTTCTGCTTTGTAGATAAAAAAATCCCGCAATTGGCATAGCATCTGGCCCTCATAAGTCTCTTCCACATCCGTATATCTTGGGACATAATTCCCCAAAACCACTTGCTCAACAAAGCAAGGTTCAAAGATATTAAATTCTTCTCTTCCACATCCGTACATCTTAGGACATAATTCCCCAAAACCACTTGCCCAACAAAGCAAGGTTCAAAGATATTAAATTCTTAACACCCAAACCTCTCCTCCCTGAATGGTCGGCAAACGTTGTTCCAGTTCACCAAAGGGATGCTCTTAGAACCTTCACTGTTTCCTCCCCATAAGAAAACTCTTCGAATTCGATCCAGTTTTTTGAGAACAGCCTTCGGCATCACAAAGACTAAAACATAACATATAGGAATGGATAACAAGACTAAGTTCACCAGTGTAACTCTACCTCTGAAACTCAGATCTCGTGCCTTCCACAAAGACAATTCCTTTGTCATTCCTGGAGATCAACGGCTCCCAAATCACCCTTCTTGCTGGCTTTAAAATGAAAATCTCGTTCTGAACACCAGCCACATAAAGCTCCTCACTTTTAATGGTGACTTCACCTTCCAGATTACATCAAAGTGTTCAAAGGAATTTTGGTTACCCTCCAACAATTTGTAAAATGACTTCACAGAAAAAATTCCTTTATTCTCACCCCACACATATTGATCCTGCACACTCAGGTTCATATTTGTAACGGATAGTGTATGCAGCAAAGAGTGATACTCTTTTTTTTATTTTTTTATTTTAAAGTCCTCTCCTTAGTTGAATGCATGGATGGCAGTACCGGCCGATACCGGTACGTACCGGCCGGTACGTACCGGTATCGGCCGGCACCGGTACCGTGGGTACCGACCGGTACCGGACTGGTTTTGGGCCGATACCGGCCGGTACCGGACCGGTACGTACCGGTACCGGTACCCACCGATACCGGTACCGGTACCGGTACTGCCATCCTTGGTTGAATGTGCCACTGAACACTGCCATTAATCACAGAATAAGCCTCCTTGATGTGAATAAATTTACAGCAGGCCAGCTGAAATATCCTGGGATATTTTTCCACTGCCATCCTTGGTTGAATGTGCCACTGAACACTGCCATTAATCACAGAATAAGCCTCCTTGATGTGAATAAATTTACAGCAGGCCAGCTGAAATATCCTGGGATATTTTTCCTGGAGTGTTGTGTCCCCTATCCATCTCTCTAGCCAGAACATAGTGTGTTCTCCATTGCCCACTTTGATTCTGATGTATTTCTCAAAAGCACCTCCTGCTTTAAGGATATCTTTCCATATAGGTGACAACCAGGTGACATTTTCTAGCTGTAAATATAATCGAGATGAAGCTTTGTAACGTTTCAGCCTTATAATCCTCTTCCGGAGTGATTTTTCCTCTGAAATCAACTCCCAAATCACTGTTGTCGGACCATAAACCCCTGTGAACATCCATTTATTTGAATTACCACCCTTAATGAATAGAATAGAAACAAAGTGTTCATCCACACTCAGAAACTGTCCCTTCCTAACGAAAGAGTCCCATGCCACAAGAATTCCTCCGACTTTCCCTCAGCTCTTTTGAAAGAACCGTAACAGCCTTAACCAGATTCTCCTGCATAGCTGCTATTTTTGTTTCCTGAATACAACCGATCTCAACTTTTTTACTCTTGATAACATCACAAACAGCAAGCTGTTTTATCTTGTTATTCAAACCTCTAATATTCCAAGACATCAAGATCATGTTTGAACCTGTTCATCAACCTGTCTAATGGGAGTGACTGTATCTTTCTGAGAGTCTCTAATAAGAGTCAACAACTCTCTCTTCCCTTTGGTTTTTTGCTTCGATGTTACTGTATGCCTTGCACATGTTTTTCTGAACTGGCCCACCTTCCCTTCCAGATGAACTCCCAGTCCCGCGGCCTTTTCAATAATTTCCTGATTTTCCATATCATCCAGAAAGGAAACTGGCACCGCCATAGTATCACAGACTGTTACCATTCCTTCTGTATTGCCTTGCCTCGTTTTCCCCGCCTGGGCGAGACAGTCAATGTCGATCCGAGAATGGGAAAGAGGAGGACGGGATATGGAAGGGGGATCTACTGAGTTGAATGTTAGCTTTACCAAAGGAAACTGGCACCGCCATAGTATCTCAGACTGTTACCATTCCTTCTGTATTGCCTTGCCTCGTTTTCCCCGCCTGGGCGTGACAGTCAATGTCGATCCGAGAATGGGAAAGAGGAGGACGGGATATGGAAGGGGGATCTACTGAGTTGAATGTTAGCTTTACCTGGGCCATTCGAGGACAGCTGTGGAGAAAGATTCTTTTCCTCCGAAACTGGATCATTCAACGGCCTTTCGCCACCTTGGCCCTCCAAGGCAAGAGGATTTCTCGCCGAGGATGACGAAACCTCCGTAGCAAATGCCGGATGAGTGGGATCTCCAACACCTTGATCCTCCAAGGCAGGAGGATCTATTCCATAGCAGACTCCGTATTAGTTGGATCTCCTACCATATTTGCTGGGGTTGCTGTTACCCTCGCCTACTCATCGGCAGTAGGATCACCGCCCTGGTTGGAGAGCGTTCTTTCCTTGTTTGCGCGCCGGTACACTTTCGAAAACCTACCCCTTTCTTCCTTCTCAATCCCATACCAAGCCTATCAACAACTTGTGAAATGAGGGTTGATATAGTTTCTCTCCATAAATTATCTGCCAAATTTCCTCTCTTGCCCCTGACGACTCCTTCTTCCTCTATATGTTTAATGGGACCAGAATTGTCACAAAGCTTGCCTTCTGTTATCATCACACCTTGCGAACTGGAGCATATGTGGTCAACTGGTTCCACGCGACCAATCCCGTCCTTATGTGGGATTGTGAGTTCCATATGCACCGATTCTGGACGAGTCAACTCACCCGGAATCGTCGTCTTCTTCCTCTCGCATGTAGCCCCATCCGCCCTAGCTGCTCTGTACCTCCTATACTCCTGCACCACTTCAGCGTGAGGCCACCCTTCTTCAACATTAGATCTACTGCGATCATCAAGCTGATCATTAGATTCTTCAACTAAAGTAGAAGACCATCACATTTTGATCTTATCTGGCACTACATCATCATCATCCATTTCACCTAAACTTCTTGCATAGCCCAAAAACTTCCATGAACCAGTATCCTCACAAACTCTTCTTAGAACACCGAAGGAAGACACAATAATATCGAACACTTCTGAATCCCATAAGACGAAGGGTAACCCTTCAATTTTAAACCAAACCAATCTCTGTGTTTTGGCTTTCTTCATACCATATTCCGGTACCCACGGCGACCACTTCATCTTCCCATTGCACTCCAGCAAAGCTTGTCTAATCTTCCGTGAAGGTGGCCATAGAATAAGTGAATCTTCCTTGACATCTTCCAATATTTAACTTCCGGCCATTCCAGCTGCAGAGATTTAAGAATAACATCCATATCTGCTCCCCCTCTAGATTGTGCACCGATTAAACAACTTCTTAATGCATCCAGGTTTTGCGAAAGGCATAGAACAATGGCACATCTACACTTGGACCCTTCAATTGACAAGGTACCCTCTCATCACAGTCTTCACCATGCTTCTCTCTGGATTCTAACTGTTCCACACAGGAGTAGCTGCGATGCTCAACTCTGCTGCATTTCCAACGAACGACTCCATTCCTGCAGTCTTGAACTAGATGTTCTGGTGAAAAACATCTAAAACATCTTCTGTTCAAACCTGAGGCTCCAAACTTTGTCTTCCGCCCCCCTCTTCCCTCAAAAGCTCTCCCCACATCCTTCTCTCTGTCGCTAAATCTGCTCCTATCTGCGTTCCCTGAAATCTTCCGCCACGCTCCGTACCTCTATGTTTCTCTTCCACCCTGTCTGCCATCTCCTGCTCGTTGCCATCCTAGTCGACTCTTGCTCCCGTCTCTACCCTCCGCCATCACCCCAGAATGATGTGTCGCAGGTTTACAACCTATCCCCGGTTCGAGTCCGGGCGACCAAAAAAAAAAAAAAAACCCTATCCCCTGAAAAGAACTAACAAGGAGGATTTATAGGTATGCTTGTTATACAAAAAGGAGGCCCCCTTCCTCACTCTCTCCCTTACAAAATGAGCAACCTTATCTGCGAGCAAGGCTTCTTTTGAAAAATCCTTCTATTCCTTTCACCCCATAGAGCCTAAAAGGTGGTGTGGAGGATCAGCCACCACATTTGAATTTCATCCTTGTGCACCCTGCGCATAGCCCATTTGCAAAAAAGCTCCTCCATCGAGTTAGCAATGCAACATATGTTGGCGAATTGTAGCAAAGAATAGCTGCCACACCTCCAGAGCGAATGAGCAACCTACAAATAAGTGATCCGCTGTTTCCTCTTCATTGCCAAAGACAGCACGTAGTCAAAATATCATCCATAAATTTGGCGGCTTACCAAAAGTGGGTAGCCTGCCAACGGAGATCCTCCACATGATCACCTGAACCTTCAGTGGGCTCTTGGTAGACCAAACAAGCCTATCGAAAGGAAAGCAGTGTTTTCCCATCAGCAATGACGGAGTAAACGGATCTCACTAAAAAGAGGCCGATAGCCTGCCGCTTCCAGGTCCAACCATCCTGTTTGGCAGGATCCAAGCAAACATCATAAAGGAGAAGAAGTAGATCATGAAGGTCCCCAATCTCCTCATCTCCGAGTGGTCTCCTGAAACCGGGACACCATCCTCCCTAGCCTGAGCCGCATGAGTTTTTGGAATATTCTTAAATCTTCTGTCTAAGGTTCAAGTCATTGACAATCAGAGAGATGAAGCTGTATGGGAGAAGAACAATGGTATTTACTCGGTTAATCACTTTATACTTTGATAGAAGGGGATTTACTTCCTTACCTTCATTTAATGAGGTGTAAGTTCCCATTGAAAGTCGAAGCTTATATGTCGTTGCTCTTCCAGAAGAGGCTGGTTAAGAAGGTGTATAGGAGGAAATGGGTACCTGATACACATTTGCTATGTTCCTTCTGTGCTATGCATGATGACGATGTTGACCATTTGTTCATTCATTGTGACATCAGTAGAGAAGTATGGAGAATTGTTGCTGCTTTAGCAAATATTCAAGTTAACTTCCGCAATACCAAAGGCATGTGGGAGTTTTTCAGAACCTGCAGGTTGGCAGGGGGTACTACATCTCAGCACAAAATCCTCCTATTCCTTCCACTAGCAGTTTGCTGGAGCATTTGGAGGCAGAGGAATGATTGTTTATTCTGGGGGAGCAAGGTTTATATTGAAGACATTTGTTTTCAAGCTGTATCTTTTCTTTACCAGTGGAGTAGGTTTGTTCTTGGTATCTCAGCTGATACTTGGGCTAAGGTGATAAAGATCCTGTAACCTGCTTCTGCATTCTTGTTAGTTAGTTAGTGTTTTTTTTTTTTTTTGGGGGGGGGGGAGCTAGAGGAACCTCTTCCACAGCGGATGTACTACCTCTATTTATTTTAATAAAATTGGTAGTGCATACCATAATTTTCCTCAAAAAAAAAAATCTGTAGGAATTGCTTTACCCAACTTAAACACACACACACGAACACATGGTATAGATGCTCTATGCCTTCTCCTTGCGTACTTTTCTTTTTTGAACAAATAAGATAATCATATAATTATCTTGCATGCACACTTTTTATTCTTGAATTATTAACATGATTAGATAATCTATCATATGTTCGTTTCTAATTCATTTTAAATTTCATCATGGCAATCAAAATAGTGGTAAGCCCCCTTGTCTGTCCTCTACCACCGCAACAGCATTAACCGGTTTCATGAAGGCCTGATCATTAGCCCATATAAGGGCCTGTTTTAACCCCCAACAACAGTCCAGTTGGACTGATTTTGGCCTCTTAGAGGCTCAGTTAGGATCCTTTAACCCAAGAGGTACTTGAGAACAATTTTAGTTAATCCCCTCATGATCTAATCTCTTACTTATAAACCCTGAACTCCTGTAATTTACAGAAAAATTTAACCCTAATTTTTCATATGGGTTCTTACGAAAGTAATATTAGCTTGAAGCTGCTTAGCATGACGATTGGTGGTTCTTTAATATTTAGGAGCCATTTATTTTTACCTTCTATGCGTTACCAAGTATGATGTCATTCTTTGGTTAATATATTTGTTTGTTTGAATGAATTCCAAATATTGATCGTCTTTATCAGTTCTTGCCGCTGAACAGTGTTCTATGTGCCGTTGATTGCTTATCTGCACCTTAATGATGTTGGATGGGAAACCAGTCGACATCTAGTCAAGTATATTCACCTTATGGGTGTTAATATATTCTTGGAACCTCTACTTGTTTAAGCAACCCACAAACATGTTTCTTCGGCCATGCAATTTTTTTTGCTTTTACTTTGGAAGATCGTCATTGTGAAGCTTGTTTTGTACTTCTTCATGGTTTTCTCAGAATCTGCCTCATGATGCGTACAAACTCCTTGCAGTGCCATCACCAATTGGTGGTGTTCTCATCATTTGCGCAAATTCTGTTCATTATCACAGCCAGGTCAGGCCATTGTTGATAATTAAAATTTACCATCTCATCCTAGCAATCTGATTGGTGCTCTTTTCTTAGTGTAGTAGTTAGAGTTTATTCTCAAAAACTCTTAACTCTTTCTTGCCTCACGCATGCTTTGCTTTTGTTTTCAGTCAGCGTCATGTGTTCTTGGACTAAACAGTTTTTTTGTTCCAGCGGACAGCAGGTTTTTCTCTTTTATCACTGGTGTCATTACCATTTCCAACTGTTGAAACTTTAATTTGTGCATTGTATTTAATGTTTAGTTCATCATAAACTTTGCTACCATC
Organism: Zantedeschia hybrid cultivar; assembly: GCA_030544215.1. Classification (NCBI taxonomy): domain Eukaryota; kingdom Viridiplantae; phylum Streptophyta; class Magnoliopsida; order Alismatales; family Araceae; genus Zantedeschia; species Zantedeschia hybrid cultivar. Next base: position 70,650,159 of record JARZZO010000002.1, read on the forward strand.
CTAATTTGTTCAAATTGTCATTAATTCATGGACTAATTGATGTATTGAATGCTCTCTGATTGTATCTACTTCCAATGAGAATCTATAAACTTGTGTGGTATGGTTTTCTGAGGGGTTCTTTGATGTGATTTTTTTAGAATAAAAGTGGATTGCACCACCAATTTTATTGATGAATAAATAGAGGAAGTGGGTTCTTTGATGTGATGTTGCCCAATTGTATATGTCGTCCTGTCCAGTGTGGAATCGAGTCAGTGTTACTTGACGTGTTTATGAAATTTGAACTATAATGGAGAATGTGTCACAACCTTGTGGTTTTGTTAATGTAATTTTTGTGCTCTTCTGGAGAATGAATGATCCAATTGCATAGTTTTCAGGCTTATTTCTATGTCTCTACTAATGGCAGTAATGTTTATACTGACTGTATGATGTTTCAATTTAGATCAGGCTACTAAAAGTTTGTCTTTTTTTTTTCTTTTCATTGTATATTTGCTTCATTTCCGTTTGTTAATGACATGAAGTCACCTGAAACCCCTAATAATGAGATTGCAACCAATGTAGCAGGCTCATGTGGCACAAACTTTGTTACTTGTTGCTGGCTTCGCAATTGGTGTGAAGAGAAAAATTCTTAGGCTATACTAGGCATCCATTCTTGAAAATTCCTTCTCATTCGTCATTGGAAGTGAAAGGACATTCTCCATTCCCCAATCTTAGAATGTCTTCCGATTATGAGAACGAGGTTTCAAAGTCATTCTCATTCTCTCTAGAATGATACTTTCCTTCTTGGAAGATTTTTATGGAAGGGTGGCCGATTCCGGCCGATTTTGGCCTATCCCGGATTGGATCGGGATCGCCAGGGTCCCATCCGGACCCCCGACCCGAGCCAGAATTCCATGTCAGTGATCATGCTCTTAATGTGATGGTCTCCATCAACATGGATAGGAATGTGGTTATAAATGAAAATTTTGGATACTATTCTACCTAGGAACTCACTTAGTGGTCCCTTGGTAAACACTGATCGAATCCGTTACCATTTTGCATCATTTGACGTATACAACCTAGTTTCAGCTATTGCTCTGGCATCCTTGTATCGGTGCTACGATGCATGAAGTCTGATGTGCTTCACTTTGCCTTCTATCGATTACCACTGCTACTAGCTCTACTCACTTGAGCATGGAATCTCTTGCTTTCCATTTCATCAACTTGCCATCTAATTCAACAGCAGGCTTTGCAATGTGGCAGTATCTTTGAGCTTCTTCCACTTCTTCACAATCTGATGTTTCATTCTCATCAACATAGTCTCCACCCATTTGATGCTATTCCTCCATAACCCTTTCTTTAGTCGGTTTTTCTTTCATAGCTTCCATCCTTTTTTGCTATTTTATTTTTTTCAATTATTTCTGTACTTCAGGAAGGTAATTTGGACATTTGCTTATGTCTTGTCCTCTTTATTCAATTAAGTGATTTTGAAGTCTTGTGACCATTGGCTTTCATTACTTTTTCACAAAAAGTAAATTGGGAATCTTATCCCATGGGATTACCATATTGCCAGCCCATGTCATTTGAAGACAGACTTTACATATAAAAGATATAAATAGAAGTACAAGAAATAAATAATCCTTGAAAGAGACATATGTCATTCAAATACTAAATGCATACACTATGCAAACATTAAGTACGTTACACCATTCAAGTAATAAATACATACCCCAATCAACATGCATGCACATACAGCAACATACACCATTTATTATCAATGAGACATAAAACATATATACCAGGTTATTTAAATAAGAAGTTAATAATGGTTCTTAAGAAAACTCATTTGTGGAGTCTGTGGTCCTATCTCTAACAACATGCTGAAAATAAACTCATCTACAAGGAACTGACCAAAGTTGTGCTCAGAATAAATGGACAAAATTATGCTAAGAAAAATAGACCAAAATTATTCGCAGAAAAAAAAAACTGATCAAAGTCATGCTCATGAGAAGTAACTTACCAAAATGATGCTCAGTAAAACTGACCAAAATCATGCTCGTGGAAAAGAAACTGACATAATTATGCTCGGAAGGAAAATGACCGAAATTTTTCTCAGAAAAAAAAAACTGACAAAATTATGCTTAGGGACTGAACAAATACTAAAAAAAATCTGAACAAAAAATAAGTTCAGCTAAAAAAATTAAAAAAAGGTTCTAAAAAATTACATTACTAATTTACAAAAAGGATGGACTAGGAAGGAAAGTAAGAGAACTTATCTGTGTGCGGAATCAGCAAATATATGGAAAAAACAAAATGAAAATAAAAGAGAGTTCAAGAAATAAATTATTAAATTGAAAATAAAAAAATATTTACAAACATAGGAACAATTACCTATTGTCATTGCCAGTGCGTCGAGGAGGTTGACTACGGTGTGTGGTGGCAATGCCAGGTGGTGCATGGTGGCAGGCGGCCAGGTCCATGGTGCTCTGTGCTCTGGGAGGCTCTGAGGAAACCAGAAAGCAGCGGCAGCAGCAAGAGTGCATGGAGAAAGAGATAGTGAGCAGCGGCGGCGGGTGGGCAGCATGGCTTTGGTGAAGCCCCAAGGGGTTTCTGTCCGGGGGGGGGGGGAGTCCGTGCAATTCAAAAATTACCAGGGCGTGCTTTTAAGTGCCCCTGCAAACCACCCGGTCCAGCCCGAGATGGTCCCAAAGCAGCTGAACTCCTCTTGTGCCCGACTTTGGGTGTCTCGTATCTCGGTGGCCTCCCAAGACTGAGAATCTCACATGATCGTGAGATCACATTCCACGGTCACCGTGGGTAGTCTGATAGAGTTTGTGTGACATTTATAGTGGAACTAGAACATATAGACATAGCCAGCATATGCATCAGTCAACTTGGGTCATTTTGCTGTCCGCAAGGATGCACAGGATGAGGAGGCAGGTCTAATTCTGTTCAGGGTTAGAAACAGCCAAGAACCAGATGAAAATGTTCTTGTGGGTGTGGTTAAGGAGACAGTGTATGCTCAATTCCAGAATACTGTGATCCCAGTGTGAGTACTAGTACAAGGAGCTACCATTGAGTATTGATGGAAAGATTTGTCAAAGTTTGCCGTATTGTACCAGATAGTGCTGACTCATATAAGTCAACTCGTATCTAAGTGAGTTTGATCCGCTGTCACACACTGAGTCGCAACTCATACGATGCTTAATGGGTTGTTTTAATTGAGTTTTTCCTATTTGATAAATCAAATTACACTTTTTATATCTATTAATTGGGTACATTTGCCTAAAATGTGGCTTAAACTCATTACTTTTAACAAACTCATTCACTTGACTCGTGCGGCTCATGCGAGTCGGACCGAGTTGGATCGGTATCGTACCGTATGTGGGAAGATACAATCTGATATATAATATGATACGGATCAGTGATACTGCGAACCTTGATCTCAAACTCAACCAAGTGGGACTTATCTCCTTCTAGAACCTATAATTTATCACCCATTTGGAAGCACATTCTCAAATCAGTGGATATTTTATCTGTTTCCTGTAAGTTTAACTTACATAATGGGGAGGACATTTGGTTCTGGAAGGACAAGTGGTGCTCTGAAATACAGTTGCAAAACCATTAAAAAAAAACCTGTTTAACATTGTCCAAGACCCTGAAGCCTTAGTTGCATAAGTCTTTTCAAGTATCATGAGTGATCAATGGAATAACTTCTTGAGAAGGGACCCCACAGATGTGGAGTTTGACGAACTCATCAGCTTATTCAGCATCATAAATCAGTTCAGATTATCTCAGGATCAAGAAGATAGAAGGCTATGGAGATGGAGCAACAATGGTCTGTTCTCAGTCAGCTCCCTTGTGAGGTTTCTTGATGATGGAGGATGTAGGGTATGGTGGAAAGACCTTGTATGGTCTAAATGTCTTCCCAATAAAATTAAATTGTTTCTATGGAAAATTGCATGGAATAGGTTACCTACTGGACTAAGAGTTAGAAGGATGTTTCAGATTAAAATTTTTAAATGCCCTTTTTGTGCTCTATGTGAGGAAGATCAAGTTCATCTCCTTTCAGCCTGTGGAATTATTAATGTGCTGTGGATCACTCTATGTAGAGCGATGGGTATCACTTGGATTGACCACTCTTCTGTTCTGCACTTAATTAAATGGTGGAAGGGGGTGTGTGCCTTTCCTATGCACAAGGATCTGTGGTATTTATTCTGTCCGGCTTTCATGTGGGCCGTCTGGCTTGCAAGGAATAGAAAGGAAATTTTGTGATGAGTTCAGAAGTCTTTCCGACATCCTGAATAGAACTATACAGCTAGTGGAAGACTGGGGAAGGGAAGCAGGTCTATCTGTGAATCATGAAATGACATTCTTGTGAAGGCGCGGTCCTGGAAGCTCTTGGCAGCTTAATATTGGCCTTGTTTTCTCTGCTTTATTATCTTGATAAAGCAGTTTCTCTACATTTTTTTCCTTTTTCATGACCTGTGCTTAGTGGTTTCCTAGTATTTGTATTAGGGTCTTTTTCTTTTTCTGTGCTCCCCCGTGTTGGGCCTGACTTGCCCAGGGGATTGTACTTCTCTTTCTGTAACTCAGGGTTATTCCCTTTACTCCTTAATAAACTGTGACTTTTGTCACTTTCCCCCCAAAAAAAACTCAACTCCCCCGCCTTTAAGGCCCAGCTGTGGCCAGAATAGGCAGAGCAATGAGCACAAAAAGTTGAGAAATTTTTATTCTTATGGATTGTCTGAATGAAGAGAAGTATTCTTTAGGGACTATTGATTAGTTGTGACAGTTGTTTAATAGGACTTACTTTAGAGCTATGCTAGTTTATGTGAATCAATGTGGATCCTTCTGTGGGCGTTTAACCAGATGTTTATGTCTGATGCAGTTGTCTTGTGGAGCTAGCTCTCTGCTCAAAGCATATAGATTCTCTGGTTTGGTTGGAGAATAAGGGGAAATAGGATGGCTTATTCCCCCTTATTCTTTCTATTCCGCTTTGATTGCGCAGATTTCTTATACCGGGTGGGTATGGCTTGTACCGGAATAAGAGGGAATAAGCGATTTGGGAAAAAATGTTAGAATTGCTTATTCTACCTAGAATAAACATTCACATCTTTTATCGCATGTTTTTTTTTATTTTACGTAATTAGAATGGCTTGTTCAGGTTCTTCAACTTCTATGCCTCTGTTATTACCTCTGTTCTGCTCATTGTTTTCTTTTCTGGATTCCTAGTACGTCATGGAGTAAGCACAGTGGCATTGTAATTTAGTGATTTGTAATCAAGGGTTCATGATTCTGATTTATCGACCTTACTACAAAGTGAACCTAGAGATTACAACTTGTTTCTGTTGTTGCAAATGGATAAAAATAGTTGAGTGCTGATGGCCACCAATCATGTTATATTGGGCCTGGGCACAACCAGTGCAAAATGAATGGGTTGGCCCCTTCTGACCTGATCCTAACCAGTCTTAGACTGATCTCTTTTAAGCCATGGTTGGCTAGGACCAGCCACTTTTATTTTTGTTAATTAATAATTTCAAGGTTAAAAGTGTTCGTCAGGTTAGGATTTTTGTATATTTTTATAACATTTTATACCCCTGCAACCCTAATAGCAGCTATGTAGTCAAAGGTGCCTGAGACAAATGCCCAGGCGACAAGGCGAGGTGACGAGCTGGTATGGTGCCTCGAGTTCCCGCTTTTTGCCTAGGCGATTGTGGGAACCACCTCAGTCACCAAGGCGTTCGCCTAGGCGCGCCTTTGACGCCTCGAGTGCCTTAAAGCCAGCCCAAAAATGCTTGGCCCAATAAGAAACAGTGGCCTGTCTGGTCCATTTGGGGATTAAACCGGCCCACCCTTATAAACCGATTGCCCCCTTCCCGATCCATACAAACCCTAGTTCGCTGCTTTCACCCCGACACAAACCTCCAATGGTCTCCCCCGGCAACGATGGAAGCAGGTGGCAGCAGGAATCTTCTTTGGCGGCGGTGGGAAGCTTCTCCGATGGCTGCAGGTAAGTCCTCTTTCATTTCCTCTCTCTCTCATTCCCTTTGTGTGTGTGTGTGAAGAGGAAAGAAGGCCTCTTTCTCCCCTTCTATCCCTCTCCTTCTCTCTCTTTCTCTCACACTCTCTCTCTCTTTGTCTCTCTCTCTCTCTCTCTCTAGTTGAAAGAGGAATGGAGGCCTCTCTCTCCCCTTCTATCCCTCTCCTTCTTTCTCTTTCTCTCACACACTCTCACTCTTTGTCTCTGTCTCTCTCTAGTTGAAGAGGGCCAAAGCCCTCTCTATCTCCCTTTATCCCCTCTCTCTCGCTCTCACTCTCTGCTTCTCTGTGTGTGTCTTTGAAGAGGGATGAAGCCCTCTTTCTCTCTCTCTCATATACACACTCTCTATCTCACACTCTTACTCTTTGTCTCTGTCACTCACACTATCTCTCTTTCTCTCTCTGGTTGACGACGGCCGAAGCCCTCTATCTCCCCCTATCCCTCTCTCTGTGTTTGTGAAGAGGGCCAAAGCCCGCCCCCCCTCTCTCTTTCTCTCAGACACACACACACACTGCCTCTCACTCACTTTCACTGTTACTCTCTGTCTCTCTCTGGTTGAAGAGGGCCGAATCCCTTTCTATCTCCCTCTATCCCTCTCTCTCTCTCTCACACACACACACACGCACACTCTCTGCCTCTCTCTGTGTGTGTCTGTAAAAAGGGCTGAAGCCCTTTCTCTGTCCGTTAATAAATTTTTATTATGGTGGGTTTAATTAGTAGCAAAATTTCCATGACTTTGTTGATTACATCTTTGATTGATTAAATTTTATTTGAACTGGCTTGATTTAAAATTATTTGGTTATATTTGAGTGAATGAATATGTCATTTTGTATGATTTTATTTGTGTTTTTAGCATTATGTGTGTATATATATATATATATATATACGCCTCAAACGTTGCCATTGCCTAGGCATTTGAGGCTGAGGCGACGCCCTGGTCACCTCATGCCTCTGACTGCATAGAATTGCGGGGATTAGTAGTCTGGAGGGGGAGGTGGTCCCAAGCATGGTACTACAGTCCAGCCAAACTGGTTATGAACCTGGTCCCAGTGTGGAGGAAATGGCCCAAATTGGCTTCGGAACTAGAACCAGCCAGGCTCATTTGGGTTCCGAGATGCGATTTTTAATTTCCTGGTCCCAAGTTTTTAAAAACCAGACAAGATCAACTGTGTTCATTCTGGCGGTCCATCTTCTGTTTCAGAGCCTATATTGACTGCTTCAGCCTGGATTGTCTAATCCATGCTAGAGTGAGGCCCGATTGGGATGTTCTGGAATGATCTTGACCTGGTCCAGACATGAGGGAATGAGATGAATCACACAAATAAACAATCCTGGTAGCAGCAAAATAGGTATGCTCATCCTAACTTGATTGCCTTCAACATGTAGATACCCTAGATGTGTCAAAAAATGTCCATCTTACTGATACCTCTTAGTATCATCTTTTGACATCATCACCATGTTTACATTGCCTCCACAAACCTTCCATGGATTATTTTTTGGAGCCCAGTCTGATGTCCGAATGCATCCATTTTGGCAGTTATTGTCTGGCAAAAGGTAATTGGCTACGATGGCACTTAATGTAATGTAATTTAATCTGAGGAGGAGTTTGCTGAACTTTGTTTTTATGCAGAAAAATCACAAAGAAAATACCGATAGTTTTCTGGTGCTGTGAACACTTCTCACACTTCTAAAACTAATGGTTTTACAAAGTAGTCATACTCCTGAACTTCCCTCTCTCAATGATTGATTAAAACATCCACCTCTACTTCAGTTCAGATATACCACGAACAAATTTCAGTGTGGAGCTTGATGCAGCGAATGCAGCTTGGTTATCACATGACGTTGCGATGTTCTCTGCAAAGACTGGAGAACTACTCTTGCTTACATTATTTTATGACGGGAGGTAAGCAACTGGATTGTATGCAGTGCCATTGCCGGGATCATTAGCTATCATTTACTTCACCCTCCTCCAATCTTGAAATTAAGTGAAATGATTTATTCTTTTGTTTCCTGCTGGAAGGATTGTGCAGAGACTTGATGTTTCAAAGTCGAAAGCTTCAGTTTTGACTTCGGTTAGTCACAAATATGTTATTGTTATAAAGGATGTTTGATTTCATTCTTTACACTGTCACTTATCGTCTTCATGATTCAGTAAGACTTTAACCATAATCTTTATGTTCTCTTGAAAGGGCATCACTACAATTGGCAATTCTTTTTTCTTCTTGGGCAGTCGGTTGGGTGACAGCCTTCTTGTACAGTATAGTTGTGGGTCATCGGCATCAAGTTCTATCAATGGAAAAGATGAGGTTTTTACCAGAGAATATTCATTTACTTTATGTTTATGTCTTTTTTAGAGGGATCATTTGGATGTTTGACTTATGTTATTCTTTTTTTGATGTTGCAATCTCTACTTATATTTGCATAAACATATGGGTAGCATTTTCATTTATCTATGTGTAGATAGAAATTTTGATGCGAAAACTGCTAATGATGACCAGCCCAATCTCCACTATCAATTTCATTATCACGTCCATCATTATCGTCATACCTTTAACTGCTCTATTTATGTTGGGAATTCAAGCGAAGTGACAATCAAAGTTGGCTACTGAACTGTTCAAAGACTGCACTCTCTTAATAATGCTTATGAAGGAAAGATCACCCTGGCTTGTCATCAGTGGAGGTCTTTGTGTTTGCTTTCATGATAATGTTTTTATTCTTTCCTGGAGTTCATGCTTATGCATTTGTACAATTCTACCTGTCCATGTAAAATTAGATAACCATAATCTGGCCAGGGCACATTGTGTTTATCCTTTTGATACTTGTATTACTAATGGCTTGCAGTATTTAGGAAATGTTTATTTGATAAAGTGAAACATGTTGCAATCATTGGCAGGAAAGTAATAGCCATTATACAGTCAAAATGATTTAGATCGAAGGGGATTCTAGCTTGTATATGGTCCATGCCTCCATGATGCATTTTCCAGCCAAACTAGTGCTAACAAATTCCTGTTGGATTCAGATAGGTTTTCTACCGAAGCTGTTCTGTTAAGCTGAATGTTCATGTGGCCTTTTCATGCTCATCTCAGTTTTTTTGTAAAATCCAATCATACCCTTTCCCCCCATTTGGTTGGATCTTTGTTGTTGTGACAGATTTTACAAGGAAGGGTCATACACATGCTACTATTTGTTTTCGTGATCTACTTGTTTTTCTGTGTTGTCAAGTTAGACATATGCCTTTCACACCAGTAAAGACCGGAAAAAATACTATAAAAGCCGACTTTTGAATATTTAAAATAATCAACAAGGAGCAGTCATCTGATTCTACATACAAGTGAAGACTATTCCGTGATGGTCTGATCATAATATGCTTACAGATGATAACTATACAAAAACAGCATGTTGGCCGATTGGATCAGTAAGATTATCTTCGAAAGGATGGAGTGTTCAAAAATTCTGTTTGATAAAGCGACTTTCATAACGAATGGAATATTTTATATTGGCAAGATATTTTCCCCAAATATCATGCTGGTGGTTGCCTTAGTCCTTGGTTGTGAACAATTATTTGGTCTCTCCCACAATTTAACAGCAGTGGCTTTTTGGTTCCTCTACATTATTTGCATTGAGCAAAAGGTGGTCTAAGAGCTGTCTAAAGTGCAAGGACCTTAAGTTATTTAAAGCATTTAAAGAAAAGTGTTGCCATTTTAACAGATGTCAAACGCAATGAGTCTAGTGTTAAATTGAGAAGACAAACTGAAGTATGGATTTTGCAAGTCTTCTTGTGAAGGAAATAGAGACATTTGAGAAATGAAAAATGGGTACTAAACTGAAGTATGTTGGCACATACAAGTACTTTTATTTGTTTCATTAAGATTTATTTTGTTATTTTCTTTGGCTATATTTCTCTTCCTGGATTTCATCTCTTTTGCATGGTCTTTATCTTGTTCTACATCAATATCCTTCTCTTATATTTACCTCCTTTTTGGCTTCGGTAAAACATGCTCATTCTGCATCAATCTTACTTTCTTCGACAGACTTGGATGATTTTCGTTATCTTTTTATCCTTGCCATCAAAGTGAAAGGTTCTTTGCTAACTCTTTCCCTCAAACAACATACAGGTTGCCGACATTGAAGGTGATGTTGCCCCAGCTAAACGTTTGCGAAGAACATCATCTGATACTGTACAGGATAGCGATGAGCTTTCTTTATATAGCTCAGTTCCTAAGAACTCAGAGTCAGCACAGGTTCGTGTTCATTCAGTTCCTGCAGCTGTTGCATTACAGCCTGTTTCCTGTTTGTTGTATTTTGTCAGGCATGAGCTACTTTTGGCGTTTTATGCATCGTTGATGACACTAAAATCCGACCTACTGGTCAAGCATGGTTCTTTCAATAATGAGCTAAGTTCAAGCTGACCTTTAGCTGTTTGAAAATTAAATGAGCTGTGTTGTTCTGTTAAAGCCTGGAATTAACAATAAGGCGGAATTGAGCTACATATTTGTATATTAAATGATTTCGACTCATTTAGTACTCACATGCCTGTTTGGACTATTAAATGAGATAAAGAACACATTTATCTTTTTTCGTTACATATTAAACGAGCTACTAAATAAGGTTTAAATGAATGCTAAATGAATTACTAAGCATTCATTAACTGACTATTGAACAAATATGATCATGCTTGCTTGTGAACATAAAGAAGCTGAGCTTACCTATGTTTATGCTTAGTTTTTTTTGATAAATGAACCTAAAATTTTGTTCAAGTTCGTTCCTTTAACTGTGAGCTGAGTGATACTTCATTGAGCCTGTTCATTGAGCACATCATTAGTCTGCTTACGCACCATAGGGTCTTGAACTTTTTAATTCAAATTCACTGGTTTTGTTTCATGTCTTATAGTCCATTACATGTTTTTTTTGGAAGTTATCATCCATTACATATTTTAGTCATTGTAGGCTTTGTATTGTGCCTTGAAGGGCATATAATTGCTTTCACTTCATTAGCTTTATTAATGATGCTTATTATGCACAATTTATGATCCACTGGTCATATAGTCTATGTCCCGATATTTGGTTTTTCTCTTCGAAAGTGTCTTTGATGGGAATGCTGTATACTGGCCTTATCAAGAGATGCATACTCATGTTTAAAGATTATAAAAGTTCAGGTGTTCCAATATCCTTTTTTTTGTCTTCAGTCTTTCATTGGTAGTAATCGCTTGGTATGGTTTATGATGGATATCGTTTCTACTTTCTCTGCTAGCAGAAGAACTTTTCTTTTGCTGTTAGGGATTCTCTGGTGAATATTGGTCCTCTGAAGGACTTCTCTCACAGTTTAAGGATCAATGCTGACCCGAATGCGACAGGAATTGCAAAGCAGAGCAACTATGAACTGGTTTGTCCCACAATCAGATGCCTTCTTCTGCGTTATTATGATGCTTGAGTTGCAGCAATTAGTGATTTAGATTCCTTATGCTTTCTATGTCTCTTCATTTAACTATGTTAGTGGTCAGGATGATGAAGTTTTTTTTTCAACTTATAAGGATGGATAATAGTTCTTTTCTAGAAAAACTTGGCAATTCATATGAATTGCTATTCTTCATTAGCATTTTTGTATCACTTTTCTTTTAGTTAGAGGCCCCCTGCTAGAGATAATCACAATTCCTTATATCAGATATAGCTATCTTGATATTTCTGGACAGTGCCCAAGCCTGTTTCTGTGGGGGCTGTTTCCACGTCATGGTTTAACACTGCTTAATGGATTTGATGATTTGGATTGTTGCAATGATGTGTTCTATTGTATTTAGGACTCGGTTATTTTTCAGTGCTGGGATTGATGTCACAGCCTTGAGAACCAAAAGGGTCATTTCACTATCTCCTACTCTTCATGTCTGTTGCTTTATGATGCTCTTTTGACACTATAAGGGAATACAAGTTGGGTTACTTGCCCTCCATTTTCAAACTGAATTAGTTCCAATTTCCTCTTATAATTTGTAGGACGATAGATGCTGCAAATCAGTGGGGTCGATATGTGTTGACTTAAACATGCATGTTGACACACATCAATACCTATTTTTGGGGTTTCAAAAAAAGATTACTCCAAATTTGTCCTTTGCGTATAGGAGACGTGTCTTCACTTGTTAGAAATTTGTGCTGTAAGTTGAAGCATGGAGCTTCCCGTATTTTCTTAAAGGAGCCTAGAAATCCAAACTTGTACATTACTTTAAGCATTGGATAGAAGACTACTTGAGTGAACTCGTGACTTGGACTAAGGTGTCATGGTGAGATTACGTGTCCCTATTCATCGTATGACTTGCCTTATTCACAGGAGCAGGCGGAGGCTCGCTGGGTAGTATTGGTAGAAATTGAGAGATCGAGCCAATGGGTTGTCTGATCAACTATTTGTAGCCTGCTAATGGATGGTTATCCCTGTAACTTTCTAAGATTAGAATGGACTACTATAACTGTATGTATAGTATTTCGAACTTTTGGAAGAAAGTTTATGACAAATAATCCTTGAGAAGTTTATGTTGTTTCCCATGCTCTGATATTGTTCTGTATTCTAGTGTCGTTTTCTTCTTCCGCATTATGATCATGCATTCTTATTTATATGGAAATGGCAATAAGGTGATGCATATGGAAATATTTGGGTTTGAAGTAGGGTATAGATAACCCCTATTGAGACCAATAATATTGGCTCGCATCCTTGTATTAAAATATTTGTAGATCTTGGTGTTGGTAAAAATAGAACACTGCCGAACGTAACCTATCAAAGTATGGCCCACTCCTTTCTTGGCGTTGGTAAAAATGCCTTAAGGTCAATTTTCAAAAAAGTCAGCTGATTGGGATTTAATTCAGAAGAGAGAGCCTTACAGAGGGCAACTTCGATTATGGGCTGCTAGAGGGGCGTGTTTCCTATCACATACCTGGGACTCCCTCTTTCTCCTGGAGCATTAATTTGCAAGGACTGGGATACCATTGTGCACAGGTTTGAAAACAGGCTGGTAGGATGGAAAGGAAGACTCCTCTCCTACGGGGGGAGATTGGTTTTATGTCAATCAGTGCTGGATAGTCTCCTCATCTACTTCTTGTCTATCTTCAGGGTTCCTAAGGCTGTAGCCAGAAAATTGCAATCTATTTGGGCCAAATACTTTTGGCACAGCAATGGAGATCCACATAAAGGAGGATTTGCTATGAACTGGGGTAAGGTGTTTAAAAGTAAGGACATCGGGGGTCTTGGTTTGAAGAATGTCAATTGATTACAACCTAGCACTGCTGTCCAAGTGGCTTTGGAAGATGGTCAATGATGAATCGGGCTTATGGGTGAGATCATCTCATAGAAGTATTATAGTTGGGTCAGAAGGTGGGATTTAGACCTCCCTATTGTATGCAATGTCTCTTGTGCATGGAAGGGCATTCTCAAAACCACATACATCATCAGAGCTGGCACTAGGATAAAGGTGGGGAATGGATAGAAGCGTCTCTTGTGGTTGGATAGGTGGTTTCCCCCTTGCTCACTTCAGATGTTATTTCCAAGGTTAATTGCTATTGCTATTAATCCTTTGGCCACAATGTAACAAGTATATGCTTTTTATATGACCTGCAATGGATGGTATCCTTCCTTTAGAAGACTTCTCATGGAGATTGAAGACCTTGTGCTACTATTGGAACTTATGCAGCCTTTTCAGCTACATCATGCACTTGAGGGCAACTGGTCTTGGTCATGGGCGCCCCCAGGGAGCCTCTTGGTTAAATCTACCTACTCTCATGTTGTGATGCAGGGGTCAGGTTCCCTTTTGTTAACAGTGTATGGGGGTTAAAAGTCTACTCAAAGTTAAGGTCCTTCTATGGAGAGTTGCATTGGATAGGCTCCCTACTTGTGATCAGCTTGTCAAGTTCAACTGTTACACCTTGGACACTAGTTCGGATCTAATGCCTACTATGGAGCCATGGGCATGTAACAGTGGGAACAACCCAACATAACTAAACAGAACTAATACTTAGCGGAAGCAAAACTTAATGTGCTACTGTGCCAAAGCCAATCCCATTCACATAATGCCAATGCCCAAAAATCCTCCAAAGTAATTATTACAGAACCATAATTTCAAATGTACATAAGATTGCTCAAGCTAAACCAAAAAGTAAAATTTTCTCTCAAGCCTGTCATAGAAACTATTCTTCAGTAGAACTTCTTAGCCAAATCATGGATCACCTGAGTAAATGCAGAATTACTCTCTTTCCCAAGAGCAAATCACTGCCTTAAGCTTCAGGCAGCTCACTGGTCCTCAAGATCTAAAAACAGTAGTAGTTTTTAGTGAGCACAACTCAGTAGGCTTTAAAACCCAACCAAGTCATTCACTTAATAATCGAAAATGGCAGATAATACTAGGGGTGTTCACGGGTCGGGTCGGTTTATACAAAAAAAAATTCAAACCGAACCAAACCGAATGAAGACCTTAAACCGAACCAATCCAAACCAATTTTATTCGGTTCGGTTCGGTTTGAACCGCTGGGAACTGAGAGAATCCACCGGTCAAGACTTTGCAGCCTACTCCAACGAGGAGACGAAGGCATGTGTTGAGATATTTTCTGTTCTCCTAATGCGAGACTAAACAAGGAACCGCTGAAGTTGTCTTCCATCTTCGTGCAAAGGTGCCACTGCAACGCCACCCACGAGGGCTGCGTGTTCCTCGGCGACGAGATCCAGGAGTCCCATAGGCGGGGTGTCAAGGTCCTGCTCTCCCTCGGCGGCGAGAACGGGTACGTGCCGGAGGACCTCCACGGCCGACGCCCGGTGAGGACCTCTACGGCCGACATGCTCTAGGTGCTAAGCTCCAGGTGAGGGAGGTGTTCATCGGATTGCTGGCGTCCGGCGTGGCGACAGAGAACGAGTATGTGCCGGAGGACCTCCACGATCAACGTCTGGCGAGGACCTCCACAGTCGACGTTATCTAGGTGCTAAGCTCCAGGTGAGGGAGGTGTTCACAGATACGAGTACGTATCGGAGGACCTCCATGGATTGCTGGCGTGCCGGAGGATATCCACGGATTGCAGGCGTCCGGCGAGGCGGCAGAGAACGGGTACATGCCGCTGAGGACCTTCACGGCCGACGTGCTCCCGTACATGCCTGCTTCGCAGAGCACGCCCTCTTCGTTGACGACATGCTCTTGTTGTTCTGTGATTGATTAGCACAATACTGGAGGCAAAAGAAAGTGAAACTTCAGAAGTTTTTTTAAGTACCCCTTGGTGTATGGACCTCCCCACGTGAGCTCAGGTCAAGTGTGCGCTTCATGCCCTGGTCCTTGGCCCAAAACTGTGTATAGCATGAGACGTGATATATAAACATAATTAAAAGAACATATAAGTTCGGTTTGAAATGGTATGGTTCGGTTTGTGCGGTTTGAATATTTTATAAACCCGAACCAAACCGAACATCTTCTTAAACCGAACCAAACCGAAAATTCGGTTCGGTTCGGTTTGGTTTTTCGGTTCAAATCGAATAGTGAACTCCCCTAGATAATACTGATAATTTAGAAAGATCTAAGATTAATCATATAATAACTGCAAAGGAACATATAACAAACCATAATCATATGGGAAATTCCTTAAGTAATCAGAAAACATACCAGCAATTCGAATTCCACAGATAACACTCAATAAACCAAAGTTAAACAGAGTAAATTGATTATCACAAGTCAGATAATCGATGTCAGAAGTAAGCTTAATCGAAGCCACAAGAACACCTAATTGATTACAGGTGTGAACATAATTGATTAGCAAATCATCGTGCAATTGAATCACAGGTTGAAGGTAACCGAAGTCCAAAACATTATTTGGAAATGTTGGCTACTTATTTTCTTAAGGAACATTTGAATGTTGTAATAGACTTATTTACCTTACATTTGTACATTTATATTGTGTTTGCTTAGTATTTCATTGATAAATTTTCATTATGGTGGGTTTAATTAGTAGCAAAATGTCCATGAATTTGTTGATTACATCTTTGAATGATTAAAATTTATTTCAATTAGTTTGATTTGAAATTATTTGGTTATATTTGATAATTTGAGTGAATGAATATGTCATTATGTATGATTATATTTGTGTTTTTGACATTTTGTATAATAAGTAAAATATAATTTTTTTTTTTTTTTAAATGTCGGCTCAAACGCCCAGGCCATCGCTTAGGCGTTTGAGGTTGAGGCGACCCCCTGGTTGCCTCGGTCGCCTCTCGCCTCTGACTATATAGGTGTCCAATGCATCCAAGTCTATGGGGATTCCCTCTTGGTCATGCGGCAGGTCTTGGGGATTTTTGAAGTTAGAAAGACGGAGTTGGTGACATATCATGCTCCCGCCGTAAGATTGAGCGAGAAGTTCTATACTTCTAGGATTGTGCATGTTAAAAGGGATCAAAACGCTCAAGCTGATGCCCTAACCAAATTGGCGGCTGCTTTGAAATTGCCTCCCGAAGGAGAAGCAAAATCATTGTGAGGGACATGAGATTATTCCCTAGTTCTGTAAATGATGATTGGCATGTTCCACTCATCAAAATCAAGGACGGTTGGCTTCCTGATGATAAAGCTGAACGGATCCAACTATTGCGTAGGGCGGCTTCTTATAGGTTGATTGATGGAGTCCTATATCGGCTGGTTCTTGATGACAAGAATTCAGTTTTTTTTGGGTGCCTTTCTCCCTAGGAGATCTGAAAGGTAATGAAGGAGGTTCACTCTGGAGTCTGTGTAGCTTATCAATTTGGCCCAAAGATGAAGATCAACATCAAAGCTTAAAGCTTCTCTTGGCTTATAATGTTCGCAGATTGTGAGAAAGTTGCAAAGAGCTGCCCCCAATGCCAAGCTGTTGGGCCAATCCTTAGAAGGCCTCCCAACTAGCTACACCTAGGAGTACTCATATGACCATTTGCCCATTGGGGCATGGATGTCGTGGGTCCACTCATGCCTTCTTTGCAAGGGTGCAAGTATATTCTGGTTGCTACAGAGCACTTCATGCGCTGGGTAGAAGCTATCTCCTTAAAGTAAGTCACGAGTGAAGTCATGTCGTGCTTCGTTTGATACAATATTATACACAGATTCGAGATGCCCAGCTGGATCGCATCAGACAATGGCATGCCGTTCAAAAATCAAACAATTTACAAGCTGGTAGCCAAATTTCATATTGAATGGAATGCGTCCTTTATCTATTATCTTTAGGCCAATGGCGTGGCCGAGGCATTCAACAAGACATTATGCAAACTCTTGGTGAAAATCAGCGAAGGGCGAAAACATGATTGGGATGAAAAGATGCATGAAGCATTGTGGGCCTATCACACAGTCTACAAAATTCCGCTTGGGTGTTCCCCGTATTCTTTAGTCTACGGAGTTGAAGCGGTGGTCGCAATAGAAATAGAACTATCCTCCTATCGGGTGGCTTTGCATTACGAGTGGAAAAAGGTGACAGAAACGGAATTCAAAGGCATTATGAGGAATTATCCGACCTCGAAGGCAAAAGATTGGCAGCCTATCAATGCCTGCAAGTCTATCAAGTTCGAATGTCCTGAGCCTTCGACAAGCTGGTAAAGGAAATGACTTTTAAGAAGGTGAGTTTTAAGAGGGAGATCTTGTGATGGCCAAACATAAGGATGTAATGGCATCTTGTCCCAAGAATAAATTCTAGCCAAATTAGATAATACCCTTTATGGTCAACAAAGTCTACAAAGGAGGCACCTACAAGTTAGCGGATGAAAAAGAAAATTTGGCCTTCCCTTCATTAATTGGCTTGCACATGAAGCTATACTATGTTCCAGGGCATGAATTTCCCAAAAGTCAGCAACAAAGGAAGTCCTAGCACTACCAAGTGTCAAAAAAAAAGGGGAAGGGGATTAAAAACGAGGTTCCCCGACATACTGAACCGATTCTTCCCTCAAAAGGAATCAGTTAAGGGCAAAAAGGTTTTAAACCCGACTGAAGTGAAAATTTGAAAGGGCACCTCAGACAAAAATGAAAAATTTTGCTGTGTGAAAACCCGAAAGGGCACACATGCAAAAATAAGAAGGGCTAGCTTTGGTGAAAACATGCAAGGCGCCAAAGTTAGTTTTAAAAAAATCCAACATAATTTATCAGGGTATGACTTACAAAAGCCATATACATTGAAAGTGCTCTAAAAAATAATGAAAAAAATAAAAAAAAGAGGAAAAAAAAAATCATACCTCGGTGAGGAGAAAGCCCTCTCGGCCTATCTCAGGTAAAGATCGAGTTTTTCCACATCCTTATCCAAGGAGAATGTTAGAGTCATTAATGACGAGAAAATCTTTAGTGTTACTTTACATATAGTGGGTAACACATAAATCATTTGATAAAGGGCTACGATCGATGCGATGGTGATGACGTCTTCCCGACTCGATAAAGAAGTGAGAAACTTGATTTTTCATTTATATCCTTGAAGTCCTTAGCCCCTAGGAACCGTAGTATCCTTGAAGTCTTTGACCCCTGGGAGCTGTTGTATCTTTGAAATCCTTGGCTCCTAGTAGCTAATGTATCCTTGAAGTCCTTTGTCCCTAGGAGCCGTTGTATCCTTAAAGTCCTCTGCCCCTGGGAGCCGTTGTATCCTTGAAGTTCTCGGCCCCTGGGAGCATAGTTGGCAGTATCAGCCGATACGTATTGGTATTGGACGGGACCGGTATCGATACCGGGTAAAATGGTAGATGCCCAAATTTCTTTTTTTGAAAAAAAAAAACCCTGTATCGGCCAGTACCGGTCCGGTTTCGGGCGTCTTGGCCGATACGCCCGAACCCGCCCAGTACCGAATCGGTACATGTGAAAGGCCCCTTTAAAAGGGGTCTTTCACTTTCCCCTCTCACAAATGGATCTGTGAGAGGGGGAGCCTACATGACTGAGGGGAAGTGAGGGAGGGGAAGCCGCCGCCTGCCGCCGCTGTAGTACACTGCCGTCATCGCCAGGGAGGTTTGAGGCGGAAGAAAAAAAAGGAAAAGAAGAAGAAATATATATATATATATATATATATAATATTAGTTTTGAGTTGTTAAATGTTATTAGATTATTTACGATTGTTTTCTTAGCAAAATAGACAACTCCCAATTTTTGACCCTAATTAGAGGTTAAAAATTTGGGCTTTTGTCTAATTACTTCAATTAAATATTGATTGAAGCCTAATTAAACTTCATTGCATACTTTAGAGTAGGAACATATTGTTAATTGCATTGATTGAACATTAATTAGAGAAAAATTTCAATTTTGACTCTAATTAACGATTAAAAATTAAGATTTTTGTCTAATTATGTTAATTAAACATCAATTGAAGTATAATTAAGTTTCATTGCATATTTTAAAATAGGAGCATACTGTTAATTGCGTTGATTGAGGGTTACTTAGGGGAAAAACTCCACTTTTGACCCTAATTAGTGGTTAATTATTGAGACTTTTGTCTAATTACCTTAATTAAATATTAATTGATGCATAATTAAGTTTCATTGCATACTTTAGAGTAGGAGCATGTTATTAATTGTGTTGATTGAACGTTAATTAGAGAAAAATCTCAATTTTGACTTTAATTAATGGTTAAAATTGAGACTTTTATCTAATTATCTTAATTAAACATCAATTGAACCCTAATGAAGCTTCATTGCATACTTTAGAGTAGGAGCATGCAGTCAATTGTGTTGATTGAACATTAATTATAGAAAACTCCTAATTTTGACCCTAATTAGTAATTAAAAATTGGAACTTTTATTTAATTGCCTTAATTAAACATCAATTGAAGCTTAAATAACCTTCATTGCATACTTTATAGCAGGAGCATGATGCCAATTGTACTTATATCTGTTTCTATTTTTTTCTTTCTTGTTGTAGGATTATGGCTGAACATCAGCAGACTAGTGAGAGATAGCAAGAACAACACCTAGGGTAGGCCCATATCACCTTAGTTGTTGCTGCAAAGAGGAGAGTGAAATGCAAATATTGTGGCAAAGAGATGGGTGGTGGAGTGACTAGAGGAAAAGAACATTTAGCAGGGATCTCAGGACATGTCACGAGGTGTGCCGTCTGTCCCTGACTAGTGTCTAGTGAGATGCGTACATTGTTGCATGGACGGAAAGCTAAAAGGGAACAAATGAATGAAGAGGAGGTTGAACTCCAAGAGGAGATTTCAAGTAGAAAAAATAGAAAAGGCAAAGGGTTGTATATTGGGGTCAGTGACATTTCTCTACATGAGAGGCAGAGGGTTGAACAGACTGTTGACTCTAGTGATGATGATTCAGATCCTGAGATGACTGTAGCTAGAAGAGAGAGTTTGTGGCACCTAGCAGAAGACGAAGCCCGAAGGAGAGGTTCTGGACCATCAAAAATATGTACAACTCAATATAGAGGCCAGGGTTCTACGGCTCGTGATAGAACATGATGTGATACACATCAAGTGGGTCTTATGGATAGTTATATTTTTAAAAGGCAGAACTCTAGTCAGCCAAAAATCAAGCAAGCATTGAGAGGAGTAAAAAAGTTAGCTGAAGCGACATGACATGCTTTTAAGAGCATCTGCAAACATGGATTGCGGAATCGGCCGATTCCGATCCGAATCGGCCGATTCCGATCCGAATCGGCCGATTCGGATCGGGATCGGCGGGTTCTGATCCGATTCGGGGGGGATTTCACTGTTCCCCCCCACCGATTTGAAAAAAAAAAAAAAACGGCCGAAATCGGCCCGAACCGGACCAGATCGGGGTCGGACCGGCCAGATCGGCCGGTCCGGACCCGATCTGGTCCGGTTCGGGCCGATTTCGGTCCCCCCCTTAAGGTTTAAGGGTTTAGGGGTTTAGGGTTTTAGGGTTTAGGGTTTAGGGTTTAGGGTTTAGGGTTTAGGTTTTAGGGTTAAGGGTTAAGGGTTTAGGGTTAGGGGTTTAGGGGTTTAGGGTTTTAGGGTTTTAGGGTTAAGGGTTAAGGGTTAAGGGTTTAGGGGTTTAGGGTTTTAGGGTTTTAGGGTTTAGGGTTTAGGGTTTTAGGGTTTAGGGTTTAGGGTTTAGGGTTTAGGGTTTAGGGTTTAGGGTTAAGGGTTTAGGGTTTAGGGTTTAGGGTTTAGGGTTTAGGGTTTTAGGGTTTAAGGGTTAAGGGTTAAGGGTTAAGGGTTAAGGGTTAAGGGTTAAGGGTTAAGGGTTAAGGGTTAAGGGTTAAGGGTTAAGGGTTAAGGGTTAAGGGTTTAGGGTTTAGGGTTTAGGGTTTAGGGTTTAGGGTTTAGGGTTTTAGGGTTTTAGGGTTTAGGGTTTAGGGTTTAGGGTTTAGGGTTTAGGGTTTTAGGGTTTTAGGGTTTAGGGTTTTTTATGGATGTACATGAATTGCATTCATTCTTATTGTACATCAATTGAATAATATGTATGTAATTTTTTCTGATTTTATTTTTATTTTTTTCTGATTTTTTCTGTTTTTTTTTAATTTTTTATTATTTTTTAATCTGGCCGAGTCGGACTGGCCAGACTTCATCTGGATCGGCCGACTCGGCCGATCCGATCCGAGTCGGATCGGGATCGGCGGGTCCCGATTCGGGGACCCGATCCGATCCGGAATTCCTTGTCTGCAAATGGTTTTTGCATACAAGTTTTCCCTTACATGCTGTTCAGTTTCCTTATTTTCAACCTATGATTGACACTATAAGAGATCATGGTCCTGGGTTAAAAGCCCCACACGTTGAGACGTATATGGATGTGGGCTTGATGGAGAATACGAGAAGCTTCAACAGTAGGTTGAAAGCTTTAAAGCTGTACGGAAGGAGAGATGATACACAATTATGTACGATGGATGGACTGGTACTATGAAAAAGTCTATGATTAATTTTCTAGTTTATTACACTGAAGGCATTTTTTTTTTTTAAATATGTTGATGCATCAAACTATTCAAAGCATGCCAAATATTTATTTGGTTTGATGGATCAGATGGTGTAAGAAATTGAAGAGAAAATTGTTGTCCAAGTAGTTACTAATAATAAATCAAGTTACAAGGTTGCAAGGAAGAAGCTAATAGACAAGCGTAAACATCTTTATTGGGTCCCATGTACAACGCAAGTTTGAACTTGATGCTTGAAGATATTGACAAGGATCCAATTGTAAATAAGGCAGTAAAGAGAGCACAAAGAATTACCGAATATATTTATGGCCATCCTAAGATTTTGAACATGTTCAAAGAACAAGCAAGTGGGGGTCGAGATAGCATTCGTACGGGGCTTACATGACTTGCATCTAATTTTATTTCCTTAGAATCCTTGTACAAATTTAGGATTGAGTTCAAGGATTTTATATATAATAAGGAGTTATTGGAATATGTGCAGAATAGTTCTTCTAAAGCTAAATGTGAACATTTGGAAGTGGGAAAAATCATAGATAACAAAAATTTTGGAGCAGTGTGCACACTTATCTCTTGTTGGTTGAATCCCTCGTACAGTTCTTAAAATTAGTGGGTGGGGATGATAAAAATTACATGGCATCTGATTGGGTCTGGCTCGAAAACTACAAATGTGGATCTAGTTGGACGTCTTTGGTTGACCAGGACACTTGGAGTAGAGCTTGGTGGTTGTCGTGGTGTAGGAGCTTTAATATCGCTTGGGAGGAACCCTTTTCTGTGATCCAGATGTTAGAAGGGTGGGCTAAATTATGTCCTATTCCATCTGAGAAGGGGCTTTGGTCAATAATTCTTCCAGCATTCCTGTAGAGAGTATGGACTGAAAGAAATTATAGAAGGTTCATAGAGGAGTACAATTGCTTCTACATCATAGCGAGGAAGGTCTTGAGATGAATTTCTGAATGGGGTAAAGTGGCAAGGATACTGATGGATATGAAATCATCAAAGCTTATGGCTTGCCTGCAACAGTGGTTTAGATTGTTTGGCTGAGGTTGTAATTTTCTTTACTACTTTTAAGTAATTTCTTATCTCCTTGATAAGATGGTTTGAGGTTTTGTGGAGTGATCTTATGATGTTTGTAAGGGCTTGGGTGGGTTCTGAGTGCCTTGTGTGCTCTATGCTGTAAAGTTTACATTTATTATCTATGGAATTGTGGCCTATTTTGGTCACCTTCAAAAAAATAAATAAATAAAAAATACTTGGAGCAGAGCTATGCAGAGCCCAAAAGAAGACAAAACTCTAGTTGGTTGACATCATAATGATTTGTTTATTCCCAAAGTTTCCCGAAGGTTTGGGTAGTCCTAAGTCGAATAAAAAAAATCTCAAGATCAGAGATAATGCAAACCAATCGCACGTGATGAAAGCCAACAAAAGCGTGTGAAGTAAATCATACACGAGACACGTGCCTCCGTCTCTGCCTCTGACACATGTCCCGTGGTAGGCATTTGTTTAACAGTTTTTTATTTACCCCCCATCGGTTTGGGCATAAAAGCAAGAAAGGAAGAAAGAAGGGCGAAGAAAAAAGAAGTGACCCCCCCTCTTCTACCCCCACACTAGTTCCATTTAAACTTGCACCGGTGGGGGGTTTTCTTAGAAAGAGAGAGAATAAAAAGGAGAGAAGAAAGAAAAGGAAAAAAAAGAAGAGAAAGGGGGACCCGGTTTGGGGCATCCACCGGTAGCCACTCCCCCACTGATTACTCCCCAACTGTGGGGGTTCCCAAGCAAAAAAAAAGGGAAGGAGAAGAAAAAAAAGGAAAAAAAGAGGAGGAGGGGGGCACCGGTATTACCCTCCCACCGGTTGATCCAATTGGTGGGGGTTGCCACCGGCCCCCTCCTTTCCTCTCTCTCTTTCTCTCTCTCTTACACACACACTCTCATATCTCTCTCTCCCTCTCTCTTAAAATTTCAAAAAAAAAAGGAGGGTAGCCACCAGTGGGGGTCCCACTGGCAGCCACTCCCCCCACCGGTGGCCTCTCCCTCCATCACTATAAAATCCCCCAAAGGGGGCTGCTGCAGGGGAGCTTCAGTGAAGAAGGCATACACACTGCCATTCCACTCAAGAATCCACAATTTTCAAGGTAAGAAGAGAAGAAGACTATTTTTAGTAGATTTTAGAGGGATTCATTCTTATTGGTAGAATGATCCCTATGTTGGATTCACTTATATCGTTTAAGTGATCCCTTATGTATTGATTTGTTTGAGTCATGCATGTCGATATTTTGATTAAATGGCATTCAAGTCCCACTAATCAAATCCATGTAGTTTGTAATTCATGAATTAATAAAGTGGATCTTTTGAGCTTATGATGCATGTGTGTTCAATTAGATAGATTCTTAATGGGCTACATGATCCTAAAAACAAGATGAACCCAATTGAACGTAAAGGTTGGCTTAAAGGACTCTACCTTAAAAGGATACTCAAGGGATAAAAGACTTGATCACGTCCTTTGAACCGTGCTCAAGTGTATCCTTTAAGATTTTATCATGCCTACTTTAACTGTCCTTTTAAGTTTTAAAGATCCTTTATGGAATCCTAAGAGGAATGTCATTGCCACATCATTCATAGGCCTATTCTCTAAGTATCCTTTAAAGATTCCTAAAAAGAAATGACATAAGTATATCGTGCAACATGTGTCCCTTAAAAATCTCTCAGGGATCAAAGGGATCCAATGAAAATTTCATGTTGAGGTGTATCCTTTAAGTATTCCAAGACATTTTAAACAACATGAGTGCCTTGTTTCATGAGTTATTTCATAAATTGACATGTTAGTGCGTGATTTTCAAAAGGGCACCACGAAATGGTTTATTAAGGTTGCCAATCCTTGATTGATGTAATTAATACTGACCAAGGTATGTTGGGATAGGTCAAATTCATGGATCCATGCTTGATCCAAAGCACTAGACTTCCTGAGGGCTCACCCTAAGTTATCAACTCACCCTAAGTTATCAAAATCTACCCAAAACAAAAAGATATAACATTATAATGACATATAAAAAAGGGGAAACAAACCCACAAGGAACTTAGAAGAGGATATGAAAATAACGTTAATCCTTGTCCTTGAATATTTGGATACAGATAATATCAGTATCTTTATTCTTATCTTTTGTTAAGCTTCAGATAAGGATGCATAAATGGATTATCGAGTATCCTTTGACGCCCCTAGGTACTATGGCTCTTCATTAGAAAAGTAGCTGAACCATAGCAGATTGGATAGCTAGAGCCTCTTTGTCAGAAAGGAAGCTGAAACAGAGGAGATTGGATCTCAGGATTTTCAGAAGTGTTATCTGGAATGGATGTGCATCTGCTGTGGGTGGCCTAGAGGCTCACCAGACAAGTGACCACAGCCAGGGGAATGAAGGTATCAGTATGAGAAGGAAAGAGGGAAGGAACCTATGGCTTATGCTTCCTCGACAATTGGTCAGGTGGGGAGATGTTCTAGTTAAACATGGTCTTGATGTTGAAAGCATGTCTATGAATTATTGCAAATCACAGTAGGCATTGCCAGATATGGTCTTTTCTGTCTTTAGCCTTTTTACATGGCTTTGGGTTTTAAACTCCACCTCCATCCCCTCATCCTTTTGAAAAGGGTGTGGTATCCAAATAGGCAGTTTTCCAATGTAGCTTGTTCTGGAAGCTGATGAGTGGATACGTACTATGTGTTGCAACTTTTCTTGTATACCTTTTTGTGAACTGCACCTTTGGCATATGGGTTGTCGTACTCTCGGGTGTGTTCTTCAGTATTGACATTGAACGGTAGTGTTTATCCACTTCCGAGAAAGATGAAAGGCTATTTCTACATGGATAATTAACACATTGTTTTCTGAGATTCATTAAATCATTGCATAATCAGTGGTGCCATTGAGCCTGCTGCAGGGTTCTTGTTTTATGTCTGGGCTTGTGACCTATAGTTAGTATTTGACCCTGGCAATGTGTTACCTAGCATAGGGCTGATACAGCTTTAGCACATATTCGTTTCTTACTCGAGACCTTTGTAGGGTAAGAAGTTCTCATCCAAATTGGGAACAAAATGTTGCTTGCTTACTGCCTGCATTTGATGCTTTGCATTCCTTTTGAAGTAACTTAGCTGGTCTCCTCATTTTTTTATGTCCTTGAAAGCAGATAATTGCATGACTGATGATATGTGCCTGTGAATAAAGTTGCACCTACATTTCTAAAGGTGGCTTTAGAATTTAATTTTATAATGTGAGAGACCGAAATACGCAT
This sequence comes from Zantedeschia hybrid cultivar, assembly GCA_030544215.1. NCBI lineage: Eukaryota > Viridiplantae > Streptophyta > Magnoliopsida > Alismatales > Araceae > Zantedeschia > Zantedeschia hybrid cultivar. Next base: position 70,676,283 of record JARZZO010000002.1, read on the forward strand.
TTTGCTCTTGTCGATATCCTCTTTTCTGGGCATCTTTCTTGATTATGCTTATGCTATAGTATGAGTGGCTATGTCGTTACTTATATTGATGTACGTTTGGTTGACTATCAGGTATCTTGCAGTGGTCATGGGAAAAATGGGGCTCTTTGTGTTCTCCAACAGTCAATTCGCCCTGAATTGATCACAGAGGTAACTGTCTTATTTCTTGTTTTTATTGCTAGGTGATAAAGATGAGAAAGTCACTGGAGATTTTAAGCATAATGCATTTCATGCGATGCCTTTTAATCCTGTTTTGTATTTACTTGTAAGAAAAGATTTCAAATTATGTTTATTGTACAAATGTTAATCTACAGAAATGGAGTTGGCAACCTTTGTTTCCTCTATTCCCTGCTTTCTGAATTTTCTTCAACTGATTTTACCAATTATTCCTTTCGAGTCAAGGAGTGGAAAATGTTCACAAACTAACCCTCTGGTTTCTTGCGTATCTATCATTTTTTTGTCTGGCTGTTTGGTCTGACGCTTTTGTTAAATGCCCATTATTACTCAGTGATCTCTTATTTTTTGTTATGGTGGGGAGAGGGGGTGGAGAGCACCCTTCCTGGATCCTATCCGGGCAACGGGGCCAATTGTGTTCCCTTGATGGGTGGAGCTTCAGTGGATCTGACGCATCGCCCGCTTCTTGTCTTCCACGATGGATGTTCTCTAGCTTCAGTGGATCTGTTGCTTCACTGGTTTCTGGATTATACATTTTTTTTGAAGAATATTGTGGTATGTACCACCAATTTTATTAAATAAATAGAGGCAGTACATCCGTGATGAATAGAAGGAGAGGTGAGATTCTTATACGTCCCATTACATCCCAAAAACTAAAACTAAAAGAAAGAAGAGAATCTCTGCTGCCACTGTAATCTTAGTCTCAATCTCTATGAACACCTTAGCCCATTTCACTGCCGGCACTCTTAGAATAAATCTACTCCACTTGTAGATGAAAGAGACCGCCTGAAAACATACATTCTCGATGTAAAGCTTGCCTCTGTTGAATATACAGTCATTCTGTTGTCTTCAGATGGACTGACAGACAGCATGAGGGAGGATTAACAACACCTTTGTCTTTTCTTCCTTAGGAGCTTTGATTCGGCTCTTCTTGAAGAAAACCCACATTTCTTGAATGGTATGAAAACTGACCGTGAACCCTGCAATCCCAGTAATAATAATCCACACCAATTTACTATACTCGCACTGTATGAACAGGTGATCCACTGTCTCTTCACATTGGCCACAGAAAGAGCACATAACACCGGCATTTGCGCCCATTTCCTCCTATAAACCTTGGTGATGACTCTTCCTTGATACATGAGCCACATGAAGGCTTGCACTTTAATGGGGGATTTAACTTTCCAAACTTCTTTGAAATGGGAATAGCTTGGAAGATCACCTTCTATGATGGAATACAAGGATTTATCAGAGAAATGGCCGTTGTGCTTGTGCTTGTTCCTTTCCATTGTATCCTGCTGTAAATCATCAATTGAGACCTTTGAGAGCAATCCCAAAAGAGTGCAGTAATCTTCTGCTTCCTTGCCTTTGAGACCCTGCTCATTATGGCATTCCACTGAACCACCCCTCCTGTGCATGAGAGTTCCTGAACTGTACCCTGTTTGTGAACTGCCAGCATAAACAAAGATGGAAATTTGTCCTTGAGCGCTTCCTCCTCCAGCCATTTATCATACCAGAACAAAGTGGCCTGACCATTTCCAACCTTGATCTTGAGACCATCAAGCACCCAGTTGGGTGATTTCAGTATCCCTCGCCAAATTGGAGAGATCAAAGTCTGATTGCTGCATTCTAAATAAAATTTCCCACTTCTGCTATAGTGTCTCTCTCTCAATTCTCTTCTACACCTGCTGATCTTCTGAAATTAATTCCCACAGCCATTTCCCCAACAATGCAATATTCATATAAGCTAGATTTTTCACCCCCAGTCCTCCCTTGCATCTTGGTCTGCAGACGTGCTTCCAGCTTGCTAAATGAATAATTTTTTATTCTGTTTTATTGCCTCCCCACAAAAACCTTCTTCTGATTATATCCAGCTTCTTAACCACAGCTTTTGGGAGAAAAAAAAACTGACATAAAATGCAAAGGCATTGCTGACAGCACAGAATTTAGAAGCACAATCCTTCCTCCCAAGGTCGGGTTCCTTGCCTTCCAAATTGATAACTACTTTTGTAGGTGAGAGACAAAACGATCCCATTCACTTTTTGTCAAAGTTCTGAAATGTAAAGGTAACCCAATTATTGGATAGGAAACTGATCAATCTTGCAACCTAAAGACAATGCACGTTCCTGCGATGAATCATCCTCCAACCTTCACTTTCAGCCTTCTTGCACATCCTGCTGAGCTCATAATAAATAGATATGGAGATATTGGGTCTCCCTGCCTCAAGCCTCTAGAACTTCTAAAATATCCAGCTACACTTCCTTTGAAATGATGGAGAAATTGACAGTAGATATACAATCCTTCAAAATATCAGTCCTCTCCGCTGGAAAACCATGAAGTAGCATCACATTGAATAGGCACGGCCAAGAAATCCTGTCGTACGCCTTGTTAAAATCCAGTTTGATGAGCAAACACTGTTTCTTAGCCTGCCTCATAGAAAAAGTGACCTCATGAACACTTACGAAAGCATGAAATATCTTCCTCCTGGGAATGAAAGCATGCTGATTCTCCTTTGCTAACTTCCCCACAACTTTCCCAAGCCTATTGGCTAATATTTCAGTGAAAATATTATAAGTACCATTCAGAAGACTTATAGGCCTGAAGTCCTTCACCTCCTGAACTTCCTCTTTCTTAGGTAGCAAGACAATAAAAGTCTGGTGGACAAACTGCCCACTTTTTTTCTTAACAAACAAATCTCTCATTGCATCCACCACACCTTCTTTAACTACATCCAGAAGCTTTGAAAGAAAAATAAAGGAAACCCGTCAGGCCCGGGGGCCTTATCCCCCCCCCCCCCCCCCCCCCCCCCCCCCCCCCCCCCAAGCTAAAGACTGCCGTTTCCACCTCATTTTCAGAAATTGAGGCAAGTAGATGCTTTTGGTTTTCAGAACTCAACTTAATAATATTATCATCAGACCAGCGTGGGTACCATCTATGTTATGCTGCGAACAATTCATGGTAGAAGTTAATGAGTTCTTCTTTTATAATACCTTCATCTTCCTTCCAAACATTTCTGATATTCAGTCCTGAAATGAAGTTTCTTCTCCTTCTACCATTAGCCATCATGTGAAAGAATCTTGTATTGTTGTCTCCTTCCCTCAGCTAAAGAATTCTAGATTTCTGTTTCTACTGTGTTTCCTCCTCCACATTATAATCTGAGAGCCTGCATTTGAGAATCACCATTTGTTATTTATCCTGAGATGTTAAGGATCCTTTTTCTTCCATCATCTCTAGTTCACCCAGTTCTGCTAAGATTTTCAGCTTGACTTTGTGTCTGTCCTCTTTCCATTTGATATTCCACTCTTTGATTGACTTTTTCAGAGTTCTGAGCTTGACTGCCAATAGCTCGACTCCTGTGTACTGATGATCCACACTCTGCCAAACAGACTTCACCAGGCCCCTGAAGTTTTCATCTGACACCCAGACCTTTTCCAGTCTGAAAGGTCTATTTGGAACCTTAGTAAGCTGACAGTCCACCAGAAGAGCACAATGATCTGCTATTGTCCGCGGATGGCCTGTTAATTTTGCCAAAGGATACAAGGCCTCCCATCTATCATCAACAAAAACCCTGTCTATCCTGGACAAAGACGAGCAGTCCCTTGAGTTACTTCAAGTAAATTACGATTATTTAAAGGAATCTCTAATAGACCCCAGTCTTCAATCTAAGAATTAAACTCCTACATACCTTTTGTGACTCTCCCGCCCTTGCTTCGTTCACCAACACTTCTAACTTCATTAAAATCACCCAAAACACACCAGGGAAGATCAAATTTCATCTGGCTGATAGCTAACTCTTCAAACAGAATTCTGCGAGATTTATAATCATTAGGACTATAAATCCCAGATAACATCCAAGTGAATGCTTTAAGTGTGGACTCTATCTCGATGGAAACTGAATACTCTCCGATGTCTAACAGCTTGGCTATCCAGAATTGAGAATTCCACAGTAACAAAATCCCTCCAGAACTTACTTCAGCCCTTACTGAAAGCAAAGTCCAAACTATGTAAGCCAGTCAAAGAACTAACTAAAGCCTGATCAAAGCACTTCATCTTTGTTTCTTCTAAGCATAGTATTTCCACCTTATTTCTCATAACAAATTCTTTTAACTGCCACCTGCTTCTGCTTACTATTCAATCCTCTGACATTCCAGACTGTCAGCTTCATGTGCCTTTATGACCTCCCCGAGCTATTCTTGATTGAGAAAACACTGCCTCTGAACATACTGGATTAGAATCATTCAGCAAACTTTGCAGCTCCCCGTTCCCTCTTTTCTTCATATTACCTCTGTCACCGTCTTTTGAGCATGACTTCCATAATCGCCGGTATTGACCTACTTTGTTTTGCACCTCAATCCCCAAAATCTGTGCTCTTCCCACAATTTCCGCATCAGTCCACCCATCAAGAAGTTTGGAATGTGCTGCTTCCCCTGTAAGATCCTTCTTTCTATAATCTTCCCCTTCTGGCAGAACCTCTTTAGCAGTGAGGTTTTCTTTTAGGGAAAGTGACAGAGGAAGATGGGAAGTTGGGGGGACCTGCATAGAAAAATTGTACGTACCTTGGACACAGTAGGATTCGCTAGAAGAAAGGCCTCCTTTGCTGCACCCTACCATCTTTGGAGAAGGTGCAACTGTACCTTCCTCCTCTTCCCATGATCCCTGCGTCTCCCTGTGAGATCTTCGAACATGCTGGTCACCGCTACCTTCATTGCTGGATTTGCTACCTTCTTTGCAGGATCTGCATTTCCCATCCGGAAGTGCAATGCGAGATCTTCGCGATCCTCCTCTCCACCGCAACCTCCTGTAAACCCTAACCGACGGTTTACTTGATCGGGAGCCCTTGCAAAGGCCTTCTACCACTTGACTTGCCAGGGCTTCTATAGCTCGCTTCCACACAAGATCCGCTGAGTCTTCCAATTTTGCCCCAAGATCATGGCCGTTCCTATACAAGCTGTAACCGGATACTATGATCCATATGACCCGAATTGACCTTCACCGGTTCGCCAAACATAGCAAGTTGACCCGTTACATCATTCGGTTCAGGTTCTGGCATCTGGTCCATCGCTGCAGCCGGTCCGACCGGCATCTTCAACCTTTCGACATTGTCTGCTTCGCGCGGATCGTTGTAAACCTTATATGCTTGGACTACTTCACTATACGTCCAAGGCATTACATCTCTCATCTTCTTCGGTTGTGGCACTCCTTCAATCTTCACCCAGAGGCATTGTTGACACCAGCGAATCTTCTCATACCGTGGGAACTCAGTCCCTGGAAGTTCTCCGATCAACTGCCTTCAGAAGACCAATAGAGTTTGTAATTGCCCGAAAGACTTCAACATCTCATAAAGCAAGGGGGGTTCCAGAGATTCTGCACCAAACCAATCGTTGGCCACCGACTTCATGACCTTCGACAGACGAGGTCCATGGATCCTAATTAATGGATGCATTCCCGATTGTGAGATGCTTGCATTGGATAATGGTCGTGAGGGCTTTTGGAACCAGGCAATCAACCAAGAGCATGTTCCCTCCAAGACTCCATTCTCTCCATCCCTTCCCTCCATAGCCTCCCAACTCCAAATGCTTCAGAACAGCCCGTGTTGATATACTACCTTTTTTAACCGTACCCATCGCCGATTGCTCCAGAAACTCCATGTTTCTCTTGAAAGATTTGCACCAAGGGATTTCTACTGGAACAGAAAAAGGTTCCTCCCCTTCTTTCAAATCAAACCAGCTTGCAGGTTGATCAGAAACAAACTTCACCCTCTCCGAGCAGTTAAAGCTCCTATGACCCAACCTCCTGCATGTCCAGCAAACCAAAGCATTTCGGCAATGCTTTGCTCTGTGGCCTGCCCCTAGACACCTAAAACACCGATCATGGCAAGCCTTCGATGAAAGAACCTCCTCACCCCCTGAGAGCTTCTCCTTCAAATGCCTTTCTACATAGTCACCACCCTCTCCTTCCCCTTTCTCAGACCTCACCCCTACGTCACTGCCCTCCTTCACTCTGAGCAGAGCATCCCCTTCCTCACCAGTCCTGCCCCTATCACTCCTCCATTTTCCACTATCCTTCCAGACAAGCTGTCGAGCACTGGAACCCTCACCATAAGCAAGCATAATGCCTGACTTCTGACTTCCTTGCTCCTGCTGAACGCTGAACGCCCCTCTATGACGCCCTCCCTACCACTCTCTCTGCCTCTGGTCTCCCCACCATGCTTTCCACCATCACTCACCTCCCTCATCACCTCCTCTCCCCTTTCTGTGAAGTATTTTGTTTCTGGTTTATACATAAGAGATGGAAATTAATGTATGAATATTGCATCAGTAGTTTTAACCAAAATTTAGATGGAAGATGAAAGGAACTTAGTGCAACAAATGTTGACAACCAAGAACAAGAGAAAACTAGTGAGGCCTTATCTCACTTTTCTCTGCTGTTATGACAAAAGATATGACAGTCCTAGCGATCCTCTGTCACATGAAGTGTTAAAACATCACATAAAATTGAAGGCTCATTTCATGAGATACTTTGTGTTAATCTTCCTGTGGCCTACTGATTCTAAGTTCTTATTTTTATCCAACATGTGACGTTCTGTAATCTTTGATTAATTTAGGACACTGCAAGCATGCCTGCTGCATTCTTGCTCTCATTTATGGTGCAGAGTTTCTGTTCATCCACATTATGATATTTATGTGCCAGTATTTTGCAGGTTGAATTACCTGGTTGCAGGGGAATTTGGACTGTATATCACAAGGGCTCTCGCAGTCAGGTTACAGTGGAAGATGATGAGTACCATGCATATTTGATTATAAGCTTGGAGTCTCGGACCATGGTAGTTTTATGTACTTTACACATTACAGCTTCTACTTTCTACATAGGATTTCACCTGATTGATATCTATGCTCTTTTGGGATATATGCTTAAATGGCCTATGTTTTCCTTGGCAGATATAAGCATACCGGATATGTGTGACTTTTCATTTTACCTTTTTTTTTCAAAGGTGATATGGTGTTAGAATTCATTGAATAGAAGCAGAAAATTAAAAAGCCACTTGGGAAGGCACCCCAAGCAGAACACAGAATACATAAACAGATCGACCTTACACATAAAGGGTAGAGCCCAAAACAGAAAAAGAAGCAGAATATGAAGGATAGGCTATTCTACCGAGCTAGTAAAACATGTGTCAGAAGGTACCGTCGAGAAACAAGAACGTGAAACTAAGGGATAAAATTACTCAAAAAAGAAGCCTTCCTAAATATAGAAAAGCCTTCGAAAGTATCCAAATCCACAGCCTTGCACCAGTCCCCCATGCACTGAATCGCCCTTCTAAGGATATCTTAGGAGCTGTAAAAGTCCATTTTGAATTTTCTGTGATTTCTATGGTACCATACAGGCTACTACACAGCAGGAAAAAGGGCTGACTATTCATCTCTTTTAGCAGAATTCAGACAAATAAGCTTCAAAAGATCATGAATTCTATCAAAACTCTTCCACCGAATCCTTGCTGATCTAGCCAAAATCTTCCGCCAAACTTCAACAATACCACATTTACAGAACAGATAATCCTATCCTATTTTTCTCTTGTATTCCACATAAAATGTAATTAATGTTACCAGTATGTAAGAAATGTTCAAGTCTATCACAAGCAAGGAGTCTTCCTGAAAGTCATTCAGTTTTCTTGATGTAACAAGTTTTTGTGGTATGAATCTGGACTCAAAAAAGATTTACTTCTTTCTTTGAATCTTCTTGTAGGTTCTTGAGACAGGTGAGATGCTGGGAGAAGTTACTGAGAATGTTGACTATTATGTTCAAGGAAGCACCATTGCTGCAGGGAATTTATTTGGAAGGTGTACAATCTCAGACCTTTTGCATTCCACTGCCTGAGGCTTGGACATACTGTTTCAAAATTTTTTAGCCTGATTTTGTTGATATTTTATATTCATTTGTTAGTTTGTACATCTCTCCCTGAACATGGGTAAACATTGAAACTCAGATGGCCGCTTTGTAGAGATGTTCTCTTTCTTTCTAAATATGTGTCAGCACTTATGCCTGTATGTTCCTTCTCACTTATCTCCAAAATCTAAACCAAGAATTGCATACAAATGACAAATTGAACCTCTCAATAAAGGGTGGCCTTCTTCGGAATTATGATGTCAAATGTGGCCTGCCAATCATATTGAGGTGTTGCAAAACATGACTTTGGAACCTGTTCTAAAATGAAAGTGAGTCATTGTTGTTCATATCAACTGATAATTTTGCTACATATTTTTCATTTACAGTGGAAGGAACTAAATAAGCATTGTTGTTCATTCTCTTTTTATCTCCTTTCTGTTTATTAATGCCTGCTTTTTACTAGCATGAAAAGAGAAAGGCTGGGATGGCATTACTCTAGCATAAACAACAGTCAATCCCATTCCATCCCGGCCTTTCTTCGCCGGGATGTCCCATCCCAGTGAGAAAATGGGACGGGGCAGTTTCTTGTCTGTCCCAATAGTTGTCCTGGTCTGTCCTCCCGTCCTGGCCTGCCGTGGGCTATCCCAACCAGAATTTGTATTTTAACTTGAGATTTTTTAGCCACTTAAAGTCCTTAGAAACTTATTTGGGGGTGCGGGGTTCATTTGATGAATATATTCCTTTGCAAACCCATAAATCCATCCTAAATGTTTTTATTGTATTAATTTTATATTATTTTCACGTTTATATGTTTATCTATTTTATATTTGTTGGAACATGTATGAAAAAAATCTCGGGACCGGACATCGGAATTGTCCAAGACATCAGGATGTGCTATCCCAATAGAAAAGTGAGACAGGGACCGGCAAGGTAGGAAGAATCGAGTATCGAGCACGGATCAGCCTGTCCAAACTGATAGGGTCGGATCCGATCCGATCTTGACCAATCCCAAGCCGATCCAGACCGGTCCACCATTTATTTTTTAACTTTTTATTAAAAAATTGGTCCAATCCTAGTCCAATCCTGGCCGATCCCTACCGATCCTGTCCGATCTTGACCGATACCAATCGATGCTAGCCTAGACTGGTGGATCAGGATCGGACTGGTTCGGGTCAAAGCTGATCGGATTGGCCGATCTGATCCGATCCATGCTGATCCTGCCTTCCATGGGGACAGGGATGAGATTGACAACTATGCTTTTTACCCTCTCCTATACCACGGCTAAAACATGGGATCAGGCTTGTGATGCTCTGGTTTAAAACCAGTATGGTTTACCAATCCCAACCCAACAGCCTTGGCCTGACACCAACCAACATTCAAAAGCCCAAGGTCCTTTTTGGGTATGCTAGTGAGATGTTGTGCATGTGGCCTTGTGGGTTGTATGTTTCCCCTTTTTGGTTTCTTGGTCATATGTCCCATCCTTGGGACTTACCCTAGGTATATGTGTACATATATCAAGCTATTGCCCTAATGATGCATCTCTTATCTCTACCTATAAAGCAGTACTCGAGCTAATGGACATTCCTGCACAATGTTTAGAAAACTAGACCAGTGATTGAATTAGAGAGGCTTTTAGGCCAGTCTATTTTGGATCGACCTCTTAAAACCATTGTTTGGACTCGATGTATCATTTAAAACAGATAATACTAGTTAAGGTGCACATGTAAGGTGCAAATGCACGTTCAAAAATCAAATAGGATATAGTATCACTTAGTATAACTTAACACTATAAAGTACAATTTTAAAAGACTGAGATTCAAATAAGTATACGAAGAAAATACAATGTAAACATGTATTTGTTTGGTATCTAAAGTTTTAAAAGAAAAAGATAGTAAAAATTGCATAATTTACAAAAACATGTTATATATTACTTTGTAAAAGGACTTCATTTCAAAATTAAAAAAAATAGCTTTGTTCCTCCTTGAGTAGGCTCACTCTGTTTACATATTATTTTGAACCTAAGCTGCAAACTAACCCCGCATAACAATGTTGCACTTTTCTAGGCACGTCATGATCTCTTAGACATCAAGAATAAAAGATACTATAATAAACTTCTTATAAAGATTTATGTAACCTTCATAATTTTTTTCCCCCTTTCTTTCTAAATATCCCTCTGTTCAGTTTTATTGAATTAGAAAGAATCACACTGATGACATAAAGTTTTCGTAATCTCTAGAAGGCAGGGAAAAGTGGCATCAAATTCTTCAAAAGAGTTCACATTGTCCTCCTGACCAAAAAGAGTTCACATTGTCCTGTTCTTCATGGGATAGGAGAGAAGGCTAGGACAAACCTCCTATCCATATAGGATTTACATCAAAAATAAGAAAATTGAATCTAAAATTTAAAAGTACCTGTATTTTTTAGAGATTTGTGCCTCAGACACCATTCCTCTTGCAGACTGTAGATGTTCATATCCATTAGCCATAGTGCATACCTACATTAATATGTTATCAATTCCCAACTTTGCTTTCTGTCCTCAGTTTGCCTCACAACCTACATCAAAATAAAATAATATAAAATCTTTGACCAGCAATATGACAAAGATCAAAATTAATAGAAAATTCAGAACAAAGTGCATATATTCATTTTATTATCCTCTTCTATCTCTGACAAAAGACAAACCTGTTTCACCATCCCGAATACCACGCAAGCTAATGATAGGACTTTCAGTACGTAGCGAGTTGTGGATGGCCAATTGTAAGAAGAACAGCACTAATCTTTGCAAAACCTTGACGTGTGATAGAGCTCAATATGCATTGTTGGTTTGTCCGTTTTTTTAAGTGGATGGTACCACATGTATTATAAACAAAAGAGGGGGATTTCAAAGAAGAAGATATAGAAACAAAAATCTTCCTATACAAAGGTCACCCAGAGGGTGAGAGAGACCATCGATTCTCTCCAAGAAGACAATAAGAGGAGGAGTTAGAATGGTTGATATTGCATGCAAGTCTAGCCCAATTCCCGACTCTAGATGAAATAAAAGCAAATACATGATCGGGGGGTGTTTGCCTCTATTGTTACACTTCATCCATAATGCCCAGATGGTCGCATGAAGAATCAGCCACCAACCAATATGTTCACCTTTCTAGGGCCAAGGTCTCTCTCAAGAATTGAAAAGACAGTCCACCGACTAATGGGAGTCGGTGACGATCTGCAGCTTCTGACCCAACAAAAACCAAACCTTAGAAGAGAACAAGCAGGCCGTGAACAGGTGATCCCTCGATTCCTCTGCTGAATCACAAAGAGCGTATAGTAGCGGAATGTCAGGCAAGATTTGTGGGCAAGCCTGTCACAAGTTGGAAGTCTATCAATTGACATCCTTTAGAGTAGGATCTGCACCTTTGGAGGCTTTTAACCTTTTGTGCTGCAGAGAAGAAGGGGTACCGGGTCCCCCCATCTGCAAGCATGGAGTATGTAGATTTAACAGAGAAGCTACTCTTAGCATCCCATCTCCAAGCCCAATGATCTTGTGCACTCGGATCTAAAAGACAGCCTCGTAAACTGCCGAGCAAAGTCACCAGGTCACCCAGCTCCTCATCTCTGAGGAGCCTTATGAAGGATGGCCTCCAACAGGGCTGAGGAACATCAATCTCAAACATATTGCATACAACTACAGAGGGTTCCAACTACTTGGAAAAAGGTCCTTGAAAGAGTGAAGACCACACCAGGTATCTTGCCAGAATAGACGCTTGCTCCCATCGCCAACCTTGATCTGAGCTCCCACATGGAAAATATCTAAGCAACCAAGGATGCCCTTCTAAACCCATGAGACATTTTATGTGGTAGGGAGGGATACATCCCACACTCTCTCCTCCCCATAATACTTCTCGAGTAATGACTCCCACCACATATCGGAATTAGTAGAGACAAGTTTCCACACCCATTTGGTGAGAAGGGCTAATTTAAAATAATGGATGTCTTTCAGCCCAACGCCCCATTCTCCTTGCTTCTACACATTCTCCTCCAGCATCAATTATATCCTCCCTCTTAAGGTCTCCACCACCATGCCAGAAAAACCTAGCTTGAATCGTGTTCAACTTGGTAGCCACTGCCTTGTGAATTCTGAGGAAAGAAAATAGTTGGGGAGACTCTCCTCTTGTACGTCTACCTGCATCCTCAATTCTGGGTCTTAGGAACCATAAATAATAAGAAAAATGTGGCCACATGTAAGAGGAAAAAGATTGTCACTTAACGTTGTTTAAAGCAAGGTTTGCCGTATCGTACCGTATCAGGCCAACTCGTACGAGTCGACTCGTATCTGGACAATCCCGAGTCGCTGGCACGGGCGGATCGTATGAGTCGGGCTAGGATGCTTCTGGATCGAGCCGTCTCGCATCGTATCGGACTGACTCATGCCGGATCGCATGATACAAACATAAGTCACTGCGATTCGGTGCGAGCCAATCACTGTTTGGCTGAAGTCGGTGCGATCCGACTCGATAAAGTTTGATCTACTCTCTTTAGTCTATGTGTACTACTTTGTTTTGTTAATTGAGATTTGATGTTTCTAACTTTCTATGAGATATGGTATACCACTTTCTTTTGCAAATTGAGATCCCTAGACTAAATTCCTCTCAATTAGTATCCTAGACTATTTTTTTTTACAAATTTAATTCCATTAAATTAGAGTATTTTTCTTAAATGTGACTTATAATTATTCACAGTAATGATGGACGTAAAATATGATGTTTATAATTAGGTAATTATTCAAAAAAAAAAGAGAGATTTGTCAAAAAAAAACTAGCATGCATTGGCTTGAATCAGTCCAACTTGTGCGAGTCGGTCCGAGTCGGATCGGATCCGACTCGTATTTGGCCAAACCCGATCCGATCCGGATCCACGAGTCGGCGAACCTTGGTTTAAAGTGGCATTATCCACTTTTGAATTATTAAGAATAAGAAAAAGTAGCACATAATTAAAAAGTACAAGCATTTGACATAGATAGCATAGACAAGCTCCTGAGGCAAACATGAGGTGACGTGTTTTTGGTTTGCCTCCCCTTGCCTCATTGCTTAGGTAACCAAGACAATTGCCTTAACATATCTTGATCTCCCGTGGACCATTGATTGCTCTTCTGGGGATTGTGCAGATGCTCCATCTTGTACCTCATAGCCTTTTCTTTGTCCTGCTTTCCCTCCTGTAGACCCATCTCATTACTGTTACATCGTCTTGTTTGTTTTGGTTCTGTTACAGCTGACTTTACAATTTTTGTCTTTCTTACAACCATCCACACTTATCAAGGTCCCTAAACCTACGTTATAGCACCCCAGTTTTGCTAGTGACAACAGGCTATGGAGGAGGAATTTCAAGCTCTTTATCAAACTCTCACGTGGGATCCTGTTTCACGTTTGATTGGCAAAGTGCCGACTACTTGCAAGTGGAGCTACAAGGTCAGGACCATGCTGAAGGGGTCTATTGAACAGCACAAGGCTTAATTAGTGGCTCATGGTTTTACTCAGAGTTTTGGATTGATTATAAGGACTAAGGAGTCTTTTGGCCATGTGGTGAAGATTTCTTCGTATGTAGCTTAGTTGCAGTTTTTGCTGTTCATAGCCAGCCTTTGTATCAGTTGGATGTGAAGAACGATTTTATTAATGGTGATCTCTCTGAGATGGCATATTATGCAGTCTCCCTTTAGTGTTTCCATTCCGCAATAATATGTATGTCAACTTCATTGATCGATCTTTGGGCTCAAATAAGCACCGCAGCCTGCTTTTGACAATTTAGTCATAAGTTTTTGATGCTGCCTTTCTTAAGGGTGCTCGAGATTATTCCCTCTTTGTTTGGGCTTCTTTGCTGGATTATGCAATTCTTGTCCTTTATGTGGATGGCATGATCATTATTGGCAAATGAGACTGCTACTATAACCTCTCTAAAGCAACATCTTTAGCTCCAATTTGAGATGAAGGACTTTGCACCCCTTTGTTACTATATTGCCTATGTTATTAAAGGCATTTGCCTCACTTGCTTGGGCGACTTGGTGAGGCGAGGTTAGCAAAGAATGCCTCAACTTACCTCCATCTGCCTCATTCAACTCCCTTTCCCGCACATGTACACACATACACTAGTGCCTCCTTTAACAATCAACAACATCTAATGCCTCTTTTCTACATACAACTGTTTTTTTGTAATCTACACAATTCCTGGGCACCCGCTATTTAAAATGGCTGGTTTCTATGAACTAGTCTTCATGTATTGGTCTGGAAGCATATATACTTCATTGCCTTGGATGTTTTCTTTGCATTCCTCATACTACCATTGTTCCTTCATGTTTTTGGTTTAGGAGTGTGTTTGCAAGCATATTGCTTGAATCACTTTCCTCTCACCTTTAACTACATAGTTTACAAGCCTTGAGGTTGCATTTTCCTCTCGTAGCAGTCTCCTATCCAAGGAGGTCTGTTCCATATTCATCACAGTCTCGTTCTCTCTGATTCTTGAACAGCTAACACACTAGTGGAGCATCATTTAAAAGCTTCATTCTACAATTGGTGAGCCTCTAACCGATTTGACTCATTATTGGAACTTCATTGAGGCTCTTATCTACTATTTCTTATCTTAACATTACTCATGTAGTCCATGTTGTGAGTTGGTTTGTGTGTTTCCACTCCTATGTATCCTTCACTACCTTTGTGGAGCTATATGGTGGTCTTTATTCATGTTCTTCACTTATTTACTTGAGCTACGAGCCGTTTATGATGCAGACTACAAAAGCAATATACCAATCATCATTCTACCATGGGTTTCTGCACTTCCTTGGGCAGTTCCCCTAGAATAGTAAGAAGTTTTCTTTTCCAATATCTAGATCCAGTATTGTGCTGTTCCTGATGCTTCTACTTGGTTTGTCTGGCTATGGCTGCCTCTTCATGACCCTTGGTATTGCATCTCCCTCTCCTATTCGTTTATATTGTGGCAACTGGAGTGCCCTTCAGATAGCGAGCAACCTGGTCTTCTATGAGTGGACAAAGCACATTGAGATGTTTTGTCGCTTCAACAGAACTATTCTCTCTCACCTCTTTGTTGAACCATTGAGTCTATATTCACTCTATCCCCATAACACACAATAAAAATAAATATATCATATTATTGTCGGAAGTGCTAAATGACTAGATTAATCAATATTCTCCTGTTAGATTCGCTATACCTCTCAGCTCGATCACTAAGTTTTGGGACTTCGTCAAATTTCAAGAGTTACAAGAGCTTACACTCCTATTCATTAACTAATCAGAATATCAATTCAGTCTCAACACTTAGTTGATTATATGGTAGACATGCCATCGACGTCCAGGAATCATTTAATTGATGTCTATCGACTAAGTCCTCCTTATCGGGTCATTTAATCGATATCGTTATCGATTAAGTTTGCCTTTTGGCTCACTTAGTGCATCAATATATCGATTTAGTGCATCTATATCGATTAAGTCTATCAGTTAACTCTTTCCGCACTATCGACTAAATGAACCGATTAATCAATTAATTGTTTCGACTAGTTCTTATAGCACCAATTATCGATTAACTGTTAAGTTTTTGATTAGCTGGAATAGTTCTCATTTAACTGATTAAATGGTCATGAAAGTGATTATGTCAAGTGCCTTATATTGATTATTTCCCTCTTGTTTTATCCGTTTGTGCACATCGATTATATAATAGTTTGTTATATCGATTATTCGCCTTAACTTACCTATGTTGGCATATCGACTATGTGTTTGCTATGTTGATTAAGTGACTAATTTTTTTTCCCTAGTTAATTGATCCTTGATTGATTATCTGGAACTTAACTGATTATCTAAGTCATTTTAATCGATCCTCGTGTACGACACTATTTATCTTCTTCCTACTGTTTGTAGATCCTGTCTCTTGGTTGTTTGATCTATTTTTGCAGATCGTCTGTAACTCACCTACCCTCTGGTCAGAGAAGTAGATTGTAACTTTCCTTTCTTAGTATTTCAACATGGTTAGATAGGATCTATGCGTTTGAATTGGGAAATGCTGAAGAGTCGAAGACAAGGAATAGAAGCTTCTAGAAGATAAAGACAAAGCTTTGTGTACATGCTCTCTAGGCAAGACTCATTCCAGTTAACGTTGGACTTATCTGGGTTCACGTTAGACTCAAGGAGAACCTCATAGAGATAACGGAAGAGACTGTGCCTAATGGGACAATTCGAAATTCCCTATATATTGAAGCGTTTGGCTAGTAGAAGAAGGCAAGGTTAAGAAATCCGGGATCGGGTCCCGGATCGGCCGGTCCAAAACCGATCGGATCGGCCGATTCCGATCCGAGTCAGCCCGATCCTGGCCGATCCTGGCTGAGTCAGGCTTGGCTGGTTCGGATAGCAGAAAAAAATAGAAAAAAATATGAAAAAATGTGAAAAAAATATAAAACACAAGTCTAATGCATAATTGTGTTGAAATACATTGATTTGAAGTACATAAAATGTTGTTGGACAAAAAAATCTTGAATAAACTTACATATATGATTATGAACTTACATTTATTCCAAACGTACATTATACTGAATGAACATATGGCTTACATATTCAGTCCATGACATATAGCTCTGGTAGTATTGTTCATATTGAATCACATACCGGCTATAGTCATCCGTATTGGTATAAATGATTGACAATTGTGGATATTCTAGATAATCCCCTGAATAGTCGGATGTATCAGAATGTTGAGGAGGGTAAACTACATATCCAGTAGGCTGATTATACCCTTCGTATGGAGAATATGATGATGCATCTGATAGTTGCTCCTAATATTCTCTCTCCCTCCTAAGTTCTTCTTTGGCCTCTGCACACTGAGGAGCTTTACCTTTGTCCTTCCTCCTTGATCTGCTGAATGTTTGAATGGAAGATTCTTCACGTCTTGCTCTGCTACCATGATGTTCATCTTGGGTAGTATGTGTGTATTCTTCTTCTCCAGTGAATTGAATTGGTGGAGGTGGGGCTGGGGCACTGGTAGCATCTCCGCCATCCTCAGAACTGTCGGAGATCGTCTTTGATGTCGAGTCATTTGAGGTTTGATATTGGACCTCATCACTTGGTTCTGGAGTTTCATCCTCTTCTTCGATAGTCTCCAAATCAGCAATCTGAATTCCAGTACCACTCTTCCTTTTGCTTGGTGCTTGTTTTTTGCTCTTCTTCTGACGTTTTGGAGGAGGAGGTTGAAAATCAGTAAGTAATGGAACATTATCTAACTCACCTTTCGCCCATTCCCGATCATTTGGGTTGAATTCATGCTCATTTGAGGTGCTTGCATCAACCCATGCATTTAGTGGATGTTGCTCCTCGAACAGTTCATCCAAGTCTATGGGTTCTTTTGCATGTGTCGTCTCCGTGGCTTGTCCGGAAATTCTCTCTTTCTCCTACCTTTGAAGGTTCCTTATGAGCTCCATATTTTTTAACTTCAACCTCATGTTATAATGACAGAATACTAGCTTCTCTAGACGGCTCGACTTCAATCTATTCCTTTGCTTGGTGTGAATCAAGCCAAATGTGCTCCAGTTTCTCTCACAACCTGATAAAGAGGTTGTTTGACTTAAGACCCGAATTGCGACATATGCTAGATCTTCATACCCATATGCTTTTCCATGATCTAGCCACCAGTCAGCTGTAAATAGAAAATTGTCCATGTCAACAATGTGCAAGTTATAATAAAAAATTAAGTAGAACATCTAGTTAATAATTTTCAAATCTGGACTTCAAATTTTGGCAGCTCTTTGAGCAGTACTTGTCCCAAAGTGGTATAACATCATTATGTAATCATGCATTTGCTTGCATGTCATTATTGCTCTGTCCTTATCTTCAAGTATGCGCTTAATAACAGACGTAGCTCCCATCAAAATTTCCGAGCAACTATCATAGTTATCCTTCTTCCCATCAGTTCTAAACATGTACTGAGGGTTGAAAAAATAACCTAAATAAATAAGTTGAAGTTGGTTATTACTTAAGCGAAATGTGTATACAAATAATACATGTAGAAAGTTAGTAGCTTACCAACTGCATGAAGATCGTGATGTAAAGTGTGTTCCTAACGTCTGTCTATTATGTCCCACCATTTCACATAGGTTGTTGGATTGTTAAGTTGAATGAGCTCCTTAGCTCTGTCCATAGCTTCGTATAAATATCCCATATCCGATCTTCTTTCTCCATCATAAGATCGCAAGACACGGACAAGCGGTTCTACAATATTTAACACCGCTTGCACCCCCCTCTAGAAGGGTCTAGACTGAATTAGATCGGCCACTTTCTTACCTTTCGCTCTGACTTTAGTTGGTACATGCCGCAATATGTGATTCTCCCAATCTTCCGATGTCACCATCCTAATCAAGTTGTTATTTTGTTGACTTAAACTATCTAGAGAGATATATTGAGATGCAAACCTAGTAGTTCCTGGACGAAGCAACTCTCTTCCATGAGTATATGTGCGCATGATATCCAGAATGTTGTTGTGGTTGTAGATGAATGTGGTGATAAATCGACCACTCTTGACCACTCCATCTACCATCGGATCAGAGCAAATGTCTTCCAACATCAAATCAATACAATGAGCAGAACATGGAACTCAGTATAAATGTTCTCTCTTTTGCATCAACATTTGTCCAACTAACTTGAATGCCGCTGCATTGTCCGTAACCACTTGGACAATCCTTTTTTCGCCCACTTCTTCCACCATTTGATCCATTAATTCATATAGGTACTGGGCATTTTTTATTTTTCCAGATGCATCAATAGACTTCCAAAATACGATTCCGGCTTTGCAGTAAATTAAAAAGTTGATCATACTTCTTCTTGTTATCCCTGTAAAGTTCCAAACGTGATAAGAAATCAGAAAGAGACCCATTCTGATTAAGAAAAAATGAAGATAAGATAAGAAACTGAAGATAAGATTTATGTACCTGTCCATCCATCGCACATTAAAGTGCATCCATACTCATTCCAGATCCTTTCAAATGATTTAATGTATGTTCGGATGTCATCAACTTCCATATCCAAGTACTTGTTGTATATCTCATATGGAGAAGGTCCTTCAACCCCTTTGCCAACTTCTTGTATGGTCTCGATCATGGACTCATAATATGGCCCCTTGGTCGCATTAGCAGGGATACTGTTATAGAAAAACTACCTAGATGTAGTTCTCCCTATCTTCTCCTTACAAAGTTTTAAGTTCTTGAATGCAGCACTAATAGAAGGTTGTTTATCCCTCTTCTTGGTGAGCAAGGGATCTATTAGACCTACTCTAGGATCTCCAGCTCTAGTGAACTCCTGAGGCAGCTCCTCGCATACATTAGTGCTCATGCCGGCGCTAGTGCTCCCTTGTGCAGAAGGTGTGGAGCCACTTCCTTGTCCTCCATATCTTCCAGTGTGCCGAAATAAGTCCTCATCTGCAAAGGACCGCCGGCTTGCTTCCATTGCACGTCGCAATTTAGCTTTAAATGTAAAAGAAATTTTTTTTAATCTACTATAACTATTTGTCTAAAAACGTTAAATGAAAAACATGAAAATAAGTTAAATAAGAAACTTACTTGTATCCCAATCATCAATATTTATAGGTTGATTACTTCCACCAAGTCGGACTCCAGCATCAGACCTTCGCGCTGGTTCAAACAATTCCTCTCGAATTTCCGGTCTTCTTTTGGCAGTACTTGTTTTGCTTGATTCCTTCTCCTTCATATAAGTTCGAAATTGGATCCTAACCTCTGAAGGAACTCGAGCACATGCTGCAACTTCACCTTTTATTCCAGCAAGATGTTGTTTGAATCGGTAGACCCCGCCAGAGACGACCCGGTTGCAATATTTGCATTGTACCTTTCTTTGGCCCATGTCCACCGGTGTGCAATGACCCCAAGCAGGATCAACGCTAGGAGGATTCCCAGATGATCGCGCAGCAGCACCTTGAGATGCCATTCCTTCACAGAACAAGAAGATGAGAGATCGCGGAGCTTGTAATAGACTAGAAGTGACCTCGTGGGAGAGATGGAGAGAGAATTCTATGATCGAGAGAGTGGGAGAGAGAGCAAGAATGTTAGGAGGCTCAAAGGAAATTTGTGGAGCCTTAGGAGGGCCTTGGGGGGGTTTAAATAGACCCCCAAGGCCTAAACTAGCCGTTGCTGGCCGTTTGGGAACGGCCAGCAACGGCTAGTTTGACCCCCAACGGCTAGTCAAACTAGCCGTTGGGGGCCGGGTCGGGCCGATTCGAGCCGACCCGGCCCGATCTGGCCTCGGATCGCCCGATCCGATTCCTGGACTTGGCCAGGTTACTCGGGATCGGCACGGACGGCCCAAAACCGGTCCGACTCGGCCGATCCGTGTCGATCCGAGTTGAGTTTTTGAACTTTGGAAGAAGGCAATCACTTGAAAATTCAACTTCAAGCATACCATCTCTTTGTGCCCAAACTTCCTCTAGTTGCTAAGAGAGAATGGTGAGAAGATACCAAGTGACCTTACTTCGACTCCAAGCATTGTGCCCACTGCTTCCAGTTCTGCTGTGCTGCTGAAGCTCTCAGGACCTCTTCTTCGACAATCAAGATTCTACACTTCATTTTTCTCCCTTGTCTTGATTGATTTCTAAACTTTATTGTATACGCCGTAGCCTTTTAGAGGCATCTGTTTGTGTAACTTTTAATCCGATAACTTCTAGTTGTGCCTCTTCCCCGAACGGAAGGGAAAACTTGCTGACGCAGGTGCTTTGTGCTTGTGCCTCTTTCTTGATAGAAAGGGAAGATTGGCTGAGGCTGGGTGGTGTTTTATCCTCTTTCTACTGAGAAAGAGAAGGCCAATAACGGCTGGATGCTTGTGTGACTAGCAAGGGGTTCGTATCTTATGTAGTTTTGAGCTAATGGAACTCTCAAAAGGTTGCTTGGGAACTAGATGTTGGTCTGCGAACTGAACCAATATAAAATCCTGGTGTTCCTTATGTAATTCTTTAATTGTCACTCATCTCTTTCCTGTGATTATTATGTTCTATTGCTTTTTATTGTTTTGTTAGTTCAAATTAATTACCTATTCACCTAAGAGGGTAAGTCCATAGCTTGGGCAACACTCTTCTCTCTCTCTCTATCTCTAGTTAAGATCTCTCTCTCTCTCTAAACTCTTCCCCTCTTCACTTGCTCTCACTTCCTTTCCAAAGATCTCATTCATTCAAGTTGGGCGTTAGGGGGATGGCGCTCTAGAACGATTGGACTGGTTCTCCATTGAACATTTCCCCCCCTCTCTCTAACATCTTTCTCTCTATAAAGTCTAAAATTCTCTTTCTCTTGCACTCTAGCTCTATTAATTTACTCTATTTTTTTTTCTTCTCTGAAATACATTAGTATTAGAGAACCTAGATCATGCATGTTTAACCCAATGGATCTTGTTGTTTCAATGACCTTAAGCTGAAATTTGAATATGAAATGGTTGAATTGAAAACAACAAAATGCTTAGTGATTCTCAACAATAAAAAACTAATTGGTTTATTATGTTGCGCTTTTGAAGTAAATTAAGAAATATTCACCTCTTCTTTTTTTGGTGAGGAATTATCAGGTTTTAGATACTAACGACAACAGGGGTACTCCAATCGTCCGCATCGATGTGTTTTCAAATGTTTAGGCGGGCCGAGTGGTTCTAGTACTTGTTGCCTAGGTGGACTGCCTAGTCGACGAGGTGGGTACCTCATTAATGATGTGATTATTTTGTTAGTTTTTAACATTCTACACAATATTTATACCATTTGACCTAGCCAAACATATTTTCATTTCTAATGACATTTGGGATTTTTCTCTATATATTAATCATAAAGAAGGAATTAGTTATGAGGCTTATGACCTATTTTCACTTTTTAAACAAAGTATAAGAGATGTATGATCATGCATAACTAAATATGGAGATTAAGAATCGCACTTGTTGAATTATGAGGCTATTAACAATTATTGTTGTATCTCAATAATTTATGCGAGTAATGTTATATAAGAAATCCTATAACTACATACCAAGATTGAGAATATTAATCATTGTATACTAGATATGAGTGGATTAGGCCTATATATATGAGAAAAATAAAAAATATGACCTTAAAGTGGAAAATTAGTGAAGAGTCCAACTAGTGTATACAATGATAGAAAAGGGATGAAGATTTCTTAGCAGCTTATGAAGTCATTAAGTTTACAATGGGGAGGGAGTAATTATTAGGCTAGATTTTGAGAAGGCATATGACAGAGTGAGTTGGCAATGTGTTAATAGAACTTTGGGAAAGAAGGGTTTCAAACAAAAATGGATAGATTGGATCATGTCTTGTATCACAACTTCGAGATTTTTCATTTTGATCAATGGTGAACCATCTGGATATTTTAAGACCTTTAGAGGAATGGGACAAGGTGATCCCATATCACCTCCTATATTCCTCTTTGTGGGTCAGATTTTTAGTTCATTGTGCATTAGGGCAGCTGGGCAAGGATTGATTGATGGATCTTCTGTTGGTAGGATTGGTTTTCACATTTCCCATTTACAATTTACAGATGACACATTACTGTTCACCTAAGGAAACCAAGAGAAAGTGGTCAACATGAAGAATTTGATTATTCTTATTGAAGAGATACATGACTCAAATCAATTTTGAGAAGTCTGAAGTAACTGGGGTTAATATGCCTATAGAAATAGTTTTGAGAACTGCAAGGGTTTTGAACTGCAAATGGACTGAGTTCCCTATTAAATATCTTGGACTTCTACTGATTATGGTTTACCGTATTGTACCGGATCGGGCCTGCTTGTACGAGTTGACTCATATATGGGCGAGTCCGATCCGCTAGTATGCATGGAGTCGGAACGGATCGTGCTGACTCATACATACATAATGGCTGTTTTAAATTGAGTTTTTCCCATTTGATAAGTAAATTTATACTTTTTATTTCGATTAATAGGATACATTTTTCTAAGTATGAACAAACTTGTTAATTCCACACATATTGTCCTGATCCCGAAATCAGAGGGAGCTGATAGAATGGTTGATTTTCGACCCATTAGCCTTCTCAATGGATGTTATAAAATCATGACCAAGATTCTAACAACCTGGCTCAAGAGGGTTATCCATAAGCTAGTGGGGATCAACCAGTCAGCCTTTGTGCAAGGAAGATTCATCCTGGACAATTATATGACTGCTTATGAAGCCATTCACCACTACAAGATTAGGCATAAGCAAGGCGTGTTGGTAAAGCTTGATTTTGAGAAGGCCTATGACACAATCAATTGGAATTGTCTACTCAAAACTATGGAGATCATGGGTTTCAATGCTAAATGGATAAGATGGGTAAGGTGTTGCATTTCCTCCTCCAGATTCTCGGTGCTGATCAATAGAGAACCATGTGGTTTTTTTAACAGCTCAAGAGGATTAAGACAGGGAGACCCTCTCTCTCCCCTTCTTTTTCTGCTCGTTGGTCAGATTTTGAGCACCCTTTGGGATAGTGCAGCTCAACAGGGCTTGGTGGAAGGGTTCAGGATTGGTAGAAGCCATATCCATCTATCTCACCTTCAGTTTGCAGACGACACTCTCTTGTTTACACCTGGAAGTACTGAGGACATCCAGAATATTAAGAGTTTGCTAATTTTGGTGGAAGTCATCACGGGGTTGAAAATCAATTATGAGAAATCTGAAATTGTTGGGCTGAACATGACTCAGCAAAGGGTACAGGACATTGCAAATTCCCTAAAGTGCAGAGTAAGTAACTTCCCTATCAAATATTTGGGGCTGCCCCTATCGAATGGTGTCATTAGGATCAGGGATTGGGATGGTCTCATAAAGAAGTTTGAGAACAGGCTGGAAGGATGGAAGAGCAGCTTTCTGTCTGAAGGAGGAAGATTGATCCTATCCAAGACGGTTCTTTCTTCATTGGCTCTATACTACGCTTCTGTTATGAAGATCCCTAGAACCGTGGAAAAAATCATTGAATCACTCAGGAGCTCCTTTTTTTGGGCGGGAGGGAAAAGGGAAAAGAGAGGAATGCATTTGATTGCCTGGAAGAATGTATGCAAGAGCAAGGAGCAAGGAGGCATTGGTCTTTGTGGGATTGCCATCTTCAACAAAGCCTTGTTAGCCAAATGGTTGTGGAGAAGAGGAGAGTATCCGGATGCTCCTTGGGCTGTAATTGTCAATGACTTGTACTTTCATAGTGAGAGCAAATGGAGTTTCTCTCACTCTTCAAGTTATAATTTATCTCCCATATGGAGGAACATTCTTAAATGTGCTGATTTTATGGTCACCTCTTGCGAAGTCCAAGTGGGTAATGGCAGGGACATACGATTTTGGAAGGACAAATGGTGCTCCAATCTGGATTTGACTGTGGTTTTTAGCAATCTTTTCAGCATTGCCCAGAACAAGGATGCTTCGGTTGAAGAGGTTCTGTCTCATAGCAGCACAGGCCAGGTTATCCTTATGCTTAGAAGAAACCCTACTAATGTGGAAACAGAGGAACTGATAGCCTTGTTTAACTTAATCAATGGTGTTAGGATCTGCAGTGAGGTGCAAGACAAAAGAGTTTGGAGATGGACTAATAATGGGCTCTTTTCGGTTAAATCCTTGGTTCAGCTTTTGAATGATGGTGGTACTAGGGTTTGGTGGAAGGATCTAATTTGGTCTAACCACCTTCTTAATAAAATAAGGGTGTTTCTATGGAAGATTGCCTGGAATAGAAGTCTTACGGGAATGAGGGCGAAAAGACTTAAACTTCCCGGGAGCTCCTTATGTATGTTCTGTGCACACTTTGAGGAAGACCAACTCCATTTATTCTGCAAATGTGGCATTATTTCCATCCAATGGAAGAGTATGTGCAAGATACTTGGAATTGGTTGGGTGGAGCACATTTCTGTGTTGAATCTGCTGAAGTGGTGGACCGCTGTCTCTCCGTCAAAGGATCTCACACATGTATGGTTTCTTTTTTGCCCGGCCATGTTGTGGACTATATGGTGTGAAAGAAATAGAAGGAAATTTAGTGACCAATTCAGCAGTGCGAATGAACTCTTGAAGAAGACATTCAGATGGGTGGAAGAGTGGGGACGTGCAGCTGGTATCCTGAATGATGGCAGCTCTGTTATTTCTGACAAAATCAGACTGTGGAGGCAGTTGATCTCTTAATTCATCTTCTTTGTAATCCTGTTTTATCTTCTTGATAAAACAGCTTTTTCTAGAATCTTTTAAACCTTTGGGACTTGGATGGGGGACTGTCCTATCCAAGGGTGTGCCCTCCTGGGCTTTCCTGTACCTCTTTCATATATTTCTATGGAATTGTGACTTTTGTCACCTTCTAAAAAAAAGTATGAACAAACTTATTTGCTTGACTCGTGCGAGTCGGCCCGAGTTGGATCGGATCCAACTCGTATCTGGCTGAACTTGTATTCAATCGCAGTGGACAAGGAGAGATATATTGCGCAAATTTTCTCTTATAATGATAACTTCCAATGGAATTTCAACTTCTGAAGGGATCCAACTGATGTAGAAATGGTGGAACTTCAGTCTCTCTTGAATATTATCAGCAGAATTCATATAACCAACAACAGAGAAGACAAAATAAGGTAAAGATCTTTCTTGGGAAAGTGGCTTGGAAAAGACTGCCAACTACTGATAGGATAAATAGATTTATTCATATTCAGAGTTTTAGATGTTTGTTCTGAGGAATCTTGGAAGAGAGCATTGGTCCTCTATTCTGTCTGTGGGGGATAATCAATCTTTTGTGGACAGCTCTGTAGAAGCATTTTCATCTTCATTGGAATTAGCCAACACAGTGATGGAGTTATTGAAAGCACGGATGCAGATTAATACATCTTACTTGGACAAGGATGTGTGGTCTTTGATTCTACCAGTTATGCTGTGGGCAATCTGGTATGAGAGAAATAAAAGAAGATTCTGAGAAGACTACACCTGTGTTTCTGATATAATCAAAAGAGCATTGCCTTTCATGATTTAGTGTAGAGCTGTGGGTATTTTATCATCAAAGGAGTCCTCGGTTTCCATTGTGGCTACTCAATGGAGGAATTTTTCTATCGGGTCTTTAGTGTTGTAATTTTCTGTTTCTTTTCCTATTTTATCTTCTTGATAAAATAGGGGTGGGTGGTATTCGAAATGGGTGTTTTGGGTACTGTTGGGTTGTGGGATGATCTTTGTACCCTTGTGTGCACTTGTTGATGTTGTAAGTTTCTTCTTTATACAATGAATTGCGCCTTATGTCACCTTCCAAAAGAAAGGGATGAAGATACTATTCAATTTGATGTGTTCCCTATTTATTGGTGTAGTGTTAATGTATGCTCTTCTTTTAATGATTAATCTAATCATGAATAAACATCAAACAATGAAGCAAGTATGACATCTACGAAAAGTTGTTATTATAAGTTTTCTAGTCATATCCAACATCTTGAGATACAACGCATGTATGTAATGTATTATCAAGGACATTAAGGTAATTACACATTTTCATGAGGGGAAAACCGATGAGACAAAACTGTTAATAAATGTTCGAGGTAGAAACCTTCTAGGCAGCCAACTCATCTTAGGCACCTAGACTGGCCCCCTTTTAAAATAGTGGTCCACATTTTGTAACAAATCATGTCGCATATATCATCCACAAAGAATTTGATCTCTTTTATAGATGCTATTTGAGATACATTCTGTTGCAAAATGTGGATGATTAGGGTACCCTTGTTGTCGCTTGTGTGCAGAATTTGATATTTCACCAGAAAAATGAGTGGTATATATTTCTTAATTTTATTTGAAGCACAACATGGTAAACTTATTGTTTTTCATTATTGTTGAGAATCATTGAGCATGCTATTTTCGATTCAGCCAATTCGTATCCAAGTTTCAGGTTGAGGTCATTGAAAGGTACAAGATCTATTTGGTTAAATATGCATGATTTAGGTTTACTTATGCTAATGTATTTGGAATTTTGGCTATCATGTAATAATTAGGGACAAGGTTTTGTGTCCACCCATGTATCTAAGCTTTTCGCGAATTAATAAAATCCATAGGGCTTACTCGATTTGGGCAAAGCAAACCTTTTTTTCATTTTTTAGAAATTCTTTCACATTTTTTGAACTTTTTTATAGGCATTTTAAAAAGAAATTTGGGGGGGGGGACTGGACCAGATCGGTCCGTGATCAGATCGGCTGATCTGATCAGTCGGGAACGGGCCGATCCATGCTCAATCCCTGATCCTTCCTTGGTCAGGAGCAACAAATGACAGTAGTACCTAGCATAATAGAGAGATGCGCCTATGGGAATGGCCATGGAGGTTGTTGCAGCAGCATCCTGGAACTGCAAGAGTAGGTAGAGGAGGATGTTGTGAAGGTAGAGGAGTCTGAGCCTCCAGTTTTTTTTCCTCTTTCTTTCACTTTCCCTTTCTTCTTTTTCCTCCTTTCTCACTCTTACTTTTCCTTTGGATTGTTAAAAGATAAAAATGGGAGCACGTAGGTTGACCAAAATCTTACTGTAATTGGTGGATCCTTACCTGATCAAATCAATTTTGAATCCTTGTCCGTTAGGAGGGTATGAAATCTAAATATTCCCATGTTTATGACATTTGCAAATGTTATCATTGTCCACCTTCTTGAAGTGGTTTGCTTGCTTCATGATTTTAAACTTTGTGGAAGCAATCCCACTTGCCAACTGTTTACTGAACATTTTGAGTAGCAGCCTTTTAGAGCAGCTTGGTCATATCTTCAGGATTTGATCATTCTAAATCAGATTCATATTAATATGATAAGTGTTGTTGTTGTTTTCTGTTGTATCATTCTAAATCAGATTCATATTAATATGAAGTGTTGTTGTTGTTGTTGTTTTCTGTTGTATCATTCTTGGTGAGTGTCACATTGCAAAAGCTGTGCATAGTTAAGGTAGAAGAAAGAATCACAATTGATGTTTTCTTGTTTTGTGTTGTGTCAGTCTAGCTGAGTGTGACATTGTGAAAACTGCACATATTTTAAGCTAGAACAAAGAATCATGATTGATGTTTCCACCATTTTCATATACTTTTCAGCTTGTTGAGTACATTCTTCTGTTTTCTCTTTACTGTGAATAGTCTTTTGAGTGCGCCCATTCCACTATATATATGCCTTTGTCATTATGGTGCTTCCTTCATGGTGTCTGCTGTTTAAAATGGACTGTAGAACTGGATTGATTGGTGTGCATTGGACTTATTATTTCAGAAAGCTGATCATTTAACTTGGATTCACTTTGTAACTTTCCTGTAGGCATCGAGTTGTTCAGGTCTTTGCTCGTGGTGTTCGCATTCTTGATGGTTCTTACATGACTCAGGAGCTTAACTTTGGAGGGCATAATTCAGAATCTAGTGCAAATTCTGACATTACCGTGGTCTCAGCTTCCATAGCTGACCCGTATGTGTTGTTGAGAATGTCTGATGGAAGTGTTCAGCTACTGCTAGGAGGTATTAGCTCTTCTGCAAATATGAGCAGACATTTTTTTCCTTTGCTTTTCTAACACAGTTTACCAAGCATGTAGCTGGTTCCTATGTATCTGCAAAAGTGATTGGCCCATCTTCATGGTATTTAGGTGATGTGTATAGTTGCATGATCTGCATCATTCATTCTTATTCTGTACTTTTTAAGCTATGTCATGGGAAGGTAGTCTAATTTGAGATGCTACGAAGAAATTGGATTGAATTTATGAATCATGTTAATTTTTCTTTTTCTTTTTCTTTTTTGAAAGTGGATAGTATCATGTATGTTATAAAAATGAGGAGAGCATGTACAAGTGTGAGGAAGATGCAAAACAAAAATTGCCCATATAGAAAAGCACTAAGAACGTATCACAACATTAACCCTCCCCAAGAAGACCCAAAATGGATGAGTTACAATGATCCATATTACATAATAACTTTACCCATCCCTCACTCTACATACAAAAATTGTCACCCTCTCCAGCATATTAGCCTCCCTCTTGAAGGTCCTTTCGTTCCTCTCCATCTAGACATGGAGATCTGCTCCTCCACTCAACAATGACAACAAGAGGTACATAAATCTTGCATATAGTGGGCAAGTCTGTCACATGTAGGTAGTCTGTCAAGGGACATCCTCCACATAAGAATCTTCACCTTGAGAGGGCTCTTGGTCCTTTAAATACCCATTTAATGAGGGAGCCTGGTTCTGCCATCAGCTATAAGGAGACAACCTGACTTGACAGTGAAAGTACCTGAAGGGTCCCATCTTCAAGCCCAACGATCCTGAGAAGAATGATCTAGCTGGCAGCTATATAAGGGCTAGAGAAGCTGCACCAACTCAGCAATCTCCGCATCTCTCATACGTCTCCTAAAGGTAGGCCTCCCATGGCACCCATCTGTGTTATGCTGAACAACCTGTCCCACATAGACCATTGGATCAATTGAAATAGCAAAAAGCCTCAAGCAGAGCACCTGCAGAGGGATTGGAGCACACCAAGTATCAAGCCAAAAGGGGCATGACCGACCATTCCTAACCTTCATCCTTACCCCAGCCCGAAGGATGTCAATGCATTGGAGGATGCCCTTCCAAATATAAGCGACCTTGTACATAGGAAGCATAATACCCTATTTTCTATGGCGATCTTAGTATTTCTGAGAAATGACCTCCCATCAAAGACCAGAATTAGCCATAACTGATTTCCACAACCACTCAGTGAGGAGCACCATGTTCAAATCAGCAATATTCTTTAATCCTAGCCCTCCATTCTCATTGCTTCTACAAACTATCCCCCAATTAATAGCGAAGCCTCCTCTCTAAGGTTCACCACTATCGTGCCAAAAGAATTTTAGCTCTGATGGATTCTAATTTCTTAGCTACAGCCTTAGAAATCCTAAAAATTTAAAGATAATAGATGGGAAGGCCATCCAATGCCAAGGAACATAGAGCAATCTCCCCCCACAAGAGTGGAACATAGACCAATCTCCCTCCATAAGAAGGAGCCTCCCCTTCCACCGCGCCAACTTGCTCTATGAGCAGTCTTGTCCCAAGCCATAGATAAGAATCCTTCGAGTTGTAAAGAAACTCCCAAACAAGTGATAGGAAAACCCCCCCTCTAGCATCCCAAGATCAAAATACCCTCCTTAACTCCCTGTCATCTATGTTAATTAATCAGTTGAGATTTTTGAAAGTTAACCTTAAGGCCCATCATCTCTTCCAATAACTCCAGTAGTAACTTGGCCACAAGCAGCTGATCCTTGCCCTCTGAAAGAAAAAGAATGGCGTCATGTGAATACTGAAGGTGGGAGATATTCATATCATGTTGGATAACTTGGAAACCTCTGATTAGGTTTTGCCATTTATAAACATAGCAAAAGTGGCAGAAATACCGCAGTCTTTGATCCAGGTTACCCACTGCTCACTGAAGCCCATCTTATGCAAGGTCTGTAATAAGCAACTTCAGCTAACTTGAGCATAGGCTTTGTCAAAGTCAAGCTTCAAAACCAAACCTCTTCTACGGTGTACTTTCATAGAGTGCAAACTTTCATGTGCCACAAGAAGGTTCTCCTGAATATGTCTGCCTCTAATGAAATTGTAGCTGACCACTTTTTGCACAATTTTTACTAGTCTGGGAGCCAGGGCCTCAGTAATGATCTTATGGATACCCTTAAGCAAGCTGATCGGCCTGTAGTCTGCCAGGCAGTTAGCATCTTCCTTCTTAGGGATGAGATCCAGAAAAGTCCTATTGATACCTTCAGACGAGCCTTTTGGGTCTTGTAATTTCCTTAAAGCCTCCACAATATCAGTCTTAACAATATCCCAATAATGTTAAAAGTAGAGCATAGGGAAACCGTCCATGCCTAAAGCTTTATCACTTGCCACCACAAACAGATAGTCATGTCCATGCTTTTATTGTGGTAATCCCCCTAAAATATCCATCGGTATACTCTCCCATGGTCTACTGGGCATTGATAATGTCATGTATAAACCTACCCTGTTTGATTCATCGAGTGAATAACGGCGTTTTTATTGGTTCAGTTGACCGAGTTTTCTCCCTTACTCCATCGAGGCATTTTCACGTGAAGAAGAATAGGGTCAGTTGCAAGATGACTTTGGTTACACGTTTTAAAGTGCTTCGAAAGCCGTTGGCTTGCTTCTTTACTGTCAGCACAACTACTTGCTAGCATGCTGAGTCAAAAACTGCTCTCCTAACCTCCTGCTATGTGAAGGGGGGATGAAAGCTGCACCCTTTCCTCCTCCAGGAGGGAGGGGAGCTGGTCATCATCAATGGAAGGCCGCCAGGAGTCACCTTTAGAAAAAAGCTTAGAGTAGAAATCCAACACATGACGCCTGATGTGGACCTCGTTGGAGAGGAGTTGTCACTGTTAGAATAGTCCCACATCGGGAAAGGGACAAGAGAAACAATGCTTAATATACATGGTGCCTACTCCACTCAATGCCTCAAGGTTTTGAGTTGGATGGCCCAATAACTTCAATATGGTATCAAAGTAGGTGTCATGGGTCGCCCCAATGTTTCTACCTCCACCCCATTAATTTCCACGGCCCATCTTCACCATAAGGGGGAGTGTAGGAGGGCCATGTGGAGATAGTCCCACATCGGTTATCCAAGGTGTGCTCCATGTGTTTAAGATCCTGGGCCTTAGAATCTCAATGCCATGGTTTTGGGGTTTCCCATGGTTACGAACTGGGTCACGCACCCTGTCTTTGTGGTTCACGTGATAGAGCCTAAAATCGGCCTGCATGTGAGGAGGCATGTTAGAATAGTCCCACATCGGAAAACGGACAAAAGAAACAATGCTTAATATACATGGTGCCTACTCCACTCAATGCCTTAAGGTTTTGAGTTGGATGGCCCAATAACTTCAATAGTCACTATCCCTGACGCTTCTAGAAAGTCTCCTCCTTGAGAAAGATCTCATCAAAGTCAGCCTTGAATTTCTCCTCAACCCTTCTATGCTCAACATCTAGGAGTCCTCATTGCTCAAGAGCATCTAAAGCCTCCAGGTGTTCCGGGATTCTTTGTTTGGCTAGCTTCCTTGGGAGAGTTTTGGCGGCTCCCTAGCGGGTAAGCACCTTAGAAACAGCCTTCAGCTTGGAGACCACTGTAGCTATACTGTTGGAGCCTGGACAACTCTGATTCCACTCTCTGTCAACCGGCTCTAAAAAGTCTTCCTTCTTGAGCCATGTTAATTGTTCTCTGTTTTGAAAGTCTTCTGTTTTTCTTTTGCCTTTTGAGTTCTTCGGTGTCTTTTGTCAACAAAAAAGTGACGGGGGGTTTGGACATGTGCTGCTTTACACATTTTTTTTCATTTAAATATCTTACCAGTGAGTACCTTTAGATAGTTTGTGCACTTGTACAGCAGCACTTCTCTTTTATTCAGACGGCAGAATTGTAATTTGGGTTATCCCTCCTGAAATCATTAATGTGCACTCAGTGGGTTCTTCTGTTGTTGATCAAGTGATTATCCTGTAATGTGTTTCCTTACTGTCTAATTAGACCATTTACTCTTTCCCAATGTGATTTTACTAGGTTACCACATGATCATGCTGCATCTGTGTCTTTTATCTTCTTTTTCAGAATTGATGGTTTTACCTTAGCCTGTGCATTGGTCATCTCGTTATTAGTAGATTTAAATCTATTGTATGTATATATGCATATATATACACACATTCTGTTTTGTTCCATAAATAAGTCCATCTACTTGGGTTATCCAGTTGTACCTGGGATTTCATTGTTTGTGAACTTTCTGCTGACCTTCTTTTTGCAGATTCTACTGATTGCAGTGTCTCTGTTCAAAATCCATCACCATTTCCAAGGTCAGCGGATCCAGTATCTGCCTGTGCACTTTATCATGACAAAGGACCAGAACCATGGCTTCGAAAGACGAGCACTGATGCATGGCTTTCTACTGGTGTTGCTGAGGCAATCGATGGTAGTGATGGCTCACTCCATGAGCAGGGTGATATATACTGTTTAGTGTGTTATGAGAGTGGCACATTAAATTTTTTTGATGTGCCCCATTTCAACTGTGTTTTCTCTGACAAGAAGTTTTTGTCTGGGAAGACACATCTTGTGGATTCCTATATTGAAGAACTATCGAAAGAATTGCATAAAATCAAGAACAGGACCAATGAAGAGGTTGGTAGCCAAGTCAAAAGGGACTCAACACAAAGCATGAAAATAGTTGAGTTAGCTATGCAAAGGTGGTCAGGCCAGTATAGCCGCCCATTCTTATTTGCAATATTAAATGATGGAACTGTACTATGTTATCATGCATATTTGTATGAGGGCCAAGAAAGTTCACCAAAAATGGAGGCATCTTTGTCTCCGCAAGCTTCTGTTGGCACAAATCCATCAAGGCTCAGGAATTTGAGATTTGTCCGTGTATTCTTAGACACATTCACACGGGAGGAACCTACAGTGGGTGTTCAATGTCAAAGAATGAATATTTTTAAGAATATTGGGGGTTATGAAGGTTTATTCCTATCTGGGACAAGGCCACTTTGGTTTATGCTCTGCAGGGAACGTCTACGGGTGCATCCACAGGTATTGCCCACTAGTATTCTGACCATTTTAGCATATTGTCAGGTAATGCAAATGATTATTGTAACAAAAATAATTTTCAGATAGATTTCTTAGGGAAAACATTCTATAATCCTGTCTGGATTTTACCTCATATGGGAAGTTCTAAAATCGAACTTCCAAATATTCTGCAAAGTCCAATCCTTTTTCATTGATATGGTATGTTGGACTTTTCAAGATGTAATCATGGCCTTGTTTCATTGTATAATCTCCTTTCTTTATTTAGTTCCTACTCGTCATTTCCGTTTGTGGTTGCAACAAAAATGTTGCAGTTCATTACCCCATTTCATCCATTTTATTTTGGAGTTTGAGTAGGGGACACCAAAGGTGGAATTTTGGAACCTCTTTTATGATCCTTAATTATTTTCAATTTTGCATGAGACACGAAAAGAATGCAGATGTCAACATGAATTTTGCCTAAACCAAACCATTTATACATTGCATATGCCAGTGTACAGGAGATTAGTATGTAATGACGACAGCAGACATTTATTCTGAAGGTATAGCAGTTGTAATATATTCATAAAAGATGGTTGATTACGTATGTGTCCTGGAATCTGTTGTACTCTGCAATGCACCCATGTTCCTTACATTATCATGTCTATCCTCATATTTAGTGATATGGTTCTTGTTTTATCCCTCTAGTTTCAGTACTTGCAGAACCAAAAGTATATTCTGTTAGGAACGTAACTGAGACATAAAATATAACATATTTGAGGGCTATATATGATAATATGGAAGATTCCAGGGGTCCGTATGTAGTCATTTCGACTTTGTTAAGTGCATGATGTGCTGGATCGGCATGGATCGGATCGGATTGGATCGGCCAATCCGATCAGTTTTGGGCCTGTCCGATCCTATCCCATGCGCCAATCCCCCGGTCCTGGACCAGGATTGGGCAGGTCGGGGGGATCGGACCACATCGGCTGATCCCTATACCGGATCGGCTGATCCCTGTACTGGATCAGCCGATCCGCATTGGATCGGCCGACCCAGTCCCCAATGGATTAGCTTCGAACTAGCCATTAGTTTGAAAGCTAGCTGTTGGGCACATTCCCAATGGCTACTTTGGGCCTTGGGGGGTCTATATAAACCCTTGAAGGCCATTCTCCACCCCATCCAAGTGTCCTCTCTCTCTTTCCCCCCTCTCTCTAAGTTTTTTCCATCTAATTTATATTTCTCTATCTAAATTTTCTCTCCCCATCTCTTTTCTCTCTCTCTCTAAGTTTTTTTATCAAATTTATATATCTCCATCTAAATTTTCTCTTCCAATCTCTCTTCCTTCTCTCCAAGTTTTTTTATCTAATTAATATTTCTCTATCTAAGTTTTCTCTCCCTATCTCTCTTCCCTCTCTTTCTAAGTTTTTTCTATTTAATTAATATTTTTTGCTATCTCTCACTAAGTCTTCTCTCTCTAAAGTTTAAGGTCTCTAATCTAGACTTCAAACTCTCTTCTTAATCGACTTGGCTATGCGAAGTGGCACTCTATAATGATCAGGTGGACTCTTCGAGTGTTTTTTTAGTAAGTTGTCTTTCTATAACACACTCTCTCTCTAACATCCTTATTCCTCTAAAATTCTCTCTTTATTGCTCTTTTTTTCTTCCCTTAGATACATTAATATTAACAATACTCGATAGTAAATAAAATTTATAAATGTATCAAATTGTACTTTAAAAGAAAATTAAGAAATATGCATTACTTTCTTTTTGTTGAGGATTATCTGGTTCTGGACATAAACGTCAATAAGAGTAATAAAATTTATTAAAATTTTTGTTAATGACTGGAATCCATACACCCTTTGGCGCCAGTGCCACATTCTAGTACTAGAATTTTTATAAATGTACGATCTTCTACTATGAGAATGTGGTGCTGGCTCCAAAGAAGTTTGTATTCTAGTCATTGATAAAAAAAATTGAGTAAATATTTAGTACCCTTATTGTCGCTTGTATCTTGAACTAGATAATTTTTAGCAAAATTTTTTTCTTCGGGAGCACAACATGGAAACTTATTGGTTTTATTTATTGTTTAGAACCGTTAGTAGTAATATATATGAGAGAAGAGAAAAAAGTGTGAGATAGAAAAGTTTAGATATGAAAGATAGAGAGAGTGGTATGGAATTTAGGGTATACTATGTAAATTGGATTTCAATAAAGCTTATGACAGAGTGACATGGAATTGTCTGTGGTTTGGGTTAGAGAATTTATGTTTTCTTGTGCAGTGGATTAATGCTGTCTGATATTGTGCATCTATTGCTACGTTTTCTGCCATTGTTAACAGTAGTGTTCGTGGATTTTTCTCAAGCACTAGAGGGTTGAGACAAGGGGATCCTTTGTACCCTGCTACTGTTTGTGATTATCGCTAACATTCTTAGTTGAGCGTGCAACACAGTTAAGAGAAATGGATAGATTAAAGGAGTCCAGATTCGTGGAGGGTTATCAGGTATATCACATTTAAAATTTGCAGATGACACTATGCTACTTTTTCAAGGGGGTGTGCAGGGTATGAGGATCATTTCTTTTATCCTAAAAGGCTTCGAAACTTGTACTGGATTGAAGATTAACTATGATAAAAGCTTTATTACTGGTTTCAATATGGATGACTACTATCGTAATGATATTGCTGCTATTATGGGTTGTAAAGTGACTAAGTTGCCAACTATATACTCGGGACTCCCTTTGTATGATCGGCAGTTGAAAAGCCCACATTGGGAACCCCTTGTCCAGAAGATTCAGAGAAATTATCTGCATGGAAGGCTAAGCATTTATCATTGGTGGGAGAATTACATTGTTGAATGCTGTTCTTTCATCGATGACTCAACATTACTTAGCAGTTTTTATTATGCCACTC
Organism: Zantedeschia hybrid cultivar; assembly: GCA_030544215.1. NCBI lineage: Eukaryota > Viridiplantae > Streptophyta > Magnoliopsida > Alismatales > Araceae > Zantedeschia > Zantedeschia hybrid cultivar. The sequence continues at coordinate 70,712,806 of JARZZO010000002.1, forward strand.
AGTCTATAAGAAAATTGATCAAATTAGAAAAAATTTCCTGTGTGGTGGAACAAATGCTAACAAAAAAGCATAGTTGTCAATCCCGTCCCGTCCTGGCTGGTACGTCCCGTCCCAGTGAGCAAACGGGACGGGACAGTTTCTGGTCTGTCCCAGTACCTGTGCTGGTATGTCCCGGCCCGTCCTGGCCTGTTCCGGTCTGTCCCAGCCCATCCCGGTCTTTCCCAACCAGAATTTGTATTTTTATATGAGATTTTCCTCAGTACTTAAGCTCCTTGTAAACTTATTTTGGGGGGTTCATTTGATTAATATACTCATCTATAAACCCATAAATCTGCGCTCAATGCTTCTATTGCATTAAATTTGTGTTAATTTATATGTTTATATGTTTATTTTCATATTATTTATTGTATATGTATGTCTTATATTTGTTGGGATATGTATGGAAAAAATTCCGAGATGGGACACCGGAATTGTCTGGGACACCGGGATGCCCCATCTCAGTAGAAAAACGGGACAAGGACCGGGACGAGATTGACAACTATGCAAAAAAGTAGTCACTCTGGTGAAATGAAGTAAAGTTTGTTCATGAAGTCTAAAGGTGGACTGGGGGTCAAAAATCTGAAGTTGATGAACATGGCTTTTATGGGTAACTGGCTGTGGGAACTTTTCAGTTCTGATGTTAATTTGTGGAAGCAGGTGATTATTTATAAGCATTACCCAAATCACAAAAACAAAATATTATGTGTAGACAGGAAGGGCTGCTTACATGTCTCCATTGTAGTCAGGCATCATTAAAGCTGGAAGGGCATTTGAAAAAGATGGGTTCCTCAATGTGGTAAAATGGTGAATGCACTTTATTTCGGAAAGATAGATGGCTGTTGGGAGAGGATTGTAAGTGCGAGCTACCCAAATTTTTTTCTGCCAGCTGTGAACAAGTGGTGCTATGTCAAAGATTGTGCAGTCCATAAACAGGGGTGGGTACAATGGTTTGTGCAATTAAGAAGAAATCTGAAGGAAAGATGAATTGGATGAGTACACAAATTTGATGAAGTGTTTATATGCAGTTACTATGGATGAAAACGTACCTGATAAGATTATGTGGGGCAGGAACAAAGGTCATTTTACTGTTAAATCTTATTATTTTTTGCTTGAATGAGACTTCCAAATTATATGAAATATGATGAGGTTTGGAAAGTTAAGTCTCCTGTAAACATGAGAGCATTTATGTGGCTGACTTTTGAAAAAAAGAATCATCACTAAGGTGTTCCGTAAAAAATCGGCCCAGGATAGTGATACCTTGTGTTTTTTTGTGTGGTATTGATGATGCAGATGTGGAGCACTTGATGGATTGATGTAAATGTCAGCAAACATGTATGGAAGGCTTTTGGGAAGCTTCTGCAGTTCCAGACAAATTTTCAAACTCTTATGGGAATGGCTTCCTTCTTCAAGCTGCTGAGGAGCTCTACACAACATAGGCCTTTAAAGGATATTCTTGGCATTCTACCTCATGCAGTTTGCTGGAGCATCTGGTGGGAAAGGAATGATGCTATTTACGGGTAGGGCTGTCAACGGAAACCCAATTATCCGATTTTTCGATCCGTTACCGAAAAAAAATATCCGTCTCCGATGAAAAATATCCGTCTGATAACTATCGGAATCGGATATTTTCAATAAGCTATCGGAATCGGAAACAAAAACTCCTGTTTCCGTATCCGCTTTCCGATTTTCGATTCCGATTGTTATTAAATTTATTATTAAGAATAATATTAACCTTAAGATTGTTTTAATCTTATTAATCATTATCTAATATAATTAATCATTATCTAATATACTAAGACGTGTTGGTTATATTTAGGTTTCATTTTATATGTTTTAAACAAATAAATCAAGAAATCAGTAATTTTCTATAATTATCGGAAATAATATCCGATTCCGAAATTGGAATCGGAAACAAATCGGAAACGGAAAATCGACTTTCCGATTTTATCGGAAACGGAAACGGATAATGCACTTTCCAATCTTATCGGAATCAGAAACGGAAACAGGCTATCCTTATCGGAATCGGAAAACGGAAACACCTGTTTCTGTATCCGTATCCTACCCGTTTACTGCCCTATTTACGGGGAAGTGAAGTCTACATTGAGAACAGTTCACTTAGAGCTTTGTCTCGATTATGTCATTGGTCTAGATTCATTTCGGGTATTTGGGTAGGATCCTCGCTTACCCTCCTGATTATACTTTCTCTGTTTTATTATAATAAACTTGGTGCAGTCCATGTTTTCCCAAAAAAGAAAGAGAGTGTGTGTTATAGAGAGACTAGTTACTAAGGAAATAGGATATAGTTGACTTAGACAGCAACGTAAGTGAAGAAATCAAGGTTCGAAGAAAGAGAATCTTTTGTAAATTTTTTAAAAGAATTTTTGTACATTTTTTTTTAAATTTTTTGGAACACTTAAAAGTAAGGGACAAGGACGATGGATCAGATCGGTCTGGGATTGTCGGATCGGCCGATCCGATTGGTCTGGATCGGGCTGATCTGTGCCCAATCCCTGATCCTTCCTTCCTTGGTTAAGTGAGTTAAACAAGGTTAGGTTTGTCTCCCCCCTCTCGACACATCTAAGGTTAAGTTAAACAGATGGTGGTAGGGATGAAATGACAGAATATGATTTATTGTGGGGTATATATGATAATATAAACAAGATAGGGCGTATAGTAAAATATGATAGATTCTGGGGTATACTTGTAATATAAAAACACAATCAATCCAATGGATATGCAAGCTACTTCACTTACTATTCTTATAAAACACAGGCAATGAGTCCAATGATATGCAAGATATTTCACTTGCAACTTACTACTCAGAGAAGATCCAGGTAATTGCAGTTACAAAATTTGTAACCATGTGAACAATAATTTGCTAAAGCTATTATCCTCTGAATATTTGGAGATGCAGCTTTTTGATGCAAATATTCCTATGTAAAATTTCTGTTGACAGAGGTCGTTTCTTTCCAGTGGAATGTTGTATCATATTGTAGGAGGTGCATTTTACTCTTAGAGTGCATTTAACCATCAAATGTTGCACACTCATTATCTGATTCGCAAAAAAGGTTCACAGAACTTTGCCATTCATTATCAAATGGTTATCACTTTGTTTGATTCCTGGCTTTAAACAGGTAATGCCTTTTTTAAGTCTTGTAAGAAATCCTCTAGCATAATGGAGTCACATAAATGCCCAGTTTGATTTTCCACTTTTTAAGAAGTTTCTAGCATTTAGATCTTTTCACTTTGATACTATCATATAAGCAACTTATTGAGAAGTGTTAAGTTAGATTTTCTATTTCTGGAAAATTTATAGCATTTAGATCTTTTTATTTTGATACTGTCATGTAAACAACTTATTGAGAAACGTCCACCAGTGTCCTTACAACCAGCTGATATGTACTTCTACCCAAATAATAGCCGGAACATGATCTTTACTTCCACAACAAAACTCTGGTTTCAGCTTTAATATCTCTACCGCATTAATTTCTACAGGGCCGTCCACAGTGTTTGACCCTGAAAACCTGTTCATTTTGTGTCTAATTTCTTGCCTACCTTCTTACTTGGACTGGCAATAAGACTTCTCTCATTCAATAATGAGGTTGCCCTTTGAATTTGATTAGACCATTTTCTAGCAAATCTTGTTCTAGTACATTTCACGATTCCATTCTTCTTGTTGCCCCACTTGGAAACAGGAAGATGGATGCAAAAGATTAGGTAACTGAATTAAATGGGGTCTGTTAAAATAATTGCCACCTAGATTTCTTTGGATCTTATGGAATAGAGCCTTCCACTCTTGCATTTGTGGATTTCTGAAGTGGAGAGCCAGAATTAAGTACATGATAAAGGAGTACACTTCACAAATCAATGTAAATGCACCATTCTAGATTTCCTCTGGCGTTTGTTTTATTCAAATCATAATAAGCGTACCACAACAAAAGTCTAACATGATGCCCTGATCATTTTTGATATTGAGTTCTGCTCTCTGGTGTAGGAGATTTTGTGTGATCCTTGAGGCTTCACCAAGAGTCCTAGTACTCGTTCTCTCATATCAGCCCTGAGCTTCTTCAACTTAGAGGCCAATGAGATGCAAGCAAATCTACCTTGTGGTGTCTTCGATCGCCATCTCTTCACTAGATCAGCAAAGTTGTGGTACCTAGCCCAGGATCTAAACAGCCTGCTGCTCCTGACATGTGAAGGATTGGAGTCCAAAAGTAAAGGAATATGATCCGACAGCACCCTAGGAAGGCCCTTCGCACATAAAAGTCCATACTTCTGTTGCCAATCAGCAGTAATAAAGAATCTGTCCACCTTAGATCTGGCCCTACTATTGGATCAAGTGAATGCTAGTGGTGGAAGGTTGGCCTCAATTATAGCTGCTGAACTAATCCATTCACCAAAAAGATTCATTTCATGAGTCCATTGATACTCATTAAACCTCTCTCTTGTATACCTGACAGCATTCAAATCCCTGCCACACCCCAAGCTGCATGCCTGGACACTGAAACATCTAACAATTCTTCAAAGAAGACCTTTATATTTTGTGGTATATGTACCCTTGTGAAAGACCAGAAAAAGCCATCTGAAACATGCTTGAAATCAACAGAAACACAAAATGTCATCTGATTAGTCCCCAAACAATGAAGCAATCCACCATCCCATAATACCAGATAACAATCACCCCCCTCCTTTTCTTCCTTCAGCTGGTTTGAAAGTCCACCCCTGGAGTTTCTGTCCCCCTAACTTGCAAGCAAACTCCCTATCACAGTCTTCCTTTTTTATTTCTTGAATGCACATGACGTCAACCCTCCATCTCTGCATGAAACTCCTGACTTGTCGGACCTTATCCTTCCCATTAACACCTCTAACATTCCATGTCACCAGCTTCATTTTAGATGAACAGGGACTCCCTTTCGTGCTGTTACACGTGACCTGGGTCACGTACGTGGATAGACATCCACATTGGGCAGAACTCCATGTCCGATATGGATGTGGAGAGATAATAGTCCTTAATGAGTGGGATTCTAGGGGAGATCTCTTTATATATCTATGGGTATGATAGAGACAGAGATAGGTGAATAGTACTCTCCCGACCTCCTCTCTCTCTCTCCCTTTGAGGAATCACCGTGCGCCTCCGGGTCTTGGCACGTAAACTCTATCGGCGACTCTGGTAGCCGTACCGCACTGACGAGGGGGGTCTTTGACCTTCACCGCTTTTGCTGCGACAAGAAGTCATCACCAGCTTCTGCTTGAATGGCGAGGGACTGCGCATGCGTGTAGGTAATGCCCTTTTTCTTTCAGTGGTATCAGAGCGTCGTCGGAAAGGGATCACCCTCTCGATTGCCGCAGCCTGCGCGCAGTAGAGGCCCGCGCCCAGCAAGCTGCAGCGGTCCCTGCACATGCCATACGGTAGTGGCACGCCCTGCGGCCGGCACACGAGTGCGCGCCTGCGCGAGTGCCTACACCGCAGGGGCCACGCACCCTTGTTTTCACCAGACTGTGGCAGAGCCATGGCCGCCTCGGCGATGCTGCTGCCGGCACCGTCACATACCGGCGACTCGTCTGCGCGGGCGCTTACGCCGTCTGTCGGCCGCCATACCACCCTCCTCTCCATTTTCTCTCTCCTAGGGTATTACCCCCTTTCGCTGTTCCTGCGATGGGGGAGGTAGAGGAAGATGGGTCCGTTGCAACTGAGTATTGGTCGTACCACCCTCCTCGCCATTTTCTCTCTCCCAGGGTATTACTCCCTTTCACTGTTTCGGCGATGGGGGAGGTAGAAGAAGATGGGTCCATTGGAATTGAGTATTAAGGTTTTCAATTTTACATTTATATCCTTCCTAGCCCCTTTTATGCAACCTGTCATGATATTTAGGCTTAATTAAAATATGTTAAGATTACTAATGGGCTTATATAATTTTTTTTTAAAAATCTGCATAACATATCATGTAATTTTTATGATTTAACACAACATGCTTAATTTCATCATTTTACAAAATTTTAATTGGGATATAATAATGATGAAATGGCATGAATGTTATGGAAAAATTGCATGGATGTATGTGGTTAATTAGACGGATGGCCAGTGTCCCAAAATGTTGTTTTTTAAAGACTCATTGGAGACAGTAGAGATACCATCTTGATGCGAGGTTCTTTTTTTATTGTTTAAGTCCAATTTTTGTTGTAATTATAAGGGGCGGATCGATATCGGTTCCCAAGTTGTACATTTTAAGTGATATAATTAATTTGGACTGTATATGGACTTTGGACTTTCTTATTATTATTTTTGGTTTGGATGATGGTCTAATTGGGACACTGGCTATCTGGCTATACTTTTGTTTAATTATTATTGGCCACACTCAGTTATAATCTAAGGGAGGGGGTAGTTCATTTTTATTCTTAATGAATTGCCAATATTTGTTTGTTATATTGATCATTGATTACATGAAAGTTAATTTTTTTTATGCTTAGTAAGATGATCAATATATCCTCCCGTAAATGCATGTTATATTTAGGAAATACGTTCCTATATACTTATCATGTATTTTAAATGGTAATGTGTCCTCATTTTTTTTTATTGAATCAAATAGATTTAATATTGGGGAATGAGTTCCTTAATGTTCTTCCCGCTCTTATTTAATTGGGAATATACTTTGTAATGTATATTAAGGTGATGATTATGAGCTTCGCAATGTTTTCGAACTCAAATATGTGAAACAAACTATATGAGCAAATAATTTAAGAAAAGAAATTTTTTTAAGTGCTTAATTTTTCTTGCACAATGTAAGAGGTAACGAAGGGCTCAAAAGGATTATACCATGAGTTGTCCAATCAAGATAATTTAAAAGGCGAAAACTATGACACGTGGCGCAGAAAAACTTGGTATCTCCTTAATGTGAAGGAGGTACTTAGACCTTGACCAATGTAATGTTGCTACCATTAGATGATGGACCGCTTGCTCAAGTCAATGGTAACAAGTAAGTTTATGATAAATGGCTGAATAAAGACAGAAGCGCGCGTTACATTATGTTGAGCTGCATACATGATGACCTCATCAAAGAATGTGAGAGCTACATGACTACCAAGGAGATGTGGGAGCAATTGAAGCTCCAATATGGAGGCACATTAGCAACAAGGCTGAGGGCCTTAACCTAGAAGTTCAATCAGTACATAATGGACCCTAAGCATTCGATGGCAGAACACCTAAGGGTGATGTCTTCGATGATAAGAGAATTAAAGACAGTTGGTACTGATGTACTCTTTTTTTACATGATGTGCTTTATGCACTTGGTGTTTGATGTAATCTATTTTCGGTTATAGCATATTTACGTTTGGGTTATTCTTTCAATTTCTTAGGGACCTCAGTATCTCTTTATTATGATAAAAGTTTTTATGGTCTTAGTCACTTAAGAGACAATTTTTTTGTCATGGATTTAGAAAATAATGATTATGTTTCATTAATTTCATCTTCTTCTAATGTTATTTCTAAATCATGGCATGCAAGACTGGGGCACATAGGATATAAGAGAATGCTCACTAAGATGAGTCTCGCTGTCTGTGAGCCATGTTTGGTAGGAAAAGCCTGTAGAAAGTCATTTGCGAAGAACAAGAGAGCCTCTTACCCATTAGAGCTAATCAACTCAGACATATGTAGACCTTTGAATGTGAGGGCACGTCATGGCAAATCCTACTTTATCACTTTCATAAATGATTATTCTCGTTATGGGTCAGTGTATCTTCTCTCACATCGCTCAAAGACTTTAACTTGTTTTAAGGATTTTCTGGTTGAGGTAGAGAATGATAATGAGAGGAGCGTTAAGGCTCCTCGCAGTGACATGGGTAGAGATCACCTCTTAGATTAGTTCAGAGAGTTATGTGAAGAAAAAGGAATTCACAGACAGCATACTATTTCTTATACCTCGCAATAAAATGATGTTGCAGAAAGGAGGAGTCGTACTCTTATAGAGATGGTTCAATCGATGATGACGCAAGTTAACCTCTCAATTAATTTATGGAGGGATACACTATTGACTGCTGCCTATATGTTGAACTGAGTGCATTTTGAGTCAGTATGTTCAACTCTGTACGAACTGTGAAAAGGTGAAAAGTCCTACTTAGAGGACTTACGCCCATGGGGATTAGCTGGATATGTTCATAGTACTTCCCATAATTATGGGAAGTTGGGTCTTAGAGCTAGCAAACATGTGTTCATAAGGTATCCCGAGCAATCTAAGGGCTATATGATGTATAGTGAACGTCTGGATGAAAGAATGACTGAGAAAGAGGTCTGAGATGTGATCTTCCTTGAGGGGGATTACTTACCCATCTATAGGAGAGGTTAGATAGGACATGCAGTTATATGAGTTGCAAGATCCCGCTGAAAACACCATGTCTTCAAGTATGGGGGGAATTAGTCTCATTCCAGAAGTTGCCGAAGACAGTGAGAGTGTTCTAATAGACAATGAGAGTGAACCACTTAATGCTTTACCTCGCAAAAGTCAACGTGAACATATCCCTCGACGTCATTTCACAATTGAAGGGGAATCATTCGTACTTTTGTGGATGCTAATGAGCATGCATCCTACGAGGAAACGATGACCTCAGCTGACTCAGAAAAGTGGATAGCTGCAATGAGGGAAGAAACGAGTTCAATGGCTAAGAACGAAGTATGGGAATTTGCTGATTTTCCACCTGGACGCAAGGCTATTAAGAACAAGTGGGATCTCAAATTCAAGCGCTAAGCTGATTGGTCAATTGACAAGTATAAAGTCTGACTCATGGAGGAATGTTATACCTAATTAGAGGGAATATACTACAAAGACATTCTCTTCAGTGATGAGATTTGGTTTTATTCGATTCATCCTGGCTGTCGTCGCTCATCTAGACTGGGAATTGTTCTAGATGAATGTTAGGATAGCTTTTCTCAATAGAGAATTAGACAAAGAGATCTATATGGTTCAGCCTGTGGGTTTCGAAGTTGAAGGACAAGTGTGCAAAGTGTGTCGTCTGAAACGTTCGATATATGGTCTCAAGCAGTCATCTAGACAGTGGTACTATCGATTTACCAAGTAATCATTTCGATTGACTTTAGAATGAAATGAAGAAAATCATTGTGTCGATGTCAAGAGAATTAAGAAAAGTGTTCTCATTCTCTCTTTATATGTTGACGATATATTGCTAACCGAGAATGACATGAAGTTAATCAAAACCACTCAATGTGGTTATTCTCTACTTTTGAGATGAATGATTTAGGTGAGGCAGATTACATACTGGGAGTAAAGATGCAGATTAATTCATCTAAGAGATTTTTAAGTTTTTCTCAAGAGACTTATATTAAGAAAATCTTAGAAGACTTCCGGATGCACAAAGTCAAGTCTGTGGATACTCCAATAGAGAAATGTTTAGTTTTTAGTATTAATCAATGTCCTAATATAGAGGAAGAGAAAGAACAAATGAAGGATGTCTCTTATACCAATGTAGTCGGTTGTCTCATGTATGCAATGATGTGCACTTGTCCGGACATTTGTTTTGCAGTTGGCATGGTTAGTAGATATTAGAGTAATTTTGGGACTGCGCACTAGCAAGCAGTAAAAATGATTTTCAGATATCTGCGAGGTATCAAGAACTTCGCTCTGTGCTATCATGGTGAGAGTCTTAGATTGACTGGATATTTAGATGCTGATGAATTAGTTGACAGAGATGAGCGCAAGTCTACTTCGGGATATGCATTCGTGCTTGGAGGAGTTATTTCTTAGTGCAGCAAGAAGCATGCTTGTGTCTCCTTGTCTACGATAGAGTTTGAGTACGTTGCTTGCACCGCTGTGGTTCATAAAGCTATCTGGTTGAGGCGATTCTTGATGAACTTGAATGTCATAGCACATGCAGGAGATATTGTTGTAGTCTATTGTGACCATGGATTGCGGAATCGGCCGATTCCGATCCGAATCAGCCGATTCGGATCGGAATCGGCGGGTTCCGATCCGATTCGGGGGGATTTCACTGTTCCCCCCCACCGATTTGAAAAAAAAAAAAAAACGGCCGAAATCGGCCCGAACCGGACCAAATCGGGGCCGGACCGGCCAGATCGGCCGGTCCGGACCCGATCTGGTCCGGTTCGGGCCGGTCCCGATCCCCCCCTTAAGGTTTAAGGGTTTAGGGTTTAGGGTTTAGAGTTTTAGGGTTTTAGGGTTTAGGGTTTAGGGTTAAGGGTTTAGGGTTTAAGGGTTTAAGGGTTAAGGGTTAAGGGTTAAGGGTTTAGACTTTAGTGTTTAGGGTTTAGGGTTTAGGGTTTAGGGTTTTAGGGTTAGGGTTTTAGGGTTTAGGGTTTAGGGTTTAGGGTTTTTTATGGATGTACATGAATTGCATTCATTCTTATTGTACATCAATTGAATAATATGTATGTAATTTTTTCTGATTTTTTTTATTTTTTCTTGATTTTTTCTGATTTTTTTTATTTTTATTTTATTTTTTAATCTGGCCGAGTCAGACTAGCCAGACTTCATCTAGATCGGCCGACTCGGCCGATCCGATCCGAGTCGGATCGGGATCGGCGGGTCCCGATTCGGGGACCCGATCCGATTCGGAATTCCTTGATTGTGACAATATGGCCGCGATAGTCTACACGAGGGACCCTAAGTATCACGGAAACTCAAAGCATATTGACGCTCGTTACCACTTTATTAGAGACATCATTGCGCATGGATTGGTAATTCTCAGATATATCACTACTAGTGAGATACTTTTGTTATGGACATCATTTTTATGCAATAAAATATGAGTATTTTCTTTGCATTATTAGTGCACTTATATTTGTGAAGGTGTATGTGTTTGTCACCAAGCTGTGATCGGTCCACTTACATCGATGATCACCATGTCGCTATAAGAGTGAGTATGATGCGATAGACTCTGTAGACTTTGCGCTCAGTAAGAGTATATATTTCACGTGCAGTGGGAGCGTGATAAGAGTCGTAATTGCCTTAACAGACGGTTAAGATGAGACTGATTGAAAACAGCCGGACATGGACTCTTCTATATAGTATGTAGCCGAATTTGATAAGAGTCACGTGGACAACTCGGATGCGCTTAGTGGAGCACAGGGTTACAGATCTATATGGTGTATGAGCGTGTCCATTCTTGCTCTTAGCTCCACTATAACATACTAATCATACTGAATGTGCTATCCTTTCGAGTTTCAGATGAGTGACTGAATAGCTCCCTACTTCGTCACTGTGTGAAGTCTCTGCCTTTTTATTATACCCTTTGAGATTATGCACCTTATCATGATGTGGACACTTTGATGATGCTACTTTAACATGTTTTTCATGGATCATGATGCATGCGGTCCAGCGGAGTATGTCTAGAAAAGTAGTCAAATTTAAGCAGATTGACATGTGTGGCGTAGGAAAAATCGACTTGCATCACACCTATACCGTTCTGACTCATTGCTGTCCAGCAGTTATGATGGACGTATCCAATATAATCATGAGTGCAGAAATACAGTGTGAGAGGTTGAGGAAGAGATCTCAGAGGGATCAGATCAACTTAATCTGGTGTGAGCTCGTGGTTTGGACTATGAGACGAGATTTGGAGTTGTAGTGTTATGTTAGTATGGTATTGACTTAATATAACACTTCTCATTTTCATATCCTCCTCGTTTGGTCGCACGCACCATTTTTCTGTATGAAAAGAAGAGTTATAAGAGGAGAGACAAATATTATATACCCAATATGTCTGAGTGGGAGATGTTACACGTGACCTGGGTTACGTACGTGGATAGACATCCACATTAGGTAGAACTCCATGTCCGATATGGATGTGGAGAGATAGAGTCCTTAATGAGTGGGATTCTAAGGGAGATCTCTATATATCTATGGATATGATAGAGATAGGGATACGTGAATAGTACTCTCCCGACCTCCTCTCTCTCTCTCTCTCTCCTTCGTTCGCCTCAGGGTCTTGGCGCATGAAGTCTATGGGCGACTCTGGTAGCCATACTGCGGCGACGAAGGGGGGTCTTCGACCTTCATCGCTTCCGCTGCGATAAGGAGTCTTCACCGGCTTCCGCTTGAACAGCGAGGGACTACTCACGCGTGCAGGTAATCCCCTTTTTCCTTCACCTGCTTCCTTCCTAGGCTTGAGGCCTTCCATTTGTGGGTTGCCCTCTGGTTCTCACCTTCCAATCTTAGCACCTCCTCCACTACCCCTTTTATTCAGTGTCAAACTCAGTTTCAGATCCCATCTGAACTTTCTCAAGAATCTGTGGTCAGTTTCCTCTTTGAGAAATACCAACTAACGTACCCACATATCTGATACTATCGTGTGACCACTCCAACATTCCTTCTGGACTAATAACAGCAAGAGGAATACACTGTTGAAACAGTTCATCCGAGACAACAGAAGCCAACTCCTCATCCACCCCATTCACCCTGATCCCCTCGCCGGGGGCTTCAAAGAGAGCGAGAAAGGGTCCCTTCCGACCAGATAAAGAACAGAACTCTGCAGCCCCCGAACCCCCTTCAACACCACTGCAGATTCCAGAACAGATGGGTGAGCTGAACTCCGGCTATGCATCAGAAAAGGGAACTCCATCAGTCCATCTCCTTATGGCCTGCCGAACAGAGAAGAAGGGTTGCCTGCTCCCCATGAGAAGTCAAGGATGGAATAGGAAAGGAAGATAAGCAGGGGCCTACCCCCCCCCACCCCCAAAGGTGGAAATCCTCTGACTTTCATCAAAGAAGGTCACGACAGGGGAAGCGGGTGAAAATGATGAAGCAGGATGGGTCGGGCTGATAACCGCATTTGAAAGAGTGGCCAGGTCCCCAACCAACTTAAAAACCTTACCCAACATCATCTTTACTAATAAACCGTCTTTTTTTATGATTGTTTTATGTTTTGTGTGTTGTTGTACATAATTGTATAGTTCACTTTTGGGTCTAGTTATAAAATTAAACTTTTTTTGGGCAATCTCCATCAAACTTTAGCTTACCACATTTATTGGTTTATGTATTGCATTTGTCCTTTCATGGCGTATATATAATCATGTTTTGGAAATTCTAGCAAATAGGACTATTATTTGTTAATGCAAACATATTTGTAACATAAATAAATAAAGAACTGCTACCAGACCATGAAACATACCAAAAATGTGGCATATGCCTTCATGCCTGGGGTGTCTGCCTTGGCAGCAAAGCGTGTGCCACCTTGCCCCACCTATATAATTTTAGAACATCATGGTAGATTTAAATTGCTGTTTCCCTTTTTTTCTCTTCATGTTCTGTTTCTAATATTCAGATGTTTTCGATGACATCATTTCCAGCTATTTTCATTATTCCGAATTCCAACAAACAATGGTTAGCATCCTGACTTAGGTCCTGTACCAGGAATCTTGTCTAATGCAGTACACTTGAAGACAGTGCGGACTAACCTTGTAATGAGGATTGGTTTATTAGTAGTTTGTATGACAGTTTCCAAGCCATTAACCTTTTTAAGCTAATTGTGTGCACATGCTTTAGGATTTAAACTTTTTAAAGCCAGAGAGTTCATGTCTTACTAATTTCTATGGGATGGTGGATAATACATCAGACATAGGTTTTTACTGATTTGAGGAGATTGTCTGGACCATATTTCAGATTTGTTGGTTGTTTTGTGTTACAATACACGCGTGCGTGCACGCATGCACATGCACACAGACGATTCAGTGCACATTCACTGGATTTTTTTGCTATAACATTGAATGGATGTTTTATATTAATGATGAGCTGATGCACGTCTCGCCATGTACATACCAGTTCCAGATAGAACTTGGCATAATGTTGTCATTGTTCTTGTTCACCTCATTCCATGGCATTAAGTTGCCATTACCCGTCTTCTGGATTCAGGGCACATGCGCTGGATTTTTTTGGCCATAACATTGAATGGATGTTTTATCTTAATGATGAACTCATGCACGTCTCACCATGTATGTACCAGTTCTAGATAGAACTTGGCATAAAGTTGTCATTGTTCTTTGCCTCATCCCATGGCATAAAGTTGCCATTACCCTTCTTCACATCATTCCACCTATTAATTGTGCTCAAATAAGCTACTTCATAAACTTTCTGTACGATGGTTGAATTTACCTTGCTCAAAGTTCCACCTCTTAAGCTTATTGTCTTTAAAACTGGTTCGACATGGTTTCATAGTTACTACAATAATTGTAAGACTAAGAACATTCTTTAAAGCCAAAACTTTCATTAAAATTTAGCTCACAGAAATTTAGTATCTTTTAGTACATTTTAAAGCTTATACTATTATCTATTTACAGCGCTGTGATGGATCTATTGTGGCTTTCTCCGTTCTTCACAATGTAAATTGCAATCATGGGCTTATATATGTTACATCACAGGTAAAGTTGCCATATGCCAAGTATAGCACACAATTTTCTGAGTATTGTTCTCTTTAATAGCTTTTTGTCGCAATTGACTGTAACGTGTTTCCTGTGATAGGGCTTCCTTAAAATATGCCAGCTTCCATCTGCATTAAACTATGACAGCTATTGGCCGGTTCAAAAGGTGGAGTGTCAATTCTTCTCAGTTTCTGTCTGATCTCATTTTTTCTTGGGTGTAAAGGTTTGAATTGTTTGAACTAACTTTGTAATATTTGGGCAGATTCCTCTGAGGGGAACTCCACATCAAATTACGTACTTTTCTGAGAAGAATCTTTATCCACTTATAGTATCTATTCCTGTAAGTTGCTTGTGTAGTTGTTTGGGATAATGTACTATCAATAATTTGAAGCATGGATATGATATCCATTTTGGTAGAATATTTCCAAATTGGAGTATTGGACAAATACATGCTCTGGTCTGTGCTTGTTCTCTTCACTAAAGCTTTCAGCCTCATGTATGTGAACTCTTATATCATCAAGAAATTTAATGCGTCTAAGGTATACTATTAAGAGATTCTCCATCATCTGGAAAATTTACTGTAGTGTGTCAGCATTGGGTTTCCAAGTAAATTGAGAATGGTGGTGGTATTGTAGGTTTTGATGATCCAATGAGAAAAAATTATCATTCTCCAGCCATTATAATGTAGTGTGATTTTTTTAAGCTTAACACTGTTATATGTGGCTTTTTAGTTTCTCACGGTCAACTAATGCTGAAATGTTAATCTTCTTTATGAGTATTTTCTGTTGGATGCATAAAGGGCATGGATAACATGAATGAGCATAGAGGTGGTGATCTTGCTGTTGCTGTTAATAAGAGAATGGCGGTATATCCTCTTATGAGTTATGCCTTTCCACCTTCCTAGTGTAGCCCACCCCCAGAAGTACTACTGTACCTACAGCTGTGGTCATTGCTGTGGTTCCAGGAACCTGTCATGACAAATTGACAACACCAACCTGTGGAGTAGGTATATCATGGGTGTGTCTAGAAATTCTGTGGGGGTGTTGTGATGCTTTGGCCTAAAGTGAAGGGGAGAGAGATTTTTTTTATTATTATAGTGATGTTTTCTTCTTGTTTGCCTAATCATCTGGAATGAAGAGAATGGAAAGTTTACTTCTTCCCATCCTAAGGTCTTTGAGGTTCGATTCTCAGAATAAGAAGACTTTCAAGGCAGGCAAGCAGTTCTCTCTTGTTCCCTCCTCGCCGGGAGATGCTCCATTCTTCCCGTGGGTGATGTGGGTGGAGGCACCAAACCAGGGTGAGGCAATGAATGGGAGGATGGTGATCATTGTGTTCAGTTACCACTAGTTAGGGGGGTTCTTGAAACTCAAAAGAGATGGCAGTCAAGGATGTGTGGTCTTCTGGCAGGGAGCCTATTGTGTACATCACCACTGCGTTCTTTCTTAGAGTGATGTTAGAGGATTGGTCTCATGATGGGGAAAGGGTGAGAAATGGTGTAGTGTGTTTTTACTGATTGTACATGACATATTACTAAGTGAAGTGGATCTATTAGACATCAACACACAAAAGAGTTGCTACAGTTTCTTAGTGACTGGTTCCAAGATTCATTGTTATTGATATACAATAAGTTCATGTCATATATTCGAGAGGTTATACAGAATAATGGCTATATCCTAAGTATGCATCTTGGACAGTTTCTTTTTCCTTAGTACAATTTTTTTTCATCACGAGTCTTTATGCCTATCACTAAATTATCCACTTCCCACCTTGATATATCCTCCTTGTTTATCGAAAGTTCCTATTTCTATATTCTTTTGTGTTCAATTGAGTGTTAATTTCTTACTTAAGTTTGTTGTTGACTAAGTGTTAATTTCTTACTTAAGTTTGCTGTTGACTAACTTTCAAATATTCCTTGTTTATTTGCTTTGTGATTTTCAATATTTAACTTCTCAGGTTACACGGCCATTAAATCAAGTCCTTTCGTCCATGATGGATCAAGAATATGGCCACTCTATAGATCAAGATAATATTAGTTCTGATGATCTGCAAAGAACCTATACCATTGATGAATTTGAAGTTCGCATTTTAGAACCAGAGAGATCTGGCGGTCATTGGGAAACTAAGGCAACAATTCCAATGCAACCTTCTGAAAATGCTCTTACTGTCCGCATGGTCTCCTTGTTGGTAAGTTTGCTAATTGTTAATGGTAATGCTGGTCTTACTGTTTTTTCTCAGCACATTGACAAGAAGCATGGCTGTTTTCAGTCTCTCATAGTCTCATGAATGTGAAATAGCATCCAGGATATTGTGGCTGAGGTGGAATGCCTCTGGTAGATATTGCAGCTTCAGAATGGAGCGAGGATAGTTTCAGCTACACCTCATGTAGACTGCAGTTATAAGTCAAATCCTTGTACGTTAGGGCTCCAAGAAGCAAGCTTCGCCCTCCCCTTCTATCTTGCTTGTGCATCAGCTGTGGCAGCTCGGAAATATCCTCTTCTGGCTTCTTCTAAGCTTTGGAGTTGACGAAGAACTGCAAAATGGTCAAGTGAGGACAGGCCTTGGCTTCCTACTGATGCTGTCCCTCCTTGAGGTGGTGGAGCTGCCCATTAGTACTTGGTGGGCCAATGGCCAGCCCATTAACCTGGACACATTAAGACTAAGTCCAATAAGAAACCCAACCCCCCCCCCCCCCCCCCCCCTGCAGTTGAATTAAAGGTTCAGAAAAGTTTTTAAATAAAAACCTAAAAAAGTGATTATTTACGCTTCAATCTTGAGCTTTTAATATTTATGTTATATACTTCAGGGTATTTTCAATATAGTTGGTCAGAGATGACCAATCACTTAGTTGATCCACCGGCTCAAATCCAAGATGATCAAGATGGAAAGACTGCTTGCTATCTGGTTTCTAGGGTTTATTTGGATTACTTTTTCGGTTTCTGCCAACTTGAATGTTACCCTGAAAGATTAAGCTTGCTACTTGACGTTTCCTCCCACTGAATTGGCCTATCTCCTCTGGCTTTTCAACCATTGTCTTTATCAGTTCAAATATTGCCAACTATGTACATGGATACATTTTGATGAATGCAGTGAATAGAGCTCTATCTCCACTGTAGTTTGTTGAGATTGCAATTGCGTTATGCTTATGCCACTTTCCAAGATCTTAATGTCCACAAGCTATTGTCCATATCCCCATAGAAGAGACTATCAAATCTGGTCTTCATAAGCAGCTTCTGCAAGGATGCCTTCCATGCTCCTTATGCATCCCACTTCCAGATTGCTTGGCAGGTTGTGTTTTCCTCAGGCTTTACATAAAAGTTGTTGATGATGATGACAACAACTATGATGATGACTGCTCATGAAATAATAAAAAAGGCCAGGTAGGACAAAGTACGATGCTTTCTCTGAAGATAAAAATACAAACAATTAGATGAGGAAGGGAGAACAAAAAAGAGACATGAAGGAAAATAGATAATGAATGATAGTAGAAAATATAAGAAGGAATAAACTGAGAACATAATTTTTTGGTTGGTAGAAGAGAGGAAAATAAGGAGAGTGAAGAGCAGCGGGGAAAAAATGGAGAAAGCCATCAGAATTGCAGCTGGAGGCTATGGTGTGCAAGAGGATGTAAGCAAGGAAGAAAACATTAAAATATACAAGAGTTTTTTTTTAAGGTGCTTTATGTTGTCAAGCACGTGTAAGAAAAGACAAAGAAAAAGGGACAGACAGAAGGGGGAAAAGACCGATGTTCTGTGGGTGGTGGCCAAGCAAGGCTTCTTAAGAATCCTAATTATCAATAGCATGTTAAGTGGACTCATATCATATTGGCCAACTAGAGACAGAAAGCCTAAAAACTGATGACATTCATACAAGCTTGACTGATACAGGCATACAGCAGACCATGATTTCTAATACTTAAGGAATTTAAATAAGGGATTAATAGGAGCATGTGGCTGCTGTGGTCTATTTGTTCAAATCCTTTTGACATGCCTCTATAGGATCCTGAAGTGTATTTCACAGCTTTCTAGTTACATATACAACAAGGTGGATGATGAGAGCAGTCGTAAAGATTATTTGGATTTGGTCTGGTGGTAATACACATTTTTTGTTAGTCTGCCTTACTGCCTTGAACAATTTGAAGAGTGAATTCATATAAGTTCTTTCTAATATTAATCTTTGTTCACTTTTTGAAAATTATGGTTTCAAATGGGACTTATGTCAAATGACCACCTAAATAGCTAATAATGTTTATCCACTGGTACTGCCCATAGTTCAGGAGAAAAAAAATGTCAGATCAGTTGATTGATATCAGCCGCAGAAAGTTACACTGTTAGGTGCTGAGCAGTTGCCTATAAGATCCATACACATCTTCTATCAAAGACAGTTCTTCTAGCATTACGCTTGGTCACTATCTAAGTTCCAATTGAAAATTGTGGAAAGTTAACTGTACCAGTGAAGTGTCAATATATTCCTGTGATCTCTTTCAGGATTGACTGCATGTTCTGAACCAAATTCCTCACTTTGCTTAATCAATGAAGTATCATGGCACATGCAGATGGTTTCAGTGATTTTTAACTTTTGTTCCCATCTCTCAGAATGGTACAACAAAGGAAAATGAAGTTCTTTTGGCCATTGGTACGGCCTATGTGCAAGGAGAGGATGTGGCTGGTAGAGGACGTGTGCTGCTCTTTTCTATCAACAAAAGTACTGAAAATCCTCAAAATCTGGTACTCATCTGAGCTTTTAAGAAACTTACTTTATCTAATCAAATTGGCGTCATATACATATGTATGTACGCGTGCGTTTGTGTTGTTGGCTCTGTCTCCGATACTTATCTTTCGTCTCCGATACTTATCTTTCCCCTTTGGTGCAGGTTTCAGAAGTTTACTCCAAAGAGATAAAGGGAGCAATCTCCGCCTTGGCTTCTCTCCAGGGGCACTTACTAGTAGCTTCTGGTCCCAAAATCACTTTGTATAAGTGGACTGGTACTGAACTGAATGGTGTCGCATTTTATGATGCTCCTCCACTTCATGCAGTCAGCATGAACATAGTATGTGCCAATATGTCTTGTCATCACATTCTTTTTGAAATCATGCACAGATACTTAAATGACATGTTTTAAAATGGATACTCAACACAGAAGTTCACTTGTCTTGTGTAATATCTGCACATGTCCTTTAGAAATGCCTTGTATTTTCCCCCTAAACATTTAAAGAGCTGTAGAACTCAACTGACGAAATAATTTGGATAGGACTTGTTGATACATTTTGATATTGTCCATGATTGTGCAGCACATTGCATGTGTAACTATAATACTATACCTCCAAATAAGAATGAAAAACCTGTTGACATAATAGCATCCATTACCCAAAAGAAGATGTTGATAATAGGAAATAATATAGAATGATTCCGCAAGTGGTTTTCTGAAACCATGTTGGATTTTTCATGTTTCACAAGAAATTTAGTTCTCCTCATGCTTCCACACCAAGAAGTGAAAATGGAGATCTCAAAAATGAGATTTAGAGTTTAGCTCTATTCCATCTGTACCATGAATGCCAAAAGAAGGGTCTACCTACGACAGATACATAGGATTAGTTTCATAACATGACCATTGAGCCCAAAAGATGTGTGCATATTACATGTTTACCTGCCGTATACCCCTTTTCGGGAGGTGGTTATATTGGCCACTTACTCATCATGGTAAAATAAAAACTACACCACGTCAAAATTTCCTTTGCAATGAGAAGTTGCTCATTATAGCCCTCTCCAACACTATTGTCCATTCCATTGCAGTATGGAATATTTCCACTTGCTCATTTGTTGAGAATTTATTTAATTCTTGCCTCTGCAGCTATGAGAAAGGAAAACTGTGTTTGAATAAAAACTATTCCCACTTGCTCATCCTACTAAGAATGTACATTCATGCCTCTTTAGCCAGATGTATTTTTCTGCCAATCTTTTACAAATGATACAGTCGCACTAAGAAAGCTGTTGTGTTCATGTGAACTGAAGTTGTTTCATGTAGACCAGACTAACCGCCACTACTTGAGAGGAACTAAGGCTGTGGCTAAACAAGGCAAGCTTGTTCACATTGACTGAGGTTATTTGTGTAGGCTGAGGCTAATCATCACTACGGGAGAAGACAAGTTTTAACTTTTCAAACTATTTGTGTTCCTAAAATATGGATATAAACTAATCAATGATAGGATAATAACCTCTGAAAAGGTGCATAGCATCTGTGAATGGGGAATTGAGACTTCAAAAGGCTACTCTTTTTTCATCATCTGAAGAAAAAAAGTTTATTACTCTGACTTGTTCTGTTAAATCATGTTGGAGTAATGCAGAAGTAATGCTTCTGCATTAGTCAAGAGAGCTTTAACCATTCTCACTTCTTTAATAGTTGGGATGGTTGCAAGCTACTTTGTGATTGGAGGCCTTTGACATATTAAGAGACAAAAACCATTACATACCGAAAAATATGGAGGGAAACATAGTGGCACCTAAGTTTTAATGGGAGCATAGGACCATAGGCCTATCAAGGTTTGTTCATTTCAACTTCCTCTTTCTTTGTAGGTAATGAGATGTTTGGTTTCTTGTGTTTGAGCCTTCTGCTAGCTATTTACTTCTATATGATTGCGGGCACATGAAATGCCGGTGCTTGCACCACCCATTTTATGTGACGTACTAAGAGCTAAAGTTTTGGATAGCTAATGATGCTTCAGCTTACACCAGCATTATTGTGTTGCATTTGCATTTATCATAATATGGGAGATGTCTATCTTTTTTATTTTTGTTCACATGTGCCACCCTTGAGGGCTCATACGTGCATCATCTGGTAATGGTTATGAAAGTCATCAGCTCGGCACATTGGAAGATTTTCCGTAGGAAAAGTGTTGCATGGAAGTTGCTTCCCCTTTGTGTTGATGTGGCAACAAATATGTAGGAACACATTGTAAGGGAGCGAGTAAAAAAACACTTGCTGCCTGGTAGCGCACAAACTTCAACTTTCTCCTCACCATCATTCTGGCATGGATATGGAGAATGATGGTAAAACTACATTTTCAGGCATGGTCCAAGCACATTATGTACTGTCACCACTTGCCTCGGTATTAAGTTCTCTGTTTGGGAACTTTCAGCATTTCTCTGTCATTGATTTATTATTTATTTGAATGTTGAAAAAACTTCTATCTACTTTCTTGCAATCCAAACTTCAAAAGTAAGTTGTGTCAACACAATTAAACATGGTTTCAGGTAAAGAATTTTATTCTGTTGGGTGACGTTCACAAAAGCATATACTTTCTCAGTTGGAAAGAGCAAGGTGCTCAACTAAGTTTGCTGGCCAAGGATTTTGATTCTCTAAATTGTTATGCAACGGAGTTTCTGATTGATGGAAGCACACTAAGCCTCGTGGTTTCAGATGATCAAAAGAATATTCAGGTGAGCCTTTAAACATGCTAAATGATTTTCTAGCTATGTTATTGTGCTTTTGCTTGTGCATTTCATGCTGTGACTTGCTTTAGGAGGCCACATTTGCTTAAAAGATGGGGTAAACGTGAATTTGTTCACTTAATAAAGACTAGTGTGAACATGGTAGTCAATCTCGTCTCATCCCGACCAATATCGTCCCAGTGAGAAAACAGAATGGGGCGCTTTCTTGTCAGTCCCAAATAGCATCCTGGTCCATCTGGGTTTCCCTGCTATCCCAGTCCATCTCGGCCTGTCCCAGCCAGGATTTTATGTTCCAGACTGAGACATTACAAGCTTGCTAAACTTTTTGTAAACTTATTTTAGGGCGATTCATTTGATTGGTATATTTCTTTATAAACTGATAAATCCATCCCAAACCCTTCTAATGCGTTAATCCTTTGTTATTTTCATGCAATCTGGTTATTTTGAGTGAGTTTGTTAGGTGTGTTCCAGATTTATGGGAACGTGTATGCGAAAAAATTCCAGGATGGGACATTGAAATTGCTTAGGTGATTAGGACGTCCCTTCCCAGTGGGAAAATGGGATGGAGATTGCAATGGGATTGATAACTATGATGTGAACATCTGAAATCCAGGAAAATGCCCCTGGTTCAATACAACATACTAACTTGATGAAGCAAAGGTAGAATCTACTTGATGTAGACCAGAAAGAAGAGGCTCATTCTTTTCTCTGATGATACATGGTTATTAGATAGGAAAGACCTAGCTTTCTTCCTTTTTCTTTTAGTCTTCTTCCAAGTTGACAATCCTCTGCGACTTGCATACTATACTTGTGAACTGGCTTCATGAACCTTGGTTCCTCTGCCGTTGCACCTTTGTTTTTCCAATAATGTGATACTAACTGATAAAGGGTTGATGTCAGTTGGCATTTAATTAATTCCAAAGATTAGCTCCAATATGATGATCTCTAGCTATATCTTTCAGTAAGAGGCTTGATGGTCTCTGATGCTATGGTTGTGGCTATAGTTACTGACTTCAACATCATGGATCCCTAGAGTTAGCTACAAATGCATATAACTCAAGATGGTTGTTTCATTATATTAGCTTTATAGGATATGACGATTGTTGGAACCATTTTCTGATTTTTTAGACTTTATATTTTATTAATTTTGTTTGTTGTTTATTGATTTTGGATATTTTAAGTTAGAATAAT
This sequence comes from Zantedeschia hybrid cultivar, assembly GCA_030544215.1. Lineage (NCBI taxonomy): Eukaryota > Viridiplantae > Streptophyta > Magnoliopsida > Alismatales > Araceae > Zantedeschia > Zantedeschia hybrid cultivar. Next base: position 70,735,862 of record JARZZO010000002.1, read on the forward strand.
CTTGTGTGGGGCCTGCAAATATTGACACCAGAAATTTTTTCCAAAAGATTTTCTTTTTTTCTGTAAAGATTCCTCCTTTCTGTTATTTTCATTTTCCAGGAATTTTTGCTGTATTTTCTGGGGATTTTGATTTCAGGGTGTTTCCCTATTTTTTTGGGAATTTTGCAACTTAATTCTGCTTTTGGAGAACTAGTGTCATTGTGCATTGGGAACTTTATATTTTACCTTCTCAACTTTCAAGGATTTTCTGTAGTATCTCCATCTTTTCAAAATTGCTTTTGTACTCTTTTCTTTTCATGATACCACCAGCAATCTTATTAGATGTGCTCCAGAAAATTTATGGACCAAAAGTTAAGATAGTTCTCCAGTGCCTTAATAAATCCAAGACCACATTATTGTTACTTGGATGACCATATCCTAACTTGAGTTCAGCTATTATAGAAAAAACTTCACTTGCAAAGTGTTACTGAATGTCATTTTCCTGGGCAAATGCTTCCAAGGGAACCAATATTTTCTTAAGCAATCAATAACAGCATCTTTGCCAAAGGGTGCTTTATCACCTTTCTTGGCTCAACCCTTAGTTTACAAAAAGAGTGAAGTGAATGTAATAGTGTTAATGCTTTCTTAAAAATGAATATGCTGCTGTTATGGCATAGAGTAATTCATATTAATTCCAAAAGTTAAAATGAATGAAGTCAAGTCACTATATTGTGTCAGGCAAAGATGACGGGCTATTAGATAGCCTGCATTAAATGGTCCATATTTGTGTATGTTAACTTGCGGCCTAATAGTTGAACAAAAAAGGTTTGCATTATCAGTTAAACTTTATCTGCTTACCAACATTCTATGCAGAGTTAGACAGATGGATGTGCTATTCTGACTAATGTAATCTATTGGAACATTGGTTGAACAGGAAATTAGTGTTCCAATAGTGTTGCAGCGCCCCTTCAATTTGAAACTCTCTTGAAATGGTTTTTGAGTTTAAAGGGCTTTTAAATGGCTGGAGGCAAAAGGATCTAAAGTTGATTGAGACATTATTGAATTTGAATGATGCTAAAATTCCTCCAAGCTAAGCTGACATTGAGGGAGGGGAACTTTGTGTTTATAAGAACCCTGATCTCTCAATGCATGTGAAGGAGATATGAGCTCCTGGTTCTCAAGGATGAAATAGTGGCATTGAATGATGGAGCATAAGATACAAGAGTAGCACTGAGGGGGAAAAAATTGCTTTATAGGGTGTTCTGTTACATTTTTTTCAGAGCATTCTTTTTTTCTCCCAATTTTAAAATTGAGGAAAGAACGGAGGCCAATCCTTGTTTAGCAGGCCTTCTTCTATTTTTTAGGGAGTTGTTCCCCACGTTGACAACCTACATCAGAAAAACACACACACACACACACTTCGATCTATTTTTTCCCTTAAAGAGTCAAATGGCACGATCTTGGAGGAGCCCGTGTGCGGGTGGCTTCTTTCCTCTTCCTTCTTCCTCAAGTCTCCTTCCTCTCAACCCCAACTCCTCTTCCTCCTCTCACGGATGCTGGAACTTCAGATGGTGCTGGACAGAAGAACGACTCGTTCTCTCTCTCTCTCTCTAGACACATTAGTGCTGGAACTTCAGATTGCATCAAAATGTTTAAAGAAATTTTGATTACCCTCCAACAATTTATAAAATGACTTCACAGAAAAAATTCCTTTATTCTCAGCCCACACAAATTTGATCCTGACCACTCAGGTTCAGATTTGTATCGGATAATGTATGCAGCACAGAAATATAATCCTCTTGTTTTTTAAGTTCCCTCCTTAGTTGAATGTGCCACTGAACACTGCCATTAATCACAGAATTCACGTCCTTAATGTGAATAAATTTACAACAGGCCAGCTGAAAGATCCTGGGATATTTTTCCTGGAGTGTTGTGTCCCCTATAAATCTCTCCAGCCAGAACATAGTGTGTTCTCCATTACCCACTTTGATTGTAATGTACTTCTCAAAAACACGTCCTGTTTTACGGATATCTTTCCAGATAGGTGACAACCAGGTGACATTCTCTGGATGTAAACAAATCGAGATGAGGCTCTGTAATGATTCAGCCCTATAATCCTCTTCTAAAGTCATTCTTCCTCTGATATTAACTCCCAGATCCACTTCCCGAGCAAAGCAATGTTCATTAACTGCAGATTTTTAACTCCTAAACCTCCTTTCAGTTTGTATTGACAAACATTGTCCCACTTGACCAAATGAATGCTTCAGGCGTCCTTATTAGTATTCCCCCAAAGAAAATTCCTCCTGATGCTGTCTGATCTTTTTCTAACTGAAGCAGGTAGCAAGAATACTGAGAGATAATGCTGTGATATAGCTGTTAAAGACTGAATTCAGTAAAGTTATCCTTCCTCCCAAAGACAAGGTTCTGGCTTTCCAAATGGTTAGTGTATTTTGCATTTTGTGTAGGAGAGGATTCCAAGCTGACTGTTGCACCTTTCTATAATGCAAAGGTAGGCCTAGATAAGTGATAGGAAAATCTGTCACCTTACACCCAAGAATTTTAGCACAAGGCCCACAAATATCTCCATCCATATTAATACCAATCAAGGTTTGCCGACTCATGGATCCGGATCGGATCAGGTTTGGCCAGATACGAGTCGGATCCGATCCGACATGGACCAACTCGGGCCGACTCGCACGAGTCGGACTGATTCAAGCCAATATATACTAGTTTTTTTGACAAATCTCTTTTTTTTTTAAAAATAGTTACCTCATTATAAACATCATACTTCACGTCCATCGTTATTGTGAATGATTATAAATCACATTTAAGAAAAAATACTCTAATTTAATTGATTTAAATTCGTAAAAAAATGAGTCTAGGATACTAATTGAGAGGAATTTAGTCTAGGGATCTCAATGTGCAAAAGGAAGTGGTATACCACATCTTATGGAAAGTTAGAAACGTCAAATCTCAATTAACAAAACAAAGTAGTGCACCTAGACTAAAGAGAGTGGATCACACTTTATCGAGTCGGATCGCACCGACTTGACCCGAACCGTGATTGACTCTCACCGGATTGTAGCGACTCGTGTTCGTATCGTGCGATCCAACACGAGTCAGTCCGATACGATGTGAGACGGCTCGATCTGGAAGCGTCCAAGCCCGACTCATACGATCCACCCGTGTCAGTGACTCGGGATTGTCTAGATATGAGTCGACTCGTACAAGTTGGCCCGATCTGGTACGATATGGCAAACCTTGATGCCAATAATGGCTCTCTTGTCCAAATTAATCATTAAATCAGAGCATGCCTCAAAAGTCTTCAATATGAAAAGTAGATTGTTCATCTGTTCCACTGCACCTTCAACAAAGATAAGTGTGTCGTCTGCAAACTGTAAATGAGAAATATCCACAGGAACCCTCAAGACTTGAGCTCCTTTAATCCATCCCAAAACCTCAGCTTTCTTGCACAGTGTACTAAGCATATTGGCCAGCAATATAAAAAGGAGTGGAGATAAGGATCCCCTTGCTGTAGACCCCTTGAACTTGAGAAAAATCCATGCCCTCATCCATTCATTAGTATAGAGAACTTGGCAGTTGACACACAATTTCAAATCACCTTGATCCAATGTTGTGGGAACTTATGAATTTCCATAATATTCCATGGACATTTCCATGAGACTCTATCATATGCTTTATTGAAATCCAATCTGCATGCTATTCCAACTGAACCTTTCTCCTTCGTTGAAAACAGAACTTCATGAGCCAGGAGGAAGTTATCCTTCAGCCGTCTTCCTTGCACACAAGCTGATTGATTTTCTTCAATCAATTTGCCAATCACCCTTCGCAATCTTGAAGCCAAAACCTTGGCCAAAATTTTGTAGCAACAATTTACAAAACTTATTGGCCTGAAGTCCTTCAATTCTACAACTGCTTTTTTTTAGACAGCAAAACTAGGAATGTTTGATTAAACGATTCACACCCTGTTCCTTGAATGAAAATATTCATGAACAGCTCTGATTACATCATTTTTACAACCTTCCAAAATTTCTGGTAGAAAAACATTGGAAATCTGTCAGGTCCAGGTGCTTTATCACTGCCAAGACTGAAAGTAGCGTCAATAACTTCTTCTGAGATACCCCTGATCAGCATATTTTGGTCCTCCGACGTGAGTGCTGGCAAGTTGCTATCAGACCATGGTGGAAACCATGTGTTCTCTGCAGCAAATAAATTGTAGTAGTAAAGTACCACTTCCAAGCTTTATGCTTTGGATCCTCAATCCATGTATCACCCTTTTTAAGCATATAAATAAACTTCCTACACCTTCTACCATTAGCAATGCAATGAAAAAAACTGGTATGAAAGTCGCCTTCAACCAAGTAACTCTTGATTTTTGTTTCCACCTAATCTCTTCTTTCAACCGATCTGTAGAGGAAGAAAGAAGATGAGTTTGCTCCTGCTGCTCCTGAAGTATCAAACTTCCTTGTTCTTCAATGAGTTCTATGCGTTGAATCTTCTCTTTCCATTCCTGGATTTTGTAATATCTATTCTTCCTCCATTCACTGGCCCAAGCCTTGATTTTCTGTCTCAGCACACGCAATTTCAGAAACAGATTTTTGGGACCAGCATGCTTTGCTAAGTCTTGTTGCCAAGTCTGAGAGACCAAATTCACAAACTGCTCATCATCTAGCCATACTTTCTCGAATCTGAATACCTTGTTTGTAACAGAGTCCTCCTGACAGTTCAAAACTATAGCATTGTGATCAGAGACATCCCTAGGCAATAGAGAAACCTTCACCTGAGGAAATAAAGATTCCCACTTACCTTCCACCAAAATTCTATCCAGCTTTGACAAAGAAGGCATCTGCCTGCCATTGCTCCATGAGTATTTCCCATTAGTCCACTGTAATTCTCTCAACCCACAATCCTCTATCCAGGAATCAAAATGATGCATTTCTGCAGTGAAATTACCCTTCCTGCTTCTTTCCTCAGGGGTTCTGAATTCATTGAAATCCCCTATCACACACCAAGGGAACTCAAATTGCATCTGGCACTCTCTCAATTCAACCCACATAGCTTCTCTTTTGTGAGCTGTTGTTGGACCATATACCCCTGTGAACGTCCACTTGTTAGAATTACCACCGTTAAACAAAATGTTCATCCACACTCAGAAATTGTCCCTTCCATACAAAAGAATCCCAAGCCACAAGAATTCCTCCCGACTACCCCTCAGCTCTTCTGAAAGCAAACTCCACACTATTGAACCCCATAACAGCTTTAACCATAGTCTCCTGCTTAGCCACTATTTCTGTTTCCTGAATACCAAAAATCTCAACTTTTTTACTCTTGATAACATCATGAACAGCAAGCTGTTTCACCTTGTCATTCAACCCTCTAATATGCCAAGACATCAAGATCATATTTGAACCTGTTCGTCTACCTGTCTGATGGAATTTTCTGTAGCTTTCTGAGAGTCTCTAGTAAGAGTCAAACAACTCTCTCCTTCCTTTGGTTTTTCTTCTTCGATGCTACTGTTTGCCTTGCACAAATTTTTCTGAACTGCCCACCTTCCCTTCCAGATGCACTCCCAGTCGCACCGCCCTCTCAATAATTTCCTGATTTTCCAAATCATCTAGAAAGGAAACTGGGAGGACGGGATGTGGAAGGGGAATCTGCTGAATTGATTGTTAGCTTTACCTGGACCAGTCGAGGACAGCCGTGGAGAAAGATCCTTTCTCTCAAAGGCTGGAGCATACGACGGCATGTCGTCACCTTGGTCCTGCAACGCAAGAGGATTTTTCGCCAGAGGTGACAAACCCTCCGTAGCAGATGCTGGATGAGTAGAATCTCCTGCCATATTTGCTGGGATTTCCGTTGCCTTCGCCTCCTCATTGGCATGAGGATCGCCTTACTGCTTCGGGAGCAACCTTTCTTTATTTGACTGCCGGTACACATTGGAAAACATACCCCCTTCTTAATCCCTTACCACTCTTTGACAACTTGTGATATGAGGGTTGATATAGCTTCTCTTCATAAAATATCCTCAGAATTACCACTCTTACCCCCACCAACTCCTTCCTCTATATGTTTAATAGGGCCAGATTGTCAAGAAACTTACCTTCTATTATCACCACATCTTGCGAACCAGAGCATATGTGTTCAGCTGAGTCCATGTGATCCATCATGTCCTCATGTGGGAAAGTGAGTTCCCTATTCACTGATTCTGGACGAGTCAACTCGCCCGGATTCGTCATCTTCTTTCTCTCGCCTGATACACCATCCACCCTAGCTGCTCTGTACCTCCTATACTCCTGCACCACTTCGGCATATGTCCACCCTTCTTTAAGGTTGATTCTTCAACCAAAGTAATCCAGAACTTCGTACAAGACCATCGCATTTTGATCTTGTCCGGCACTACGGCATCATCATCCATTTAAGCTAATATTCTTGCATAGCCAAAAATTTCCATGAACTTGTATCCTCACAAACTCTTCTTAAAACACCAAAGGAAGACACAATTACATTGAACACTTCTGAATCCCACAAGATGAAAGGTAATCCTTCAATTTTATCCCAAACCAATCACCTTGTTTTAGCTTTCTTCATCCCATATTCTGGTAACCATGGTGACCACTTCATCTCCCCATTGCACTCCAATAGAGCTTGTCTAATCTTCAGTGAAGGTGGCTGATGGGGCAGAATCCGATTCGGCCCATTAAACAGCCCAATACCAACAGCCCAAACAGCAGCAACAGATCAACAATAGCGACCCATCAGCGGCCCAGTTAGCCCTCGGCCCAGCAAGCGGCCATCAGCATAGATGGCTTCGGCCCATCAGCGGCCCAGCAGCCTTCAGTCCATTAGCGGCCTTCAGCCCAATTGGCCTCGGCCCAGCTAGCGGCCTGCAGCCCAGTTGGCTTCAGCCCACTAAGCGGCATTCGGCCCAACAACGACCCCCAACCTTCGGCCCAGTAACCGTATCCGGCCCACTCCGGTGGGAGGGTTAGGCACTATGGCGGTTTACCAGTTAACCACAACATAGTCCTATATCGGCTGCCACAGTTGAATAACCTCTATCCTCCGTTATAAATACAAGGCTATTTATTATCAAAGGTATGTCTTCTTGACCAAAGACAATAGTCCAAAAACATTAAAGCTATCTCTTCTTCCTTCCCTTCTGAATCGAATCTTCTTCAGAAGCTGATTTAACCGTCGGAGGGGGTTCTCTTGGGCCAAAGCCCGGGACCTTTACTGACTGGTTCTTCTTCTTTTAGGGGCCTCGGTTTGAATCTTCGCCGACCTCTCCGAATCGGCCTCGGCCATCGATTTCAGTCTTCCTCCTTCGGTCTCGGCATCGCCCTTTGCCGGTCGGTATCTTCGACCCTGCAGAGTCCGCTACGCCTTCGGCTTCGCTCTTTGCCGTGTGGGTCTTCATCGGCCGAAGGAGTCTCGGCTTAGCTCCCGGCACGCTTTCGCCCGGGTACATCTTGGCCATGGAGCCTCGGCCCTCGCTTCATCTTCGTCTCGGTCCGGATCCCTGTCGGTCTTCTTCTTTAATCTTCTCGGATTCTAGTCCCGGAATCCGATCGTGATAGCTTCGGCTACATCACGTGGCACCGTCTGTGGGAAACCGACGAGAAGTCATGTCTCATCGTCCGGTGACCAGACGATCCGGACAAGACGAGGCGGAGACGCGGGCGACTCCAGCGCAGACACTCCACTCCGAAGGTACTCCGTCTGTTCTTCCACAAGGTTCTGCCCTTCCTGTTATACCGGAATCCATCGCTCCTAGAGATGACCGGGTGGAAGAGCTTTAATAGCAAGTGGCGACGCTGGCCGCCACTGTCACTTCTTTGGCGCCTTTGCGAGATATGGTGTCTGCCATCGTCTAGCATATGGGATTACTGGGTCAGCTCCCGCAGCAGGTACCACCTCCTTCATTCTATCCTGCTCAACCTGCAAGGCTACCGCCGACACCCTCGAGGGCATCCCACGACGAAGCGGTTTCGGCACGTAGCGAGCCACTCGGGCCACAGGGCCAGATTCCTCGCGCTAGTTATATTCTAACGGAGCCAAACTACGCTTCGTCCAGATTTCATCCAACTAAAATCGAAGGACGTTCGGTCACCACTTCAACTACCCCGGATCTAGATCGGCGACTGACAGAAATGAGGAAGGAAATGCAGCAAATGGTATCTCGACCCTATGGAGCGCCCCTCGCAAGCACCATTCTGGAGCAGATTCCTTTCTCTCCAAAAATTCTGGCTATCGAGGTACCTCCCAACTTTAAACTGCCGAAAGGCCCTCTTTATGATGGGATGACAGATATAGTCTGCCATTTCCAGAGATTTAATTCCTACTTTTCCGTCCGGGGAGTTTCCGAGGCAGTCCGCTGCCGTCTCTTCCCTCTCACCCTTGAATAAACAGCCCTAACTTGGTTCGAAACGTTGGCCCCCAATTCCATCCATTCTTTAGTACAGTTGGGCCAACTATTCATCGACCAATTCTATGATGCCACTCGGCAATGTAAAACCTCGGCCAGTCTACTAGCCATTCGACAAGGACCTACCGAGACCCTTCAAGAATATTTCACCAAGTTTCGGGCTGAAGCTGCCCAAATTCCGAACCTGGACAGTTCGATCGTGGTCTCAGCTATGATCAGTGGGTGCACGGATGAAGGCCTTCTCAGCTCTATTAAGAAGCGCCATCCCCTCACCTTCCAGGACCTAGTGGCTCGGGCCCATAAATACATCAATCGGCAAGCCTTAATGATGTCCAAAGGCAAAGGTACTGCCGATGCAGCATCGGCAGCTACCCCTCCGGCAGTTCGTTCTCGTCCAGAAGATCAGGAACCCTCTCGCAAGCGATACCGGAGGGAAGAATGGGACCGAGAAAAGCGCCGGGATCCGCAGCAGCGGTATCTGCCACTACCTGCTCCACCCTCTCGGATGCTCATGGAAGTAAAAGGTATACTTCGCCAATCCGAGCGTATCAAGACTGATCCTCGCCGAAGAGACCCCAATAAATACTGCGAGTATCATCGGAAAACCGGCCATTCAACTGATGAATGTCGGCATCTTCGAGAGGAGATTGATCGCCTCATTCGGGAAGGCCGTTTACCGTAGTATCGGTGGGAGCAACCTCAACAACGACATAACCGGGAAGTCCCTGAAGCAGCTAGGCAACGACAACTCCCGGATAAAGAAGCCCCACCTCAGCCGAAGGTCACTTCAGCCCCGACAGAAGCATCACATCAACGACCCAGTGCCGGGTCGATTACGATGATATCCGGAGGACCGGGAGAAGGGGCAAAACGTCGTCGAGCCGATGTTGCTGCAGAGATAGCAGCAATTGATACCGAGCCGAAGCGATTCCGTCAAGAAGACATCGTCTTCGGCCAGGAGGATCTGATTGACGTTCAGTTCCCTCACGACGACGCCCTCGTTGTAAACGTTGTAATGAAAAGTTATGATGTTCATCGTATCTTTGTAGATAATAGAAGTGCCCCAAATGTACTTTTTTATGATTGTTTTGTAAAAATGGGTTTGAATGAGGCTGATATGAAGCCCCACCGGGGGCCTCTATTCGGCTTTAATGGTTCACCATGCCGAGTAGAAGGTATCGTCCGGCTACCTATAACTCTAGGTACAGCTCCTCGGCAATTAACCGTCGAAACGGATTTTGCCGTCGTAAAACTCGATTCGGCTTACAACGCTATTTTAGGCCGAAGGCTGATCGGAGGAATTGGAGTTGTACCTTCGTCTTTCCATCAGAAGCTAAAGTTCCGCACCGGCTGTAGAATCGGTGAAGCCAAGGGAAATCAAGAAGTTGGTCGGCAATGTTATATGATTTCGGTCAAAGGGAAGGCTGCAGCCGAATCCCTTTCGATCGAATCTTCGGCCGAAGCATCTCTAGGAGAGGAACTTACAACTGTTCCAGTTCCAGGAAGAGAAGGCTGAACATTAATGATAGGTTCCGGCCTCGAGAAGACTGAAGCCGAGAGACTTATTGAATTCCTGAAAGAAAATCTCGATGTCTTCGCCTGGTCACCTTCGGATATGACCGGAGTCGACCCGGAGGTGGCAGAACATCGACTACACATCAATCCAAACCAGCCTCCGGTCAAGCAAAAGCGGCGCACCTTCAATCAAGAAAGGAGGATGGCCATCCAAGCTGAAGTACAAAAGGGGTTAAATGCGGGACATCTCCGAGAGGTGCATCATTCCGAATGGATTGCCAATGTAGTAATGGTGCCTAAAAAGGACGGAAAATGACGAATGTGTGTGGACTTCACTAATCTTAATAAGGCTTGTCCGATGGACAGTTTCCCGCTGCCTCGGATAGACCAGATAGTGGATGCCACATCCGGCCATGAATTACTCAGTTTCCTCGACGCCTATTCAGGTTATCATCAAATCCGAATGCATCCGGACGACGAGGACAAGACAAGTTTTACAACAGACCTTGGCCTATACTGCTACACCCGGATGCCATTCGGCTTAAAGAATGCCGGAGCGACTTATCAACGTCTCGTCAACAAGATGTTCGCTCCACAGTTCGGCCGCAATATGGAAGTTTACATCGACGACATGTTGGTGAAAAGCCATATTTCAGTGGACCATCTGGCCGATTTGGCTGAAACATTCTCCACCTTACACAGATATAAAATGAAACTGAATCCTGTCAAATGCGCCTTCGGCGTAGTTTCCGGGAAGTTTCTCGGCTACATGATCACTCGCCGAGGAGTAGAAGCAAATCCTGCAAAGGTCGCGGCTATTATCCAGATGCACCCTCCAGCCAACGTCCGAGAGGTTTAGAAACTAAGTGGAAGGATTGCCGCATTAAGTCGCTTCATGTCAAGAGCGGCAGATCGTTGTTTTCCCTTCTTCAAACTGCTGAAGAATACTAGCAACTTCTCCTGGACGGACGAATGTCAATCGGCCTTCGATCAACTAAAAGCTTATCTCTTCGATATTCCCATATTGTCTAAACCGATCCAAGGAGAGCAGTTGTTCGTTTATCTTACCGCGTCTGAAGCAGCTATCAGTGTCGTCCTCGTCCGGGAAGAAGATGGCATACAGAAGCCAGTTTATTATATAAGCCGAGCCCTCCACGGAGCAGAGTCTTGGTATCCGGCACTAGAAAAATTGGCCTTGGCCCTCGTCGCTTCCGCAAGGAGGCCCCGGCCCTATTTCCTCGCACATTCAATAAAGGTCTTCACAGATCAACCTTTGAAGCAAGTCCTCTCTCGACCAGAAGCGTCCGATAGGCTAGCTAAATGGGTGATCGAATTAGGAGAGTTCGACATCTCTTATGGGCCTCGGACTGCAATAAAAGCTCAAGCTTTGGCCGACTTTATTGCCGAGCTCACTTCCGAAGCATCCTCGGCCCCTCAGCCGGAAGTCGTAACTACTCTTGAAGTTAAAACCTCTTCGGCTCCTTCGTCCTCAGCGGATGAATGGCAATTATACGTTGATGGGTCCGCATGCTCTTCGGCTAGTGGCGCCGGATGGATCCTGGTATCTCCCGAAGGAGTCATCACGGAATATGCACTTCGCTTCTCCTTTCCGGCTACCGATAATGCCGTCGAATATGAAGTCCTTATATCAGGCCTTCGGGTCGCCAAAAGGCTCGGCGCACAAAGGATAAGGGCATTCAACGATTCTCAGCTCATCGCCAATCAAATCACCGGGGAATACGAGGCTCGAGACGCATTAATGAATTCCTACCTCCAGGTAACCCGTAAAATCTTAGCTGAATTTGGTTTTTTTGAGATTGTGCGAATCCCTCGAACCGAAAATGCTCGAGCCGACGCTCTTTCTCGGCTAGCATCAACACAGGACGGGAGAGGAGGCCGGATGATCTTGGTTGAAGAACTTTCTGAACCGAGTCTCAGTGAATCCGAGGTCATGTAAATGAATGAATCCGAAGCAGAGACTTGGATGACTCCCCTAGTCGCTTTTTTCCTCCGAGAGGAGGTCCCGTCCGATCTAAAGGAAGTAAGGAGCATCCGGCAACGCTCTTCCCACTTCCTTTTTCTGGAAGGTATACTATATAAGAAATCCTTCGGCCGGCCACTTTTTCGATGTCTCGACCCGGCCGAAGCCGATTATGCCCTCCGAGAAGTACATGAAGGAATCTGCGGAGCACACGCAGGAGGAAGGGCCTTGACCCATAAACTCTTGAGGCAAGGGTACTGGTGGCCGACACTCCGAGAGGACGCCTCTGCTCTCGTCCGCTGCTGTGACCAGTGCCAGAGATTCAGCTCCCTCATTTATCAGTCAGCAACCCTCTTGACACCTCTGTCAGATCCCTGGCCTTTTGCCCAGTGGGGGATTGATCTCTTAGGATCCTTTCCCATGGCTACCGGCCAGAGGAAATTCCTTATTGTGGCGGTGGATTACTTCACCAAATGGGTCGAAGCCGAACCCCTTGCGTCTATACCGATAATAACGCATGGAACTTCGTATGGAAGTCCATCATTTGCCGATACGGCATCTCTTGGGCAATCATCTCAGATAATGGCAAACAGTTTGACAGCCATCGGTTTAAAGATAACTGTGCAAGTTTCGGCATTCTCCATAAGTTCGCTTCGGTAGCACACCTTCGGACGAATGGCCAAGTTGAGGTCACTAACCGTAGTCTATTGCAAGGATTGAAGACTCGACTCGGCAAGGCTAAGGGCCGATGGGTCGAAGAGCTGCCAAGCGTTCTATGAGCTTATTGGACAACAAACTGAACTCCTACCGGTGAAACCCCATTCCGAATGGCCTACGGGGTAGAGGCAGTTATTCCTATTGAAATCGGTTTGCCATCACCAAGGATTCTTACTTATGATCCGGAGGCCAATGATGAAGTCCTAAAAGATCACCTCGATCTCATATAAGAGACGAGGGATCAAGCTCGCATTCGGCTGGCGGCTTATCAGCAGCGTATGGCGAAATACCACAACACTCGAGTGATGCTCCGAAGCTTTGAAGCCGGGAACTTCGTATTACGGAACACTCATGCATCCAAGCCAGCCGAAGCTGCAGGGAAGCTCTCTCCGAACTGGGAAGGCCCTTACCGTATAAGGGAAGTGACCCGAAGAGGGGCCTATCGGCTGGAGACCCTTTCGGGCTAACCTCTCCCTCGTACATGGAATGTAGAGCGCCTTGGGCGCTACTTCATGTAAGTTATTTCCCCCGGAGTTTAGCCGGAAGTCATGAATATATTATTTTTTATCCGAAGTGTTATGTCCAGCAATATCTCTAAGTCCGTGTAAACTGTACCGGGAGTGGCTTCGGCCATGCAAACCGTATCGGGAGCGGCAATATTCTCTAAGTCCGTGTAAACCGTACCGGGAGTGGCTTCGGTCATGCAAACCGTATCGGGAGCGGCAATATTCTCTAAGTCCGTGTAAACCGTACCGGGAGTGGCTTCGGCCATACAAACCGTATCGGGAGTAGCAATATTCTCTAAGTCCGTACAATGCGTATCGGGAGCAGCATAGCTTCGGCCACGCGCAGAATTGAACTCGGCTATCTACTCAGACATACCATGAAGCAAGTATAAACAAAATGCCTTCTATATAAACACAAATACAAAAGCAGGCCGTATGCTTGGCCTCGCCATCTTGAAAAAACAAAAATGACCGGGACAAGCCCCCGGACTAGCACTCGGCATCCTCGCCATCCACATCGACAGGGGTTTGGCCGGGAGACGCCGAAAGGGAAGCCTAGACCGGTTCGGCCACGACACCTTCCGGAGAAGCCGGAGTTCTTTCGGCCTTGTGCTCTCGCCACCAGGCCAAGATCTCCTCGCCCTCTTCATCCGTTAGGTAGCCGATGCCGGTCAGATCTGTGTTCGGGTACGCCTTTTGAGCCATGGCTATCCCCAGATCGAACATGGTGCAAGCCGCCTTAGCCCCGGCCTCCATCAACTCCTCGACGAACTCAGGGCCTTCCTTGTAGCTCGTCACGGCTGTGCGAGCAACGTCATCGGCTTCCTTGGCCCTGGCCTCCAAGTCAACCTTCAGAGCCGAAACTTCTTCGGCATGAAGGCGGAGCTCTTCTTCCCGCTCCTTGGCCTTGTCCTGGATCTCGGCCTTCAAGGATGCGATTTTTGTTCGGGCCCGCTCCAGCTCCTCCTCGGCTTTCTTCTTGGCCTCTGAAGTGGTGCGGATCACCTCCTTTTGCTCATCCCGATCAGACCGCAATCGAGCATTTGCCCCAATAAGGATGTCGATGTTGGCCTCAAGATCGCGCCGCACCGAGGCCACTTTGTCCGAAGCCAGCTGATCCGAGGCCTGGTCGATGTCCAGGAGCTTTTGCTGGATGGCGGCCTGACGGCGAGCAAGGGCCTCGCACATGACCGCGGCTTACAACCGAAAGCAAGAAAGAAAAAATAAATTTAAAGCAGCTAAGGGAAACAATAAGTAAAGACGAAGACAAAAGAGATCTCACTTGAACGGCATGCCGGACGCATTGCAAGAATAAGCCTTCCGAAGAAAGCTCCTTGACTTTGTCCTTTGCCATCGGGAGGGTCCAGCCGTCCACCAGACGAAAACACGTCTGGGAGTCTTCCAGACTCGTCCGCAAAGACCTCCGTGTCCGGGTGCCAGGACTCATGTCCATACTCTCGGGACATATGCGTCCCGGCTGCCCCGAAGGGGTAGGACAATGTCTCCGCAGCGGCCCCGGTGGCCGAGGGAGAGTCGCCGCTTTGAGGTTCGGGAGGCGATGAAAGCGGGGCGTCCCGTGCCGACACCAGCCTCTTAGTCGTCGGGGCGGATTCCTTTTCGCCGGAATCATCTGGCCGGCTCCTTTTCTCTAGCCGCCCGCTCCCTCCGGCGACCGCTTTCCCCTTCTGTCGCTCCCTCTCGAGAGCAGCAACGGCAGCACGGCCTTCGGCGGAAGCCGCAGTCTGCCTCGTAGTCCGAGCACTGGGGGCCGGAACCCCTCCGGCCGTCCTCCTTTCCGTCGGCCGCGGCTGGGACGGTCGGGACTGTCCAGATTGTTTGGAGATCCGGCTGATCAATCCCCGAAGACCAGACATCTCTGCAAGCAGAAAAAAGAGTTAGCAACAGTTCAAAAGGCAACTTATTAACTCAAGACCGACTTACTCCTGGCCGCAGCTTCAGCGCCCTCTTCGGACGGACAGGCTTCGGCCGGAGACTCGGTCGCTGCAGTTCTCTCCTCAGCCTCTCCCGGGGTATCTTCAAGAGGAAGATAAGAGAAGACTCGAGGAGGAGAGAACGTAGGGTCCGGCCAGGCTCCCATCTCTATAAGCCTGTCCTCGTCCTCGAAGAGCTCCGCAATCTTGTACGGAGCCTCATCTTCGAAGAGATGCGCGTCAGCGAGCTGCTCGGGGCTGAGAGAGGGTGGGTCGGAAAGGCCCTCGGCCAAAGGTGCCCATTCGGTAGGGAAGGGCCACACACTCTTCTCCTTCTTCGGGAGAGAGATGAAAAAGAATCCCTCCTTCCAATGGTGAATGGACGAGGGCTTCCCGGAGAAGATCCCCCGGCCAGTGATGAAGCTATACTAAGAAGACTTCCCCTGAGGTTTAATCTTGAAGAGATAGCGGAAAAGATTTACTGAAGGGTTAAAGCCGAGATAGGCGTTCAAGGCCAGGAAGGCGTAGACTGTCCGCCCGGAGTTCGGAAAGAATTGGGACGGGGCCAATCCATAAAAACTCAGAAGATTTATGACAAAGGAATAAAGAGGAAGGCGAAAGTCCGCCCGGAAGCTGTGCTCATAAATAAAAAAACTACCCGGCCGAACGGTGTCAACTCTTGTATGCTTCCCAGGCCGAATGAGAACCATCCAAGACGGAACTTGATGATAGTTAGTGATCAACTTGACAGCGTCAATGTCAAGGACACTAGCTACATCCGAAACAGTCTCGGTCGAGCGACGGCCGGAGATGGAAGCCTCGGCAGCAGCCGGAACCGGTTCTGCCTCGTCCGCCATATTGGAAAGAAGAGAGTTTGAAGAGAAGGGAGATGACAGAGAAGACTGGGGAGGCCTGGACGAAGGAGAGCTACTGGACATGAATCAAAAGAGAGAAGGCGAAGACTGAGGCTTACCCTCAGAATAAGATCTCCCCGGTGGCTAACAGTCTCCCCGGCGACAAAGGACTCCCCGGCGACGATTCCCGGCGACAAGGAACTCCCCGACGATGGACAAGGCGCCCTCAAACACCCACAATGGCACGCTCACTGCCGGTGAAGCAAAGGCACTCGGGGAAGCTGCTCGTAGAGATGCACAGGCGCAGAGGAAGAAGAAAGTAGAACAATAACCAGGGGAGGGGGATTGATATTTATAGGGGGACTTGAGGGGGTCCGGTGCTGAACCAACGGCCCAGATCTTCCCACTTTTCGGCACCGCTCTGCTTGGATGTGCAACACGTGTCCTGTCCTTCGCCATGATGACCAACGGGCTGCCGGATCGAGAGAAGGCAATCAACAGCCGGATACGGCCTAACCCTTCGGCTGTTCGTCCGGATGCTCGCCACGTGTCCCAATCCTCGTACCGAAGGCTGGAGAGGCGGCGATCCACGTGAAGTCTTGAGCAGAGAGCCGAAATGACCGCAATCCACGTGATCGCTATCAACGACTGAGATCTCTTTGTGCTTTCGGCAGACCGGCCGGATGCGCAACACGTGTCCCGTGTTTGTTGTGACGCGACCGTGAAGGCGGGATGCCCAAGGTCTTTCCCGCTCTTGCCTTGTGTTAACAACTGGGGACAAAGGCCTTCGTCACCAAATCTTGGCCTAGGACGAAGGTGTCTCCGACAAGGTCTCGACTTGAGACGAGGCTGTTTGTTACCAGCCCTCGGCCGACCTAAGGCGAAGACCTCCCAGCTACTGAAACAGGTGGTAATAGCTTCGGACGAAGTACAAATTACCTTTTTCCCGTAAGGGCTTCGGATTTTACTCTCGCCATTTCATGGAATTGAGAACGACAAGAGTAGGGGGCCATGTGATGGGGCAGAATCCGATTCGGCCCATTAAACAGCCCAATACCAACAGCTTAAACAGCAGCAGCAGATCAACAATAGCGACCCATCAGCGGCCCAACAACCTTCAGCCCATTAGCGGCCCTCAGCCCAATTGGCCTCGGCCCAGCTAGCGGCCTGCAGCCCAGTTGGCTTCAGCCCACTAAACGGCATTCGGCCCAACAACGACTCCCAACCTTCGGCCCAGTAACCGTATCCGGCCCACTCCGGTGGGAGGGTTAGGCATTATGGCGGTTTACTAGTTAACCACAACATAGTTCTATATCGGCTGCCACAGTTGAATAACCTCTATCCTCCGTTATAAATACAAGACTATTTATTACTAAAGGTCTTCTTGACCAAGGACAACAATCCAAAAGCATTAAAGCTATCTCTTCTTCTTTCCTTTCTGAATCGAATCTTCTTCAGAAGCTGATTTAACCGTCGGAGGGGGTTCTCTTGGGCCGAAGCCAGGGACCTCTACTGACTGGTTCTTCTTCTTTTAGGAGCCTCGGTTTGAATCTTCGCCGACCTCTCCGAATCGGCTTCGGCCATCGATTTCGGTCTTCCTCCTTCGGTCTCGGCATCGCCCTTTGCCGGTCAGTATCTTCGACTCTGCAAAGTCCGCTACGCCTTCGGCTTCGCTCTTTGCCGTGTGGGTCTTCATCGGCCGAAGGAGTCTCGGCTTAGCTCCCGGCACGCTTTCGCCCGGGTACATCTCGGCCACGGAGCTTTGGCCCTCGCTTCATCCTCATCTCGGTTCGGATCCCTGTCGGTTTTCTTCTTTAATCTTCTCGGATTCTAGTCCCGGAATCCGATCGTGATAGCTTCGGCTACATCAGTGGCCATGGAATAACTGAATCTTCCTTTATCCTTGAAATCTTCCAATATTTAACTTCCGGCCATTCCAAATGCAGAGACTTATGACAGTATCAATATCTACTTCACCTTTAGCCTGCCCACCAATCAAACAGCTTCTAAATGCATCCAGGTTTTTGCGGAAAGCAAAGAACCATGGCACATCTATTACCCTTGGACCATTCAATTGACAAGAGACCCTCTCTTCACGATCTTCACCATACTTCTCCCTGGAATCAATCTCTTCCACACAGTAGTAGCTGCAATGCCCAACTCTGCCATATTTCCAACAAACTACTCCATTCCTGCAGTTCTGTACTAGATGTTCTGGTGAAAAACATCTAAAACATCTTCTGCTCAAACCTGAAGCTCCAAACTTTGTCTTCCTCCCCCCTTCTCCCTCAAAAGCTATCCTCACATCCTTCTCTTTGACACTAAATCTGCTCCTATCAGTGTTCCACGGATCGTTATGCCCCACTCCGAACCCCCGTGTCTCTCTTCCACCCTGCCTGCGATATCTTGCTCGCTGCCATCCTAGTCGCCTCTGGCTCCCGTCTCTCCCCTCCGTCATCCCATCCTATGTAATATAGGAGGTTGTAGAGACATAAGTCTCATGTAATATGGGAGGCATAACCATGTGGAATCTACAATGAATTTCTCATGGTTAGAGATAGTGGAGTTGTCTCTGCTGCTGAATTTGTCGGATAAATTTTTTTACCCTGCCTGATCAATTTCTGTGAAGCGTTTTTTCATTTTCTTTGGGAAGGTAACCAAACAGCCCCCAATTCATTAAGAAAAAAGATAAGGTTGCATCACGGGAAAATTAAACAGAAAGAAAAGGATTCATTCGTTTTCTTTGGCAAGCTGGATTCATTCATTTTGCCATTGTTCCCATTCTCAATCCCCCCACCCCCCCCCCCCCCCCCCCCCCCACCCCCCACACAAAAAAAAAAAAAAAAAAAAAAAAACGCACACACAAAAGAACTAAACTAAAACTTGAATGATGAAGTAGAAGGTCCCGAACTTGCATCTCATTCCCATCCCTGCATGCACTGGGTGGGGGCAGTGTCCTCTTATGCCACTCTTGTTTCTTCTATTTCCCGTTGCACCTGATGACAGTGGAGTTCCTGAGAAGAGAACCTGCTGAGAATGATTTGGCTTCTAAGCAGGTTTTCTTCTCAGGAACTCCGCTGTCATTAGGTGCACCGGGAAAGAGGATATCCATTTCCTCAGTTAGTTCTATTGTGTTAATATTTTTTGCTAGTTTTTAGCTTCAGACTGCCAAAACTAGCTGCCCTAATTGGACAACTCCTACACAGACCGGTCAGTTTTTTATTCATGGCTTGCTGTAGGGATTCATTATCTTCTCTAGAGGAATATCACCCAAAGAGTAATATATATTCCATCATACACATGCATATTCATATATTAAGAAGATGTAGGGTTTAGCTATTCGACTTTGATTGAATGGTCAAGCTATTAAACCGTTCCCTATATGTTGATATCTTCCTTTTTTTTTTTTTTTTTTTTTTTGTGGGGGGGGGGGGGGGGGGGGGGGTGTTACAACCATAGTAGTCAATCCCACCCTGTCCCGGCTGGGACGTTCCGTCCTAGTGAGAAAACGGGACAGAACAATTTCTGATCTATCCCAATGTGTCCCGGCCTGTCCTGGCCTTTCCCAACCAGAATTTGTATTTTTACATGATATTTTCTTAAGTACTTAAGCTCCATATAAACTTATTTTGGGAGGTTCATTTAATGAATATACTCATTTATAAACCCATAAATCTATCTTCAATACTTCTATTGCATTAATTTTGTGTTATTTATACGTTTATATGTTTATTTTCATATTATTTATTGTATATGTATGTTTTATATTTGTTGGCATATGTATGGAAAACATTCTGGGACGGGACATCGGAACGTTCCATCCCAATAGAAAAACGGGATAGGGACTGGGACGGGATTGACAACTATGGTTACAACTACTGTACCCTAGTGTACAGCTGCTCCCACCAAGGATCGAACCTTGGTGGCTCCCCTCCCTTTCCAATGTCCATCCTCATGTCATGGTGCCAGCTTGAATTCCCCTATTTTCCTGTTTCACCAGCATGTTTCATTCCATGTTGGCTTCTCCCAGAACCAACTAGCACCATTCAGCAGTTGGCCAATAGTCACCAACTGCAGAATGACCACTTTGCTTTCTAGTGTTTCTAGATACCTCCACTTGGCCATCTCTTCGAAAACTAGTTTCACAGCTTTTATTGGTCGTAGGAGCAACCTTTTTCCAGCTTCATAATCTGTCCTGGGTTCAATTTTTGGCTGACCATGGTGAATTGAAGTTGACAACACGGCATCTTAGTAATCTGGCAGTAGATCAAGAGAAAGTGTTGGGAGCAATCAGAACTAAGAGCTGCTTCTTGTTGAGAGAACAGATGTATGTATCTTCAAGTTATAGACAAAGCTTCAATTTCTCCTGTTATGCTAAGAATTTCAACCAACAATAGGCACATTCTCCTGACTAATTTGAACTGGCAGTAATGAAAATTCATTAAACTTGAAAACTTAAAAATCCCAAATGATGTTTTCTTAAACAGCGAAGTCTGACAAATTTTGACCATAATGCAAAATTTTATGCCATGTGGACAGTGGATGGCTTGGGCAGCCCTGACCAAAGGGAGGGGTAAGGATCATTCCAAGCACGAAGTGGGATAAGAAAGAAACTTCATGAGGCAAGGCAGGAAGGAGGTCTGCGGAGGGGTCCTTACCCCTTGAGGGGCTGCCCTTGCCATCCTCGGCCCCTCCTTGTGATGAATATGTAATTTACATATGAATTAACCACTGAAAAGCCTTCTTTTTATTTTAAGAACAATAAGTCTAAAGTAAATAAAGGAGTTGCTCAGAATTGAGCATCTCACATTCTTGACTATTTATCTTCTTGAAGATTCTCTACTTTTCTACATTGCAATGGTCTGGATCACTCTGTTCCTCTTCCCATATATTTCTTGTTTTGAAACTTAGCTGGGTGTGGAAAACAGCTATAATTCTTGCTACATCACAAGGGCAGAAGCTCATCAAACAGTATATGCACAGAACTTGCACATGAGTGCATGGGAAGTGGAAACCCCTTTGGTTGCCACAAGGAGGTCCTATCTAGGGTTAAGGGCATTGCTCTGTAGTTAGGAAGAGACGCAGCTGCTCCATGAACTAGAAGGCTGAAATAGTGCTTATTGAAACAAAAAGACTGGTAGTTCCAGATTCAAGCACACATCCTTTTGGTGTGGATCCAATCTTCCAACCACTAGGCAAAAGGAACCCTAATTAAAAAAAAAAAGGTATGGAAGTGATGGTGAAGCCCAATTAGCTCATTCCAAGCAGTCTTGCGACAAGATTTTCTCTCGGATATGGTGCTTCTTTCTGACCATTTTAAGCTCATGTTTCACAAAAAGGTGGAATGGTGTTCTGATCATTGACATAGTCATGTGGGTCCTTCTATCTTATCACTTTTTTGTGCATCTGCCATCAATCCCCAGGTACCTCATGGTCATGGAGGCCATTTTCTATCTCATCTTAACTTCTTTTTGCATATGGCATCAATTCACATGTCTGATGTTATGGGTCCGCATCAGTTTTTCAAGCCTGTTGTACCATTTTTTGACAAAAGCCTGGGAAACACTTTGTTAGCTGTCTTGTTATTGACTAGAATTGACTCATATGTAACATCCATCAATGTATTATTATGACTGCAGATCTTTTACTATGCTCCAAAGATGTTGGAGAGCTGGAAGGGACAGAAACTTTTATCAAGAGCAGAGTTTCATATCGGGACGCATGTGACAAAGTTCTTGCGGCTGCAAATGCTTCCAACTACTTCAGATCAATTAAATCCAACACCAGGGTCTGAGAAGACCAATCGTTTTGCTCTTCTGTTTGGTACACTTGATGGTAGTCTTGGATGCATTGCACCACTTGATGAACTCACATTCCGCAGACTTCAAACCTTACAGAGGAAGTTGGTTGATGCTGCTCCTCATACATGTGGACTCAACCCTAGAGCGTTCAGGCAGTTCCGATCAAATGGGAAGGCACATCGTCCTGGTCCTGATAATATAGTAGACTGTGAGCTGCTTTGCCAGTAAGTAGTACATTTGTTGTCTTCTTATCCCTTTTTGATTTTCGAAGATAAGAGTGGGGATAAGTCATTCCACCATTTCCAAGTTGCCCAGCCCCATTTAGATAGATGAAAAACAATGATACCCCTACCCATCTGCTCACCTTTGGCTGTCACTACCACTGTCGGTAACTCCCACTCATTGTCTGCCACCCCTGCAAACACCACCCATTTCTGGTGCCGTCGATCACCGTCAACCATTGCTGCCAGTTACTATCCACCGCCATCAGCCACCACCCACAATTGCCAACCACTTCGAGCTACTGCTGCTGCTAGCCACTTCTCAGCAGCAGCCATCGTTGGCCACCACAACCTTGTGATATAATTATCATTTAGGTCTTATCTCCAAAGTATTTACCAAATGATTAGAAAATGACAGGAGGGGTGGTGACATCCGGGGTGAGTTATGCCTATGCCCATTCCAACCAGCAACAGAACAAAGAAAAGGAGAAGTTCTCTGGAATGGGTAACAGATATTCTCAATTTTGGCTATCCTCGTACCAGACAGGGTCGTGGTATTTTTATAAGTAGCATATTCTTAATGATGCTTTTGAGTTCTCATTTGCCCCAATTTTTTGCATATTCTTTTATCAGTGACTATTCTCACTTTTGATATCTTGATACCAGACAGGCTTAGTACTTTTATAAGCTGCATATCCTTGATGATGTTTTTTGCATTTGTCCCAATTTTTTGCATGTTCTTTTATCAGTGACTGATTTCAAGTATTCTTACCCCTCGAGGACCTCAGCAAACTTAGGAAATAAAAGCTGCACGTCCAAGTTCCAGAATACCTGTTCATGTCCTGCTTAGAGGAATTGTTGCTTTCTGTGTTACACTAGCTATGAGCACTATTATGTCACTTTGGTAAAGGAAGTTGATGCATTAATTCCAGCATTTCAGTCATTGGTCTTCCCATCATTTTATTGTTATTATTTCTTCCACCATGCATTAACAAAAATTGAATATTTTAGCATGTAAAGAAACTAGGAATAGTGAAAATATGAATATGGAGAACAAGTAGATGGCAAATCTTTTCACTCAAAACTGTCTTGGCATATAGGACTTTGACATATTTTTACTTGAACCTAGTCTTCATGTTCTCAAAATTAAGTTGCAGTTCTGTCATGGCTTCTGTAGTTACGAAATGCTCCCATTGGAGGAACAACTGGATATCGCTCATCAAATTGGAACGACTCGGGCACAGATATTGTTGAACTTGAATGACCTTCTCGTTGGGACAAGCTTCTTATAAAAGGCATCACAGCAGCTTTGTCAACTTCCCAAAGTCAAGTGATGGTCGACACATTTGTACATTAATAGAAAAGGAACCTCTGCCATGTTGAAGGACACACAGGTCCAACATGCACAAATTACAATGACATTCAAGTAAAAGTATGAAGCCACTTATCAGTAATTGACTTAGCCAAGGCATAGCATCAAGTTGATTACATCGTCATTGCTTGGAAACTGCAGTGCTCATGTCTTTGTGGATCAGTTTCCTGGTGCCAGTCAGGTAATCAAGTCAGCATCATAGTAGATGACAATTTTCACATGGTTCAAGCAAACTACAGTGTTAATGAACCGTAGAAGTGGCCATTCCAGGAGCAGATGGTTTCATTTTCACGGAACTTTACGAGGATGTTCAACATCCACATGCCTATCTCCCATTATCAACACAACTACCACCACAGAAGAACCTAAAAACGATGCCCTGTGGGCATGCATTAAGCAGATCATTATGCAATATTTAAGCCATCCCAAGTTATGACCTGTCCTCCATGTATTGTTTTTGTTTTATACCAAATTAGTGATAACCTTTGAAGTTTCTTTTAGCTGGCACTTACCACAGTTTTATGACTGTTATTTTGATGCCTAATACTGCGGGAGAATGTAGAGCATCACCTTTTCTATAGGGAGAAGATGAATAGTCAAGTGTCTCTGCATCAGTATCCCACGTACAGCAGATTAGGCAAGTGGAACAAATGGGCAAATGAGTCCCTCTCTTTTTTATGCGATGTGAGGAATAGCCAAGTTCTCTGCTAAAGAAGCACTCACTATTGTAATCATAACTTGGAAGACTTAGTTCTAGCCATTTCCTTTTTAAAGGAGTCTTTGCTCGTTGTTGTAACGTTAGGAACTTTTGGCATTGCCTCTTAGGTAACCTAATTCTTTTTATGCCTGTAATAGTCATTTATTTTTTGTTTATGTAAAGAGGTGACTCAATCTCGGAAACTTCGATATCAAGGTTTAACATATTGGTGTGGCCCCTACGATTTTTTTCCCCCTATCAAGCACGTTTTGTAAACATGAAGTAAAATGTTGTGACAGCCGTTTGAAGCCACATTCCGTTATGTGCCGTGGCCACGTCCTTTGCTTAAAGGCAGTAAGCATACCAAGAGATCTATTTGGATTGCTGCATTTACGAGTGACACAAAAAAATCAACTAACTTTTGAGAGTTGTTCTATTTCTTTTCATTTTAATAGAGTTGAAACATTTCTTAGAAAGGATATATATAGAATCCTCAGCTAG
This sequence comes from Zantedeschia hybrid cultivar, assembly GCA_030544215.1. Taxonomy (NCBI): domain Eukaryota; kingdom Viridiplantae; phylum Streptophyta; class Magnoliopsida; order Alismatales; family Araceae; genus Zantedeschia; species Zantedeschia hybrid cultivar. The sequence goes on from JARZZO010000002.1 coordinate 70,760,383, forward strand.
CTAATCGCTCAAGGCTATACATAGGTTCACAGTAACGTATCATCTTTCAGGTGGTGAAAATTTTAAAATAGAAAATTTACGAAGTCAAATTATGTTATGAAAAGTTTAAAATTATTATAGAGTAGAAGAAATATATATATATATATATATAGAGAGAGAGAGAGAGAGATTCCGTGAAGCGTGCAGCTATTTTTTTATTTTTTGAAAGTTTTATAAAATTAGGCCCATTGTGTCCCGTATGTCCGTATAATCTAATCTGTGATCGGTCAATTCAGAAAATTTAAAGTCAAGCCCTAATCGGCCAATTCAGAAAATTCAACATTGCTAGGGACGCACAGAAGTTAGATGCAACTCTACTCGAAAACCTATCCTTCCCATGATAGTATATATATATATATATATATTTAAATTTGTTTAAAAAAAATATTAAAATAGGCCCTTTAGGGTTGCTTTTCATCTTTTGGACTTTAATTTTTATTTTCATTGTACGATCTTGACGATCAACTAGAGCCCGTTTGATTAGGAACATAAAAAATCAACGTCTAATTTCTTTAAAAAATAATTAATAATAAAAAATTTGTCAAATTATCTTTTAGGATTGATCATTCCGTGGGATCTTAATTTAGATTCCGAAACAACGATTGATTTGATTGGACGGTTACGGTTAAGTTTTTCTATTCAATGATGAAAATTAAATTTAAATGAGTGAGAAACAACTTAGTGGGAGTAATGAATATTTTAAATTATTTGATGATTTTTATTTTCGGAAATTGGGATCGGAGATTTTGGGGTGTTAGAACCCCAGGGCATTTGACCCTCAAACCCCACATCCAATGTCAAAAAATAAAATAAAATTACCAATTTTTTTGAAAAATTCCAATATCCCTCTCTAAGTTGGCTTTCAATTCTTGGGATTTAATTTCCACCGTCGGATCAAAAGATTTCACCAGAATCATCAAATGCATCTTTTGTTGAGAATCAAAATTAAGCTCCTATAATCTCTTGATATTACAAATAAGCTCTCATAATTTCACTATTTATAAATAAACCTCAACAATCATAACTTTCTTACAAATAATTTCTTTTAGGGGGTTAGTTGTAATACTATGAGGGGCTTATTTGTAAGCTTTAGAGGCCTTTTACTATAATGATAGATTGTAGGGTTTTTTTTTGTAAATAGTCAGATTAAGGGGTTTTATTTGTAACATCAAAAGATTATAGGGGTTTATATGTAAAGAATCCAAACTAATCTTAAGGGAGGAGATCAACCCTAAGGGTTAATATGACAAATTTCTTATTTGTTTATTATTTTTCAACATTTGTAAACATTGTTTTATATATATATCCGATCGGACAACTCCAATTGATTTTCAAGATATGATGGTGAAAATCAAAGCCCCCTATAATCCTCTTGCAATGCTGATTGGACAGTTCACTGGTGGCAGCATTCAAGACCAAGTAGCTTGTCAGATTGATTGTGCAAGTGCATGATCTGACATAAAGATTGGACGGTTAAAAAATGAAAAAAGATCACATACTCACACGATCTAAACTGTCAGATTACACGATTGCATGATATGAAGTTCTACTGAGCATAGTTGTGCTCCATAAATTATGTGAACCTTCTAATCAATTATGTGAACCAATTAATTACTTTTATTGACTAACTCTCAAGTTATCAATTTATTGAAGCACCCTCGATCAACGGCCTATACACATTCAAACCTAGTAAAGATCTCTCTCCCCTGCGTTGATTTGCAAGCTTAAAGACCTTGTTAGTACAACCCATCTTGTAGAATTCATTGATGAGAGCATCAAGGGATTAAACTTCCCATTCATGTGCATCAACATTAGGGGTGTCAATTGGGTGGGCCAACCAATGGTCCAACCCAGTCCCGCCCAAATTATATTACTCTATGAAGAAGCTTCTGAGTCTAATGTTTTTTTTTTTTGGGTAGCTAGCCTAGTGGCTAGAGGCCCTAAGGCCGCTCGCGCCCACCAGGGATTGATCCCTGGTGGGCGCCCCACCCTCCCAGTGTCTTAACGTCCCAGTGCCACTGCGCTGGGATTGCACGGACTTCTGAGTCTAATATTAACCTTGATGATCTAAGATTAACGTTATTGAGTCTTTGTAGGAGCATATAGAAGCTGGAGATTTGTCTTTATCTATGTAGAAGCTTTTTGTTTAGGGGACATTCATATGCCTTCTTCATTGCTTTATCATTCCTCTGAACAATCTCCTCCTCTCATTCCAATGGAACCAAGTTTCGGTTGCGGATTTAACTCCACGCAAGATGGTAAGGTCAGATCTTCTGGGTTTTTGAATAATAGATCTTAAATATACAAAATTATTTCTTTTAGGAATAGCTTGACTATTAATCATAACTAAATCTTTTTCGATTACCCACATAATATTGAAATTATATTTCAAAATTTGTTCATCAACATTTGTCAAGAATTAGTTTAAAGAAATAGAAAGATGCATGGCCAATCAAGTCTCCTAACCTTATTAAACATTCCAAATATAGAGAACATGCACATTACAAAGCACAATAGTCATGCTTATTTTTCAATTATTTCCCTATCCCTAAGTTTTCTATTTAGATTCTTTCTAACTAATTGTAAATGACCTTTTTGGATTCTCCCACTTCTTTAACCCTACCCAAGTAATGGATGGGTTTGAAACTTTCATCAAATAAGAGTATCCTTTTTATAATCATTTCATAAATCAAAGTAATTTGACTTATGAAGACCATGGGCACACCACAGACGATTGCCCTGAGCTCCGAGAAGAGATCCTTAGCTCATATGCTAAGGCTTCATCTACTGTTCCCTTGTAGGTCCTCCAAGGTACAAGCATAAGCACTGAGAACCCTCCCTAGATTATGATAATTGGCCTACCAAGGAGTCATCCTTACCATCCTCGGTAGAAGCTCGATAGCTAGCAACTCTAGCTCCATATGGAAGGCGCATGCTTGACAGGTGTACCAAGTCGACCCCTAGACGGTACCAACGTCAAGCACCATCATCTCCTTTTCAGATGAAGACCTCAAGGGTGTGCATACCCCTCATGATGATGCCTTCATCAATGCAGCCATTGTCGACCAATATATGTACACTAAGTTCTAGTTGACAATGGGAACTACATGTGTTGTTTTAAGTATTTTCCTTTACTTGAGATTTCTCTTGATTTTGTTAGACTTTTGTAGACTTCTCTATACGGTTTTACCGGTCAGCCTATGCAGACTAAGTGCATCACCACCCTCACAGTAACTCTTGGTATGCCACTGAGGCATGTTACTTTGAAGGCCCCATTCACCATTGTCAAGGCATTATCAGTATATAGCACCATCTTTGGCCAAGGCATCATCGCCTAAACTAGGGGTGTACCCTCTGCCTATCACCAAAAACTAAAATTCCTACTCACTTTGGCGTGGCGAGGTTTGAGGAAGCCAACCAAAAGCTTGGCAGTGCTATGTTAATGCCTTAAAGCTAAAGCACCCAATCGAGTCTTGCCTGGTGTGCAAAGAGATTGATGAGTCTGGGTCATATCCCTAGACGGAACCCACCAAACCCCTTGCAGAGGTACAAGTTGACTCCAATCCTATCCAAGTACTAAAGATTGGTTAGTAGCTCGCTTGTAAAAATAAAAAACTTCTACTGTGATGCTTGGCTAGTAATCTTGACATCTTCATGTGGTCGGATACCGGCCTTACAAATATTAGCCCAGTGGTGGCCACCCACTGTTAGTTTTAGGTGGCCTACAAGCCAATCTGACTATGTAAATCTCGTTCATTTATTAATATAATGACATAATATTCATTATGTGTAAATCGCATTAATTATCGTTTCATAATGAAGTCCGTAGATATGTGTTATAGTGATCAGATTATGATGAGATCATACTAATGAGACTAATCACTTAAACACACATATTCTTAATTGTTCCTAGTCGGAGGATATTCGAGAAGAACATCGAATATCCGGTTAGACTAGTACAGATTACTCTTGCTCATATGATGAGGGTGACTGATCTCATAAGTCACTTGTGTGGAGACACTAAGGCGAATCTGTAGGCGCTCATTGGAGAATGAGTTCACTGAACTGATCCGACTGAATTGCTGGATGGTATTGTACCTTACTGTCAACCAGCTTGATTCTATTGTCGCAGTTGCGTGGATGGTCCTCGGATTTGAGACACCAAGGAGACCTTGTCGGTCGACTTCTGTGCTTTGACCTTGGTTTACGAATCTCTAGCCACAGGATTCTAATACGCCAATGATTGGGTACAACGGAATACCGTCGAAGGGAATTGTGTGTCAATAAGGAATCATTCGCTCTCGGTACTTAGAGAGAGAATGTTCTAGGAAGGATGCGCGGAAGTCCCTGGTCAGGGCGGACAATAATATAGGGAAATGAGTTTTCCGATATTCATTAGCGGCATCCAATCCAAGTGAGTCGACCGGTTAGGGTTTGACAGCTCGTCATACCCTGAATTGACTCGAGAGCATTGTACGAATGAAGGATTATATCCACGCGGTAACTGTCGGCGGAAAGGTTCCAAGAGTGGGTTACTAAACCCCAATACCTTCCGGGTTCACGCGGTGTTGCTTGGCACCCAACGTGATCGGAGAACCGGTCGAATTCGATGTGCGACATTAATTCGATTGATTAATTAATTAATAAAGGGTTATTAATTTATTAATAAAGGCAGTGAGGAGTCACTGGGCTTGTTGGGCCATTAACTGGACTGGTACTTGGGCCTAGAGGGTCACACGCAAATGATTCTCAAGGCGATGGATAAATAAGTGGGTTTTATACAAACCGGGGGTTTTTATGAAAAACTGCGCGGTTAGTATAAAACATAGGGAACGGGCTGAGCAGGCCAAGCTGTTGCTAACCCTAGCCGCCCCTCCTCTGTTTCTCTCTCTCTCTGGCATCCAGACAGATCCAGATCTGCTCCGCCGCTTTTCCGAATCCCGTTCGACTGAAAATCGTCTGCGCGTTGCGGCGATCATTGCGGCGACCGGCGAAGGTTTCGTGGACTACGAAGAACGAGGAACGTGAGGATATCAGTCGCGAGAAGGATCGCGTGGACTTCGCTAGAGGCCGGGCGCTTGCGCGGCTTGCGGTGTCGCACCGACGGAACCGAACGGTTGCGGATTCGAATCCGCACACGGTGAGAACTTCGATTATCCGATAATCGATTTTAGTTTTTCGAAACGGGAAAATGGATCACTATTTTATTTTATTTTTCGCTGCGTGAGCGATCCAGAGAAACTTAAGAGAATCCAACAGTGGTATCAGAGCCAGGTTCCACTGTTTCTCGTCCCGTTTCGGGTTCTGAAATTAATTTTTTCTGTGTATTATTCCATGCGAAGATTCGATCTTTTTGCTGGATCCGTGTTCATGAGATGAACACAGATTTTATAATAATTTTAATTATTAATATTCTGCAATTTTTCGAATTATTTTGGGGTTTTCGGAGTTCTTCATAAGATGATGAATCGGGGCTTTTCGGTGGCTTTATACGGGTTTCCCAAGTGTTGGGATGGCGACCCGGATGTCCGGATCTTACGGTGATAGTCACCACTGCACATCCAATATCTTTGTCGGCACTGAAGTGGCCTTGAAGAGCTACAAAATTGAGCCCCAAATTAGTTTTAAATCCTGAAAATCAGATTTTTTGGGGTCTTGAAGGGGCTTGGCCGGTTATTGTTTGACCACCGCCGGCGGCCCAGCCGGCGCCGGGGGCAACGCCGGCCGGGGCCGGCGGCGCCAGGGGCTCGCCGGCGGCGGCGCTGCCCAGCCGGCCACTGATCGTTCCAAATTGTGTGTCGTTAAGAACTCATAAGAACGTTCAATCTAAATTTATTCGGCTCATGCAAATTAGATTTTGAAAATTAATAATGGTGAGTCCGAGTCGATCCACAGGGAGTTAAATTTTTAACTTTGAAAACTTTGGAATTTAATTAATCTAAAAAAAATTGACGATTGTTTAGGATTTTTAATGCTTTAGAATTCAATTATTCTAAAAATAACAACAACCTGAATTAACTAGTTATACTAAATTATTAATTACTTAATTAAACCGTACACAAGCTAATTAACTAAAATTAAAAATAAATCTAATTAACTAAACTAATTCCAAGTAAACAAATAAACACCCCTAATGTAATGAAGAAATAAGTATTAACTGAATAAAAGTTGAACAAAACTCTCATTAATTACTAACCTTTTAACAGTAACAACACTTATCTAAACTAACAAAAATAATTAATGAGAAAATTAAGTAAACGACATATGCAACAGATAGGGCTCGGGGAAGTGCAGTAAACAACTGCTGGCTGGTGGGGATGCTGTGAACAAGGTGCGTGGAGGCCGGCTTCATCGGGCGTGCATGCATGCGCGTGGAGCTACTGGAGCCGCGCTAGAGGCCGGCGGTAGGCGTGGACGGTGCGGTTGCTGCTGGCAGGTGGATGCCCGTGGGATGCTTGCAGAGAAGATGGCGCTGGGCGACGCGTGCTGGAGCTTGTTGGCGCGTGGAGGAGGTGCTGGCTCGCGCAGGTGCGTGCTGGAGCTTGCCGGCATGCGCGTGGGGGGTAGGAGGGGGCCGGCTTCAAGCGCTGGAGGTGCGTGGGAACCAGAGAGAGAAACCGAGAGAGGGAGTGGGGGAGAGAAAGAGACGGCGAGGGAGAGAAGAGAAAGGGCTGTGGAAGCGCTGAGAAGAGGAAGAGAAAACCGGAGAAAGAGAGGACATAGGGAGAGAAAGAGAGACCGAGAGAGAGAGAAATAGAAACCGGAGAGAGGGGGAATTGAAAACTGAGAGAGAGAAGGAGAAGTAGAAAACTGAGAGAGAGAAGGAGAGTGCGTGGGAGAAAGAGAGGCTGCGGGAGAGAGAAGGAAACCGGAGAGGAAGGTGTGCTGCGGGGCTGAGAGGAGGAAGAGAAAACTGGAGAGAAAGAGGAGAGCGTGCGTGGGAGAGAGGCTGCGAGAGGGGAAACCGAGAGGAAGAAGGAATAGGAATACGCTGGCTGGGAAACTGGAGAAGGAGAAGGACAAGGAGTAGGTGGGTTTCGGGTACGTGAGGGCTCTTTTAAAGAGAAGGGAATGAAGGTTTTTTTTAAAAAAAAAGAAAAGAAAGTGGGCTTTAGGAAGGCGGTTGGCCCTTCTTGGGTTCTTCTTGGCCATGGAATTAGGACAACACTAGGGCCTAAAATGACGTTTTTACCCCTGCTTTAATCTTTTGGACAAAATGAAGTCGAATTTATTGAAATTCGAATACTAGACCTCCCCCAAATTTTCAGAAACTCCACCAACTGCACTGCATCATCGGCATGTCCTGTTTACATAGAATAAATATAAATTAGCATATTATCATTAAAAAATCATTATATTTATTTATTTTGTCTCGATTTTGTAGAAAAACCGCAAATGCGCTATATTCCATTAATCACATGAAATGATGATGTTTTTAAGTCAGAATTTGACGAAATTGGTACCGTTGGACTTGGTACGCAATTATCTATCATTTCATGCTATTTTACAGATAAAAACGTGAGTATGATACATATGATTGCCCTTAAATGATCAATTTAACACTTTATCAGCCACCCACCTGCAACCCTTCTAGGGTTTGCTGTTTTGGGGAGGAAGAAAGGGGGCGAACCGCTCAGCAGGACCCGGTCCTGAATCGGTCGGACCGGCCGGGCCGGGTCCAGGGCCCTGGTCCGAGCCCTGGCTCGGCCAGGGCCCGAGCCTTTAGGCTCAGCCCTTGTGGCTGAGCCATCTTCCGATTTTTCCCAATTAACCCTATTTGAACCCCAAATTTAGCCCATTAGAAAATTTGTAAATTGGATTTTAATTTTAAAGTTCAAAAGGGTTTTGAAAATTAAAATTTATTATTCAAATTTTTTTTTTTGGGGGCTTGATGATTTTGAATCATTAGTTAATTAAGGATTTATAAACTAGCAATTAGTTGTTAATTAGTTGGGGTGAATATTAATTTAAATGTTAAATTGATTATTAACCTCAATTTAACTAATTTAAATGTTAAATTAGTTATTAATATTTATTAGTCTAATTTTTAGATTATTAACTATTATTTCACCTAATTGTTAATTAATATTTGAGTTAATTATTAATTTAATTATTAAATTAATAATTAATTTAGATGACTAATTTAAGTCTTAAATTAGTAGTCTTTAATTATTATTGTTAGTTATTAATTTAAGGGTTAAATTAATGATTAACATTAATCTTCTAATCTAATAGTTAGATTAGTAATTATTAATTAATTAAAGTTAATTATTAATTTAAGTGTTAAGTTGATAATTGATTTTAAATTAACTAATTTAAGAGTTAGATTAGTAGTTAATTAATAATTAGAGTTAATTAATAATTTAAGTGTTAAATTGTTAATTAACTTTGATGGACTAGTCTAAGAGTTAGATTAGTTATTAATAGTCTAATTGTTAGATTATTAATGGGGTTTAATCTAAGTGTTAGATTATTAGAATTGTTCTAATTTGCATGGAATAATATGGAATTATTAATTTGGAGTGTGTGCGCATGTGATGTGTGTTTAATGCTTTTAAATTTTGATTTAATTGCATGTTAAGTTAATTAAAAGTGTTTTCGAAATTCAAATACCAATTTTGATTGGATCCCAGCTTTTTGAAAGCCAAAATTATATATTTTGAAAACTCTTTTATTTTAGCCATGTGATGCGCTGAATCATACGTGGGATGTTTAAAACACACCGTAGTCATGGATATGCACTTAATTAATTATTCATGTGATGAATGGATTGTGTGGATCGTGGATGTATGATTGTTTATTAATTGTTAATAAATAGAGGTCTGCGCACCTCTCTCTCTCATACTCCGATGTATTTCTACCTCCCTCTCTCTCTTGTACTCGCCATAAGGCCTTCTTCAATTTACTTGTAAATTCTAGAATTTAAATGTAATATGATCGAGGAAGGAACGAGGACGATCCACAGCTGCAACCAGGGAGGCGAAAAGATGGAGATCTCTTGCTTATGTGTTTGCAGGATATCTAATATAATTGTTGTGTTAGATTGTGTCTGTGTGTTTGACTGTTGGCTCCAGTCAAACCCACTGTACTATCTATGACCACACTAATGACATGTATGAGATGCATTGTTTTCTTTTGATTATGAATCAAAGTAGGTATAGTATTTACTAAATATATACGATATATTTTTATACTATCACCTAGGAGAGACCAAGATAAAAGTTATCTAAATACCCTCATATAAACTTTAAGCCGTAGCGCGAGTAGTTAAGAACTTACCGCGTGGTCCACCATCGTTATAGTCATAGGATTCGAATCACTTTAGGCAAGTTTGTTGTGCTATCCACAAGGCCTGTTTAATTGGGAGGAGAAACTGCGGCTATGGCATTAGATGCCTATAGATCGTGGTAGAGGAACCATGTAGCTTTGTTGTGCTATCCACAAGGTCTGCATGCAAATCTATGCTTGTCGCGTAATGATGGTTAGCTTAGACCAGAATTAATGGTTTGTTATGCTATCCACAAGGCCATTAAATCTCTGGGGACAGAAGCTATGATCAGATATTGCAAGGAGTTGCAAGTCCCATGAGTTGGGTGCTCTCTGATTGTATTATAGTTTGTTGTGCTATCCACAAGGCTGTAGTGCAAGTCATTGAGATTCTGATCCCCACTAGGAGACTGTCGGCGTCTCCCGTTCTGTATAACTGAGGGTGATACAGTCCGTCGAAAATTAGTGGGAGTTAAACTTGAACAAAAGACCATGTCTTGTTTTAAATTTTAATAATTGAACATCTGCTAAATAGATTTTACTTATCTCCTGTAGAGAATTATGTCATCGAATAACCCACTCCGTGGCATACTTGATGCCCTTTTGACTTACCTGATCTACTCGGATTGGTTCAGAAACCTGAAGAATGTCTTCAGATCTGAGCACATTGAATTTGTCTCTGGAGCTGATCCTCCTGCTGAATCGGCATTGGATGTCCCTGAAGCAGAGATGATAGCTAACGATAAAAGATCGAAGGACAAAGCCAAAAGAATAGTGAAGGGTGACTGCTTCTACTATAAGCAGTATGGTCACTGGAAAAGGAACTGCAAAGAGTTCCTTCGTGATAAAGCTCATGGAAAGGTGAAGCTGTCTGAAGCTTCAGATATCTATATGATAGATATCAACTTGTCAGTTAGAGATTCCACATCTTGGGTATTAGATACCGGATGTACTTCTCATATCTGTCTTGATGCATAGATGCTAACAAGTAAGCGCAAGCTGAGACAAGGCGAGGTGGAATTGAGGCTAGGAAACGGTGCAAAAGTTGCGGCGATTGCTGTTGGGACAACAAACCTCAGGCTTCCATCAGGAGACGCCTTACTTTTAGAAGATTGTTATTATATTCCTAGCATAATAAAAAACATCATTTCAATATCTTGTTTGGACAAGATAGGATATAGGTTGACTATTGAGAATAGAAGTTGTTCGATTTATTATGGTAATAAATCAATAGCTTCGGCATCTTTAGTCAACGGTCTATATCTCTTAGATGTTTCTTATTACAATCTTCAAATTGATAATGCTCTTAAGAAGAGCAAGAATTGTGTGAACCAGGCCTACATGTGGCATTGTAGACTTGGGCACATTGGCGAAAGCAGGTTGCAAAAGTTGCACAAGCATGGTTACTTAACTGCATTCGATTACGAATCGTTTGCTACATGTAAATCCTATCTTATGGGAAAGATGGCAAAATCTCCATTTACTGGACATGGAGAACGTGCCAAGGACATTTTGGAACTAATACATTCAGATGTATGTGGTCTAATGTCCACCCAAGCCAAAGGTGGTTTTTCTTACTTCATCACGTTCACCGATGACTTCTTAAGATTTGGCTATGTGTACTTAATGAAGTACAAGTCGGAAGCATTTGAGAAGTTCAAGGAGTTCAAGAATGAGGTAGAGAAGTAGTTTGGAAAGAGTATTAAAGCTCTTCGATCAGATCGAGGAGGAGAATACTTGAGTACTAATTTCACACAATTCTTAAAAGATAATGGTATCCTTTCTCAGCTAACCCCTCCATATACACCACAGATGAATGGTGTATCAGAAAGGAGGAATCGCACCTTGTTGGACATGGTGCGATCCATGATGAGCTTTTCGGGATTACCAATGTCCCTCTGGGGGTATGCTCTAGAGTCAGCAGCATACCTACTGAACAGAGTACCCAGCAAGTCTGTGGCCTCTACTCCATATGAGATATGGAAAGGCAGGAAACCAGAATTTAAACATGTTAAAGTATGGGGTTGTCCTGCTCATGTAAAGATGCATGATCCAGACAAGCTGGAATCACGAACTAATAAATGCAGGTTTGTGGGATATCCAAAGTAAACCTTTGCATACTATTTTTTCCATCCTGGTGAACAAAAGGTGTTTGTCGCTAGGAAAGCTGTCTTCCTAGAAGAGGAATACCTTCTCCAGAAAGACAGTGTGTAACGACCCGTCACCCTATGATCGGAGAACCGATCACTAAATGGGTGTCGAATCATTATCCAACGGTCTCACACCCAGATCTTATACACACATCTGGAAGAGTAAGCGTTAAACAAGGTTAAATATAACATTCACACGAACTACAAGGAATTACAGTGCGCATGAAGGAAATTAATAATGTCCGTACACAGTCCAACAATAATTATATAGCCCAAGAAATTAAATAAGTACAGGCAGAAACAAAGTACAACAACATCGGGGCATACCCCGGAACTGAGATAGCTGCTGGTCCGCACACCAAGGAGAACACCACTCGCCGCCACTCGCCACGAGGTCCACACCTGAAACCGCAGAGAGTGAGCCACACCAGAATTGGGCTCAGTAGGGATCATCCGATCCCCTGCCTCCCACTCACACACCCACAAGTGCAATAACAAAGATATAGGTGATTAAGGCAAGTAAAGTTGTAACACACTACTCCTAGATCTCGATACGAACCACATGCATTCGAAATGTAACAAGCATATTTCTAGAATCATTCTATCAATGAGCCTACAATTCGCGTCTCGGCAAAACACGTCAACCATGTCTCCGAAAGTGGGAAACACCGACCACACAATCGAAAGTGGGAAACACCGACCACACAACCGAAAGTGGGAAACACCGACCCGCTGAGACCAAACAGTAACCCCTCGGATAGCGCGCTGGCTACTCCGGCCCAACTGGCTCAGGTGGTTACTCCTTCCCCCAGCACGAGTGACACTCCAAAGGTACCACACCCACACCGGTACTAGCTAACCCCGGGGTCCACCAGGTGACCCTCTCTCACTAGGCGTCACCCCGCCACACCCCCACCGGCGCTGTGCTCCACCCACACCAGCACAGGGTGATAAAGCGCTACAACTGTCACTCTAGGTCCACAGTAACACAAAACACAGCACAGTAAGAAGTCCACGGTCGCACGAAACACAACACAGTGCGATCCGGTCACAAGGAATCCATCATCGTCGAGTATAATTTGAAGCATGCCTTTAACCAACTAACCAACTATCTAACAGTGTAAACATGCATTAATGACATGGATTAGTGAGATTCTGTCTTGAATCGCATCGTCCAAGGCCGACGCCATTCAAGCATCTTAAACTGGTTCATGAAATCTCGGCCTCAGAATATGGCCTAAAAGGCGTCGCCACAGGTAGCCGCCTTTTAAAACGCGTCGCTGTTCCTCGTCGCCTGTTAGCGACCGAAGACAGGGACAGGCCACGGCTAAATCACTTAAAATGCGTCGTCCTGAGAATACGCCTTTGTGAAAGGCGTCGCCGTCCTCAGACGCCATTCACAATAGAACCCCAAACTTGCAGAAACCACAATCGGGGTGATTTCTGCCTAAATGGAGTCGTGCTGGCCCGTCGCCATTCTAAATGGCGTCATCTAGGCGCGACGTCATTTAGCGCAAGAACCCACACTGAAAGAACCTCAAATAGGGAGATTTTTGCCTAAATAGCGTCGTGCTGGTCTGTCGCCATTCTAAATGGCGTCGTCCAGGCACGATGTCATTTAGCGCCAGAAACCTGATTCCGTAGCTCAACCCGAGGGTTCCCCTTCTCACCCCAAAACACACCAAAATAGAAGAGGAAGAGGGGAAACCAAACTTCCATGTAGAAACCCACAAGTCCACGTTCATAACCACGGCCATACCACTAAGAAAACTCTCTTAACATGCTCATTCTACCCCAAACACATCATGTCTCACAATGGAAATCACGGGTAAAACAACTACAATCCATGCAAGGTTCGTCCCCCTACCGGTTACTTGAACTCCTCCTGACTCCGTGCCGCCGCACCGCAGACCGCCGCCGGTACCCCCGAGGACGTCGCCACTCCGCCGAGACGTCGGCCGCCGCCCGGAGAAGGAAACGCCGCGAAGGAAGTGGTGGTGGTAGTGGTGAGAGGTAGAGAGGCGTTGGAGTGGTGGAAGAGGAAGAAGAGGAAGGGAAAGGGGAAGAGAGGGGTCGGAGGAGGCGGAGAGGGGGAGGAGAGAGAGTGAGAGGGTGAGAATGAGGGAAAGAAAGGAAGGCTCGCGAGGTCAATCCGAAACATGGTAAAACGCGTCGTCTGAGACAGACGCCTATTAGATGATAGGACGGGCCGTACTGACAAAAGCTCTGAAACGCGTCGCTCACCACTGACGCCGTTCAGACGACAAGATCGGCACCGTACACTGACATCGCAGGGTCGCAGTCTGAATGGCGTCGTCCATCACGGACGCCGTTCAGACGACAAGACAGGGGCCGTACTCTCGCGGCCCGAAACCCGCCCACGTGTCACAACAGCAACAAACCTAAATGGCGTCCACCCAGCAAGACGCCGTTTGAAAGGCGTCGTGTAGGACAAAGGTCATTCAGAAGAAATTCTCAAGACCCCTCAGGGTCCAAACCAGGGGATCCGGCCTGAAACCGATCCGAAAACTGAGCCCGAAACCTCAATCCTTACACAGTGGGAGTAAAATAGTACTGGAAGAGGTTCCAGATCCCCAAACAGCTACATTATCATCAGATGAGATATCAGTTCCTGAATCTTTTCAGGTACACACAGATGAGCCTCGTAGATCTGGTAGAGTACCTAGACTACCCGAACGATATGTGGGACATATTGCTGAATGTGAGTCTAAGGTAGAATATAATGAGGATGATGATCCTAAAACCTACCAGGAGGCCATAGAAGGCCCAGAAGCTGGGAAATGGCGAGAAGCCATGAACTCAGAAATCCAGTCCATGTACACCAACCAAGTTTGGAACTTGGAGGACTTGCCCGAGGGTATTGTACCCATCGGTTGCAAGTGGATCTTTAAGAGAAAGATCGGTGCTGATGGACGGATCGACACTTATAAGGCAAGGTTGGTGGCAAAGGGATATCATCAAAGACAATGAATTGACTATGACGAGACTTTCTCACCAGTTGCCATGATAAAGTCGATCAGAGTTCTGCTCGCCATTGCTGCACATTTTGATTATGAAATCTGGCAGATGGATGTAAAGACTGCCTTCCTCAATGGTAACCTTGAGGAAGAGGTGTATATGATACAACCAGAAGGTTTCACATCCAAAGAATCTCCAGATAAAGTGTGCAAGCTTCAGAGGTCCATTTATGGACTGAAACAGGCTTCCCGGAGCTGGAACATAAGATTTGACGAGGCTGTCAAGTCTTATGACTTCATTAAGAATGAAGATGAGCCTTGTGTATACAAGAAGACCAGTGGGAGTGCAGTCACTTTTCTAGTTCTTTACGTAGATGACATACTACTCATTGGGAATGATGTATCTATGATGTCATCAGTAAAGATCTAGCTGTCGAAAAACTTCTCCATGAAGGATTTTGGAGAAGCATCCTACGTATTAGGAATACGGATCTATAGAGATAGATCAAAGAGAATTCTTGGAATGACCCAATCCTTGTACATAGACACCATACTGATCCAAGCGAAGAGCACTGGAAGGTAGTGAAATGTATCCTTAAGTACTTGAGAAGAACTAAGGATATGTTTCTTGTCTATGGAGGAGGTGACTTGAAACTACGAGGCTTTACTGACTCGAGTTTCCAGTCACATCCAGATGATAGCAAGTCAACATCTGGATTCGTGTTTACTTTGAATGGAGGTGCAGTGTGCTGGAAGAGTTCCAAGCAAGTAACCACTGCAGATTCGACGACTGAAGCTGAGTACATCGCTGCAGCTGAAGCCGCCAAGGAAGCAGTGTAGTTGAAGAAATTCATCATCGACCTCGGCGTAGTTCCCAGCATTGAGCCTGTTCTATTGTTGTGCGACAACAATGGAGCCATTGCGTAAGCGAAAGAGCCGCGGTCTCATCAGAAATCGAAGTATATTCTGAGGCGCTTTCACCTTATCAGAGAGATCATATCCAGAGGAGATGTAGTAGTGGAAAGAGTTCCATCAATCGACAATGTAGTAGATCCACTGACAAAGCCGTTGGCTCAAATTGTGTTTGAGCGTCATCTAGAGTCTATAGGCTTATTATATAAAGGTGATTGGCTTTAGTCCAAGTAGGAGATTGTTAGTTTTAGGTGGCCTACAAGCCAATCTGACTATGCAAATTTCGTTCATTTATTAATATAATGGCATAACATTCATTATGTGTAAATCGCATTAATTATCGTTTCATAATGAAGTCCGTGGATATGTACTATAGTGATCAGATTATGATGAGATCATACTAATGAGATTGATCACTTAAACACACATATTCCTAATCGTTCATAGTCGGAGGATATCCGAGAAGGACATCGGATATCCGGTTAGACTAGTATAGATTACTCCTGCTCATATGATGAGGGTGACTGATCTCATAAGTCACTTATGTGGAGACACTAAGGCGAATATGTAGGTGCTCATTAGAGAATGAGTTCACTGAACTGATCCGACTGAATCGCTGGATGGTATTGTACCTCACTGTCAACCAGCTTGATTCTATTGTCGTAGTTGCGTGGATGGTCCTCGGACCTGAGACACCAAGGACACCTTGTCGGTGGACTTCTGTGCTTTGACTTTGGTTTACGAATCTCTAGCCACGGGATTCTAATACGCCAATGATTGGGTACAGCGGAATACCGTCGAAGGGAATTGTGTGTCAATAAGGAATCATTCGCTCTCGGTACTTAGAGAGAGAATGCTCTAGGAAGGATGCGCGGAAGTCCCTGGCCAGGGCGGACGATAATATCGGGAAAGGAGTTTTCCGATATTCATCAGCGGCATCCAATCCAAGTGAGTCGACCAGTTAGGGTTTGACAGCTCGCCATACCCTGAGTTGACTCGAGAGCATTGTACGAATGAAGGATTATATCCACGCGGTAACTGTCGGCGGAAAGGTTCCAAGAGTGGGTTACTAAACCCCAATACTTTTCGGGTTCACGCGGTGTTGCTTGGCACCCAACGTGATCGGAGGCCCGGTCGAATTCGATGTGCGACATCAATTCGATTGATTAATTAATTAATAAAGGGTTATTAATTGATTAATAAAGCCAGTGAGGAGTCACTGGGCTTGTTTGATCATTAATTGGACTGGTACTTGGGCCTAGAAGGTCACACGCAAATGATTCTCAAGGCGATGGATAAATAAGTGGGTTTTATACAAACCGGGGGTTTTTATGAAAAACCGCGCGGTTAGTATAAAACATAGCGAACGGACTGAGCAGGCCAAGCTGCTGCTAACCCTAGCCGCCCCTCCTCTGTTTCTCTCTCTCTCTGGCGTCCAGACAGATCCAGATCTGCTCCGCCGCTTCTCCGAATCTCGTTCGACGGGAAATCGTCCGCGTGTTGCGGCGATCATTGCGGCGACCGGCAGAGGTTTCGTGGGCTGCGAAGAACGAGGAACGTGAGGATATCCGTCGCGAGGAGGATCGCGTGGACTTCGCTAGAGGCCGGGTGCTTGCGCGGCTTGCGGTGTCGCACCGACGGAACAGAACGGTTGCGGATTCGAATCCGCACACGGTGAGAACTTCGATTATCCGATAATCGATTTTAATTTTTCGAAACGGGAAAACGGATCGCTATTTTATTTTATTTTCCGCTACGTGAGCGATCCGAAGAAACCCGAGAAAACCCAACACCCACTACCTCAGTATCGACCTTACTGCCCATCTTGTCAAGCAGTAGAAATGACTCATCAATCAGGAGACGCAATAGGTCATTCGTGAGCAGGTCAACAAAGGGGTGGTCATTGGCCTATTGAGAGAGGTTAGATCGTCTAAATGGCTCGCCAATGTGGTCATAGTGAAAAAGGCTAACAGTAAATGGTGCATGTGCATTGATTTTACCGACTTAAACCAAACTTGCCCGAAGGATAGTTATCCACTTCCTCGGATCAACCAGCTAGCTGACGCCACCTCAGAGGCATCAGCTGCTTAGCTTTTTGGGTGCCTACTCTTGATATCACAGATCCGCATGTACCTAGAGTTGAGGAGAAGACGACATTCATCTTCGATGTGGGTACCTTCTATTACACTCATATGACCTTCGGGTTAAATAACCCAACTTATAAAAGGCTGGTGAGCAAGGCTTGTTCCTAGCCTATCTAGGCGGCAAACGTCTTGCTCAATAATTAAGAAACATTTGACACCTTGAGAAAGTACCAAATGAAACTGAATCCAGATAAGTGTGCCTTTGGCATCACCCTCATGGCAGTTCCTAGGCTTACTCTGTTATGACTGAAATTTTCTAACGCCCAATAATCATGTTAGATAATGGAATAAGTCAAATAGTACTAGCAAATAGTTGAACTTTTATATATGACTGTAAATTGAAACTAGTTACTCTACTTTAATCCACATGCAACTTAATGCAAATTAGAGACTACAAACTTGAACCAAACATCATTAAAAAATGGATTAAATTGGTTTAAATAAAAATTTTATTTAGCCTATTTGAATTCTATACTACATAAACACCCTATTTGGACTCTAACTTCTGAGTACACATTTAAAAAATGATTCAGTTCCAACACATAAAAGTCACGTTTAGTATTATATGTGATATTATCTAGACCATCCATTTTATGCACCTTTAATACATAAGAAATAAGTTTCAAATGCATATGGTTTTTAATTTAGAGTTATACTTCCTGCACCGCCCGGTGACATCACAATAGAAAAGAGAACTTTTTAGGTCGGGCCCACGTGTCTCACATGTCAAAATAGTCGGAACTTTGATTGGAAACTCAACAAATTTAAAAAGATAAACATAGAGCCCCAATAAACAGTAAAAAATACTCTCAATGGGTAGAACTGAATAATAATTTTTAATTTTTAAATATTTCTGATTCATCTCATTAGAAATTGGACTATATAGACATATGGCAAAAAAATTTCACTTTTTTCTGTAGTGTAGCTGCATTGTATTACTCTTTAGTTTACGGATAGCTTTTTAGTAGTAAAGAAGATCTGATTGTTTGAATTAGAAATTAGAATTCAAATAACTTAGTGACACTATCCTTATTTTGCACAAAACCTCCTCTACACTCTACATTTTTTCAAAGGACATAGATACGGTCACAATGCAACCCAATAAGTACCCTTTACATCCGTATCAGAGCAGAAGCCACGAACTAAGGGTCCGTTTGATTGCACGTAAAATATAATCAGATGAAAAAGATTTTTTAAGTAAATCAATTTACAAGGAAAATGCAAACGTAATCGACCATTTGGGAGTTCTGAAAATATTTTCTTAAAAATCTTTTCTTTTCATTCGTTTGTTTGTCCCATAAAATCTTTTCTTGAAAATACTTTGAAAATTTTATTTGCATATAAAAGAACTTTTGCATTAATTTTTTTTTAACATAGATATGGTAGAGCCAAAAGATTCTTTTTATATTTTTTTGAGTTGAGAGAATATCCCAACTCTACTTTTGATTGTATAATTCAAATAAAAAAGGCAATATCTTTCCATGAGCAAAGTTCGAACCACAACATTAAATAGTATTTTTTTTATTTTTTATTTTCAGCTTAGGATATGTTTAGTCTGGTTCTACGTAAAATATATTCGACTGGAAAGAAAATTAATTTACAAGAAAGATAAAAACATAATCGATTATTTGGTACTTTTGAAAATATTTTTTTTAAAATCTGTTCATTTATTTATTTTTATGTAAAATATTTTCTTAAAAACACAATCAATATTTTTCTAAAAATATTTTCACTTGTTTATTTTCCCGATAACATAGTCAATTGACTGTTTTTTTATTTTCTGAGTTAAGAGAACAGCCAACTCGGCTTTTGATCATACATTTCAAATAAAAAAAATAATATCCTCACACCATCAAAATTTGAAAAATCAGTGTAAATTTTTATTTTTTAAGTTTTTTTTTTTAGTTTGAAGAACATTTTTCCTCGACGTTAGATTAGACGATTCAAAAAAAAATTCATGTTTTCGTACTGTCAAAGTTCATTTTTTTTTTCTTCTATTTTTCTGGTTGCCAGAATGCCCTAACTTGTCCCTACACGTTACACATTATATATTTGGTTGTATTTAAAATATAATTATAAAGAAAATAGTTTTAAAAATAAGTTTTATTATATAAATATATTTTTATTTATTTTTTCTGTAAAAGTGAAACTTTCATAAGTTTCAAGAGTATCATATTGTTTAAAGATATAAGTGTAAAATTATAATATCTTAAGTTTTAAGGATACAAATATAAGCAATTCCAAGGGGAGAATAACTTACTGCACCTTCGGATTATTGCATCGCCTAATGGTATAGTCAAATTAAAAAAAAAACTTTGTTAAATTTTTTTTGAAACCCCCAACATGACCTATATGTCCACATAATTGGATTTTCGATCAAACATCCTAAAAAAATAATAAAACTTTAAAATCAAGGCTTGATGAACAGTAATGTACCATTCATTGAAGATCGATTTTTTTAATTTTCATAATTTTTTTTGAAGGCTTCTAACATGACCTACGTGCTCACATAATTCAATTTTCGATCGGACATCTCAAAAAAATATGAAAATTAAAAACTAAACCCCAATGAACAGTAGTGTACTATTTATTGGAGTTAGATTTTTTATTTTTTCATATTTTTTAACTTTTATAATTTTTTTTAAGGCTTCTAACATGACCTACGGGCTCACATAATTTGAGTTTTGATCGGACATCTCAAAAAAATATGAAAATTAAAAAACTAAACCCCAATGAACGGTAGTGTACTATTTATTGGAGTTAGATTTTTTATTTTTTTCATATTTTTTTATTTATTTGAGAGCCTCATGTCCTGCGTGCCTATCTAATTCGATTTTAGATTGAACATTCTAAAAAAAAGATAAAAATTTATTTTAATCGCATAAAAGAAAAGGCAGTCTCTTTTATTTTTAACTTACAGCCCCTATGGTCATCCTTATCAAGCACATACGGTGGACGTTTGAAGTTTTATACTAAAATTGCGTACGGACCTTCTCCTCTGATGGCAAAATCCTGATTTAGATGGTGTCAACATATTATCTTTTTTGTTCGCTAACATTTTTTAGGTTACCAAATAAATATATTTTTCTGAAAATATTTTACTAATATATTTTTCTGAAAATATTTTACTAACTGTCATTTTACGGATTATCAAATAGACCCTAACTTACAAGAAAACAAGAATAACTTGCTGTACCGTTGGGAGTAATTACGCTGTCTGACAGTGCAGTCAAGTTAAATTTTTTTTTTAATGTATATATATATATTTTGAAAGCTCTTAATTGACCTGACTTAACTGTACAATCCAATCTTAGATCGGACGAACCTAAGAAAGATGAAAAATATAAAATCGATCCTATTTTTGATTTTACTGTTCATTTAGGGTCAGTTTTTGATTTTTCATCTTTTTTTGACTCGTTCGATTGAAGATAGGATTGTATGGTCGAGTCGGATACCATGGGGGGTTTGATAAAAAAATTTAAACTTTTAAAAAAAACTTGGCTGCACCATCAGGAAAATCGTGCAGAAGAAAATGGTGGAATCCGAACAATCCCCACATGGGGAACTCATCAAAAAATAAGGGACCATGGACAACGGCGGGTAAGCAGTTATTGGGGGTGGTGCTGGCGAGTCTGTGAGTTTGACGATCTTTCTTGTGATATTTGATTCTATATTAGGGGCTTTTGCAAATTAATTTTTAAAATATTTTATATTTGCAGATAACTTCTTACATAATTCATATTTACATATAACTCCCTTAAGTACATGGTATTTACATATAATCTCCTAATTATGTGATTTGTCTTAAATTTCATCTGAATTAATATATTTATATTTTACATAAAAATAAAATAAGTTTTTTGATGCCAAATATATACGTTAAACTTACGAGTTGATGTTCATGTGATTTTTTTGTATGGTATTTATATTTTAACCGAATATATTATTAATATTCTCATTTAATAGTTTTCACATATTCTTTGCAAGAAAAGATATTTTAAATTAAGTCAAATTTAAAGTAAATTCACATAGTTAAGGAGTACGCAAAGAACATCATAGTTAATGAAGTTACACATAAATATAAATCATACTGGAGGTTATCTATAAATATAATTTAAAAAAAAAAAATATTTGCTGAAATCCCATATTATTATTTCTTTCTCACTTCTCAACTACTTTCGATCTTGGAGACATCCTCTAGGTCACATTTCTTTGTGATAGGAAATGGGTCTCGCCACGTATAGACATAGGAAGAACTAAGGACTGGACTCAATCTTCCTACCCTAGCCGCGTTTAGTGCTGTCAGCCCCAGCTTCCGCGTCCTTTTAAGTTAACTAATTTCAAAGTCATGCAATGACATTTGTTTGAATTTATTTAAAAAAAATTAAATTAAATTTTAAAATAAAAATATCATATTTATTTAAATAATTTAATCTTAATTTAAAATCTAAATATGTATTAATTCAGACATAATATTATTAATTAAATTACTATGTTATATTAGTATTTTTAAATCACCTCAATAAAATTATTAATATAAATAATACTTATGAAATAAATTTAAACTATAAACAACATTACTATTAAGTAAAATTTTCAATTTGATATAGTTCAACCTTAAATACAGTCTTTTCAAGGCTATTTAGAACCTGTAATAAAAGAAATATTAATATCTTCATCATCCGTTTTCGCAAAATAGTAAAAATAGGTTAATTTTGTTTTAGGTTAAATTCCGAGACTTGAATTTTGAATAGGAATTTCCTTTTTTACCGAGACATCTAATTCTCACGAAAAACATCTTCCTCTCCATCCTATTTATATAATAAAATATATTTAAATAAATATTTAAAATAATTTTACTAAAATAATGTGTGGATACGTGGTGGATGAGGGGCCATTAGATATCAACAACATGTACAGAAGTGGGTTTGTATAAACATGAAAATCCTGCAAGTTGCTCGTGGGTATCAACATATAAGAGAGAGAGAGAGAGACGTGTGTTTATGTACAAGTTGCTCGTGGGTATCAACATACGAAAACCTGTGTGCGTGTGTTTGAGAGAGAGAGAGAGAGAGATACTTGTGTCTGTGTATGTGTGCATGTGTGGGACAATATATGAGAGAGAGAGAGAGGTGTCTGTGCATGTGTGAGACAGTACGTGAGAGAGAGAGAGTGATAGATATGTGTGTCTGTATATGTGTACAATCATACAACAGGAAGCAAGCACTTCGGATTCAGACTATCAAACACCGTAACTTAACCTTAAAAATGACCGGGATTTTGGTTACGATCTAATGGTCATTGTCCTTTATAGTGAAGGAAGAAGCTTAATAGTAATCATCTATATGTGAGAAACGAATGTAGAATTCATCGTCGCATGATTTTTATTTTTTTTTATTAACACTTTGTTCAGATTCTTGTAAAACATGTGAAAATAAAAATAAGGGAATACGCAAATGTTCGATGTTATATTATGATGGCCCTTTTGTGGCAGCTCAAACAAAAGAATGAATTTCTAGGTGGGTTGACAATGGCACGACATTTTTTTATTTATTTATTTATTGTTTCATATTGAATCAAACATCTAAAAATACAGTAAACTGAAACATTTACGTACTTAGATTTCAACCTCTTACATTAAGACACAACCGCTAAAATGTCAGCTTAATGACCGCAGAACTCCCAAAGAATGTTCATAGCAAAACAAAACATAATAGAGATCAAAAATCGAATCACTATAATTGCATACAGATTAACCCACACCAAAAAAGGAACTGCATACACAATTTTGAGCCACAAACAAACTGATACTAAGTGACTAACTCTCTCGTCGTTAAAAAAAAGGTGGATAATTTCTACCTCTAACTGGCTAGAAACCTGCACAATGTTTGCATACTTGAAAGTGAAAATGAGAATACGACAGATACAAATACAAATACTATGGTTGGACGACCAGGTTACTTCCACACATTAAATTAAGAATTTAATAACACTGTTATTTAAAAACAGATTAATCGTATATAATGATAACAACTATTAGCAACGCAAATAACTAGCGTAACCATCGCCCTCCATTTCAACTAATAAAGACATTAAAAACTCAGTTAAACCATGTTTTGAAATCTTTTGAAGCCGGCTAAACCGTATTATATATGTATGGGCATTAAAGACCTAGTAAAATGGTTTTAATCCTGTGCTAAGAAGTTTTGAAATGGGTGGGGTAAGAAGGGGTATTAATGCCTATGATAGGGGTAAACACATGAAGCTGCTGCAGTCTTAATGACCAGGTTAAACCCGGTTAAATGAAGCAGCCCTACGAATTAGATTCGCTTCGGCCACCACGCGCGCAGGTCCAAAATGTGCGTACCAAGGAAGAACAAAAGGACTTTTTAATAAGCACCCATCAAAACCCTGTCATCATCTCTGAACCGTGATCACTGGCCACAACTGAAATTATCCGATGTAAGACTAGCCACTCCAACACTCCCCCTCACGGCCAAGATGGGCCGTGGAAATTAGATAACAGGAGGTGGCGCAAATTAGAGATAAAGTTGGATCAGGCCCTACTCTGATACCATCTTACAAACCACAAAACCCGAGTGTTGAGTTTGAAGGGACCCAAGATCATAAGCACTGGCCACAACTGAAATTATCCGATGTAAGACTATTATATAGCCACTCCAACAGCTTTCCTAACTGTTCCTATGAAACAACTGCACTTTTAACGAGTCCAGACTTAATTCTGGCCACATTGGCTTGAGGGAAGAAAGCTATTGGGAAAGTTAGAAATTGAAAGGAAAGAATGTTAGAAAGCTGCATCAGTTGAGGTAGAAATTGTGTTTTAGTAGCATAGTAAGATTTTTTAATAATATTTTTTGGAGAGAAAGAAGATCAGAATGTCAGGTAAGTTAGACTAGAAATTCTGTTTTATTAGTATAGTATAATTTTTTAATTTTTTTAAAATTTAAAAAGATGAAAAATTCTAAGTACCACTTTGACAGCAAAATGAATTTACGACAGAATTAGTTATTTTAAATTATTTATTCTAAAATAAAGAGTGTTCCACTTTGATTGTCAAACGAAATCTAAGTAAAATGCTAAATTCTTGAGTACTGTAGGATGGAGTTACTTATTTACCTCTGAGAATAAGTAATTCTTGACTGGAATATCAAATCACTTCTATCGAATTAGAATTTGACTTATTCCAAGAATAAGGAAACTTTATTCCTACAAACTCTGAACTATCTATAGTGTCCAATCAAAATGGTTAAAAGAATTTAAATAAATCATCCGATCAAATAGTAAATAATACAGATGACTCTCTTATAATTGTCCTTGGATTTTGAAAAAAAAGTTGTGACAGGCTGCCCCTTTTAGAATGCAATGATCGTGCGTCACCTGAGTGTTAGTGTTAATCGGACAATAGTCTTATTGTAAGAACATCGTAGCAAATATTTCTCCAGAGCAATTGAATTAGTTCTTAACAGAGTTAGATCTTTTGCAGCTAATTTGGTAGATCTTTCTGTATCTTTTTCTTGTCGGGGCAAATGAGTGGTGGAAGGACCAAGGACAAAGACATCGTACGCTGTTACTGTAAGGCATTAAGATCAATGAGAAGAGAAAATACAAGAAATAATTATAAAACTAAATTCAAAACACGCACAGAGAACATCATATAGATGTATGCCCATGACATCCCCCCACACTCAGCAGCGGCAGCAACCAGGATGCGCTGTGATGTTAACTGTGTGAAGGATCTACAGACAGACAAGGGGTGGGGTTGGTGGGCCTCTTAGCAAACCGAGCAGCGGCAACAAGGGGCATTTTCCAGAGTCTCCATCCTAATGATGAAGTGCCTGCGAGAGGAGAAGAACGGGGCCGGGGCGGGGAGGTGTGGTTGGCTCCCGCAGCCTGGTGGCCGGCAGCAGCACCACCCAACCACAGAGTGGGGGAGGAAAGATCTGCATGCCCGCTCGCTTTCTCTAGTGTTCTATGGGGTTGTGTGATGGAGTCAACCCTATTGCATCTCCCATTTCCTCTCTTCCACCCAAGTATCAAACCAGCTCATTCTATTCTTTTCCATGGGCTGTTTCTTTCTCTTCCTTCCTCTTGTAGGGACTTTAGTCTGTAGGGCCATGTTTGATTGCGGGTTAGCCCACTTTTAGCCCATGTTGTAGTTTGATTGCGTGATTAATCTATCTGAGTTAAAAATGAGTTAAATGAGTGCTAACCAGACTTTAGCCCGGGCTAACGTATCCCACCCTTAGGGGTGGGATAGAAGGGGTTAGCCCATATATTAATGTTCTATTCAAATATCAATAAATGTTAAGTAATAGATGTTAACTATTGTTAATAATATTAATAAAATATTATATTGATTAATACATATTCATAAATATTAATTAATATTGATAATATTAATAAATATTATTGTGATTAATACATACTAAACAATATTAATACAGATTATTATGATTAATAAATATTAACTACTATTATTTTGATTATTAAATACTAGTAAACATTAATCATAGTTAATTATTAATATAAATTTTATTATGCTCCATTTAAATAGTATTAAATATTAAATGTTAAGTAATAAATGTTAATTATTATTAACAATATTAATAAATATTATTAATAACCATTAATTCATATTAATAATAAATATTAATTCATAAATATTAATATTAATAAATATTAGTATGATTACTAAATATTATTTAATATTGTTTTGATTAACTAATATTAATTAACATTAATCATAGTTAATTATTAAGATAAATTTATTATGCTCCATTTATTGATAAGAAATTTGAATAACAATTAACGTTAATCATAGTTTATTATTAATTTAAATAGTAATATACTAATTACTAAATATTATTTAATATTATTTTGATTAACTAATATTAATTAACGCTAAACATAGTTTATTACTAATTTAAATAATAATTAATATTATTTTAATGTATAAATCACACTTAATAATTATGTGAAAAGATAATGATAAAATTTATTATATTTTTATTTTTAATAATGAAACTTATTTAAATAAATTATTTAAATAAAGATTTTATGTACTTATCCTAAGCTAACTTCCACTTTGAAATATGAACTACTTATCCTAGAATAGTCAAAAGTAGATTAAATCAAGGCTATCTTGATTGGGCTCCCTTGGGCTAACCCGGGTTAGCCTTTTCCTTATCTTGAAATCAAACAGGCCCTAGGAGACTTCCTCGGCCTCCACCCACAGGGCCCGACAGGATTTGCCTCCTTTTCACTTGGGATTTGGAACTATTTATCTTGTACGAAACAGTACATATATATGTGTGCACCCACTTACGAAATTTTATAGAAAAGAAGAAGGGACATTTTTTTAAGTATGTAATCTTGGCCTCAAGAATGAGTTATGATGCCTAATTAGTTACATTGCATAATAAAGAGTGCTTCACTTTCATTGATAGTGACTCAGAATCCGGGTGTAAGGTGAAATTGTTTATTCACCTTGATGGGCTGAAATCTTGTCCACTACGATCATGATTCTCTGCATGTGATTTAAGGGGGAATTCGACTGCTCCTGCCAAAAAAAAACACCGTCAAAGACCCCCGGTGGTGATCTGAGGGATACCAGAAAGTAGTAGAAGGAAGTTGGGTTGGTTGTTACCTACCTTCATCTCTCGAACAAGGGGGCCTTATGTAGTGGTTTTGAGGTGATTTTCTATCTCGTTCCAATAAAAAAGAGTACCTCATCCAAGACACTTTTTGCGAGAAGTTACTTGGGTGGAAAGAACCTGTTTGGGAAAAGTTGGATGTAATCCGGATCCTTTAGTTCATCGCAATCCCTAGAGAATCATAAGGCGAGGGGTATCCTGTATATTCATATCCGAGTTGACTTTCAAGTTTATTTTGGCATGCCTCTCCTTGGGGTTGAATTAGGCCGAAGAGATCGGACTCCGTCTGAGAGAGTGGGCCCCTGATCGATTCACCTCAAAGGTTCTATTAGGAGGAAGACTTATACGTCCTCTTCGATGAGCCAAGGTCAACGGGCTGGGCACAATCGATGGCAGGACTATTTTATTGGGCATGACTACGAGTTTTTCCTCAGGCCGACGTTGTTGGCTCGGCCCACAGAATATTTTGGGCCGTGTGAGACTTTCACCCCTCACACCTTATTCCGAAAATAAGTTATTTTTGGCTAGAATGGCGGATCCCTCCTATAAAATCAAAATTTAGTTTATTCATAGGATAAGGAGACCTTATTCCAGTGAATTCCTACTTTGGAGATTAGTACTTATACTCTTATAAATAAGAAATTGTGTCTTAATAGTCCTCGATTCTGTAGTAATATCTGTGTGCGTCCTCACTGTTGTCGTTGTTTAATTTAAGGATAGAAAATTTTGAACTTGGTGAAGCAAAAATTCCATACTAATGGATTCGGGTCCATAATCATAGTTTCCAATGCGTGAGATCTTGTATCACTTATTAATGATGCCCTATTAATTAGTATGACACAAAAAAAAGCAATTATAAGAACTATAGAGCCGCATAGAATATTATGCATTTGTCCTCATGGTTATTACTATTTTCTTAAGAATAATTTAATGATAGAAAATTTTGAACTTGCCCTTAAGATTTGTGTATGTTTTCTATATATATTTTTATTATTTTCAAAGTTTGTATTTGAAGAGGATAAAATCTAGAAGTTTCATTTTATTGAAGTTGTCATCATGCAAACTCGATCCCTAAAAGATGGAATTTTCCCTAGTAAGCTAGGAGGGTTTCTATAAGGAAATCTAGGGTTTTGAAAATGCAACAGAGTTAAAAATTTTGAAATAGATTTCCTTGCCCGGGTCATTTTAGATCTGATAAACTAGAATATGAACGAGATAAAGATTAGATCTTTACCTTTGCGGGGAACGTGGATCCCCAAAACTCGATATAGAAAACAACTTTGAATCTATAACCACATAGATGTCCAACCTCTAGCAGTATGGACTCCTCTCGCACCCTACGGAATGATTCCATGGTCAATAGATTATATGCAGATGGAGAATGGATGAGCAAGAGAGGTGGTAGCAAAGTTCGGCCTCTGGCTAAGGTGGCCTCTAAAGGGGGCAGCCGAGAGAGAGAGAGAGAGAGAGAGAGGAGCCTTGCTATTTGGCCAGGGTTTCCCTCCTACACTATATTTATCAAAAAAAATTGGACAATTTTTCATAAAAACTCTCAGCCTTTTCTAGTTCGACAAAGTTTCATTTTTTTGAAAACTCTTATATGTGTGATCTTCAAGGCCTAAAATTGAGCTAATAGAGCCCAATAATATCATAACTCCTAATATTATTTTAACACTATCGGAACACCTTCCGAATCCGACTTGATTTATCACTTAACTCTGAACTGATTAATTATTACATGATTAATCCATTTTGGCTCGCATATCATGGTTAGCTCAAGTAATGCTCCATGATTACCCAGAGGATAAAGGGTTCATAATATGATTGAAATCTTTTTGTCCACAGTTACTGTGCCACTATAGTCCTTCATTCATACAATGCGACTGATCATATATAGAGATGTTGTCAAATTCTTAGTTTTTGATTCAATAGGTTGCATGCTCACTCGTCTTCTACTAGACATTGACATTTGGCCAGGGATTTAACCAAGCTTGACTCTATGTATGGCATTCTCTCCAATCTCATTTAATATTCAATCATCTTCGACACTAAACCTAAATGCAAGACTAGACTGAACCTTATATTAAAGGTCCAAAAGTCAAACATTAAAACCAAGTGATCTACACACAAGGTGTCTTTAGTGTTTCAGGTCAACGGACTAGTTACACAAGTGTGAAGGAACATTCTAATTGACAGTTAGGTATAAGAACCATTTAGGTGTTTCTTAATGAAGTAGTTCTGTCAACTCATTATCTAAAGACCACCTACACTTTAGCCTTAGTATCTCCACATAAATGGTTGATGAGAACAACCACCTTCATCACATAAACATACATAAAGGATACTAGCTAGTTTATCCATAAAGTATACTGGTTTATCTAGATAATTTAATGTCTTTCTCAAATATCCTTTGATGAAGAACATTCATAACGTATCTTTAAAAAAGACTTGATCTCATACTTATAATCTTATTATGATTCGCTCTTCATTGCATAAATACACGCCATTTACACAAACAAAAATAAAAATAATGAATAAATTATCATTTATCTATTAATTATGAATGAGAATATATATGAAATGATTTTATTATATCACATATGATTTGCTTGTAAGGCACCCACTTCTTTCAATTTTTGCATGTTGTCCTCATGGCATCCCACGAGGGACACGAGTCTAGCTTGGACACCACCCTTTAAAGGACATCTTGCCCTTCTTCTCCAGGGGATCTCATATAAAATCCTTTAAGCTTCCATTGTGCAGAAGGTATGCAATCTCTCTGCCTCAAACCCCTGATAAGACCCTCTCTTGCCAAGGATCTCACTTAAACATCGGAAGGTTATCCTAGGGAAAACCCAGGAGCCTTGTGCCCTTCAGGTTGTTGCAGAGGATCTATGACTTCCTAATGACAATTGTCGGATCGCCCATCCATTGTTCAGAGATTTTTCATCTTCTTCAATACAAATAATGGCCTTATAGTTAATGATACGTCACAAATCTGGGTGTGTGCGTGCATATCTATACCCATGTCTATATGCATACACATGCATTTTTATTTTTATTTTGAAGGGTGGCGCAGTGGCTAGATATGTACAACCGACCGGGATTCCAATCCGAGTGGAAACCGAGATATCTTTCAGAATTGGAGATAAATCCGAGCTGGTCGATAGGTCCGTCTAATTAGGCGAGAATTCCAGATAGAACTGATTTCCGGAGAAGTAATCACACGGACCAGGAAAAAGATCCTAGTAGCACCTAAATGGCCGCATGATTGGGGAGTTTTTTAAGCTCCAACCAAATTCAAACCTGAGACCTCCCATGAGGGAGGCAAATGGTGATGCTAACTACCCTAGGCAGCTGGTTCCCATACACATTCATATGAACATATTGAATAAGCTTAAGGATGATCTAACTAATTAGATGAATGGGCTAAGCCCTAGGGCTCATCCAAGTTAATTAGATGGTGCCCGACATTTAGTATTGTTTTGTAGGTGTTTGGATACCTTTTCTTTACCTCTTTTCTTTTTTGATCCCAGAACTTTTATAAGACCCTAGGCCACCCTGATTATTTGATTGCACAAATTAAAAAATACAAAACAAGGAGGACTTCCTGCCTTACCCCTAGAGGTACAAGCAAATAAAGAAACCCAAAAGTCAAAGCCACAAGCAAAGACCAAGGGCTGAAGTCAAAGAAAGAAAGAAAACCTACATCTTAAAAGAAGGAATGCCAAGAAGAGCTATGCGTGCAACACCATGAGCCTCGGGAGGCAATAGCTTTCAATCCAACCAACGAGAATTAGAAGAAGAGCCATAGCCATGGGAAGCAAGTGCATCAGTAGTAGAGTTGCCTTCCATGTAAATATGAGTGATGGTACCACCAGGAGAGTAGAGGAGAACATGAACATGCCTAATCATAGAAATAATACTCCAAGGGCAATGGAAGTTAATTACCTTGAACCACTTGCACTAGAACCAAAGAATTAGATTCCACCATGAAGTGAGATAAAGATAAAGCCCGACAGTAAAGAAGATCAACTTGTACAGTTAGTGACTCAATTTGAAATTAGTAAGAGTCCCATAGGATTGAGAGAAAGCTAAACAGAAATGATTGCCGAGACCTAAATGAATACCCCTACCTCCAGCCTGTCCATGATTGCCCTTGTTGGCACCATCAACATTAAGCTTGAAGGATGACCGTGGTGTATACAATCGTGACACGACGGACACCAATTGAGAAGAAGTAGAGAATTTATTTGGCAAGATAAAATGAGGGATAGAATTTACTTTGCAAGATTTCTCCTATTTTTTTAGGAAAACATACCACTCTTGATAACCTCTTCTTAAAATAAAAAAACTAAAGAATTTTTTTATTTTGAGGAAACCTCTCCCCCCCCTCTCTTTGTCTGGAAGGATGTGAACTAGAGCTTGCAGGTCTTGCACTTGATGAGTTAATCCTATTACTGGGGCTAGGATGCTTGCTTCTAGAAATTTCTATGATGATCCATTGAATTGAGTGAAGCCTACCTGTTGTACCCATGAATCCTATTATATACAAGTTCTCAAATGTAACTATGCGCTCCCCGATCATGGAGAGAGAGAGAGAGAGAGACCTAACATAGGGAAAATGACTACCATGCCAACCACATCATACCTTGAAAAAGGGCCTGTAATGGAGCACAAGCACTCTTTTTCTTCCTATTATTGGGGCTATGATGCTTACTTCTAGAATCTTCTATGATGATCCACTGAATCGAGTGAAGCCTACTTGTTGCCATCGTAAGTCTATTACATACAAGTTCTCAAATGTAAGTACACACTCCTCGGCCATGGGGAGAGAGAGATGTCTGTACCCGTTCCCTCTTTTTGTAGGAGATTAACTATTGTTCAGAATACTATAAACACTAAATATTTTTGTATTATTTTTATTTGTTTTAATGTAAACACACTTTGTATTTCATTTATTCCAATATCTATAAAATCTAAAACTAGAATCAACCATTTTACGAGGGAATATATAATTTTGATTTTGATCAAACATCTTGCTCCTATGATACTAACTGGTGAATTCAAAATCAATAGATTTCGATGTTGCATGCTACTCTAATCATTTAACTCTCAGATGTTATCGCATATTCTGCTCTTATGACAGGGAAGAGTAATTAATAATCATGTGGAAGGATTTATAACTAAACTATTCGGCGCCATTTCATTCTCAATAGAATCGCTTACATAAGCAGCTGGCACGTCTGTCATGCAGTACCATCATGGTTGCATAAAATTATTAAAAAAAATTGTTTTTGATTAATCCTTTTAATTTCTTAAGAAGATCAATACTTTGAGTCACAACCGCTGGCTTAACCTTAAGCGTCATTTTGATTGGTGAATAGGAGAAGAACAAGGACGAATAAGAAGAGAATAAACTTAATTTTACTTTGACAAGCAAAATGATTATACTGTGCAGAATAACGTATTCGGAGAATAAAAAAAATAAATCATCACATCTTAGACTCAAGAATTACTTATTCTTCTTAATTATTCCATCAGCGAAGCCCACAAAACTATCAAATCGAAACACCCCTTATTCTATTCCGTCAATAAATCCCACGTAATAACTTATTCTGCAAACAAAGTGAGACTAAAAAAAAAAAAAAATCACTAAAAAGAACTGACTTTTCCTGTCATTTTCCAAACCCTTGTTTCACTATTTCTGATTTTTCTCACTTATCTGACCTCGAACGAAAGATCAAGAAAAGAATCAATAATTTATTGGGAACTTGCCATGCGGAAGACTTCCACGGATCTATAGCAAAGATTCAACTCAAACAAGTCAAAACCTTTCACATTTGCACTTACAGCTGACACCACACAACCCACGAACACATGCTTTCTCTTCACCACTGTTGGAGCGGCTATATAATAATCTTACATCGGATAATTTTAATTATAACCAGTGCTTATGATCTTGGACCCTTCAAACTCAACACCTGAATTTTGTAGTTTGTAAGATGATATCAAAGCAAGATGTGACTCAACTTTATTTTTTAATTTACGCCACTTCCTGTTATCTAATTTTCACGTTTTAGACCTCTTCAAACTCAACACCGGAGTTTTGTGGTTTGTAAGATCCACACCTCCCTCTCCCCCCACTATGAGAAGATTGTGGTATCTATGTAGTCTAGCTTTCAGCATCCCCCACAGAGCAACCCATTCACTCCTCCACCCCCTCCCCTTCCCATTCTCCTGCAATAACACCATAAAAGAAAGAAGCCAACCTAGCAGTGTCTCTATTCCTTCCTCCTTAGTCCTCTTGTTCTTCTCCCTAGCGAAGCAAAACGGGCCCCTGCATGGCTCTGGACTCATGGCTGGTCAAGCTAAGGTCTGCCTTCTCGCCCAGCATCGACTCACCTGACAGAGGGGCCAGCCGCCGCCGCCGCAAGGGCACCAAGATGGGCATCCTTGCCTTCGAGGTCGCCAGTCTCATGTCGAAGTTGCTCCACCTCTGGCGCTCCCTCTCCGACGCCCACCTGGCCCGCCTCCGCTACGAGTCAATCGCTCTCCCTGGCGTGCGCAGGGTCGTCTCCGACAACGACACCTTCCTCCTTGGTCTCGCCTGCGCGGAGCTCGCCGAGTCGCTCCGCCTCGCGGGGAAATCCATATCCGCGCTCGCCGCGCGCTGCGCCGACCCGGGCCTCCGCCACTTCGGCCGCTGCTTCGAGGAGTTCGCCGGGTCGGGCCGGGACGCCCACCGCTGGGTGATCAGCTGGAAGGAGATGGAGGGTGTGGCCAGGAAGATGGACCGCTACGTATCCTCCACTGCAACGCTCTACAAGGAGATGGACCAACTCTGCGAGACGGAGCAGGCGCTGAGGAGGCTGGCCCACTGCGGAGGCGATCGCCAGCAGCAACCGTCGGTGGCCAAGATGGCGGTCGTCTCCGAGCTGCAGCAGAGGTTATTCTGGCAAAAGCAGGAGGTGAAGCACCTGAAGGTGGGGTCGTTGTGGGGGCGCAGCTTCGACTCGGCCACGGCGATCCTCGCTCGCTCAGCCTTCACTGTGCTCTCCAGGCTGACGCATGTGATCGGCCACGCCAACGATGGCTCCCTAGCACAGACGCAGCTGCCGCCCCCGCTCCCCCGCAGCCTCTCTGTGTCCGCCGCCGTGCACCCGTTCTCCGACATGTCGCTGGAGACACCCCTGGGCTTCGCATCGGAGCCCTTGGCGGCCATGCCGAAGCAGCGGGAGCTCGGCCTTTTTGAAGCCACCTCCGCGGCGCTTCTGCCGCCACCCAGCACCCTCGGCGGCGCCGCGCTTGCGCTGCACTACTCCAACGTCGTCATCCTGTTGGAGAGGTTGATCCGCACGCCCCGGTCGATCGGGGCCGACGCCAGGGACGAGCTGTACGCCATGCTGCCCGCGGCCGTGCGGTCGCTGCTGCGATCGCGCCTGCGGCGGGTGGGCCGGTGCGCCGACTGCAGAGACGCGGGGCTCGCGGACGAGTGGCGGGAGGCACTAGGGAGGATCGTGGGGTGGCTGGCGCCGCTGGCGCACAACACGGTGCGATGGCAGGCGGAGCGGAGCTTCGAGCAGAGGCGGAGCGGGGCGGCTGCGCCCGGGGGCCAGGTGCTCCTCCTGCAGACTCTCTGCTTTGCCGACCGGGAGAAGACGGAGGCGGCCATCGTGGAGCTCCTGGTCGGCCTCAACTACGTGCGGAGGTTCGAAAAGGAGGTGATCATGGCCGCCCGGGCGGCGGCGTTAGAGGCGAGTGCGACGGGCTGTTTTGGCGTAAAGGTCGATTAATTCCTCCAACATGGAAGAGATATCATCTGATCATAGTTCAGGTTTTGATTGTTCATAAACCATGGATGTTCGAGAGGGGTTTCTGTTTCCTTTCCGAGCAATAGATCGGCACTGTAATGGAGAAGTTTGTATCATAGCACAGTGCAGGACTGTTCGCAACATCTGCACTTTGCACCACGGAGTGACAAACCTCCTCACCGCAAGGATATTTCTACCTGTACACATGGGATCAGAAGGTGATAAAAAGGTTATGTTCTTGGTATTCTTCTTTCACAAGTGTAGATATTAGTGAACATAATAACTTTGTGGTAAGATTTATTTGCCTACCAAGTATTTTGTTCATGCATGGTGTAATTTATTTGCCCACACCTGGGCATCCCAGCTGGTCCATCATGGCCATGGGGATCATGGGTCCGCATTTCTCCTCCATATATGGTGCTGTTAAATGCCTAGTCCTTTCCCCACTTGCGTTATGGGCTATCATCACACTTGCGAATTCAATAAGGATAGATGCAGGGCGTATCAGTCTCAGCTGTGGTGACCTTGGATGTTCATGGACCATCTTGAGGACCACCTGGTGGGAATCTTAATTCTAAGCCATTGGGACGAGCAGAAAGCTATGTATGGACAACTATCTCTGGAGAACAAGCTGACCACAAGTTGATTAAGGTCCTACATCAGTGATAGAAATGGAACAACCAACAGCTAATTATTAT
This sequence comes from Zantedeschia hybrid cultivar, assembly GCA_030544215.1. Classification (NCBI taxonomy): domain Eukaryota; kingdom Viridiplantae; phylum Streptophyta; class Magnoliopsida; order Alismatales; family Araceae; genus Zantedeschia; species Zantedeschia hybrid cultivar. The sequence continues at coordinate 70,796,059 of JARZZO010000002.1, forward strand.
TTGAGTTGAGATAGGGTCAGTAAAGAGACAGGAGGAGGAGCCAAAAACTGTTAAAATCCGCCTCACCCACACCGCTATAGATCATGAAGCAAAATTTTGGCCTCCTTCTCCCTCTCTTTACTGACCCTCTACGGTCCGAAGACCGAGGACAGTAGAAGATCTCAGTTCTGTTTGTTTGAGGGAGGGGAGGTGCCGAGGTGGTGCAAGATATATAGCAAGGGTTGAACGTTTAGAAGCGGCCAGGATGCATGGTCCTAACGCCGTTATAACCAGGATTTCCCACAAGTTCACTTGTTAATGAGATTATGGGAGCCCATTAAGATCGATCTTTATGTTAATTTAATTAATAAATCATCTAAATTCTTGCTCAGTTAGTGCTGCAGTGGTCCTTGATGTCTGAACGTTCTATGAACAATGCAGGTATCCTTCCAGTTCTTCTATGTTGTTGCAAGTCCATTCCCCTCTAATTCTTCCGTTGGTAGTCGGTGGATCATAGCTGTTAGACCGAATTTTGACTGCAATAGCAACTAAGAGCATTGTTATAATTTCACTGCTTCAGTAGCTAAAGGTTATACTATAGAAATAGTAGTATTAGCAACGGCTTATTAGCGGAGACTATAAAAAGTCATCATGAATAATATAATTAACGACCATTATATAAAAATTAGCGTTATTATAATATTATTCACGACGGCTAAAAAAAGTTGTCGCGAATAATATTATTAGCAACGGTTCTTATATAGTTGTCCTTATTATAATATTATTAGCAACGGTTGAAAGATCATCCGTCGTTATTATAATATTACTTAGCGACCGCTAAAATACCGTCCGTTGCTATTATAATATTCTTAACGACGGCTAAAAAAAATCTATTATCAACAATATTGTTACCGACGACTATATAAAAATCATCACCAATAATAGTACTAATTGCAATAGTTATTTTAGCCGTCGTTAATAATTTTTATATATTAAATTTATATTTACTACACTTATGGCCGTTAATATACTAATGTTAGTCATAAAGTATAATTAGAATATTTAACTTAATATTTCTCATATAATTATAATAATATAACTAATATAACTTATAAGTAATATTTGTTGTATTAGTTATAGTAAATATATCTTCTACCTAATAAACCGTATAATTAACTTAGTATAATATACTTAAATATATAATTAGATTATATAATTAAGTACATAAAATATTGTCTAAATATATTAATATAAATATAGTCATACTAAGAGAATATATAATATAAATATAGTTAAATGTACTTAACTAAGTATATTAGTTAACTTAAATATATTAGTTATAATTAACTAAATATTATATTACTAAATGTACAGATAACCATATATTTAACTAGTCATTATTAGTTTAAAACTAACATAAGTGTAGTTAAATATGGTATATTTATGTATTTAACTAATATGGTTAGAGTGTAATTACTTGTTCTAAATAATAAAACTATTATGCAAATTTAAGTATACATAAATATTATTAAATATAATTATTTAACCACGTAACTAATACAGTTAAATATTTACTTAACCAATATAACTAATACAAAATAGTTAAATATATAGTATTGTTAAATACAGTTAACTTAATATGACATAGTTATATAAATAAATATAATTAACTAATTATACAACTTAATTAATAAACTTAAATAATTAAGTATTTAACTAATTAAGTTACATACTTAAACTAATATTATAGTGTACGGGTATCGACATCTCTCTTTTGTCTCCTAGGTCTCTCATCTCTCTTTTCAAGTAATTACATAGCAACGTATGGCGTATGGTCATACTCAAAATAATTAACTATGCATTATATTAGTTAAATATATTAGTATAAATATAGTTATACTAAATAAATATATAATGTAAATATAGTTATACTAAAGTAAATGTTTAGTACAGTTAAATATAGTTATACTAAGTTAAACATAGAATTAACTATGCATTATATTTGTTAAATATATTAGTATAAATATAGTTATACTAAATAAATATAATATATTAACATAGTTATACTGAGTAAATATTCAGTATAGTTAAATAAAGTTATATTAAGTAAATATTTCCTATAGTATAATATGGTTAAATATATTTAACTTAATATAATATAGTAAAATATATAGTTAAGTTACATAATTAACTATGCATTATTAGTTAAATATATTAGTATAAATATAGTTATACTAAATAAATATATAACATATTAGTATAGTTAAATATAGTTATACTAAGTAAATATTTAGCATAGTTAAATATAGCTATACTAAGTTAATATTTAATATAGTTAAATATAGTTATACTAAGTTAAACATAGTTATACTAAGTAAATATTTAGTATATTTAAATATAATTATACATATATAGTTAAGTTACATAACTATATTTAGTATAGTTAAACATGGTTATACTAAGTATACTAAGTACAGTTATACTAAGTTAAATATATTTAACTTAATATAATATAGTTACATACATAGTTAAGTTACATAATTAACCATGCATTATATTAATTAAATATATTAGTATAAATATAGTTACACTAAATAAGTATATAACATAAACATAGTTATACTAAGTGAATATTTAATATAGTGTAATATAGTTAAATATATTTAACTTAATATAGTATAGTTAAATATATAGTTAAGTTACATAATTAATCATGCATTAGATTAATTAAATATATTAGTATAAATATGGTTATACTAAATAAATATATAATATAAATATAGTTATACTAAATAAATATTTAGCATAGTTAAATATAGTTATACTAAATTAAACATAGTTATACTAAACAAATATATATTATATTTCTATTGACAAATACGATTTTCGATTGACAAATACATATTGCGATTGACAAATATACTTTTTGATTAACAGATACAGTTCCGAATGATGAATAGATATTTCAATTGGCAAATACAGTTGATAAATACGTTTTTCAAAATATGTATTTGTTAATCGAAAACTATATTTGTTAATTGGGAAATATATTTGTCAATCGAAAATTGTATTTGTCAATCGAAATATATATTTGTTAATAAAAAATAACATTTGTCAATCAAAATATAATGGGGACGGCCATGTTAGGTCGCCCAATTGACCAAATTGGCCGGTGGTCCAACCGCAGGAAATCATGCGGTGTGACTATACTTACACAACTTAGTTCTACAGCAAATATTACACTTTAAATAAGGGATTGAGCTCCGGTTTAACAGATAAAATATCCAACATGATTTTATTTTACATTACTTTATATTAGTCCAAATATCTAAAAGTATTGTACAATGGAATAATTTTTTTAGACTACTACTTTACATTAAAACATACTGTCCCTAAGTCTCAAAAATAGAATGAAAGCGGAGATAGGCAATATGTTTGACAATTAAGGGGAAGATGAGACTTTTGCATAAGACTGCAAATGAACCAATACATTTGATTAACAACTTAGAAAACTGCTCGTCAAGAGCTCGACTCAACTAATTTTTTAAGTTAAATAAACAAGTTTAAACAAAATTTTGAGCTCAATTCATTAAACAAGTCAAACTTGAATACAAGCAAAGTCGGCTCGGTTTTGCTTGTGAACAAACTCGTTTTAAGTGTTCATTGAGAGCTCATTTTAATACTTGTTAATTACTCGATTAAGTACTCATTAAGATCTCTTTTAGTTATTATAATCATGAATAATCTAACAACTTGCTACTCGCCATAGTTTAGCATGAGTTAATATATTTAAAGTTAAAAAAATTGAATTAACTATATCATAGATATATTGAGCTCACAAGCAACTTGTTACTCAACTCCAGCTCATTTAACATTTGAATGAACTAAATTTGAACAGTCATTATAAAAACTCAGCTCGAACTTAAATTTGATTAAAATTAATCAAGTCAAATTTGAACATAGTAAACCTTGGCTCGACTCGACTCGTTTGCAACCCTATTGCACGAAACCTGACTATGCGTAGCTCACCTGGAGCACGGAACACGGTGAAAAGATCATGTTTGAATAGTGGTGTCCTTAAAAAACTTTCTGATGATCAGATCAGTTCAAACGAAGAAAAGTATTCCTAAAGTGGATCGTGAAACTTACTTTCTTGGGTGACAAATGGGAATGAGTTATGTGCAGTGGGTTTAAAAAAAAATTATTTTTAATAGTTTTTTTAGGTGGGTCCCTAGGTATTTTACATGTTCATATAGGTTAGAACTCAAAAAATTTTGAAAAATCAAAAACTATTATTGGACTTGGCCCATTAACGACATTTTTACTGTTCATTAAGGCTCGATTTTTTATTTTTCAAATTTTTTTGAGTCAACCTATCAGAAATCGGCCTATATGGACATGTAGGTCATCTTGGGGTCCACCTGAAAAAATATTAATTTTTTTTTTTTTTAAGTCCACCACACTAAGTATTGTACCGAAGGTCAGTGCCATAAACAAAACTCTATTGGAATATATAGCGTACTTTCGGTGGTTGCGATGGACCGCATCGCACCTGCGCAGACTGGAGTTACACTTGGGCCGGCCCGCCTTCTGGACGGGTTGGCAGCCGGCCCACAATAAGCAGGCTTGAAATTGGCCTAGAGGGATGCCGCTGGGCTTCAACTATTCTTCCATCTAGACCAAAGTCCACTTAGGCCAGACCCATCAATGTTGAAACAGTATAAGGCATCAATAGCATCATCTTTGGAATGAGTACTGTAGATCTATTACTACCTATATCCACTCAAATTGACGATAAGGTTAAGCGCACAGGTACTAGTAGGTGCGTTATTTACCTGTGTCTTGTTTAACTGTAACTAAAGGTACGCCATGGGTGTTATGCTACGGGTACTGTTTGGTAGCGGACTTGTAAAACTAGGGAGAAAAATTCACTCTTCAATTGAATGTGTAAGTCAATTTGAAGAGAAATATTTGTTGTACACTTTGATATGTAAAATTTGATGAGGCGAATTGCATACTTTAGTGGAGTGGTTTGGGATGCCCACACCTATGTGGGTGTGTCCCCCACTCATCCTATCATGAATTGGTGGAAAGAGGGAGGAACACTCTTAGACACTGATGTGTATTTCACTTCATCAAATTTGCATATCAAAATATGCACCAAGTATAACTCAGTTTGAATGAGACTATTGTTTTATTGGGGAGCAGATCATCTTAGTATAGAAAAGAAAAGAAAAAGACCTTACGGTCACTCGCCTCCGATTCGACGCACGTGTCTGTCATAAGCGTGGACGTGATCTGGCTGTCGGATCCCCCGAAGAACCGGCTGTCATAAAACCAATCTTCAAATTAGGTGGGGGGGAATTAAAAAATGGTGGCTGGGCAAAAACAATCTTCTTCTGCCCCTCCAATGGAGCAACAATTTGGCTTTTTCGGGGTGGAATAAAAGATATAGGCACATGAATCCCGGGTTTATTCTTTGTTCTTTTTATGCTTTTTGACCTATATGCATCATTCCACCTGCTACTCTATCCCCAAACCACATCATCGTTTACAATTAGGAATGCAAATGGTAACCGATAGTCCAATTATCCGACTGGTCATTAGTTTATAAGTCAGTTAACAGATAATTTTTTAAAATTGATATGCATAGCGGATAAGGTAACATATAAATTTTTCTTAAACCGAATACATATGGTACATTAAGATCCGATTATCTGACCAATTGTTAACTTATAGAACTATTGACGGATAGTATTTTTAAACCGATAACTTAATAGATACGGTTATAGATCCACTTTAGATCCGCATCAAATCCAATCTGTTTGCATCTCTATTTACAACTATAGGAAGAGCCGTCAGTATAACTCATTATCCGCTGTTCTTAATGGTTTGCCCATGGGGTTTCAGCTGTAGATGTAGCTTTTCTGGTAGTGATGCACAATTTGAAGGGCGCAGTGGCTAGAGGTGGACGTGGAAATAAAAGTAGAAGAGGTTATATTTATGCGGGATTAGTCATTCGAATACTTCTTAAAGTTAAGAAGGTGTAACACAGAGCCGTTTAGATATGAGAGGAGATCCTCTTAATACGTGTTTGAACTGGAGTCTATCCTCCTCTCAGTACTGCTGGACTCCGGTCCAAACATGTATTAAGAGGATCTCTTCTCTTTAGATATTGAACTCGCTACAGGATGTAGAAGAACTGAGCCGAACACAACTAGAATCCACTTCATTAATGGACTTACTGGTGATTAGTCTGGTTGGAAAACCTAGAAAAGAGTATGGCTTAAATCCAATCGCTAATAGCATGCCACTAGGTGCTCCATTAAAGTATCCGTCAAACCATAGGTATTCCCAAAGAGCTCATAAGAGTCATCATTTGCACTTTCTCGTCTCTCTCGTATGCTCTCCCTTGTGTTCTCTCTTGCCCATTTGCTCTCCTAGGAATGCAACCACGAAAAAGAACACTTCTGAGTTCTCTCTGATGCTGTATATCCCTTCCATAGAAAAATGTCCCAAGTAGAGGAGGTCATGAACACCGATGGTTAGAGAGAAAATTCCTCCTTATTAGACAAGCAAAGGATATAAATCTTGGTTAATCAACTATAGTTTTATTTGATGAAGTTTCAGAGAAGTTAAGCCTGTAGGTGCATATTTTTTAGTTTAGCATTCTTTTGCAAGTAGCAGAAAACACTACATTTTTCTGTCGGTGATATACTGTTGGTCAAGTATGTACAGTACAGCTTCCTTCCAAGTGAGGAGCATTTCATCCTAATAATAACAAATATTTTCTCCTCAACAAGGATTACACGGATGATCTGCACAGAGCATCATAGGTTCCCATGAAACCTTTGACTTAATTCTCACATTTTAATACACTGTGAAAGATGAGAATTAAATCCATAAACTTTTTCGTCTAAGCTACTATTGAGCCACCGACTCAATGTAGAAAACACTACTTACCACTAGTAAATTATCCGGAAGCAATATGAATGCCTTTATGTAGGGCACTTCAATGTGACGTGCGAGGGGTTGGGTGGTTTGAAGCGCCACTGAAGCCCAATAATTTTCAAAAGGAGAAAAAAAAAAAGTAATACTTGTCCGCATTGCTGCAGTGTGGGACATTGCAGCAAGTTAAAAGAAATTAAAACTTTTTTAGGATCGGGTTGGGCTTCACATGCCTCACACATCCATGTAGGCTAAAAAAATAAAAAAATAAAAAATTGTTATTGGGCTCAGCCCATTAAGAGTTTTTCATACTATTCATTGAGGTTTAATTTTTTGTTTTTTTTATTTTCTTTTAAATCATCCAATCGAAGATTAACCAGTACAAACATGGGGAGCAAGTAGGGCCTGACCTTAGAGAGAAATATCAAAAAGAAAATTAACATGCTGCAATGCCCTAGAGCATCAAGCATCAAAGAGATTCTAAAAAGTTTTGAAGTGTTGCATCTGCCCCTTGGGGTAGCACTTGAGGGCAGAGCTCCAAAGTTGGGCCCATGGTAGGTCTCTTATAACTTTGATTTGTCTCATGTTTTAACGCCCATGTTTATAATTTGATTTATAAAGGGTAAAATACTTAAATTTAACTTAACAATGCTTTGAACTATGTTTCCATAACTATAGACTCCGTAGTCTAGAGAACATATAAACATGAAAAACTAGTTCTTTAATTGAAAAAACTAGCATTTTTTTCAACATCAATTATTGGTGTATTTTTGGTAAAGTTCGGTAGAATACAACATCCTATCTTTCTCCATATGCGAAACTTTTGACAACTCCTAGGTCAGAATGGTCTGGAGTAGGTAGGAGGAGCTTTCCCTTCCCCTCCCCTCCTCTGGAAGCTTCGCCGGTCTTCAACAGTTTGTTCGATGGTGTCCGGCGGCCCTACCTTGTCGTCATCAATTAGCTGCTCCTTCCTCCCTCCCTCCTTCTCTCCCTCTATTCTTTTCCTCTTCTTACTCTTCTTTCATTTTCCTCTCTCCTTGCCATCCCCCTCTACCATAGCCCTCCACCGTGCATCTTTGTTCACCATCGTCCTTATCTCTGGCCATCCTCCTTGTCATCACTTGCTCCGGCCACTTTAACCCCATTCTGATCATCCCCTCTGTATCCGTCCTCCCACTCACCCCTTCACCCTTGTCCTCCTAGCTCTACAGACCCCTTCCATTGTCTTAGTTGTCCACCTCCTCTACCATCCACCTTTCATCATTGCCTCCACCTTCACCACCATCATCCTTGATGTCTCCAACTCCTCTGTCCTTTTCCATCCTTCTAACCCTTCCGTTTTGCCCCATCCACAACGCCTACTATCCTCCCCACATCACCAAATCCCTGTTTTACAAGAGAAGCTGCAAGTTTTCCTTTTTGTGGGATTCCCTTTGTTGGGTTTTAGTATAGGCCTGCAGCTTGGCCATATCTTATTTTGTTTTCCTCCTATGTTTGTAGCTCCTCTATTTGTGATATTTTTGCTCTCTTGTTTCATATTTGTTGTCTCAGGCCGATCTCTCCAAAGGACAGTTCCAGTGCTCCTGTGTAGGTTTCGAAGGCATCGCATGTATCATGTGTTCTAGAATTCAGAAAACTGGTGATAGTGTTGGAGGTATTAGCTTAATCTATATGTCGTCAACGTACGTCTCCGTGTTTCCCTCGTGTTGTAGCTTTTCCCGTGTAGACTTCTACCATGTGTTAGCCCTATCTTGCAGCATGAATGTAGCTAGATTAACCTTATCCTCTTCTGAGCAACAATTTGCCTTAAGAATCTTATCAATATGGTAAAGCCAACTATCTGTGATCTCATGTTTGCTCTCCCCCTTAAAATAAAGAGGTTGCATCCATTTGAATCTCTTAACCTTAGTCACTATAAAATTGTTCTCAGGGTCATGGATATGATTATAAAAGGCTTCCTAAGTCTGTGCTTGAGTTTGAAAAGTTTGGACTAGACCCTGAAACTATTGCAAAAATATTCCAAAGTCTGTATGAGGAATAATGCCTTGGGTGTGCACCACTCCTGGACCAAGAACGGGTGTATCCCCTTGCACAGATGCTCCCTGCATTGAAGTCCCATTGCTAGCAGGTTCTACTATAGGCACCCGAGTAGCTAGCATACCCATTCTAGCCATAACTTGAAACGGAACATAATCCTAATTAGTCCTCAAAGCCATGATTAGGGTAATCTAACTAATTACACTTCTTTAATCTCATGATATCACTATCATAGTGTGATAGCAGTGAACTAGTTCACTCATGTTGGCTTTGATACCACGCTCTCATTGGATATGAACCGACTCTCATCGGATTTGGAGACGCAACAATAGGGAAAAAAAATCCAACATACATGTATACATATGAGAAATAAGCTAATTCATAAGGCAAAGAATCACATACCCAAATAATCAAACTAACTCAGGTTCTATTGCCAACATCAAAACTCAGTTACACTGGACTGAGCAAAATAGCAAAGTATAACTCTCTTCTTAAATATTACATCATAACTCATATCCTACTATATGATTCTACTAGATGAAATAAACACTAAACTCTATGAATAACACAAATCCCATCAGATTTATCCTAACGCCAAAGCTTCCTCTAATTTGAACCTTCAACTAAGTCTCCATAAAAATGGTTAATAAAATTTTATGAGTCTACCGCTCAGTAGGCATCAAAAACCCATCCAATGACTTATCATATAACGTAAGTCTAAAATCAAGTGATACATTCACATATATCTTGAACATCATATCCTGTTCTACTTTTGTCAACAACAATAAATCCTATAAACATGTCATAATGACATATTGATGCATGTTTAACTCAAATATCTTGGCTTATCATGGCGAATATTACATGAACCTATTTATGTGTCATGATCTATGATCTAGTCATATCGCAGAATTATAACTTGAGACATTTCATAAACTTGCATGATCAAATATGTAAGGCTAAATATTAGGTCTTAGCAAATCCTGGCATGTCAAATATGATTATAAACTTGAATATCAAACCATATAATGTATGTAATCATAGTCTTATCACTTATTATATCGGTCATACATCCAAGCCACAAAGTAAGAGGCCATGCTTGTCACCAAAGCTTCTAGGCAATTAGAGCTAAGATCTTAGCTACTGCGCAGAACTAGGATACCTCAATCCAACCATAACCACCAAATTGAAGTTTGACTCCTGAATTTTACTCCCGTTGCCTTCGATACATCATGATGACCTTACTCAATCAGATGCTTACTTGAGATCGATTCTTGTAATCCCCTTAAGATGGCAATATACATGGGGCAAATTAACATGTACATTTCTTATACATTCTTAGAAATCAAACATGTAGTTATAATGGCCAAATATGTAAAAATCAGGTTAAATCAAATGATAATATCTTGGGCAAATTAACATATAAATTTCTTATATCTTCTTAGAAATCAAACATGTAGTTATAACGGCCAAATATGTAAAAATTAGGTCAAATCAAATGATAATTTCTTGATACGTATATAAAATCGTAAAAAGTGTCCCTTTTAGAATATGGCATAGTCAAGAGTGTAAATTGGATAAAAATGGGTTTAGAGGTGATAATATATGTATGTTATACTTTTTATATTTTAAATGACATTATTAAGGCAATCAAATTGGGTTAAATAGGTCAAAGTAGTCAAGTAGTAAAGTCAATGAATCAATATAGGGATCCAACTCTTTACAAACACCTTTCATATATGGTTTACTATACCAAATCGACTCGTGCTAACTCGTACCATATCATAGCGTCGGTGCGGCTCAATCGAGTCTGTGCGATTTTTCCATGTGACTCGGCTGAGTCTATACGAGTCCACCTGACTTGGACTGACTTGTTCCGGATCAGAGGAGATCTGAGTAGGTCCGACTCTTCGAGTCAGCAAACCATGCTTTCATGTATCCATTTATATCTTTAAAGAAAATTTTAAAACAAAACAAAATACAATATATTACCGAGTAGTCATGCTTAAGGAAGTTATCAACCTACCTCTTGTAAAGCTTCTATAGGACATTCGATCCTACTTAAGCACCCTTGTCCCACGAACTTTTGGCCTCCTCCTATGTCCTTTGCTTCTCCTTGGACGAGGAGATCAATCAGCAATCTCCTTAGAGGATGTGATCATGACAGAATACTCTTACTAGTGGAATCCCCTCTCTCTATCTCTCTCTATCTTTCCCTCTCTATATCAGACCCTCCTTCTCTCTCTAGTTCTCTTTTTCTCTCAATAGGTAGAAGCTAAAGGCTTATAGGAAGAGGAAGAGTGGGGAGGAAGAAACTAGAGAGGATAAGGTTGGCAAGGAAGGATCTTGGGGGGGGGGGGGGGGGGGGAATAGAATGAGATAGCAGTAAATATACTTAAAATAATTGCATATATACCCATACACCATGACTTCTTCACCAAGTAATCGATAAGGATCCTTTTTTGGCTATTTATGGGTACTTTTAGAATCTTACAAAGTTTAACTTAAGACCCTAGTCAATTGCACTTTCAATCATAAACTTTTACTAACTATTTTTATATATTTTGAGAATTTACAAATACGTCCTTTTTCATAATTATAAGTATTAAAGCAATACTTATTAACGACTTACTAGCATCAACAATTCACTACAATTCTAGGCAAACTTTTCCTCTTAATGATCTGAGATATCACAACAGGATAATAAATTAAATAAATAAGTGAGAAAAAAACTTAAAGTCATCAAGCAACCACTTGTGGCAGGTTTTTAGCCCAAAGATCACAGAAGAGTATTTACAACGTTGTCAAATAAAAGTTAACTAACATAGAATAAAAAAGGACACTAAGATGGATGTTGGCCGGTAGAAAATAAAATAGTAAAAGTTTAATGAAATAAAAAAGTAAAAAAAATCAGCTCAACATTGTTAGGAGATTAGCTTTAGTTTATTCTTGGAGCCGAAATTTCAAAGCCAAGTATTGGATGACACTTGTATAGCAGAAATTAATAACTAATTGTGATCTTTTTTTTCTGAAGAAGAAGAGGAAATGACAAGTTCTATGTGGAATACATAGCCGTAAAGTTGCAAGTGGGAGTTTTTTAATAAGGAATTAGGGTTTAGGCTAAATGAGGTTTAGAGTGTCAAAACAAAAGCGTACATTGATGTGTTGGGGCCTAGGGTAACCTAGATCCATTGATTTTATGATGGCAGCCTAACACACTTGATTATTCTTCTTTCCCACATGAACTGTTTAGCTATTTGATAACCTGCATGAGAGAGCCATGATCCAGCAAATTTAAATTAGCAATCTTTGGGGGTGCAGTACAGTATTACTATCTTTTGAAACCTTAAAACAAGTATGTTTTTGAAAACCTGCCACAAGTTGGGTAGCGAGGCCTTTGCTCTAGCCCAATTGCGAGTAACTACTTTATTTTAGTTGACTTATATGTGTATATTATATATTTGCATTTGTTTTTATTATAAATTTTTTTATGGCATAATAGTGGGCATATTTCATTCTTATGTGGTCGTCTTGAGTCCAAATTTGAGTACTTTCAATGACATTTCTAAAAAGACGTCAAAGTATTTGAGCTTGAACTACCTAATTTTTATGAGAACTAAACTTCCCTTGGTCTTTTGTAGAGTTCTATTCTTTTGATAAACTACATCGACAAGGCCAACATTTTAGATAATTTTCACCCGTCCCCACCCCGCACCCCCCCAATGTTTCCGAATTTAGGTCTTGATAATTATTCTAGTAATGGAATGCCACTCATACTACCTTAACATAGTCCTTAAATATACTCTACCCACATCACATCTACCCTTAAAGAAAATGAATTGATCCTATTTATTAATGAAATTCATCATTAGGAATGTAAATTGAGCGGACTGGATTGGATTACGTGATAATTTGAGTCTAACCTAAATTCAAAATAGTCTAACCCAATTTTAGTCCAGCGTAAATTTAGTTCAAAGTAAGTGGATTAGGTTGGGTTGGACTGACCCTATTTATAAATAATTTATTATAAGTGTTTTCCTTTTTGTTTAAATTATTGTAAAAATCAATAGTTTAAACTGAGCCAATCTTGTTTCAGTCTAGCTAAATTTAAATTTAATTAATGTCAACTCAAATTTAACTCAAACCAATTTATATAATTTAGGTCAATCCATTTTTTTTAAATATGGACAGAGTTGGACTGGTCCACCCGTTTGACACCCCTATTCATCATCCTTCCATGCCATGATATGAAATATTCTAAGGGTGTACATTAAGATAGTGAGAATAGCATCATCCTTCGATGCCATGATACGGAATATTCTAAGGGTGTAGATTAAGATTGTGAGAATAGCATCACTCTTTTAGCAATTAGCTGCAGTTGACACACTAACCTTACACTGCACATCATATGCATAGCATGCTTTTCATGCATCCTGTCGAGGCCACTCTTATCCTACTCTCATTTCTTTTCCATTTAGTCAGCATTCATTTTATACGAATCTTTTAATTTATGCCATGCCTTTGTAGATATCAACTTTCCCATGGGGTGGATTTCGAACCTCATTATGAGCAGACACATGAATCGTCTCATACCTATTGGGTGGAAGAATCCACCCCATATGGGGGCAAAAACTCTCGCCTCTCACATGTTCGCAGACGATTCATTCATTCATTTCATTTAGATTATTATCTCATTCAACTTTCCTCTCGCAATGTCTAATTATGATCCTACCCCTAGTGTAAGAAACCTTGTCACCAAATCAATTGACCATTTGAGTCATTCATTAATTTCAAGTCCAGAGCGGATCCCATTGGGAAGAAGATCATCTACCTAATGTAGTGTTTGATAATATTTATGTTGAAGTTGAAGGGGTGACAAAGGCCCCCATTTATCCTTAAATGTGTAGGCCCCCATTTATCCTCTCCTTGTTGTCTATAGTAACCCCTTCCCTTGTGGCACATCGGCGCCATGGCAGCGGTGCCACAAGTATTGGTGGTATTTTAATGCCTCAGATTACGACTAATTAGATTGTGAAACGAGGGAAGATCGAGTGGCGTAGCCGGCTGCAATGCCATGCACAGAAAATAGCAGCAGATGAAGCTTATCCTAGATACTGGGAGCAGGGTTCGCTGACTCGAAGAGTTGGACAGACTCAGTTCTTCCATGATTCGGTACGAGTCGGGTCAACTCGTGTTGATTCGTACGAGTCGCATGGTCAAATCGTATAGACTCGGTCGAGTGGTACCGATTCGGATTTGTCTTGATATGGTACGAATCACCCGAGTTGGCACGAGTCAATCCCGTACGGCAAATCATGAGTAAGAGCACTCAAAGTCGCAGAAGTATTGCCAGAAACGAAATCATAACCGGCCCCTTCTCTCTCTCCATGTGAGTCACAGATGCAGAGAAGCCGTCCGTAAACCGTCGTTGCTATCAACAGCCAAGGGCCACAGAAGATGCCAAATTTGTTATATCCTACTTTGGTAGTAAATTGAATTATTTTATTTTATAGATGAAATAATTTGTACTGTGTTAAAATTATTTATATCAAAATAAAGAGAATAAGTAATTACATCTTAAATATAAATCTTATTTATTCTTTTTATTCTGGAAAGTGAGCTAGACGTAACACCTCAAATAGTTTGCAGGGTGTTTGGTTGTTGTATTCAGTAACTTTATCAATATCAACTGATATTGCTATTGATAACAGGTGTTTGATTAACCTCTATCAATTGTGATAATACATTGGTAAGTATATTATATATAACAAATTTGAAATAGGTTTAAACCTACATTAAAAATGTTAGAACTTAGTCTTCATTATAAGTCCCAATTTATTTGCAAAATAAGTTATTCAGAATTACTTATCCGGAATAACGTATATTAGAATAAGGGACGTTTTAGTTTTGATAGTTATGTGGAACCGATCGGCGAAATAGGAAGAATAAGCAATTCTTAAATCTATAATTGAATTGCTTATTCCCTTTATTCTAGTATAATCTAATGCAGTGTAAACTATTCCGCCCATCAAACTAGAATTAGTCTTATTCTAGGAACAAAATCCTATATTCTATTCTTATTCTCCTATCAAATCGATGCACGGTACAAGCTATTCTGCCTATCAAACTAGAATTAAGCTTATTATAAGAATAAGAGTCAAAAGGCTGCTTCTCCCCTTCCTTTCCCAACTCCAACTCTCCTTTTTTTTAACTTTGACATCTTCCTGTGTACTCCACCAATATCAATTTCAATATTTATTTTAGACCATAGAATTATCACAAATTAATACTATATCATTGTTAATACTCCAAGTAAGTAAGGCATTTGATATTAAGAAAAATGTCAGTTGCACTTCTTGTACTTACCCGTTGATGTATCCCTTGCATTTCTAGGCTTGTATACATGGCATTTTCTCCCCCTCTTGGAATGAAATTGGGACATTCATTGGACAATGGAGCTCTAAGGAATATGTTAAACAACACAAGTGAGAATAGTGTTGTGTAATTAAAGATAAAATTTTAGATAAAGATATATATTTTATTATTATTCCAATGGCCTATTGCATGAAAGGTGGATAGAAGTATCAACACTAACAAACAAGGGGAAGGATGCAATTACAAAGGGGATGAAGTGTTCTTTTAAGAAGTGAGAAGTTGTTATTTATATGCCCTCTTTTTAGAGGAAATCTCACTACATCTATAAATTTCTTGATTTCTTAGGTCACAAAAAATTGTTACACTTTCATTACTTCTTTAAAATTCTTGGTCTTTGAGCACATTTTCCATGATATCTTTTTGGATACATCCGTTTCATATGACAAGGATACCAGATAAAGTAATACTTGCTTCAATGCCCCTGCGTGCTGCACGCAAGGTCATTGCAGTGGATAAATCGAAAAAAAAAACAAAAAATTAGGTTGGCCTCAAGATGTCTTAATCGTCCGTACAGTGTAATACCGGATCGGACAACTTTAAAAAAAAATTAAAAAAATAAAAAATTGAGCTCCAATGAATAGTAAAAAATAGGATACTTCGGAGTCCATCTAAAAAAAATTAAAAAAAAAATTATTTACTTACTGCAATGTTCCTACGTGCAACAAGTATTACTCTACCGGATAAGATAGTGGAACATGCTAAGCTATGGGCTACCAAGTTACTTGATTTAGGAATATCAATAACAAGTACCGGGGACTGGCTACAAAGTTCTTTACAAGTAGTAATAATGTCCATACATCTCTAGTTGGCTACTGCCTCCCCTTTGATTTTTCAGATTAGAAGCTAAGAATCGCTTTCTACTATTGTCTACTGTGCAGAGCTACAGGCCTGGTTTACACCTTCTAGGATTGTTAGAGCTTTTACAACCAGTGCATTAATGTTCTTGATCAGAGTAGACTTACAAAATAGGACTTCACCCAATTCATTGTAGGTCACCAGAGTATATACTCCCCCAGTCGAAGAAGTGGTTCCACGGTCTCCTACTGCCCCTTACAGATTGTGCAAATGGACTCACCATCCTAACTCTTCTTGCTAGGGATACCTTGGTTGGAATCGCTTTCTATAAGACTTTCAAATAAACTAGACCAGTTTTGGAGGGCCACTTTGAGTGATATGTGCATGCCACACCATGCTCCAAACTTCATTACAAGCTCAAGACCTGAACTATGCATATTATCACCCTAAAATATAATGGTAGATCTGACAATGAACTGTCGCCTAGGGGTATATGGACAAATCATGGTATCTTGAGATACAGTCACCTGAGTTCATAGTATTCTTCTTGAGAGGAGATCCTCTCGGTACATGTTTGGACCGGAGTCCAGTAATACTGGAAGGAGGAAGGGAGCCAAATATTACAAAAGAATCCTCCATGTGATTCTAAAATTTAGCAAATATCTAGATCCTCCCCCTCTCAGTACTGCTGGACTCGGTCCAAACATGTACTGAGAGGATCTCTTCTTAGCATGGCTTCAAGAGTATCTTCAGCTAACCATCTGTAAATCCACTCACTGTCCCATTTTGTCTCCTATTAATTCATTTACCTTGTTGGGTCTGCAGCCAGTGTAATTGGGATGTGGATGTAAGAGTCCTGATGCCTCTGGTATACATTTATACTACCATGCATTTACTTCCCTTCCATTTCTAATGATCCAGTGTCCTCCCGTTACCAAGAGCTGTCTAACACATAGCGTGGCCTTCCGGATGTTCGAGCATCTTTTCCTAATATCTATTGGCAGTTACTTCTGTTTGTGACCGTTGGAACAGTGCATGGTTTGTTTGTTATTTCTGTTTTGACTTTTGTATACCAGACGCATTAGTACAACAATTAAGGATGTGTTTGGCAAAATTTCTACTTGAAAGTTACTTTTAACTTTTACTTTTTACATAAAATGAGTTGAGGGAGAGAAGTTATAACTAATTTTGATTTATTACAGAAGTCAACTTTTTCATAGCAACCTTATTTTTTCTCCAATGTTGGAAGCTCTCCCTCGTAGCTTTTAGTTGGAAGTCAAAATACAAGAAAAATATCACATAAATGGCTTCCAAGATTCAATGACTTTTATAAAAAATAACTAAATAGCAATGTAAAAGTACTTTCAAATGGAAGCTATGCCAAACACGGCCTAATAGTGGTGGATGATGCAATTCTGTTATGGCATCATCTTCTATGTAACAGAATTGATATTATATATATGAAAGGTGAACAGGACCAAGTAAGAGGGTCGATTCATGTTTCCTCCATCCATTTCTATCTTCTTCTTCCTCTCTCTGTTCTCTCTACCTCGCAGTAAGACTAGTTCTTTAGATATTTAGCTGTAAGCAAGGCAGCCCACATACCTTTTGGTTCACGTGTGAATTACAAAACTAGTTTCAAAGTGATCGATTTGTTCGTGTGACCATGTGATTACACATGGAGATTTACTGACTCAACCAAGGCCAGTGGTGGAGCTTGGATTCTTTTAAGAAGAAGCATAAAGTAGCATAAGAAAACCATCAAAATGAGATCTTCAATATTGAAAATGACAAAAGCTTAATTTGTAGGTTGCTCTAAATAATTACAAAAAAACAACAAATAAATTATCTTAAAATAATAAAACTAGGTTACTCATGCTCCCTCCAACCTTCAAAACTCAATATTTTATTATTTAGGGCTGACTGGAGTTATTATTCTTTCGATATTAATTAGGTTCATTCAATGGGATTTCTACTACACTAACAGTACTCCGAGTTTATACAAATGCGTGAAATGAAACTAGAAAAATAACAATAAGGACCCTAAATAAAAGAAAATCGAATGCTCTATATCCCACCATAATAATAAAAAAATTCCAAGCCAACTTTCAAGTGCCAGCTTAAACTAAAAGATTATTGTTGTTGGCTTGATTGAATTGAAATTTAGAGTCAACAGAATTTTGCTTTGTATGATGACAAAAGCGACTAAGAAAAAGGCTAGCAAATGGAAATCCTAATAAAAAGGAAATGACCTATGGACTTGTGATTTCCTTAAGGTTTTAATCTAGAGAGAAGATGCTTGAAGAGGAAAGAAAATAGGGAAGCTGCAAAATAGACTAATATTATGCAATTAAATGTACATTAGGGTTTCGCAGTCCACGCCTGTCATTTGAGTGAAATTTTCGACCAATAGAAAACTGAAAATACACTCATCAGTTAATAAGGATGGACCAACTTTTATTAATTGGGTGGTCCTATTCCAAAACTTATGTTGACAAAGTTTAACCAAATAAGCACATAGCATCTTGGCAATAAATTCCAGTGAACGATTTCTTGGTATTAGGTTTGAGTGCTTGTTCCTCATGTATCCAATGGTCTGCTTTTAATTTGATGTAAAATATCATAAAATATTATAAAATATTGGATACACCACGCGATATCTACTATATCACGTGTTATAATGACTTGATCTAATTTTTGTGAGTATTATCTATCTTGGATCAAGTCCGCATAGTTTTATCAATAAAAGACATCTCACAAATTATAGATCTAAATCACACACACGTATATGTATACCAACCTGGTCCCTTTTGATGATATAATTAAACTTTGCCCTATGAAAATATAACGTATTTATGGAAAAGCTAATGGAATATAACTATTTATGAATAAGTCCCCATGAACCCCTATGAATTGGTATAAGGCCTCTAAGTGTCACAAAAATTATTACTAAAATGGATGAAAATTTGTCACAAAAGATGGTTAGAGGGGCTTTTATGTAAGAAAGTTGAGATTGCGGACATTTTTTTTTGTAAATAATCAAATTAGGGAAGAGTAATCTGTAATATCAAAAGTTTCGGGTACTGATAATCGGAAAAATGTAGTGATGACTCCACACCATCATAGTTCCACTCCAACTTACTCTATGGATAATCTTTTCTTATAGATAACCCTTTCCTCTCGCCCAACTCATCTTTTCTTATGAATAGCATTTTTCTCTTGTCCAACTTATAATTGAGTCACTACAAACATACTAGCTTTTACGTAATTCGTCTCCACTATAAACTTACTAGCTTCAATGTGATTCGTCACCGAGCTACTTTATATTGTACTGCATAGATCCTACTCTAATGTCATTACGTAACGATCTGATCCAACTCTGGTAAGATATTATCTACTTTCAACTAAGTTCACATAATTTGTCCTCATAAGATGCTCCACAACTTATGGATCCATATTCCACATATATAGTCTAACAATTGTTTTCAATTTTTGATGCATGATTAATTCAATTTATTCCTGCTCTAGCTCCCAAACGTAATAGTAGTTTCACACTATAGTGGCTCACTTATTATGTAGTTAATTTCCTTTAATGCATGGTCTTTTCCTCTTGCTCAGCTTGTGGCTAACTTATTACGCCTGTGCAAATTTGAGTTGTCAGAAATGTGCAAGGCGATCATTTTTTTGTTAGAGTTTCGAGCGTCCTGCACAGCCTGGTGGTGCAGTCAAATGAAAAAAAAAATTGAAATTATTTTTAAGTTGGCCCGAATCTGAATAGGCATATGTACAATTTAATCTCCGATTAAATAACCTAAAAAAGAAAATTAAAAATCAAATCTTAATAAACAGTAAAAAATATCCTTTATTGGTTAAGTCCAATAACAAATTTTTTGTTTTAAATTTTTTCAGATCGCCCAGTTAGATATTGCCCTGCCTGGACATGCGGGCATGTTGGGATTAAAAAATTCCAATTCTTTTTATTCGCTGCACTGTACAGTAAATTTTATTCTTTTCCTTATATAATTGTCTAATCAACGATCAAACACCTTTGACATTGATGCCAGATGATATCCAATGGCCCATATTAAACAGTGCCAACATGGCGATGCAGCAAACAAATGCCGTAGGTCGGACTCGTCGATTAACTAAAGAATGTTAGCTAGGACCTGAGTGAGGCCAATTACCATGAGAGGAGATCCTCTCAGTACATGTTTGGACTAAAGTCTAGCAATACTAAGAGAGGGAGGGAGGTCAAACATTACAAATAACTCCTCAAAGTTGGCAAATATTTAAATCATCTCCTTCTCAGTACTGTTGGAGTCCAGTCCACATACACATACGAAGAGGATCTCTTCTCAATTACGACTCCTTGTTTTCCCTCCTCCCTCTCCCTTGCGCACCTGTAAGAGGAGATACGTACGCCCTTCTCTAACTAATTAAAAGATAAGATGTGAGAACAAGCATCCTTAGTGGTGCTATCAATCTGGACCACCTTCTTTAAACCGCAAGACAATGGGACAAAACACTTCCCCCTTTCAGTCTGTCTAGTCCCCCTTTTGGATAAATTAAGTAAAAGATGCCAGTGGCTACATCTCCCTCAAAGATTTGAGATAACCCGGCCCTGGGAATCCACTCCCAGCTGCAACTACAATTTTGCAACTGTAGTACGTGAGTGCTCCATCCCATGCACAGAGCTTACTTAAAAGTAGGGATGCAAATGGATCGGATTCGGTGCGGATTTAAGATGGATTCATCATCGGATTAGAAATATCATCCGTTCATTATCCTATAAACTAACAATCGGTTGAATAATTAGATCTTAATATACCATATGTACGTATTCAGTTAGAAAAAGTTACATATGTTATCTTATTCACTATATATATCAATTTAAAAAGATTATTCGTTAACTGACCTGTAAACTAACGAACGGTCAAATAATCCGACTATCGGTTATTACCTCTGCATCCCTACTTGTAAGCAATTGATAGTTGCTACCAATCAGTAACCTTAAAACCGCACTTTGCTCAATCTTGTGCATCATTGCTGCACTATGGAGGCATTTCGAAGGTGGCCTAAAGCTTCAGCCCCCAAAGCTTCCAGTGCATCAAGGCAACACCCTTGGTACAAACATGAGCTTCTGTATCATGTATGATTAAAGCTGACAGCGAGCCATTGCAAAGGAACTCATTATTGAGACGCAAAAAAGACTCTGGGATAGATGGCAAAGCCTTTGGTTTGCCCCACTGCATTGATTAATCTTAAGTGCATGATGAGCCAAACCCCACTTCTCTTCACCGTATATAACATCATTAATTTAGCACTCCACATAACCAAATACTATTAAATGAGGGCATCTTATCCAATCTTCTTTTGCTAATTGACCGGGCAGCTGCTGGGGATCTGCCTAACCTCAGCTCAGCCAATATAACTGGGGAAAAAGGATTCTCTGTGAAGGGTCGCGGGAGCCAGATATGTTCTGCCGTAAAATAATATAAAATATTTTTAGATTTTTCTACTTTTCGATTTTTTACAATCTTTCAACATTTTGTATTAAATCTTCATATTTATTTTAAACCTCCTACATTTTTTGAACCCTCCCTAAAAGATCTCAACCATAAAAAAGGGATTCATTGAAAATATTCTTAATATATTCTTGTAGAGATATGTATGATACACGGCAGGAATGTTATGAGTTTTTCTTTTCTTTGTATACGGTTGCTAACCACAGAGACTCTTTAAGGAAGTTTTAAGGACTACTGGGGGTTAAAACAAATATAAAGATTGCATGGACTAGTACAAACATGGAAAGATTATAAAGACCCCAAAGTAAAAAAATTCAATATTGTTCTTAGCAATACTTTCTTACATTTATAGTGTTATAAATTGTTGCGTTTCAATGTCCCACTAACCCATGTGGCATCAAAATCCTTACAGCTTAACCAGGAAAGTTACCATAACCTACTAGAACAACCACAAATAACCATAACTAAAATTAATATATACTGTAGTGGCCTGGGAAAAAGGGTATAAAGCATGAGGGCGACAAGGGGGTGATGTGTAACCAAATGACAGGCACCATAGGGTGTATTTTATGGCAGTTTCCACGAATCGTTCAGACATTAAAGAACCGATAAAGATGTAAAAGAGTCTCTATAAAGGATCCACAGGAAAAGATGTGAGAATTCCGTGTGGTTCTTCTCATAATGGTGAACCAGTGGTGGCCCAAGGAAACGTGATCAATGGATATACAGTAGATGTTGGGTTCTCGGATTTCTCCAGATCTCACGCGCAGCGGAAAATAAAATAAAAACGGAGATCCGTTCCCGTTTCAAAAATCAGAAAAATTAGATTATCGGATAATCAGTTCTCACCGTGTTCATATTCGAATCCGCAACCGTTCGGTTTCGTCAGTGCGACACCGCAAGCCGCGCAAGCGTCCGGCCTCTAGCGAAGTCCACGCGATCCTCCTCGCGATAGATATCCTCACGTTCCTCGTTCTTCGCAGCCCACGAAACCTCCGCCAGTCGCTGCAACGATCGTCGCAACGCGCGGACGATTTCCCGTCGAACGGGATTCGGAAAAGCGACAGAACAGATCCAGATCTATCTGGGACGCCAGAGAGAGAGAGAAACAGAGGAGGGGCGGCTAGGGTTAGCAGCAGCTTGGCCTGCTCAGCCCGTTCGCTATGTTTTATACTAACCGCGCGATTTTTCATAAAAACCCCCGGTTTATATAAAATCCACTTATTTATCCTATCGCCTTGATAATCATTTGCGTGTGACCGTCTAGGCCCAATTACCAGTCCAGTTAATGGCCCAACAAGCCCAGTGACTCTTCACTGGCTTTATTAATCAATTAATAACCCTTTATTAATTAATTAATCAATCGAATTGATGTCGTACATCGAATTCAACCGGGCCTCCGATCACGTTGGGTGACAAGCAACACCGCGTGAACCCGAAAGGTATCGGGGTTAAGTAACCCACTTTTAGAACCTTTCCGCCGACAGTTACCGCGTAGATATAATCCTTCATTCGTACAATACTCTCGAGTCAACTCAGGGTATGGCATGCTGTCAAACCCTAACCGATCGACTCACTTGGATTGGATGCCGCTGATAAATATCGGAAAACTCCTTTCCCGATATTATCGTCCGCCCTGGCCAAGGACTTCCGCGCATCCTTCCTAGAACATTCTCTCTCTAAGTACCGAGAGCGAATGATTCCTTATTGACACACAATTACCTTCGACGGTATTCCGCTATACCCAATCCTTGGCGTTTTAGAATCCCGTAGCTAGAGATTCGTAAACCAACGTCAAAGTACAGAAGTCCACCGACAAGGTGTCCTTGGTGTCTCAGGTCCAAGGACCATCCACGCAACTGCGACAATAGAATCAAGCTGGTTGACAGTGAGGTACAATACCATCCAACGATTCAGTCGGATCAGTTCAGTGAACTCATTCTCCAATGAACACCTACAGATTCGCCTTAGTGTCTCCACACAAGTGACTTATGAGATTAGTCACCCTCATCATATGAGTAAGAGTAATCTGTACTAGTCTAACCGGATATCCGATGTCCTTCACGGATATCCTCCGACTATGAACAATTAAGAATATGTGTGTTTAAGTGATCAGTCTCATTAGTATGATCTCATCATAATCTGATTACTATAGCACATATTCACGGACTTCATTATGAAACGATAATTAATGCGATTTACACAATGAATATTATGCCATTATATTAATAAATGAACGAGATTTACACAGTCAGATTGGCTTGTAGGCTACCTAAAACTAACAATCTCTCACTTGGACAAAAGCCAATCACCCTTATACAATAAGCCTATAGACTCTAGGTGACACTCAAACACAATTTGAGCCAACGACTTTGTCAGTAGATCTACTACATTGTCGACGGATGGAACTCTTTCCACTACTACATCTCCTCTGGATATGATCGCTTTGATAAGATGAAAGCACCTCAGAATATGCTTTGATTTCTGATGAGACCGCGGCTCTTTCGCTTGCGCAATCGCTCCATTGTTGTCGCACAACAGTGGAACAGGCTCAGAGATGCTGGGAACTACGCCGAGGTCGGTGATGAATTTCTTCAACCACACTGCTTTCTTGGCGGCTTCAGCTGCAGCGATGTACTCAGCTTCAGTCGTCGAATCTGCAGTGGTTACTTACTTGGAACTCTTCCAGCACACTACGCCTCTGTTCAATGTAAATACGAATCCAGATGTAGACTTGCTATCATCTGGATCTGACTGGAAACTCGAGTCAGTAAAGCCTCGCAGTTTCAAGTCACCTCCTCCATAGACAAGAAATATATCTTTAGTTCTTCTCAAGTACTTGAGGATATAGTTCTTCTCAAGTACTTAAGGATACATTTTACTGCTTTCCAGTGCTCTTCGCCTGGATCAGTCTGAAATCTGCTCGTAACACTTAGAGCAAATGCAACATCAGGTCGTGTACATAGCATGGCATACATGGCAGAGGCATAGGGTATTCTATCCATGAATGCCCTCTCATTAGGAGTCTTAGGAGACTGCTCCTTTGAGAGACTAATTCCATGTCTCATTGGTATAAGACCTTTCTTGGAATTTTCCATGCCAAACTTTTTGACTATGGTATCTATGTACAAGGATTGGGTCATTCCAAGCATCCTCTTTGATCTATCTCTATAGATCCGTATTCCCAATACGTAGGATGCTTCTCTCAAATCCTTCATGGAGAAGTTTTTCGACAGCCAGATCTTTACTGATGACATCATAGCTACATCATTCCCAATGAGTAGTATATCATCTACGTAAAGAACTAAGAAGGTGACTGCACTTCCACTGGTCTTCTTGTACATACAAGGCTCATCTTCATTCTTAATGAAGTTATAAGACTTGACAGTCTCGTCAAATCTTATGTTTCAGCTTCGAGAAGCTTGCTTCAGTCCATAAATGGACCTCTAAAACTTGCACACTTTATCTGGAGATTCTTTGGATATGAAACATTCTGGTTGTATCATATACACTTCTTCCTCAAGGTTACCGTTGAGAAAGGCAGTCTTCACATCCATCTGCCATATATCATAATCAAAGTGTGCAGCAATGGCGAGTGAAACTCTGATCGACTTTATCATGGCAACTGGTGAGAAAGTCTCGTCATAGTCAATTCATTGCCTTTGATGATATCCCTTTGCCACCAACCTTGCCTTATAAGTGTCGATCCGTCTATCAGCACCGATCTTTCTTTTAAAGATCCACTTGCAACCGATGGGTACAATACCCTCGGGCAAATCCTCCAAGTTCCAAACTTGGTTGGTGTACATGGACTGGATTTCTGAGTTCATGGCTTCTCGCCATTTCCCGGCTTCTGGGCCTACTATGGCCTCCTGATAGGTTTTAGGATCATCATCCTCATTATATTCTACCTTAGACTCACCTTCAGCGATATGTCCCACATATCGTTCGGATAGTCTAGGTAATCTACTAGATCTACGAGGCTCATGTGTGTGTACCTGAACAGATTCATGAACTAATATCTCATCTGATGATAATGCAGTTGTTTGGGGATCTGGAACCTCTTCCAGTACTATTTTACTCCCATTGTTCTCCTGGAGAAGGTATTCCTCTTCCAGGAAGACAGCTTTCCTGGCGACAAATACATTTTGTTCACCAGGATGGTAAAAATAATATCCAAAGGTTTCCTTTGGATATCCCACAAACCTGCATTTATCAGTTCGTGATTCCAGCTTGTCTGGATTATGCCTCTTTACATGAGCAGGGCAACCCTAGACTTTAACATGTTTAAATTCTAGTTTCCTGCCTTTCCATATCTCATATGGAGTAGAGGCCACAGACTTGCTAGGTACTCTGTTCAGTAGGTATGCTGCTGACTCTAGAGCATACCCCCAGAGGGACACTGCTGATCCTGAAAAGCTCATCATGGATCGCACCATGTCCAAAAAGGTACGATTCCTCCTTTCCGATACACCATTCATCTGTGGTGTATATGAAGGGGTTAGCTGAAAAAGGATACCATTACCTTTTAAGAATTGTGTGAAATTAGTACTCAAGTATTCTCCTCCTCCATCTGATCGAAGAGCTTTAATACTCTTTCCTAACTGCTTCTCTACCTCATTCTTGAACTCTTTAAACTTCTCAAATGCTTCCGATTTGTACTTCATTAAGTATACATAGCCGAATCTTGAGAAGTCATCGGTGAACGTGATGAAATATGAAAAGCCACCTTTAGTTTGGGTGGACATAGGACCATATACATCCGAATGTATTAGTTCCAGAATGTCCTTGGCACGTTCTCCATGTCCAGTAAATGGAGATTTTGCCATCTTTCCCATAAGACAGGATTCACATGTCGCAAACGATTCGTAATCGAATGCAGTTAAGTAACCATGCTTGTGCAACTTTTGCAACCTGCTTTCGCCAATGTGCCCAAGTCTACAATGCCACATGTAGGTTTGGTTCCACAATTCTTGCTCTTCTTAAGAGCATTATCAATTTGAAGATTGTAATAAGAAACATCTAAGAGATATAGACCGTTGACTAAAGATGCCGAAGCTATTGATTTATTACTATAATAAATCGAACAACTTCTATTATCAATAGTCAACTTATATCCTATCTTGTCCAAACAAGATATTGATAAGATGTTCTTTATTATGCTAGGAACATAATAACAATCTTCTAATAGTAAGGCGTCTCCTGATAGAAGCCTGAGGTTTACTGTCCCAACAGCAATCGCAGCAACTTTTGCGCCGTTTCCTAGTCTCAATTCCACCTCGCCTTGTCTCAGCTTGCGCTTACTTGTCAGCATCTGCGCATCATGACAGATATGAGAAGCACATCCGGTATCTAATACCCAAGATGTGGAGTCTCCAACTGACAAGTTGATATCTATCATATATATATCTGAAGCTTCAGACAGCTTCACCTTTCCATGAGCTTTATCGTGAAGGAATTCCCTGTAGTTCCTCTTCTAGTGATCATTCTGCTTATAGTAGAAGCAGTCACCCTTTACTACTCTTTCGTCTTTATCCTTCGATCTTTTATCGTTAGCTATCATCTCTGCTTCAGGAGCATCCAATGCCGATTCAGCAGCAAGATCAGCTCCAAGGAAAAAGTCAATGTGCTCAGATCTGAAGACATTCTTCAGGTTTCTGAACCAATCCAAGTAGATCAAGTAAGTGTAGACACGCTAATTTTGACATCATTTCGAGTAAATTTCATATCATATAATAATGCCTCATAATGGTCTGATAATTAATCATTGATTAATTTTTATTGATCTTTTTAAGTGTCGGGTCGAACAGACATGTTTAAGTTAATCAACTAAATTGATTTTAGCTCAAATTTCTGTTAAAATATGCAGAATTCTAAAAGGCGTCGACCCATGTGGACGCGATTTAGAGTTTATTCCTGTTTTAACGTTTAAATTTGAATTTTAATCAATTTATTTATTAACTAAAAGGCGTCTGTGAAGGTCGACGCGTTTTAGGTTTCCTAGGCTATTTTAACTTCTCTTCCGGATGTTTATCCTTATCTTAATTAGTGTAAAAGACGTCTACACACGTGGACGTGTTTTAGCTAATAAAGAGAAAGATAAGTTTTCCCGGATATTTATCCTTATCTTAATTAATCTGAAAGGTGTCAGCCATGCTGGACGCGTTTTAGATAATTACAGATAAAGATGAATTAATCAGTATTTATCTGTCGGTTAAAGTAGATAAATCCTAGATTTTTCTATGTTAATCGCGAACGCAGAAAAAGCCTATAAATACCTTACATCTTGAAGAGTAAAAAAAGTGTGAAGCGTAATCTTGAGTTAATTGAACGATAGCGAGTTGAAGATCGAAGCAACAACGTCGGAACGCCGGAGCGCTGCCATTTCCAGAAGTCGGCGTCCTTTCAAGAATCTTCATCCTTTTAAGGCTTCACCCATTGGGTATAAGTGTTTCATTTCTGCATTTTTATTCTACATCTTCATTAATTTCATTCTTCATATTCACTTCATGCAACACACACTACAGCATAATCTTTCAAAACCTATTTGATTTAAGGGGGTTTCAAAGCCATTTAAATAAGTAAGTTTGTTGTTTAAACATGCTTAAAATCATGATTAGTTTACATATTGCTTCTACTTAAGTTCTCATCATCATTGTTTCTTCATCTTTTTTCTTTGTTTCTGCTGCACTCAACAACAACAAGAGATCAAAAGGGGAAATCAAACACAAAGCCAGAAGGACTTCTGGACGATCCTCAACCTCAAACTCAACAGCAAGAACAAAAGAACAAAGAAATGGCTCTCTTTCTTCAGCCGGCTGAAGGAGGGGAATCAAGGGCTCAACATCTTCCACGTTCAAACAGGTAGGCGATCAATACTCTCTTTTGAAACTTTTAAGTTAAAAGTTTCTGGCGATCACTGCACTTAGTTGCTATTTTTAATAGGTTAGTTTACACTAAACAACATAGATTTCTCATGTTAATCACACGAGCATTTTAAGCACCTACAGTAAGTCAAAAGGGTATCAAGTATGTCACGGAGTGGGTTATTCGACGACATAATTTCCTACAGGAGATAAGTAAAATCTATTTAGCAGATGTTCAATTATTAAAATTAAAACAAGACATGGTATTTTGTTCAAGTTTAACTCCCACTAATTTTCGACGGACTGTATAACCCCCAGTTATACAGAACGGGAGACGCCGACAGTCTCCTAGTGGGGATCAGAATCTCAATGACCTGTACTACAGCCTTGTGGATAGCACAACAAATTGTAATACAATCAGAGAGCACCCAACTCATGGGACTTGCAACTCCTTGCAATATCTGATCATAGCTTCGGTCCCCAGAGATTTAATGGCCTTGTGGATAGTACAAAAAATCATTAATTTTGGTCTAAGCTAACCATCATTACGCGACGAGTATAGATTTGCATGTAGCCCTTGTGGATAGCACAACAAAGGTACATGGTTCCTCTACCCCAATCTATAGGCATCTAATGCCATAGCCATAGTTTCTCCTCCCAATTAAACATGCCTTGTGGATAACACAACAAACCTATCTAAAGTGATTCGAATCCTATGACTATAACGATGGTGGACCACGCAGTAAGTTCTTAACTACTCGCGTTACGGCTTAGAGTTTATCTGAGGGTATTTAGATAACTTTTATCTTGGTCTCTCCTAGGTGATAGTATAAAAATATATCGTATATATTTAGTAAATACTATACCTGCTTTGATTCATAATCAAAAGAAAACAATGCATCTCATATATATCATTAGTGTGGTCATGGATAGCACAGTGGATTTGACTGGAGCCAACAGTCAAACGCACACACAATCTAACACAACAATTATATTAAATAACCTGCAAATACATAGGCAAGAGATCTCCATCTTTTCGCCTTCTTGGTTGCAACTATGGATCGTCCTCGCTCCTTCCTCGGTTGCCTCGATCATATTACATTTAAATTCTAGAATTTACAAGTAAATTGAAGAAGGCCTTATGGCGAGTACAAGAGAGAGGGAGGTAGAAATACATCGGAGTATGAGAGAGAGAGAGGTGCGGAGACCTCTATTTATTAACAATTAATAAACAACCATACATCCACAATCCACACAATCCATTCATCACATGAATAATTAACTAAATGCATATCCATGACCACGGTGTGTTTTAAACCGTCCACACATGATTCAGCGCATCACATGGCTAAAATAAATGAGTTTTCAAAATAAATAAGTTTTGGCTTTCAAAAAGTTGGGATCCAATCAAAATTGGTATTTGAATTTCAAAAACACTTTTAATTAACTTAACATGCAATTAAATTAAAATTTGAAAGTAATAAACACACATCACATGTGCACACACTCCGAATTAATAATTTCATATTATTCCATGCAAATTAGAACAATTCTAATAATTTAACACTTAGATTAAACTCCATTAATAATCTAACAATTAGACTATTAAAGACTAATCTAACTCTTAGATTAATCCAACAAAGTTAATTAATAATTTAACACTTAAATTAATAATCAACCAAATTAATTATTAACTACTAACCTAACATTTAGATTAGTCAATTAATGTTTATTATTAATTTAACTTTTAAACTAATAATTAACACTAAGTAATTAATAATTAATTAATCTAACTCTTAGATTAAATAATTAAAGTTATCATTAATTTAACTATTAAATTAATGACTAACAATAATTAATTAAGGACTACAGATTTAACATTTAAATCAGTCATTTAAATTAATTATTAATTTAACGCTTAAATTGATAACTAACTTAAATTAATAATTAACAATTAGATGTATAAATAATTAATAATCTAACATTTAGATTATTAAATATTAATCACTAATTTAACAGTTAAATTAGTTAAATCAAAGTTAATTATTAGTTTAACACTTAAATCTAATAATAAACTCTAATTGATTAAACAATGATCATATTAATGGAGATTAACAATTAATCATTTGCGTGTGACCGTCTAAGCCCAATTACCAGTCCAATTAATGGCCCAACAAACCCAGTGACTCCTCACTGGCTTTATTAGTCAATTAATAACCTTTTATTAATTAATTAATCAATCAAATTGATGTCGCACATCGAATTCGACCGGGCCTCCGATCACGTTAGGTGCCAAGCAACACTGCGTGAACCCGGAAAGTATCGGGGTTAAGTAACTCACTCTTGAAACCTTTCCGCCGACAGTTACCGCGTGGATATAGTCCTTCATTCGTACAATGCTCTCGAGTCAACTCAGGGTATGGCGTGCTGTCAAATCCTAACCGGTCGACTCACTTGGATTGGATGCCGCTGATAAATATCGGAAAACTCCTTTCCCGATATTATCGTCCACCCTAGTCAGAGACTTCAGCGCCTCCTTCCTAGAGCATTATCTCTTTAAGTACTGAGAGCGAATGATTCCTTATTAACACATAATTCCCTTCGATGGTATTCCGCTGTACTCAATTTTTGGCATTTTAGAATCCCGTGGCTAGAGATTCGTAAACCAAGGTCAAAGCACAGAAGTCCACCGACAAGGTGTCCTTGGTGTCTCAGGTTCGAGGATCATCCACGCAACTGCGACAATAGAATCAAGCTGGTTGACAGTGAGGTACAATACCATCCAGCGATTCAGTCGGATCAGTTCAGTGAACTCATTCTCCAATGAGTACTTACAGATTCGCCTTAGTGTCTCTACACAAGTGACTTATGAGATCAATCACCTCATCGTATGAACAGGAGTAATCTGTACTAGTCTAACCGGATATCCGATATCCTTCTCAGATATCCTCCGACTAAGAACAATTAAGAATATGTGTGTTTAAGTGATCAGTCTCATTAGTATGATCTCATCATAATCTGATTACTATAGCACATATTCACAGACTTCATTATGAAACGATAATTAATGCAATTTACACATAATGAATATTATGTCATTATATTAATAAATGAACGAGATTTATATAATCAGATTGACTTGTAGGCCACCTAAAACTAACAGTAGATGTTATAGCGACTTTGCAATTAATGGCAGATGAACAGAAGACTACTGTGACGGGAGGATTTCTTAAGAACTGAGATCTTCTGCGTCCCTCGGCGGACCGTAAAGGGTCAGTAGTAAAGAGAGGGGGGGTCAAAATTTTAAAATCACAGGGACCTGAGTGAGGTGGGTTTTGCCTGCATGCATCAAGGATTTCAAGGACAAAGTTAGGCAAGATTAAGTTCTCTCTACTTGATTCCAAAGTTTATCTTGTTGGGGATAGCTACCTGCAAAAGAACTGTGGGAATCTACAGAGGAAAGCATGCCCAGCTCTAATGGATCTGTGACTGTGAGTGCATGCAGTAGTGTCGAAGATGAGGATCAAGTGGAATCCAGAGTCCTTGATTGATTCAAGAATAGAAATTGTAAACAATTCAAATGGTGGAACCATCCCTGTCCTTTTCTTCTTTAATGGATTAGTGGACGTGCATCACTGCAGCCTTTCCCCACACAAAGATGAAACCAGACAACCTCCGTGTCACTTCGGCTTCCCATATAAACTTCCAATAGCGGAACGTATCAAGAAAAGGCATCTAATTGCGTTACATATCAGTAAGCAAAAGCCACCAGGCCAGAACCAAACACCCCCCCCCCCCCCCACACCCCCCACCCAACCCACTCCAAACTGCCCAAACGCAGTTTTCTCCGGAGAAGACAGTATACGTTTAGATCGAAGTTCAGTAGTACTGAGAGTAAGAAAGAGGCTAAACATTACAAAAAACCCCTTGTATAACTTTCAAAGTTGACGAATGTTTAGGCATTCTCCCTCTCAATATTATTAGACTCCCATACAAACGTTTATTCCTTTGCCCGCAGTCATCCAGTGGATATACAACAAGACAAAGGTACCAAAGGCTTGCTTCCTCGTGGGCTCCTTTGTCTGGCTTTAAACCGTTATGGATGGCAACACTTCCTTTAACCATATTCATGAATCCCATGCACATGGCCTGTGAATAAGAATAAATTAAAGAGGAAGGGAAGAGGAGAACAGAATGAGCCACCAATCCAGAACAAGTCACCCAGAACCCATGCCTCCCACAGCATGTACACTGCAAGAGGCTACCCCATCACATGCCCCCCCGCCGCCGCTGCCGCCGCCATCTCGCAGCCGATGGCCGGCCGAGCTCCAGCAGATTATTGTCCCCGAGCTACGGAAGCAGCGTGGCATCGCCCTCCCCTTGGCCGCCATGAACCTTGCCTGGTTCGCCAAGACCAACGTCACGGCCATGTTCCTCGGCCGGCTCGGGGAGCTCCAGCTGGCCGCCGGGACGCTGGGCTTCACTTTCGCCAACGTCACGGGCTTCTCCGTGCTGACGGGACTCTGCGGCGCCATGGAGCCCATATGCGGCCAAGCTTACGGGGCCAGGAACTACAGGCTGCTGCACAAGACGCTGCTCATGGCGACAGTCCTGCTGCTGGCGGCAGCCGCCCCCATCTCCATCATGTGGCTGAACGTGGACAAGATTCTTGTGGGCGTCGGCCAACAGAAGGATATATCAAGTCTTGCAAAAGCTTACGTGACCTACCTCCTCCCTGACCTCGCCGTGACCTCCTTCCTCTTCCCCCTCAAGGCTTACCTGAGCTCCCAAGGGGTTATCCTCCCCATACTGTTCAGCTCGGTCATTGCACTGGTTTTCCATATTCCAATCAACATCGTGCTTTCCAGGGCGTGGGGGCTTCAGGGGGTTGCCACCGCGGTTTGGCTTACTGACCTCCTTGTGGTGATCATGTTAGCGGCATATGTAGTTGTATCCGAGAAGGGGAAGAAGATGGCCCCCATGGAGGGAGGAGGCTGGTGCGACCTGCAGAGGCCAGGCGACTGGCTTCAGCTGCTCAGGCTGTCCGGTCCATGCTGCCTCCACACCTGCCTCGAGTGGTGGTGCTACGAGACACTGATCTTGCTCACTGGGCGGCTGCCCGACCCCCGGCGGATGGTGGTGGTGCTCGCGGTGGTGCTCAACTTCGACTACCTGCTATTTGCCGTCATGCTGTCTATGGCCACATGCGTCTCCACGCGCGTCTCCAACGAGCTCGGCGCCGGGGAGGCCTCGGCCTCCCGTCGATCGGCTTACGTGTCCGTGGGCCTAAGCCTGATCACCGGCTGCCTGGGCGGCTCGGCCATGGCCGGCGCCCGAGGCTGGTGGGGATCGCTGTTCAGCCATGACGCCGTCGTGGTGGACGGGGTCAAGAATATGATGCTGCTGATGGCGCTGGTGGAGGTGGTGAACTTCCCCTTGGCGGTCTGCGGAGGGATCGTGCGGGGGACGGCCCGGCCATGGCTGGGGATGTACGCGAGCCTGGGAGGGTTTTATCTGGTGGCCTTGCCCGTGGCCGCGGCGTTGGCGTTCAGGGCGAACCTGGGGCTCGGCGGGCTGCTGCTGGGTTTTCTAGTGGGAGCGTTCACAAGTGCAGTCGTGCTGCTGCTATTGGTGTCCAGGATTGATTGGGTAGCCGAGGCTCGCAAGGCGCAGGATCTTGTTGGCGCAAGTACTACAGGAGCTGAAGATGGTCGTTACCAGGCTGCCGAGGAGACCAAGGTTTAATAGGTTTGCTTGATCAAAGTGGACAATTTTAGTTCTTGCCATACATCATTTTGTTTATTAAGACACAGATCACCATCTAGCATGATGGAAACTTCCATGTCTAACAGTCGAGAGACTCATTAGACACATCAGGTCTAGCTAATGGCCATTCATCGAATATTAGAATGAGGTTTGACGAGTAAAGTAAAAAATGTCTTTGATTGTGGAACTCGAGTAAGGTCGAGCGCATTGAATCATCTCTTTATTAGAATTTCCCAAGTAGATTCATCCAAAAAGGGACGTGATGAAACTTTGAAAAGTGGGAGCCAGCACTGGCCCATGGGCCTGGCTTCCTAAAAGAATAAGGGATGTTTAAACTCACCGGCCCATCGAACACAGCATACTTATCACATCTATTGGAGAATTACGTACTGTAACACCCTTAGATATTGGACGGTGCGCAGTCACCGCACCACCCCCACAAAGGATGCAGCCTGTCTGAAAAGTCTGTCTGACCTGTCAATTGAACGGCAGTTGCAGCTGTAATATCAAATATTTTTCTAAGTACAGACCTTGAATATGGAGTTAACAAAAAATAAAATTGATTGTGATAACTCTCCATTCTACGGTACAACCATCATCCAATCAGTGCCGTTGCTGCAACACTCCACACAGTTACAACCTGTTAAACCTGTTCACCATCTGATCAGTGAAATTGCAGCAAGTCTTTCCCTTTAGACTCACAGTTTGGTATATCGTAAGTACCATAAAATCTCAATTTTAAAATCATCGATTTAAAATCTGTTGAAAGTAAAATCCCTAATTTTAAAGTCGTTGGTTTCAAAATCTTCGAATGTTATTTGTTGTAGGATCATTTTGATTTACGATAGTTTTGAACTGAAAATTGAGATTAGTTAAAAGAAAGATTACAAGGGTCAACCGACTTTGGAATACAACAATTTACAACACTCCAAACGCAAGGAAAGTAACATAAAAAAGTTTATAATAATCCAAATATAAGGAAAATGTTGTTTTACCGCTATTTATGATGTTTTACACTATTTCACAACACATCAAATGCCCCCTTAAAGAAAACAAGGTTACGTTGGACAAAATTTGAAGGGGAAGGGAGGGTTTACCATAGATGTTGAGGCATAGACACTGACCATGTTAAGCACATTTCAACGGGATTGCACCAGAGTAGAGCCTAGCCCATCCCTTGAGCTAACCATACCACCAAGGCCACCTGATTCACTAGAACCATGTAATCCGCAAGAAGATGAAAAAACTGGACAAGGCTCTTCTCAAAACAAACCACAATTAACATTAATTTCCTAGTAGATTCATCCACTTGGATCCAGCTCGGGCAGTGAATGAGTTGGGCTCCATGGACCAGACTTTATGAAATTTTGAACAATGGGAGTGAACTGGCCAGTGAGTCAGACTTCAGGAAAGGAAACATCAAATTTAAGCTCACTGGCCCATCCAACACAACATGCGTATCGCATCATACAGGGTACAAGCTTATAGCACAGACCCTAAATATGGATGAAGAAACCAATTAGACTATGTAAGACAATATTTGAAGGGGAAGGAGATAATTTGTCGTACACAAGAATGTCCATCCCGTTTATTAGGGGCGCACGCATAGGAACCCAACAACACCCCCTGTCCCACACTCCATGTCACTCTTAACTCCAACCCCCTCTCTTTCCCTTTTGTAGAGGCATAGAAATGGGGTTAAATAATCTCGCATCGATCATTCAGCAGATAATCATGTGTTTATAAAGAAAGCCTCTTACCTTCTTCTCAATAATTTTTTTTTTTTTCAAAAGGACAAAATCATGAGACTCATGAATCAAAGTGGATAATATCTTGTTGACGATATCACATATTCTTAAGCTGTGTAGAAATATAGAAATAGAGGTTAAATAATCTCAATAAGAACCCTTTTTCTTAAAAAGATAAAATCATAAGACTCACGGGCTAAAGTGGATAATATCTTATTGGCGAGAGCACTGATTCCTTTTTGCAACACCCTCAACTGGTCAAGACACTCCTAAACCTCATGTTTATCACTTCTTCTGTCGCAGCTTACTCTTTCTCGATCCTTTTCCTCTTCTTTCTTATTGGGACACCTTTCAATCTTGGCTCGGCTCAGTGACGTTGGTAAGGATGTGTCACCATTTAAGTAGATATGCTTATTCTCGGCATCAATGCCATCTTCCTTTTCAATAGCAAGCATCCGATCAAGTTTTTCTCTATCTTCTGCGATCTTGAACTTGAACTTGAACTCCTTCCCCCCATTCTTATTCATTCAATATTGAAAACCATGCACTCTTTCGAGCACTGCTCTACAAAATCTGACGAAGCCTGATCTAGTCGTAGTGGCTCAATATACTCATCCAAAATTCTATTGCAAATCATCTTATAACGATCAATCATAATTCTTATATACATGCCAGTTTCCACTCATTTATTGTCGCTGATGTGTCATCTCTGGAAGACAAGTTTCCGACGCTTATATGATAGTACTAGATGTTGAGACACTAACTAGATTGAGCGCATCTCAATAGGGTTGTAGTAGAGCAAAGCTTGGCCTATCCACTAAGATAACCATATCTCTCCTACGGTCACTTGATTCAGTACAATCATGAAAACCTACAAGAAGATGAGAAGAACTAGCCAAGACTCCTCAAAACAAACCACAATCCACATTGCTCCCATGGTAGCCATAAGGGTATCCGTGCTGCTAGCTCCCTCTACTTCACAGACCCAAGTTATGTGAAGCCCATGAATCCCCGATTGCACACCAGCATGTACCTCAATTGGCTGCCTACCTATGCTACTTCCCCGTACAAGTCAACAAGGAAGGTCTCTTCTCCAATGCCCTCGTGTCTGGTGATTCCAATCCAATATGGGATTATGTATAATACAAGGCAGAAATAATGTGCCTCATTTTCAAGGTGCACCATTGGAGGATCCTACATCTGGGTTATTTGAGCCTAGCTACTGTAACGACCCGCCACCCTATAATCGGGGATCCGATTACTAAATGGGTACCAAATCATTAACTTGTAACCAAACCAGGATCCGAGTAAGTCTGGGAAATAAATAATCAATTAAGCTAAACATTCACATCGCATTGAATTGAAGGGAAAATGCAGAAATTAAAAGTTATTACAATGCGACTCGATACAGCAAATAATTACATACTCCAACAGAAAAGAAATGATTATACATACAGGCCAGAAATAAAGATAACAACTACATCGGAGCATACCCCGGAACAACAGTCGACGACGCTCAGCACTCAGCCGCATAACCCTCGCTAGGTGTCTGCCTGGAGTCCTCACCTGAAAGCCGCAGGGGTGAGTCTCAACGAAAAGACTCAGTAGGGATCCTTCGATCCCCACTGCCCACACACACACACGCCCACAAGTGTAAAGTACAGCAAGGATATAATAACCATGAAAAGACAATGATTTCCATGCCTACATCTCAATACGAATCACATGCATTCAAAGTATAACTAACATGCATAATTCCAATCTATCAGGAAACTCGTAATTCGGCGTATCCTTAAAACACGTCAACTTCACAACGAGAGTGGGAAAAACAACGACCCGCTGAGACCAAACAGTAACCCCTCGGATAGCACACGGGCCACCTCGGCGGTCACTCCTTCCCTCAGCAAACACCGGCCCGCTGAGACCAAACAGTAACCCCTCGGATAGCACGCTGGCTACTCCGGCCCAACTGGCTCAGGTGGTTACTCCTTCCCCCAGCACGAGTGACACTCCAAAGGTACCTCTCCGACACCGGTACAAGCTAGCTAACCCCGGGGTTCACCAGGTGACCCTCTCTACTAGGCGTCACCCCGCCACTGCTCCCGTCAGCGCTGTGTCCCTCCGCACCGACACAGGGTGTAGAACGCTACAACTGTCACTCTAGGTCCACCGAAACAGAAAACACGGCACGGTGCGATCCGGTCACGGAAGAAATCCACGGTCGCACGACACACAACGCAGTGCCATCCGGTCACGAAGAGTTCATCTCATCGAGTATACTAACTGTATGCACTAACCGACTATCTAGCAGTGTAAACACATTTTACTGGCATGGATTAGTGTAGTTCTGTCCTGATTCGCGTCGCCCGAGGCCGACGCCATTCAAGCACCCTAAACTGGTTTATGAAAATACCGGCCTCAGAATCTGGCCTAAAAGGCGTCGACACCAGTGGTCGCCTTTTAAAAGGCGTCAATATCCTCAGACGCCGTTCACACCGAAAATCCAAGAATTCCAGAAAACATTAATCGAGGGATTTCTGCCTTAAAAGGCGGCTCGACGCTATTCCAAAACGCGTCGCCCGCCCATGACGTCTTTTAGTCCCAGAATCCTCGAACTGAGTCCCTCAGTCGGGGTGATTTCCTGCCTAAATGGCGTCATGATGTCCCGACGTCCTTCTGAAAGGCGTCGTCCATCCATGACGTCATTTAGCGCCAGAGTCCCTGACTCTTGAAACCTCGAACAGGGAGATTTCTGTCTAAAAGGCGTCGTACTGCCCTGACGTCCTTCTGAAAGGCGTCGACCGGGCACGACGCCGTTTAGCGCCAGAAATCTGGTTCCCTTGTTCGATCCGAGGGTTTCTCCCTTAACCCCAAGTACCCCGAAAAAGCCCCAAAAACAGAGGGGAAAGAGGGTAACCAAAGTATCAAGAATTCACATCCACAGAAACTCCCATTCTCATTAAGGGAAAACCCCCTAACATGCTCATTCTACCCCAAAACCATCGATCCACAGCATGCTTAAACGGGGAAAAACATGATTTAGAACACAACACTGTGGGAACCATCACCCTACCGGTTCTTGAACTCCTCCAAACTCCGTGCCTCCGTCCCGCCGCACCGCAGACTGCCGCCGGTACCCTCGAGGACGCCGCCACTCCGCCGGGACGTCGGCCGCCGTCCGGAGAATGGAACGCCGCGAAGGAAGTGGTGGTGGTAGAGGTGAGAGGTAAGAAAGTGTTGGAGTGGAGGGAAGGACGAAGTAGTGGGAGGAAAAGAGGGAGGAGGAAGGGTCGATGCCGGAGTCGCCGGAAGGAAGGAGAGAAAGAGAGAAGGAGGAGAAAATGAGAGAAAGAAGGAGGGCTCGCGGGGTTAACCAGAGACTGGCTGAAACGCGTCGAGACGTACGGACGCCTATCAGTCGATGTGACGGCTGCTCTGACAACACCCTGCAACACTCTGACAGAGGTCTGAAACGCGTCTTCCATGAAAGACGCTGTTCAGTCGACAAGACTGGCGCCGTACTCTGACAACCCAGAGTCACAGTCTGAAAGGCGTCGTGCCTCACAGACGCCGTTTAGACAACATGTCAGGGCCGTACTCTCGCGGCCCAAAGCCAGCCCACGTGGCACAGGCTAAAACGCGTCTGCATAGCTAGACGCCGTTTAAACCGCATCGAGCGGGCTCGACGCGAATCAATACAGAGTCTCAGCTCCACTGGAGTCTGAACTACAGGGTCCAACCCCGAAAACCGGATCCGAAAGTCTCAGTCCTTACAGCTACTATCTCTTGGATCTCAGATTATGTTCACTGTTTGCATTGTGCATATGTAGAGGTGTCAATGGGCCAGGCTCAAGTCAGACTTAGCAAAGTCCAAGCCCAAGCCCAAATTGAAGCCCATCAAGAAAGTGAGGTCTAACCTCGGTCTAAGCTCACTTCTCTATGTTTAAGCATAAGCCTGGACTAAGTCCAAAATAACTCGGGTTTCAAACTCAGACTCTGAACTTAAATATAAGAAGAATTAATTCCTTTATTTAAAATCTATAATCTATCATATTAACAAGAATTAATGTCTATACGTAAACCTCCTCATTTATTAAAAAATGAGATCTTCAAGATTATCATATTTAATAACACACATAAAAAGAATCAAATTAACCATTCATATTTTGGTCTTTTATGTTTAACATAAAAACACATCTTTTATAAAATCAAAACTTACAATAGCACTTTGATCAAATATTGATTAACTCACACTAAAATATTATAATGATCTATGATGCATATAATTATTTTGAAGGTGTCGTACTGATGTGATCTTTTATAAAAGCAAAACTTGTAATAGCACTCTGATCAAATATTGATTAACTCACACTAAAATATTATAATGATTAATGGTGCATAGGATAATTTTGAAGGTGTGATAATTGTTTTATGTCTAGTATTTTTTAGTAAGTACAAGTAAAGAGAATTTTCTTGAATGTAAGATAATTGAAACATTAGTCCAAAATGTCCATACTTGACATAAATTAATATGTGTGTGCAAATGAATGATCTTGTTAATATATATTTATATAATACAAATTCCATTACTATTCTTTATATTTAATATTTAGCAGACTTTTTAGGCTTTCAGGCTCAGACTTGACAAAGCCCAACCCCAGCCCATTTTAGAGATCAAGTTTAAAATCAAAGCCCAAGCCCAGCCCAAAAATGAAATGGGCTCAATTTTAATATCCAAGCCCACTTAATCGGAGTCGGGCCGAGTCTAGCTTTCGGGAACCATAAGATGTAAACATTTTGAGTAGTTTACTTCCCCTCGAATGATGGCAAAACCGCAAGAAGATGAGAAAAACTAGGCAAGACTCCTGAAAATAAACCACAATCCACATTGCTCCCATGGTAGCAATAAGGGTATATGTGCTACTAGTTCCCTCTGCTTCACAGACCCAAGTTATGTAAAGCCCATGAGTCTCAAATTGCACACCAGCATGTACCTCAACTGGCTGCCCGCCTATCCTACCTCCCCATACAAGTCAACAAGGAAGGTATGTTCTCCAGTGCCCTCGTGTTTGGTGATTCCAATATGAGATTATATATAATGCAAGGCAGAAATATTGTGCCTCATTTTCAAGGTATACAACTGGTGGATCCTGCATCTGAGTTATCTGCGCCTAGTTACTAACTCTTGGATCTCATATTATGTTCACTATTTGCATTATGCATATGTGATGCCACCTAAGGCAATTCATTTAAGAGTGCTACCATATTTCTTGGCGAAATTTCAGCTCTGCACATGTGTAGATCCCCCTCACATCCTGAAAAATTCAGAGAAAGCTCAAGTAACATGCAGACTTCGGCGTGAATGAAGTGGGCTACATATTGATGTAAACTTCTAAAACAAACATGGGACAAGATGTAGAGGGAGAGAACAAACATGAACAAAAAGACTGGAACATTTAAACCATGGAAAAAGGCCAGTTTTCATGACAATAAACAGCTTACAAGATGTTGTCACTAACTTTTAAACAAGTCTACAAGCCTACTAAACAAGCTTGAAGGAATTTAAAATGGCCCGAGTACGATAGATCCATTCACTAGCCCATTAAAATGCAAGAAGTGCAGTAGAGGGTGAAGTCCAAGCAAGGGAGCAATGCATGGTCCATTGTAGTCCTTTCTAAGGCCCAAAAGGTTTGGAAAGGGAGCAGAAAAGCCCACTTATGAAACCAAAAAGATCACTTATAGATAAGAAAGCCCACTTGGGAAAGTCTGTGCGTGGCCCACTACAACTTCTGCCACAACCTTTTCCCCATTCAAAAAGTGTGATCCCCCCTCCCTTCTTGCCAAGGTGGAAAGTAAGATTCCGCCCAAAAAGCAAAGAGAGCTTTTAGAAGTCTCTAGAGGGTGGGTGAAAAGGAAGGGAGAAGCCTATAGGGGAGG
This sequence comes from Zantedeschia hybrid cultivar, assembly GCA_030544215.1. Taxonomy (NCBI): domain Eukaryota; kingdom Viridiplantae; phylum Streptophyta; class Magnoliopsida; order Alismatales; family Araceae; genus Zantedeschia; species Zantedeschia hybrid cultivar. Next base: position 70,838,095 of record JARZZO010000002.1, read on the forward strand.
GACAAGTGTCTCATTTCTTTCAGACGTCATCCACTAAGAGGAATATTTTTCCTCTCATTTTTTCACAATCCTATAGTAAAAGGACACTTGTCCTATTCCCTTTGGATCACTAATCATGAGGAGAGGAATATCATTTATCTTCGATTTTGTACCTTCCTCCTTTATCAAGAGGATATCCTCTAGGAGCCCAAAATTGTAGTCCCAAGATATAAAGAAAGGAGCCCAACCCCTTGAAGACATTGGAGACGGTGGGAAAGAGAAGAGGAGGAAGGCAAGAAGAGAAAGAAGAAGAAGAAGGGGGAAAGAACTCCATCTTTCCTTCTTCACCCACAGGAAAAAATCAGAGAAAAAGAGAAGTAAAAGAGTGAAGGAAGGAATAAAAAGGATAGAAATTGTCCCCTACCCAGGCCATCTAGGAGGTTAGAAAAAGGATGTGAGGGATCTTTGGGTTTCCTTATGTCCTTTCTTAAGTCTCAATGATATCATAGTCATCTATCTCCCTCACATGTATCTCTCCATTTAAAGTTTATTAATGCAAGGAAAAGCCTTGATGTTCATGTCCTTGTTTTGCTTCATATCTGAATTTTCTTATATTTTGATGTACAAGGTGATGATCAGGAGGTTGACTTAGATGAAAACATCATTGTGGGTCAATTGGAAACTAGAGACAGGAGCAGAATTATTTAGGATGATGATGCAAAGTGGGAGCGGCTAATGTAGGGTCCTCCAGGTTCATCCCAACATGTATCCCTCTAGCTTTACGTCCTCTAGTTGCAGTTGGATCTTAGCATTTACGTCCTCCATCTGCATGTCAATGTGGACCTTGTCTATCTGCCTCTCAACCTGGATAGAGTGCAAGTGCACAGCTTTCTAGTCATAGTTCACATCTGGTGCACGCTCTCCAGCACGCCTCCCAGCTAGTGTCACTCAAAAGCAAGCTGATGGGAAAAGAGCAGGTTCAAAGGAGAGGAGGAGATGAAGAAGCATGAAATTTCAGATGTTAAAGGTGTTAAGAGGGTCTAAAAAGAGAAAGAAAAAAGTTAGAATCCTAGAAGATCCACTTGACATTGCAGACTTAGACATACTAGATCCTACTGATCAATATGAGACGCCATCTCCGGTCGATACTAGATTGCCAGATAGTAGATCTAATTCATCAGCTGGAGGTAGCACAAATGATGCTGATGAGGGTGATGATGGTGGTTGTGGTGGTGGTGGTGGTAGTCGTGGTGCTGGCGGCGGTGGCAAATCAAGTGGTAGTCATGTTGGTAGGGGAGGTGGGATCATTTTTATAAAGGAGTAGCACTTCATGCATGCTACTCAAGATATCGAGTATGGAGCTCATCAGGCACATGATACTGTGGAAGCACTACCTCAGACTTTGATAAAGATTCCATATCGTCCGGGGGGGGGAAGCAAGTAGACATGACAAATTGGATGCACACTGACTCATCATCGAATGATGAGCATTATGTTTACAAATCCTGAATCCGGTACGATAATATATGAGTATGGGCTACACCACATCATAAGAGAGCTTGATGGATTGAGCACAGAGGACAAAAGCTAAAGTGTGGGACACTGTAGTTCTAATATATCAAACTCTTATCGACAGTCGCAGACAAGATATGAGAGTATATCTTCTTATGGTGATGATCATTCAGTCTCAGGCTACCAACAGCCCAGTACCATTCCATATGTATGCTCTACTTTAGGTTCATATCCATATGGCTATGGTTATAATGAAGGTGTACCTTATATTTTGGCATTACCCCGGCCAGTGGTGTACACACCAAGTTCATATGTATATTAGCCGTACTCAATAGAATACCAACAGAGATATAGCTCTTATATGACTTAGAGTCAATACTAGGAATACATGTTGTCCACTTATCAGGTGTGAGTGTTTAAAATGGGTGTGTGATTATCATGAAAAATCTATGTTGTTTAGGTGCAAAATAAACCTATTAAAAGGAAACTAAGTGAAGTGATCGCCAGAAACTTTTGACTTAAAAGTTCCAAAAGAAAGAGTTTGATCGCCTACCTGTTTGGACGTGGGAGATGTTGAGCTCTTGGTTCCCCTCCTTCAGCCGGCTGAAGAAAGAGAGCCCTTTCTTGTCTTTGTTCTTACTTTGATTGTTGTTGAGTTTTGAGGATCGTCCAGAGTTCTTGCGATTTTGCTTGTTGATTCTCTCCCCTTTGATTCTTTGCAAGAAAATAGAAAGAAAAATGAAGAAATAATGAGAACTTAAGTAAAAGTAGTATCCATTCTAAACAGAGTTTTAAACATGCAATAAAACAGAAAACTCATTTGTTGGGATGGTCTTTGAAACCCCTTTATCAAATTGATTTTGAAAATGATGCTAGTGTTGTGTGTGTTGCATGGAGTGATGTGATGAAGAATGCAAGATTAATGAAGTTGTGAATATGAAAAGAATGCATAAATGAATTGAAAGACTTATGCCGAATGGATAAAGAATGGAAAGCCTTGATCTTGAATGGATGCGGACAGCACTTCAGTTCTTCAGCGCTTGGACGTCGTTTCTTCGATTTCTTCTTCAACCTTTTTTTCACCCATTCAAGATGCAGGGTATTTATAGACTTCCTGGCATCCGCGGATTTACATGGAGAAATCTTAAGATTTATCCATCTTAACCAACAAATAAATACAGATTAATTCATCTTTATCTGTAATTATCTAAAACGCATCGACCATAAGCGACGCATTTCAGATTGATTAGGATAAAGATAAATATCCGGAAAAATTCATCTTTATCTGTATTAGCTAAAACGCGTCGCTCATGAGAGACTCCTTTTACACTAATTAAGATAAGGATAAACATCCGGAAGAGAAGTAGAAATAACTTAGGAAACCTAAAACGCGTCGTGACTGGTAGACGTCTTTTAGCTAATTAATCAACTGATTAAAATTTAAATTTTAAACGTTAAAATAAGAATAAACTATAAATGGCGTCCACACAGGTCGACGCATTTTATATTTCTTCATATTTTAACTGAAATTTGAATTAAAATCAATTTAATTGATTAACTTAAACATGTCTATTAAACCCGACACTCAAAAAGATCAATAAAAATTAACCAATGATTAAATATCAGACCATTTTGAGGCATTATTATATGATATGAAATTTACTCGAAATGATGTCAAAATTAGCGTGTCTACATCAGGTTCAGTTACTAAGAGATACTCCGACGAGTACATATGTCATGCCTACTGAGTATCCATATTGGGGCCATTCCTTATATTTGTTTCTTTACTATTATTATAGTTTTATACTTTAACTCAACATTATGTTTTTAAATAATTCTATTTTTTCCTTTTTTGCAGATGTCGCGCAAGTGACGTCATCCGGCATAGGATCATGGGTACACAGTCCCAAGAGATTCATGGATCTATTGTCTTTATTGCGGATACCTTGTTAGTAGGAGCTACAGTATCGCGGAGCATCTTACAGGGATATGTAGAGATAGTATCTCATGTCCTTCAATCCCCCGTGATGTATGTGTACAATTTCAGAGATTTTTACACTAAGATGAAGGATCATCTAGCACATCACATAGACAACCAACAACCAGGCCACCAATGTCGTTGACTCATCCATCTTCATCTACACCAACAAGAGGATCTAGGGTGAAGATCGTGAATACTGTGCGAGCATTCTTTGAGTTTTATATTGTGTCCACTGATGTACGTATACCATCATTTGTTCAGATGGTTAGATACATTCAAAGGCAGTCACATGTCCCACCTTCTATCTAGATTGAGTTAAATTTAGTCTTTTATTTCTTTCGATGACTTTGATGAAGATGATTGAGTCTCATCACTCATATGTTACTACATACGTATCATTTTTATTGTTAGATTTGAGAAACTTATGGGTTTTGAATGTATTTGATGAGTTGTAATGCTCTTTGGTTCAAAAATTTACATTTGATGTTTGAATGAAATGTGATGTGCCACTTTGTTTTAAAAATTAATGTTTTTTGTACTAAATTTCTCTTAATTAACATGCTAGACTATAGTTTTTACAAAGTTAAATACATAAAATTGATGTTTTCCTCTTAAATGTATCTTATAATCATTTACGGTAACAAAGAACATCGAGTAGGACATTAAAAAGTGCATATTTATTCAAATAAATGAGACATTTGTTTCAAAAAAAAAAAATTGGCTTGAACCAACTTGAACCTGTTTGACTCGTGCGAGCCAATCCAATCCAGATAAGTTCCGACTCATATGCGACCGAACTCGATCCATTTCGGATCTACAATACAGCAAACCTTGGGTGCAATTGATTGGTGGGACGAAGTGCTCCTTCAAGAGACATCCCTAGCGTCATGCTCTCTGAGGATCCCTCAGGGGTTCTACTCCGAAGACTCCATAGGCTGTCAATTCTCAAGTGCATCCAGGTGACTTACGAGTGGCTTTGGGAGATACCCTTCGGACACTTGGACCGTCCACACCTCAAAGGTGCATTAGGACTTTGGCACTTGGGCCCACTAAATGGTAAATCTTTGGACCCATGACTCTCTTGGGCCCAAGTGGGGCTATGCTACTTTTACCCTCTTCAAGGACATTTTATATACAATATTTACATCAAAACCACTCAGCACCCAAGTAGGTGCTCAGGATTTTCATATCTAAAGGTGGCCAACACATGGACTATCACCTTCTTCCAATTTTTTATAATATTTTATCATATTTGTCATGCAAACCTTAAGCAATGGCATAAAAATGGTGACCGTTGACCTCACGAAATTGATTTTGATGATAAATACAAACTGTGACCTAATGTGTTTATTTAGGGTGTTAGTAGATTTGAAAAACATATCACTTGATTCAGAATTTAAACAAATCAAGGCGTCAAATTGAAGTAAATGTGCGAGGTGTCAACAACCTTTAACTAGTTCAGACACATCTGAAAAATCAGGCCAAAATAGATAAATGAACATAAAGTATCCACTCTTATAATGTGAAGTGTCAATATCGTATTTACGTTGAAAACAGAGATCAAAATAAGATAGGTTATGTCATTTTGTTTTTTTCCTTACCAACTTAATGGTCTAAGATAAAAAGTATAAACAAGAGGTTAACACCTATTCAATAAGTTGAGATCAGGCCGATCGGATAGTCTTAGGAAGAGTTATCGTATAGGATATAGGTAAGAATCCCATTGAGCTTTATTATTTGTTGTTAATTTAATAGTCACATTTCAAAAGGTGACACTTCCCAATATGCCAGTATCAGATTAACCTAATTGTTTACTTTAAGATCGATTTAATGAAACTCTACTATTTCTACTTAAATGTGAAATAAAATTAGGTCCCAGGTGTGTGCCAGTGAACCCTACCCTCATGCGTGCAGGTGAATGTTCGCCTACATACTTCTCGTGCTCCTTTTGGAAGTGTAAGACCAATGTCCAAGGGTGGAATGTGTGCTCATTACCCTTTTAAGGGGAATTGGTCCCTGCTCTTTGGAACATAGGAACTCATGTCCATCCATTGGACTACTGATAAAAAGGAAAGCTGAAGAGTTAAAGTCATCCAGCGCCTATGGCGCAATGAACACGCTCCCCGCCAATGATGGGAGATCCGGGTTAGAATCCTGCGAGGGAGTCTCTCGTAGGTGTCTTTTCCCTTTCCCACACTTAATCTGACGGAATGTCAAGTTTCGAACCCGAGACCTTAATTAGGAATCCCTCTCTCCATTACCACTAGTCTACTCGTTCAAAAAAAAAAAAAAGTTAAAATCAATGTGGATATGCCACCAAAGAGCAAACAAGACCTCAAATCAGTGTTGATCCATGCTAGGCACCACAAGCCGACCATTGAGACATTTGGACTTGGAGGAATACTTGCTGCAATGTTGAGAATTCAGTGTCTGAGGTGCAATGCATTAAAGATTGGATGACACATAAAAATGTTTTTTAAGAAATTGGCCGAGCTCAAGGACCATCAAACTCAACCAATTTATGTTTTGATCAAATAGATATTAGAGAAAGAAATTGTGCATGAAGGCAATCTAGCCACACATGGTCCAACAGTTGTAGCTACTCGGGTGCAGCAAGTGTTTCTTTTGATAGTCGGATTCTTTATTCTAGTACAAACAATCCCAGATTATTTTATTTATATTGAAACAAGGAACTTTTTTTTAACATTGGCAACTCTACTCTAGCTCTACCTAGAATAACCATTCTAATTAGACACAGAAAAGTAAACAATAAAAATATGATAAAGGAGGCACCATTAATGCTTAAATGAGCAACTTAAGCATTTTACTCGAATTGTTAATTTTCTCTTGTTTCAAAATAAGTCATTCCCACCCGAGTTAAGAAATCCATGCATTCAAAGTACAATAGCAAGACCATGGCAAAATATGCCACCTATTCTCACTGATTCTACTATCAAACAAGCGCTTGAGCTCATGACCTATGAGCTCATGACGTTTATAAGATAAGATCTTCTAGGCCCTCTTTTCTATACTCCGATATGTCTTTGGTACCTCCCCAGTTTTCCTATCAAATGGCACATTTATATCAAATTTCATGAGTGAAAGCATATTGTGGTACAAAAAAGGAAACCCAGAAGGTCTTGTCTAAGAACTTACCAAAGGAAATATTCTTTAATCTTTCATCCTCCCCTATGATTGTTTTACATCTCATGGTTACTTCATGCGGTCACTAGCTAATGTTTTAAGAAGAGGCAGTGAGCACTTCCACTTACCTCCCCGTGGCTGCAGATCCCTAAGCTTGGGAGAGAGACCCTTAATAGGATCTTGGAGTCTCATGGGTGAGCTCATGTATTTGAGCCAAATCCGTATGCCCCCAAGTGTACATCTCTAGCTATCCAATTTAGCTATCGTGATGTTTGTTGCAGCCTCATCCGGCATCTTTGTGCCGACAACTATGTGGTTATCTCCGCTCCAGATGCGAACCCCGCCTTGCTAGTGACCCTCCAGCATCTTGCTGATCAGCATTTGTTGAAGCTTTGTCAATGGTCTTCATCCGTTGTGTATGTTGTGTATTGTTGGTTCAATGGTGGTTCGACCCTCTTCTGCTTCCTCCTGCCCCTTGTATTATTGCATGTTCTTTTCCTCTATTGCCGTGCTTGGCACCATTACCCCTGTTTGATGTATATTATTCTTTCTTCTGCTACTGTGTTTGACGCCCCTGTTTGATGTACCCCCCTTATTTTTGTTTAATGAAATAGCTAGCGTGTTTTATTGTTAAAAAAAGGCTAATGTTCTTAATTTACGTCCTTTTCCAACTAAGTAAGGCCATTCTGTGACCTGAAGCACAAGACTGCATTGACGTGACCTTTGATAACCCTGAAATGTACACGACTGCATTGAGGTGACCTTTGATAACCCTGTTAAGTCTAAAAACTAATATACACGTGTTAGGCTTGAGTAGGTGATACAAGTCCTAAATAAGATTGTTTGATGACCATTAGACCGCAAATGAAAATCTGATTATCCAACGTTCTGATTTTCAATTCCATTAAATATTAGAATTTATAAATAATAATTATAATATACATAAACTTTGTTTGACATTGAATATGTTTTATTTAGTAACTTTAATTAGATAAAATTATTTTGATAATTTTCATTTCCGATACTCCAAGTCAGATATCAAACATAATATCATTCTCAGATTATATTGAAACCGGAAACATAGTTTTACTAGTAGAACTAGAGACGGAAACTAATGCTCTTATTTTCATATCCTACCCATTGACCGCCCTAATAATCATAAAAACAACATGAGTAGCTGACATGTTCATAAAAAAAAGATTATTTATTCATAATCCTTTACAAATATAGATGTAATTACTTTATTCGATAATTTAGCATGTAATTATAAAAATTTAATATGCAACTATAAAAAATAAATTATAAACTACCGGAATTTAAGCAGGGGTCGAAATGTGGACCTCACATCTAATTTTCAGCCCAAAGTCACGACTGACCTACAAACTAGACTAGAAGTAAATTTTCGCCTAGAACTATCCTCACAAGAAACTCTATTCAATAAGGTAACTGTTTCGAGTCGGTAATGGCTTTCCTTCCATCCGCGACAGCCAGTTCTGTAAAGAGACCCAGCAGCCTTCTAAAGTTCGAGGTGGAATTTATACGATGGTGCTGTAATGGGAATTTCTGACCACTGAAACAGGACACAGACGGATGCAACTTCACATTGATCAATCAAGAATCTTAAAACAGTCACAACATTCCCCTGCGAAGTACACTCCTAAGAGTACTCATCCCGCAGGGGAATTTAGGCAGCACAGTTGGTAGAGGAAAATACGGGATGACTAGAAGATCATCTCTTCTTAAAGCCATACTTCTTACGTTCATAAAAGAGATCGGTCTTCGCACTACCCAAATTCACAATCTTGGGACAGCCGTCCCTGTCTTTCTCCTGCTGAGTGCATTCCTTGCAGTAGTATGCATCAGAAATTCCTACACCTCCACAGATGACACATCGGCTCTGGAACGATCCATAGTTGCATTCATCGCAAACACGGACGAGTGTGCACGGCCTCACATACGAATCACAGACCACACATTTCCCATCACACTTCTCACAAAGCCGACCAATAGAAATTCCAGGCTGCTTCCTGCACATAATTAGATCAGGATGATGCTTGGCCATGTCACCCTGCTACCAAGTCGACAAGCCTGCATGGAAGAGACTTTTAGTAGAAATCCAAAGTGTTGAGCAGCAACAAAGTCCACATGAATTTCCAGCTTCACACCAATGATTTGGAATGAATTAGGACATGTAATTCAGATAAAAGAGGGTAGATTTTATGTGATCTGGAGCATGTAGTAATGCATATGGTTTCCCTAACAACTGAGTAAATGATACATCCAGATCAATACGAAGAGCACCTGAAATTAATCAACATCCAGTTTAATAACTCTATGGCTGCAAGGATGCAGGTAATATTGGGTTCATTGCAGGCAATATTAGGTGCAAACAGTGGTTACTTGTATAGGTTTCTTTATGGACAGTAATGACCTGCAGAATTTGCATGAGTTGGAGTAGGGACTACATACTCTGTAAGATTTTTGCTCAGCATGTCTGATCTTTTAAAAACAGAAGAGTTTGATCTCAGGGAGAACACTGGAGAACTAGTTCACTTTAGTCGAGGTTGCTTGGGTATGCAAGTGAAGGAGAAGAGTCAGAGCAAATACATGAGGAACTCTGTAATGCAGCTAACACAGAAATGAGATATTTCTTTTTTTCCCTTTTATACACTTACTCTGAAACATTACGCCTTCTTCGTATGCTTACCTGTAGAGAACAAGCAGAATCAAATCTATAGTGTTAGATGCTGAAAGGCTAACGAAGTGGGAGGAACTTCCAGGCAGACAGAATGTCTGCACATGGTATCCCATCCTCAGGTTTCAGGAGTTCAGAGACCCCAGACAACAAGGATTGTTATATCAGGTGACTAGAAAAGGTCCTTGGGCTAGAGATGGCAGGAATACGATCAGATGTTCCAAAGTGTAAAAGCTTAGCTCACCATACAAGATACTGCAGACAACTGAAAAATAAGAAATTGGAAGTGAATGGGTGTTCAGAAAGGCAAAAGGTATCAAGTCTACGACAGTATGAAGGGGAACAACCTAGCCTTTGCAATGGTAGAGATATTGTTATTCCCTGGTCACCGTATGTTAACGTAACAAGAGGAAGATTGGAAGAACGTGTGGTGATGGAAGTACAGGGGAATAGTGAAACAGAGGAAAAGAAGATGAAAGTTCAGCAGAAGGATGAAATAGAGTGGAGGATAATAAAAAAATTTGAGAAAGGAATGACGAGGAAAAGATTGGTGGATCAGAGAGCTTGAAGATGGGTCATGCCTGGTTTGGTTCCCAGCTAAGCAATGGAAGGATGAATGTTTGGGGGCTGGTCTCCATGAAAGTGGAAGACTTCACTTACAATTTTGCTTCATGGTGCTTTGAATCCGCAGCTGCTGTCCTTCCGGAAGGTAAGAAGCTTTGGTGTCAACTGGGGGAGAATCCCTTTGCAGCCATGGAATGGAGAGACACATTAGGCAATTGTCTTTAGCTTTGGTTGCTCAAGCAGGTCAATCAGAGAGCGGAAGGAGGAACTCGGGTGTGCAAGAGTATGACAGAGGTTGAACCTGTGTCAAATGTATCATAGGAGTGGCAATCAGATTCACGGGTAGGAGGTACCGGACTAAAATTATAGTGGGAGCTCCAGTGGCAATCCTCATCGTCAGTGACAGAGTTTAGGTAGCTGGACTTGAGCAGAAGTTGTTGCAAAATACAAGTACAAACAGGTGTAGGGAGAAGTTTTTTGTGTAGCTGGACTTGGGCAGAAGTTGTTGCAGAACAAAGAAGTACAAACAGAGTAAGAAGAAGGTTGAAGAAACAGGGACACCAGAATCATCAGACGTGAGGAGAAGCAAGTTTAGAGGCCAAGATAAGATCTGACCCAGTGAGTCATAGGAGTCAATGTGGCATTAGTTAAGCTGGTTCTGTCACAAAGAGACGATTGAGGTTTCAGGAAAGAAGTCCAGGTGTAAAAGGTGGCAGCAAAAGGATTCTCAGATCAGTAAAGTAGCAGCAAATCTAGCCAAATCCATCATTACTGGTGGTTGTCAGCTTATGGGATATCAAAAAAGAAAGGGTAAAATTCCAAGAAGGTAGAGAGTGGATTGAGACCAGTGTTGTCAAGGCAGCCAAGGCGACTAAGGCAGTGGCCTACCGCCTTAATGCTTGGGCACCAAGGCGAGGCGCCTTGGCGAAACCTACTTTATATAACCTAGTACCTTTCAAGAGGACTACCATCTATATTTTCCGCCATATTAAATTCTATTTTATCTATGTACAAGGGTAGCAAACTAACAATAACATTCGACATATACCTATAATGTAGAAGGAAAAATATAATAAACAACAAATATTAACAAACAGTAGCAAATGAATAAGAAAGTACCTGTCAATCAGGATGAAAGATAACAATCTAACTGAAATTTACTAGTTAAATGATCATGACATGTAAAGAAAGTATAGAATATATCCAAGGTTCCATTTTTTCCAATGATAGAGAGAGAGAGAGAGAGAGAGGAAACCAACTATGCGCTAGCAGAAGAATCCCACAGAAAATGAGAACTGAGTGGGAAGTTTAATGCCCATTTCCTTTATTTGACATAGAATAGGGAGTTTTACAAAAATATACATCAACCTTTTTATAATAACTAAAGCGCACCTAAAAGAAGGTGGGCCATTTCCAAAACAAAGTGGGTTGGGCAGGCCTTAGATGGGCTGGGCGCCCTTAGGCGGCCCAGGTGAGCGCCTTGACGGGCTGCTCAGCTAGGCACCAGGTTGCCTTGGGTGACATGGAACGCCTTGTCGCCTAGGCAGACACCTTGAAAGCAATGATTGAGACAATTAGGAGCAGTGTGCCATGATGATAGAGCTTCTGGCAATCGTTCAGGCGAAGAAGATATACAGTTGCTGAGCAATGCGGCCATCGGGTAGGGCCACGGGCGAGGCTATTGGCTTACCAAGTAAGGTTGAGGGCAAGTTACATGACCCGAATATGTTTGGAATTTTTACAAGACCCAAAATTTTGCCCCTCGCATCATCTTTCACCCGATCATCCAAATGAAACCCTAGCCATCTGCGTAAGGATCCCAGTACTCAAGCAAAAGGGTCAGGCAGCATAGGAAGTCTTCAAGCATCTTGAATTTGTTCACACTTCACAGTCCTTGCTTAGAGGTTCAGGGGGAGGATTTGCAGCCTTTGCAAGATTACCTGGGGAATAGTGCATACTGTAACAATGGCTTCTACAGCAGTAGAGGTTAGTATTTCAGATGATTACACAGCAGGGAGTTCAGGTCCTGACATCAGCATCTTAACCCAAGCACCCAGGCAGAAACCCTTTCCAGATGCGGAAGTAACTGTGCGCTGGGGGGAGATATTCTTGCAAAGTTGGTATCAGAACATCTTCAAACTGTTCAAAATTCTTGCTCGGAGGAGGATCAGGGTGAGCATCTGCAGCCTATGCAAGGTAATACAGGGCTTAAGGGGTTAATGCTCTTGGTGATAATGGTTCAAGCAGTTGGGTAAAGAGGCGCTACCATGTGCAGCCATGCAGGATGAGGTGTTATGTTCACTGATTGGGGATTGTGATAGGGTTGATGGTAATACCTATTTTGGATCTAGCTCTGGAGCTGAACTGGTATCATTCCAGGATTCTGTTCAGGGTACAGAAGTAACGAAGTTTGAAGCCAAAACACCTCTGTCCCTGCAAATGATTGGTCCGAGAGGGGATAGGATTTTTTTTTCTGCATGTCTATGGAGTTTTGAAAAACCCAAACATCTCAGAGATAGATGTAGAGGCAGGAATTTGTTGAGAACACCGAAGATTGACTTGTCAAACAAGTTCTCAAGTTGGGGGACACAGTTGATATCTCTTTTTTCTGGCAAAGGTGAGCTTGTTAGGAGGCTTCTTAGATGGATAAGGGAAAGGTTATATTGCTACATTGTGACAAGAAACAAGGAAAAAGAGGGGGTGTTAAGATTGGGAAAAGAGAACTGAAGATTTTGCAAAATAATACACAAATGGACAGTCTAAAATTGAAGCTATCATCAGGATGTCTTTCTTTCAGAGAGGTGCCAATGAAGAAAGAAAGGGATTGTACCTCATCAAACGGACTTTAACATATTGGGCTTTATATGTGCCAAACATGATGAACTGGTTTAAGTTGACCCAAGTCCACTAAAGGATAACCTTAATGGATACTAGTTAAGGATGTAGAGAGGTCATAGAGCCACTAGATATCCATTAAGTATCCTTAAGACCTGCTGTTCATTTATCCTTTAAAACTCGCTTAGGGTTTACTATGCAATGAATGGAGCATAGGTTGATGCATGATTAATTCATTGAATTCATCGAGTACAAGATACATCAAGAGTGTAGTTCAACCAAGGTCATGCATGACCCCCAATAATCAAGAGTTAGGATGGTCATTCAACAACATGAATGACCAAAAAAACTTGCTTGTTCTTCTGGGGCACAAGAACCCTTCATAATTTTCTACAAGGCCTTCACAAAATTTTGCAGCAGAGTGTAACCTTGAATCTTCACAAAACCTTTAAGCCTTCATGGAGATCTTTACAAGAACTTCGCAGCCTTCACAAGTGTTTCTGTCTCAGTTTTTCCACGGCCTTTTTCTGTAGCCCCTTGGGGGTATTTATAGGATGGCAAGAGGCGTTTATCCGTGAGGGTGAAAACCCCGTTGGTAACCTCCAACGGTGGATTTCCACCAATAAGAGAGAGGGAGGTGAGAGAGAGCATGAGAGAGGAGGAGCCAGTGGGGCACCCCACCAGTGGTGCCACCAGTGAGTACACCCACCAGTGGGGAGTGCCACTGGTGGCACCCCCCCCCCCTCCACCCTTGTCTTCTTCTTCTCTTTCTTTTCTTCTTTTCTTCTTTTTCTTCTTTTTAAATGGGAAAGCTCCCCCCCCCAACCGGTGAGGCATTAATGAGACCGGTGGGTGGTGGTAGGCTTGCTACCGGTTGAAGGGGGGGTGGCCTTGGACCCCCACCAGTAGCTCCCCGTACTCTTCTTCTTTTTTCTTCTTCCTCTTTTGATGAGAAGCACCCCCCCACCACTGGGGCATTTAATGCAATTGGTGGGGGGTGCTTACACCCACCGGGGGGTTTTCTTGGGATCTTTTTCTTCATTTTTTTCTTCTTAACCCCCCTTCTCTTTTTTGCATTAATATCCATGCAGGTGGGGGGCTCTTTTGTTAACTCTTTTCAACCCACCTCCTATCTTAATTAGTGGGAAGACCTCTCATTTAGAGGCCATTAATGGAGGGGCATTAAATCCCCTTTCTCCTATTGATGAGCTCTCTAAACAAGGTCATTAGTGGGGAGAATTAACTCTCATCTTTCCTACTAATGACTCTTTGAAATAAGGCCATTAATGGCCATCAAGTTTTTCCCTTTTCTCTTTTTTTCTCTTTTTCTCCCTTCTCTTTGTTTCTGTTCTTTTTTTTTTTTGAATGGGGAAGATCCCCCACCAGTGGGGCATTAATGGGACCACCAGGAGGGAGGGACCGGTGGACCCCCCCCCCCAACCTGTCCTCTCTCTCTCTCCCCTCTTTTATAAGAGGGGGGGGGGGGGGGGGGGGGGGGGGGGGGCACCAGTGAGGGGCTTGCTACCCCTTCTGCTGCTGTTGTTTGTTGTGCTGCCGCTGCTGCTGCTTTTGCTGCGCGGCCGCCGCTCCCTGCTTGTGTTGCTGCTGTTTTTGCTGTTATTGGTGCAGCTGGTGCTTTTGGTGGACCACAACTGCCCTTCTTCTTGTTGTTGCAGCTGGTGCTTTTTGTTGTGGGGAAATCGCCAAAGAAAAGGTGCAAACCTTAGTCCTTTGCACCATAACTAACGTAAACAAAATTTTGCCAAACAAATGCCCCCTACGGGGCACATGTCGGAGGCGGGACCGAGGCATGTGGCCCGTGTTCCTCGGCCATTTTGCATGCTTTTGTTTTGTATGTTTGTGTCCTCTGCAACATCGAACACCTTTGTTTCACACGCGTGGTCATCTTGTCATGTACCAAACAACTTTCTTATTTTTGGGAGAAGACCTTATGTTGTCCTTGACTTTTGTTTGTGCCTATGCTTAACGATTTACAAAGCCTCCTGATTCACTTGTCTAAGGTCTCTGAGAGAGGTTGCAGCGTTCATACTCGCATGCATGCGAGTCTTTAATGACTTCCTTTGACTTAGGGTTTATAAGCCTTTGACTTGGATATTAGGGCACCTTGAGAATCATTGACGTCTGCCCAAATCCCTTTTTTTTCTTTTAGGAATGGAACATATCTTTGGTGGTTGAGTGATAGTGGTCTAAACAAGTTTCCGTCCTTAGACCTTGCTTTGATTCCTTTGGGTCCAAACGACCCCTACTTTGGGGTGCTCAGGTGACTTAAGATATGCCGTGGACAGTCTCATTTTTGTGACCTTTTTGCCTTCTCAGGTATATCTAGAAGCGTCCAATAACCCCCTGATTTTTGGAGCCTCTTGGTCTTCATGATGCTAGGAACTTCCCTATTGCGAGACATGCAGATAACCCTGGGGAGGCTGAAATCCCTGCCCAGCCGCTTTTCGTTGACGTAGGCTGCGCCTAGGTGGCCCAGCCCCATCTGGACATCACTGTGGAGGACGCGACCCCTACTGATCGGGACCGGATCTATTGTCACAAGGGCTTCTTTTACTTTCCCATTTACCCTCAAACATCTCTATATACGAGCTGGTGAGGACCTTTACTTACATTGAGGATGGTGTCGAGAGGTTGCTTTCCTCGGAGCAGCGTTGTACAGGGCCAATATAGAGAAGCTGGTCTCCTGCTCATATCCTACATTCCCTATGTCAATGGAGCGTCCCTGGGAGTTCCCTTCATCAGGACAAATCGGGCCTTTGCATTCTCTTCTTCAGGTGCATGGTATCACCCGTATTTTTCAGCCTGCCGTGTGGATTCAGGCTGGCGACTGTGCTTCTAGAGCGTCCAGATGTCCTCTGGGTCTTTTTCTTACCTTAGTAAGTGAGGGCTCCGTGCACGAGCCCTTTGAGTATTCTCTGCTACTGTCAGACATGCTTAGGGGGATATGCCCAGGCTGGGGCAAGCACCTGCAAATACAAGATTCACACATTTTCCACCCTGGAGCCATTGAATGGCTTCAGCATATCTTGGTGACTCAAAGGCATCTATTGGAGCAAGTTGGCATTTACCAGGCAATGGCAGTAGCCCAATATGACTACCCCTATCACAGCAGCTTTATTCAAGTATGAGAGATATATTCGAAAGACCAACACTACTACTACTGCCAAAGGCGAGACTGCCATCGACATGTGGCCTTCCACCCAAATACAGGATTCGCACATTTTCCACCTTGGAGCCACTGAATGGCTTCAACATTTCTTGGTGACTCACGGCCATCTGTTGGCGCAAGTTAGCATTTACCAGACGGTGGCGGCAGCCTAATATAACTACCCCTATCACAGCGTGCTTTATTCAGGCCATAGCAGAGAGATATATTCGGGAGACCAACACTATTGCTACTGCCGAAGGCGAGACTACCATCGACATGTGGGCCTTCCACGCATTTTAGATCTCCTGATTGTGGTGGAGCCTTACGAAGAAGTGGTCCTTGACGAGTTTTATAAGAGCACGACTGATGAGGCGAGAGAATATGTTATCCCGAATTACTACCGGTACATGTTGAAGGTATGGAGGGACTTGTCCAAAGCAAAGAAGTTCGCTTCTTCAGGCGAAGGCAACTCCAGAGGTTCTTGTAGGGTTTCACTTTCTGCATGGGTCCCTTATTTCTACGGCGGCCCTTTCTACTATAGGCCAGACTTCACAAATGCTTTTGGCAGGAAGATTCTGACTGAAATCCCCCAGGAGAGGCTACCCCGCCATAGTGTGATGATCAAGCCAGAGCCTCAAAATGATAGAACCCCTAGGAGCTTGACGAGGTGACTAAGGTGGCAGCCCATTTGGCTTATTGGCTGATCACCTTCGTTTTTCCTTACGAGAATGAGGGCATTTTTCAGCCCAAAGTCCTTGTTGTGTCACGTCTAGCCATCGGGACGCACTTGGCCCTCACCCCAACTGCTTTGGTGAGTGTTTACCACTCTTCTGGGACCTTATGTAGTTCAGCCACTCCCGACTCTTAAAGCAATGGCGATGGCTACTCACTACATCAGCGCGTGGGCAAGCTTGTTTCTCCTCGACTTTTCTCCCATTGGTGGGGAGATAGACCGCTCGATTCCCACCATCCTTCGCTTTGTTGGTAAGCCTAGTGGTGATGGGGCAAGACAACTCACGTATGCTAGAAGTGCGCTAAGTTTCATCCCATTCGGCTCTTCAAGAAAGTTAGAGTTAGATCACTCTTCCTGGGATTTCAGGCCATTCTTCGATAAGGGAGGTGTTGTGGACCGTCCATGGTTTAACCCGTGGACGGGAGAGATGAGCAACGAACCCACTGTTCTAGACGGATGGACTTAGAGCACCCAACCAGGGGTGTTTATGAAGAAGGGCAAAGACGTTATTTTTGAGCCGTATTACCCTCACCGCTTTGTGCGAAATCTTGGGTACGACCAGATGATTCCTTTTCGGCTTCAATTTTCCGACCTGCCCCGGTTGTACGAGAGAAGAAATAGCCACCTAATGGCCCAGATCTAGCGGAACTACTTTCAGCACCAGAATCACAAGTGCCTCCTCATGCTTATGAAGGAGGCATGACAGTTTCATTTGGGGACTGGTGGTACAAGCACCAAGGCGAGCTTCGTTAGTGGCCAGGTTCCAGTCGAGCCATTGACTCTTCTTATGCGGGGTCAGGAAAGGCCTCCACTCTTCACACTTACAAAGGGCGTGTCGTTTCGCCTTCCAAGAGGGCAAAGGGAAAGCACGAGTGCACCAATGACGAGGACTTCTACACAACGGCTGAGTCGAGCTATTTCTGGACTGTATAGTCCCTCAAAGATTGTAGGTTCCCTCGGAAGCCTCGCATGGACGTTAGGTTGCCCGTCGCGAGTTTCAACAATGACCCTGCCCAGGATTGGCTGAGATACCTCAGCCGGATGTTATTTCTTTATGGGCCTTGTCGCGAGGCTTTCCTCATTTTGCAGGTGGACAACATAGGTGATGTCTAGAAAGTAATAGGTCAGGCTGCAACCCTACTGGGCATGCCTTTCCAGTTGTTGATCCCTCAGCCTCCCGACTCTTTCGCCTACCAAGGTAACACTTCTGGGATACCCTACTTCTGTCGGGTTTTTTTTCATGTTTCATCCCATTCTTTTGTTCGCCAGGGGACATTTCTTTTCCTGCTCCCGCTCTGGAGGCTCCGCCGCCTATTCCTCAGACTGCAACTCCCAGCTCTTCGGTCCCTGCGGCCTTGATTTCCATTCCCCAGCGATGTTACCCCTACCGTTCTTGCTCCTACAGCCGCTCCGAGCGAGATGCAAGTGTCATTGGTCGCAGCCATGGAAGCCGTTCGAAAAAGCAAGCTTTAGAGAAGAAGCGTGGTAGGGTGATCAGGCCTCAGCTTGATATTCCTCAGTCTCCGAACCCCATAACCGCTCCAAATCAAGGTTTTGCCATTGTTAGTAACCATTTTTATTTTCATTTTTGTTTGCTCAGTCCTTCTTTCTTCAAATTTCAGTAAACTTTTTTTTTTTGGCACAGAGGAAGGGGAGCTCGGTGGTGAGGGCCTTTCTTCAGCAGATGCTCCTCTCGTTCCTTACAAACCACTAGGCCGGGGTGGTGCGAGTATGAGCAAACCTTTCTTTTCTTCTCCCTCTCTTTTTTACTGACTCTCTCTTTACATGAGTATCTCCCTCTCTTTTTTACTGACTCTCTCTTTACATGAGTATCTCCCTCTCTTTTTTACTGCCTCTCTTTACATGAGAGTCTGATACTCACGTCTTCTACTTCTTCTTTTAGAAACACGTCTTCCCAAGCTGCCTCTTACGAAAATATCTTTGAGGAAGCGTCACGCTACACCCGTGGTTTGTCAACTGAGATACCTACTTTTGCTTATTTTGCTTTCCTTTTTTTTTTTTTTTGAGTTGTTCGTTTTAATGTCTCCTTTCACATGTAGGTGGGATCATTTTGCCGATGCCGCCACCTTGGGAAACGACGATGATGTCGGGGATATGAACTGGGCTGACCACGGCCCTAGAGCTCAGATGTTCCCTTGGTTGACCAGCTTTATCAAAAACTTTTGGAAGACAAACCCCTCTTCCGTATGACCTTTTTTATTCCCCCTTTTCGCCTATTCTTCTGCAATTGCACTATACTTTAGCTAATCACGGATGAAACTTTCTAACAGCCCTTTATATCTACTCAAAAGTCTTAACTTCATTCATTATTATTATTATTGCTACTATTACTGTTACTATATAATGTAGATAAGGCATCATAACATGTTTTATATTTTCCTTTTCTTCTCTTAGGACTTTCAAGCATGCCTAGATGTGAATCATAAAAGCCGCATACCAATTACTCAAAGTTATGGCTTATAATTAAAGGGACTTCTTGGGAATGTGTTCTCCTATTAATTTATCCTACCAAGATTCTAACTGAATATTTATCCAATATAGTTATCTTTCTAGTCTTCCGCCACCATTTCCTGGGTCAAAAGAACCCACTCATTATCTTCTTATTCACGTACTAAGTAACTACTAACACATCAGAAATATTAACTTTGCAATTTCATTTTCATCATCAATTTTCTTTTTGTAGGACTGACATATTTTATTTTGTACATGTCTCCATTTTTCCCCACTTTCCTTTTTTTTTCTTATGATCATATTCTCCGTACTAACTCCCCGTACATGGGTTGTTCATTAATTTGAATGTAGCCTTCTATTTCTCTAGGAATACTTGTTTAGTGGGCTGTTCTTATTATCTTTACTATCATTACCCTACCGAGCTCTTTCTAGTTACAACCCCTTTTATATGGTTGTTATTAAACTAGAATCTCAACTCAAATTGCAGCAATCATTAACACAAATCCCAGTACATCAGATTGTCACATTAGCTCCTTTTAGATTCAATATAGACACCCAATTCCTAAGACACTCCGAAATAATCATCCTTAGATCCTTAAATCTCATTAGTAAGTCATTCTTTTAATATTTGGCATCTAATACATCCTGCTTCTTATTCTTACCTCATATACAAACCTCCACTTCTCTTTTCATTTTTAGATTTTCTGGCAAAAGTTACCCACTATCCTTGTGTGTCAGTATATTGCATAACCAATCACTTATATAATTTAAGACCAATTGTTGTTCATTTTCCAGATAATAAATAATTAAGCAGTGTTGCTTGCTTCTAATTATATTTGATTTATTCAAACCATAGACTCAAGCTTAAGTATCATTTGTCCACCTTCCTTCTTATCAAGAGGAAAAGGATACTTCTTTTAGCCTTAATCAATCTTTTCCACATTTTATCCATGGTTTTTTTTGTGGATTCTAATCAAACTCATCTTTAACCCCTTAGAATGGTAAACGATTATAGTCAACATCTCTTCACTTGGACAACTAACAAGGTCGTCCTATCTTTGCAAACTAGGACTTTCTTTTCTCCTAAACACTTTGTCACTCAGTCTTATTAAGTTCCCAACCTATCACTATTACCCTTTTTTTGTCTTTCATAGGCTGCTTCCTTTGACCCAAGAAACGTTCACCCGTTATCACAAATCTTACTACCACTCGAATATATCTATGATAATATCATCAACATTCCTTATCCCAAACTATTATATTTATTTATCCTTTTTTTTGTATTACATTCATAATTTGCACAAATTACCAGACTTGCTCTGATACCATCTGATGTAAACTGGATCTATCACGACCGGATTCCGCAGCCGGAATCCGAAAAGAAGAGGATCCGGAGCTGGGGCGGATCGGTGTTTGAGAGAGGCCCGACGGGGATCCGGAAGGCGAAGGACGCAGAGGCGGAGCCGGGGGTCCGATGCCGGAGGCGACTCGGAGCGGGCCTGCTGTTGGAGAACGAGCCCGGAAGCTCCTTCAGCGCGAGACCGGGTCTCCTGCCGCCCTCTTGGAGCGGGCTTTCTCTTGTACAGTGAGCCCGAAGGCTCCTTCCGCGCGAGACCGAGTCTCCTGGCTTGGATAGCGAGCCCGAAAGCTCCTTCGGCGCGAGACCGAGTCTCCTAGGAAGGAACGGCGGGGATGAGCTTCCTCCCTTCTGCTCGTCGACAGGCGGCGGAGTCGAAGCCGAAGGTCCGAGGCCGGGGGCGACTCGGAGCGGGCTTGCTCTTGGATAGTGAGCCCGAAGGCTCCTTCAGCGCGAGACCGAGTCTCCTGTCTTGGGGCAGCCGGCGTTCGGCGTCGAGACCAGGGAGAGGAATCCGAGGTCGGCGGCCGAGACCGACTCGGGGAGGTCGGCGATGATTCGAACCGAGCCCCTGCAGGAAGGAAAGAAGAAGAAGAACCAGTCAGCAGGAGTCCCGGGCGTCAGCCCTGGGGAACCCCCTCCGACGGTCAAGTTAGCTCCTGAAGAAGATTCGATTCAGAAGGCAAGAAAGAGCAACTTTTATGCTATTCGGACAGAAGTCCTTTAAGGGTTTCGGAAGCTTGGGGAGGCATCCGTTTTTCCCACCACCCCTTTGGCCATAAATAGCGGGGTATTTATAGCAGAGGATAGCGGATGGTTAACGGTGGCAGCCGATATAAGACTAAATGAGGGCTTACTGATAAACCGCCATAGTGCCCGATCCGCCACCGGAGTGGGCCGGATTCGGCTACCGGGCCGAAGGGGGTTGGGCCGCTGATGGGCCGAAGCCTGTTGGGCCCTGTGCTGCCGCGCTGCTCCCGGGCCGTAGGCTAGTGGACCGCTAACGGGCTGAAGCCTGTTGAGCCGGGAGCGACGGTGCCGCTTATGGGCCGAAGGCTGCCGGGCCGCTGATGGGCCGGAAGCTCCCGGAGGGCCTGGTACTGTTGCTGTTGGGCTTAACGGGGTTGGGCTTGTCTCAATGGGCCGAATCGGATTCTGCCTCATCACATAGCCCCCCACTCTTGTCTTCCTCAGTTCTGAGATGGCGAGAGTATAGCCCGAAGCTGTCAGAAGAATTTTGTGACAGGTGCTTTACCCGAAGGTCCGTTTCTCTTTCTCGTCGCTGAGAAGAGGGTGCTCTCGATCGGCCGAGGGCTACGCGGTTGCTCCGTCTTCGCTCGGAGTAGCGACGAAGGCTCAGAGCCCAGAAGCCGAAGGGCTAAGCCTTCTGACTCGTGTCAGGCTTCATTAAATGGACGGGATGGCGCGTCGCCTCGCGAGGAAGCACGGGACACGCGTCGCGCATCCAGCCGCTCTGTCAAAAACACAAACGGATCCTGACCGCCCGCGGGTCGCGGATCGCCCCGGTTCTCTGCCCGAGGCTCCACTCGGATTGCCGCCGTTCCCTCCGTCCTACGCGGATCGGGACACGTGGCGACATCCGAGTGATCAGCCGAAGGGTCGGAGCGCTCTCGGCCGTTGATCGCTCTGCTTCAAGTCCCGGAGCCGGCCCGTCATCATTGCCGAAGGACGGCGCACGTGGCGGGCATCCGGGAGGAGCGAGGGGACGAGCGGGATGATCTCGGCCGCTGGCTTCGGCGGGAGGCGTTTCGAATGGGCTTATAAATACAGGCCCTCAGCAGGGCACTGTTCTTCTTCTTGCTGCTGCGCTTGCGTCTCCCTTGCAACCATCCGAGCTCTTCTTCCTTCTCCAGCGAAAGGCCAGCTTCCTGAAGGCTTCGTCCGAACTCGTCGGCTACCGTGGGAGGTTCTTCGTCCCTCAGAGTGCGTCGCCGGTGGAGCTTGGAGGCTTGAAGTTGCATTTGGCTCAAGAGAGACTTCTTCCCCCTTTCTGCGAGTAAGCTTCGGCCTCCTTCTTCCCCCTCGCGGCCTTATGGTCCGGAGCTCTTCCAGCGAGATTACTCATTCGGACGAAGAGTATACTCCTCCCCATTCTCCTAAGTCTTCTCTGTCAGATCCTCTCGCCTCGGGTTCCCTTGCTTCCGTAATGTCTGGGGAGTCTGAAAACTCCGGGACCGAGGGGTCCGAGACTTCTGGAGCGGAGGTCTCCGAGGCCGAGATTTCTGGGGCTGAGGCTTCCGGGGCCAAGGCTACCCAGGAAGTCCGGGACCCAGGCCAGGCTTCCACCTCGGGACGCCGTCTCCCGGACATTGCTTCGGAAGCATCCTGCGCCTTTTCGGACGTAGAGGTTAGGCGCCTCGTTTCTTACTTCCAGCTCCCTTCTGGACAACCATTCATCGGCCCGATTCCACCACCAGGGCCAACACTCCCCGCCCGGGTTCCTTCTCTATCTATGAAGATAGTTTCCAGACGGGCTTCCGTCTTCCTCTCCCTACCTTCGTCATCAACCTCCTTAGCTTCTACGGGCTGACCCCGTCTCAGTTCTTTCCCAATTCTTGGCGCACCGTATACGGCTTTTTGAGCGTCTTCGCTCATGTAAAGATCCGCCCTTCCATCAACGTCTTCCGCTACCTGTTCAAAATTCAAAGGCAGGGGAAGTCCGAGTGGTACTGCTTCGTCCCTCGGGTCGGCCGAAGCATATTCTCCGGGAAGCCCTCGTCCATTCACGGCTGGAAGAGGAAGTTCGTCTTCGTCTCTCTGCCGGAGAAGGAGAAGGGCGTGTGGCCCTTTCCTACCGAATGGGCGCCGCTGGCCGCAGGCCTCTCGGATCCTCCCGTTCTGACCCCTGTTCAGAAACCCTCGTGGGCCACGTCCAGGTCATGGCCCCGTACAACGTCTGGGGGCTCCTCAGCGCGTCAGAGCGGCTGGTGGACGCCAGGGTATGGCCGGATCCTCGGTTCGATGCGGCGCGGGTCTACCCTTATCTTCCTCCCGGGGAGACTCCGCCAGGTCGCGGAGGAAGGGCTGCCGCTCCTCCGGCCGAAGCTCTTCCGGCTGAGGATGCTGATGAAGTTTCGGCCGAGGGTAAGTCGGTTTTGAATTTGCACTTGATTATTGTCTCGTTTCTAACACGTCGCTCTTGCTTGCAGCTATGGCCGATCTCGACGACCTCCTCGCCCTGATATCCGATCAGCGCAGTTCAGGCCGGGCGCCGGCCCCGCAAGCGGCAGGCAGGTCGGGCCGAGGCGTTGGGGCTCCGAGGACCCGAGGCGGGGTCCCAAGGACTGCGGCCTCCGCCGAGGGTCGCGCTGCCGCCGCTGCTCTCGAGAGAGAGCAGAAGACGAAATTCGCCGCTCGAAGGGGCGGCCGAGCGTCGAAGCGCCCCCCGGAAGAGGAGGCCGAAGAGGTAGAGGTGGCCCCGCTGGTCAGGAGGAGCATCGGGGCCCGAAGGGCCACAAGGCTGGCGTCTCCCGAGGCGTCGAGGGGCGACTCCCCTCCGGCCGTATCGGCAGGGGCCGGTGACGGAGGCTCTGGGTCGCGGGCGCCCCGGGCGCAGCGTGAATGGTGGCACCCCGTGCCGGGGGTGTACAAAGATGAGAGTATGCAGGACCCGCAAACGTGCCTTCGTCTGCTCAGCAGCCTCACTCTCCCTTCAACTTTCGAAGAGCTGAAGGAGCATTCGATTATTGACCTGGCGGCGATGAGCGCCCGGTTCGCGGTCCAGGTAGGAAGTCCGAAAATTTTTCAACCTATCCTTCCTTAGCTGTCTTGATTTTCTAACCCTTGCCTGCTCTCGGCCCGCAGGCTGCGATGACGGGCAACGTCCTGATGCATCAACATGAGCTGCTCCGGCTCAAGCTTCTCGAGGCCGAGGGGGATTCGGGCGGTTCTGGCGAAGGAACCTCGACGGCGCACTGCATCGAGCCCTTGATCGATAGGTTCGCAACCGCGGGCGGCCGGGCACGGGCGCAGCTAGAGGAAAGGGCAGCAGAGGCCCGGGCTGCTGTCGAGGCCAAGGCGAAGGTCGACCGGGAGAAGGCGAAGGCTGAGGGCGAGCTTGCTGCGGCTCAGACCGAGATCCGGACCCTCAAAGCTCAGATCCAGGACAAGGAATCCCGGCGGGCTTCGGAGAAGCGCCGCCACGCCGAGGAGGTCTCGGCCCTGAAGCAGGAACTGGAGGAGGTGGCGGAGTCGGCCATCGCCGATTACAAGGCCGGGCGTGAGTATGCCCAAGAGATCCTCCGAGCCCAACTGCTGGCGTCTTCTTCGGTCTTCGACCTCGGACTGGCTGTCGCCCAGAGGGCCTGCCCGAGCGTCGATCTGACCGGGGAAGGTCTGCCGAGGGGCGAGGAAGCCAGGGAACTCCTATCCTGGTGGAAAGGCCTCATGGCCGAAAGGGCCTCGCCTCCAGTTGCTGAGGATGAAGTCGAGACCGCCGAGGAGGCTCCCGCCGAGGAGGCTCCCGCAGAAGAGGCTCCCGCCGAGGGGGCTCCCGCCGAGGCTGCTGCTCCTGAAGCGGTGCAGATCGTTGACTCCCCCTCTCCCTCTCCTGGCCGAAATGTCATCGAGGCGGAGGAGGAGAGGGTCGTCGAGGACTGATACGAGGGTTCCCCTCGATTTTTGCTTTTCCGCTTTTGTAAGCCTTCGGCCAGGCATATGGCCGAGCTTGTACTTCCTTCTGTTTAAGAATACAAGGAATGTTTCTGGGCTTTACCTTATTGTTTTCTGCATGACGAGTGAATCTGGCCTTTCCGAAATCTGAGATCTTTTCGTCGTTCGCTATAGCCTGCGAAGTCGAGACCCGATGTAGGTTCAGATAGGTCGTTGATAGAATCTCGTCAGCAAATAAGGCTGCTTTAGACGCGGCTTCTGTGGCCGAGGCCGCTCCCGCTTTGTCTCATGCAGACTTAGAAAATAACCCGCCGTGTCCCGATCCGGATTACATGGCCGAAGCCACTCGTCGGATCGAAGGACTCACGGATTTAGAAAAAACTATACCGCTCCCGATACGGTTTACATGGACTTAGAGAACCATGCCGCTCCCGATACGGTTTGCATGGCCGAAGCCACTCCCGGTACGGTTTACACGGACTTAGAGAACCATGCCGCTCCCGATACGGTTTGCATGGCCGAAGCCACTCCCGGTACGGTTTAAACGGACTTAGAGAACCATGCCGCTCCCGATACGGTTTAAATGGCCAAAGCCAATCCTAGTACGGTTTACGCGGACTTAGAGAACCATGCCGCTCCCGATACGGTTTGCATGGCCGAAGCCACTCCCGGTACGGTTTACACGGACTTAGAGATATTGGCAATAAACATCTTGAACAAGGGAATCCTCTATTCATACTCTCCGACTGAAAGCCTGGGGAGAGGTGACTTACATATAATAACGCCGAAGGCGCTCTACATTCCATGTGCGAGGAAGAGGTTGGCCCGAAAGGGTTTCCAACCGGTAAGCTCCTCGCCTGATCACCTCCCTGATCCGGT
The DNA here is from genome assembly GCA_030544215.1 of Zantedeschia hybrid cultivar. Taxonomy (NCBI): domain Eukaryota; kingdom Viridiplantae; phylum Streptophyta; class Magnoliopsida; order Alismatales; family Araceae; genus Zantedeschia; species Zantedeschia hybrid cultivar. The sequence goes on from JARZZO010000002.1 coordinate 70,864,047, forward strand.
AGGACCCCTCCCAGTTGGGGGCAAGCTTTCCTGAGGCTTCGGCCGGCTTGGAAGCATGAGCATTCCTCAACACGAGGCTCCCCACTTCGAAGCTCTGGGGCTTTACTCGAGTGTTGTGGTACTTGGCCATGCGCTGTTGATAAGCCGCCAGCCGGATACGAGCTTTATCTCGGACCTCTTCAATGAGGTCCAAGTGGTCTTTCAAACCTTCCTCGTTGGCCTCCGGACTGTAAGCAACGACCCTGGGAGAAGGGAGGCCGATTTCTACCGGAATAACGGCCTCTATCCCATAGGTCATGCGGAAGGGAGTTTCGCCGGTGGGGGTTCGGCTTATCGTCCGATAGGCCTACAGAACACTCGGCAGCTCTTCCACCCATCGGCCCTTAGCTTCGCCGAGGCGGGTTTTTAATCCCTGCAGGAGGCTTCGGTTGGTGACTTCGACTTGGCCGTTTGCTTGAAGATGCGCTACCGAAGTGAATTTGTGGAGTATGCCGAAGCTGGCACAGTTGTCACCGAACCGCCGGCTGTCAAACTGCTTTCCATTGTCAGAGATGATGGCCCGAGGGATGCCGAACCGGCAAATGATGGACTTCCACACGAAGTTCCAAGCATTGCTATCGGTTATTGATGCGAGAGGTTCGGCTTCGACCCACTTGGTGAAGTAATCGACCGCCACGATGAGGAACTTTCTTTGGCCGGTGGCGACGGGAAAAGGTCCCAGGAGGTCGATCCCCCATTGGGCGAAAGGCCAGGGATCGGAGAAGGAGGTCAGAAGGGTGGCTGCCTGATGAATGAGGGAGCTGAACCTCTGGCACTGGTCGCAGCGCCGTACGAGGGCTAGAGCGTCCTCTCGGAGCGTTGGCCACCAGTAGCCTTGCCTCAGGAGCTTGTGAGGCAGGGTTCTTCCTCCCGCATGCGTCCCGCACACCCCTTCATGGACCTCTCTTGCGGCATAGTCGGCTTCAGCCGGGCCAAGGCACCGCAGCAGTGGTCGGCCGAAGGATTTCTTGTACAACACCCCGTCCAAAAGGAGAAAGTGGGATGAGCGCTGCCGAATGCGCTTCGCCTCCTTTGGATCTGGCGGGACTTCTCTTTGGAGAAGGAAAGCGACGAGGGGGGTCATCCATGTCTCGGCCTCGGCTTCAGCAACTTGCATGGCTTCGGTTTCGCCAAGGCTGGGTTCGGCGAGCTCCTCGACGAGGATCATTCGGCCTCCGCCCCCGTCTTGGGTTGACGCCAGCCGGGAAAGGGCATCGGCCCGAGTATTCTCGGCTCTCGGGATCCTCACGATTTCACAAGAATCGAATTGAGTGAGGATCTTACGAGTTACCTGGAGATAAGATGCCATCACCGCGTCCCGAGCCTCGTACTCCCCGGAGATGTGGCCGGCGATCAACTGGGAATCGCTGAAGGCTTTCAGGTTCCGGGCGCCAAGTTTCTTCGCGACCCGGAGGCCGGAGATGAGAGCTTCGTACTCGGCGGCGTTGTTGGTTGCTGGGAAGGAAAAACGCAGGGCGTACTCCGTGACGACCCCTTCGGGTGACGCCAGGATCCACCCGGCGCCGCTGCCTGTAGAGCATGCGGAGCCGTCTACGAAGAGTCGCCATTCGTCCACCGGCGTGTCAGCCGAAGTATCCTCGGCTTCGACCGCGTCGGGTGCCGGCTGAGGCGCCGTGGGGGCGCCGGGGATAAGTTCGGCGATGAAGTCTGCCAACGCCTGGGCTTTTATTGCTACCCGGGGGGCGTAGGAGATGTCGAACTCCCCCAGCTCAATTGCCCACTTTGCCAGCCTGCCGGACACCTCCGGTTGGGAAAGAATCTGCCTTAGGGGCTGGTCGGTGAGGACCTTCATGGGATGAGCTAGAAAGTAGGGCCGGAGCCTCCTTGCGGACGAGACGAGGGCCAGAGCCAGCTTCTCCAGGGCAAGGTACCGGAATTCCGCTCCTTGAAGGGCTCGGCTGGTGTAGTAAACCGACTTCTGAACGCCCTCCTGCTCTCGGACGAGGACGGCGCTGAGAGCCGTCTCAGAGACTGCAAGGTACAAGTTTAGAGGTTCCCCGGGAATCGGTTTGGACAGGATGGGGACTTTGGAAAGGTAGGCCTTCAGCTGATTGAAGGCTGTTTGGCACTCTTCCGTCCAGTCGAAGTTGTTGGCCTTCTTCAGCAGCTTGAAGAAGGAGAAACAGTAGTCGGCCGCCCTCGACATGAAGCGGCTGAGAGCCGCGATCCTCCCGTTCAATCTATGTACTTCTCGGAGGTTTGCCGGGAGGCGCATCTTCATGATGGCCGAAACCTTCTCGGGATTAGCCTCCACCCCTCGGTGCGTGACCATGTAGCCGAGGAACTTGCCGGAGGCTACCCCGAAGGCGCACTTGGCTGGGTTCAGCTTCATCTTGTACCGCCTAAGGGCGGAGAAAGTCTCGGCCAGGTCGGCCAGGTGCTCCGCAGCAACGCGGCTCTTGACCAACATGTCGTCTATATAGACTTCCATGTTTCGGCCGAGCTGCGGGGCGAACACTTTGTTGACCAGCCGCTGATACGTTGCGCCAGCGTTCTTCAAACCGAAGGGCATTCGGGTGTAGCAGTACAGGCTCAAATCGGTGGTGAAGCTGGTCTTGCTTTCGTCGTCCGGATGCATCCGGATCTGGTGGTAGCCTGAATAGGCATCGAGGAAGCTTAAAAGCTCATGGTCGGAAGTCGCGTCCACCACCTGGTCTATCCGAAGCAGCGGAAAGCTGTCCATCAGACAGGCCTTGTTGAGGTTAGTGAAGTCCACGCACATGCGCCATTTGGCATCTTTCTTTGGCACCATCACCACGTTAGCGATCCAGTCCGGATGGTGCACCTCTCGGAGGTGTCCGGCGTCCAGTCCCTTCTGTACTTCAGCTTGGATGGCGGCCCTCCTTTCCTGATTGAAGGTGCGCCGCTTCTACTTTACCGGAGGCTGGTCGGGATCGGCATGGAGTCGGTGCTCTGCTACCTCCGGGTCAACCCCGGGCATGTCTGTCGGAGACCAGGCGAAGACGTCGAGATTCTTTTTCAAGAACTCGGTAAGCTTTTCTGCTTCACCCCTCTCCAGGCCGGAGCCTATCATCAAGACTCGTCCTTCGCCTCCTGGAACAGGGACGGCGAGGAGTGCTTCTCCCGGAGATGCCTCGGCCGATGACTCGATCGTTAGGGTTTCAGCTGCGGTCTTCCCTTTGACCGAAATCATGTAGCACTGCCGGGCTGCTTCTTGGTTCCTTTTAGCCTCGCCTATTCCATGGCTGGTATAAAATTTCAACTTCTGATGGAAGGATGAAGGCACGGCTCCGATTCCGCCGATGAGTCTTCGGCCGAATATGGCATTGTAGGCTGACTCGATCTTTACAACGGCAAAGTCCGTCTCGACGGTTAATTGCCGGGGGGCGAAGCCTAAGGTTACAGGAAGTCGGACAATGCCCTCTACTCGGCAGGGCGAGCCGTTAAAACCGTAGAGGGGGCCCCGGTGAGGCTTCATATTAGCCTCACTCAATCCCAATTTTTCAAAACAGTCATAAAACAAGATGTTTGGGGCACTTCCATTATCCACAAAGATCCTATGTACATCATAGTTATTTATTACAGCATTAACGACGAGAGCGTCGTCATGAGGGATCTGAACATTAGTCAGATCCTCGGCGTCGAAGGTGATGTCTTCCAGACGATGCTTCTTCGGTTCACCTTCAACCGCTGCCACTGTGTTGCGCTGCCGCGTCCTGGACCCTTCCCCCGGCCCTCCGGATATCCTCATGATAGACCCAAAACTGGGTCTTTGATGGGACGATTCTACCGGGGCTGAGGTGGCTTTTGGCGGAGGGGCGGCTTCTATTAATGGGGGCTGCTGTTGCCTGGGCGCTGCAGGGACGTCCCGGTTCTGTTGCGGCGGCTGCTCCCGGTGGTACTGCGGCAGTCTTCCCTCCCAGATGATGAGGTCGATCTCCTCCCGGAGCTGTCGGCACTCATCCGTCGTGTGGCCGATCTCCCGGTGGTATTCACAGTACCTGCCGGGATCCCTTCGGCGAGGATCGGTCTTGATGCGATCAGGCCGCCGGAGCATACCTTTCACCTCCATGAGCATTCGGGAAGGGGGAGCAGGTAAGGGTAAGTACCGCGGCTGCGGGTCCCGTCGCCTCTTCCTGTCCCAATCCTCCCTGCGATAGCGCTTTCGGGAGGGCTCTTGGTCCTCCGGCCGAGGTCGGACCACCTGGGGAGCAAGTGCCGAGATGGCCTCGACTGCGCCTCTACCTCTGGACAACATCAGGGCCTCCCGGTTGATGTACTTATGGGCCCGGGCCACGAGGTCCTGGAAGGTCGGGGGATGGCGCTTCCCAATGGAGCCGAGGAGCCCCTCGTCCCGGCACCCGCTGATCACGGCCGAAACCGCGATCGAGCTGTCGAGGTTCGGGATCTGGGCGGCCTCGGTCCGGAATCTGGTGAAGTACTCCTGGAGAGTCTCGGCTGGACCTTGCCAGATAGCCAGCAAGCTGGCGGAGGTCTTGCTCTGCCGGGTGGCATCATAGAACTGGTCGATAAACAATTGGCCCAACTGGACTAGAGAGTGGATGGAGTTGGGGGCCAACGTCTCGAACCAGGTGAGGGCGATTTTTTCAAGGGTGAGGGGGAAGAGACGGCAGCGGACTGCCTCGGAGATCCCCCGGACCCGGAGGTAGGTGTTGAACCTCTGGAAATGACAGACCGGATCCGTCATCCCGTCATAGAGAGGGCCCTTCGGTAGCTTGAAGTTGGGGGGCACCTCGGTGGCTAGGAGCTCCGCCGTGAACGGGGTCTGCTCCAAGATGCTGCTGGCGAGGGGCGCCCCGTGAGGCCGGGACACCATCTGCTGCATCTCCTTGCGCATCGCCATCAGCCGCCGGTCCAGGTCCGGGGCGGTCGAGGTGGCGACGGATTGTCCTCCGGTCCCGGCCGGACGGTACTCCGACGAAGCATAATCCTGCTCCATCAGACGATCGGCGCGGGGAGCTCAGGCAAGTAGCGCCGAGGGCTCGCTGCGCGCCGCCGCGGTTTCGTCGAGAGAAACCGGCGCAGGCACCGGCCGGAACCGGGCGTCTTGTACTGGGTAGAGTGGGGGGAGCGGCGCCTGCTGGGGAAGCTGCCCCGTCAGTCCCATGCGCTGGGCGATGGCGGACACTATCTCCTGAAGAGGCGCTAGGGACGTGACGGCAGCGGCCAGCGTGGCCATTTGCTGCTGGAGTACCTCCACTCGGTCTTCCGAGGCGAAAGACTCCGGTATGGTTGGCAGAGGCGGGTTCGGCGGGGCAGACGGTGCGCCTTCGGAAAGCAGCATCTGCGTCGAGGTCTCCCGCGCTTCTGCTTCGCTTTGTCCGGATCGTCGGGTCACAGGTCGCTGAGACATGATTTGTTTTGTTAGTTTCCCACAGACGGCGCCACGTGATGTAGACTGGATCTATTACGACCGGATTCCGCAGCCGGAATCCGGAAAGAAGAAGATCCGGAGCTGGGGCGGATCGGTGTTTGAGAGGGGCCCGACGGGGATCCGGAAGGCGAAGGACGCAGAGGCGGAGCCGGGGGTCCGATGCCGGAGGCGACTCGGAGCGGGCCTGCTGTTGGAGAACGAGCCCAGAGGCTCCTTCAGCGCGAGACCAGGTCTCCTGCCGCCCTCTTGGAGCGGGCTTTCTCTTGTACAGTGAGCCCGAAGGCTCCTTCCGCGCGAGACCGAGTCTCCTGGGAAGGAACGGCGGGGATGAGCTTCCTCCCTTCTGCTCGTCGACAGGCGGCGGAGTCGAAGCCGAAGGTCCGAGGCCGGGGGCGACTCGGAGCAGACTTGCTCTTTGATAGTGAGCCCGAAGGCTCCTTCAGCGCGAGACCGAGTCTCCTATCTTGGGGCAGCCGGCGTTCGGCGTCGAGACCAGGGAGAGGAATCCGAAGTCGGCGGCCGAGACCGACTCGGGGAGGTCGGCGATGATTCAAACCGAGCCCCTGCAGGAAGGAAAGAAGAAGAAGAACCAGTCAGCAGGAGTCCCGGGCGTCAGCCCTGGGGAACCCCCTCCGACGGTCAAGTTAGCTCCTGAAGAAGATTCGATTTAGAAGGCAAGAAAGAGCAGCTTTTATGCTATTCGGATAGAAGTCCTTTAAGGGTTTCGGAAGCTTAGGGAGGCATCCGTTTTTCCCACCACCCCTTTGGCCATAAATAGCGGGATATTTATAGCAGAGGATAGCGGATGGTTAACGGTGGCAGCCGATATAGGACTAAATGAGGGCTTACTGATAAACCGCCATAGTGCCCGATCCGCCACCGGAGTGGGCCGGATTCGGCTACCGGGCCGAAGGGGGTTGGGCCGCTGATGGGCCGAAGCCTGTTGGGCCCTGGGCTGCCGCGCTGCTCCCGGGCCGTAGGCTAGTGGGCCGCTGACGGGCTGAAGCCTGTTGGGCCGGGAGCGACGGTGCCGCTTATGGGCCGAAGGCTGCCGGGCCGCTGATGGACCGGAGGCTCCCGGAGGGCCTGGTACTGCTGTTGTTGGGCTGAACGGGGTTGGGCTTGTCTCAATGGGCCGAATCGGATTCTGCCTCATCACCATCTATAACAGTCTCACTTTTTATCATTAGAAAATAATCACAATAGCAAAGAAAGTGGTACCGCTATCCGGACTAGATAGTCCGTCATTCTAGGATTGTCTCTGGTAGTTGCATAAATTATATATGAAATACAAAAAATTTAAACAACTGAAACTTAATCTTGACCAGAATTAAAGTGTAGATCCAACGTAACATGATTTGTCGAATTCCTCTTATAAAGAATTCCTAAAAAGATATTAAATTAAATTCATGAGTCCAACTATTAATGAACTCAATAGGGATCCTTTACTCCGTAATGATCCAATATAATGATTAATGTCTTTTTGTAACAATTTAAATATATGAATGAGACGATAATCAAATAAGCTTATAAATCAATGCAAGACTAAATCTTACTTAAATCTTTTGAAAGAATCATCACAGATCATAAGAAACATCGAAAATCACGATAACATGTACATAAATAGATTATGAATCTTTCTTTCTTTGAAATAATAAACTGAATTTATGTCTCTTTCAGAAGTTGCATCTTTCTTACTTTTATGATTCCCATAGAGATATGTGTGCATATTTGCATCATAGAATCATTGTGAATTTTAATGATAAGCCACAATCAGAAAATCAGTTCCAACCCTTTAACCCCGATGAATCTTATATTGAATCGTAATCGTTCTTTCTTTGATCTTTTACTTGATCGTCTTTTTCTTACAATGAGTAATTCTTTCGACTAAGTGGCTTATTCATATAAGGGATGGAGATAACCACTCACCAATAGTCTTTAATCTAATTGAACAAGTTGTCCAATGTATTTGGCCGACTAGAACTCACAGCATAAAGCTATGTCATCCTGGCTCCAATCTCGAGTGCACTCAAGCAGTTTATCTAGCCACTACTCAAGATGCTCCAAGTCTAGACTACTAGACCCCTTTAATTAACCCGATCTGTCTTGATCGGTCTTTTACCCGATCTGTCTTGATCGGTCTTTACCCAATATGTCTTGATCGGTCTTTCTTTCTTTCTCTTCTTCAAAAGGAGACACTATGTCTTTCTTTCACTCGCAACAATGACCCATGTCCCATATCCCTAATGACAGATCTGAGGGCCTTACCTCTAGTGAAGTGCTCTCACTTTGTTAATAGTAGGAAAATATCTCATGCAATCCAATAATAACATAACCCTAATTATAAAATTAACATAATAACACATCTACAAAAATCATAGACACAATATCATCCCCCCTTTATAAAAGGGTCTTATTTATAATCACGGTGATAATCTTAATCGTATACCGGGTCTTTACCCCTTTTGTTAGAAAGGTTCTATAATTACAATCTCGGTCTTATTCCTTCTTTCAAAAGGTCTTTAATTATGTCTTATCCCTTCAGAAGGTCTTTAATCATCTTTCTGGTCTTATTCGCTTCCTTTAGAAGGTCCTTAATTAATCATAAAATCACTACTTGCAAGAAAACATTCAAACATAACATTTCCTTAAAAAACATTCTTCTTCTTTTTTGAAAATAGACTTGACATGATCTCATCTTTTGGAAAGACTTTGAATCTAATCTAAGCATCTAATCAGATTTTGAACTATAAATTGAGGGAAGTAGGACAATATCACCCTACCTCAACTAGGTGAGCTTTGACACAAAGAGAAATATCCTTGCTTGTGCTGGAGATGGACCGACACTGCAGCCTCTAGTTATGGGCGAACTGCCTTACTGTAGTCCACTAAACATCCGTGTATCTTCCTCTCTTTACGTTCTTTACAAGTGGCTACTTTTTTCATTCTTCCCATGTCCTTCTACGACTTCTTCTACCTCACCCTCAAACTTTCTCTCTATCCCACTCTTTTTCTCCTTCTCTCACTGTTTTCTTTTCTCTCTAACCCGCTGGGGTGGAATCAACAGTCCCTTGTTCCTTGCTCCCTCTTTCTTTCTTTCCCTCTCTCCACTCTCTCTCTCTCTCTCTCTCTCTCTCTCTCTCTCGTTAGAGGGGAATGAAGCTACGACACCCATATAAATAGTCTTAGGCCCCCAATAAGAAACTAACAAGTGTCTACCTACGTGTTCTCCTAATGATTAGATGAAGACAAACTAGTATCATTACAGGCTTAGGTGCCCCCATGAGATGTCTACCTAATAATCATATCGAGACGAAATGGGATGATAACATGCATAGGTGTCTTAAATGAGGTGGAAAGTGTGGAATTTCCTAGAAGGAAATATGTGCCAGTCCCTTTACATCATACCCTTTCATGAAAAATTGTTGCTTACATACCCCTATTTAATATTCTTCTCAATAAAGAACCATAGTTGTCAATCCCGTCCAGGTCCCTATCCCGTTTTTCTATTGGGATGGGACGTCCTGGTATCACGGATAATCCCGGTGTCCCGTCCCGGAATTTTTTCCATACATATGCCAACAAATATAAGACATGCGTATACAATAAATAATATAAAAATAAACATATAAATAACACAAAATTAATGCAATAGAAACATTGTAGATAGATTTATGTGTTTATAGATGAGTATATTCATCAAATGAACTCCCCAAAATAAGTTTACAAACTTAGAAAAATCTCATGTAAAAATACAAATTCTAGTTGGGAAATACTAGGATAGGACGGGACGGGCCGGGACAAACTGAGATAGGTTGGGACAGACCGGAACAAGTACTGGGACAGACCAAAAAATGTCTCGTCCCGTTTTCTCACTAGGACGGGACGTCTCGGCCGGGACGGGACAGGATTGACAACTATGTAAAGAACTATAGAGTCATCCTTTTGGCGAACCAAAGACAGTTTTAGAACCTTAAAAATCCTAACTTAAGACCCTATAGAAAGTGTCAATCACACTTTAATTATTAAACTTTTGATAACTGCATTTATACTTTTTGAGGATTTATAAATATGCTTTTCTCACAATTATACATATTTTAATAAAACTTATTAATAACTTAATTGTACCAAAAATTCACTAAAATCGTAAGAAATATAAGGATTCTTTTAAATATCTCCCTTTTTCTTTATGAATTGTGTAGATGCCCTTATTTTTGTAGGTCATTGTAGTTCTCATTTTCATTTATGAGGGGGCTTTGAATGGGCTAAGCTCCTATAAGGTATGGTGGGTCAATGGTCCTCCAACGTGGGTGCTTGATACTGAGCCTTACATGTTGGCATGGGTTGTATGTTTTGTATAGAGGGATCTTTGAGAGTACACTGACACTATGGTTGATCCCATTTGTGTTTAATGAATTTGTAGCATTGTGCACTAGAAAAATGTTGCTCACTGGAGCCTCAAAAAATGACAAAAATGTAGTAATGAGACCTCTAAATGATTACTCTTAATTGACATCTTTCAAGTGATAGTTAGTGGGCTCCTCATATAGGACTTCCCCTGCAATAGAGGCCTGAGACATGGGGGATGCCATAACCACTTGATTTTTGGTCCTGTGGACCAAAGGTGTAAAAAGCTTGGAAGAGATGACAATAACTCAAGAAGATATATAAATCATCCTCACCTCAAGAATAGGATTTCTCACTTGAAATTCATCAAATGAAAACTCAGCAAGTGGTCGTGTAATTGATAGAGAATCATCATCAGCTATGGTCAATGGCAATAAAGATAAATATCACCATAGCTTATCTAGTGGAGTCTGGCACAACAATTCGCTCAATACTTAACTAACCCAGAAATGAATCCTAAGGGCTGGATTCATTTTACGATAGTGCCACCTTAAAAGCGGGACCCATTCAATGAATCAAATTATGGAAGGATTCTTTGAGAGATAGACTCAATTAGAACTTTTGCCCTAGCTATACTAGTCAACAACTAAGAAGGGCTTATTAACCAATCTATGCCGAATGATTCTCCAGTGTAGCCCAGAGTGTAACTAAACATGAGATTTCATTAAAACATGCTGGAAGAGGAATAATTATCCGTCATGACCCCAAGGACATGTTCAAGAAGACAAAACTCAGTAAGATGAGGATGAGACAAAAGTGGGCACTTGGGCCTCTTACTATGATTTTCAAATAATGGTGGAAAAGAGTAGGATAGATCAAACTGGTGAGGCATGGAGGATCCCAACCTAAGATTTTAACTTTTTCTACAGGAGAACAACTCTCAGTATCTACAACATTAACCCAATGTTTATGCTCATACAGAATTTGTCTGTAAAATATACAACCTGGAGAAACGGACAGTAGAGCACTTTAAAATCGGTAGCTTCAAAATCAGCACTTTAAGATCGGAGATTTTGCTTCCGCCCGCCGATTTTAAAATCGGTGACTTCATAATCGGCATTTTAAAATCGGTGTTTTACGTCAAACCAAACGGCCCCTCAGTGAGGTTCTATTGCACGCTACCCTCCCTCCCTCACTGTGTCCTCTTCTTCAAGATCCGTAACAAAACGGCGAACAGCTACAACTTAGGAAAACGAAGAGTTCACATCCATTGAGAGAAGGTAAGCGACCCGGGAAAGAAAAACAAGTTTACAACCACAATTTCCATTGATATGTATAGAGCACTGAAAGATGCTTTACATACCTCGCCGGGAGAGGTTTTATGGTGCTCGAGCGCGCAGGAGAGCGAGAACGAGAGCGAGCGAGCCAAGAAACCGCAGAAGAAGATGTCGGAATAGGGCTTGCGAGAGGCGGCAAGTGTGCGAAGGGGGTAGAGTACTCCTTGCTTGTCCTGCACTGCTGCGTGCAGGGCCGTCGGATCCGATGGATCAGACGGCGTCCAGTGAGTACCTTCTTTCTTTTTTGTCTTTTTGCCGGGTTTTTTAAATATTTTTTGAGCATAAGATCAAAAGTCCGATCATACATCTCAGAAACTCGGGTCAACTTCTACTGTGTATCTTTTTAGAAAAAATAAAGATTTTTTCTTTGCACGCAAATTAAAGTATTCTTCAAATAATTTTTTTTAAAATAAAATACACAGCCGGTTAAGGCCAACCCAACTCTCAAGATATATTATCAGATTTTTGATCGGACGCTTTAAAAAAAATTTGAAAAATCAGACAAAAAATAAAAAAAAAAATAGAAATGTGCTGACTGCACGCCGTCAGACGGCGTCCTGCATTGTTGCGTGCAAGACAATAAGCATTGCCCAAAGTGTAAAAAAGAATATTTTTTAAGTTTCTTTTACAATGACCCCGAGGCTTCCTACAGGTCCGTACAGCCCAATCTCGATTAGGTGACTCAAGAAAATGTGAAAAATCAAAACTCGGTCCTAATAAATAATAAAAAATACTTTTAACGGGGCGAGCTCAATAAGAGTTTTCTATTTTTCATATTTTTTAGATTAGCCGATGAGAGATCGGCCTACATGGACATGTAGGACACCTCAAGGTTAAGTTAAAAAAATTCAAAAGATAAAAAAAGAAAAATTACTGCACTGCACTGACCTCTCACAATGTAATACTAGAGTAAGTGCAGCAAGTGTTACTCTTGCAAAGGTCATCCACTAGCCAAACTTACTAGGATGTACCTCTTTGGGTTAAGCCGATGACCAATCCATACATGTTTAAGAAAAGCAATGTTTGTTGTACTAAGGGTCAATGCAGTAAATAGTTAAGTTATCTTGCAATGCAAGATGTCATTAGTCCACTTAGATAAGGGTCACATAAGCTGGACAAATTTTTTCACAAGTAACTTAACAAGTATTAAATGTAAAGTGCAGAATTCTAGACGTGACAAATATGTACACATGACAAATGTTTCATAGGCATGACAAATATATTTGTCATCTCTATGTATCTATGTATAGATCTTTTAGTACGACAAATATTGTAGACATGATAAATAATTTGTAAGCATGACAAATAGTATTTACTCATGTCCACGAAGTATTTGCCACGCTTGAAAAGTATTTGTCATCCCGACACGTGTGTAAGAATTTATAGACATGATAAATGTTTTTTCAAGTGTGACAAATGCTCCATAGACATGACAAATATATGTATTTGTCATGCATATATGCGTTCATCACACTCAGAACTTTAAACTTACAATTAATACTTGTCAGACTACTTGTAGAAAAAACAGTCCAACCTGTATGACTCCTGCCTAAATAGATCAATTGCATCTTGTCTTGCAAGATACCTCAACTTGTTGCATAGAGTGCACCAAGCGTTACTCTTTAAAGAATAATGAGTAACACTTGTATACTAACTCGGTGCTACATTGAAGATCAATGTAGTGGGTAAATTTTTTTATTTTTAGATTTTTTTTGTGTGGGTTCTAAGGTGCCCTACAAATCCGTAGAGGTCAATCTCTAATTAGACGATCTAAAAATATAAAAATAAATAAAATTATTATTCGGCTCGACCCATTAAAGATATCTTTTTACTATTCATGGGACTCATTTTTTTATTTTTCAAATTTTTTTTAGTTGTTCGATCTGAGATCAACTTATACGAACATGTAGGGTGTTTCCAAACCCACCTAAACAAAAAATTAAAATAAAAAAATTTACCCACTGCACTTATCCTCAGTGCAGCACCAAAGGTCTGTGCAACAAGTGTTATGCAAGAATAATACTTGGTGGGTGATAGGTGTTGTTTGGTGTCCGTAAAATCTCAGTTTTGAAATCACTGATTTTAAAATCAGTGAGAATAAAATCTCTAATTTTAAAATCACTAGTTTTTGGTATACAATGATTTTAAATTGTAAACCAAAATCAACTAAAAGGATGATTCTTTGGGTGAATCGATTTTGAAATACGGTTATTTACGGCGCCTCAAATGTAAGAAAACATACTGCAAAACAATTTACAACACTCCAAACACAAGGAAAACACCGCTTTATGGTTGTTTACGCATTTTATGGCATTTTACGATGCACCAAAAGACATAGACAAGATAATAGCCATCCATCAGATCAGACAGAGGTATGTTTTTTTATTATCATCTCCAAGTAACTTTTGATATTACAGATAACTCTCCCTAATCCGACTATTTACAAAAACCCCCCACAATCTCAACTTTCTTAGAAAAAAAACCTCTAGCTACCTTTTGTGATACTTAGGTATTGTCTTTAACTGTTTAACATTAGTTTTATGACACTTAGGGGCACCAATTCATGGGGCATTGTTAGGGGCTTATTCGTAAATAATTATATCACAAGATTTTTTTTGTAAATATGTTATATTTTTAGCGATTAAACTTTAACTATACATTATTATTATTATTATTATTATTACCAACCATCCATTGTTTTATTTAACCAAGCTGGAGGAATCCTTTAACTCAACAACTTTTTGTTAAACCAAAAAACTTATGTCTACGGTGTGTGCATCCAATCAATTTGATCGAACAAATAGTGGCGCAATTCTTGTAAGATTGCAATGTCATCCTAATATTGCATGCAATATTACTCTTCTTTTAAAGCAAGGAAAAATAAAATCACCATAATCCTTAGATTTTTAAATCATCAAGCCCGAAACTCTAAGGTTTTGATTTATAATAATTTTGATTAAAAATCGGAACATGATAAAAAAGATGTTGACTCATGGGATTTTAAAGTTTTATTTTGTTCCTATAGTTGTAAAAGTTTACCCATACGTTACATTTCTCTTTTTGTCCGGTTTTAATTTTCAGTAATGAAAGGCTAAAATTACATATTTTGAAACTAGTTAGTTTAAAACAAGATATTTGTTTTCGCCAATTTTAAAATTGGTGTTGGGAGAACATTTTATGATTTTTTGAAATTTGAAATTATTGGTGTACTTTATCTGACATATTCAAGTGATTGTGATTGTTCGTTTGACCCGACCTCGCTACCCATAAATGAATAGCGTAATTACATCCTTCGAGAAAGAAAATCCTTGATTGATCGTTTTAAGAATTTAGCATAATACCTTGGAAGTAGAAACGGAGTAATAATAGCAAATTGCATTATAAAATTCATGAGAATATAATGCCTTGATGGATTTGATTATGCAAGATATTAGTCTTAGGTGGACTACAAACCAATGAGAATATAATTGATATTATTTCATTATGTGTAATTCATTTTATTATTATTTGATAATGAAGTCCGTGAATATATGCAATAGTACTCATGGTCATGTGATGATGGTGACTGATCTCATATTCACCTGTGTGGAGACACTAAGGCGAATCAATAGGTGCTCATTAGAGAATGAGTTCACTGAGTTGATCCGACTGAATCGTTGGATGGTAATGTACTTAGCTGTCAACCAACTTGATTAATTGTCGCAATTGCATAACTGATCCTCAAACCTGAAACACCAAGGACGCCTTGTCGGTGGACTTCTGTGCTTTGACATTAATTTACGAATTTATATTCACGGGATTCTAAACAGCTAAGGATAAGGTACAGCGGAATACCGTCGAAGGGAATTGAGTGTTCAATAAGAGATCATTCGCTCTCGGTATTCAAAGAGAAAAAGTTCTAAGTAAGATGCGCAGGAGTCCCTGACCATGGCATACAATAATATCAGGAAAATGAGTTTTTCGATGTTATACAGTAGTATCCGATCCAAGTGAGTCTACCGGTTAAGGTTTGACAGTTCACCATACCCTGAATTGACTCAAGAGCATTGCGCGAATGAAGGATTTTATTCACACAGTAACTATTGGCAAAAAGGTTCCATGAGTAGGTTGCTTAACTCTAATACCTTTCGTGTTCACGCGGTGTTGCTTAGCACCCAACGTGATCGGAGGCCCAGCCAAATTGTATGTTCGACATTAATTTGGTTAATTAATTAATTAATATGAGTTATTAATTGATTAATTAAGTCAGCAAGGAGTTACTAACTTATTGGGCCATTAATTAGACTGGTACTTAGGCCTAGAGGGTCACACGTAAGAAATTCTCAAGGCGACGGATTAAAAGTGGGTTTTATACAATTTTCGGACTTTTTGTGAAAAATCACGCGATAAATATAAAATATAATAAGAGGCCTGAGCGGGCCAAGCATTTGCTTAGTGCCCTTGCCTGGCCCCCATTTGTGGGCTCTGCTTCACCATCTCTTCGACTCATGTGAGACGGGAATTCGGTCGCTTGTTGCTATGATCATCTTAACAAACGGCAGATCTTTCGAGCGCTGCGAGAAGCTAGGAACGTGAGAAAATTTGTCGCGAGGATAATTACGTGAACTCTATTAGCGGCCGGACGTCTGCGCGGCTGGTGACGTCACACTGACAGAACCATTCGAACGTGGATTCGAATCCGCGTAAGGTGACGTCCGATCACTGTTCTTGTGATTTTGTTCTTTGAAATAGACTGGGATCGCATTATATTAATTTTATTTTGTTTCTGCTGTGTCCTCTATCCCGTAAAAGAGATCCTTACACAAGAATGCAACCAATGATTATGGTCATGTGAGTTAATTTGAAACATGGCAAATTTTGGTATAGAAATCTTACCTTGAAGGTTTTTTTGGCAAACTCAATTTAAACTTGATTATGCAGGGTTGATTCTACAGTCAGATGGCGTAGAATCAGCTCTGTAGAACAAGCCAGACTTTGTTCTTTATTTTTCTTTAGGTAAATTACACCTCAAAGTGTTTGATTGGTTCAATTATTAATTTTAGATGTGAAGATTTGGAAATCAGCGAGACATACTATTTGAACTCATTTTCTGAAGATGTTGAAATTAATTGCAAGAGTTGCATAATCAACTGCAAGAGTCACCATACGAAGAGTTATTCAACATTTTTTTATAGACGAAGCTTTTTATGGACAAGCAAGGACATGACAAAATCTTCAAGCCATTCAGAAAATTATTGAGCCAAAACATTCCGATTTTTAAGAGGAAAAGGCATTTGCAAGTTGAATCTGCACCACTCCAAGAAGGGTGCGAAACTAGCTAAATTGCATATATCTAACAGATGAGTCATTTATGTAATGCAGAGTCACTTTGTGATGGTGTATGATTTATAAATTTGGTGTGCAAAGTATGAAAAGTTTCATCTTCATGACCTTTTGCATGGGGATGGTGTATTTTTATGATCAAGAACCTTTTTGTGTAAGAAAACATTTTGGAGAAGAGTTGGTCACAACCGAGTACAAAATCAAAATAGCTAAGTTTTGACTAAGTTATTGGCCAGACATCTTGCATGATTATTGAGGTTATTTAAACCTGAAATAATGGCAAAAAAGACTCAAGAGCATTTGACTTTAATTTGCGAAATATACCGAAGAAACTTGTGCAGGTGGATCTGCCACCCTTGGTGCAGAATCAACTTATTTTAAGGGAAAACAGTGAAATTTTAGCTTGGACTTATTTAAAAAAAATGTCTTCAAAGTTCATCGAAGTCTTTTTCCAGCTTTGATCAACCATTTATAATGATAAGGGTCAAAATTGTTTAGCTATAACCAACGAAACTCATTGGAGAGCCTTTTATGGATGAATCTGTGGCCCATGGCGTAGAATCAGCTTATTTTAGGAAAAGATTGGAATATTTTAACTTGACAAAACATTCCTAATGATTGCCAAAATTGTTTTTAGGCTTTGGGGAACAATTTGCCATGAGGAGATTCAAAATGCCATATTTATTATCTTGAAATGCATCAAAAGCCTTTTTACATATGAGTCTACAGCTTTGGTATCAACCTTTTAAAAGCAACAATGTTTTATTTAAATTTGCCCAAGGAGAGCCCTAACAGGTCCCGAAATTTGATTTAAACTATTAAAAGAGATTTTTATGATGGCATGAATGTTGTTTCACGAAGCTCAAAAGGGGGTTGAAATATTTCTTATGGGTGATTCTGCAACCCATGGCACAGAATCAACTTGTGTTTTAATGAAATAGTGAAATTTTAACTTGAAGTTACTGGCAAGCATGTTTTAAATGATCATTGGGTCCATTCTTCGGCCCTCGACACAGAATCAATTGTGATTTTAACGAAAACAATGGGTTTTGTTGAATCCATCCATACCTTTGACCGTAACCCATTGTTAATATTTTGCGATGTTAAGTTTGAAATCATTTTTGCCTTTTCTTGGATTAATTCAAGTGTTTGAAGTCCCTTCGGGGATGGATCTGCAGAACCTAGTGCAGAATCAACTCACGTTTTACAAAGATCTCAATGCAACCACTGATTGTCCCCGGCCTGAGCTACATATTTTTTATTAAGTCCTTAAAAATCTATGATTAGAAAACATCGTAGATGGATCTTCAAAGGTGCAATTTTGGTGAATATGTCCTTTTTGAAGTGAATCTGCGAACTCTGGCGTAGAATCAACTTGAAAAATTGTGTTTTCTTAATTTAACCACAATGCATAGTCCATGTGACATTCTATAAGTGCTCAATATTTTCTCAAGGTGGATTTATTATGTCAAAGTGAATTTTATCAATTTTGAAATCCCCTTTTACTTATTAAGCAAGTATTTAGTAGATGCAGAATGAATCTGTAATAGGGAACACAAAATCAACAGAGGTATGCTAATTTTGAGAGAACCCTACATAGTTATGACATAAATCACCCGATATTAGGTTAGTAACAATTAGTGAAGTTAAACAAGGAAATTCACGATCGGAAAAACCATTTATACTCAATTTCCATTCAAAGTCACAAGCACTTAGGGGCGCATACTTAGAATTCTGAGCATTATTTTAGTTTCTTTGTTATCTTCAACTTAAAGTGACTTAAAGTCACTACAAATTTGAGAAATAAGAGACTAAAATATCTCAAGAATTTGATAGTGAGTACATAAATCCTTTTAGAAAAGTAACCCTTATGAAGGGATCTTCTAAAGATATAGCCTTCTTATGAACTCTCCCTTCCTTAACACCCTATTGAATAGGTTGAATAGGTAACAACCCAACATAGTAATCAAGGATGGTTTTCCATTCCTCATTAGTTGAAATTACCCGAGAAATGAGAGGGTTTATGGAAGGCCACACCATGAGAAGAACCCAAAAGATTACACCTCAATGGAAGAGATGTACAACCCTTGAGAGGTGGCTGCCAAGGGGGATACGGCAAGTGCAATCACTCACCCTAAGGATGCCCTTGATGACTTCAAGACGTAAGGGAGACTCACTCAAGATAACCCAATACGCCCCTACAAAGAAAGGGATAATTTCACTTGTGTTTAGGAAGGATCATTGGGCCATGTGATCTTTGAATCCACTCATATAACATAAGGGCCTAGAGTGACATATGTATCACTTTACTTAAAGAACTGAGCTAGCATTGTCATGGCTAACTAAATCCCTTAATGAACTCCTTGAAATCCAAATCCCGAAAAAGACTTAACATATTTAAAAAATTATAACATGAGCAATGATGCAAATGGCATACCATGCCTATTGAAGCCATGCAGGAAATACAAAAAGCCTTTAGGATCCCTCTTTATTAACTTAAAGAGAATCCGGGGTTTGTTTCCATACACAAAGCCCTAATAAGTATAGGGGCGAGAGTAATCATAACTATTAAACAACAATTTGAGGGAAACCCATCCTTATGATTTCAAACAACCCTATTTAAAGGTGGGAAAGACTGGCCCTAGGTTAGTATGACCCAAAGGCAGGCTTTGACCATAGCCATAAGTCCTTTTCTTAACCCATTCTTTGATGAACAAGGGTGCAGAATCAAAAATATGTGGTACTATTTTCCACACACAGAGATTAAACATAGTTTGAAATTGAATGGAAAAGCCATAAAAAGGGGTTTTAAGCCTCGGGGGGTGATGAATCCACAACTGGGGCATGTCTCCTCCCATCTCATTGGTTCAAACCCTCATGGAAATGAAAGATAAAACTAAAAGAGAGTTGAAACAGTGTGCAGATTTTCGATTGCATCAAGGAAATTCATCTTAGAGTGGGACATATTGAGGGACTTACGCCTTTGGAAGCCACTCTCAACATGTGAGAAGTCTCCCACAGGTACGCTCATGGTCGAAACCATTCTTCACCAAAAGGGAGGACATAAAAACCATCGGTCACAAACATGGATAGTACATTGACTTAGGCTTGTGAATAGAGAAAATAAAATCTTTATGAGCTTCTAATTGGCATTTGACCATTGAGGGATCCTAATCCATACATAGGACTTCCTCTTTAACCAAATCCCATAGGAAAGAAACACAAAACAAGGCATAAACCTTAGCAATATGCAAGATGCAAAAATCTGGAATCTGAACTGAACTATGCATTTTACTTCACAAGGAAACATTTAGGGGACTTTGGGCTTCAAGGAGCCTTCCCTCACGAATAGAGGGGTCTTCTTAAGCCATTCCCACAAAGAAAACACCCCTTATGAAGCATGGGAGGTTGAGAATAAACAAAACTCAGAAAAAATGTGGAAAACAGGAGCATAGAAAATCTTGTTTCATTTCTTCAAGTGCAAAATACATAAGGGATATATGCCTTGGGGGAGAGAGAAGGATTTAGACCTATCATTCAAAATAAAAATTACAAGAAAAGGAAAACAATGTAATCCTCATCCCAACCTCTTCTACTTTGATATTGGGTGAGGGGGAGGACACAATATCCTAACCTCTTACACTTTTTCTTGCTCTTTCTTCCTCTTCCTTCTTCTTTTCTCTTTTTTTTCCTCTCCTTACTGCTAGAAGGGAAGGGTGGGGTACGGTTCTCACTCTTTCTCTCCTTTCTTTTCTCTTCTTCATCTTCTCCTTTTTTTTTGTGTGGGCTTGTGTCTCCAAAATTCAAATGAGGGCTACCTTGTGTATTTTATAGCCTTCCCACAACTTTTTTGGCTACTAAAGGGCACCATAGGACTAAAGGATGTAGGATATCCTCTAGTGGGTATTACAAAAAAGGGGTAGACGAATATCCTTCTCAATCATAAGGTGGCCAATAACATGAAGCCAAATGTCCTTTTTTCCAATGGGTAAATAAAGATAATTGCAATATATCCTTCTTGTGATTGGAGGCTCAAAGGAACATTCCACATAGCTACCCTCTATCGGTTGGCAATGAGTGGGAGAACAAAATATCTTCTTGGTGATGGGGGATGGGCCAATGAGAAAAAGGCACTTGTCTTAATATGGTAGGCTACTTTTACTTTTTACTTTTCACCTACTCCTTCTAGAAGCTTTTGGCCCTCATGGGGGGACCACAAGGCAGCTTTCTTGGAGAAGAAGGCCACAAATGGGCCAAGGAAAATGGGCTTTGCCTCTTTTTTCTGCAGAGCCTTTGTTTGTCATGGACCGACCCACTACCAATGGGTCCATAGGCCCCTAAGCAGCTTATAAACCTGCGGCCCATCACTCTTCTTTCTGCATAGGCCCTTTCAAGCTTTAGATAAGATAATTTTTGAGTTCTTCTTGGGCTTGGGTCCATTTATGGGCCTTTGAACTTCGTTTAAAGGGCTTGATGCTTGATCAATTTTTAGTGACAACAAATGGTGATTTCAAAAATTGATATTTGGTGTTTTGTTCCAAATCAAATGACCCTTGCAAGATACTAATTGTTTCTCATCTTTAAAGGCCAAGATGTATAATAAGTACAAAAAAATCAGTGAGAAGAATCCATGATCATGACCTCCCCTTCTAAGATGTGCCTTATGTAATCCATAATATTGGTTTTTGGATCACACTAACTTTAGGCAAAGCTGATTTTTTTTTAACTTTCTCCTATGTGTAGATATGAGTGTCAAATATCAATATAGACACATGACAGACATGGCAAAATTCTAGGAACAAAACATGGGGAGAAATGGGAAATACATAGATATACACATAATAATATGTACTTGTACATATATGCAATAAAAGATAATTAAAGAAATGTGTTTAAAATATAAAAGAGATAAATAAAGTATAAAGTAGATTCGCAAACTTTTAGCATTTAAATAAGTACATTGAAAATCAATTAAAGTCTTCATTTAGAAACTTGAAATATGGATGGACACATGTCTGAATATTCCACTATGTACAAGCGCTAACGCACCTTCAAATACAAATAGAAGTATCTATCATATTATAGTTTTTGTTTTATACATCTTATGACTTTATACTTGCAGCAAAATATACTTTAAATGTCTTTTTTAGCTTCATCCATATATATAAAGAAACCATCAGCCTTGGTAATTGTGTAAGGAACCAAACCCAAGAGTGGAACCTAGTTGTCAACGAATTATGGAACTACAGGCTCATATATGGGTGAATTTGATTATAATACAATCCCTAAGTTGACTATTTTTGGTTCCCCTCACTAGCCCGATCAATTGGCCCACTTTGGCTTCGGCTTTTCGCTGCCATTTCTTGGCTTTTTTAACTCCATCCACAGCTTATTTTCCGTAATAGAACCTTAAAATTTTTTGGTTAGTGGAAATCAAAGATAAATATGCTTTCTCCTAGATATTTTACAGCTCTCTATTCTTCATGGTGGATATTTAATCCCTATTATTCTTACTTCTAAAAGAGGAGAATTTCGCTCAACCTAATAGCAAGTGGGCCGGCCCACTAACACAGCTGAAAGCCTAAGCTATTTGTCTCTAGGCCTTGGACCAATGGGAACCCTGGAAAAGACCCGCTAAGGCCCAAGATCAATCCAGTAATTTAAAAGCAAGCAACCTACTCTAAGGTGTTAGAATAATCCTACATCGAAAAAATGACAAAATCAAAAAGTGTTTTGTAGATGGTGCCTACAGATAGAAATGCTGAAGAGAAATAACAGTTAGGAAGAGAAGGGAATCTCACGCATTAAGTGAGCCCATTCTTTCTGTGTTTATATAAATTTGTACATGATACAAATGAAGGGAAGCTCATTCAATGGGCAAGCCTAAATTAAGGTACAATTGGTGATTACTTTACATAGAAAAATATGCTACAGTTAGTGGGGAGTCATACAACTCACACCATTGCCACGGTTTGCCATGGTGCCATCGTGTACTTGCCATGCATAATGAAGACGTATGTGACCAGCCGTAGATCCGGATCATCATGGAGTTGGCAAGTCATGCGGTGGATGCGCATGGTGCTGGACATGGACATGATGTATGTTATCACCTACTCCACTCATTGCCTTAAGGTTTTTGGTTGGATGATCCAATAACTTTAACATGGTATCAGAGCCCATGGTTACGAGTCGGGCCGCGCACCCCATATTTGTGGTCCACATGATAGAACCTAAAAATCGGCCTGCACGTAAGGGGCCGTGTTAGAATAGTCCTACATCGGAAAAAGGACAAAATAAAAAAGTGTTTAATAGATGGTGCTTATTCCACTTATTGTCTTAAGGTTTTGAGTTGGATGTCCCAATAACTTCAACACAAGGGGCCTGCTCGAGTCTGCCTCCTAGGGGGACTCTCGCAAAAGTTTGATTTAGACCAGGACCCCTGTTTTGGTCGGACTTACCTTGTCAAGGAGTTCCCGCTTCCCCCGAGTGAATCCGATTACGACTGGGAATGTGTTTAGGGGGATTCGGGAACCTGCCCAGACACATATACTTCTCCAAGAAAGCCTTTCCGATTTGGACTCGACCGGAAGGCCTTCCCAGAACTAGGCTTTCCTGATCGGGATTGATCTGCATAAGGTGGTCCCAAACCACTATATAAGGACTCCTAGTCTAACTTGTGAACGTATGCTTTTCTGGAACCTAGACATCCTCTACTTCTTCCCTTCAACCCCGGCTTATTAACTAGTATAAATGGGTTTAAGGTTCTAGGACATAACATAAACATGTTTAGATATTTGTATATATATTTGTGCATTTCAATGTACATTTTTATCTAGTAGTTATTTATGCATACTACATCCACAAATTACAAGCCAACTAAAAATAAAACTTTTCAAACACATAACAATCAAATGGATAGATGTTCTAATAAAAAATAAAAAGATGCATTCTAATAAAGTGGTACAGTAATCATGTTCATTACCACTTGTTACAAGCCCTCAACTATATATTAGTGGTCTTCACCTACTACAGTCAAACAAGTCTCATCTCGTTGATCTAATATGGAACATCTACTCCATGTAAGTATAACATATGCCATGCCATGCATCTAATAGATCCTCTATTCATGAGTCATGCATGCATCACAATATATATTAATAGGAATAAATTATCATCAACAAAATCAAAAGCATCCTCAACTCAAAGCATCCTCTACGTGTATGTCATATTCATCTAGATCGATAACTAACATGGACCATAGCATCCTTAACAATGTAATCATTGTAGCTATTAGTAGGTAGCATGCCAAGGTATTCAATGCAAGTGAAGATCATAATTGCGGATCACTTTGTAATGCAACTTAAATAAAGACAATTAAAATAAGACAATATTCATAATTATAACATGTTTGATATAATCTTGTTCACCTCATGATTCCTATAGTTATGTATGTATTTTATATTTTCATCACATTATCTATTATAGATACAATATTAATTTTCTCATTTCATCATAAAATCATTATAGTTATCATAGTCATCATAATCATATCATGTTAAGAATGTGAGGTTAGAAGGAATCTTCCTTATCAAAACTTTATTTACATAAAAATACTTTTTTAAAGCATAATGATCATGTATATTTCTTAGGAAAAAAAAAAATCCTATTACTTTTTCCAATGCCAAAAATACCTCTCATATAGTAATATACTTTATATATACGCCTCGGATGGGAAAAAAGGTAATGGTGACTTTTTTTTTTTGAAAAGAAAAAAAACTTTTTCAGTGTCATAAATTCCTCTTATTATTTGCAACATTCTGACTGTAAGATGAATCAAGCTTGCACTATTCTAGTGAATCTATATCTCATAATTCAAACCATATCTCATATATCCATCTTCTATGAAGTGATAAAGAGTGGCAAGACCAGGACTTAATAGTCTAAGTATATAGTGTCGTATTGTCATCTCCACTATGTAGATCCTACATTTGGTTATTCATCTGGAGACTAGTCCACAAAATGGAGCTTCAAAAATGCTAAAAGTGTGGCTTTCTGTATACGTGATTCTTAAATTATTCCTATGCCCAGAAGTGAGGCACCTCTTTTATTTTCTTAATGTTAATATATCACTATAACATTTAAAAATTCATTTTTTTTGGAAAGCCTATCGTTTTCTTGAAACCAAAACCTCGAGTTTCACAAAATTGGGAAACTATAATCAATACTTACCATAGTAATCTCACAAAATTGATTAGATAAGATCATTGAAAAGTGGTTTTGGGCTCTGATTTGGTTAAGTCCAAAGGTAGGATGTCTTGGCATTAAATCCTGACTAAGATACACATTGGCTCTCTAGGGCATCATAAACAAACCAAAACTACTTTCTTTCAAAGAGTTTGTCACCAAAACTAACATGGAACTTTCTATGTAGCTACAGATTCTAGGAATCTTCAAGTGAATTATAAAACACCAAGGGAAATACACTAAGATCGTATGACATAATGCAAATAATCCAAAAACATAGGAAATCATAAAGAACTTCAAAAGAATCAAGGTGGATATTCTTCTACCCCAAAATTTCTCTTCATTTGCATAAGCCTTCTCATAAACCACTATATGTGCCCCCCCCCCAGGCCCCCATGCTCCCATGGTATAGATGACAATGGGAAGGAATACAATAATGAGTTCCTCCTCCTAGCAACACCTTCTTTGTCTACTATTGATTGACTGGGGTGTGGGGGTTTCGGGTGAACTCCATTTTTTTCTCGTTTGTTTCACCGTCTCTTCAGTAACTAAAGATTGCCAATGGAGGCTAGCCCCATTCTAGGGTTGGAAAATCTCTCTCTCTCTCTCTCTCTCTCTCTCTCTCTCTCTCTCTCTCTCTCTCTCTCTCTCTCTCTTTGTGAGTGTGTGTTGTGTGGCAATAAAAGGCATCCAAAAGTTGGGTAGAAGGTTAGGCAAGTTGTCCCTTGTTTTTCACCCCTCTATACACATTGGACAAGGCATGCCATGTGTCATTCATGCAAGCACTCCACAGCATGTGCCATGATGAAGTGGCATTTATATATACAGATAATTAGTCAATCACACATCTCCATTATTCACCACTTGGTGAAAGGATGTCTTTTTTCTCTTGGGATGAGGTTTAACAGCTTGATTGGACTTTAGATTGGATTGCATGACTATGTCATCTGATGGGCATCTTTGTCAAACATTCATCCAAGTGAACATGTAACCCCGATCAAGCCAAAGTCCAAAGAGCGGGGAGGGGAGGATACATGGCCAAACTGAATTTCAAATATCATGGAAGTTGGCTTAGTCTTTCTCTTAGCTTATCCATCCTATCTGAATTGCACCCCTTGTTAGACATGTTTTCCTAGAGACCAATGTTTGTGATAAAATAATAAGAGGACACCTCGTTTTTATAATGACTAGCAGACAGGTAACTAATTCTGCAATGAGAAGGATATTAGTGTAGACACGCTAATTTTGACGTCATTTTGAGTAAATTTCATATCATATAATAATGTCTCATAATGGTCTGATAATTAATCATTCATTAATTTTTATTGATCTTTTTGAGTGTCGGGTCGAACAGACATGTTTAAGTTAATCAATTAAATTGATTTTAGCTCAAATTTCAGTTAAAATATGAAGAATCCTAAAAGGCGTCGACCCATGTGGACGTGATTTAGAGTTTATTCCTATTTTAGCGTTTAAATTTGAATTTGAATTAATTGATTTATTAGCTAAACGGCGTCTGCAAGGGTCGACGCGATTTAGGTTTCCTAAGCTGTTTTAACTTCTCTTCCAGATGTTTATCCTTATCTTAATTAGGGTAAAAGACGTCTACACATGTAGACGCGTTTTAGCTAATAAAGATAAAGATAAGTTTTCCCAGATATTTATCCTTATCTTAATTTAATCTGAAAGGCGTCAGCTATGGTGGACGTGTTTTAGATAATTACAGATAAAGATGAATTAATCAGTATTTATCTGTCGGTTAAGGTAGATAAATCCTAGATTTTTCTATGTTAATCGCAAACGCAGAAAATGCCTATAAATACCTTGCATATCAAAGAGTTAAAAAAAGAGAGAATTGAATTGAGTTGAGCCATAGCGTTATAGCGATTTGAAGATCGAAGCAACCATTTCGGAACGCCGGAGCGCTGCCATTTCCAGAAGTCGGCGTCCCTTTCAAGATCTTCATCCCTTCAAGGCTCCAACTGGGCATAAGTGTTTCATTTCTGAATTTCATTTTACATATTCATTAGTTTCATTCTCATATTCACTTCATACAACACACACCATAGCATTAATCTTCCAAAACCCATTTGTTTTAAAGGGGTTTCAAAGCCATTTAAACAAGTGAGTTGCTGTTTAAGCATGTTTATAATCATGGTTAACTTTGATATTACTTCTACTTAAAATTCTCATCAGTACTTCTTCATTTCGTTTTTCTTTCTCTATTTCTGCTGCACTCAACAACAACAACAAGAGATCAAAAAGGGGAAATCAAGCACAAAGCCAGAAGAACTTCTGGACGATCCTCAACCTCAACCTCAACAGCAAGAACAAAAGAACCAAGAAAGGGCTCTCTTTCTTCAGCCGGCTGAAGGAGGGGAACCAAGGACTCATTCTTCCGCGTTCAAACAGGTAGGCGATCAAATCTCTTTTGAAGCTTTTTAGTTAAAAGTTTCTGGCGATCACTGCACTTTAGTTGCTGTTTTAATAGGTTAGTTTACACTAAACAACATAGTTTTTTCATATTAATCACACGAGCATTTTCAGCACCTACAATTAGCTAAATACTTTTTTACTAATTACTAGTACTAAAAATTGGTGAAGGTTTATTTTAGGCTAAAAAAGTGAGGTATTTGAACACCCAGACAAACCCCAAAACAAACATAGGTGGCACAAAGAAGAAAGATGCTCTATGATATGGATTGTCTAGTGGTGGCAAAAAGATAACAAAGATACTATGTGATATATATGGATTGCCTAGTCTCTTGTAACAAAGGGAGCTGAGCATTAATTTTGTCTTTTTAATGCTTGTATTGTATTGGTGTCTTCTTAATACTATGTGATATGTAACTTACTTCTGATAACATGGTAAGACATTATATGGGGATAATAGATTGTAGACATTAGACATAAGTTTTATCAAACGAGCCCTAAATTTATAAATGCTTGTCTGAGAATAGGCGAGATCATTTGCCTGCTATGGCAATTCAACTAGGAGTAAACGGTTTCTGAATCCAATTATTTGTCCATTTTATTTTACTCAACTTGACCATTGATTAAAGGCATGTACTATTCTCATTTCTCAGCAACTTATAAATAAAATCCAAAAATATACTCCATACTACATCCCATTAACAATATCACTCTCTTAACCCTTGTTTCTCATTCACTTGTTTAAAAAGCTTAGTTTCAAACATGTTTGATAAGTAGAAATTTTGAGAATGATAAGTAGAAACTGTTATATATCCATTTTTGATAATTTTGATCCCAATTTGTTTGAAAAGTAGGTTATTCAGAATTACTTATCCGGAATAATGTATACTAGAATAAAAGACATTTAGCTTTGATAGTTCTGTAGGATCCACTGGCGAAATGGGAAAGATAAGTAATTCTTAGATCTAGAGTCGAATTACTTATTCTAGTATTAATAATTCTAGCCCACTTTGTTTGCATAATAAGTTATTACGTGAAGCCCACTGACGGAATGGCGTATACAATAATAAGGGATGTTTCGGTTTGATAGTTTTGTGGAGCCCGCTAATAGAATAAGAAGAATAAGTAATTCTTGGGTCTAGGATGAGATGACTTATTCTCCTTATTTCCCAAATACGTTATTCTGCACCGGTATAAGTCATTCTGCTTGTCAAAGCAAAATTAAGCTTATTCTCCTCTTATTCTTCTCCTTTTCTCCAATCAAAGTGGCGCCGTATAAACCATTCTACTCATGAAATTAGAATTAGTCTTATTCTAAAAATAAATGGTCTTATTCTTATGTAATTCTGCAAACAAAATAAATAATAATACAAAAAGGACATCTACGAATATGGATAATATAAGGGTAGATCCACGCTGTCTGGCTTGATAGGCCGGTATACATTCCTACTGCCTTCAAGTGATCGACTTGAGTTCCCCTCCATACAGCTACCGAGGGAGCTCAGTGAAATGAACACTCGCATAAAAACCTCTCATGCGGAACCCTTTTTTGATTCCTCGTAAGGGATATTTATGCAAATGTTTGGGGCATGCCTTCACTTACTGCCTTAAGGAGGGGAGTTCAACTCCAAGTGATCCGCCTTAAGGAGGTCACGTCATAATAAAGCAACAGCATTTAAAGGCAATTATCTTTCCACTTGTTAAGCTAGGGTAATTAGCTTTGATGTATGAATAATAATGTTTAGTGAATATTCAAAGTAAGGAAGACATCCTGGGCTGTCTTAAATTGCATGCTTCAGCAAGAAACATGAGATCTGTACCAAATCTATTGTGATTCTTTCTTAGTAATATTGTTATTATAGAGAAGTGAGTTCTTCTATTGAGCATGAATTAAATAGCTGTAGACGTCTCATATATATTGACATCTTCCCTTTTTCATCGAAACCCTGAACAAGGAGAATCAAATGCAAATAACAAACGAGTCTGGCAAGGTTATGTGGATTGATACACATGCTTGTAAGTGGCCTCTCAACATCATCTTTACAAAACTGATAGGATCGAATTCTTGAACAAGAACATTATCAACGAAGGCTAAGCGGGTGTAATCCTTTTAACATAACTGAGGTTAGTCTGGGTATACAGGTATTCGTCTTACTTAAATTCAACTCTGTAATGATTCTGCAGATAGCTGTCAAGCATCCAAGAGAAATTTCCTCATAAAAATAGTGAGACACACATGTTAATTAGCTTTGGCTGCAAATTCTTGCGAAACAAGAGCCACCTCCTGAGGAAAGGATAAGTATTCGCCCCCCATGGGTCTTTCTGGTTTTGGCTTCCTAAGAATTTGGAGTACCTTCGATCGAAGATCTGAAAGACCCCTTCCATATTTTATGAAAAGCCGCCAGGGGGCAGTTTGTTTTTTAAGTTCTAAACATCAGGTGCTAGTTCACAATATTTATAAGGATCATGTGTTTGGGCAGCAGAAACTTGTTGCTTCTCGCTCCCCCAGGCATAAATTTAACTTTGAAACCATATCCAAACATCTTATGACCACTATGCAAGCATGCATGCCACGCATCATCCGGAGCTGAAAGACAGGTGTCATTGTACTGATCAGAAAAACCATACGAGCGAGAAAAAATCAAAAGAACGGCAACACCAACCAAATCAACAATTCAGAATCCTTAACTGGCCGACCCAGGACTAATAAAATGGATTCCAGGCAGGGGGATGATGCACAAGTAATAGAGGAGGGGTGCAACGTGAGCTAGCCCGAGAAGCAGCTGGGATTAGACGGAGTTGAAGCAAGAAAAGGAGTGGAACATCGCTGCAAAAGTGCAACATGGGTCAGAGAGAACCTTGGCTTTGCTTTGGACAACTGCCCATGCCAGAACGCAACCGGTTAACCACCACCACAACCCTGAGTTTAATAATAATCCTGGCATTTCCTTCCTTTGGGAACTGTGAGTACTTACCTGCCATCTCTCCCTCCTTACCTCCTCTTCTGGTCCCTCTGTCTGTCTTTTTATCTTCCAAGGCATGTTAAGGAGTGCAGGAACTTTAACGCCCATGTCCTCGCCCGGTTGCCATTTAATGGAACTGTTCCTGCCGCTGCCTCGAGAAGGAGCTCCTTCAGAGCCCTGCACGTGTGGGACAGTACTCGACGACACCTCCCCCCACAACCACCGTTACACTCCAGTTCAAGGAAGACAGGAGATACAAAGAGGTGAACCCCGAAAGGCAAAACCCCATACACCTCTGAAGTTCGCATGCACTATGGAAATAGGTGATGATGACAGCAGTGTGGTGGCATTTTATCCTGGTGACTGCAATGCTAACCATTACACGAAATGAGTAGAAAGGTACGAGAGCATGGTGATGGCAAAAACGTATGGATTGGGGTTCCGTTCGGTCAATGTCTAGAAAAGAGTAGTAGCCTGGAAGGAAGCACGATGATATCCCTGTACTTTGCTCTGGGTATCTTGAAAGAGCACAGAGATCCCAAGAAGCTCATGCTCATTCTACTTATGTATGTCTCCACCCTTTCCGGTTCTTTTTCACGTCCTGGACAAATCATGCAACAGGAAACAAAAGCAGAAGGTGCAAGGAGAGGCAGGCACACCAACGGGAAGAGACATGCACCAAGCAATTATTTTGATGAAGAAAGAAGAAGAAAAGGTGGGAAAACTCCAGTAGTTATCTGAGCTTAAATGGAAGAAATTAACTAAGAAGTAACAAAGAGAAAGTGCAGGAGGAGGAGAAGAGAAGAACTCCACCGTCTTCTTTTAACATCATCAATTCTCACTAATTATTATTATTTCCCCCCTTCTTATCCTCCTTCCCCGCTTTCATGGCTAGCAGAAAGTTCTCTATGTCCCTCACTGTCGAACAAATGGGAAAACACCAGGACTTCAGATTTGTACAATCTTCTTCAACAAGTGGGAGGGAAACGCTATCCGATAGAAAGAAGAAAAAAAAGGGAAACGGAAAGAAATGGAATGAGAAGGATAGCTAGCAAAGCCAAGGAGAAGAGGGAGAGAGAGAGAGAGCTCGAATTCCCCTGGCCTACCCGGATCCTTCGAGGTCTACTCCAACCACAAGGCCAGTCTGACTAGTGAAGTTTCGCAGTCCCTTGTGAATTTAGTAAGCTGGCCGGCCACCGCCAGTAGCCCAAGCGTAGGCCTCCGGTGGCAATTGGACGCTGTTGAGAAGGTTGGGTGGGAGGCTCTGGAACAGCTGCGCGTTTGTGTCTGGCAAGAGCTGCTGCTGCTGCTGCGCCTGCTGCTGCTGAGATGGCGGCTGCTGCCCCATTAGTCTAGGCGACCCCAGGGGCCCTCCAGGCACGGGAAGGGACTCCTCCTCCTCGAGCGGGAGCCTCTCGTAGGCTGCGTTGCCGAACGACGCCGCCATTAGAACGACGGGCCCCGACGCTATCAGAGCTCCCACGACGCTGCCCCCCACGACCTGGCCCTGGCCCCCTGCCAGGTAGATGGTGAGGCCCGTGGCCGCTGGCGGGGCCGGCGGTGGCAGGAAGGAGCCCGAGAGGGAGAGGATCTCGAAGCGTCCATGGAGCGTGACCACGGCCCCCGCGGAGGCGGGCTGGCGGAGGGTCACGTTCATGACCGTGCCGCTGCCGCTGAGGATGCAGACACCCCGCTGGCGCCGGCGCGCGAAGGTGGAGACGCTCTCCGAGATGTCGCAGCCGCCTGCGATCTCCATCACGTGGGTGCGCAGCGCGTTGGCGCTGTCGCGGGTGATGATGATGGGGGGCTTCGGCTTGTTCTTGGAGCCCGCGGGGCGCCCGCGCGGGCGGCGCGTCATCTGGCCCTCGGAACCCCCGGCCGACGAGGCAGGCACCAGCTCCTTGCCCTCCCCGCCGCTGTTGTTGCTGTTGTCCCCGTTGGCAACGGCGCCGTCATCGTGCTCCCGCTTGCGGCCGCGGCTACGCCCGCTGGTGCCGCTGTGCTCGTCCTCGGACTTGGGTTGCTGCAGCTGGTGCTGGTGGTGGTGGTGCTGTTGCTGCTGCTGCTGCTGCTGGAGCTGGAGGTGGTGGTGGAGGGGTAGGTGGTGGTGAAATTCTCTCGTGTGGAAGGGCGGTGGGAGGTGATGGCCGGGTGTGGATGCTGTCACTGGATCCATGCCCTTGTGTTCCTTCCCCTCCTAATTGTTTTTTTTTTCTTTCTGTTTTTTCCCCCTTTTTCTATTCTGATCGATCACTTCACATAGAAACAATACACAAGTGGGTGGTATGTGAAAAACCTAGGAAATGGAACAGTGTAAAGGAAGCAAAGATGGAGATGCCGTGTGGAGGGAGGTGTGGATAGGAAGGGGGAGAACTGGAGAAGGAATTGAGGGAAAACAATTGAGAAAAGCAAAAGAAGAGAGGGAGCTGGGGGAGACCAAAAAACAAAGGAAGAAGGCTGTGTGCTGCTATTTTTTTCCTAACCCAACACAATCAAGAAGCTGCTGCTTCTACCACAAACCTTGCCAAAGGTGAAGGGGAAGAAGAGAAGCCAAGCTCCTTTCTTCCTCTCTCTGGCTTCCATCAACCACTCAATTCCTAGGGAAATCTGTCCCACTGCGTTGTTGCCCCCTTCTTTATGCTTCTCAGCCCTCCGATTATATTCGCAACAAGTTTGGGTGAGTGGGTTGTAGGAGAAGAAAACAGGTGCAGAAGGCGAGAAATAGATGGGGTGTGGGCGGAGCTGGAGGTGGTAGAGGGTGGGTTGTGGGAAGGAGAGCCTTCCACTGGCTTTGTTTTGTTTGGTGAGGGATTATGTGTTAGGGTTAGGGTTAGGTCTCGGGGGGCAAAGAATCAGATCGGTGATGGTTTGGTTTCAGGAGGAGACAGCGTGCGCCGGGGCGGTGACTGTCCCACCTCCACCCTTTCCGCCTCTCTCTCTAACCCCTCCCCCAGTCTTTGTGCCTTCCCACACCCTCACCTCATGTCTCGCCTATCTTTCTCTGTCCCCACCTCTCTCTGTCTCCGAGTATAATATAGCCACCAGCTGCACTCCCCTTCCTCTTCTTTCTAGCTTTTTCGGCCGGTTCTCTCGAGAATAAGTCTCCATACCTTCTTCTGCTTACCACGACCTTATCAGAACACTCTCTCTCCCCCACTCGATCTTCTCAAACACAACTCATAGCATATTAGCATGAGCCACTCTTTAGCGCACATAGGACAATTACTATGCGACCACCTAAGTGAATGGCCGTAGAGGAGGGGATCTAGGAAAAGCCCTGCGGCGCCGTTGGTCGCTTTGGCCCCGTGCAAGAGGCTTCTAGCTCGGTCCCCGAACGTCGTCGGCATGACCGAAGTGGCGTTTCTGTGAATTCGGGAAACAACGGGCCTTAACGGGTAGAAGAACCGCTTGTAGCATGCATGTGCATCATCCATGCCTCCATGGCTCCATAGTAATTCATCTTGGCTTTTGCCACAAGGTTACACGTTGGCCTGACCCCACACGTGGTCCCACATCTGATCAACCTCCTCGCGGGCCCATCCCCCTAAAACGAACCCCAATCTGCTTGAAGACGGCCATCACATCGGATTTGATGGGCGTGCCCCTTCGGTGGCACAGTGGACCTCTTAAATGTCAGAGTGCGAACGCATTTGATTGGATAGGCGTTGATGAGACAGCATTTCCCGATGCGACTCTCGGATGGCAAGTACACCGCGAGAGGAAATCTTCCGGAGATTTCAAATAAGCGTTAAGCAAGTAGCCATTTATTTTGGAGTGTTCATGTTTCGGCATGAGAAATCAAAAAAGAAGAAGAAAAGGACAGGGGCTCTACGTGCTATTACCAGGGGAAGGGGTTCAAGGGCTACTAGACCCTACTGTTAAGCAGGAGAATGTGTGATGATGTTGACAAAAGGGTGAGGGTCGTGCAATTGTCAGTCAATCTCTGTTGTGAGAAAAGATTTGAAAACGTACAAGGAAGAGGTGAAGACAAGAAATTTCTTTTTCATGCTCCCCATGAATACGAGATACTCGGATTTAATAGCCACCACGAAACCTTATAGGGGAAAATGGTTATGTTTTGCAATCCAGCCATCAGCAGGTTGTGAGCCGTACTATTGACGTGAGCCCCATTTTAACTTTTGAAATTTTTTAAAAATTAATAAAACATATGACCATTTATTTATACTTCTCAAACTTTTAACATTTTCAAGAAGGTGAAATTTCAAAATTTGATCCAAAATTATAAACAAATGCTGCCTTATGTTGTGCCCGTACGTGGTTCCGGCAGTAGTAGCCAGAGGTAAAGCAGCAATCATTGTTAGGGTCCTACATCCACTGTTAGACATCAAAATTTTAGGAAGGGTGCTGCTTTGCTAGGTAAGTCTCGCATCATCCAGAGGAAATATCACAAAAGGTAAAGTATGATATGGGACTCGCTCTACTAATTCCAGCCCTTCTAATCCTTACATGGCATGTTCCTGAGTTGCGCTGCGTATTACTTGTTATCACCTGTCCGAGTCTATCGCATAACAGTCTATCGCTCTACTGATTCCTGTCCTAATTACAAGGCTATGCACATTTGCAAATTAGAGTAACTGATCCGCGCCATGATCCTTCGAGTTGAATCTGCTTGACGCAGGCGATAGACGTCAATGGAGAGGATGGATACGTCGGGATCAATGCAAGTCTAGCCTGTAAGGCTGGCAACAGTGAAGTCCCAGAACGAGCTAACGCCTATTAATGAAACATGGACTTGAGAGATGGGAAACCAGATGAGATGGTGCAAGTGCTGGTCGAAATAAATCGGAGTAAGTTATCCGATTGGTGTAATCCATTTATCCTTGCATGTGAGCGGACACCTGTTGGTTGGAACTTGAAGAGCTAACACTGTAGCAGGGATGGACGATGGAGTTATGAAGACCATTGAACTGTCCAAAACCAGCGATGTTCCAGCTTTCCCTGACCATCCTGTGAATGAACTGTAGATTTGATCACTCTGCTGCATGTTGAAGGAAAGCGTGAAAGATAGAACGAGCCCTAAAGAACAACCCTTCCGGCATATCCAAAGGAACAGTCAGGCATAGCAGTAACCACATGGAGAGCTTGTGATCTTAAGTAGAATAACCACAAGACCAGCGAATTTAGAAGTGTCCATCGGTGAGGGAACCGTGTTTTCGAACTGTGGGTCATTGGATAAGCGCATTGGACAGCAGGGAGGGAGCCGTGACGATGCGTTCGTGCAAGGATCGATCTCCCCAACCCCAACACGCCTCATGCAGTACCTGGGGAAATCAGCAAGGAGGACTGGGAAGGCATCAAGTCCGAAGCGATATACAGATCAGTTCACCCGGCCTACCCCTCGACCGCCACAGAGAGTGGAGGAGAAGGGAATCAAAGGGAAGACCCCTCATGTGCACCAGACGCCAGGGAAAAGATTCCACTGCTAGGGAAGCTGGCGTCGATCGGCGTTGGACTCAGAGCTCACCTCCCCCTCATCCAGGCATGTGCAAGCTCTCTCTCCCCAGCCCCAACCCCACACTCCCCACCTTGTTATCATCGCCCACGACGCCGCATTCTTAGGCATAAGATCGCATCGCCCAACCAGTTTTGCTCTTACGTACACACTCCCAGGAGCAGATTCGCTGCATCCTCACATCAACTTAAGAGGTTTACTTGCAAGTTAATAGTTCATCACACCTTGATCCGTGCTTCTTCCCCTAGAAGCAGAGAACACCTAGCTGATCGTCCTTCGCTCCATCCGATCCCATCCCATTCGTCCCATAGTTTATGTTCTTGACTGTTGTACTCTGGACCACACCTTCATATGGATAGTTCAACCCAGGATAGATTCCAACGGTGTAACAAAAACCTGCCATTTTTTCGAGATCACCACGATTTTTAGGGATATTTCTTCCATTTGAGCATACTTTTACGAATAAATCATGATTCTTTGGAAATTTTCAAAAATATTCATAAAATCAAAAGCTTACAACTCAATCATAATTTAGTCGCAGAATGTTCGGAGAAGTTATATTTTTAAAAAGTAAGCTATTTTCATATTAAATATTTTAAAATTATATTTATGTCTTAAAATTTTATCAAAAATTAATATTTCTTCCTTTATTTTATTGATTTTTTAAAAAAAACTGACTTGAGATTTTTCCCAACACCAGTTCTTTTGCTGATCCCTGCATGACACGACTCAGTAATACTGATGAGTTCCAAACACAGGCATATACAGGGATTGGAGAAGGTAAGGTAAGGGAAGCCCGGTGGTACCTGCATGGGCGCATGTCCTATTAATTGACTGGTTTGACCGGGGAGGATGGGGCGGGGAAGGGGCCAAGCCGCATCATCCGCACGCACGCTTCGGGAACCGGGTCAACGACGCGTCCCGTGCGCTGTGACCACACGCAGCAGCGGCGGTGGGGCCTCTGTGCCTGCGCTTGACTGTTCCATGCTCGCGTCCTCTGCTCATCGCGGGCGGGGCGGGGCGGAGGCCAGCTTTTCGCACGGCGCATGCACGGGAAGCCCGGGCGCGTTGGGTCTGGGAGTTCTCGCTCACGGAACCATCTCCCATATGGACATTAAGATGCTCCTTGTCGGGAGGGGCCGGGGAAGCGGACGGACAGTGGGGGAAGGTGGAACTGCCATGGTTGGACTAGTGGAGTGGAGCCCATGGCGCTTGGCCTCGCGCCTTCCGAGGAGACCGCCACGCCCGCAGCTTCTCCACCTAACCCAAAAGATTCCGAGGTGGACTTTATCGGCTGAATGGATTGCCCTCGCAGTGTGTTTTGACACTCATATTATATATATATATATACATATATATATATATACATATATATATATATGCCAATACTCACATGATAATGAAGATAAATAGGTTATTTTTTAGTAAAACTTGTCCAAGGGCCCGTCAAAGTCACCGAATTTTTTCCAGTCTCCCACAACAAATCATGGCAAGCAACGTTTTTGTGGGACTTATTATCCAGTCCCCTCGCTCGCGTTAACATCTGTTGCGCCATTCCTAAGAGCCAAAAATCCCGTTTTATCCTTCCTCTATTATTTCCTCCCATCTCTTCACGGCCCGCTCTTAAAACATATCATGGAAACGTATTAGTGATCACGCATTACATGTTACAGATAACATGTAACACTTGAACATATTGTTCGCATGGTCAGAGAGGCATATTATAAAAATCGTATGATCCACGTCATTTATAGAAAGCCGGAGGATTTACAAAACAATCAAAGAGATATTCTTTTGCATAGCCTAGGACTGTGGCATAGGACTGTGGCATCTTCCAAAACATTTGGGGGAGTGAAAGAGAAGAAAGCCGACACATGACCTTCTTTTCCATACCCCACCCCCTGGGCTAGCTCTCCTCCTCCTTCTGCTCCATGTCGTCGTTGTTGCAAGAAGAGTCGGGGACATCCATATGGTCGATACGGTCATAGAGAACATCGTACCGTGTGCAGGCATGGTGCGACCCCTTAAGGTCATAGAGTCACAACATGTAGTCGAAGGCTCTCGACCATTCCAACCGCATGCCCTCCTCGAAGGGATCCCGCAGGTGCGGCATCACTGTTGGTGGTGGAGGACGGTGCCTAATCCTCATGTCAGAAATGCGACGGCGCCTGAAGTTGGAGACTGGCCAGCATCTTTGGAACTGCCACTGGACTTCGGACGGTCCATTCGCTCCTAAAGAGAAACTTGAAAGATGAAGAGAGGCAAAAGGGATAAGGAGGAAGGTCATAGAAATAGTAGGAAGGGGCAAATGAAGGATAAGGAGGGCGGGCAAGTTTATAGGGGGTGATTAGAGGAGGTGGGGACTTGAATTTTCAGGCGCCGCACAGACACGACATTTTATCTACCCCATGTTTAATACGTTACCAGTAGTCGGTGATGGATGATATATTTTAGTCAAAGTTAGAGTCTTGTTTGAGAGAGAATTATGATATATTTATGTATTTTAGTCAAATGCAGATTTCAAAAGCCAGGGTACGATCTTGGCTACTTGTGCATGATACCATTATCCTTTAAGTACCGTG
Organism: Zantedeschia hybrid cultivar; assembly: GCA_030544215.1. Taxonomy (NCBI): domain Eukaryota; kingdom Viridiplantae; phylum Streptophyta; class Magnoliopsida; order Alismatales; family Araceae; genus Zantedeschia; species Zantedeschia hybrid cultivar. Next base: position 70,902,164 of record JARZZO010000002.1, read on the forward strand.
TGAATTATGTACTTAAGTATTCTCCACTACGATCAGAGCGGATGATTTTAATATTCTTTTCAGTTTATTTTTCTACTTCATTCTTAAATTGTTTGCATTTTTCAAAGGCTTATGATTTGTACTTTATTAAGTACATAAAGTCATACTTTGAGAAATCAACAATGAATGTTATGAAATAAGAGAAACCATTAATGGTTTGGATAGACATGGGACTATATACATCAGAATGTATTAGTTCCAATATATCTTTGGCTCGTTCTCTACTTCCAGTAAATAGAGATTTAGCAATTTTATCCATCAAACATAACTCACAAGTTGCATATGATTCAAAATCAAATGGATCTAGATATCCATCTTTATGAAATAATTGGAGTATGTTTTCTCCAATGTCACTAAGCCTACAATGCCATAGGTAGGCTTTATTCACTTCACACTTGTTCTTCTTAAGAGAATTATCGACATAAAGACTATTATGCGACATATTCATTAAGTACAATCCATTGCATAAAGAAGCAGAAACAATTATTTTATTTCTAAAATAACTATAACAACAATTGTTTACAATGGATATAGTGTACTCAATATTATCTAAATAAGAAATAGATATAATATTTCTTATTATGCTAGGGACATAATAACATTCATCTAATAAAATATAGTCTCCAGATGGTAGCTTGAGATTCACTGTCCCCAAAGCGATTGCTGCAACTCTTGTGCTGTTGTCTAGCCTCAACTCCACATCGCCGGTCTTCAGCTTACGTCTTCTTATCAGTACCTGCACAGTATTACAGATATGAGAAACACATACAATATCTAATACCCATGATGCATAATCTCTAATTGACAAATTCACATCTATTATGTACCTGAAGTGTCAGCTGCTTCACCTTTCCTTAAGTCTTGTCTTTGAGGTATTTCTTACCATTCTTCTTCTAGTGGTCCTTCTAATGATAGTAGAAACAATCATCCTTCTCAGCTTCTTTATCTTTGTCCTTCTTAGCGACCTTTGGCTTTTCATGTTTCTTGCCTTTGCCTTTCTTAAAGACTTGAACTGTCTTTCTCTTCTTATTGGTCTTACCAACTATGAGGATTTGGGGTTTTTCCTTCACAAGGTTCTCTTCTGCAATCTTTAGCATGTTCAGTAACTCAATTAGAGATGCTTCAATTTTGTTCATGTTAAAATTAATAATGAACTGAACATAGATTATGGAAGAGAAGTTAAAACCAGGTCAATATGCATCTCCTTGGGAAGTGGAACCCCAAGAGCATCTAACTTTTCCATCCACTCTATCTTCCTCAGTACATGAGTATGCACTGAAGATCTCTTTACCATTTGAGTTTTGAACAGATTTTTAGATACCTCATATCTTTCGATTATGTTCTGCTCACCAAACAACTCCTTAAGATAGAGCATGATGGATCTTGCATCCATCTCCTCATGTTGCCTTTGCAACTTATTACTCATTAAGGCAAGTGTATAGCATTGGACAACGGTGGAATCTTTCTTCCATTTTTCGTATGACAACATATCCTCCTCTTGGGCATCTACTGCTAGTTCAATAGGAGGATCATAAATATACAAACACATAAGCTGTATGAACTCCTTCATTTTTCTTCCTGGTTGCAGTTGTGGATCATCTTCGCTCCAAGCTCGGTCGTCTCGATCAAATTACATAATAAAATTTCAAATTTACATACAAATTTAAAAGACGGCTTTAGGGCGAGTACATAAGAGAGGGAGGTAGAATTATAATGGAGTATGAGAAAGGGAGAAGTTCGCAGATCTCTATTTATTAATAATTAATAAAATTCATCACACACCATCGATCCACATCCATACATCATCACATAAAATATTTATTCTAGTGTATATCCATAACCACTGTGTGCTTTATTAACCAAACCACATAAGAATTAGCACATCACATGGCTAAAATAATAAATTTTAGAAAATAAATAATTTTGATTTCAGAAACCAAGGACCAAACAAAATTTGGATAATTAGAATTTTTGAAAAGATTTATTTTGTTAATATGCAATTAAATCATATTCAAAAGCTGTAACAACAAATCACATGTGTAGACATACTAAATTGATCCGATCTATAATATTCCACGCCATTTAATTAATTGAAATTAACGAGATTAATCTAATAATTAAATTAATAATCATTAATATCAACAAATCTAACAATTAGATTATTAATTAATTAACAACCTTTTGTTAATTAAAACACAGGGGGGCCTGGTCTATGGGGACAAAATGGGGCTCAACCCTTACTAAGCCACTCCGGCCAATGGGCTGAGCCCAGCCACCAGTTAGGGTCGAACTCTTGGGGCGGGTCTAGGTCTAAGCCCAGTTGTTGGGCTGGCTCGGGCCAAAGGCCTGGGCCGGCCCAGCAAGGGGGCAGCCCCCCTTGCGCGTGGCTAGGGAACCCTAGCCATGTGCAAAGGGGGCTCCCCGCTGCCGGCCTCCTGCGCAGCAGGAGCCAACTGGTGGGTCTCGGCCCCGACGGCCCCCTACCCCCCCCCCCCCCCCCCCCCCTCTTTTCTAACATGCAGGAAGAAGGAGAAATAAGGGGCTTGTCTGCCACCATACCTGATGCCGGCCAGGGGTCCAACGGTGTCGGGCGACCCCCCCCCCCCGACAGGTGCCGGCAGGCCTCCCTAATGATTGGGGTCCCCTAAATCGGGATGTAAATCCCACCGTTCTTCGTCCCACAAAGAACACGAAAAACACCTCAAAAAATTTGATTTTTCTATCAGAAACTAAATTTAAATTATCCGTGTTCATCGAATAAACATTGTTCTAACATTTAAATCAAATTAAAGTATGGAATAACTATTAGAACGATAAATTTGGAGATCGAAACGGCGAAGAACACAGTGGAACTTGCCTCTGATACCATTGTTAGGTTCACTGTGTCAGATCCGAGAAAACTGCAGCGAAAAATAAAATCCAGATCCATGCCGTTTCGGATAATTAAATCGAATAGTGAAAATCGATTTTTACCTTGCGCGGATTCGAATCCGCGTTCGTCGGGTTCCGTCTGTGCGATGCCGCAAGCCGCGTAAGTGCCCGACCTTTAACGGTATCCATGCGGTCTTCCTCTCAACGGATCGTCCTCGCTTCCTCGCTCGGTGCATCATCCGTGGATCCCATCTGGCTGCGTGTGATTCTCTACGACATGTGGATTCAGAAATCCCATCTGACGGGAAGCGGAGCAGGCGGGAGATGAAGCAGAGACTCCAGGGGGCCAGCCTCTGAGGGGGGCGGTTGGCTAGGTCAGAGTTACTGGCCTCTGACCTAGCAGCGGTTCTTTTATAATAAGTGGCTTAGCGGTTTTTCATAAAAACACACACTTATCATAAAACCCGTTAATTAATCTATCGACTTGAAAACCATTTCCGTGTGACCCTCTAGGCTCAAATACTAGTCTAGTTAATGGTCTGTTAAACTCAGTAACTCCTTACTAATTCAGTAAATTAATTAATATCCTTATATCAATTAATTAGCCGAATTTAATGTCCCACAATAAATTCGGACGGGTTTCCGATCACGTTGAATGGTGAGCAACATTGCGTAAACCTGGAAGGCATTGGGGTTTTACAACCCACTAATAGAACCTTTTCGTCATCAATTATCGTGCGGATATAATCTTTTATCTGTGTAATATTCCTGAATCAACATAGGACATGGTTTACTGTTAAACCTTAGCCAGTCGATTCACTTAAATTAGATGCCGCTAAACTATATCAGATAACTCCTTATTTGATATAGTGTCCGTCTTAGCCAGAGACTTAAGCGCAACATTTCCAGAACATTCTCTCTCCTATTACTGAGAGTGAATGATCCCTTATTGACCACATAAGCTTAATTTAGCTTTGACAAGCGGAATGGCTTATACCGGTGCCGAATAGCCTATTCGGAGAGTAAGGAGAATAAGCAATTCGACCATGGACCCAAGAATTACTTATCCTTCTTATTCCGGCAGTGGGTCCCACAGAATTATCAAAGCTAAACACTACTTATTCTAGTACACGCTATTCCGGATAAGTAATTTCGGATTAACCTATTCTGCAATCAAATTGAGGGGGAATTATGCATTCCCACAATTAAACCAGACTATGACTTTTATACTGGTTATTCCGGCCCTATTCCACAAACAAAGTGAGCTAAATATCCAGTTATTTAGCAGTTGGAGAAAAAAGTCTAGTTAGTTACTAAAGTGGAGAAAAAAAGTCTATTTTATAAGAATTTAGACTCAAGCCTCATCCTAAAAAGGGCGTAGAGGCTGCCGCCCAAAGGTACATGCAGACTTCCCCGTAAAACCTTAGCCTCTCTTTCTTCCCCTCTTGGCACGGACCGACTTAAGCATCGGAGAGTTCTTCCTTCTATATGATTAGGAGATCTCCTCACAACTTTATCTTATTGTTGTAGGTTTATTTTTCGTCATCTCTAATTTAAATCCCATCATGAGAGCGGGATCAGATGGTTGGGAGCATCAACTAGGTTTTGAGCTCCACAGTTCCATGTTTGTTGGAACACACACAAAGAGGTGGGGGGTGTTCACGTGGCATGCGGGTTCAATCAAATTGAAATGGCATGGATTAAGAAACTAAAAGTTAAAATATATGAGCATACATTCTTTTATCTAAATTCTTATTGTTTTTAGAGTAGAAAGTTCTTTCTCTACACATTTTAAAATCATGATATTCTTAGGATCATGATTTTCCTTTGTGCAGATATTGATCTTACTGTTTCCGCCCTTCGGAGAGCGTGGAGGGTCTCCTCCTAGCAATGGAAAATTCCCTTTCATCTTTTTGCGTTATTACTTTGAAAGGGATTTTTCTCAAAGAGATAAATCTTTTTTTTTTTTTTTTGCAAGCAAAGAGATGAATCTCACGTTGCCGTTCTCTATATAAATTGGATGCAAGTTTGCTAGGTCTACACATACTTTGGCTCGGGATCCTAAGCCGCCGGTCCCATCGTCAATCAAGTCTAGAGCTCCGGACCACACTCTCAACTCGTCAGGGCAAAGAGGTCATGAAAGGAAGCTTCGGGCCTCGCTACGTGCCTGATGACCTAGCTGCCCCATCTGGGCAGGGTGAGGCAGGTGGGTCTAACCATGGGCCTACAAGAAAACAAGGCTATAGCGGGCCAAATGCTGTCATCCCACTCTTACCCTCTTCAAGAACTTAGGTAGACCTTATGATCTGTAGGACACCGACATGAGTGTTAAGTGTCGACACGGATGCGTACGTCAAACACGACAATATTTTAAAAATAGGACACAAAGACATGAAAAATATACGAATATATATACATGAATATATAGTTACACATGTATATAATAAAATATAATTACTGAAATTTATCTAAAATATAAAAGATACAACTCAAATATATCAAATTTTATCATACAGACAAATATTTTGAAAAGATATGTTAAGTATTCTAAGAAATCTCTAGTACTTACTTTGAAATTTTGAAGTAGAGAGTTAGACAAGGGTGTCCGAGTGTCGTGCCGTGTCCGATACGGCTCTCTAATATAAATAGAAGTGTCCATCAAATCATAAGGTAAACCACACTCGCCAGAGTTTTTATGAGAGACTTGCAATTATATAAAATAGTTGTTGATGACAGCAAGGTTGATCAAGATCATAGTATATACAGTATGGTGGCAACTATGATTAGCTCTAATATTTGAGGACTACCCTTTAACTCCAGCATGAAATATCTCTCTCCTAGAAGAGACGATAAAGAAGTTGGGGGGGAGGGGGGCATTAATTATTGTATTAGTAATTATGTAGGGAAAAGCTGATTGGGATGCTTGCAACTTGATCAAATCAAATTATGGAAATAAGAATGTCAATCGTGCATCTTCGGGGCTAAAGAGCCTTGTGAAATAGGTGAACGAAGTAAAGCTTTTTGAGGGATATTTGATAGTAAAACCAAAGAAGACAAAAAAATGGAATGGTTGAGCCTGATTATCAAAATTATGTCATTTAATACGTCATCTACTTTCTTCCCATTATGCTTCCAACATCTCCTTTTGTGGGTAATTTATATTTTCAATTGTCATTGACTCTATGTATTGCCTTGTATGTGTTGATCTAATTTAGGCATATCGATTTGAGCGTAGTTGGAATACCAAAACTTTCTTTTAACTTTCGTAAGATTTGAAATTTGAGACTTACAACTATGCTTATCTTCATTTCGTTATTCACTTCTCATCACCTATGCGGAGACGTGCATTATATTCTTTATTATCTAGTTAAATCATCTTTATAAATGGTTGTCATGCCCTTATGTGGCTTGCATTACCAGATACCAGTAAAATTTTAAAATCCCACTTCCTTTTGTTCGGTATACGCCCTTAATCTATATGTTGCATGCTTTTAGGATGGTATAGGAATTTATAAAAACGAAAATTATTCCTTGGGAGAGAAAAAAATTTCATGATTACGGATTGTTAAAAGGTCAGATCTCGTATGGATGTCTCTCTGTTTTGTTTGAGAGGGAGGGAGAGATTTGATATTTTCTTAGAGGTAGAAGATTTTGTAAAATAACTTTCTCACACAAGGAATAAAAGGATTTTTGTAAGCATTCATTTTGTAAGTTTCCAACCTTGAAAAATGACTTTACTTAGAACACTGACTTTTTCTCCCATTTTCGAAATCTTAACCAGTTAAATGGATAATTCACAAAGAGTTTTACTTGGGACGCTGTTGCACCGATAGTGGGCAGCTATCTGATCTGCTTAGATCAGATGACTACAATAATATTTTTTTATTTTTTATTTTTCTAAAAATTGAGGAGGTGGGACAATCCTAAAAGAGCCATTCATACCATCCGATCTTTGATAGGCCAGTTAAAAAAAATAAAAATATATTGTATGTCTGTTATTTTTTAATTTTTTCTTAACATCTTGTCTTTGATTGGACAGGACCGATGGCTCTCTTAGAATTGGCCCCTGGATTTTTATAAAATAAAAAAATAAAAAAGGACACCATGCTGTTGCAACTGTCTGATCTAAAGAGTGCACAGCAAGCAGTGAAGTAAGTAAAACTCATTCATAAATGTCAATCCATGAACACAAAAATGGACATACCAAAATGAAGCAGTCCACTCTCTCTATGTATGGACTGATCAGGAATTGACCACTAGAGCGAAATCCGCAAGGGGGTTCATGCTTGAGCTTTTCTCTTTTGGCTCTCTTTGTGTCACATGTTTTCACATTAACCTGTGCTTCCAACTTTCTAGTACATGTGGACGTTAAGAATGTCAAAGAAGTAGGCTGTTGTACCTTTGGAATTAATAGTTTCCAATAGTACCTATTACAGCTTAATAGAGTCAAAATGGTTCTCTGTCAAGCAAGTTTGTGTATGTTGAACAGGTAGATCTCCTTCAGTTATCCCTTTACTGTGTTTATTCTAACAGGAATGCAACTTAATTTGTTATGTTCTACATACAGTTTTATTAGATTTGTTTTCAGAAAATGGCCTACCAAATATGCACTCGTGATCATGAAGCCTGTTATGCTTGTTGCCAATCTAAAGTATTACTATCCTAGTAATATTTGCTGAATTGCCTTGGACATTGCAATCCCCGTGTATTGCAATGTCCAGGGCATTGCGGTATGATCCATTGGATCGGACTGCTGCCTAATGTCTTGCTCAACGGCAAACGGGTTAGTTTTTTATTTTATTTTTAAAATTTTAATTTTTTTTTTAAACGTTCGATCAGAAATATGACGGTATGACCAACAAGTTCGAGTCGACCCTAAACTGACTATATATTTTTTTTAAAAAAATAACCTTTTTGTGCGTGCAAATCGAGGTGTATTTCAAAAGTTTTTTTTTTCAAAAAAAAATATAACTAACTTGGACCAATACGAACTCACTGACTGTACTATCGAATTTTTGATCGGACGTTTTAAAAAAAATTAATAAAATTAAGAAGAAAATAAAAACATAAAAAACTGGCTCATTCGCTTCCAAACGGGACGCTGAATAGCTGTCCGATTCAGACGACAATGTTCTGAACATTACAAGAAGTATTACTCTTACTATCCATCAGAAATAACTTTAACATACTAACTCTCTCCAGTGGGAATTACGTAACATTCAGGCCCCAAAGCTGATATAATTAACAATTCTACAAGTTTTGAGAGCAGCGAATACATGGGCAGCTAGCTGCTTCCCATTATTCCTGGAATTAAGTTTTTTTAACCCTAAAGAATAGGACATACTTATTGATGAGGCAGAATCCGATTCGGCTCATTAAAACAAGCCCAAACCCCGTTCAGCCCAACAGCAGCAATACCAGGCCCTCCGGGAGCCTTCGGCCCGTCAGCGGCCCAGCAGCCTTCGGCCCATAAGCGGCACCGTCGCTCCCGGCTCAACAGGCTTCAGCCCGTCAGCGGCCCACTAGCCTACGGCCCGGGAGCAGCGCGGCAGCCCAGGGCCCAACAGGCTTCGGCCAATCAGCGGCCCAACCCCCTTCGGCCCGGTAGTCGAATCCGGCCCACTCCGGTGGCGGATCGGGCACTATGGCGGTTTATCAGTAAGCCCTCATTTAGTCCTATATCGGCTGCCACCGTTAACCATTCGCTATCATCTGCTATAAATACCCCGCTATTTATTGCCAAAGGTATGCAACGGATGCATCCTCAAGCCTCCGAGACCCTTAAAGGACTACGGTCCATAAAACATTAAAGCTACTCTCTTTGCCTTCTGAATCGAATCTTCTTCAGGAGCTAACTTGACCGTCGGAGGGGGTTCTCCAGGGCTGAAGTCCGGGACTCCTGCTGACCGGTTTTCTTCTTCTTTCCCTCCTACAGGAGTTCGGTTCGAATCATCGCCGACCTTCCCGAGTCGGTCTCGACCGCTGACCTCGGACTCCTCTCCCTGGTCTCGACGCCGTACGCCGACTGCCCCAAGACAGGAGACTCGGTCTCGCGCTGAAGGGGCTTTGGGCTCACTATCCAAGAGCAAGCCCACTCCGAGTCACTTTCGGCTTCGGCTTCGTCGCCTGTCGACAGCAGTCGGGGAAAGATTCATCCGCGCCGCTCTTTCGTCCGCCGAAGGAGCTTCGGCCCAAGACAGGAGACTCGGTCTCGCGCTGAAGGGGCTTTCGGACTCACTATCCAAGAGCAAGCCCGTTCCGAGTCACCTCCGGCCTCGGACTCCCAGCTCCGCCTCTGCATCCTTCGCCTTCCGGATCCCCGTTGGGCCCCTTCAAACACTGATCCGGCCCAGCTCCGGATCCTCTTCTTCGGATTCCAACTCCGGAATCCGGTCGTGATAGATCCAGTCTACATCACTTATGATTCATTAACTCGCTGGAAATTTTATCGTGTACAAACCTTGAGAAAGTAATGTAAGTTTTTTTCATAATTAAGTCCTATTTATCACTCCCATGGGGTCCTTTTCACACGGTCCTTTGCCAGGTTCAATTTGCTCGCAGTGGAGTGTAACACCAACTGTCAGATTTTGATTGGATGGCAGAAGAAGAAAAATACAGGTAGAACCGCCCAAACGCACTGGGGAAACTGTCCACGCATGTGGGCGGCAGACGCATCAATGGAAACCACATTTCCCGGGGCATGCCCTAACGCATGCACGCATGTAGTGCTTCCCTCGACGTGAGCAATGCCGGTGGCGATTTGGAGTAATACTTGCAGGTAGACCCTAAGTTGACTGTAAAAAAAATTTTAAAAGCTTTTGAAATATACCTTATTTTGCATGCACAATAAAATTATTATTCTTTTCAAAAAAATATACAATCAACTTGGGACCAATCCGAACTCATTGATTGTACCATCAAATTTTTTATCGAACATCTTAAAAATATTAAAAGAAATTCAAAATAAAATCGACACATTTGTTACCCATTGAGGCACCGAGCAGCCGTCCGATCCACTAGTTCGGAAGGATTACAATACCGTGACATTGCAACAAGTATTACTCATTTATTTGATATGCAACTTTCAGTGCATGTGGGGGTGGCAGATGCATCCAGTGAAATGCAAGGCACACCGCATTTCATGGGGCATGTCCCATCCCATGCACGCATGGACTGCTTTTCTCCATGTTCAATGTCAGTGGTTATCCAATTATTTGATCGGACGGTTTATTTGGTTTCTTTATAAAAAAATTTCTTCTAGTCAAAAGCAACCCTCTCTAGTATTTTAGGGGTTGCAAGCACCATGAAACACAGGTGTGTGTATGTGCCTGTGCGCGTGAGCGCCTTGGGGCACATCTAACTAAATCTCCCCCTTCCCAATGTTTCCATTCCTTTAGGATTTAATTTTCATCATCTGATTATAAAATTCAACAATAGTTGTCGGATCAATCAAAGTGTATCCTTAATTGGGGCCAAAACTAAAACTCCAAATAATAGGATCAACTCTAAGGATTAATTAGAGTAATTTTTTATTTTTTGACTACTTTTTTAAATTTTAAGAATGTATTTTACACACAGTCGATTAAACAATTATGATTGTCTTTTACGATGGGACGGTGAAAATTACAGCTTAAAGGATGGAAATATGGGAAAGAATCAAATGCACCATGAGGGCCATCAAACTTAGAGGCATCCCACCAGAAATCACACCCATCCCATTGCAAACACCAGATTTTTGACATCTTATTGAATACATATTATATCATATTATAATATTCTAAAGTGGTATTTGATTTGAATCCATTGAGTGATTTTTACCATTTTTTCTTGAATAATTGCCACATTTTTTAAAACGCGTCATCCTATCTTAGAAGCGATTCAGTATTCCTTCTAATTGATTTAGCTAATCGATATCTTATTCAATTTATGATCGATCATTATTCTGTATAAATCATGTCATCCTTGCTGAACGTAATTCATCATCATTTTTCTAATCGATTTCTTTTTCTTAATCGATTTCCTTCTTCTAATCGATTTCCTTTTCCTAATCGATCCCCTTCTTCTAATCGATTTCCTTTTCCTAATTGATTTTTTTCTTCTAATCGATTTACATTGATCAAAATACGTCACCCTACATTGACACGATTCAGATTTATAATAATTGATTATCGATTCAATTCCTAAATCGATTTTTGATTTATTCAAATCACGTTAGGAATGGTGGATGCGATTTAGCTTTCTACCTATTTTTATTTTTATTTTCTTCGGTTTTATTTCTTAAATTGATCCATATAATCCATGTCACCTGACAGTGACGCCTTTCATAGGCGTCAAGTCGAACTGACATGTCTCAAGTTCCGCAGTCCAAAATACTCAAATGCGCCTCAAACACCTATATTCCCATTCATAGATAATTATAAACACATGAAAATTTTTCCTCATTTATCCAATCCAAAGTTGGAAGAGTTTCATCATTTGTTTCCTTCTTAGAGTGCTTTGAAGTCTAGGTTATCAAGTTTTGATGATTTTATTGCAAGAGTTGAGAGTTTTATATATGCATATCTTACTGAAACTTCAAAAGAGGTTGGAAATAGAGAGAGTAGAGAGCCACCCTTGAGAATATTATAACCTTCTTCGCTTGCACATAATTTGAGAGTTCCAACCATCTCTTTCTTCCTCAAGAATAGTAAGATCACTATCAAGAAGGAGGAGTCCATTGAAGCTTGGTGGCTTTGATAGGCCAAATCTTCTCTTCTCTTTTTTTTTTTTTTTTCGATTTCTTTCTTTTAATCATCTTCTTTCTAATCTAATTTTCATCTTTTCATCTTCTTAATTTTCTATTTTCATTATTTTTTCATGCATCATATTTATAGCATACTTCCTTCCCTTTGCATATAAAGGTTTAAAAGAAAAATAGAAAAAAAAAAGTGAGTGTTCTAGTTTAGTTACATGCTCTTTGCATCATTAGAATAGATACTACAGATCACTCTTAGTTCTAATTAAATCTTTGTTTTGTTTGTTGTTGTTTTTGCATGGTTCATTAAAAAAAGAAAATCCATAAAAAGGAGGTAAAAGTTCAAGAAGAAGAGTCATATTCTTCGGCCGGCTAAAGAAGAAGAAGATAGGATTTCGGAATCTCCAATCAAGAGTTCAAGGTGAGTTATCATACGCGTGATCAACTTTCTTTCTTTATTTTTAGATTCTCATTTTCTGGCAATCAAAATCATCTTCTTATTCTCATCATAATATTTTTCTTTTTAATTTTCAAAAGAGAACTTTTTAACATCTGTAGACATGCTAATTTTAATTTCATATTGACTAAATTTTGTATCACATTTTTGATGTCCCAAAATGGTATGTAGTTTAATCATTAGGTTAATTTGGCCCATGTTTCTAAAATTCAGTTAACTCATGTCGCTCATAGCCGACGTCATTTAGATTTTTAGGTGAAATCAATATTAAATCTAATTTATTGAATGACGTCGTCTAAGGTCGACGTGATTTAGTTTCTTAATCATGACCAATTACTAATTTGATTCTTAATCGATTTTTTATTTATCTAAATAACGTCGTTCTAAACTGACATCATTCACTGATTTTATAATTATCTTTAATTTTTTTCAAGATTATCTTGCTTTAATTGGTCCTTCTAAATGAGGTTGGGGTAAGCCGACACCTTTCTTAATGACGTTGTCTAAGGCCGACACGATACAGTTGCATACTCAACAAGCTCATTTCCACCCGAGATCATCCAGTTTCCTTGGATTGGAGGCCTCTTTGCGACCAGTGTATATCTAAGATGATTTGTTCCGAATTTAAGAGATTTTTAGGATCTAAAACCCTAGAAATGTCACTCTATATATAGGGTACCTCTTTGGAGTTTCAAAGAAGTTGGCCGGAATGCTGTTTTAGTGAGCTATAATTGTGAGTTGAGAGCCCGACTGTTAAGAACGTGGACACACTTTTGGAGCTCTCTTTCTTCTTCCTCCATAGCGGTCTCGGCATGAAACCACGTTGAAGCTCGGTGGTCATTGGAGGGGCTAACTTCATCTCTCTTTTATTGCTTCTTTTGATTTCTTTGTGTTATTTTTTCATCATTCTAATTCTAGTTGTATGCATCTCATCATCATGATCACTTTTCGCACATATGTTCACTAGTATTTCATGCTACACACATTCCCATTCACATAGGGGTTTAAAAGAAAAGCTACAAAAAGTGAGTCTCTTCATTATAGTTGCATGTTTAATTTTATTAAAAGAATAGATGCTACATCCGATCATTCTTTTCTTTTATTTGTTTGTTTGTGTGCAAGGTATTGTGGAGAAGGAAACATGGAAAAGGTTAGAAACATACCATGGATTTAAACTAGAGTAAAAGATTAAAGAAATGCTCTTTTTCTTCGGCCAGTCGAGGGAGGAGAAATTGAAGAATTCACATTCACTATCCGCTTGTTAGGTAATATTCATGATCACTTCTTTTAGTTATTTCCATTGATGTTCTCAATCTCTGGCAATTACGATTTCATTCATTATCACATGTTAGTACTGGTTATTTCACCATTATGGCACTTCTGAGCGTTCAACTTCTTAGCAAGCACGGTGGGACCAACTCTTCCCAATTTCTTTTGATCTTGTTTTTACTCTCGTTTTACAACGGCACCCTCAGTGTCATCTTACTTTGCACCCTCACGTGCGGCCATGGTTGTCCTCGAGCTCATTTTTACTATTTTTAAATCTCTCGTGCACTTTGTGTACATCCTTTTGCTTAGTAAGTTCGATTCATTGTGATTGCATGAACATTGTTGATGGTCCAAAAGTGTTTGGTTTAAATTGTTCATTGCTTAAGTGATTGATTCTTACCTGCGACTTGGAATAGTTTTCTGGGTTATTCTAGAGAAGAAGCGGTTATAGTTAGCGAAAATTCAAATAGATAAGAAACCATTAGACATGATGATGATCCTATACCAAAGGAGAAACACAACAGGGAGTATATAGTAGGGATGACTATTACTTGAGTAGACTAGAGCTGACAAGATTCACACTAGTAAGATAGAGCACCTCTAATGAGTCTAGAGGGGGAGATTGTTGGATGATCCAGCCTCATCTTTGAGATGGACTCCATGGACACAGGTTTCCATTCGGATCCGAATAATATCCGATTCCGATTCGTATCTATATCCGATTGGTTGAATATTTATCCGATTAAGACATCCGGCGGACATCAAAATATTGCTCTGGAAACCAATTGAAATTTGCTTATAGATAAACTTTGCAGTAAGATAATAACTTTTCGTTGATTCACACGCAATGTTTTGATGCATCTTTTAGACACTTTTGACCAGGTGACTTATGTAATAGTGTTCATGGGGTGAAGCAGAGAATGCTTTATTTCGATTTTGTAACGCTTTAAAATAAAATGTTTCAGTAAATCGTAAAAAGTAAAGATAAGTTATTCCACCTTCTTTCCAAATCCTCCAGAGAATTAACATAGAAAACATGATTTTCTTGTGCTTGCTGCAGGTACGAATGTTGAATACCTTTACTGCTAAAGAACTTAGATTTGACATGAATTAGAAGTTCTTCCGTCATTTACCTGCTTTCACTTGCTTGGATCTCTCAGCTTATTGGTTAAAATAAACTTCAAGAGTCAAAAACATTTAAACAGATTAATATATACTCAAAAGAAAGAGATGTTTAGTGTGAAGTTTTTAATAAAATACTCCTAATATAACATATAAAAAATAGGAAAAAGTTAACCTTCTATATGTGACCCGAATACAAAAAAGGTTGAGATCAAAATATCTATTTGGTTAGCTTCGTGGATGTTCCGCAATTGAATATGCTGAAATTAGTCGTACGTTCTATTTCGTTAAGAAATCACGATAAATCAATTTACCAATTTCAGTGGATCTAATTTCCTTGATAAATAGTTATTTTTGCACGTTAACCAATTCTGGATAATTACTACTACATCTATAACACTATTCTTATTCTCTGTTATATTTTCGGTTAAGGTATCTCTCCACATCACATTATAGAAGTTTCATCTCATCAATGGACTAAACTACTTTCTACCCTTTCTGCTACTTTAAGGCAGTACCTCAAAAAATGCAAGTATTATTCGTCTTAATGAGAAGTTATGGTTGGTATTCATGACTCATTTTCTTTCTCAGCACACTTAATTTGGACCGTTATTAGTAAATAACCTTGCATACTTAGGATCCATTTGGTTTCCTGTAAAACATACAGTAGGAAATACTTTTCGGAAAATTTAGTACCGTAGGAAATACTTTTCGGAAAAAATTATAACACGTGAGTTATTTATTTGGTAACACTGAAAACTGCAGTCAACACAAAACGTATTTTGTTGATTGCTGCTAAATCTCGATTTGCACATCCACGTAAGCAATCGGGACACCATTTTCTAGAAGAACTCGAGCAGACCCGCCCGGTCATTACGTTGGTCCTCCGTGCATAAGCGTCTGCTTCCTTTTTCTTTTGGAGTTTTTTTAAGTAACTCCTTAAAAGATTCAATATTTGTAGATAATCTTCTTAACTATGTGAGTTCACTTCTAATTTCATTTGAATTAAAATATTACTATTGTACATCAAAATATGTAAAATTACTAAATGAAAAATTAATACTACTCTCAATTAAAATATAAGCATCTCACGAAAAAATCACGTAAACAATCACCCGTAAGCTTGTTGTATATTGTTGTTGTACATGATTTTTTTTTTTCATTTGAACCATTAGATACCGAGTTGCGGTATTCTCCTAGCTAAAAATTAAAAACAAAAACACCGTTGATGCTGCCGTTCGAATTTTGATTGTATTAAAGAAAGGTTCTTTGACTCTGCCATACTTATGTTAGAAATATGGTAATGTGAAAATTCTTTTACAAGTAAATAAATATATAAAATTATTTTCAGAAAAAAGATTTTATGAAAAAATGAACATTTTCTTATAAATTAATTTTCTTAAAAAATATTTTCTACTCAAATACATTTTAAGTGCAACCAAATGGATCCTTAGTGTTCTCCCAATGTGATGCATACTCTCTTCAATTCAGAAAAGATGTAACAAAAGCTACGATCGAGGGTCATTTCCCAGACTTCTTGAGTATTAGATTGAACTGGTTGTGAAATTCTCATTCAGGTTGGGGCTCGTTATCCTTTCGTTCAACTCTTCTTCTTTTTTTGGTCGAAGTGGTTCAATGATTACAAGGTCAAATATCTAACTCAAGGAACCGAGCTCAAGTCCGTCGATACACACGAAATATCTACTTAAAACAGGCAATTTTTCTGCTCCAAAGAGCGATAATTCCACGGGAAGAAACTCTGTCCGCACACAACGCCGGCTGATTCGAACCCGCAACCTCCCCGCCTGGGAGGGGCGTACTACTGAGCTACGAGAGCGGGTATCCTTCCGTTCAACTCGGGGGCTCCTCTAGGGATTTGATTGATATGTTCATAATTTAAGACCATCCCCACGCGCGTGTAAAATCTGAAATTAAGCAAAATGTTTTCTCCACTGCGTTTGACTCTATCACAAGATGACACGAGGAATCTAATTCCAGATATGACACCCACACACAGATTCCAGTTCATTGGTGATGACAACCATCATCAGATGAGAAAGCAAGTTAATTATGATGGTGGGTCTCGATTCAACCCATGCCATCGAGGATCCACATGCTGTTATGTCATGGGCATTCTATATTAATCGCTGTTTTAGTTGATTAATTGGTGTGTGATAGGGAAAGGTGACGGGGGAGGGCTTGTGTGCTCTTAGGTTCCCTTGTCGTTATCCTCTCTCTCTCTCTGTGGCCTTCTTCTTCATCCAGTGTGCCGACGACTCGATCGCCACCAAATTGCCTGGCTCGATGGTTTCCCATTTATGCCTGCTCTCTCCTGCTAGTCCTTGCTTACGTACCTGGTGAGATCACGGTTAGAGTTTCTCTTGTCGCTTCTCTCTCTCTCTCTCACATCTACATTATGCGTGGCATGTCAAGTCCTAGAGGGTAATCATCCGGCGAAGCAAAAACCCACTGTACTGTTATGTCTTCCGAGATGGAGATGGGTTTTTTTGAGCCAACAACGCCACGAAAGTTGGTAGTTGGATTAAGTCAGCAGCTAGCAGGGCCCTCCGGTGATAGGAGAACCCTCCACTTGTAAGGTGTCTTAAACACAAAAATAAGATGGCCAATCACGTACACATCATTACACTGTTCCCTCTAACAAGAGGTTGGATGGAGGCCAACCTACACCAAGTCTGCAGGCTGTGTGAAGAGCCCTACACCTGGGAATGGAAACCCTAGATTTCACGCATACGCAAAAATCTTCCTTCCGACGTCAAGAATAGTTCATTACGTAGTAATAGCGTGCATTAACAACTCCAAATCAAGAAAAATGGCTACCTTCCCTGCAGTCTCCCAGAGGCTCCTACGTTCACAAGTTCAAACTGGAAGAAGCATTACAGTAACATCCCTCACGTGGGAACAAGAGAACTTGGGGGGACGACCTCCCCCTCTCATGAGGGGGAGGTCTCCTGGGGAGATGCCTGGAAGAACCCATCTTCGCCGCCTCACCATTGCCCTCAACATATACCAATAATCACATCCTGATCCCATATGATTATAATAACCCTCAGCTCTCTTTATTAAAGAAGCCAAACCATTACCATCTCCCCAGGGATAAACAAATGCTTGCACCAGGCCAATCCGAGGACTCCCAGAGCAGCAGGCGACACCATCCACCCATGTGACCGGCACCCACCGCCCCTCCTCGAATCAGCATAATGTCGTCGCCTTTCGCTTTCGGTCGAGCGCACCCCCACCTTCTCCGCTGTGCAGCCGGCGATGGCTGCTCCTCTCGTCCGCTTATATCACACAGAGAGAGAGAGAGAGAGAGCGAGCTGACCGACCGGAACCATTTAAAAAACCCTAACAGTAGCATCGAGGGGGGAGGGGACTGGAGTTTTTTAAGGGCGCTTGGGGGGCCGCCGGCCACGCCGAGGCGGCCACGTGATGGATGGCGATGGGTTTGGAATCCGGGGAGGCCCCGTGGCTTCACCTGCCCGGCCGGCCCCAGAGGAGGCGGGGGACGCCAGCATGATGGGCACAGTGTGTGCTATGGTTGGCTTAGGTTTTCTTCTCCTCTTGATGGAGACCTCGTATCTCCCATTTATGCAAAGCTCGGAGCCATCAATGTTGTTATCCCGTGTGCAAATATTTTTGTTATCGTTTCCGCCGAGAACTCGAATCTTCTCACCTGGGTTAAGGAACTTTGTTTTGTAAACACCATTTCTTTCTGTTTTCTAGCTCTAATAGACTTTATTAGATGCATATAGTAGGGTGTCTAGAGTCTGGTTAGCGAAAAGGCTTTATTTAGGCCTCGCCCCACCATTAAGATCAAAAAGTATTGCCGTAGCTTTGGTACCTCGGACATCTATCTTTTCGACTTTCTGGCGGCTTCAGGGTGAGAGGGTCTTTTAATCCTTTAGATCTTTTCTATCTTTGCAGTATTCAATTTGATTGAATATATATATATATACGGACCTAAACAAAATGGCGAACATGATAGGCACCACTCCAGTGGTAGAAGGATTATTTAATCATGTTTAGTGAAATAATATAATGCTATGTGTTCAAGGATAGTATTTAGAAGATCAAAGTGGCAAAGGTTCAACACAAACTATGCATAGCCTATCTTAGCGCATGTTTGGTGCAATATAAATAGATGTACTTTTTGCTCATAAACTTCCATTCTAGTCATTTTGATAGAAAAAATTTGGTCATGAAAGCTATTTATATGACATTCTGGAACATGTCTAACAATTAATATTATTGCCTTTACATTTGGAGATAACATTAAAATAGAAAGTGAAAATATTAGAATAAAATTGATGTTAGAATAGTCTCACACCTTTATACTTCTACCTATTTATTCAAAGTATTCATCCTATATTTAGTACAATTATTTTAGTGCAATGATAGACTCGTGTTTTAAAATAGTGGTGTCTTCTCTCTTAATGCCTTATGGTTTTGAACTTGACAATTTCATAATTTAAATATAGCATCAGAATCTATAGTTAGGATCTGAGTCACATACCTCATATTTGTCCATATGACTGAGCCTAAATCAATTTGTACGTGAGAGAACATATTAGAATAATCCTACATTAGAAAAATGATAAATCAAAATACATTAAAAATGGTGATACTTTCTCTACTCAATGTTCAAAATTTTAAGTTGAACGATCTAATAATTTTAATAATTGATATTATCAAAATAAGATTTTGATGTCACCATTATAGATTATAAGAGCATTTTAGAACTCTTCAACTAGCACACTACGAATGTAGTACTTTTTATTGAGTAATATCTACATATTCACATTTAACACTTTAATTATTTTTAGATTGTAGACGAATCTGTCTGACTCCTCTTCTTAAAATCTAAAGGTAGTAGCATTATCCAATACTCCTTCAGCTTTCAACTGGAAATTCTAAACTAGGGATTTCTGAAAAAGAGGAAATGATGTCTTAGGAGAGGATTGGTTGACGACTATTCAAGTTAGTGGAATCTAGCATCATGAAAGTAAACAGTGGCTCCCAAAGTACTATAAGTTCTACCAAACAACTTCCTTGATTCCCTTGAACACAAGAGATTATAATAGTTCAGGTGCCAAAGGAACTCTGCGCATCTGTCGTCATTTAGACGCACTTGTTCTTGTAATTAGCAGATCTACATTGTTCTACTATAGTTATCGTACTAGAAAAATGGTAGAGTCTGACCTTATATATATAGTAAAAGGACCATAGTAGCAAGCTAGGGTTTTACATGCTTAGATGTTCATTAAGCATATCTTGCCAAAGAGTAATATTGTTCGCTGCATGCCCCTTAGGTACTGTAGTACAACAATCATCTAATGAGATGGATGAGATGACATAAGATCACTCCACCCTCTTGGAAGAGGTGTAGTCATAGGTTATACTACAATACCCAAGACATTGTAGCAATTATTATTTCTTGCCAAAATCACATACTGGGCATGGGAGTAGAGATGTGAACACAGCTTAATGGGCGCACAACGGAAGGGATCGGATGGTAACGAAAGCTGATGGACACTCTGGTTTGTGGTGACTTTTCTTGAGTTTTAGCAAAAATTTCCCAGTGGAAACTGGAACATGGGAGGATCAGAGCCTCGCCTTGCTATGCCTATTTGATTGAGTTGCTTTGTGTGTCTTATTTGATAAAAAAAATGTTTAGTTATTCGTACGGCTTAGAAAGTCACCAAGGATCTTTTTACCAAAAGGGAATGGCTCCCATTTCCTTGGGACTGCTGGAATCCTGAAACCACATTGACCATCCTAAACTTAATTCATTTGGACCCTGGAGAATGTGGAATCCAATAAGTGGGTATTATAGAAGTGACTGGGCCACTTGGGCCACAGTGATGACCCAATTTTATCCTTTTTTTTCTCTCTTTTTGTTTGCTTGAACCCAAGGTATGACCAAAAGCAGGTTGAGTTACTACAATGTCTTGTATCAGAACAAGCTGAATCATCCTGTAACACAGGATGTCATTGATCCACATATACAGAAGCTCATGGACAGGGTATCTTCTTCAAAGAAGGCGTCCTTAACAAATATTTAATGCACATACATGATTTTGAACGTGACAAATATATATAGGTATGATAAATACTTCGTTATGTTTTCAAGAGACTATTCCTTCAACCCCGACGATAATGGAACCAGAGGATATAACTATTTAAAACAATATCCCCTATCATGAGAAAATACATGACTATATAAGGAACATAGGAGTATACATAAAATATGAAAGTTTTTTGGATATACACATATTTATTGCTAAACTTTTTAATGTAGTTTTCAATATTAATGAAAATGTTGTTAAAATTGTTATGTGATTATAACAAAAATGCAATTTTATTTGAATATTTTAATATAATGCTACTTATAAATCATCATCATTAAACACCATTTATTTGTCTCATAAAAGAAAGTTCTGGGCACATGATGGGACAACTATGTGTGAGCAGCAAGGAAACACATGCACATATATACACGTCTTGTAGTACGTGGCTTGCACCTTATTCCAAAGTACATCTTCATTATCCAGATTATCTACTTTGGTAGGCAAATAATCAGCATCATCATGGAGGTACTTTTGGACGGTAGTGATCCACCCTTGCATGGTGAAGTTAATCACATGTAAGAATGGCTGCAACTCAATTCGAGTTAGGTCGGGTCGTAGTCAACCCTAACTCAACTTATGTACCTCTCAACTCTAATCTAATCTAACCCACCATCCAACTCAACCTCCTCAATTGTAACCCAACCCGTCTAACAATTCTCCAACCCAATCCAATGCATATAACCCAAGCTTCATCAGATTGGATCGGGTTATATCCTAAATAGTTTATATTTTTAATTTTTACTTCTTACGATCAAAATTCTATGTATAAAGGTATGAATGAATTTATGTATCTACTTTAACAAAGTAATAAAAGGAAGATAGAAATATAGTTACATAGTTATTATTTGAGAACATCTTTGTTCATATTATAAATTAAAATTTTATTTAATGATAAAAAATTAAATGAAATATATTCTAATGTTCTAAGTTATCATTTATATATATTCACGTCATGTTCAGAATAGGTCAGGTTGGCCGAACCTCAACCCAACTCAACCCATGTAAGATCAAGTTGAAAGACCTCTCAACCCTAATTTGATCGGATTCAATCTGATCGTACCATCGGATTTGACCCACTCAAAGTTGTAGCCCTGGTCTTATGTACAAACTGAAATCAAAAGTATTTATATCCTTAGATATAGAATTTTCAAAAGGTAGGTATTCTGATGCGGCCCAAACAACCATTGAGTGCTGGAGCGGCAGATAATTTTGCTTGGAGGAGGAACCTCATACCCTCCACTAAAAGAGTCAACTTCGTGCACATATATCGAATGACTCTACTCTAGAAAGAGCGTGACAGCTAACACGACCCAGACAGATTTCAGGACCAAACGTAGTTGTTTTCTCTTCCATCTAGTTGTTATTATTTTTTATTATTTTAGAAAAGTAATTAATTGACTTGTTCGGTAAATTCGGATTGGAATTAGAAGTTGTCATAGTTACTGAAACTACTTTGAATTTTTCTCTTTTTGAGATTTTGCAATTACTTGACATTACTATTTTTTTTGTAATTTTTGTCTTCTTTGCTCCCTTATATAAAGGAGCCCCATAGAACAACACGTTTCTGGTGTGTTTCTCTGATTTTTCTATGCATGCTTGGCCTGCATCATATTCTAATATCACTTGACTTTAGTTATGAGTCGTTTATCCTCACCATGACAGCAAAATGGGTTACA
This sequence comes from Zantedeschia hybrid cultivar, assembly GCA_030544215.1. NCBI lineage: Eukaryota > Viridiplantae > Streptophyta > Magnoliopsida > Alismatales > Araceae > Zantedeschia > Zantedeschia hybrid cultivar. Next base: position 70,924,478 of record JARZZO010000002.1, read on the forward strand.
ACACGGATGAGTTTTTCCATTCTAGAATAATGAGTGTTTCACTTTGATAGTAGACGAAATCTAAGACGGAATACTAAGTTTTGGAGTGTAAGATGGAATTGTTTATTCACTTGGTTCTAAGAATAAACTAATCTTGATTGGAATACTGAATCCCTCCTATCAAATCAAAATTTGACTTATTCTAAGAATATTCTACTAAATTCTACTTTCTGGGTGAGGCAAGTGAGGCAAAGCATCTCATGTCAAGGGGCACTTCGAATCTCAAAACTCCTTCCTTCATAAATGATGTCAAAACAACCTTAGGAGCACAGCACAATATCATTTTTTTTTTTATAAGTTTTACGCTTTCGTTTAATTGGACACGATGATCCATACAGAACCATGTCAAAATAATGATGTACCTAAAAAAAATGGCCTTAAATAAATATATCCTTATTATCTTATTGGATGTTAAAACAAAATTTTTAGTACATTTACTTAATCCGTTACGCATCAACTAATGTTAAGAGATCTTATAAAGCACGCAGATCAACTAATTAGGATAGTTCTATGGCCCATTAATTAAGGATTTATGGAGCATCACCAATACTCATTTTCTCTACCTCCTACTTAATCCAATGTATTTAAACTAGATAGGCTACGAACCCAACAACTTATAAGTCTTAAAGGACCAAGAATAGATTCAACTTTGTATGGCAGTCAGTCCAAAACTTGACAAGCATTACGTTAGAACCTATTGGGTCCCCATACAAGTCTATCGATCTACATGTAGGGGCAAAATTACAAATATTTATCATCACCATCCCAGAATCTTTACCGATATGGAAGCAGCAGCTGATGATATTTCTCTGTTTAAAGGGTTCTATACAAAAGAAATGTCAAGCAAAATCATTACAATGACCATAACAATGTGAATCATCAACAAATTCATATTTAATAATATGGCATGGAAATAATAACTTAAGTCTTAAGGCATATTCTTATGGATATGCTTCGATGCACAAAACAGGAATAGCTGATAATGGGCTGAAGAGCCCTTTCACTTAATGGGTGCTACAGCGGTGGCTTCATTGTTACTGGACTGCTAAATCAGACTAAAGAAATTTGTTGGATCTTATAACAAGCCTGTTAGTTGTTCTTAGATAGCCTCAAAAGGATATAATTCGGATCTACCACCAATTTCCGTCTCAGATGCAAAGTAAAATTACCAAGAGTATTACGGATCTGTGAACGTACTCTTTAGAGATGTTTAAACCATATAAGCAACACAGAGTATTCTAGCTTTTAAAAATATTTTACAGAGTATAGTTATGTATCCGTAACAATATTAAACAGACAAGTAATGCTGGCTGTACTCTGCTACACTAAGCTAGCGCATGCGTTATTTTATTTTTTAAAATTTTAAATTGTTCGATCAAAGATTAGATAATACGGATGTCAGGTTTAGATGATCTTTCACTTTTTGAAAAAAAATTGCCTTCAGCAGCAGATTCACTTTTAAATGCAAACGAGTGGGTCTTTAGAGAGATGAGTTGAAGTCCAGTTCACTAGACTCCGAAACATTTACTAGACGGGCATTAACCTTAACCCCCAGAATCTTTTCAGTCAGAAAAAGAAAGCCAGAAGGCATACAATTTTAGAACCCTGGAGATTCTGTGTTTCTTCGTACAAAGATAAACTACGTCCAGTAAATGGATGGAACTTTCAAAATAGTTCCACCCTTCACCTCCTCACTCAAGAGATAAGATCTGATGAGGGAAATTCGGTATGGGCCTGAGCCAGCCCTGTTTTGAGAAGCTTTCACCTATCCTCCCCTTATAAAAGAGGACTGGCTACGTCATTTCAAGGTACGTAATCTTCCATACATTACATCCTTTAATCTTGCACCACCTTTCCTTGCTTGACTTGACTGTTGGAGGGGTCGTTCCTGGATTTTCATTCGGGACCTGCCTGACATGGGTGTTACTGTACAGGACTGGTCGCCTTCGCCTCGCTCGCCCCCCTCGGCCAAGCAATCCTCGTCCGACTGAATACCGTGCATGCCTCGGCAGCGTCAAGATCTTCTATGCTTGAGTATGTTTCCACTCACATAGAGAAAAATAAATGATTTATCTATTAAGATAAATAAGAAATATCATATTTATCTTTGATCAGTGAAGATGTAATAGGATGTAGGGAAAGGAATATAGAGGATCATATGGGCCTTTGTGCACTTGGGAGTGGCATGGGCAATGTTGGAGGCCAATGTGCTCGCTACCCACCTCACAACAGGGGGTGTGCGTATGTGTATGCATGTGTTATACATGTCCTTATCTCACAATAAATTATAAAAGGAAATTTTTTGTTTTTATATCATTCAATTTTAAAGTTTATAATTTTATTCGCATTGAACATCACAGTTTCCTTATTCCCTTTCTTTTCTCTTTCACATATTGTGTCAGCCTTTTACTTACACAAAAATGATGTGAATTGAGCACATATGCACCCAAAAAAAATACCAAAAAGAAATTAAAAACATCTAGTGAACTTAAGATACATTTTAGTTTCTCATATTAGAATAGTTTTACATCGAAAAAGGAACAAATCAAACATACGTTTAAAATGATAGTACTTACTCCGCTCAATAACTCAAGATTTTGAGTTAGATGACCCAATATTACATCAAAGCCCATAGCTATGAATCAGGGCTCACATTCTACCCTTGTGGTCCATATCATAGAGGTTAAATTGGCTTGCAGGTGAGGGGACATGTTATAATAGTCCCACATCGGAAAAGAGACAAGTGAAATGATGGTGCCTATTCTACCCAATGTCTAACCACTTTGATAGCAGAATGGGTTACGACAGGATTAGTTATTTTAGATTGTTTATTCCAGAATAAAGAACGTTGCACTTTGATAACAGGGCGGAATCTAAGGTGAAATATCAAGTTCTTAGGTGTAAGATGAAATTGCTAAATTACCTAATTTCTGGAATAAGTAATTTTTGGCCAGAAATACCAAATCCATTCTATCAAACCAGAATTTGACTTATTTCAAGAATAAGGAGACCTTATTCCACCAAATTCTGCATACAAAGGGGAGAGGTTTTGAGTTAGATGGCTCAATACCCTAAAACAAATCTGAAAAATAAAAATAATTGTGGAAAAATGAGCATTTCAGATTATACTAGATTGTGAAAATTTTTGAAAATTTTCATTTGAGCATATACAACAAAAAACATTTGAAATAGCAAATATTTCTTGTTCTTCAATCGAAAGTATCCTTTAGAAAGGTTAAAAATCCATGTTAGCCACTTGTTCATTGAAATATTAGAAGAGCACTTCCATCATATATGAAGCTCAACACCTTAAAAATGGGGCTCACCTTTAAAAAGTTAAAAATAAAATAAAAATAAAAGTACGGGCAGATGCAGCAAGTTTTACTCATCTTGAAAAGTCACTGCATAGATCATGATGAGCACATGGTTGAGCAAGACTAAAGGAGAAGAGCGGGGAATTGAGTGCCAGCCCACTCTTTAGCATAGATCCTCCAAGACAATGCTATTACAACTATGCAACTGATTTTACCATCTAGATTTATATTTCCAATTTAGCACAAATGAGGGCACGAATTGTGGCAAACAAACTAAGCACTCACATCCCACTACCCAACAGTCAATAACTACAAAAAGCCTCCCAAAATTTTGTAAGTTCTGGGTTTCAAACTAGAAACCCGTTGCTCATATGCATGTAATTGCCAGCTAGATCAAGAAAAATTATGTTAACATCCATAGAACACTAAGAAATTAAATTATTACTCTTTCAAGAGAACACACAATTGCTATAATCTAATGGCAGATTTTCTCAAGTGTAATCATTGCGCATTGTTCACATTCCTAGCATTCCCTGATTGCTAGGTCATAGTAAATCTGCTACTTACCTGTTGTTGGGCTTTGTGGAGATGACATTGTTTGAGTAAATAATAATTATGTCCAAATAAAATTATTTAAACATCTCCAACTTTGTCAAAAATCACAAATACGCTACACTCAGTTTTTTACATAAAATGACGATGTTTTTAACTCAAAATTCAACAAAATTGGTGTCGTTGAAAAGAGCACAAAATTATCTATCATTATATGTAGTTTTATATATAAAATTATGAGTGTAATGTATAATTTCAATCAATTAATACTCAAGAATACATAATTATCATATGTATATAACTACATTAAAATCTAGGCTTTCATAATCATTTAGAAATGCAGCATCACTTTTAGAAATTTCAATTGGGATCCATCATCATTGAAGATCCAGTGATATCTTCCTTTTTAAAAGAGTTCATACACTTCAAAGATATAATGAAAATTATAAACTAAAGGGGAGTCTTAACAAGTATTTTGTATTTGGTAACTGGCACATTAGTCATAGGCACATTCTCTTGTACATTTTAGAGTCTATTTAGATGGACTCATATTCCAGAAAGGACTACAAGATTTCTATAATTGGATATCCTCCAAAGTCATCTGTTAGGTCTAGAGATGTGTAGACCCATAGCAATATACAATCCTTAATTTTTATTAAAAGAATTGCTTGTACATGTAAGAATAATTTGGAGAGCAATCTTACAACATAAAATATTTTGTACTTGAAAGGTTTCATGAACTCTATAAATAGGTCCCCCCACCAAGGGGTGAGAACAAGCTTGAGTAAGTCCTAGAGTTAGCGTAGGAATCCAAGAGTCCTTGTTGTAGTCTTCTTTCTTTCCATTTTGTAATTGAAGTTCTCTTCATTCCAGAGCTTGTTCCTTTTATTTTTCCTTGTTTATCCTCTTCTATTTGCATTGTTCCTTCATTCACATTTGTCTCATCTCATCATAGTCATCATAATGGAGCCAATTGTCAATCTCAAAGATCTAGGGTTACAATGCTAACTATGGTGCACCCTCTTGTGCAGCAAATCTTGCCTCTTGAATTGGCCACAGTCAAGTTCACAAAGTGGCAATGGCCCCTTGCCTCCATTGTAGTCAAAGGTATGTTCAAGGAAGGGAATTTGGGAAATTATTTTGGGGACTACCATCAGTTTCAAGAGGCACTGAATGAGGAGGGTAGTTTGGGGTTTTTAGAATTTTTGACCCTCCTCGCTAATAGAAGGGTCTAAACTTTTAGGAATATAGTTCACATGGACTAGAAAATTTTTTCTAGTAAATTTTCATAAAAATAATTGAGTAGTATAGACTGGACATGGATTTTTTTGTATTTATTTGACAATTGTGCAACTATATCTCTGCTACTATACTAAAGTATGAAATATCTTGATCATATGCCCACAGTGGGTGAATAGCAGACATGCGCTTACATGTTATAATCTTGTCTATCTATAACATTTGAACTAGCATATAATTAAGTATCTCATGTTAACATGAACCTTTAGATTATATCCTATAATTAAGTACATGAAATAATAATCAACTTGATACCATAAAAACATGGAAAATGACATATGACATTTATACCTCTATAAACCACCGTATTTTTTATATATACTCTTGACCCCATAATAATATTGTTATAGATACCATTGACATCTTCAAAAAGATTACATTAATATCCTTTTGTCAAAATATTATAAATTCTAATGAAATATGCTAAAAGGATTCCATTAATTCTGATGAAGGCATGGGTACATATGCAAAATTCTGATGCATATGTATATAAACATACTCAAATTGTTTTGCCATATGCAATTAGAGTTCACAACATTTTGATGGGAAAGATATAATTGAAACATTTCTAAAGATGTCAAAGTTATTTATAACAGTATGTGGGAGTTAGGGCTATATACACATACAAATATGGCTATTTATAGGGATATACATACAAGATTTCTAAAAAATACAGCAATTTTTTTCCGTTGGTAGTGAGCAGTGGAGTAGTTGATTTACTATTAATATCTTTAAAAGCTTGATGAGGAATTAGAAATAAAATGCTCAATATCCAACCAGCTTAGTTTTGTGCAAATGGGACTTTTGGAACGCATGATAAGTCAAAGATTATGCAAGTATACTAGATAGAACAAGTATGGTTCATATATTTATCATAATATAGAGAAATCAAAAGCACGCATTCCTTATAAGCAACATCACCATTACTTTCTTATGTGATAGCATCACGAAGTTAACCTTTTTTTACTCATTACACTTACAGAGATAATGGATGTTTTTTTTTTAAACATAGCACAGTGGCTAAGGACCCAACCTAACTACCTGAGGACCTAGGATCGAACCCTAGCCCTCCCCACCCACCTCAAACCCCCTCCAATAAACGCCTGAAGCGGATGGAAACCACGAAGAGGAGGAGGACGCGGCGCGAGTCGAACTCGCGTTGCACGCCCAACACAAAGCGTCGGGATGCACACCACTACGCCGAAGGCGTACGGGCTGCAGAGATAATGGATGTTAATGTCAGGGATTAGAAAATAACTCTAGGAAAAGGAAATACAGTTTAAAGTCAAATATACTATATTTTATTTTATAAAACACATATCATCTTCTAATCTAAATTCTAATAATTTAATCGGTTTAACATAAAAGCCCATCAGTTTAAAGTCAAATATACTATATTTTATTTTATAAAAAATATTATCCGGATTATTGAAATTTATATCATTGATGATAGAGATAATAATCTACACCCCCTAATCCAAGTTCATCGTGAAGGGTCAAATTAACATGAAAGAGAAACCCCACGAAAACTAAGTGATTTCTCCAACCTTTATATGGGCATCACAACATTTTTCCTAAAGATGCCCTAAAAAATTACTGAATGACCTGCACCAAAAGATTGCAAAGCCAAGGCCGACGGAGGAAAGAGCGAGGGGTGCCAACCCTTTTACCAATTTAAGGCCTGTACGCGACAAATCCGGCAAGGAGTGGGACCCCATCTGTTCTCGTGCCCAAGGGCTTCACCGTGGCTGTTCCGGGATGCCAACCGACTGATCAAGATCAACCGGTAGGAAATCCCCCGACAACCACCCGCGGCTCCTCGTCCGAAAGGGTCCACCCCAGCTTGGGAACTTTGATCGTACGGCTGACGCTCCATGCACAGGACCCCAAAGGATTCCCTTTTCCCCTACGTTCATGATGTGATGTACTTGGCTATGCACAAAGTGACGAGAGCGTGGGGTCGCTCGCCCCTTTTATCCTTTTATCCTTTTCCTCGGCTTTGGATCCCTCTCTACACCCTTGGTTGTATTGGGCTGTTACCTCTTGCCAATCTAAAGAGAAGGACCTCACTTTTTGACAGCACTTTTGAATCTTCTTAACTTCTACTTAATGAGAAAAGCTAGGCTGGTAAAATCAGTTGAACATGTTTCTACTCACTATTTTCTATCTTTTTAGAAGGTAAAGACTAATGTGAAGGCCGTTGAAGTTAACTAATTTTGAGATAGAGATCGAGGGCACATAAGAGGTACCAGTCCGAGAATGAGGTTAGAAGATCTCATCTTATTAGTCTTAACATGGCCCTGAATTACAAGTTACAATGATGATCTTTAGCCTTGGATTATTAAGGCCTCTTTGATAACAGATACAATGATGATCTTTACCCTTAGATTATTAAGGCCAGCTCTTTGTCAACAGAATAAGGCTAAAATAGGATGAGTGATCCAGATTATTTAAGATTTAGTATTTTTAGTTGGCTGAATTTGATATTCAAATGAGAGTAATTAATTAATTAGGATATCTAATTTAACTGAAGAACTCGAATGAATTATTCTAATTAGAATAAAAGTTAATTTTTATCTACTTCTAGTAGCTGTTTTTCGTGCTCTTTTTTGTTCTAACTGGAACCAGATTATAATTACCAAATCAAAAAGTCGTTTACTCTGATATAACTCATCCAGCATAACCCATTTGTGTGACTCATTCTATTATTAAAGAGACATTTAGAGCTAATAGAGGAGGTGACCTACGTGATCAAAGTGGATGACTTTCAAAAAAAAAAAAAAAAGACTGGCTTTGGCCATATATGTGAGACTGACACAAGACGAGTACTTACAGTGTTAATTTGACCAGAATTTATTGAGAATCATCTGACAATTAGATTAGAAGAAAACTCTTATCAAACATGTCGTTTATATAAAATTACGTTAAAAATATCTTTAATATATAAGAACCTATTTGGTCAGTAAAACATATGATAATTAATCTCACATCTTTGTTTGTTGACACGGGAACTAATTATAGGATTTGATCACCTAGCTTTGGTCTTAATTTCCATTTAAGACCAAATCCACCCCACTTGGATTTTAATCTCTTTGTCCTACTCATCTCACACCGATGCCGGGTGGATGCAACACAGGCGGCCACTAGAAAAGGAATCACTAGTACAGAAGTAAAGCAGTGGCTAAAACAGGGCACATGGCTGCAAGGACAGGACCAAGCATTTTATTTAACTCAAACCTACTCATAATCCAAAAAGAGACGAAACACAACCAACACATCGATAGATATCAACATAAATATTGCCTACCTATCCACCATGATCGGATCAAGAAAGAAAATTTTTAAACTACGACTGATACAGCAGTGGTGGTACATATATATAACACTTCTGACCTAATTAAGCGTTTCATGGGCTGCCTGAGTGGCCATGATGCTGGTGGTGGTGCTGTGCAGGCAGCTGTTAGTCGGTGCCATCGTTGTCGTCGCCGCCATCGTTATTGTCCTTGTCGTTGACGATGCCGACGGCGAACTTGAGGTGGTGATGGTGGTGGAGCTGCGTGAGGAGGATCTGGTTCTCATGTCGGAGGGTGAGGGCCCTCTTGAGAAGCCTCTGGTTCTCCTCCATGATGCACTTGTTCTCCAAGTAGAGCTTCATGTTCACCATCTCCATGTCCATCTCTTCCTTCCCATACGCGTCTCTGATGACCCCGGTGGCCTTCTGCTGCTGCCCACTAGTGCTGCTTCTAATTCTGCCTCTCTTCGGCAGCTGGGACAGTGACCTGAACCTACTCATGGTGAGAGAAACCAACAGGTGTAGGAAGGGGAGAAGAAAGACCAGGCAAGTACGTACCTTCTCTTGGGGAGGCGCCGCCGCAGCAGAACCAGAGCTCTTCTGCTCCTCCTGAGACGCTGGCGGAGAGGGAGAGGAGGGGAGTGCTGCTGCATGGTGGAGTGGACGCTTAAGGGGTTTCCTCTCCTTTAGATCTGCATAAAATATTTCGAGCCTTTTAGGGTGGACAAAAAGGTGGTGGGACGTGAACTAGGCGAGGAGCACTTGTTTACATGGGGGCAGGAGAGGGAAGAGATCAATGGATGGTGTGCCATGAGATGATGAACAAGAGGATACCTCAAGGCTTTTATAGAGACACAAGGCATTCTTCCTGATGCAGACAGCAATTATGATCTCTCTCTCTCTCTCTCTCTCTCTCTCTCTCTCTCTCTCTCTCTCTCTCTCTCTGTGGGCGTTCGTGTGTGTAGTCTGGCTGGGTTATGATGCCCCGGGCACACCAACTCGATCGCTAAATTGACCGTTCATCTCTAGTAATTATGGTTGAATCCAACATAGTTAATATGTAATTATAATCAGGTTATGTATGAATTTTTATTCTTATTTATGGGTTGTTTGATGTACAGTAAAATGCTATGATGCCTCCATGTATGGTATGATTTAACTCATCTGTTTTAAAATCGGCTTTGATCTACGATACTCTCTTTAAATGATTTCGGCTTTCAGTTCAAAATCATCTAAAATTAAAACTAAATATTTAAAATCCTTGATTTCTTTTAAAATCACTAATCGTACTATAATTAAGTACTGATTAATGACAGACCAAGCACGACGTGTTATTACGAGTTACACTAGAGACTTTTCTGTTTCTAATTTACTTCTTGAGCTGACGTCTCAATCATCAAAAGCAGTATAGGCCCCCTTGTGGGCTAAATCACACCCATTTGTTGGGTCCTCACCATCATGATGAAGGCCACCATATCTATTCGTCCTTAGCTTCTTCATAAGGTCGATTCACCTTGGTGCAAACAAAGTGTTTGGAGAAATAACAAAGAGCAGAAAAGGGGAGGAAATTTCTTAGGACAGAAACGTTGCTCCCCGACAAAGAGGAGGTGGGGGATGAGGAGCAGGTACTCCATTCCCCGTGTGAAATTTTGGGGTTTGTGTTGGCCATCCCAATGATACTAATAGGCTGAGGAAAACAAAGGAGATTTTCTAAAGTAGGTTGGGGGGGGACATAATTAATTATAAGATTACTGCTTACATAAAGAAGACGACGATCTCGGGAAAGATGTGGGATTTGAGATGGCTGGGCCCGTAGCAGGGTCCAAATGTTCATAGTGAGCCTTTTTGTCCCTTTCCCTCCCCTCATCAATTGCATTCACAGCGTCTCTTCCACATGGATGTCTTTGTTGAGATGATCAGATTCTTGGACTCTATTTTTTAAATTAGACTCTATCTCCCTTCACATAAGACACGAATGAATCAATTATTTTATCAGATAAAATAAAAATATATAGTCAGTCTTTCTATATGAGTGAAGACATATTTTGATCTAAAAATGATGTCTCATCCTTGTTGAGCCTTCATTTCATCTATCTCTTACAGCAAGTTTGTCCATGTTTTTTTTTTTTACTTGATAATAATGTCATTTTATATTAACAAAGACCGCAGTACAACCATAATAGAGAGCAAGTTTGTACATCGTGTGAGAGTAGGCACCCTCCAAGACATCCTGCAGTGTCCTCCTAAACTTACCGCGTTATCTTTCTCAAAGTTTGGAACTCACCGCCCTTGGGCCGCGAGATCAAGGCCCAAACAGCTTGGTGACATGAAAGCACATGCCCTCACATGATCCTTGTACGGCCCTCTTAGCACTGTGTTTGGACCTTTCTTATGCACTTCAACAAGAATAGGTAAGTTGTGGTTGAATTGGTCGGCAGTACATTGGACAAACTTTTTTGCTTGGTTTTGACGTTAGATCAAAAATCAGATAGTTGTAAAAAAAAAAAAAGTGAAACGTTCACAAAATCGAATGGCTGCACGGACATTACAGTAGTAAGTACAGTGTCACCATTTTGCTTGGTTTTATATAATTTTGTCAATGACTTTACGTGATTAAAACATAGTTTTATCGGTCCTGAATTGACATTAACTGGATTCGACCTACTCAAAGCTGTAGAGGATCTACATCATTTCTGCTCAGAGCTTCTATCCACCACTTATTGGTGGCCCGGAGTGGTCAATTACAACGAGAAACCTTGCTAAAGCTTGGAAAGAGAAGGAAATTTGAGCTGTTCGACGAGGGGGTCACCCTCACCCTGCTGGTGCTGGGCTTTTCTCATTCAAGAACACGCATCCTTACGTAGATGTCATGATGCTGAGGCCCAAAAGGAAAGAAACTTCATCATGGCAACCCCCCACCATCATTCGTCTTTGAAGGTGGAAGAGTCGAACCAAAACAAAAAGGATTGGGCCTTTTGAAGGGGAAACACACACGACTTTGGACCACTGCTTTGCTGAGAAATAAGAAAAAGAAAAAGATCAGTAGTCAATGGGGAAAGGAGACACCCCTCTCACTCTCTCCCTAAAAAGAAGGGGCAGTCAATGGGGAAATGAGATGCCCCTCTCTCTCTCTCTCTCTCTTAAAACATCTCTCTCTCACCACACATCCTTCACATTGCTTGCAGGTACTCGATTGATGGCGTGGGGATTCCACGCCCACAAGGTCCACCATGTTGTTTCCGAAATTATCTAGACGTGGACTCCAAGAGGATTTCGATGCAGAAACCGATAAAAGAAGATTTCTTACATTGCCCAAGTCATCACCACAATCATCTTAACTTCCTCACGTTGGGATATGTTGACTTGTGGGCGTATGGAAGTCAAACACTCGCGCACCTAGATCATGGTATCGTAAACTTTGTCGAACCACGTAGGGCTTGGGCTTGCATTCCAAGAAGCACCAGTTGTTGAAATAGGATGAGGCAGCCCTAGAAATTAAGCAATTCCTCGTGGGAGGTTTCTTTTGTTAGTGATCCTGCAAGCTTACATATAACAAGGCAGATTTGTGTGGTTTCTTTCTAGAGAGAAAATTACAAATAACAAGCCGGATATATATAGATATATATATGTGTACTATATAGATTAAATAAATAAACTTTGAAACAACGATCATATCCCATCCGACCCAAACTGCCAGATAACGCAAGGGCACGATCCCACGGCTGCACGCAAGACACGTGTAGCAAGTATTATTCTAATTTAATTGTAGTATACTCGCTCAGCATTCAAAACTAGGGATTTTTCGAAGGGATGATGGGTTAAATGAGTTATCTCAAAACCTCTGAAATCTACAGGAATATTCCTACGAGCAATAAGAAACATTTCCTTTCGGAGAAGTGCTAATACTCATGGAGGGAAAAAATTGTGTATCCATCAGGCAAAACGCTGAAGGATTATTCTTCTACAGTGTGAAAAGCTGTGGGCATACTGCCTGCCAAACATCATGCAGTTGTCAGTGTATCAGAAGAAATTTCAGGTTGTCATCATGGCCTTCATCTCACTTCTCCCTCTGTGTATTTCTACTCAGCAGCACTCCTCAGCTGGGTAGAAGAGCTGTCAAGCCACAGTTTTGACCAATAAAAGAGCGTCAGTGTGTCATCAATTGCACACCCTCTGTGTGCATCCATAATTAGATATATAACAAAAAGACAATTGAACAAACTTCTATACGTAGAGAATAATTAATAGACATTAAAAAAAAGAAAGGGATATGCAAAGCTCAAAGCTCGCACATCTTAGGATTACAGGGATTTCCTTAGTATACTCCATAAGGCAATGGTTTTTTTTTATCAGTGGCACAGTAGCCAGGTATATACAGGTATTTACAAGCGATCAGGGATCGATCCCGAGATATCCTCCAAAGTTGGAGATAGTTCCGCGCCAATCAAGAAGTCCGCCTAATTGGGCGAGAATTCCAAGTCCGCCTGATTATCCAGGGAAGTAATCCCACGGACTATGGGATAAAGATCCCAACAGCACTATAGGCTGTATGGCTAGAGAGTTTTTAGGCTCCAACCATGTTCGAACCTGAGACTTTCTAATTGAGAGGCAAGTGGTGAACCAACTGCCCTAGGCAACTGGTTCCCATAAGGCAATGGTGGCACATGGGAAGACAACACTTGAGATTTCTCAAGCGTCAAGGTGATTTACATATGTGAAATGCACAACACCTACTGTCAAATTTCTTAAGATGAGTAATACTTGCACTGCTCGCGGTGCAGCAAGTCCTAAGATACCAGAGCTGCCAAGAGAGCCACCAGAAAGTATGGAAAGCATCAGTTCCTTTATCATAAAGATCTGAGTAAAAAGGAATAATTTCAAAAGGTAAATCAATAGATGACATTGCAATATCTCAGCCTTATAGATATGCTTGAATTTAGTGAACGTATTATAGCCTATAGGTTCAAATGCACATGAAACGTCTAACTTCCTAAGAGCATGGAAACCATACAGCCTGATATATGAAGTCAAATTACACGGCTACTCAACAAATGCGGAAAGAGCTGGCCGATCATTATACGATAAAGCGAAAGATGGGCACATATAATTCCACTAAAACAGCAGAGCATTGGTCCTGATAAAGCGAACAGACTTGAGCTGTGGTCACTATATGAGCAGAAACCCAAATTTTACTAGAACACAAAATAACGTAAAAGCCCCACGAAGCAAGGTGGAGATGACTTAGAGATGATCTCCAATTGATAGCATCAAGATATTTATTGGCAAATAATATTAAACTGTTGCAAGAATAGTCGCTGGAAAGCGTGCAAACAATCTGACTCAGTATAAATTTACATAGGAATATATATCCTGTTTCCATCAAGGAACCATTTATATAGGCTTTAAACTTGACTTTGGAGCACAGAAAAATCATGTGCAGGCCAAAATGTTTTTTTCTTTCAACTGTGCCTTCCTGCATCAATTTCCTTGGGAGACAATTGCCCCTTCCAGCTGTGAACTAGAACCTTTTGACACTTCCACCTACTTTCATAAAACCAGTCCATTCAAATTTCAAGGTGAATAATGCATTGAGGCAATCACTGCCTAAAATAATACATTCATCTCATATTATCAACAAAATAAGAACATTAGAAGGTTCGACAACAAGGAATTAGTGTTATGTACCAACATAGTTTAAGCACATAGAAGGTAGCATGCATGCAACAGGTTCAATCCAACTTTCGTATGCAAGCTGAGTTAGCACATAAAGAAGACAAACCTGACTTTTCTTTTATGCTCCTTTTGCTCCTCCTATAGGTTTATCCTTAACTCTCACTATCCTTTTGTTCCATACAAGAGCTACTAAGCATGGATGTGGTCTTATTAGAGACTGAAATCCAATAAATAGAACTTATAAATTCCTAATCATTATAGGCTTGTTCGACGGGAGTCACAGCTCCATTATCTGCAGAGTCCAACCCCCATGCTGCTGACCCCTACATTCCCTCCTTTTTTTCATTTTTATCTTTTTTCCTGTTTGGTGGGATCAAAACATTCCCATAGTTGGTCAGTTTGGGTGATTCGCTACGCTGATGCAGGCCATCAGTCCGATTGTGAATTCCTTGGTTTATCCCCCTTCTATCCAAGGCTTCCTACTCCACATGGATTCTGCACAAACTTTTCTTGGTTTTGGACGTTTTTGGCAAACTAGGATGATGACTAGAATATTTTTATGCCCATCGTTTGTTTGGGAACAAAACCGTGCATAAGTCGGGCAGAATTTGGCTCATGCAGCAGGCATGCCTCAGTTATATCAATGTGGCCCATTGTTTCATCTAAAATCCCACTGTTACGGATACAAAAGCAAACAGTTGAGCATCTGCAACACACGAAGACACCAACATGTCCACATTTCTATGCTCTCCTTCTCAAAGAATCCTAGATAATGGTAAAAATAACCCTTCTATTTTTGTAAATAATTCCTGACACCTATCAAACACAGGTTCAAAATGTGTATAGAATACACACTGCCAACTGCAAGTGGCTCAGGCTTCCAAATTTTAAATGTGGTATCCTTTTCATAGTTTTGTGGTTTTGTCACGTTGGTGTCTATTATTTTAGTGTCCATAAACCAGTGCCCTTTTTTTACCTTGGCAAAGCTACACCTCTAGCATAGCTTCCTCAGTATTAGGATGTTAGAATCAAGGCCTGTCCAACTTTTACCAAATGCAACCTTACTTTTAACAAGGGATTTTTACTTTTAAGCGTTGAAATATTTTAAAATTACAAAAAAGCTATCCTAATACAACTATTTACTCAAAAAACCCACAATTTGTAATGTTTAAAAAATCCATGTAGTTGAAAGACGTTTGAAACAGTGAATATACCAAGGAATATTCCATCTTCCACTAACATTAGAAATTTAAGATAAAATTTCCCCTTCCCCACTTTTTAAATGGAAGATGGGCATTGAAAGCCAAAGCCCATCCTAACACTACCTGTGGACCTCCCCCTTTAATCCTGCCCAATCCGGCACCGCCAATGAGCACCCCCAATGCTGCCTAGTCTGGCGCCACTGACAAGCTCTCCCTCTGATGCACTGAGGCAAACGTCACCGACGAGCTCCCTCTCTAGTGCACTAAGGCCGACAGCATCGACAAGGTCTACCCCAACATGCTGAGGTCACCGTCGCAGATAGCTCACCCTCCAATGTCATTGAGCTCGACGACACTAATGAGCTCCTTTAGTCGAAGTCCCCTTGAATAGTGCCGACAAGCTCACCTAGCCGAAGTCCCCTTGAATGGCACTCAGCTTGGAGCCCACCCTCTATGCCAAACACCCGCCTAGTCACCCCGAATCCGAGCCTATCCTCCACGCCAAATAGTCAGAGCAGCCTTGAGGCCACCTCCCATGCCCTGAGCGGCCCCAGGCCTTGAGCAACCTACCTCGCACCCTTGAGCAGCAAGGATGGCAATATCGGTATCGGTACACATACCGGTGGGTACCGATATCGATACATATCGGTATCGATATCAGCCATATCGACCGATATCGGCCGAAACAAGTTTCTTTTTTACTTTATTTGGGTGGGCCAATATTGAGCCACCTTGTATCGGTACCAATCACTATCAATACTAATACGTATCAGCTGATACTGCCATCCATGCTGAGCAGCCCATCAACTTACACCCCCTCGCACTCTTGATGTCTAAATGGTCCTTGTTTAATTTGCATATAAATGTTCTTATTTTTTATAAATAAGCAATCTAAGATTGATATAATATTTTAACGCAATCATCAAATGCAACATACGAAAGGATTGCACCGAGCACCAAGGAATTCCGGCTCGGGTCGGGACCGGGAATCAGGACCCGGCGATCCCGACCCGACCCGATCTGGATCGGCCGAGTCGGCCGATCCAGACTCAGTTCGGCCGGTCCGACTCGGCCGGATTTTTTTTAAAAAAAAAAAATCATAAAAAATAGAAAAAAATAGAAAAAAATCAGGAAAAAATCAGAAAAAATTACATACATATTATTCAATTGATGTACAATAAGAATGAATGCAATTCATATACATCCATAAAAAATAAACATTAAAGACAACTAACTAACTAATAATTTTTGTTGTGCATTAATTAAAAAAGATATTGTTGTTGAAAAATACCTTAGAAAGATCACATTTGTGATCCTTCATCATCCGGTTCATAAGTTTGAGCAGGCGGGCCATAATCTGCCGGTGCATATCCATAGCCAAACAAGGAACTAGCGAGGTCTTCGAATCCTCTTTGAATACCTCTAGGTGTGTAAGCTTGTTGGCTTGAACTTTCTCCTGATTGTATTGGAGGGACAAAAATGCCGTACTGTATAGGTGGAGGTCCAGAGTACCCTTCAGTAGTGCTGCTGATGTCTGAATATGGCAGTGTAGGGGGATGAAAAATGGGCGGATAAGAAGGTGCATCTTCCCATGGTAGCCAATCACATCCTGCCTGTCTCTGTTGGCCTTCAAATCTCCTTTGTTGTCCTTGTCTCTGACCTTGAGTTCCTTCAGAATGACTCGGAGGTGCGGAGTAATCATCGTATCCTGTGTAACTGCTCCCAAGTGCAGAACCTCCTGATAGTCCAGCAGCAGCAGCGCCATCACCATCACCATCTCCATCATCATCATCATCATCATCAGTGAAGTCATTACTCCGCACTTGGCTTGTTTTCCTCAATCGCCTTCTTCTACGTCTGTAGGTTTGTCTTTCTGCCTCGTACATGCTGTCCAAGTGAGGTAGTAAAGCTGGGGTGTCCTCAGGTGTCTCTCCAATCTGCTGAACTGTCCCTTCTTCTCCTTTTGATGGGTCCACTCGTTCTTTAGACTTTCCTTTTGATTGTTTTCTCTTCTTGCTGCTCGATGACTGCAATGAAGGTCTCGCTGGCTCTTTCTCCTTTCTTCTTTGTGGATCCACCTGAGTAGCTGATCTCCTGAGTGCTGGCTGAGAGGCAGAAGTTCTAGCAGTGTCTTCTAGTGTGGCTGACTTTCGGCGCCTCTGCAGAACTAGTGCACCTCCTTCTTGTGTTGTCTGAAATTCAGGATCTCGAGCAACTACTGCATCCAATTCACCTTCTGCCCAACTCCGATCCTGAGGATCAAACTCAGGCTGTGCATCTCTGGCTGCTCTGCTCTCCACCCAAGAATGCAGTGGGTGTTCTTCATCTAACAGTTCGTCAATATCAATCTGATGTACAGGCTCATCAACTGGTCTGCCAGCAAACTCCATGAATCTCTGTCTTTCAAGCCTCTGTCTTTCCTGAATCTGCCTGATTTTTAGACGCATGTTGTAGTGACAGTACACCAACTTCTCCAGCCTAGAAACCCCCAATCTGTTACGAACCTTCGTGTGAATGAGACTGAATGTACTCCAGTTTCTTTCACATTGACTGGAAGAAGTGGTTTGACTGAGTACTCGCACTGCAACATACGCCAAAGGATTTGTGGCAGCTTGTCTGTAATTAATCTGGATCCACCATTCAACTGTTCAAAAAAAAAAAAGAGGACGATATCAATAATCATAAATGTCAATCATTAAATTTAATATTTGACTATTTATTATGTAATTCACCTGGAGTTGTCCTCGTTACTGCAGCCCTGACGTCATCATCTCCATAAATGCCAATCTTCAATTTAAATCTCTCCATCTACAAAATAAATATAAATAACATAAGTTAATGATAGACGCATACATTTTCATAAACTCCTACTTTGTACGGTACCTCTGCTAAGGCATCTATCCTTTCATTCGTATTCCTTGATATTCTAGTAATCACATTAGTTGTGCCTCGAATGACCTCTCCGTCATTATGCACGCTCTCACTATACTGATACATTGGGTTGAAAAAATATCCTGCATATAAATTGAATTTTAATTAGTTATAAAATTAAATGTGAACAAAATTAATAACAGAAAATCAACTTAAATAGATGAAGAATTAACCAGCAGCATGAAGATCATGATGAAGAGTCGACTCCCATCTATTATCGATGATCCTCCACCATTTGTCATGAGAAGTAGGAAGGCTTTCGCTCAATTGCTCCTTTGCTCTATCCATGGCCTCATACAAATATCCCATGTCATTTTTGTCATCTCCATCAACTAACCTCAGAACACGTACCAGATGCTCAACCACTTTCAGATAGCGCGAAACATTATCCCAAAAACTTCTCTCCCCAACTAGCGATTGCACTGCCAAGGCAACTTCTCTAGCATCGGCTCTCAGTGTCCCTATATGTGCCAGAAACTCGTCAGAGTGGACTAACTGGGCCAACTGATGCTTGTATTTACTCAGGCTCTCTAAAGAAATGAAGTTGGATGCAAATCTAGTAGGGCCAGCATGAAGAAGATCCCGTCCACCTGTATGTTCTCTCATCATATGTAAGATCCTGTTGTGACTATAAATAAATCCCGTGATCATCTGAGCATGTTGTACCACCTCAGCAACAAAAGGATCTCTACCTATGTCCTCCATCATCAAGTCAATAGAATGTGCTGCACAAGGCACCCAGTACAAATGGTGTCTCTTCTGCATCAACAAATTACCGGCTGCTTTATAGCTTGCTTCGTTGTCAGTGACTATCTGCACAACATTTTCTTCACCAATTTCCTCCACCACGTCATTCATTAGCCTGTACAAATAATTAGCATTCTTTATTCTGTTTGAAGCATCCACAGACTTCAAAAAAATAGTGCCCTCGCTGCAATACACAAGAAAATTAATCATGGATCTTCTTGTGGTCCATGTCCAACCATCACACATGATGGTACAACCACGCTCCCTCCACACATTTTTGAAGTTGTCGACCCATACCTTCAAGTCATTATACTCTTCTTCAAGCCCAACATCATAAATGTAGCGAGCTGTGGGGGCCTTTACACCAGGTCCAGCATCTGCAATTGCATCCACCATCGTCTGAAAATATGGACTAGATGCGGCATGTGCTGGCACACCTGCATGTAAAAACCATTTCACAATTCCTTTCAAGGCATTTTTTGCTGATGCCTTGACTCCTTTTAATGCTTGCTTGATTCCAAGCTGTCTGGCAGACCTTGATCTGTACAAAAATTGGTCCATAGGACCGCGTGCCACATCTGATGTCCGTCCACAACTCAATATATAACTAGCAGTCCTGCGACCAGAAGAACCCCTAGGAACGAATATCCCAGGCTGAGAAGCAGCAGGCATTGATCCACCTGATGATCTTATGCCTCTTCGCCGGTCCTCATCTTCTCTATTTGTCCACAAACTGGCACGAACAGCTCTGGTGTACTCTGCATCAGGGTCATCTGGATCCTCCTCATCCTCCTCCTCCTCATCATCATCATCTAAATTGATCGGGCGCTGAACAGGTAGACTGTAATCCCTTCGTCTTTGGTGCCCTGATATCTCATCTTGCAAATCCATGTGTTGTTGAGATGATAAATCTTTGTGTGCCTTTTTACCCATCATATAAGCCCTAATTTCCTTCTTCAAGGCCAGCGGGACTGACTCACATCTACTGACATCTCCTGATATGCCAGCAAGATGATTTTTTAGGCGATAGATGCCACCACCCATCTCCTTTCCACACCAGTTGCATTTGACCCTCCTCCTAACACTGTCCACTAGTGTGCAATGCTGCCAACCAGGATCAGCATCATATTGCTCCACATCCTGTTCTGCCATATTCCTGCATAACATAAAAACACAAAAATGCAATCAGGTTCTAAAAAGTTCAATTGAGTGGTTGGCAGACTCAATTGAACCTTAATCACACTAATCATACAAAAGCCCCAATTTTTAACCCCTCATTAGGGTAATTTTGAGAATTTTGTCTAATCAACATGCTAAAAAAATTTTCAACCTAAATATTAAGAGATCTACACCATAAACACAATCATACATCATTTCTAATTTTTTTAGAATTTTAAAAAATTAATTCGAAATATACCTAAACTCGGATCGGAATGCGAACAAAAAATCCGACGTTGAGGGCGGCGGCGATGGCGACCACAGCGGCGGCGGCAGCGGCTCCCGGACGACGATGACGGGATGAAAATCCCCTCCTTTTGCTCGATATCTCAAAAAAAAATAGAAGAGAGAGAGAGAGAGAGAGGGCCGGTGGCGGCGGGCTGGCGGCAGCGGGCCGGCGGCGGCGGGGGGGGCCAGCGGCGAGCCGGGGAGGGGCTGGGGAGTGGGGAAGGGCCGGGCGCCAGCAGCAGAAACGTTGCTGGCGTCTGGTTCCCGATCCCCCCTTAAGGGGGAGATCGGGACCGGCCCGAACCGGACCAGATCGGGTCCGGACCGGCCGATCTGGCCGGTCCGGACCCGATTTGGTCTGGTTCGGGCCGATTTCTGCCGTTTTTTTTTTTTAAAGAAAAATCAGTGGGGGGGAACAGTAATTTCCCCCCCAACTCGGCTCGGAACCCGCCGATTCCGCAATCCATGCCGAGCACAGCACTTGATTGCCACTATGGAGTAAGCATTTGCCAAGTTTTCATCTCACAACATGAATTGTAAAGGAAGAATCATCATCGATGTCCAAATGAGCATTAGTCCGACGCACGATTGTGGTTTCTTCTATGGGTTGACGACATAACACATAGCATTGTGGATTTAAAATATCAGATCAAAGCAATGGGAAAAAAATTTCTGAAGAAGCTAAAAAAGTAGAGAATCAATTGAGGAATTTAAAAGTATTCCTATTTATTGAAATTCTTGTAATTTTCATAGATTTAAAATAATAAAGTAAATTTCACTTACGATCTGAATATAGACTTAAAATAAATAAAATGAAAATTTAAAAGTTCATTTACATATGTTCTGTATGCTCAAAGACTAGATGCACAATTGATTCAATACTTCTGTCCACATTAGATATAAACATAAGGCCATCAAGTTGACTAATTGTTGTCTTCAAGTTCTTCAAAAATTATTTACATGCATCAAAAGTCTCCCCTTCTACAACATCATATGCAACGGGAAACAAGCCATTATCCCCATCAATGGACATAGCAGCAACCAAAACTCTTAGATGTGTGTCTTTCAAATGACAACTATCTATTCCCACAACTGGCTGGCATCCATTCAAGAAACTATCGATACATCTTACAAATGCTATGAAAACTCTTTAAAAGCACCCGTTAAGTTCAAGCAAATACTCAACAACTGATCTTAGATTATTCTTTTTTAATTAATTTGTTAACTTTAGGAGGTAAACATAAAAGTCTTAAAACTTCTTAAATGCTTTTTCTCTAGCCATCTCTTTAACTGCCAACACACGATGATAAGGTAAGTTGCACATTGTACTCCTGCCGCAAATCAGCCATCAATTTTCTTAGAGATATGTCAATATTCTCCTTCACAGTTTCTATCACCCTTTGTGCAATTCACTCAGTAGATGACATCCTATTTTATGAAATGCTAACAGCATTGCATGTGTGCTTGTCGTGTATGGTCTTGATTTCAAAAGAGACAATCTTCCAACCTAAAGGCATACACCCTTCACTTGCGATCCTTCTCAAACTAAAGTTAATGCTTAATTGCAAACTATCTCCATGTAATTCTATATTCCATGGCATCTTGAAATTGTTCCACAACTTGTATTTCTAAGTTATTCTTGTCATGCTCTACAAAGTCACTATTTATGTCTTTCACATTGGGTCATATGAGGCATCTAACTGATCTGAGGAATTAAACATTGGATGATAGTGGTCCTCAGTGTGAACCTCATCAGAATTATACCCAAGATCAATGGAGCTATTAATCTCATCCTCATCAACAACATATATAAAGTAGAGTCACTATTATCTTCTCTTCTCTCTACTTCTCTAACAACTACATAATCAGCATCGACATCTGATTCTTAATCTTTTGTATCCATTTTTTACTTGTATCTATCTTGACCTTCCATGATTGTTACTTCTGATCATTTCTTACACCTTTTGTATCTCTAGAGTTGAAACATAGACTGTCATTTTCAGTTGAGACATCCCCAAATAAGCCTACATCACTTTACAGAGTTGCTCATCTGAGATGACCTTTTGATATCTTGTTGACTTTGAATTAGGCACCTTATAGTGAAAAGTGAGAGCATGACATGATTTTCACTTTTAGATATGAGCTACATCTTCAACCATAGTCCACATGTTCACATAGTCCAATTAAGATGCAATTCCTCTAGTCAAACATATATGCCGACATGTCATTCCATAATGTTTTCTAATAACCCTCATACCTATACATCACCTTAATGTTTTGCTCATTATCATCATATCTCAAACTGAACTTCAGGTCACTTTCCACTATGAGGTGCCTAATTCAAGGCCAATAAGGTATTAAGAGATTACCTCAAATGAGTAGCCATATAAAGTAATGCAAAGTTACCTAGGCCAATACGGTATCAAGAGATTACCTCAAATGAGCAACTCTATAAGGTAATGCAAGCTTACTTAAGGATGTCTCAACCTAAAATGGTAGTATATCTTTCAACTCAAGAAGTACCAAGGGTTAAAGAAATGGCTAGAAGTATAACTATTGATAGTCAAGATAGATGCAAGACAAACATAGATACATAAGGTCAAGGTTCAAATGTAGATGCAAACTATGTAGTGGCTAGAGAAATAGAGAGAAGGGAAGATGATAGTGACTCTAACTTTGTACAGGTAGACGATAATGTTCATGAGATTGACAACTTTGACCATGGGTATACTTCTGATGAGGTTCAAATTGAGGACAGTTATTATTCAGTACCTATTAGCTCAAATCAATCAGATGCCTCAAATGACTCGAATGTGGAAGACATAGATAGTGACTTTGTAGAGTATAACAAGGATAATTCGGAAATATAAGTTGGGATGTAATTTCATGATGTCAGATAATACAGAATCAAGTTGAGACAATTTACAATTGAGCATCAATTTCAGTTTGACTTGGTGAAAAATGACAGGAAAAAAGACAATTGAATGTGCTAAGAAGAACTATAAAGAGAGGATGGATGCCTCTAGGTTGCAAGATGGTGTCACTTTTGAAATCAAGACTATGTAAGATAAACACACGTATAATGCTATTGACATGTCACACAATATAATGGCATTTGTTGAGTAGATTGCACAAAGAGTGATATAAGTCATAAAGGAGAATCATGATATCCCTCTAAAGAAATTTGTGGCTGATTTGCAGGAGTACAACGTACAGCTATCTTATCATTGTGTGTAAGTAGCTACAAAGGTGATTAGAGAAAAAACATTTGGAAAAGTTGAAGACTCTTATGTTTACCTCTCAAAGTTAGCAAATGAATTGAAAAGGAACAATCCGGACTCAGTTGTTGAGTATTTACTTGAAACTAACAAGTGCTTTCAAAGAGTTTTCATAATATTGACAAGATGTGTCACTAGTTTCTTAAATGAATGTTAGCTGAAAATAGATGATTGTCATTTGAAAGACATATATTCAGGAACTTTGATTATTACTATGTCCATTAATGGAGATAGTAGGTTGTTCCTCATCACTTATGATATTCTAGAAGAGGAAAGTTTTGATGCACGAGAATGGTTTTTGAAGAACTTAAAGACAGCAAATGGTCAACCCGATGTCCTTACGTTTATATTTCATATGGACAAAGGCATTGAATATGTTGTGCTTTCAGTTTTTGAGCATGCAAAATATATGTAAATCAACCTTTTAGACTTTGTTCCATTTATTTTAAGCATATATTTAAATTATGAGTGAAATTTACTTTATTAGTTATCTTGATTTGCTTTACATTTAGACCATAGGTTTTGTATAAGGCACATATATACGTAAGTGAATTCACAAACAACCTACCCTTTGGTTTTCAAGGCTGAACTTAACATTTTCTTTACCCTTCTCATGGAGAGAAGTATGTGTTAGATCAAAATGCATTGGTAGGTGGACATCCAAGAGGCTTGTGAGCAATTATTAGTGGCTACTGTCACAAAAGTGGTGTGCTTTTGTAAACCTATTTGATGTGATGTATGCATAGTTACGTACACACCTAAGGAGTGATGGAAATCTAAGAAGTAGAGAACCGAGCCCAAGGCTTATTTTGTATTTTGTTTGACCCGTTAGAGGCCCAATTAGTGTATTTTCTTGTTTTAGTTCTGTTTGAGTCTTTTTACTTTGAATAAGGGTCATTTTGATCTTTTAGTATTATGGTTTCTTTTGAGGAATCTATATATTGTCATGTATCCCCTCGTGGGAAAACATTGAAGAAGATTTTTGAAGTGAAAGAGCCGCCGCTGCATTTTTCTCCCGAGACAAGACAGGAACCCGTGTGAGCCCTAGCTTCTTCCCCAACCCCCCTCTCTTCTTCCTTCATCAGGTCTCCCTCCCTTGCTGTCCCGCATCCCCTTGGTATCAGAGCCTAAGATCGGTCCCCCACTGTGTCACCGCACCGCCATCTCCGGTTGCAACTCCCACCGCTGTGGTAGTCGCTGCCTATTGCGTTTACTGCCGCCGCAGCCCCTGCCGGTGCCATCGATGGCACCTTTGCCGTGCTGCCTTCCCCCCTCGTGCTTCCCCTCTCTCTCTCTCCCCATCACCGGGAGTACAACATAGAGGAAGAAAAGAGAGGGGAGGAAGGTGTGGACTCACCTAGGAGCATCGTCGCCGTCGCCTGACTCCAACGGAGTCAACGTCGTCAACACCGAGCTCCATCAAAGCCACCGCCTTCATCATCGGCTTATGTAGACCCCGTAGCCGCCTTCACCGCTAGCCAGCGTCGCCGGCGCCATCGCAGCCCGCCGTCGCCGGTCGCACCACCACCTCACCCCGTCGCCTCCAGAGTCACCGGCTTCCACCGCAGCCCTCCCGCGAAGCCATCGCCGCTGTTGCCTTCTCTCGCTGCCACAGTGGTCGGTGGTAGGTCCCGTCGCAACTGGCGCCGGCGCCGCCCCGCCCCGCCGTCGCCACCGCGCTCTCTCCCGCCCGCCTCGCCTTCGTTCATTGTCGGCCTGTTAGGGTTAGGGAGAGGAAGAAGGAGGAGGACAGGAGAAAGGGGCTCGGTCAAACGTGGTCTACGCCATTTTAACGGCTTACTTGGTCGAACCAGGTTCAACTAACCCTGGTCCGAACCGGGTCAAGACCCATCCTAGTCCAGCCCCATATCCCAATTGGTTCGAACCATATTACAGCCCTGGTTGAACCGGGTTCGAGCCAGGTTGATTCCAGTGGGCTCGAGCCACCTTCCCACCTAGTGCAGCCCAAGCCCGAGTCAAGGTTCAGGCAGGTCTGAGCAAGGTCCAGGCCTGGTCTATTGCAGTGCACCTGGAGCTATTAGTGCACCACCCTCGCTCCGAACTCGTCTAGACTCGCGCACCGTTGGATTCGTCTCGACGAGGCCGAACCAGATGCAGTACGTTGCGCCTCCGACTTTCCTCGTTTTGCGTGCCGCTTTTGCACATTTATCGAGGCCCTCATTTCTACTATGTTTCGCACGTTGATCATACAGCTGGCATCCTTGTAGCGAGGCGGACCTCATCCAGCACTTCTTCAGCTAATGGTACATCGTTTTGCGTGCGGCACTTGCACGTTCTACGAAGACACTTGGGCTCGCCGTTCGAAGTTGTTCCGGACTCTGATTTACGTGCCATCGACGTTGTTAGGTTCGTCTTGACGTGGCCAACTCAGATCCAGTGCGTTGTATCTCAAATTTGCCTCGTTTTGCGTGTCACTTCTGCGCGTATATCGAGGACCCCCGATCGTGCATCCCGAGGCCAACCTCAGCTGCCTCGATTTGCGTGCCAGCCTCCCAGTACACTAATTTCGCAGTAGCCAGTGTCCGCTTACCTCGTTTTGCGTGCCACTTTTGCACGCATACCGAAGTTGGTGATTTGAGCTCTCTTTCTTGCACCAATCGTACCATTGGCATGCTTACAGCGAGGCAGACCTCGTCCATCATTTTCTTAGTTAGTGGTGCATTAATCTGCACTTCATCTGCTCTATTCGGACCGATTTTGTCTCACAAATCGGAATCCTAGGTACGTTTCCTCACCATAGATTTTAGCTTTGAGGTGGAGCTACCCAATTCCGTGCAAGCTAAGGTATTTCTTAATCCAATTCCGTTCGGCAATGTTATCTCGCAATCTATTATGGATTCTATCTCCCATACGGACTACATAATTGTCTCTGGAGACCAAGCCTATGTGCCATTTTTCCGTCTCTTAAAGAGCAAAAGCACTTCCCGATGCGTCAGGTATTATGATGATGCATGGTGCAAGATTATACCACATGGTTCATATATCAGTTTGGGTAAAGAATGGATGGACGGACGAACGGCAAGTTGTGATTGATCCCACTGGGCGAGACTGTCTTTTACGACCCAAGGGATACCAGACATCCATTCGTATTCTCAATGCCTCTTATCAGGTTCAGGAGAGGTTTCAACAGCTGTATTTAGCTTGTTTCGCTAAAGTGGCACCATCACCTGTTACTGGTTGGGATCACGACTTATTCATTATATATGGGCTACATATGATCGCTGATACAGTATTCGAGGTTGGTGTCTCACGTATGGTTGACATATGGGATCACGCATTGTTTAGACGATCAAGATTGGACCGCATCTCTGATGATGTATTTAGCGCTGGTCTACTTGATGCTGCACCAGTTCATATTATCTCATGGGATCATGAGTTATTTGTTGAAGCAAGATTAGATCTTATTGTTGATGATATTTTTGCTGACTCAAAGCCTCGTCCAACACTTACTGAGAGTGTGATGATAGCTACCCTACACGATGGCCCGTATGATTTGCTACAGTCTCCAGTGGACATGATATGGCAAGCCTTTTATGATTCACGTGCAACAGATCAGTTTGTGATTGTTGATATGATTTTCTGCTTGAAGATTCCTCCAGATGATCCAGTCGTCCGCATATTTATTCTAGCACACTTTAAAATTCGAAGACGAATTTTTTCGAACTAGGGAAGAATGATGGGAATCCAAGAAGTAGAGAACAGAGCCCAAGGCTTATTTTGTATTTTGTTTGGCCCGTTAGAGGCCCAATTAGTGTATTTTCTTGTTTTAGTTCTGTTTGAGTCTTTTTACTTTGAATAAGGGTCATTTTGGTCTTTTAGTATTATGGTTTCTTTTGAGGAGTCTATATATTGTCATGTATCCCCTCGTGGGAAAGCATTGAAGAAGATTTTTGAAATGAAAGAGCCGCCACTGCGTTTTTCTCCCGAGACGGGACAGGAACCCGTGTGAGCCCTAGCTTCTTCCCCAACCCCCATCTCTTCTTCCTTCATCCGGTCTCCCTCCCTTGCTGTCCCGCATCAAGGAGGCTTGTAATACTTCATAAACCTATTCGATGGATCTAATGCTATTTTTTCTGAACCTATTGGATGTGATTGCCAATGCATTTTGTGATGGTGTATGTGTTATGGAGTATGCCTTATGGTGTGATCATTCGGATGTATGAATCTTGTAGCAGTTGTATAAGTAATTGCCTATTTGTGATGACCTATTTGTAATAATTCGTACAGGTTGTTTCTGATCATTCAAGTGCAATTGCTCTGTTTAGTCAGGGGTTTGTGACAATAAGGTAGAATTGGACCGAGATTGTGAATCGCTTGGTTTCTATCTGATCCAGATAGGATCGGACAATCCTTGAATTGACCTGAATTTTTATTAAAAAAAATCTGAAAAAACTAAGAAAAAATAAGAAAATTTATAAAAAGAAAAGAAAAAATCAGAAAAGTTGGAGAGAAACTAAAAAAAGTGAAAATGATATACTAACAATCAATTGTAATGAAATTACATTGATTTGAGTTGGGAACGGTCAAATTGGGGATTCAAGATTAAACATATAACTTAAATAAATGATCAAATTTTTAATGACACAACAACCTACAATATAATAGCATCAATCAATCCCTTCAATATGAGAAATCCAATACATACTATATTATTAAATGGATAAATGATATAACTTCAAGATCTAGGTAGGGTTTTGAGTTCATATTGACTGGATTGGACCTATATCGGGCAATCCGGGCAGGTTTGGCCCAATTCATTGCCGATCTAGGCCGATTCAGCTCAATTCTGGCCGATTTTGGCCCTTATTATTAATATATTTTTTTAATTTTATTTAGGGAATCAGATTTCCCCCATGAAACTGGATTGCAACATGTCGATTCCTATCTGGATCGAAATCAGCCGATTCTGCAAATCATGTTTTCTGATCATTTGTAAAGGTTGTTTATGATTATTCAAATGCAATTTTTCTGTTTGTATATGGGTTTGTAAACATTCAGATCTTTATATGTGGTTGCAGAAGAACCTATAATGGGAAGGGTTTGTGATCTTTCTTTATGTGTGGTTGCTCATAATATTATTACAGTAGCTAGTGCAGTATTACACTTATTTGTCTAAATTTCTTCAAGTTAGGTACCAAGTGACTTTGCATTTAATATGATGAATGGAGAACCAAATATAGTTATAGAAACAAATTGGTTAGGTACCAAGCTCTAGCTCATTCATTGGTTGGATTTTCCCAAATGCCCAAAGGGGCATTCACCTTGTTCTCAATTTGTGCCTCTTTAAAGGATTTAGCACATTCCCCACATTGTTATGTACAGATAGAAAGAAGCTTCCTTTCTTTAAGTAATTCTATCAAGTTCTGCCCTTGTAATATTAACCACGAGCAAAATTTCTCAGAATGTTGACAAAAGTTCAACACTATGTAGTGGTTTTACTAAGGTCAAGTTGGGCGCAATATGTCACTAACTTGATCATACATACACATCATTAGGAGATTGGTATCTATTTGGAAAGGGAAAGGAAACTCCAAGATATCCTCTTCTGGGTATTGGAATCCTAATAGAGATCTATTGTTGCCTTAACCTCCATGTAGGGTTATTTGTGGGTCGGTCTGATTTGGTGCAGAGAAAAAAAATTCCTAAACGAAACCAACCGAACTGAGAAATTTTGGTTTACTCCAGTTCAGTTTGATTTGAATCATTGAGGGCTCACTCATTGGGTCTGACACTTTGGATGCATGCAGACTCAAACTAGCGTGTCCCACAGTAGGAGGTGCTAAGGGGCTGGGTTGTTAATTACAAACCTCCCACCATTCTGTTTGCTTTAGTTATCCAGGTAGGACTAAAAGAAATCCCACGCTTCTGCCTCATGCTGCCAGATGAACCCTATGACTCTGTACTGTACCTACCCTCACTAACTCTGACATCATGCTCAAGTTCACCACCGTGGACTCCCCCTACACTAGTTACAGCGGCAGGGAAGTTGTCAAGCCTGCTGACCACCCTTGTGTCTCCAGGTTTCGCAGCAATCACCCTGAGCTGCCCACCATCAGCATCCACCCCTAGATCAACCATAGCTGTCAAGAAACCATGCTCCAACCCCATCGCAACGGGAGCAGCTGCAGCAGTAGTATAGCCAGGAGGCCATCTCGTCCTCCTTGATCCAGGCAGAACAAGGTGTGCGGCCAGTTCCCCCTTGCCAGCAGCTGGGTGCAGCACTTCCCATTAGTCCCATGTAGTTAACATGGGGAGACCAAAGGGCAAGAGGTGTTTTTAATATGCCCAAAGCCCAGTACAATGCACAGCAAACTCGGGTCTTACCATTGGCCATGGCTCGGGCTGCGTCCAACATCAAAGGGTCTCATTATTTTTAATAGAAGATATAGAAAATTTATATAACAAAATAAATATTTAAACTACAATTTGGCAACTTATAAAACCGAATTGATTTTCAAATGAAATTTTGGTTTGCTTCGGTTTGGTTTTTCGGTTGAACCAAATAGTGAACATTAGTACCTTCAGGGGGGATAGAAGATCACCTTTATGGTTTCTTTCTAGTTCAGAATGTTTGGTGGGATTATTAGGCATTGCAAGAACAGAGTTGTTTATATAAGAAGGATAAAAGCTTTGGGGTGATAGAAATGATCATCACCCTAGTCTAATTTGGCCCGTTATGGTAGACTGTATATTCATCTTGAAAATTACCAATTTGTTGGACTAAACTGAAATGCCCTTCCATCTTATGATTTCGCATGGCAAACACACTTTGGCTCACCAATGTTCCATCTTATCTTTTTATCTGCAATATTAACATGCCCTCCTAATTAGTTGCCCATGTTACATAAGTACAAAAAGATTATGAACCCTAAGAATAGTTATGTAGATGATAGAAAGTGAGTAATCTGAATTCAATGTTATATATCTATTCACTACACTTGTGCTACATTCGGATTCATTTCCGCAACCAAACCATGAAAACTATAAGCATTCTGATACGCAGGAACACTTTCAAATTCCTCAATTGATTCTCCACCTTTCCAACTTCTTCATAAATTTGTCCTTCCATTGCTTTGATCTCATATTTTAAATCAATGATATTGTCTTGTGTCATCAACCCACAGGAAGAAGACACAATCGCACATCAAATTATGCCCATTTGGACATCAATGAAGAACAAATTGTGAGGCAACGACTAGGTAAATGCCTGCTCCACAGCGACAATCAAGTGGTGGCATACTGATGTGATCCCTCTACCTAATACATTTAATGATTGTATCAAAATATGACATCAATCCTAGATCACTTTTTCAAACAAAAATAAGAATGTTTATATGCAAAATCAAACATAGTCCAAATCAGACATCAAGAGTGCGAGGGGTTGTAAACTATTGGGCTGCTAAGGGGCGCAGGGTGGGGTGCTAGGGGTCCGGGGCCATTTAGGGCAGCTCCGGCTGTTTGGTGTGAAGAGTGGGCTTAGATCCAAGGTGAGTAGAAGGGTGTTCAGCATAGAAGGTGGGCTCGAGGTTCGGTACTATTTAAGGGGACTTCGGTTGGGTGAGCTTGTCAGCACCATTCAAAGGGACTCCAACTAGGGGAGCTCATCAGTAGCATCGACCTCAAAGGCGTTTGAGGGGAACCCATTGGCGGTGGCCTCAATGTGTTGGAGAGGGACCCCCTCGATGGCGTCAACCTCAGCACATTGGAGGGAGAGCTTGGTGGAAGCAGCACCTTAGTGCTTTTGAGGGGGAGCTCGTGCGTGGCACTAGACAGGGCAGCGTTGGGGGTGCTCATTGGCGGCGCCAAACTGGACGGCATTGGAGGGGGACATCCACATGCACTATTAAGGTGGGTTCTGGCTTTTCATGCTCATCTTCCATTTAAAAAAAGGAAAAGGGGAAATTTTGTCTCACTATTTCAAATGTCTATTAACTACATGTTTTTTAACATTACAAAATTGTGGGGGTGTTTGAGTAAGTAGTTGGACTAGGAAGCTTTTGTAATTTTAAAAGATTATAGGGGTTTAGAAGTAAAACTTCCTATCTTTTATCGTTGTCATTTGACGTACAATCTCTTTTTGTCTTTCCAAACAGCCACTTGAGTGTTCTCATTTCAGCTGCTTTCATCTTGTCAATGACTTTTCTTCGTAGGTCGACACTACATTATGCCAGTCAGATTGCCGCTTTATAGAATTTCCCCTTCAATCTAACCGAAATATGATGATCACAAAGTACCGTAAATATTGCTTTCAGTTTTAGTTAACAGGTTGTCCCCCCTCCCCCCCGAACCCCCAAAGCATTCAAGGGTAAAGCAATTTCATTTGCTTAAAAAATTAGTCACCTCCTAGTTTAATAAGAGAGTTGCAGATGAGGAAAAGAATTACATTCCAATTAATATTGAGCTTTCCATATATGAGTTGAAATATTTCTGACATATCAAACTCTTCATGTTCTCTTGAGTTTTGCTGTGTCAAATTCTTCATGTTCTCTGGACTTGTGCTCCTTGGCCCCCAAGAGTTGACAATGCTTCTCTGGAGCATTAAGGCTATATATAATCCCATTAGGCCTCTCCTAAACAACACAACTCCTCTCGTCCTCACTTTCAGTCCTCTCTCCTGGGAAGCCGAGGTACGTTGGCAGCAAATATTTCAACCACTATTCTGCCTAGTCTCTCTCTCTCTCTCTCTCTCTCTCTCTCTCTCTCTCTCTCTCTCTCTCTCTCTCACACACACACACACACACACACACACACGCACATTAAACTCCCTATGCTCTCCAGGAGACTGCAGTCCTTGCTGCCCTGGTGTTGCTCCTCCACTCAGCACCAATGCTGTTACATTCTCTTTCACACTCATCTCATTCTCTCTACTCTTTGATATTTTTGATATTATAAATATTCTTTACTTCTGAACTATTCCATTTATACATCTACATGGCATGATTTGTAGTGCCAGGTAAATTTTGGAGGCATTTGCAAGGTTTAAAAAAAAAAAACTTCTTTCACATTGGTGCCAATTGTTCTGACAATGCAAAGAATGTAATGTAACCATGTCCTCGTTAGTAAGTATTTATCTCTTCTATTTGATGTTTATATTTGTTATATGGCTCCAAAAACAAAAGAACATATAGAAAGTAATATCTTCCTCTCAGATGACTCAGGTTTAGTCCACGGATCAGGTGAACAACAGGATTCTGTTTTGGGCTTACTATGCGAGTGAGCAAGACTGATGTATGGCAGATGAACAAGGATAGAGCCTGTGCAGTACATTTTCATTTTGAGTCTTCAAAATCTGAAACAAGCGAAAACTCACACAATGTCCCATCACCTAGAGGTGTTGGCTCCTCATCAAAAAGAGCTCAGGTAAGGCAGGAGACCCTTTTATTGACTAGGCAGATGCCTAAGCAGTGATGTAGGTACCACGCATCGCAGAAGTTATTTTCTTAGCAAATTATTTTTATATGATATTTGATCTTGTTAAATATTTACTCCTATAAATATCACACAAGTTGACTACACTTGCATCATAAAGGAGGAACAATTGAGACATATTCCCACTTTTCAAACAAACTAGAAGAATATAAAGTATCTCATGATCATATATTAATTTTTTTAGAAAGCAAACTATGCAGTAATTAAGATTAAAAACCATCTTAAGGCCATTGTTAGCACTGTTGCACTTATAGTTAAGTGCTATAAATATCTTTGAATTTGACTACATTTGCATCATAAAAGAAGAACAACCGAGACATATTTCCAACTTTCAAACAATCTAGAAGAATATAGAGTGAACCTTTTAAAAAAAAGTGAACTATACAGTAATTAAGATTAAAACTATCTCCGGTCATTATCAACAATGTTGCACTCTCAATAATAGGCTTCTAATAGAATAAAAAATTTGGAGAAGGTGGATCTAAAGTGAACAAAGGTAAAATACACAATTTAGTAGTTTGTCGTGATGATGAGATGGAGACTGGATATACAACATGCTAGAAAGAGTGGTAAATTGAACAACTTTTATCTCAAGGTTTAGAAAAGGGCTAGAATCCAACAAACTAACTCTCATGGTACTCAATCAAAGGCCTTCCCTAAATCAATGAAAACTTTATGTAAATCTTTCCTCACCTCTCTATGCGTCTCCATCAACTTTCTCAATAAGAAAATAGCTTTTGTAGCAGATCTACTTGGCATAAATCCAAGCTTTTTTTTAACAAATACTAGTCACAAGCCTAAGGGGTTGTTTGTGTTCTCAAAATTTTCCACGGGAAATAGTTTTGCAGCTAACTTTCACAAGCTTTAGAAACATAGGTAAAAGTTAATAGGGGAAATAGGTTCCATCTTCTCATAATATTCTCCTTTTTTCCCTGGTATTTACTTCCCCACCCATCCCACATGAGGAAATATTTCCCATGATTTTATTTCCCGAGATATTTTACTTTCCACAGTACCTGATTCTCTACTTTCTGGAAAAATATTGAGAAGACAAATGCCCCCTAGGGCACTTCTCTCTTACCTTCTCTCAAGGTTCAGAGTAGGGCCTATAAGTTTAGTACCAAAATGATTGTTGTGGTTTTGTACATTCCCTTTATTTTAAAAACAATTCTACAAAATTACTGAAAAGAAGTTGAGACAGTAATGGTGACCGACCCGCCTGAGGCATATACATAGTCCCCCAGGCACCTAGGCAGCTGAGTTTTAATACAGTAAGAGCTATCAATAAAACTAAGAGATTCCTCCCTTGGTGCTGTTTGGTTTCATGTAAAACGCCGCAAAACACTGAAAAACATTGCATTTACATGAGACATAAAATATGGTGTATTACGATGTTTTACTGTATTTTATGTCGAACCAAATGACCTTAGAGGTAAGAGTTGGATGCCAAGCTTTTGCTCTCCTACTTAGCTTAAGGGATTGGATGTCAAACCTTCCTTTATAAAAGAGTCGAAAGGAAATGATAATGAACATAGTAGCAAGCTCCCATCATTGGATATGTTACCTTTTCAGACCAAGCTACTGAATATTGGATCCGATCAATCCAATAACAGCCAATTAAATTGGATTCTTGGGTACCTGATCTGATATTGACACCCTAATCCCCAACCTAGTAGGCAGATTGGTCAGATTTAGACTAGATCAGCTGATACAGGCAAAGATCAGCCCCAGTTCGGCTATGATCGGCTGATCCCACCAGATTCCCTTGTCCCCCATTCCCCACCTCCTGTATTGCTTTACACAAACATCTCCCAATCATAGGAAAAATCTTAGTAAAAGAGAGGGGGTGAAGAAGAAGACAATGAAGACAAATAAACAGATAAAAAAGAAGATGAAGATGAAGAAGAAGATAAGGAGTTAGAAAAAGATGAAGACAACGGCCAAGTCTTACCTCCAGATATGCCTCCTTTCGATGCCTATGCCATTTGTCACCATCGATGCTGCCAAGCATACCTGCCACCGTCAAATCACCCAAGGCATCTATCGCTGTCAATGCTGACATTTCCTCCTCTTCTACCACCGCAGTCTGACTAGCCGTAGGCTTGTAAAAGTACATACAGACCCGTATCCTTAAAAAAAAACATAAAACAAAGATGAACAATCTATACTTTGTTTCAGAGACATTTCTACATTAACATCTGCTGTGTGGAGCACAACTATACAGTCATTCTGGCCCAAGCATATTGTATATCAATATTATTTGAGAAAATACCATGAGATATTGAGTGCACACACATCTAGGGGACAATTCAAAGAACTCATACTAAGACATACACATATGGCTGCTGGATGATGAGCTCAATATCATGGATGTGGCATGCCTAGTGGTCATATAGAGTCATCCTCCTCGAGGCAACCCCCCATTAATGGGTATTACCTTTTCAAGGTAAGTCCTGCATTAACATCTATGAGTGAAATTATATAGTCATTCAGCTTAGAGATGGCGTACTAATATTATTTGAGACAGCACTATGAGATTTTCAATGGGCACATATCTTGAAGACAATATCAAGGACACATTATAAACATATAAAATAAGAAAAGTAGGAGACGTCCAATTGTCTTACTTTAAGCCTCCTCAACTTTCTGCCTGAACCCCAAAGGTTTTCATCATATTTTATTTGTCATGATTACTGTGTTCTTTTTTAATATATCATATTACATGAATGATATGTTTTATACATGCTACACAACAGACATCATCCAGCGCGGGGAGCATGGATATACAGTATCGAGACTAGAGGATTAAATGAATGTATGTGAGCATTTGATCAGCAATGTTTATGATTTGACGAAAGTACATAAGGATAGTATCTCATGCTAGACTATGACACCAGCTGTGTATTTGCAATTCTTTTCTAGCATGCAATATGGACACAGTACAGTAAGCCGTAGTCAAGCAAGTTTGTTTGCTGTCGAACACAAGGCATCCACAGCTCCAACTCCAGTTCCATCTGTAGATGAAATTATCAAAGCATATTGAGCCTTCTCTATTGTGTTCAGGGTACCCTTTAATACTATACATGCATCATCATTTGCGCAGATATTCGGATGCACACAGAGGCATTCTCATAATTAACATCATACATGGAGTGATTTGGTGAATTCGCTAGAATTAGACAGCTTTCTTCCATTGATAGTAATCATGATGAGTGAGAGTGATAACTGGATTATCTTATTCAATGTGTTCAAAAATATGATTTCGTGCACAATGTGTACATTATTATTTTTCACCTGTATCCTTCTATTTTTATTTTTTTTCATATTTTTTGAAATTTTTCTAGCAAGGAGTAGGCCAGTGTTTTCGTTCAATTGGTTGAACTTAGCCAAACTTGGGGTCAGCCAAGACAAGATCAACCTGAGTCAGTCCAAAATGGATCGAGATTGGTCAACCTGGATTGTCTTGGACCAGCCAACCTAGAGACCAATCCCAACCCCTTGAACCAGAGACCAACCCCAACACCTTGACTCAGTTTTGGACCATACGCCAGAGGGTAAACGGGCAGAGTCTACGCCAACTTTCACTAACTCTGCTCATGACATAGGTGGGTCACTTAATGATGACTTTTCCCTTGGCATGATACAAGTTCCTTGCCTGGCAATAAAAGTCAAGTGGAGGGTAACCTTGCTAGAGATCTGCAATATCTGTCTGGGCTTCACAAGTGGTGGAGGGCCTTTGTAGAGAGATTCGTTCCGAGTAGCGAAAGGGAAGCTCTGTCCGGTTTTATTGGCACAAGAAAACAATCGCCGCGAAGTCTGGGGTGGTAACAACAGGTGCGGGATCCAATGATGTGAAGATGGGATCTGCAGGGCATTGCAAGGAAGGTATTGTTGAAGACAGAAAGACCGTGGACTCTTCATGTATCTTGGGTACATTTAACTGCCAATCTCACCCCCATCCTATTCCTGATCATCCTCTGTCACCTTTCCCAGTTTCCACTGCCGATATGGCCAAAGATCATGCATACACAGAGCAGAAAGGCAACCTGAGTGATAGCAATAGTCAATCACCATATTTCCCAAGAGAAGAATATGGGGAAGGTGAACAACAAGCGCAAGCTTCTTTTTTTTGGCTGGGTGGTCTGATGCAGAAATTGCTGGCAAGGCAGAGATTTTGGTTTCCATATTCAAGGCAAGACAGGCCAATTCTGAAAACTGGCAGCAAGGTATGTAGAGGCTTAGCACAGAATACATAGAAAAGAATAAAGAGTCCACAAGAACTTAAGAGTTTGTTGCAGGCTTCAGAATTTTATCAAGCTGATGAAGGCAAAGATAAGAGGGAGACTTCCAGTTCAAAATGAGTATAATGTCATGAAACATCAAGGGATTGCATGAGAAAAAGCAGTTGGTAGTGAAAGATTTGATTGATAAATGACATGGTGAAATAATTTGTTTACAAGAAACAAAGATGGAGGCCGTATACTTATGCTTGGTGGGTACAGTGACAGGATTCAAGCCCATCGATTTTGTTTTCAGCAGTTCCCGAGGTTCTTCGGGAGGAATTCTAATAGCAGCTTGGAATGCTGAGATATTGCATGGTAGACTTCTAGATGTTGAGGAGCACTCTATCACAGTGCAGCTTCAATCAATTATTACAAAGACCAGATGGATGCCGTCAAGGTTGTACGGTCAGAATAGTTATCCCCTCAGACAGGAACTTTAGGAGGAATTAAATAGATGCACTTCAATGCATTCTCTTCCATGGTGTATCTTGGGTGATTTTCATGAGGTTCGGATTTCCACAGAGAGATTAAGGGGAAAACAGGTTACTATTGGTAAGAGACAGTTTAATAGCTGGATTGATGATAGGGGACTCATAGAACTCCCTATGAACAATCAAAGTTTACTTGGTGTAATCCAGTGAGATCCCTTCAATGTCCAAGCTTGATAGGGTGTTTGTGGGACGATAAACAGGAAGATAATTTTCCTTTGGTTAAAGTAATTGTTCAGCCTCGCACAGTTTCAGATCATAGTGCATTGGTTGTGATTCTTGTGAATTGCCGGAAACAAAGTTTCAACAAGAAGCCTTTCAGGCTGGAGAAAATCTGGATGCAAAATCAAGAATTTAGGGATGTGGTGTCATCTACTTGGAATGACTGGTCGGTTCCTGAATGTGACTGTAAGGTACCAGAAGCAAGCTGAGGGCCCTGAGGAAAGCTATTAAACAGTGGGCAAGTAAATGGAGAATGGAAAGATTTAGAATTAGGGAGGGTATTTCAGGAAAAAAAAAATCAGACAGTTAGAAGAGGCTCAAGAGACCAGAATGCTAAATGCACAGGAAATGCAAGAACCATTTTGTTTGAAGGGCAGTTTTGCAGAAAGGCTTCATGAAGAAGAGATTAGATGGAGACAAAGTTCTAGAGTGTTATGGCTGCAAAAGGGTGATCTAAACATGCTTTCTTTCACAAAGTTGCTAAAGGAAGGAGGAGAAGAAAGTACAATTCAATGCTGAAAAAGGGTAGAACTGCTTTGACAATGAAGAACAGATATCTGCAGAAATTACAAACTTCTATTCTATAAAGATTTATTTCTGCTGAGAAGAGATGGTACCCTCCCCGGAGTGACCCTGACGCTGTTAAAATCTCAGAGGAAAATATCAAGATGCTTGAATCACAGATCACTGAGGAAGAGGTTACAGAGGCAGTGTTCAGTTTGGGTGGTGATTAAGGCCCCAGGGCAAGATGGCTTTCCAATGTTTCAACTTTTGGACACCTGGTTAAAAGGGATGCAATTAGCACTCTTTAAAAATGCTTCATCAGCAGAAAGGGATGTGAGTATGTGAATCAGAGTTTCCTTGTGCTTTTATCAAAGAAACAAGAAGCTGT
Source organism: Zantedeschia hybrid cultivar (assembly GCA_030544215.1). NCBI lineage: Eukaryota > Viridiplantae > Streptophyta > Magnoliopsida > Alismatales > Araceae > Zantedeschia > Zantedeschia hybrid cultivar. The sequence goes on from JARZZO010000002.1 coordinate 70,963,586, forward strand.
GAAGTTAAAGGATTTAAGGCCAATAAGCCTATTGAATGGATTTTACAAAATAATGCAAAGGTTATGGCAAACAGACTTGGTAAGGTGTTAGGTTCTAATATTGAAGAAACCAGAGTGCTTTTTTGCAAGGCAGGAGACCCAAAAAAATGCGTTCCTTCTGGCACATGAGGTGATCTTCTGATGCATAAGCTTTTTTTCTGAAAGTGGTTGATGTGTGATTTTTATTTTTTTTTAAGTGGTTGACATGTGAGCTAGATTTTAATAAACCTTATGACTGAGTTTCCTGGCAATGTCGGTTGCAAAGTGGAGAAATTACCGGTTCAGTAATTGGGTCTACCCCTTCATTATAAAAGGTTTTGGGTGTTGGATTGGGAACCTTTATTGTTTAGGATGCATAAGAAACTGGGAACTTGGAAGGCAAGGAACCTATCTTTGGGGGGTTGAATTACCCTGTTAACTTCAGTATTATCTTCTATTCCACAACATTATATGTCCACCTTTTTGATGCCAAAGACAGTCTGCAGAAAAATGGATATGATTCATAGAAAATTTCTTTGGGTTGGATCAAATAACTCTCCTGTTATTCCTACAGTGAAATGGGAGGTAGTGTGCAGCCTGATCAAAATGGAGGTTTGGGTGTTAAGAAACTTTCATGTATGAACTTGGCTTTCTTGGGAAAATGGCTGTGGCAATTTCTTACCGAGGATCACTCTCTGTGGAAGAGGAGAGTTCATTGTAAGCATTATAGAACCTTGTCAAGGATACATTTGCAACCAGAGAATGCAAGTCACATGTCACCAGTATGGAAGGGCATTCTGACATCAGTTAAATGGATTATGGATGGCAACACATTTATGCGAGTAGGTGATGGACAATGGACAGAACACTCTCTTCTGGTGGGACAGATGGGCAGGAGATTTCTTTCTCAAATTAAGTTTCCCCTAATTTTCCAGGTGGCATGTTATAAATGGGCAACAGTGTATGATTCTTACTCCATGGTTAATAATGAGGTACAGTGGAGTGTTATTATTAGAGGAGTTCTTAAAGATGAGGAAGCTGAAGAGTACCTAGCATTGTTGCTAATGCTTTCGGATACCAAGATTCACAATAACAGGAGAGATAAGATTAAAGAAACATGGTGCTTTTCAGTGAAATCCTAATATCAATTCATTGACGTAAGCCATCCTCCCCACCAGATATCCAAAGAAGTGTGGAAGGTTAAATCACTGTTAAAGATAATGTCTTTCATGTGGTTATTGTTTCCGCAACAACTTATCATAAAGATGTACACAAAGAAAAGGAGTATAGATGGAGACATAATTTGTTCTTTATGTGATCAGGGTGATGAGGATCCTGAACACCTATTTGTTCAATGTCTGATCTCTTGTGAAGTTTGGAATATATATTTTTTTTAGAAGGTGACAAAAGTCACAATTCCATAGAAATATATGAAAGAGGTACAGGAAAGCCCAGGAGGGCACACCCTTGGATAGGACAGTCCCCCATCCAAGTCCCAAAGGTTTAAAAGATTCTAGCAAAAGTTGTTTTATCAAGAAGATAAAACAGGATTACAAAGAAGATGAATTAAGAGATCAACTGCCTCCACAGTCTGATTTTGTCAGAAATAACAGAGCTGCCATCATTCAGGATACCAGCTGCACGTCCCCACTCTTCCACCCATCTGAATGTCTTCTTCAAGAGTTCATTCGCACTGCTGAATTGGTCACTAAATTTCCTTCTATTTCTTTCACACCATATAGTCCACAACATGGCCGGGCAAAAAAGAAACCATACATGTGTGAGATCCTTTGACGGAGAGACAACGGTCCACCATTTCAGCAGATTCAACACAGAAATGTGCTCCACCCAACCAATTCCAAGTATCCTGCACATACTCTTCCATTGGATGGAAATAATGCCACATTTGCAGAATAAATGGAGTTGGTCTTCCTCAAAGTGTGCACAGAACATACATAAGGAGCTCCCGGGAAGTTTAAGTCTTTTCGCCCTCATTCCCGTAAGTTTGGAATATATTTGCTCAGATTGCACACATTACTACCATAGCATTCAACACAATTCAAGAAATGTGGGAGCAGTTTAAGAAGCTTAGTCAACAGTGCAGGAAGGGCAGCAAGAGTAGTATTCTTCTACTCATTCCTCCTGCCTTCTATTGGAGCATATGGAAGGAAAGGAATCATTGCATATTCCAAGGAAGTAAAGTTTATGTTGAGAACATTCCTTTTAGAGCTTTGTCTTTGATCTAACATTTGAGTAGATTTTGTTAAAATCTCCAGTAGATGTTTGGGGAGAAACGATGCATGTTAGGCACATTTCCTTTTGGTATTTTTCTTTTCATTGGGTGAGGAACCTCTCCTCTACCGTTCTTGACTGTCGTACCTCTTTTTATTCTATAATAACATTAGTGATGCAGACCACTTTCTTCTTGGAGGAAAGAAAAACCTGAACCAGAATTACTCCTTATAAATGTTACACCATTCTAGATAGAGAATGTTTAAATTTTGAATTTGTAATCAAAACCAACCAAAACTCTTCTTCTTGGAAGATATTATTCAGGAAGACAACAGCTTTCCCTTATGGCATATCAAAGGGTTACATCAAGGCAGTAAAAGGTTAGGAAATAGACACAAGAAGCACCTACTTCCAACTTTATTTCCAATAAGAAATGCCGAAAATGGAAAGGAATAAGCAATAATTGTTCCTTGTCTTTGTTTATGACACTAGGAAATAAATATCTCCAAAATCCATATACACTAATGAATTTAAATACGTTTTTGTTCAAGGTTGGCCCAGAGGGGACATGCCCATACCAAGGTTTGCCATCTCAAGTCTTCAAGAGATCTTGGGAGAGAGTGGGACAAATTCTCGGCACATATATGTATGATAACAACACTATATATACACATATATATATGATATACACAGAGATATATCCATCATATGTGTCATGTATATGATATGCATATACATAACAAAATTTACCCGAGAAAAGCTTGAGATTGCCCGAGAATGTCTAAGATCCCGCAAGATTGCCTGATAATGTCTGAGACATCCTGACATTGCCTGAGATTGTTGTTTATAGGCCAATTTGGGGGCTTTGTTTCCTGAAAACCCATCCTAGATCTTGTGAGATTGCATTCCATGGCCCATATGGGGGTCAACCAGTGGAGGTGGGTCAATAGGGGACCCTTTGTCTAGGATTCCCACACAAAGAGGGACCCTACCCTTCATAAGCAACCCATTCTCCACCCCATGCATGCAAGGGCTGCTCAATCGCACCCCCCCACTCTCTAGCCCTTTGTCTAGGATTCCCACACAAAGAGGGATCCTACCCTTCATAAGCAACCCATTCTCCACCCCATGCATGCAAGGGCTGCTCAATCGCACCCCCCCACTCTCTAGTTAAAATAAAGGAGCCAACACCCCTCTCTCTGTGAGATCCTGGCCAAATGACCCTGCCTATGTATACATTAATATCAAAAATGAACAGAATCTCAACCAAATCCGCGGTGGACCCACTAAAAGAATTCCTTTTCTTTGACGTAAAATGCCCTCTGTACTCTGTAGAACACCGCACTTTACATCCCACGCAAATGCGGTGTTTTACAACATTTTACAGTATTTTATGTCAAGCCAAATAGTACCAACGGATCTCGAACTTCCAACTACTGAAATTTTAAACCCAACAATTAACATAATATATGTCACATCCAAGATAGCTGCCATTGTGCCACAGAGAAAAGAACCTAGGAAGTGTTACTCCTACTCAACTCATATTGTCATTAAGCAGACAAGAACCACAGTGCCCATCTTTCCTATTTATGCTCGCAACGCATGGTCTCGATGCTTCACAATTAATAATTCTCAACGTCAACAAAAGAATGGGTGACGAAGGTGGTGGTGACCATGGGAACTAAAGGGGGTTGGCAAGAACGCTCACCCAAACCCGTACTCAGAGCATTTGACGACGCCGAAGGCGGGGAGGGCTGCTGGCGGCGCTCAAGGGGCAGAGGGAGCCTCCGGAACGTGCAAGCAACTGCTGCTGTGTGTCGCTTCCAGGAGGCGGAAGGAACGCGACGGCGACGGTACTGCTCTGTTTCCTCCAGCTGTCCACGGGGTTTCCGTTGTGAATGCAACTTCTAAATTCTTTCCGTAGTTTTTTTTATTTTTATAATTAGTTTTTATTTATGTTTCTATTTGTAGTCTCCCTCATTTTCTTAAGTCAAAAAATATTTTTATAACCTCTAAAAAACTCCTTGTAATATCACTTTTATTCCGAAACACATTTCAGAAATTCGAAAAAAGGTTCTTAAATATTTTAGAATGTTTTGAAATGTTTTTAAAAGATCATTTTCAAATAAAAGTGAGACTATATGGAACTGTTACTAAATATAGAGGCTATGGGGATCTTTTCCTTATGGTTCTCTCTCTCTCTCTCTCTTTCTACCCACTCTCTACTTCAGGAAAATATTTTTATGACCTTTAAAAGACTCCTTGTAATCTCACTTTCATTCTGAAAAACATTTCAATAAATTTGAAAAAAGGTTTTTGAATATGGTAGAATATTATGAAAAATCTTTAAAAGGATTATTTCAAATAAAAGTGAGACTATATGGAGGTTTTACCAAATATAGAGGTTATAGGGAACTTTTCCTTGTGCTTCACTCTCTTTCCCTCTCTCCCTCTCTCTACCCACTCCACTTCCCTTCCCTCTTACTGTCTCTCCATGTGAATGGATTTTATTTTTATGCTTTGAAATTTTGAACACATGTTTTATCTTTTAATAAATAATTTTTAAGGATGTTTTATTTTTTGAGAAAATAGTTCTTTATTTTCATGCATTGGACTCATTTCTAATTTTGAAAATAGTCTGATAAAAGTAGCTAAATTATAAGAAATATAAACAAGATTCTCTCTAATACAATGCCAAAATATATATAAGAAAGAGCCCAAGCAAATTTCCCTAATTTAAAGTTCATCTATTTGTTTCGTGCATTATATATGTTTATACAATGCATGAGTTAAGGTTTTAATTTCAAAATTTTATTTCATTGTGAAAATTGAAAATGATGTTTTTGTTGTTTTAAATGAATCAAATAAATGAAAGTAAATTTAAAAAAAAAAAACATGACAATTGAAAAACAAAAATCCAAAGTAATTCATTATTACAATGATGATAGATGTTTTTATTCAAAAGTGGAAACAAAGGCAATCACTTCTACTATTTTTATCTCTGTTAATTCTTGTTCCATTCCTCAGCTACTTCATAGCCTTAATGGTCGAGACCAATGTTCTACTTGAATGATGTCTTAGACATTAATAATAACATATTTGCTTTTCAAGCTTCTGAAAGATTACTTTCTTTCTTCAATAATCTAAGAGTGCATAATTATCATCTAGCCAATCCATTTATAGAATGACATCAAAATTGTTCATGTCTAATAAATTTACACATATTGGCATTTTTGTTCCTTGAATCGCCACATCAACACTAGGAATAATACAAGTAGTCATGGCTATCTCTTCTACAGGTGTGTCAATTGACATTTTCCATGTCTCTACAATGTGCCTATCTTTTAATGACTTGGCAACCTTCGCAAAAATAAAGAAGTGTGTAGCACTATGATCAAATAAGACTCTATAATGTATATCATCAATAAGAACAATACCTTAGGCTACAACATTAGTATCCTGAGCATCTTCCTTTGTTGATGCATAGACTTTGACCTAAGCTCTCTACTGCTGCTGTGGTTGTTGATGTTGTTTTTATCTTTTTAGATATTCCTTCACTAAATGCCCGCCTAACCATAAGAAAGCATATGCCTGTAGCTTTCCATCACTCATGACTCCCATGCTGCTTTCCATGCTACTTTCCATACTACTGACAAATGGGTGCCTTACCTCTCCCTGTTGGTTGAACACCCTTTGGAAGTGCCACTTTCCTTTTCTTGATTTTCCTCTCGGTTGAACCACGTTATCCCTTTTTTGTCTAACTCATCTTTCTTTCTTATAGAAATTATTTATACTCTACCTCTACAACGAAGGTTGTCCTCAAAGCTACTGTCATGATCTGATGGTCAAGGAGTGTAACTCTGCTCTAAATATTGCTTTTCAATCTGTTAACAAATTTCTTCATCCTCCTTGACTCATCTACACAAATATGAGGGCCATACTTCTTCAACTCAATAAACTTGGCTTCATAATTTATGACTGATAAATTCTCTTGAGTTAAATTAGAAATTCTACTTTTTTCCTATCCTTCACATGTTGAGAAGTAAATTTTGCATGGAAGGCGTGAAGGAACTCATTCCAACTAGTGTCTACATCTCTGCCTCTGAAAGTGGTTCTTAATGCCAAGCTCCACCACTTGGGGATGGCAACGAGCCAAGCCAAGTTGAGTCGTGCTTTGCTACGCTCGAGCTTAGCTCATCAAAAAACATTCGAGTTCGAGCTGAGCCCGAGCCTCATTTCAAGCCCCAAATTGCATTCGAGCATTCAAGCTCAGGCTCGAATGAAATAAGTCAAACTCGAGCTGAGCCCAACTCATTAAATTGGCCCATTAATTGCTCAGCCCAAAAATATTTGATTTGAGTATGGAACAGCTCAAGTATTTGGTCAGCCAAAAACCATTTAAGTTAAAGAGCACCAATCATTTTGATCGGCCCAAAACATAATGGTCTGGTCAGCCCAGCGGCCCCTTATATTCTTCCAGCGTTCTCACTACATCAAGTCGTGCGTTGGCTATTGGTCAGAAAAAAGGTCGTGCATTGGCTGGTGAGGTCGTGTTGCGAGTTGGGTGTTTAATGCTCACTTAAAGTAAATAATTTTGACATGAGTTGGCTCGCAAGCTGACCGAGCCGAGCTCGAGTAGCTCGTGAGCGGGTTGGCTCATTACTAGTCCTACCACTACTTCATTTGCACGGTCCTGCTTTGCACGGTCTTGCAGGAATGTAGTCAACCCAACCTTGTCTTGATCTATATATTTAATAGGTTTAAAAAAAAATCAATCTCCCTTATCGAACTTGTAACAACCCGCCACCCTATAATCGGGGATCCGATTACTAAATGGGTACCGAATCATTAATTTGGAACCAAACCAGGATCTAAGTAAGTCTGGGAAATAAATAATAAACTAAGCTAAACATTCACATCGCATTTAATTGAAAGGAAAATGCAGGAATTAAAAGTTATTACAATGCGACTCGATACAGCAAATAATTACATACTCCAACAGAAAAGAAATAATTAAGCATACAGGCCAGAAATAAAGATAACAACTACGTCGGGGCATACCCCGGAACAACAACTGACGGCGCGCGACACACAGCAGCACACCCCTCGCTAAGTCTGCCTGAAGTCCTCACCTGAAAACCGCAGGGGTGAGTCTCAACGAAAAGATTCAGTAGGGATCCTTCGATCCCCACTGCCCACTCACACACCCACAAGTGCAAAGTACAGCTGGAGATACAGTAACCAAGTAAAGCAGTAATTACTACACCTAAATCTCGATATGAATCACATGCATTCGAAGTATATTTAACATGCATAATTCCAATTTACCAGGAAACCCGTAACCAGCGTATCCTTAAAACACGTCAACCACACAACGAAAGTGGGAAACACCGACCCGTTGAGACCAAACAGTAACTCCTCGGATAGCACGCTAGCTACTCCGGCTCAACTGGCTCAGGTGGTCACTCCTTCCCCCAGCACGAGTGACACTCCACAGGTACCACTCCGACACCGGTACTAGCTAACCCCGGGGTTCACCAGGTGACCCTCTCTCACTAGGCGTCACCCCGCCACTGCTCCCACCGGCGCTGTGCTCCACCCACACCAGCACAGGGTGATAAAGCGCTACAACTGTCACTCTAGGTCCACAGTAACACAAAACACGGTACAGTGTGATCCGGTCACGAATAATCCATCATTATCGAGTAGATTTAAGGCATGCATTTAACCGACTATCTAATAGTGTAAATACATTTTACTGGCATGGATTAGTGTGGTTCTGTCTTGAATCGCGTCGCCCAAGGCCGACGCTATTCAAGCATCTTAAACTTGTTCATGAAATCTCAGCCTCAGAATATGGCCTAAAAAGGCGTCGTCACAGTTAGCCACCTTTAAAAAAAAACGCATCGCCATCCCTCGTTGCCTAACAGTGACAGAAGCAAGGACAGGCCACGGTTGATTTTCTCAAAACGCGTCGTCCTGGGAAGCCGCCTTTTTAAAAGGCGTCACTGTCCTCAGACGCCCTTCACACCATAACCCAAAACATGCAGAATCCTCTAATCTGGGCGATTTCTGTCTAAATGGCGTCGTGCTGGCCCGTCGCCGTTCTAAATGGCGTCGTCCAGGTCCGACGTCATTTAACGCCAGAAACCCAAACTTGCAGAACCTCAAACAGGGAGATCTCTGCCTAAAAGGTGTCGTACTGACCCGTCGCCATTCTAAATGGCGTCGTCCAGGTACGACGTCTTTTAGCGCCAGAAATCTGGTTCCGCAGTCTGCCCGAGGGCTCCCTTTTTCACCCCCAAATGCCCCAAAATCAAACCAAACGGAGGAGGAAGAGGGGAAAGCTAAACCATCACAAATCCACATTCACAGAAACTCTCATTCCCATCAAGAAAAAGCACATAACATGCTCATTCTACCCAAAAACCATAGATCCGTAACATGCTTCAAGCGGGAGAACATGGTCTTAAAATAAAACACTACGAGAATCGTCACCCTACCGATTCTTGAACTCCTCCTGACTCCGCCGCCAAACCATCGCACCGCAAACCGCCGCCAGTACTCCAAGGACACCGCCACTCCGCCGGGACGTCGGCCGCCGTCCAGAGAATGGAACGTCGCGAAGAAAGTGGTGGTGACAGTGGTGAGAGGTGGAGAGGTGGTGGAGTGGTGGAAGAGGAAGAAGGGGAAAGGGAAGGGGAAGAGTGGGGAGTGTCGAAGGGTGGAGAGGGTGAGGAGAGAGAGAGTGAGGGTGAGAATGAGGGAAATGAGGGAAGGTTCGCGGGGTAACCAGAAACTGGCTAAAACGCGTCGAGCTGTACGGACACCTATCAATCGACATGACGGCCCGCTCTGACAAAACTCTGAAACGCGTCGTCCATCCAAGACGCCGTTCAGACGACAAGACTGGCGCCGTACACTGACAACCCAGGGTCGCAGTCTGAAAGGCGTCGTCCATCGCGGAAGCCGTTCAGACGACACGACAGGGCCGTACTCTCGCGGCCCAAAGCCAGCCCACGTGGCACCCACGTGGCACAATCTAAAATGCGTCTGCAATGCTGGACACCGTTTAAACCGCGTCTCGCGGGCTCGATGCAAAACAGAACAGAGTCTCAGCCCCATCATGGCCTGGACTACAAGGTCCGACCCCGAAAACCGGATCCGAAAAACCTCAGTCCTTACAGAACTTGCTTCAATTTCTAGTTGACTCTCCTCCTTAAAAGGAGGACCCATATTCTTAAGCTATCCATTAGAGTAGCTCCTATTGTCCTATCTTGATATTCTTGCATTTAAGCTTGTAATTGGGCTTGTATCCCTACTTAAGTTAGGGCCTGCAACTGCATAGTATGTACAAATCCTTAAAAGAATTGTAAAAATCCTCCTAAATCTGTGTGTGACACAATTTGAGCAAGTACCACATCTTGCTCTATCTCTCCAACAATCTTTACTGATGTCCCATTGGAAGGTGATGTCTCCACTTGTGGAGGATCCACCTCATCTCTCATTCTCCCTATCATACCCTACAAGGGAGAACTAACTTGAATTAAATTTCTAATCTTGTAGTACTGAAAAAAAATACCAAATCTTATGACCTTGCTCTGATATCAACAATTTTGGCATGCCCTTTCATACCTTAACTCCAAATGTCATGAATTGGGAAATATCCAAGGCATAAAAAGGGCAAACCATGTATCCAAAAAAGAAACAACCATACCATTTTTATTAATATAAATACATATAATTCACATCATTTACAACACTATATATCTCTTAACCCAAAAAAAAATATAACATTATATGTATATAAGAAAACTAAACCTACTTTCTTCTTTATGCATTTAATCTTAAAATCTTAGAATCACTCTCCAACCTCTTTAACATAAATTTTAATATATTCTGCATATACATCTTAAGTCAAGAAATAAAACTAATGAGGCAATACAACACATTAAGCATATATATAAATTTCTAAAATTTACAATTATAGTTATTTATCAAATGATGTAGATTTACAAATGACCTGCAAATCAAATAATATTCATATAATGTTAACCGATCTTATCATTTTCACATGCATATATGCAAATTTTAAAATTCAAGCCAGTTACAAATAGTTAACTAAATCACATCATAAAATAGATTTGTAGTTTCATGCTTCGGGTCAGATAAACACCTTCAGTACCTAAACGAATGGTGCCAATGTTCGTGATTAATTGCACAAGATCGGAGGCAACTATCCCATCGTCTATAATACTAAAGGTCAATCTTGAGATTTGTTCAAAATCCATCATCCTTAGACATCAAATTGACTACGTGCAATGAACACTTACCATGAGTCGTCCAAATATCCCTTTAAATGGCATTGTCCATATACTTAATCTTGTATAAAATATCTAACTTGGGATTCAAAATAAATAGATAAATGGATAATTATCTTCACCTGAATCACAATTTAAAAGATAACTTTACGAAGTTCTAAATCAAATCTAATTGACAAATTTTATTTAAATAAACTTATAATTAATAAAAAAGTAAATTGATAATATATCAAATATAGTTATGAACAATTGAGGAGTCAATTACAAACACTCGTATAAAATCTATTGGTTAATATACAAGTTTTGGGATTTAATTATCCATAATTATTTTAAGATCTATTTATAATTTTACATTAGAATATGATCGTTTTAATTTAAACATGACTAAAACATCCTCAAATAAACTATAGTCTTCGTATACTACTAAAATTAGTCTCAATATCAAGCTAAAATTAAAATAGCTCAAATAACAACTAGTATAATATCCATTTATCATACACTAGATCTAAGATGAAATCCCCAACAAATTCTACAAATCATTTGACCTTCTGAAATGAATTCCACATCTTTCTTTTGACGTTCCCCAACTTTCTAGGCCATACGCACATACGCGCGCGCACACAGGTAAACAAACACCCTTCTTCTTTTACTTATGCTAATTCTTACCTCGTAACTCCCCCTCTCTCCCTCTCTAGGTTGGTTTGTTCGGAAATGAGCAAACTTGCTCATCAAAATCCTTTTAAACCCATCACCTAGCCCCAGCTACCCCACCGCTTAATCCCAAGTCACACGTCAATGAACAGTAACAAGCGACAGTTTTTATAATTTTTCTGAATAGATCAAATTTTGCTTATTTGGACCTTCTTAAACAAAATTACATTATTTATAAATTACTTATTTATTTAATTTAATTAACAAAATTTAGTGAACTCTCACAAACTAGATAGGCTGACCTATTGGACTCGTTTTACAAAAATATAATATATTTTTAGACCCTAAAATTTAACATGTTATAATAATTAAGTAAAATAAATAAAAAAATAAAATATGATAAAATAAATATCTTTAGTCCTTGTTCTAGGGAGAATAAACAATTCTAGCATTTTGCTCTCATTGCTTATTCCTCTTACTCTGGTACTAGTCATTCCCATCGCGCAAAAGCAAAGTAGAAAAAAAATAAGAGGGAACAATCCATCCAATTCCTCCTTATTCCCTAATGAAACCAACTAAAAGGGTCTACCAATGAACACGAATAGATCTTCGAAAGCCTAAAAGCAACAGGGTTTAAAATAGAAAAGAAATGAAAAACGAAATGAACAATATTGTGAACTTGTAGAACCTTCACAGCCATCCGAAGTTACTTTTCATACTGCCCAAATCAAACAATAATTTTTCTACAATACAGTTCTCCAAAATTGCTGTACGGATGGGACATTGCTGTCAAGTTTTCACAACGGCCATGTCCAACGTTAAAGCAAAAATCTCTTCGTTGCCCATACTGATAACCCCAAGTTTACCCCGCCAGTGGGTTTGCATGGATCGTCACACGGTTGAGCCTAATCTCCGCAAGGGGTCGATCCCCAGGCCCTATCGGGGTCTTGATGGCGAAAGTACGAATAACAAGTTAGCATTTATAATCCCAAACGTATACAACAACGAAAAGGAACGGGAACAAGCACAAGTTTTCTATTCCAAAATTCCATGAAACCTGGGGATCAAGCACATAAGAAAATATACCTTTTCCATGAGATCCAAAACTTCAAACCCATGAATCACTTTCCCAAAAATAGTATACAATCCATTCAGATGAGGCTGCTTGGCGTAAGTAATGAAAAACTGGCTTCCATTTGTGTTGGGCCCACTATTTGCCATTGCAAGTATTCCCCTTGCATTGTGCTGTTGAACCAGAACATAAAATGGACGGTTACTTCCCCATAATTTACCAGGTTCAAGAAGTATGTCACAGTCCAAGAAGTTCAGTTGATATTTAGCTTAGCGCTAAAATTGAATGTTTTAATGTGTGCACAGTGTGCATAGAACATGAAATTGAATGTTAAATATAGCGCGTGTTCGGTGTACATAGAAGTGTATATGTAAGGGCAAAAGTCCAAAAAATAGTGTATATATATGGACACTAAACACTTCCATTCACCTGTCATTCTCCCACCATGGATAATTGATTTAATTTTACCTTGCCAGTTATTTGCAATAGGACCATTTGTCAGCTTGGGATGAACTGCATGACCCTGGAAATGCTACCAACATTAATAGACAGTGTCACCGGTGAACTATTTTGGATTTCCAGGCTAGCCAGATTGAGCGGGGTTGAACTCTTGTGATTATGTAGGTGGCCATCAGACTACAAAGAGAAACAAAACATACCTTGATATAAAAAAAGTCACCATTTCTAAAAAACCATTTGTTGTATCCCATTAGACTTGATCCAGTCCAGCACCCTGTCTGGTCTTCCAGCCCATTGTCATCATATCTGATTCACAATAAGATATTTGATCGACCCAGGAAATGAATTCGGGAAAACCAGAGAGTCAGATTTTTGACTTTTTATGGCAAATATTTTATTTTTTAAAATGAATTCCACAGTTCTTTATCCCAACTGTAACAAACCTGGGAAGGACACAAGTTCGTCACCATTTTATAAAATGAGTGTATGGAAAAATGTGTCCATTGTATAAGTAGAAATAACACACACAGTAAGTAGTCAATATATATATGGATAGTAAAAGTGCTATTTTCGGTTTACACATAATGATAAAGCAGAAACTATTAGAGTAATAATCATTGTCATCATCATTATAGGGCCTATCCCTATCCTATCAATATGGGGTTGACTAGGTTAAATGAAGGATCCTCTGCTTTGACATTATTACAAGACCATATAATCAATGTCATGCGCCAACAAGCAATTCATAAAAAACATGCCTTGGTAGCCCCTACTGAGAAATATTTTCCCATGGAGAGGGGTCGGGAAGTAATCTCCAGGGAAAAAGGCAATATCCTGAGAATATAGGAATTGTTTTCTGAACTAACTTACCGTTTGCAGAACTTTCGGAAGTTAGTTGAGGAAGCAATTTCCCCAGAAAATTTTGAGAATGCAAGGTCAATCAAGGTATTATACCGTGACCAAATGCAAGAGGCATTTGCATTCTTAACATTTTCCCAGAAAGTAAGAATCACAAGAAGTGTTTACTCGGGGAGTAAAAAATCACAGGAAGCATTTTCCCAAGAAACAAAAACACATGTTTACAAATCCCATAGGAAAATGGGAGGGAAATAAAAAGAGGGGTTGGGGGGGAGTAGAGAGAGTCCAATGCAATAGTGGAAAATATAATCACGCGGAAATATGACCTGACAGAGCCTACCACTCGAACACAGAGGATCATCGCAATGAAACTCCCACACTTGACCCTTGTCTCGATGCCCTCCAAATGGAATCCCCTGGAGGTATTTATACCTCCCAAGGGGGGCGGTAACATGGCCAAAGCGCCCACCTCCACTGGGTGGAGGTTAAACTTCTTCCCGTGCACAAATTTGAAGTAAGGACTCACCTCCGCCGGCTTGGAGTTAAACCTTTTTGCGCGCGAGGGAAATGAAGATTTGGCTAATCTAACCTCTACCTCCACCGGGTAGCTAGTTTCGATGCACCTCCACCGGGCATGGTGACTTACCATGGGTTAAAAAGTTAATTTATGTTTTTTTTTTATCTTTGTACCTCCACCTGGTGGTGGTTGAGGAGGAAAGTTACCATGGTAAAAAGTAAAAACATCTTCACCCTTACACCTCCACTGGGTGGCAGGCTTCGAGTGCATTCCCTGCACCTCCAACAGATGCAAGTTACTGAGAGGTAGAAGGATAAAAGTAAATCATCTTCACCTTGTTACCTTCACTAGTTTCAAACCCGTGCGATGCACGGTATTTATGTGAAATTATTTAAATTATATAATAAATTTAATTTTAAGATAAAAAATATCATGTTGATTTAAATAACTTCATCTTAATAAAATCTTAATTTTAAGCAAATAATTAAGTATAAAGATAATTTTGCATGAGGAATATTAAACTTTTAATTCTAAGGGCTCTAATTTGAAGGCATTTTGACTCGCATGCTAAACTGTATTAGTGCTAGTTATGTGAGTTTAATGGAGAGATCTTAAGAGATCCAAAATAGTGTTGAAAAAGAAAAAGAAAAAGAAAAAGAAAAGCAATAACATTCAGTAAATAACTAAGTATAAACATAATTTTGTATGAGGACTACGACGAAATCATAACAACGTGCAAATTAAGTAAAATATTATTCGAGCACAATGGATGACTATGGTACTTCCATGTAATAAATAATTTAACAGCACCATTATTAAAAAATAGATCATTCATGAAGGATATTGTCGATGAAGGATGATTTCAAATAAAGATACAGAAGATATACTTCTAACTTTAGAGTTTCGAATTGTCTTATTTGTTAGGTGGCTTACTGTATATATTAATATACTTAAAAATAAAAATATGTTATATGTTATAACTAAAAATATTATAACTAAAAAATAGTATATGTGACTATAAATATTAAATATTATATGATATGGCAATTATTAACATATAAAAATTAACATAATAAATATAAATAATATACGACAACAAAACATATAACATATGAGTTAAATAAATTTATAAGATAAGTGAAATAAAATAGAGTATGACGAAATTTAGGAAATTAATATTATTTTGTATTTAATATTAATATAAGTTAATTTTATAGTTTATTATATAGTATTTTTATTATAATATAATTAAATTATAATAATAAATAATTTAAAAATATTATTTTTATTACCAACGAAGTTCCTCAATTTTAAGGGGATTATGGCCCCTTGCTCTCTTGAGTCCGTCTAAGAGAGAGAGAGAGAGAGAGAAAGTTATAACCATTAATGAGTTGTTTTGAAATAGGTGGGGAAAGAGAGGGGTGAGAGTTATGGTCACTAATGAGTATTTTCGAAATGAGTGAGGGTGAGAAGGAAGAAATAATCAAAATAATTATGGGTATTAATGACTTCTCCTAAGAATTGTTTAATAATTTTTTTGGTGGAAAAGAATATGAGAGTGCCACATCAGCTGGGTTAAAAATTATATTTTATTAGTATAATATAGATACTTAAAAATATTAATATGTTATATATTATAACTAAAAATGTTATAACTAAAAAATATTATATGTGCCTATAAATATTAAATATTATATAATATGACGATTACTAACATATAAAAATTAACATGATAAATAATAAATACAAATAATATACGACAAAAAGTATATAACATATGAGTTAAATAAATTTATAAGATAAGTTTAATAAAATAGATTAAGAAAAATATTTAGGAATAATATTATTTTGTATTTAATACTTATATGATTTTAAATTTTAAATTTATTTTATAATATTTTTATTATAAAAAATTCCTTAATTTTGAGCGGACCATAGGCCCCGCTCCCCTGCGTCCGTCCCTGAGAGAGAGAGTCCGTCTTAAAAAAGAGAGAGAGAGAGAGAAAGAGAGAACTATGACCATTAATGAGTGGTTTTAAAATAAGTGGGGTGAGAGGTATGATCATTAATGAGTTGTTTTGAAATGAGTGGAGTGAGAAAAAGAATGAATAGTCATAATGGTTATGAGCATTAATGACTTTTCTTACAAATTGTTTAATAAATTTTTTGAAGGGAAAGCATCTCAGACTGTCACATCAACAGGCTTAAAAATTCTGCTTGATTAGTATAGTATAGATGTGTGGATCCTAGGCCTAGATCTCTCCTATCATATTCTTTATTTTTTCTTGTCTTATTTGGAAAAATATAGGTCGATTTTATATATTTTATTTCTTGGATTATGAGATATTGGAATTAGCCATCAGGAAGTCTGGGACTTCGGATCAGGCGAAGAATATATATGATCTCTCTCCACTGACCTCGGTCAATGTTAATTACGTCGAGCAACCGTTCAACAACCCTTGCGTCCGTTGATGCCCTTGTAACGTACAACACTACTGCTACATGCAGCACATGCATATGAAGATATGTTTTATGTTAAGCCATTGGCCTTGTCCAAGTTTAAGAGTTGGGAGACTTTTTAAAAGATTTTGGATTGACTCTGAATTATATGGATTGATTCCAAGTATTTTAGACCCATAAGGATATTTTCGTAATTATGCCAAGTTAAAGGGTATAGGGGTATTATGGTCATTTTAGTGTGTGAGATGAATTTTAATGATTTAAGACGGTTCCAAAACCTTAAGAGGTATTTTAGAGTTATTTTAAGTGTGTTTGGGTTGTAGGGATATTTTGGTAATTTTAGGTTAATGTTGTATTTATTATGTTTTTAAGTGATTTGATATTTTTTATGATTTTTCTAGAACTTTTAATGATTTTTGGTATCTTAGGAGTATTTTGGTAATTTTGCTTGTTTTTAGGGTTTTGAGGGCATTTAGAATATGCTGGGTGATTTTTATATTTTTTAGAATTATTATGTGATTTTTACATATTTTTATCATGAGAAGGATATTTTGGTAATTTCATTAAGTTCTGAGGGGTATTTTGGTCATTTCGAGAATTTTATATATTCTTAGATTTGGTTTTCTATTTTTTACTGGTTTTTTTACTGAATTTCACCGGTTTTTTTATTAATTTTACTGGTTTTTATTAATTAATTGAGTATATGAAGGATATTTAAGTCATTTTTTTTGGGTTTATGCAATTTTCAGATTTGGTTTTCTAATTTTTACTGAGTTTTACTGGTTTTTGCTGAACTTTTCTAGTTTTTATATTGATTTTACTGGTTTTTATTAATTTTCACATATTTTATTAATTAATTAAGCATGAGGGATATTTAAGTCATTTAGGATCAATTCCGTAATTACATGACTTATTTAAGGAGTATAATGATATTCATGTTTTTTTAAAATATGTTAAGTGTATGTTATTTAAGTTATAGTTTATGAGAGTATGTTTATATTTTTATTAACTAGGCTTTAAGTATGTTTTAGGACTTAGTTAGATTTAGGGGAAAGGCCAAGGGTATTTATGTCATTATATATACAATTAATTAAGCATGTGATTAACCAAGTATGGCTAAGTACATGCATGCATGATTAATGAGATTACAAAAAACATACATACATACATTAAGTACGAAAGCAACATAGTCAATATTTTATTTTATTAAAAATTCGGCAGAATAACGACTTATATAATGCCGGATTTACAACAAAATTTTGACAGATTATCTCCTTATAACCTTAAAAGGGAACCCAAAAGAGACTCCTCCTCTTGGCACACGCTAAACTTGTGCAGAACACCAAGTTCGTGTCTTCAAAATGACAGAATTTTTCCTTAGAAATTTTGGGCCAAATGGGCATGCCTTCTTCCTCCCCCCTTGGGGGGTATTTATAGGCCTTGAAAGCCACATCCGGTGGAGGTGCCGCCGTAGAAATTTCTTCGGTGGGGGGTGCCACCATAACCCACTTTTGAGAGAGGGAGTGAGAAAGATGTTAGAGAGGAGGGGAGGAGGGAAAACCGGTGGGTACCCCCACTAGGTGGTGAGCCGGTAGGGGAGGCCCCACTAGTTAAATAACTGGTGGCCACCCCCCATTCCCCTCTTTCTCTTTCTTTTATTCTCTCCCCATTTTTTGTATTAAATGAAGTGAACCCCATTTAACCCTCTCCCTTTTCCAGTCATGTGAGAAAAGGGTTTCCAATAATGGAGGCCAATGATTGGCCATTAAAGTCTTCTTTAGTGGAGAACCTACTAATATGGGGAGCCCAAATGGGCATTAACCCTCTTAAATAAAGGCCATAAAAGGCCATTAAATTCTCCTCTCCCCAGTCGTTTTCTTTGTATAAATGAGAGGAGGACCCCCTACCGGTTGGGGTTTTTTAATGGGGGCAAGACCCCCCACCGGTGGGAGGTTCCATGGGAACTGGTTGGGGGGAGGGGGAGTGTCTAGCCTCCCTCCTTCCTTTCTTTATTGCCCCATTAAAGGCCTCTCTCTCTTCTCTTCTCTTTCTTTTTTTTCTCTTTCTTTTTTTTTTCTTTTGTACCCTTCATAAAAAGGAGTTCAACACTCCACCAGGTTGCAGTTAAAAGGAGTTACCGCTCATACATCCTCCCATCCGGTGGAGGTATGTGAGCAAAATTGGATAAACCCCTTGTTTTATAACCCTTTTCATTTAGTTCTTACCCTCATAGGTAAAAAAACAACATAAAGAGAGAATTATCTTTTTCATAAAATCTCTTTTATTGCATATTTATTCACTGTTGTTTTTATGTTTTATATGTGTAAAACAGTATAATTTTTTATTCAAACCCTTTCTTTTTTCTTCTTTTCCTTCTTATTTAAACTAACTTCCTAGAAGTTAGTGGGAAGGGATAGAAGGGGGCAGCCCTCCTCCACCTCCATCGGATGGCCTCCCCCACCCAGTGGAGGTACAGGTCCTTCCCACTGCTGGTGGGAAGACCTCCCAACCTCACCGGGTGGGTGTTCCCAACCTGATGAGGGTTGGGCGATGCTCACCTCCATCGGGTGGGTCTCCACCACCCGGTGGACGTGAGTAATCCCACTCCGAGTGGGATTCCACTCCACTGAGGTGGAGTTGGACTCCCTTATCTTCTTCTTTTTTTTCTCTTTTCTTTGGTATAAAAAGGAGGGCCGGTCCTTCTTTTTTATATTTTCTGCTGCTGTCGCATGCTTCTTCCTGTGCTCTGCTGCTGCTACATGGTGCTTCGCAGCTGGAGAAGGCTCGGTTGCATGCTCTTGACGCTGTTGCTACTTGCTGAGGGTGCTTTTGATGTTGTTGATGCTTGCCGCTGTTGCTCCTTAGTGGTGGTACTTGGTGCAGCTACTTCCTTCACCGGTAATGCCTCCTGCTTCTTCTTGTCATTATATTGCTTGTGTCTTGCTTCTCCAAGTGTTGAGAGGCTGCAGTCAATATTCTTAATCCTCTCTTCTTCTTCTTCTTCTTCTTCTTCTTGGCTTCGACTTAGGAGATATATTTTAAGGACGAGAAGCATTAAACTTGCCAAAGAGCTTTGATCTTCTTTGACTCACTAAAAGAGGAGAAGGCTCCCTGCAGTTTTCTTGATCTATTTTGATTTTATCTTTTTCCAGTTGAAGTATTAACTTCACTTCTCCACATGGATAAGGCTAAGCCCACAAATATTGTTTCACATATATATTTCATGTCTCAAAGCATGATTGACAATCTTGATATGAGCATATTTCACTACTTGTCCTGTCTGCCCCTTCTTTTTATGTATCAATAGATGATGTTTCCAGTGACAGCATCTTGTGGGGATGTAAAAACTCATCCCCTATATATAGAATCAATAATAAGGATGTCTAAATCCCAACATTCATAACATCATCTATATCTGAGTCAGTAGGAGTAGCTAGACATCTGTGATTGCCATTACGTTTAAGTTGGCATACATCGATCCTATAAACCTTCTGTTTGTCCTCAATCATCATCCTTTTCTGTTATGGTTGCCTTTATCTTTTCTATCATATCCATCATGAGTCCCATAACAACATCAGAATTCCTAGGAATCTGTATGTTTAATACCACCACATGAGGGCTTGTTAGATGGTGTATTTTGTCTTTACCAAACCATATATTTAACGCTGCAAACTTATTGCCATGTATTATTCTTCTAAGAAGTCTTAAAGTAACATTCTCATGACAGCTTAATCATGATATGGCCATCTGTATGTTAACGACCACATTGATTTAAGGCTTTTGACAGTAAATTTAGAGTGCAAACACCCAGGCACGTTGAAGCAACGGATGCCCAGTCACAACCCAACCACTAGGTGTCCTCTTCTTCTTCGAAGTAATGCTAGCCAATCCTCTTGAGGCACTCAAAACTATTTTCTGAGATCCAACCATCTTTCTCAACTCTATATTTTCTATAAACCACAGCCACTTCCTCTCAAGTCCATACAACCTCTCCCATTTTGCAAGGAGATTCATACAGGCCCCTGCCTTATACACTAACAAATAATTCTCATATACCCTAAAACCAAATTTAACAATCAGATATTTTGGAATATCTTGAACGCCCTTCACTTCCAAGAGGACCTAACACCACACCAGTCATATCTTGCCAGCTTCTTGCTATCAATGTCCTTCAGAAAAACAAATTTTCTACAATCTGGAGGAAAATATCACTCTCCCATATATGAAAGGGGAGTCCATAACTGTGTCCCAGAGCTGCACCCTCTTACCAATCTTTAGCCCTAAATCTTTCGACCATAGTATCAGATGAACAGAATACTGAAAAAACTCACAACTCTTCCCTTGACTGCCTTGCAATACACTCTGTGGTCAGGTTAAAAGAAAAGGTCAGAGAAAAACTAACCTACACACAGGCAACAATAAACCTTCCCTCGTCAGAGGTTCACAGCCTCCTCCATTGTAATTCAGCCACCGAAAAAGCAACCAGTAATACACTCCTTCAACTACTGATAATTTGCAAGGATATGTAGTAGGCACGCACCAGGGATCTCCACAGACAGCTCCTCCAATACCTCTACAGGAGAAAGATTTCCTTTTAGCTTCACTCTGCTTCTCCAGTGAGTCAATCCTACAGGGATTATGCCTCCGCGACCCCCCCCCCCCAACCCACCAACACCCACAAAAACAAAAAAAAAAAGAACAATCAATTGCACTTCCCAGATCCCACATTTAACCCAGGTACACACACTCAAAAAAAAAAAAAAAATCAATTGAATTTCCCAGATCCCAC
Organism: Zantedeschia hybrid cultivar; assembly: GCA_030544215.1. NCBI lineage: Eukaryota > Viridiplantae > Streptophyta > Magnoliopsida > Alismatales > Araceae > Zantedeschia > Zantedeschia hybrid cultivar. The sequence continues at coordinate 70,984,963 of JARZZO010000002.1, forward strand.
ATTCAACCCAGGTCGTGCCTTAGAGAGATGAATATTTTTTGCAGCAGGAACAAAATTCAACAATAGCTGGCTTCACTATTATTATGTAATGCTACAAAACAATACCTTGAGGGACTCCCGTATTTCATCATTGAACTTCTTTCCCCATATGCTGGTGCCACCCTTTCCTGTTCCCGTAGGATCCCCACCCTGGATCATAAAACCTTTGATATTTCGATGGAATATAGTACCATCATAATAACCACTGGCACACAGTGCCAAGAAATTCTGCAGACAAAAGGATATTGTCAATAGAAGGTTTGCAATTTATTTTGCAAACAAAGTAGCTGGAGGTACAAAACAAGTCAAAGAAGGCATACAGAGGGATGTTAACTGTCATATAGAGGAAGGTTAACTGTATAACAGATCAATAAGAAGGCTCAGTCAAATTTAATGCTTTAGCATAAGACAGATCCTCAGTCATCTCTGATTGATGTTTTATACATAACATTATTGTATTTTCAGAACATAGTAACAAATGTATCCTGTTTTCAATAAAAAAATTTTGAAGGCACCAGTCATCCCTATATTGACCAAGTGCTAATGGCTCCTCCATCAAGAACATCACATCAATTGTTTGTCTAAAGGATAACCCCATTATCAAGCTCTGAGGAGCATCGAAATGCAATTTAAAGCACACATTTAACTTTTAACACCTAACAAGATAGTTTAATCTGCAGACATCTCAGTTTCTGAGCTCTGCATATGCAAATACAAGAACAGTTTCACTATGCTTGCACGCTCATGCTTTATTTCCTTCTTTCTTTGAGGGAGAGGGGGTCACAATTATGAAATGAATATTGTCTCCCAAGGAATGCAGGATTGGCATGGATCAGCTGATCTGATTGGTTTTGATGCGAATCTGTCCGATCCCAATCCCCAGTCCACCATTCTGGGATAGGATCAGTCAGGATCAGACTAGGATAGGACCCTTATTTCCAGCCACTTAAAAAACAAATTTGGGGGGGAGGGGGGACTGGATCAGTCCAAATCAGATCAGATCGGCCAATCCGATCGGTCAGGACTCAGGACTGGTCTGATCCATGCCCGATCCCCGATTCTTCTTGCCTTAATTTTTTCAGATGCAAGTTTATATTTATGAATAGGCAGATGTCATTCGCCTAAAAGCAGTGACATACAAGAGCAAAATTGTTCAGAATTAACAAAGGAAACGCAAATAAGAAAAGCATTAGACAGTTCATATGCATTCACAAAAGGCAAGGTGGTGGACCGTCAGCAGCCAGAATATTAGATTCATCTTTGTTCTGTTTAGTTACAGACATTCACAAACTTCTTAGGATGGAAGCTATAACTACCATTTGCCTACTCAAGCCAACAAGACTACTATTTCAGTTTTACATACATGAAGAAATAGGATAACTATTAGTAAGATGGGGATGTATCTCTTTATGACCAATGATCCACAGGACTAGAGAATAAAAGGACATGATCCACTTGATTCAGTTTCATAGTCTACTGTTTTTCTCAGATACAATCTCAAAAACAATAGGACCAAATTTAACAGCTGTCACCATGTCAAATACGTCAAAGATTCTTTCAACAAAGCCACTTACCAAAAGATGGGTCTCATTTTGGTTGCATACACAAGTTAAAAGAAGGGTTTTTTGCATATATACCCCTGAAAAACACTGTATCTATACCCCTAACTCTCAAATACCTGAAATCTTCAGAAAGATTGCACTTATACCCTCCATCTAATGATTTTGCATAGATACCCCTAAATTCACTAATATTTTGCGTATATCCCCCTCAATTCACAAAATTTTGCATATGTACCCCCGACACTGCCAATTTTGTCATGATTTATGGAATCTTTTTGGCATATTTTGTTGACATTCATGCTAGTTTGGCGGAGGGGTATAAATGCAACATTTTGAAGATTTCAAGGGTATTGATGACAATAAGTGAGAATTGGGGTATAGATGCAAATATAGTGTTTTTCAGGGGTAAATATGCAAAAAACCCTAAAAAATAAATGTCTGAAAGATGTAACAAGTGTAAAGATACAACTAGAATTTACATCAGACCAGAATATCAAGAGTCACACCCATGTTGGGATAAGAAGCTCGTTTTGATTTCAGCTCCCACGTGCTTTATTTTCCTAAAGCTTTAAGATGCATTTTCTTCTTATTTCTCATATTTGAGTATTCTACACTAATTCATCCTTCTCTTTTCCATAAACTTGCGACAACAAAATCCATTGATCAAGATAAACAACTATGCCCCTTCTGGCCATTGTGTTAGCAGCAGTGTCTTAAAAGTCGTCCGATCAGTCGCCTAGGCATCCTGCCTGGGCGGGTCGGTCCCTCTTTCCGCCTAGGCGGAAACCGCCTCTTCGTCTTTTGTTACCTTTACTTGGACGTGGCCCAGCACTTGTTAAAGACTATAATACCCTTTCATTATATATAAACCTACCTTAAATAAAGGGGTATTCATGGAAAGTGACCCAAAATTTCTTGCAATCTAATGGGAGGCTGCAATGACTTCGGTCTCCCCAAAAGGGAGGACTCTTCGACTTCCGCGATGAGAGGAAAGAAACTGGTCGTGGCCGCTGTTCTCCAACTTCTTCTTCTTCCTCACGGCAGTCATGCAACGGTGAGACTCCATGGGACTCCTGGCTATCAGGTACGAACCCTGTTTTTTTTTTTTTATCTTTGAATGATTAATCTATTGCATGCAAACCTGGAAGCTTATTTGTTTGATTTTTTCTATTGCAGTTGCAACCTGCGAGCCTCCATGATTCCATGAATCCTGAGTCTAAGCTTAAGCCATGGGTCTGCAGGCAAAAGCTTCACCTGCACAGCTGCACTACGTCAATGTCTTGCAGCAGAGCAGCAGCAACAACGCCCATGGATTGCGGAATCGGCCGATTCCGATCCGAATCGGCCGAATCGGGATCGGCGGGTTCCGATCCGATTCGGGGGGATTTCACTGTTCCCCCCCACCGATTTGAAAAAAAAAAAAAAAAAACGGCCGAAATCGGCCCGAACCGGACCAAATCGGGGCCGGACCGGCCAGATCGGCCGGTCCGGACCCGATCTGGTCCGGTTCGGGCCGATTTTGGTCCCCCCCTTAAGGTTTAAGGGTTTAGGGGTTTAGGGTTTTAGGGTTTAGGGTTTAGGGTTTAGGGTTTAGGGTTTTAGGGTTTAGGGTTTAGGGTTTAGGGTTTAGGTTTTAGGGTTTTAGGGTTAAGGGTTAAGGGTTAAGGGTTTAGGGTTTAGGGTTTAGGTTTTAGGGTTTTAGGGTTAAGGGTTAAGGGTTTAGGGTTTAGGGTTTAGGGTTTTAGGGTTTAAGGGTTTAAGGGTTTAAGGGTTAAGGGTTAAGGGTTAAGGGTTTAGGGTTTAGGGTTTAGGGTTAAGGGTTAAGGGTTAAGGGTTTAGGGTTTTAGGGTTAGGGTTTAGGGTTTAGGGTTTTAGGGTTTTAGGGTTTAGAGTTTAGGGTTTTAAGGTTTTAGGGTTTAGGATTTTTTATGGATGTACATGAATTGCATTTATTCTTATTGTACATCAATTGAATAATATGTATGTAATTTTTTTTTATTTTTTTTTATTTTTTTCTGATTTTTTTTAAATTTTTTATTATTTTTTAATCTGGCCGAGTCGGACTGGCCAGACTTCATCTGGATCGGCCGACTCGGCCGATCCGATCCGAGTCGGATCGGGATCGGCGGGTCCCGATTCGGGGACCCGATCCGATCCGGAATTCCTTGACAACGCCGGCTGCACCACGTCGTCTTGCAAGCTTGGAGCAGAGCAGCAGCAGCACGTCACGTACCTGGCTACCAGCACGGTAGCACCCACCAGGTGACTAAGACACGACGACCAGTGGAGCACCAACTACCGAGCAGCTTCACAGCGAGCGGACCAACGAACCAGGTACGTAGCTTGTTAGTAAAATTTATTTTGTATTTTTTTCCTCTTCTTCTTCCTTTTCGTCTTCTTCTCCTCTTCTTCTTCTTCCTCCTCCATGTACAAAGCCCCACAACCAGTCTGCCACGGTGCCAACTGCCACTGTTGTTGGTTTTTTTTTTTCCGGGGACTTATTCTTCCTCTTCTTCTTCTTGCCACCCCTGTTCGAAGCCTCATTCCCACAATGCCATCACCATTTTTTTTCTTTTTTGAGACGACTATTACCACTTCTGCTTATCATTCCTTTCTCCCCTGTTCGAATCCCACTCAGACTGCTACGTGTGTGTGCGTTTTTTTTTCTAAGATTACGTCGTCTTCTTCTTCTTTTATCCCATGTTTGCAGCCCCACAATGTTGTTAGCCTGAGTTTGCCATCCGATTCCTTCTGGGGGGGGAGGCTTCTTCTTCTTTTTTCCCCTGTTCAAAGTCCCACTCTACATGCCATGGTGCACCCACAGTCCCACAGTTTTTTTTTTTTTAAGACTATGTGAGACTTCATTTTTCAAAATGATTTTTCATTCAAAAGAATTTTAAATTTTTGAAAAGAGAATTCTTGGAGTTTTGAAAACATGTTCTTCTCTTTTCTTTAACATAGACTCTGAAAATTTGGAATCAATCCTCTAGTCTAAGATTTTGAATCAAGCGTAGATCCATGCTCTTGATCTCTCCCCACTGACCTCGGTCAGTGTTAATTACGCCAGTTATTAACTGACAACCTTTGATTAACTGTCCCTTAAGGTCCATTAATATAACAGAAATAAATGAATTGACAATAAACATGCATAAGCAGAATTGGACCTGCATCAATTTATTTGAATCCATTTTGTTACGATACATCACTTTTGACCATTCCATTGATAGAAATGAATCACTTGAAATTTAGTCACTCTATCAATGAGAGTGAATTATAACTTCATGGTCAATCCACCATTAGGAAAGAACCAAGCAATTCAATGGCCATTCCACCAGTAAGAACGAACCACGAAAATTGAATATTGGTCACTCTACCAATAAGAGTGAACCACAGCCTCATGGTCAATCCACCAATAGGAAAGAACCAAGACAATGATTTATTGGCCACTGTACTAATGAGAGTGAACCATACTTCATGGTCAATCCACCAATAGGAAAGAACCAAGACAATGATTTATTGGTCACTCTACCAATAAGAGTGAACCACACTTCATGGACAATCCACTAATAAGAAAGAACCACATCATTTTAAGGGCCACTCCATCGATAAGAATTAACCGAAAACCATGATTATTGGTCACCCTACCAATAAAAGTGAACTATAACTTTATGACCAATCCACCAATAGGACAGAACCACAAAAGTTAATGGTCACTCCACCAATAGGAATGAACCAGAAATCATAATTATTGGTCACTCTACCAATAAGAGTGAACCACAGCTTCATGGTCAATCCACCAATAGGAAAGAACCATATGAGTTAATGGTCGCTCCATCAATAAGAATGAACTAACAACCATGATTATTAGTCACTCTACCAGTAAGAGTGAACCACAACTTCATTACCGGCCCACCAATAGGACAGAACCACAAAAGTTAATGGTCACTCCACCAATAGGAATAAACCAAAAATCATAATTATTGGTCACTCTACCAATAAGAGTGAACCACGAATATAGTGGTCAATCTACCAATAGGAAAGAACCACAAAATTTTGACCATTCAACCAATATGAATGAACCACATAATTAATTAACATGAAACTTGTAAGTTAATTAACATAAAACTTTGGTCATTCAACCAATATGAATGAACCACATTTTTTTAATTAGCAAGAGACTTTGGCCATTCAACCAATATGAATGAACCACATTTTTTAATTAACAAATAACTTTGGTCATTCAACCAATATGAATGAACCATGCATAATTAATTAACATGAAATCACATAAGTTAATTAACATGAAAATTTGGCCATTCAACCAATATGAATGAAGCATACATAACATTAATCAACATGAAACTATGGCCATTCAACCAATATGAATGAACCACATATTTAATTAATAAGAAACTTTGACCATTCAACCAATATAAATGAACCATGTATTTAATTAGCAAACAACATGCAACTTTGGTCATTCAACCAATATGAATGAACCATCTATTAATACCATTACAAAATAACAAGTGGGGGGGAGAGAGAGAGAGAGGAGAGAGAATAGGATGGCGAAAATCGCTAGCAGTGACGGTCGGCAGTGGTAGGGGGGACCGGGTGGGGGAGGGGGAACCGCAGCAGTAGCAACAACAACAACAATAGCGAAATGTTGCTGCTGTTGGCTCCCGATCCCCCTTTAAGGGGGGATCTAGGATCGGCCCATGCCGTATCGGTCGATCCGGCCCCGATACGGGCCAATCCCACTCTTTTTTAAAAAAAATCTGGGGGAGGGGGAACAGTGATTCTCCCCCTCCCCAAAATCGGGTCGAGACCTATCGATCCCGATCCAGATCGGTCAATCCTGCAATCCATGTCTCCACAATCATAAAAAAAAAAAGTACCAGAAGCCTAAAAAAAAAAAAAACCTCGGTCCATAGTATGGCAATGGGCATTCAAGAATCACAATTTTATCAAGTGTCGTTTATTCATAACTTACAATACCTTGGTATGGTAAAGGATTCATAGGCATATAGCCAATGTAGCAGAAAGACAACAATGGTCGGAGATTTTCCACAGTCACCAACCCATCTGCATCCAAAGAGGTCATTTACCAAGCATCGTCAGGTACTGGAGGTGCGCGGGGGGGGGGGGGGCGAGATCATAAGAGACGAGATGCAGATTATTAAGGGAACTCATTGTATTGTAAGGGCAGGTCTTGCTGAGTGACCCTTGAGTGCATCTCAAGGTATATTCTCCACTAGGGATCTTGGAATCAAAGGAAGGGAGTGGGGAAGGAAATCATAGAGGAAGGGGTGGGGAAGGAAATCATAGAGGAAGGAAGACTTCTACACCATCTCCAGATGTCAAGAACTACAGGATTAGGATCTACCAACAAGAAGAGCATCCAATAAGTTGTTGAAGAACTGTTCAAATCCTGGACTATAATTTTAGAATGCGGTTCATACATTAGGGATAGTTTCTTGTTCCTTTTCTTTAATGTGGCTTTCATTGGCAATTGTGCGGGAATAGGATTAATATTGTTTGATAAAGATAGCATGCGGCCACAGCTGGAGGAAGATTTGGCAGACAATGATTGTGGAAATGCATTTTGTCGTAGCTTCAACTATAATTCATTTCACCCATTGAGTCTAGATATATCTATTAAGCTTATCAACTTGAGTTGATCATGATCCAATCCCTCCATATTTTCTTATCAGGAACTAAAGTTACCAAAGTACATGTTAGGGTCAAATTCAAACAGCTTTAAATTATTCCAAGTTTTATTTATCACATCAAATAAGGAAATTATTTAAAGTGCATACTCAATTCAAGAAGCATGCCAGAATCACTAGGAACAATCTTGGCCCTTTGATGGGAATGTAGAAGAATTAATCCTCCTGCAGCTAGGGAGAAAGTTAAGGTTGTTGATTGCATTGGTTGGTCATGTGGCTTGGGAGGAAGTGAACCAAGTTTACATGAAGCTCAAAGTTCAAAGCAGGAGAAACTAATGCCCTTTAGAGATAGAGGCTGAAGACAATGTGTGGATCCTGGCAAACTTTGCTGACCTGGTTGATTTGAATGCCCAATTGGCTCAGCAGGTAAAACTGGTCTTATCCAGGAAGGTTTCTTCATCCAACTTCGCGGATTTTGAATTGGGAACTTGAAGCTTGTGTAGCTCACATCCCTCGAGATATGAGATATTCAACCTTAAGCTTACGAGAGATGGCGAGGGCTGAGAAGGCTAACAATGGGTTTGCTTCATGACAATTTTGCGGCAGTGTTTTGATTGCTGCAGAACTGGGAAGCTGCAGTTGCTAATAATTATGATGACATGATGTTAATGGGGATGAAAAATTAGAAGATTTGCCTAGTGATTTCACTCATCGACACATTTTGTAGTGTTCCACATAGAGGCCAAGAAGATGCGACCAAAAAATGTTCGAGAATTTATGGGAAACATCTGAGTATCTCCACGAGTCTGGTAAATCACCGAAAAAAGATATCATTTTACCCCAAGCAATATGGCAGATGGTTTGTTTTCTCCAGGATGATCTCCTACCATCAGTTTCTAAGGCAATGGCTATTTGGGTTCCTCACTCATGCAAATGCCGTGAGCTGAAGACATAGAGAGGAAGGATGCCTCTAGAGGCAGCAAGCCAGGTAAGCAATTCAATAGTGTCCAATCAGTCATTTAGAAATCATGTATTTTACCAAGCTTCAGCTCATCTAGAACCAATTGTTGTGCAATGATTGTTCCAGCTGTAGGATTGGCATTTGATATCTGGTTCTGATACAGAGTACAGACTCTCTTGGAGTAATGTACAACCCCCAGCAAGAAACACACACTATTTCATATTGTTATTTATATTGGATATACACGAATGTTGTGCTCAGACTAATTATTCCAAGGCATAGCCATCAAACCAGAGAGATGCATGGTGGATGCAACCTACTTACACAATCACAACTTAGGAAACATATTATGACTATGAGGCAGCCAAGTGTCTATCATTACCTAGGTAAAAGATTGCTCCAGTGATGAGATTCATTGTAAAGGATTGCAGTTAGCATTGGGTTCTGTAGGAAAGGTTGGACAATTCTCATAGTTATTGTGAGGATTATACAGTCTGGCAAACTTTCACACTCCTGTCGGTACTTGAGAGAGAACAAAAAAGAAGAGAACAGGATCGAAGAACTTAAACAATGTTCAAAGGTAGATACAGTAAATGAGAGGCACCCCTAGTGGCCAGTATTATTGTTGCAACCTTAAGGCCCCAAATGACGTGCGTTGTTGCACAATTGCATCTTGCCACCATCGATGTGATGGATTAATGCAACAGGGACACTAGGGGCATTCAGCGGATTAGAGCAACTACAGTGGCAAATGAAGTGGATCAGGTCAGAGGATAGCTTAATCCACATGCAACCCACTGCAAACTGAGAATTTATTTCAAATTTGATCCTGAAATAATGTAGTCACAGAACAACTTGGACTGGGTTGGACATAAAATTTATATGACCCATACGTGATATGGATTGAATTGTGCCAAGACATAATCCACCTGCAACCGACTGTTGTGCAAACAAGGACAGATGTGAATTGGATCAGATCATACCATGGATTGAGGTCATAAAGTATGCCCTTTCCACCAACATATCATATCAACTCACAATCATTGTATCATACATACTGTAAATCAGATAGGATCAACCAGGGAATTTCGTCGAGCATCTGGTATGTCCTTCTGTAAATGAAATGTATCAACTTAAAATCGACATACAAAGATTCAACCCAACTAAAGCTGCTTAGATACAATGCACTGCATCATATTGCAAGTCAGATTGACTCATTGGACCAGCGACATGATGTTATACATGTAACATGCCCATCTTGGCAGGTGCTGTTATCCCCAGTGGCGTGATCGCTCGGGGAAACCTATGCTCATGGGGCGAATACTGAAAAATTATCTGTACTTGTAGCCCACTCACGTCATTAAAGGGAAATCAAATCACAACAGGGGAAACTCACTGTGGTGACATTCCAGTAGCCATCTACTGGAAAAACAGTTCAACAAACAGAGGCAGGGGAGGGAAAAGACATCAAACCTCGGCAGTCTTGGGGACCTCGTCGCAGGCGATCTCGCACTTGATGTCCCCGAGGTTCGTGTGCAGCGTGACCGACTGCAGTGGACGACGGCGGCGGCAGCCACGACGAACACAGGAAAAGCGAAGGCGTCATCACCGTGAAGCAAAGATTAGGCGAAGGAAGAAACCAAAGCGGAAACAGTACGAATTCAAAACAGCATAATAGAGAACGGAGCACGACCATGGGAGGCTCTCCCGTTCCGTTTCTGCTTCTCGCGGCGGCAGGGACTCGCCTTCTCGGCAGAGCTGGAACCTTCGTTCAGCAGGATTCTTTTGCGCCTCCAGCCGCGCGATTTGCGAGCGCGCTTCGGGTTGAGGAAAATGGAACCCAGTGATTCGGATAGTATCCGTCTCCGACCCAAATCCGTACCTGATTTGTGGGATGTTTATCCGAAAATAATATCCGGCCGATGTATTTGAATATTGATTTTGATCATCCAAGTAATAATCCGGGAGCGAAATGAAAATTAGACATCTGCTATGATTATTATCCGACCGTCCGTGCCTTTTAAATCAGTATTTGGATTCATATTTACTGACTATAAGATCCTTCTAGTTTTAATAATGTTTACCTGTTTAAATAATTGCTTGATATGTGAAGTATGGTTAATAGATGTACGGACGATGATGATGGAGAAATTTATTGATTTTTTTTCGTATTTTTATTTGTTTAGATAAATTTTTGAGTCGCATTTTTTTTATTGTTTAACACATGATTGACAACGCATCTAAGGCAATCGATTCAATGGCTTACTGGTTCAGTACTTAGGCACCAAGGCAGGGCACCTAGGCCACACTTAATAATAATTTAAGGGAGGGTGTAATTCATGTTTTTTAATTAATGAATTGTCTATACATATTTGTAATATTGATAAATTGAAGTTTTTTATGTTTTGAAATGTGATCAGTATACCGTTGTATATGCATGTCATATTTAGGAAATACGTTCATATATATAATTATCATGCATTTTTAATAAGAATGTGTCCCTAAAGCTTATTTTCTATTAAATCAAGTGGACTTAATATTAGGGAATGAATCCCTTAATGATTTATTTTTCTATTCTTATTTAATTAAGAATATAGTTTGTAACATATATTAAGGTGATGGTTATGAGCCTAGCAAAGTTTTCGAACTAAGATATGTGGAACAAATTATATAACCAATTAATTTTAAGAAAAGAAAGAAAATTTTTAAGTACCTAATTTTTCTACTTGCGCAATGTAGGAGGTAATGATGGCCTCAAAAAGCCTATTTCATGAGTTGTCCGATCAAGATAAATTAAACGGTGGTAATTATGACATGTGGCACAGAAAAATTCAGTATCTTCTTAACGAGAAAGAGGTACTTGAGACATTGACCAATGTGATAATGTCACCATCAGATAATGGGCCGCTTACTCAAGTTAATCGTGATAAGCAAGCGTATAATAAATGGCTGAATAAGGACAGAAATGTGCACTATACTATGTTGAGTTGCATGCATAATGACCTTATTAAGGAACTTGAGAGCTACAAGACTACCAAATAGATGTGAGAACAATTGAAGCTTCAATATGGAGGCACATCAACAACGAAGTTGAGGACCTTGACCTTGAGGTTCAATCAATACATAATGGACCTCAAACATTCCACAATAGAACACCTAAGGATAATGTCTTCAATGATAAGAGAATTGAAGACAGTTGGTCCTAAGCTCTCAAATGAGTAGTAAATACTTGTCATATTGAGGTCCCTTCTTGATTCTTCTTGGGAACGTATCAAGTTGGTGCTAAATCACAATGAAAGTATTAAGACTTTTTGTAATGATCCAATTAGTTAACTGGATCACAATTGTACTAGATGGTAGACTTCCTAAGAAGGTTATCCATCCTAAGACTTTTCTTAATCGAGTACGCTTAACTTCAGAGTTCTTTCCAACTTGAACTTCAAAAATTGTTAACCGGTGTTGTTAGTGGTTTACTGACTTAGTCTATTTAAGATATTCTTATACGAGTATTTAAACTTATCCCACTTATGGGCTTGACAAACCCAAAAAACTCATAATCTCTGAAGCATTCTTTGGCCTCTTCCAAGAAAGCACGGCCTTAACCTTAGTCGGATCCATATACATATCATCATTAGAAATCACATGACCAAGAAAAGAAACTTACTCCAATTAGAACTTATACTTGCTAAATTTAACATACAAATGATTCTGCCTCAACAGTTCCAAAATAATTTAGAAATACTCCATGTGTGTCTCAATATTCGGAGAGTAAATCAACACACCATCAATGAATATTACTACAAACTAGTCCAAATACTACTAGAATATCCTATTCATCAAATCTATAAAAACAGCAGGGGCATTCGTCAATCCAAAAGGCATAAGCACAAACTCGTAATACTCATACCTGGTCTAAAAAGCAGTCTTAGGTACATCCTCATCTTTGATATGCAATTGATGATTCTTTGACCAAAGGTCAATCTTGGAAAAGACCTTGGCCGACTACAGTTGGTTAAACATATCATCAATCCTAGGCAAAGTATATATGTTCTTGAAAGTCACCTGATTAAGCTAACGGTAGTCGATACACAGTCTCATCGAACCATCCTTCTTGCGCACAAAGAACACTAGGTCTCCCCAAGGTGACACACTAAGCCGAATGAAGCCCTTAACAAGTAACTCCTACAATTACTTCTTCAGTTCTGCCAACTCCACTGGGACCATAGGATATGGAGCCTTCAAAACATGAGATGTTATTAGCATAAGGTCAATGACAAAATCGATCTCCCATGAAAGAGGCAAACTAGGCATATTATCTAGAAAAGCATCAGGGAATTCTCGAATAACATTAATATCAACAACATATCTCTCGCTAGCACCATCTGATAAAACCACCACCACACTAGCCAAATATCCATGGCAACTCATTCTCAACAACTTCTCGGCCTTGAGTGAAGAAACCATGCAACAATAACTAACTCCTCATTAGGCTCTTGAAATATCAACTTCTTATGATAACAATCTAACAAGTCAAAATACTTATCTAGTCAGTCCATCCCCAAGATTACATCGAAGTTTACCATCTTTATTACATACAACTCAGCCACTCTATCTCTATCCCCAAGGTTAACAACAACAGAAGATATAACGTGCATAGTGTGAATCTTCTCTCTATAAGCTATAGTAACTATCAATGGATGTGTAGCAACTATCTGTCTACTCTTAAGTGATTTAGCAAAACTAGTAGATATGAATGAATGAGTAGCTCTTGGATCAAATAACACTTTAGCATGAACATTATCAATAAGAATAGTACCTTTTGCAACAGTAGGAGTCTCCTCAACATCTTTCTTGGTGAGAGCGTAGACACGTCCTTGAGTCTTGCCTTTCTTTTGTTCTTGGGTCGGTTGAGCTCTGGCCTTCGAGCAATCTCTGACCATATGCCCCAGATCATCACACACTAAACACTTGTCGGCTGCTCTCCAACACTCTGTCCTACTATGTTGCCGTCCACACTGAGTGCAAGCAGTTGAATTAAATGCCTTCGGTGTCGGACCCTTTACTGGCTAGGCCTGAAACTTCTTCTTATCATTACGCACAAAGGTAACTAATGCACTTCTCTTGTTCTTACCCTTTTACTCTTCCATAAATTCCTCATGCTTATGCTCCACGTTGAATGCAGTCTTCAAAGCAGCAGGAAAAGTCTGAGGATATTGGGTAACAACATAACACCGAATGGTACCTTTAAGATCCTTGATAAATTTATTCAACTTCTTCTTATCATCATAGATGTATGGTGCATATTTTCCCAATTCGAAGAATTTTGCTTCATAATCAGCCACATACATAGTGCCTTGCACCACATTGAGAAACTCAATCTCCTTCTTATCTTGAACATGATCAGGAAAGTACTTCGCATGAAAAACACCAAGAAATTATGCCTAAGTAATGGTAGCATGATTAGCAAACATAGTCCTCTTCATAGACTTCCACTGGACATATGCTCTCTCTTGCAACATGAAGGTTGTCAAACTGACCATCTCATCTTCTAGACAATGAATCACAACTAACATCTTTCCAACTTGAGTTTCAAAAATGACTAGCCGGTGTTGTCGTTAGTCTACTGATTTAGTCTATTTAACATATTCTTATATGAGATATTACAATCTACCCCCCCCTTAGAAGTATGATATCTTCATCGGGACCATATTACATATAGCCCACAACTAATCCATCTGATATGTAGGATTCTAAAGGTGACCCCCACATGCTCAAGCGGTGACTTCCACCATATGACTTTGCACTTCAGGGCAATTCTTTCATGGTTTAGCACTTTGTTCTGCGTGGCATTTAGCTCCCACACTTTCGACTAGTTCGTGACTCTGATACTAGTTGATTAGGTTATTACAAATGATATCAGAGCCACGAACCCGTTATGCCCTACACTTTTACAACTCATTAATAAATTTAATTAATTTAAATTAGACCGATTAACTAATTATAAGAGTCCATTAGTGAGTTTAAGTAATTTAATTTAATTTAATTAACATTAATGTGCAAGCCTATTAGCACAATTATACTACTAAGAACAGTCCACTAAATTAGTTAAAATTTTAGTTTAAGTGGATTAGTCAGCATTATAATAAAATAATAATAACTTTATGTGAAAAATTTAGATTAAGACATGATCAGTATCATTGGAAAGAGAATGAAAATATTATAACTTTTTATAAGACCATTTTTACTAATTCAGATATTTTAGATATCAAAAATATCAATGATCAATTTTAGAAAGGGCTATCCATAGAAAATAAATCATAATCGGACTAAGATTTGAATTATGAAACAAAAGATGACATAATTAAAATTAACCACGACATGGAAAGTTATATATGACAAATTGACTTATATTAAAAGTAAAAAATAATAAATTTGAGTATCATTAAGATTTTAATTAGTGAATAGAAAGTTATAATTTGAATCTTACTTGAACTAAGATTATGTACACAAATTTACTTGATACAATCTTACTATTTTAAGCATAACGTCGTGTATAAAATTTCAAATTAAGTAAGACAACTCCCATTAAATTTTAAAATTTGTATGAAGATCATATATTTAAAATAAGTCGTTTACTAGTTGGAATCAGAATATCTTCAGACGGAAAGGAAATCTGTCAGATTTTTAGATTCGGAGTACTCAAAATGGTATGTCAGCAAAATATAGATAATGTTTTGTAAAAATGTCCCAAAATAGTGATATTGGTAGAATTGTAAAGATAATAAAAAGTTCTAAAACTTTGTAAAAGATGATGTTTCCTAATTTGAACGCTTAAGGGGTCGAATTTAAAGATTTTCATAAAAGAAAACTACAAGTTGCGTAAACATAGTTCAATTTACACTAGAAAGTGACTTTGACTTGGAGATTAAATCACGGAGGAGTTGGAGTTCGACTCCAATAAAGAAAGAGAGTATTAGTGGTTATATTAGAAATGTAAATAAGTATAAATAGAGTTTTGAAGTTGTACATAAATTCTCTTGCATGTAGTTCTCTGTCAAGAGTAAATTCATAAGGTGTTCATGAGATAACATAGTTGATTCATAGTTATTTCTTTTTTAATTTGATTTTAATAAATGTTTTGTGTTATTGGAGGCTTAGAGAATATAAAAAAGAACTTAAAAAATGTGAAAAAGAACTTAGAAGAGGAAAAAATTATAGATAGATGGTAAGGAAGCCTTAGGAGAAACTAATAACTAATCTTTCTTCAAAAGATAGATGGATAATTCGAAATATGATCTATTTTGTATTAAAAATTTATATAATTTTTTAAAAAATTCAAAAGTTAATCATTTGATAAAAAAATTAGTCTCTATGTCTACTTCATGATGATCAATTTCATATTTTTATGATCTTATTTATTATTTATTCCATAATTATTATCTGAGTATATACAATATGTCCATTCAATCTATTTTATTTATAAATGTGATTACCTGAGTTATATATATTTGTTCTCCCTTGTCCGATATCTAATTTGGTTAAAATTGTGACATAAGTCTATTTTATATTTTATATTTATGTCCAATAAGTTTTATGATTTTTTTTAAAAAAATTATATTTATTCCGTAATTGTTTTCTTAGATTATATAATTTGTCCTAACATTTATGAAATTTTAACTTGTGGATCATTTATCTCACTTGATTCATGTCCAAATCATGTCAAATTTTATGGAGACCTTTGTTATATTGTCATTAAATTCTATGTAAAGTTTGAGAATTTTATGATCAACCTTGATATTTATTTTACCCTCTATTGTAAGTTGCTGAAATTCTATGAAGTCAAATTTTCTTAATCGAAGTGAGAGTCAAATATCATATCAAATCAATCTAAAAATTGATGAAACTTTGTCCATCAAGGTACATATTACCTATTTGACATGTTCATCAAGGTTGATAGTTTTCTAAATATGTTTAATATTATTCGGCCTATTTGTTAAATTTCCAGCGCTAAAAATTAGTTTTGATGGTTGAAAAATATGTTGGTTATTCTAAAATTTTTGAAATTTTTTTTTTGGTTATCTTTTATGTCCAGCAACTTATTTTGATCAGTTTTACCTAATTGTTCATATATATTACCACGATGACTCTTTAAGTAACTATTTTGTATATAAAAATATGTATTTTGACTTATATGTAAACACTTTGTTAATCCAAATTATATATCTATGTTTATTATTTGTCATCGTTTGATCTCTATTAATCTGATTGTGCCATAATTATTTGATTTTGTTTGGACATTGTCATCTTAAGGAGATATTTGACCCGATTCCATTATAAGCATGTATATTAGATATGATATTTTGTTTGGACCCAACGACAAACGAGTGAAATCATGATTTTCGATTGACTAAATCACGGGACGGCGAGACGTAACGTCCTAGTAGTTTGGGGTTGGGTGAAACTTAGACTCTCAAGTTTTGCGCAATGACTAAGACCTTTGTATCATTTGCCTAGATACTTTGATATTTATTTGTTTGACTTATTATGTTGTGGTTTAAATGCATGTCCGTTATGATTTGATTTGATATGTTTGATTAACACATAATATGAAATTTTTTACTTTGATATGTTTGTTTGAATTTAATTTAGTCATTTAAATTTTTTGATCTCCTAATTAACTATTTCTTTAGAATCATATGAATCAATCTTAATCCTGTGATCCATGATATGAATATGATTTAATAAATTACTACGCCATGATATTTGCTATTTAATATGAGATGTGTTTAGGTGACGGCGATACGTAATGTCCTGACAATTTGATATTTTTTATTCGATATGTGTTATATTCTGATCATGGCTAGTAGAATTTAATATGTCTGATATAATTTAATCATACGATATATGCTATATACTAGTTGATTTATTTATGCTAATATAAAATACATTTGATTTGATAAACTTATATCCGATCATATTTTGTATTATGTTCTTATTTGAACTATATGTAAAATTATGTAAGATCATATTTAGTATAACTGTATAATATCATTTGTAAAATTTACTATATGTTAAGTCACGTTGATGATTTGAACCTTAGTACTAATAAATTCTACTAACATTTTAAGAGTCTAAAAAATAAAATCTAAAATTTAAGGAGATTTTTTATTAAGACATTTGACATCTTCAGGATGTTATCTAGATTTAAATTTACAGTTTTCATCGATTTGATGTAGTAAGCATAATGAGACATTGATATATTTTTCTTTATTTAGTGAGATTGAAAATTTATATACAAATTAATGGATATTGTAATTTATGAAATTTAGTACTAACTATGTTTGGATATTTTAGATTAATTGATAGTTATGGTATTTATTTAAATCATCTTGTGATTGTTTAGTTCTCATATCTATTTGTTATGATGGAATTTATTCTTAGATTAAGCAGTCAAACTCTAAATTAAAAAAAATAAATCGGATCTGGGACATAACAGAACCAGCCGGAAGTGTGAGAGCTAAGTGTCACACATGACAAAGTTCTACAGCATGAAAGGACTATCCTAAAGTGTAATGCCGTATGGTGGAACCACCTCTTGAGCATGTGTGGGCCACCTCTAGAATCCTACATGCCTGGTGGATTGGTTATGAATTATGTGTAATATGGTCCTGACGAGTACGTCAGGCTTCTAAAGTAAGGAGGGGGGGTCGATTGTAATATCTCGTATAATAATATGTTAAATACACTAAATCAGTAAATTACCAACAATACTGGCTAGTTATTTTTCAGAATTCAAGCTAGAAAGAACTCCGAAATTAAGTGTGCTTAGTTGTGAGAAGTTTTAGAATGAGTGACCTTCTTAAGAAGTCTAATAATTAGCACAATTGTTAGGCCAGTTAGTTGATTAGGTCATTACACTTTTAGTAATGTCTCACGTCATCTAGAGTTATAGGCGAATCGCAAAGAGGTGATTTGTCACAGTACACTAGTGGCTGATGCAAATAAACTTAAAGCAAAGAGATCTAGGCAAAATTAGAACAAGAAGAATAATAATTCACAGTAGAAGACTGAAAAGAAGAAGGGACAACTGAACAACTAGAATGGTAAACACGACAAGCAAGGAAAGAAAAATCTAAGTAAAGTCAAGTGCTTCAATTATTAGAAGTTGGGATACTATACCAGTGATTGCACTGAACCTAAAAAGATTTGTCTCATCCTTAGTAATCCTATTTATGTGTATTTAAGCGTATTTGTTGTTCACACAGTCTCTCATTGGATTGTAGGTTCAGGAATAACCAATCACATAGTTCGCGAGTAAGCCGGATTCTTAGATTACCGTCGAGTATTATCTAGCAGTTAGTACGTCACCATGAGGAATGATGCTTAAGAAGAAGTCATTGGAGTTAACTCGTACCTGCTAAAGATGCGATCATGACACACTCTTTTTTTAGATGATGTGCTTTATGCACTTGATGTTCGATGTAATTTGTTTTTAGTTGTAACACTTCTACATTTGGTTCAATTTCTTAAGAACTTAAGTATCTATTTATTATAGTCAAAGTCTTTATGATCTTGTCACTTGAGGAACAATTTGTTTGTTATGGATTTAGAATACAATGATTCTGTTTCCTTAATTGCATCTTCTTCTGATATTGTTTCTGAATCTGTATTATGACATGTAAGACTAGGGCACATAAGACACGAGAGAATGAGTCGATTGACTCGAGAAAGCCTATTGAGATATCTCACTAAGATAATTCTCCCTATCTATGAGCGATGTTTGACATACATCATCAACATTTAATCTTATCTTATTACCCGCAGCTAATAAACAGGTGGAGGACATTTGTGCCTTTGGAAGGCATAGTTAATTTATGAATAGAGATTTTCTAAGTGTAAGGTTGGACTGAACTCAGTTAACGCAGAGAAGGAAATATTTTAAAAAACTCCCTTATGCACTACTTTTTCCATTTTCAGTGGAAGGTGATTTTGAAAAATTCACTCCCCTCTCTCTGCATTTATTGAGTCCCAACCAAACTTGCACTAACATGAACCGCACTCTTAATTATTGAGTTAATTTAATAAGAGGGAAAAAATTTGAACTTAGATCGATCCAATAGGTCAAAAACATGTAATTGCTCACTTTAGAATAATTTTACTCCCATTATGGTGTACGGTAAACATTGGAAATCTTTTCTTAAAAATATAATGTCTCAGTTTCATATAGCGCCAATATATTTTATTCAAATTCCTAACGTCAAGCATCAAAATTAACGTTGACAAGTGAGTAGCAAAACTAACATTTCTGTCGGAGAAGGCACTCATATACTGTGATAAGAATCTGTCATCTCTGTGCATCCATTATTTGAAAAAAATCTAGTAGATATATAGTTACATACTCATATACATAGAAAATAGAGTTGCAGACGATTTCTAATATTTCCGTGCATCCACTTTAAAAAAAGAACCCTCATATATACATATAGACGTACAATACATACGTATATAAATATACATACATAATAGTAAAAATGTGTATGCATATTAAGGATACAAATAAATACAAATGTATTCATTTTTAGGGTCATTTTCTCCTTCCCATTAACTCACTACGTCCGATTTAAATTCATATTCACTTATGAGAAATATAAGAAATATACCCCCAACTCTATCATATTATCATCAATACTTTTTAAATCTTCAAAATGTTGCATTTATACTCTTCCCATCAAACTTCGGTGAATTTTAATGAAATATGTCAAAAACATTGCATAAATCATGATATCATCAGAAGTGTATTGAGAGATATATATGCAAAATATTAGTAAATTTAAGAATATTTATGTAAAAACATTAGATTGAGAAGTATAATTGCAACCTTTTAAAGATTTCAAAGATGTTGATGCTAATACGTAAGAGTTGAGGGTATACATATAAATAAGATGTATTTGAGAAGTATATATACAAAAAACCATCTAAAAGCTATTCATATTAGATTCATACTTATATATATGTATATACGGTAATACTTGTCAGGTATCACTTTTGAAGTAAAAGCTATTTACTAAAATATGTTAACCTATAGTCAGCTTTTCATCCTCGTGATAAGTAGAAAGTCAGGACGTGGTGGTGAGATAATTAGGAATGAGTTGTATGCGAGGGCGTAGCGGTCTCACCATCCCAACTTTGTGCGGAAGACCCTGGGTTCGACCTTGTGCATGGTCACAGGTGTATGTCTATGCTCTTTCCCGTGTTTTCACCATGATTCGAACCCAGTCGCTTCCTCCTTTGTAGGAGTTCCCCTCCCCTCGTGCCAAAAAATTGAGATACTTAGGAACACATAAACGAACAAGATGGAGAAGACAGAAAGAGAAGAAAGAAAGAAGGGGGCTGGGAGACAAGTTGGTGGCAGTTGAGGAGTTGATTGACGACATCTAATTGACAGGTGACTCACTCATATCCACGTGATTAATACTTGTTACAATGTCCATACAATACATGGGTCAGCAGCCATCAGATCCTGTCGGGGAGTATGTTTTTTCATTTTTTTAATTTTTTGTTCAGATTTTTAAACATTTTTTTTGAAACGTCCATCAAAAATCGGACGGTACCGTTGGGTTGTTTGGGTCAAACCCAATCTAACTGTATATATTTAAAAAAAAAATGTTACAAACCTCAATTTACGTGTAAAAAATATACAATTGGGTCGGAGCCGACCTGAGCAACTCAATTGTACCATCCGATTTTTGATCGGACATTTCAATTTTTTTTAAAAAAAATCAAATAGAAAATTAAAAAAAAATCGACTCCTCTCAACCCAGATAGACTGCACAGCAACCGTCTAATATGACTGGATCATACGGCTGCTAGCCTATGCATTGCAATCCACCTAGATTGGAATGCATGGGTGCAACAAGCATTAACTCATAGAATATCAAATCTCAATTTTTTTAAAAAAAATGGCACAAATCTCAATTTACGTGTAAAAGATATATTTTTTTAAAAATATATAATCGGGTCGGAACCGACCTAAGCAACTCGGCTGTACCATCTAATTTATTATCAGACATTTAAAAAAATTTAAAAAATTCAAACAAAAAATTACAAAAATAAAAAATCGGCTCCCCTCAACCCAGATGGATTGTATAGCAGTTGTCTAATCCGACTGGACCAAACGGCTGCTAGCCTATGCATTAACTCATAAAGTATCAAACCTCAATTTTTTTTAAAAATGGCACAAATCTCAATTTATGTGTAAAAATATTTTTATAAAAAAATATACAATCGAGTCGGAGCCGACCTGAGCAACCTGACTGTATCATTTGATTTTTGATTGGACACTTTAAAAAAATTAAACAAAAAAAATAAAAAAGTGAAAATCATCTCCTCCTACGTAGATGGGCTGCACGACAACCGTATAATCCGACTGGATCAAACGCCTGTTAGCCTATGCATTGCAATGCATAGACATTACAGCAAGTATTAACTCATAAAGTATCAAACAAACCTAACCGAACCTATTCATGATTGACACAAACATTTGGAATCTACTTGTGCTTGGAACCTTAGGCTTAAATCATTCATTAAACAATTTTAAAATGTGGTTATCGTTTGCTCGTTGAATTAGACAAACGGAGCTCCTGAGCTGTCTGTCCACCGAACACAAATGATTTTAAATGTTGCTCACGTTTGTTTTTGGATTAAGTAAAGGCAAGAGAATATTTTGTTGTATTCATTCATGGGCTGTTTATTAAACACAGTTATTTATGCGATAGCTAGCAACTAACAACTTATTAACGTGGCTAATGATTTATATTTATGTCAACATTTAATTAATAAAGCCAATTTGTAGTAGATTCAATCATGAATAGTACTCTTAAACTGCTAAAGTTATTGGACAACGCATCGAACTTAAATACATATGACATACAGCAGTTCAAGCAAGTATAACATTATAATATGATTATCCTCTATTCAACATCAATCGGTTGATTGTAATTCTAAATCTTGATACGACCTGCAATTTATACTTTTTTATTAATATATTTATCACTAAGTAATATAAACTTTACCCAACATCTATAGTTCCTTACTTCTTTGAATCAGGCAATTAACAACATTGGTTTAGCATATTACTTGTCAGGGACATGCTATGAACCTAGCATGACGTGCTTGATTGAGTTGAAGTACTTGCCGGTGGTCTAACCGATGACAAGACCTCAGCCTTGTTGATTGAATGGTAAAGGATGGCTTTTTTAAATGGAGAAGTCATCGATAGGTACATAAAAATAGTTTCTCAGTGCGTGTGATCTACGGTTCTTTTCTGAAGTTTGGTGCAAATCATTATTAGAGGTACTTACCATCTGACTTAACCTTTCAAATGACATGTATGACTGACATAATAATTTACTTAAAACTTCAACGTTTAATCGGAAGCTATGAACCGAAATTTCACATTTCTTTTCGATTCTCCCTAACGCACTGATTGGGCAGTGCACTTATACTATCTACAAATCCAATTCACCAGAGTTCAAATCTTGAGAACAACACACTCACTATATACGATTTCAAGGCCAACAAAGGATCCGAAAAATCTCAGCAAGAGACAATGTTAGTGCGCAACGTACACCCACCCGATAACCGATGGGGTCGAATCCGAGACTTCCTCACGTAGGGTGTACCATGGAACTACAAGGTCAGACGGTGGCGGATCCAGCATTAATTACAGTGGAGTCTTAGGATCCTATTGAATTTTGTCAAGTTTATTGGCTCTGTTTAATACAGTCTAATTAGGGATTCTATTGACCCAACTCAAAACTTCACTAATCTAACTCAGGATTCTATATGCAGTAACGGACGCAGAAACTTGGTCCAGTGGGGTCACTCCGATCAGTATTAAATATATTGATATTTTATTATTGTTATATTAAAAATATTAAAATAAAAAATAAAATTAAATATATTTTAATCATTATAAAAATAATATACTTCAATAAAAATGATACAATTCGTTACGAAGATTTTTTTTCTTCCAAATGTACTCAACGAATTTTTTATTATATCATAAATATAAATTATAATACTATACAAAGAATTCAGTGGAACTGAGCTCCGAGTGGGACTGAGGTCCTGTGGGTTATTTAAAAACTCAGTGGGGTCATCTTATAGTTAAATTTAAAATTTACCTTATTAAATTAAGTTTTTTCTAATAAAATTTTAAAATTTCAGTAGACTCCTGGGATCTTACTGAAATGAGTTGGATCCGCCACTGCCTATATGACTCAGTCTAAGACCTACTAAACCGACCATATTTATGACTTGATGTCCAAGTGACTGTATTGATCAAAATTTTTGCGTCCGCCACTGGCGAGGTACAACTGGAGTTCCATATGTTGACAGAAAAATGATGCGTTCAATTTATTCTCACTGAGCGAAAACCAAACATAGGTTTCTAAGCACGCCCCTAATACTAACAAGAGATGGAATGCATGTTAAATCTGCAACACACTGACACGTTCACGTCTCTATTCTAATAGTACTACCAGCAAGGATGTTGCTCCCCGTGAGCAGCCAGGTGCTAGCTTCCCTTCTGACACCTGGTGGCGGACTCAAACCGCGACCGCCAAGCTGCACGCATCTTCGCGTGCGTGCGACCGTCCCATTCCCCCCCGCCCACTTTTTTTCCTTCACACTGGCTTCAACTGTTCGACACGCCGTGCAAGGCACAGCACTGCCCGGGCTCCGCCGAACCCACCAAGGTGGCAGGGATCACCATTCACCACCGATGGCGTTAAGAGTTTTAAGTGATGGAGACGGCATTCATCTTAACGACTAAGAAATTTATAGTTTTAACTCTCTGGAGAAGCAACGTCGTTGAGGAGGGTTGGAGGGTTTGGGTTTATCTCCACGTATGGGGGCCCTGAAACTAACAATAAACAAATCTTTTTGGGCATTGTCAAATTAGTCATTTAAATGTTTATGCAAACGCCAAAATTAGAGTAAATGGCACACAGACAAAAATGACTAATTGTCTCACTTTTGTTATAGCAGGAGACATTTTTTTTATTTGTATTTTTGTTCTATGTGTCATAGAATATTATAAAATATCACAAGACAGTTCTTTCCTTAAAGTTGGAGTACGGCAAGGCAAATTTTCTTATGATGAAAATTGTCGAAAACTAAATCCAAATAAAAATATTTTAAAATTTAAGCCCCGGCGGTGCCGTCCATTGGCTCCGCATCCCCATCCCGCGGCAGCGCCGACGGAAGCACCACCAACTCCGGGCCCCGCAGGCCGCAGCCGACCGTTGTCCTGCTGGACTCCAGCGCACCGACGCGTTACACGCCCTTGCCCGATGCCGCGCTTGTGCAAATGTAACCGACGTTAATTAACGCACAAATGAAACACGCAAAGCAAAGCAAGCGTGCGTGGCCCCAAGTTCCCAATCTCTGTCTCTCCATTTCTCTCTAATATCTCCCTCGGCCGCTCCAAAAGAAAAGGTGCCGCCAGGGGGGCCACCCTTCCCTCGATTCCACCCATATTTGTTGCCCTCGCACTCGCAGAGGAAGCCCACGCATGGTTCCTTCCTTCTCCCCTTCCTCTTCGTCAAGATTCTCCGATCCGGCCCCCGGTTCTACGGTTCCGGCCGCCTCGTCTCCCCGGCGAGGGAGGCCTTGACGCCTCCACGAGGGGGGGAAGGGGTCGCCGGGCGCTGGCACCGGCGACGTCCTCGCTCTAGGGTTTGTTTGTTTTTTTGATGCGCCAGAGCTCCTGCCCCGATCCCTTCCGGAGGCACCTGCGAACTGGCATTGCGGTTCCGTCATTTCCCGTTTTGTAGGTTTTGGTAGGTTTCGATTTGGGTTGGGATTTTGGGGTTTTCTCGGGTGTTTGGTGGTGGTTCTTCGGATTGGGATGACGTACGAGGGGCAGCTCGATGAGGATATTGTGGCTTCGGACGCGAAGGTGAGGATGCGGGACGGTAATGGGGACTACGTGTGGCTGGGTGGGGTGCCGGGGGATCCGGAGGCGGGGGCGGTGGAGGGGACGCCGCGGTGTTGCCCGTCGAGGGGGTGGGGTTCCTTCCGGTGGTGGTCGAAGGTGGTGGTGGTGTGCATGTGCCTGTTGGCGGTCGCGGCGGCTGCTGTTATCTGGGGTGGCCCTCTTCTCATCGACAAGGTCGTTATTATTTCCATTCAGTTGTCGTTCTGATTTTTTGGTGCCGATTTATTTTAGTGGCTTTAGTTTTCGCTGCTTTCGGTAAATTTTGGGAATGGCTTGGTTATAACTTGTTTTATTGCAATTGAAGCGTAGCACGAAAATATGATAAATGTGGTTGTAGGTGACCTTCTGCTATTAGTTGTTAGTTATTCAATGACTCGTGATCTTCTGTTAGATGTGCTAGTTAAAGTCCTGACATTTGTATCATTTTATCTATTTGGTCTATTTTATGTATTGATTGCTGTTTTGCAAATTCATGTGTAGACAACATGGTCTATTATCTGAGTTGCAAAATTGGTGATATTTGGAAGAAACTAGTTGAAAGAGAAAAGCCCCAGTATAAAAGTGACCTTCTGTAATGAGTATCTGGTGGAATCAGCATGGGCGTTAGACAGTGGGAGTGACTCTATAGAGAACAAAGTCATAGCTGGTTTGATGTGGGATTCAACTCTCAGCAAGAGAGTGAGGGTGCTCTATATCTGAATTATGACAGTCCATCACAATCTAAGAAGTTAGCTGTGAGGTTTCATTCGTTTGTCGCCTAGGTGTTGTGCAAAAGTTTCCTCCAGCTGCCGTGACCTCAGATGGTTGGGTTGAGGGAGGGGAGCCTTTCAGCCACTAGTAGATTTATAGTTAAGCAAGTGTTTAATTCCACCTGTCTTTTTGTTTCTATCTCCCCTTTTGTCTTTGTTATAGCATGCCGTTAAATGTATAGAATCAAGGATTCAGCCTTTTACAGTTCAGTGTTTCTTGGTTAAGTCAAGAGTCTCATGCCTTTTTCTTTGGAAGCATGACAATGGTGATATTTGGAAGGATCTGCCTTGATACAATGACTCCAATATCAGTTGCCACTTTGAAAAGTTTGGATTGCTTGCTTCACATATAAGTGTTAACTGAAGCTAGGTCAAGTCAATGGAGACTTGTGGATAGGTTTGGGTTGATTTCTATATATTTTGGCCGTGAGGTTTTACGCATATATTCATAATGAGATTTGGGTTCTCATGGACCCAAGATGTGCAACACAATGAAAGAAAGAAAACCAGCAAAAGAAAGAATTTAAGAAAACCAGCAAAGGATAGGTTTATAGGATTTTCATCTTGGGTCTGCAACTCAGGATCAGATGCCATCTAGACTAGTCTGATGTCTACTTTCCTCATTGCAAATCTTTACGGAATGTTGAAGCTTGAGTCCACTGGTTCGAGCCACTTGATTTTCCACTTAGATCAGCCTTGAAACCTCAAAATTTTTTCATAAAGTTTACTGAGAATAAGTTAGATCAATAGCCTGTCTCAACAGAAGATGATCATTTTCTATTCTGAATTTGTAACTGGTGACATCACAAAAATCTTATAAATCCCAAGGACCCTTACCATTGGGTTAGCTAATCTTGGGCATGGGGATTTCCCCATGATTTTGTTTGAATAAACCCAATGGCTTTAAGCCTTTAACCCTACATTTAGAGCTTGGACTAGTCCACTGTTGGTTAAGGGGACCACCATCATCAACTTTCTAACCCCTCCCCTTTCTCATTGTCAGGATGTTATACTATTTTCTTGTGGGAGGCTCCCACTGTTAGGAAAAGCCCACTATTGGAGTATGCCAGCGGTCGGTGATATGTGTCAATGATGGCATGTTAAGGTGATTGATGTCAATGGTTTCCCTTTTTCAAAACTCATGAAATTGACTAAGTCCTTCACATGTGCCATTCCATAAGTTTGGAAATTTTCTAAGTCTTTCGTAGGCCCTCATTAAACACCCAATGGTGGCCTTTCTCTCAGAAGTTCAAATTTGTCAGTCCATCATTGCCACATTTGAAAGTCCAACAGTATCCCCCCTCAAAAGGCAAAAGACTCAACACTTATGAGTTTGCATCCACCACGGCCCACCATCAAATGCCCAACGGTGGTGGTCCCTCTCTTAGAACCCATAAATATTGACCAAGTCCATCACAACACACACTGTACTTCTAAAGTGGCCTCTTCTTAACATTCAGTTCAAATTGACCAGCTCCATCTTGGACCACCACTGAGCATCCAGTGGCAGCCCCCCATCCAAACATTTGCTTAAAGATAAAGTTGTCTAAGTCCTAAACTCATGCCCACATTGGCATATGCCCGGTGGGGACTGTGTAAAAGATGCATGCATCCATAAATTTCTTAAGGTGCAAGTTGAATCATGTTAATTCACCAGGTCATCTGCATCAGCATCAGACAGTACCACAGCACACTGCATTTGACCAACCTACATAATCTGTTAGCACTTTGTATCCTTTTACCGAGTGTTTTTAAGAGGTAGGACATCAAGGATTCTCGTGTCAGAGGGATGCTATCATCACTGGCCACAGGTGGGTGGATAGAATCCAAATTAAAGGACTCAGGAATGTCTTTCAACTAGACAACGCCAAAAAATGACTAAAGTGAATGTCAAACTACTCAAAAGTCAAAACCTGGCGTTAAGGTTTAAAACCCTTAACATTCAAACAATAACATAGGATGATTTTGTTGAACTCTATCACTGATTGTGCCTTCACTTCTGTCATATCAGCCACATGCTTTTGACTCATCTATGATCTTTTCTTGTTTTTCTTTAGGTGGTTATACCTCTTTTGGACTGGGAGAGGACAACATTTTGCGTACCGGTTCTTGGATTGCTACTTTTTGCTTCTATTGCAATATTCCCTACTTTGCTGCTGCCATCTGCACCGAGCATGTGGGTTGCTGGGATGACATTTGGTTATGGCTATGGTTTTCTTCTTATTATGGCAGGGATAAGCATTGGCATGTCATTACCATTTTTCATTGGTTCTCTCTTTCGCCATAAAATACACGTATGCCACATTTATTATATGTTCTTTTTTCTTATTTATTTTCTTGTGTGATATCAGAAGTTTTCAACTTTATTTAAAGCACATGGGACATCTTATTTGTTCTTGCTACACAGCGATGGCTTGAAAAATGGCCCAAGAAAGCAGCTGTTGTAAGACTAGCTGGTGAAGGAGACTGGTTCCATCAGTTCCGAGCAGTTGCACTACTCCGGATTTCTCCATTCCCTTATATTATTTTCAATTATGCTGCTGTCGCAACAAATGTAAAGTACTGTCCATACATATTTGGGTCACTGGTAGGGTCAGTGCCTGAAACTTTTGTTACAATCTACAGGTTAGAAACTTTTCCTCCTTTTCTGGTTGAAGTCTAGCATCCTACTACTGTTTCCATACACAAATGAATATTATGTTTACTGCTGGCTCTTTGCCATCCCATTTTTGAAAGGCTTGTGGAATAGCTTTTAATTAATTTGAAATGTTCTCTTGACCTTTAATATTTTGAAGCACTGCAGAGCGTGGAAATTGTTATGCTTGAACCTGAATTTTCATAGGCAGTCAAATGAAATAATGCACCTTGCGCATTGGTTTCCCGTAGCAAGCTTGTGGAAGTGCCATGTAGCTTTTGCAAAGTTTCTGTTTTGACCTTTAAGCTGTCCTTTATAGTTGAAGCTGTTTATTTTATGATTATTTGTATGTTGGTTCTCGTTTTACTGTATATTTCATCTGACAAGATTGCACTGTCCTTTATAGTTGAAGCTGTCTGTTTTATGATTATTTATATGCTGGTTCTCTTTTCACTGTTCAATCCATCTGACAAAATTGCAGTGGACTAAAATTATTTTACTTTTGTATGACTCATTGGAATCAATGGAACTTCCTTGGCTTTCTTGCCAGTTGTCCTTATTCAATGGAAATATTAGCAAACTTCTGCATGTAGCAGTGGCCTTTTCTTGTCTTTTTACTTTGGTTGCAGCATTTGATAAGACCACCTAACAGCCTTCAACATTGTACAAAACTTTAGTTAAATGTAAATTCTGACATATGTGTGTACATGTATGTTTTAAAGGTCCTTCCCTACAGGATAGAACCGTAAAGTGCATATAATGTACCAGGAGTAATCAATGTAACATCTTTAAAAGAAATTAGCTGGATGGAGTTGGTCTGATTCTAAAAAGCTTTCTAGTCTAGCTTCTGTTATCCTCTCTATCCCTTTTCCACATATAATCAGCCAAACCAAATCCAAAATAGATCCCGTTTGCAAGGGAGGGGAGAGCCAAGGTAGGGTTATCATGCTGTTTGATGAGAGGAAAAATGAAAAAAATTGGGTAGTTTGGCTTGTGAAGGCTTAGTGATGCAAGAGAATGAGTGACTGTACATTGTCCACGGTTGCAACAGAGCTTGCATGTTTGTTGTCTCCCAATGGATGCAGAAGATAGGGACGTCACATGACAATTTGCAGTCGGTCTAGTTATTTTATTTTATATTTCTATTGATGTACTATGGTTACTGCATCATTTTCTTCCATTAGGACATATTTGTCCTTTTTTATTTGTTAGGAGTATTTTAGTCTTTTGTGTTAATTAGATTTATCCAAAAAAAGGTTTTTATGTTTATCAGGGTTTCAGGAACAGACTTGGTGTCATTGTAATAATTTTGTTATAAATAAATTCACAATCCTAATTGGGGCTATCGATCATTATTCCTGAAAATGTCGTTGTTCTCATGGGTGTGACACCTCCTTTGTTTGCTCCAGTGTGAGACTGCAGTGCAAGACTGTGGTAACTGTTTCTGGATGCATTATCTTTTTTGTTATCTTCCCCATTTTGTTATTTTTTCATCCCTCTGTAATTTCTCAAAACATCTTCATCGCTGTGCACATGCTGGAGAGTACCCATAGTGGACCATTGCTTCCCTTGTCATCATCATTGTTTCCTCTTGCTTTGTTATCCTCATCCATATTCCCTTCCCCTCCTCCCCTGCTCCCCCCCACATGTCACCATAAAAAACAACAGAAATAATAAAAAACACTTTTGTTGGACGAGGTCAAGCACATATCAAACATTTTGACCCGGTGGCAAGAGCCATTTCTTGCGGTCGCCACCATGTTTTTTTTCCTCCCTTTCAGTCACCCTTCATCCATGAGAAAGGGGTCACATAAACCTAACCTATCTTTGATTTCCCATCTTTGTCTTCGACAAACCCATTCTTGCATCTTTTAAGGTCCACATACCCATATTAATAGTCAAAGCTACCCAAACTGATAGGCCAGTTACTTTTTGTAAAACGTGCCAGAACATCCCACATATTGGCCTGTTGTCCCTGCAAGCCCATTAAGATCGTTTGTCAACCTTTAAATAGTTAGCACACTAGCACTCTTGTTGTTCTGAAGCAAAGGTTGCATTCCATTGTCAAGACGGCCCATTTTTGGCTTATGTCATTCTGGTTCAGTGTACTTTTGCCAGTATTCAAGAATAAAAAAAATGCAGGTGTATTGCAAGGGAGAAAATTCTGCTCATGGCACTGCACATATCTCAAAATGGACCATTATTATGAAGGTTATCAGGGAATGACATGGATGTTCAACTCTTGGTGTTGGTGATCCTTTTATAGTGCATTTACTGATCTCTTCATGGTTGCCTTGGACAAGGAGGCTAGGATGACACGTTATTTTGGCACTCCTTGAGAGGTTGTGTTCTT
Source organism: Zantedeschia hybrid cultivar (assembly GCA_030544215.1). Lineage (NCBI taxonomy): Eukaryota > Viridiplantae > Streptophyta > Magnoliopsida > Alismatales > Araceae > Zantedeschia > Zantedeschia hybrid cultivar. The sequence goes on from JARZZO010000002.1 coordinate 71,015,933, forward strand.
GGAATCTTATTTACAGACGGGCACGCCTAGGCATTGAGGTAGACAAAGTGAGATTTCATGAATGCTGATGAAGAGGCATGGGAACTGAGGTTGGCAAGTGGAGGTAATTTTTTTAGTGAGGTCTTCTTACCTTCTTATTGGTAATGGAGGATATTGGTGTTCTTTTTGAAGGTAATCATGAGGCCAGGCACACATTTGAAGCTTGGCTGAATTGCCCCTGTGAATCTTTGGCGCATTGCGACATTTGATTGTGGCAACTGAGATAAAACCTTTGAGCACTATAGAGAGGTGTTGGAAGGATGGTCAATGTAGTGGACTCCGATATCAGACTAAAAGGTGTGAATTGTACTCTGTGCTTTGTGCCATTTGGATGAAACATATCAAGAGGGCCCAGAGTCTTGTTAGAGAAGAAAGGGAGGTGGAAAAACGAAGATTTTGAGCTCTTTGAGATAAATGGCTTCTGGCTTCAGTGCTGCCAAATGTCTCTATTTAGGGCTCAACCATTCTGGGTCCATTCTGGGAAGGTTGTAGGATTTCGTAGTTGCAGCACATTTTTGATTAGGAATCATTTCCTTGTATGTACGTTGACAAGCATATAGCCTTTTTGAGTACTCTCATAGGAATTGCATATAGACTTTTGGGGTTCCCCAGGTAATTTTGCATATGGATGTTGTAAATGTACATGTTACCTTGCCATTAGTGATATGTAACAACAAACATTTTCCAACAACCCCACGTTAACAGCCCAATCCAATAAAAGACCTGATAAGTGCATTGGTGGGTTTTGAGTGGGCCAAGATACTGATAGATATCTAACCAGTGCCAACCATTTAAGCATTTCCCCTTTTTGGGCAAGCTAGGAATAGGTAGTAGTCACTTGCTGCCATTATGGTCATTTATGCTTAGACATTCAATTTCTATCAATATTTACTTTCTAAAGATAGTCTCTGGGATTATTTCCACTTGCATAAATCAATTGTTAAACCTGCCCCTTGAGATACGGTGTTTCCCATTGTTGTGGGAACCATGTACCAGAAGGTGGTGTATTTTCTTCTTTGTACATTGGACATGAAAGGGAAGAAAAATCAAGGGAGAAGAAATCCGTATAAGAAAATCTAAAATGTTCACATTCTTGAGACAATAGTTGTCAAGGCACCAAGGCGACCCAAGGCGTTCTTGGGGTGCCTAAGCACTTAGGTGTTAAGGCGGCTGCTTAAGCAGCATGTTGGCGGTGACTTAGGCACCACACAGAGAGAGGGGGGATGCAGGAGTCTGGTCACACAATGCACACCACGAGAAGGGGATGGGGGTCGGGTCAGTGGTCAGCACATGCACACGATACACTAGAGAGAGAGGGGGGTCGGGTCAGTGGTCAGCACATGCACACGATACACGAGAGAGAGAGAGAGAGATCAGCTGTCACGTAGAGAGAGAGAGGGAGAGAGAGGGGGGGGGATGACAGCTGGAGTTTTGGGAAGGCTGACAGCGATGACTGGCAAGCTGCAATGGAGCTGTGGGGCAGATGGAGGCTGAAGGCAATGAGGAGCAGCTGAAGCAGTGGGCTTCAGGCGACGTCACGACAACGACTACAATGTCCGGCGACGGTGAATGATGGTGGCATGGAGGCAGCATAGGAACCCTAGGGTGGAATTGGGGGTGTTGGGCAAGTGGGGGATTCAGGATGAGGCTCTAGGGGGTCGGGGTTTTAACGTAAGGATTCCGTGGATCCTATTTTGGCTGGACTGGGCCTGGCGCTCTCTAGGCGCTTGAGTGAGCCATCTAGGCATTTATGTAGCCCACCTTTCCTACTGCAGGGAAAGGAGCACGACATCATGGTATTTGAGCACGAGCATGACATCATGGATCTACATGAGATGTTGGAGCATAGTCAAGTCATGAGATTTATTGGTATTTTAGTAGAGATAATTTAACAAATTGATCTATCTAGTGCTATTGAGCCATTTATTTAATTGATAGGGGCATTTTTGTTTGTCAGTATTTTAGAGTTACTTCTTGAACAAGTTAGGTTTTCTTAGGGTTTGACCTTAATTTGGAAACATTTATGTACTGTTTTATTATTAAGAGTGGAAGACCAGACAGACAAAGTGTAGTATGATTGATTAAGAGAACTCAGTGTTGTGATGCCATCTTCCATTCTTGACAGCACATTGTGAAGCTACTTGGAGTGATTCCATATTATCCCTCTTGTTTGGGTGTGAAACCCTTTTGCATAGTCACTCTATCATCATTGTTTTTCATTGTCTCTATTCGCACTGTCAAGCAAGTCTACAGCTTCTTTCTTCATTCTGTTAAAAAGTCTGTCTAAATTCATTATTTTAGTCTCTTTGTCATCATCTCCCTGCTTCATCAAGAAAAAAGACGATTACATTTCTTTCTTTTCCAACCTTACATCTTCTTCCCCTGTTCTTAGAGCATAGCCGAGCACCCCTTTTATGGGCAAGGTTTAGAAAAATGGTTTGGGAACTGGAGCCGGGCAGGGCCGGCTATGGTCCCTGTTCAAGTTCCGGTTCAGTCCGGTTCAAGCCTGAACTGGTCAATTCTCAGCTATTTAAAATATTATATTATTGATATTAAGAATAAAATATAAGATAGTAAATGAGAAGTAACTACTAAAAATGTAAAAACAATATATGCAAAAAATTGATTTTAAGCCAATTTTTAGGCTGGTTCAAAGTTTTTAAGTTTACTATGGCCGGTTTAACCCGGTTCAGGAGGGTTCAAACCCTTTTCAAGCAAATTTAAGTTTTATTTTAAAAAGTAATTCATATTTTTTATTATTAAATTATTGAACTAGCTGGTTCAACCTTGGAGAACTGGCAGAACTGGATCGGGCCAGGCCGGTTCTGATCCGGTTCACCTGGTTCCGGTTTGAACCGGATGTTTTTAAACCATGTTTATGGGAGCCATTGTCAATTGCTGCTGTTATTTGTCCACAAGCACACCACACCACCTTCTGATTGAGATGGAGATCCCAAAAAAATTGTTGCTGTGGCTGCTTTCTCTTCTTATCACACCCTTCTCTTTTCCACTTCACCTTCTCTAAGTGCAGCCGTTTAATCACCACTTCGGGAGTTTTTTTTGGCTCCCCTCTTGCCATCTTTTCCTTCTCTCTAGCACCACCTTCTAACAACAGACACCTGTTTGCATTGGCATCTGGAGATAAGAGAGAGGGGCATGGTCATTCATGCCACTGTGGCACTGGCTTCACCCTCTTTCTCTCCTTGCCACTGTCCACTTCTGTCTTTCTTCTCTTCTTTCTCCTCCAAAACTGTAGCTGTCACTTGCCCTTATCTTCTTGAAAGGGACCTTTTGGTGAGAAGAAAGAGAGTCCATCCGAAAGAGAAGTCATGAATCTCATGTGAACTTTTTTCCATAATGTGCCAGATTGACATGGATCAAATCGGATTGGCCGATTGGTTTTCAGCCAAACTGCTCTGATCCCAATTTGTCCCAGCCAATATTTGGCTGGATCAACCAATGTGGGCACTGGCACATAGTTTGTATTAGCCGTTGGAGACTAACTCTAGCGTGGTCTAGTAAGCTAGGTGGTCTTTAATGGCTAGTTGGGGTTGTCACTGCCACCTACGGGCATCCGTGGTCCACTGTTGCCACCTGCTCTGACCCACTGCTCACTCTGGCCACTTATCCTGCTCTCTGCCCTGTCACTTGCTGCCACCACCTGTAACTAGCGCTGCTCGCCACCACCTACCATCCATTGCCACTGGCTGCCGTTTTCTATCTCTACCACTGTCTCACTGCCATAGCCACTCATAGGCCATGCAACAAGACCTTATTGTTGTCAAAATATATAAGTTCACATTCTCATTTAGACAATTAATCAAACTTTTTCCTCAACTATTTCTAGAGGTTTCTTGCAACACATTAACATGTTACATGAACTTAAGATTTCAGACAAAAGACTAAAGCGTTTTTGCTTATCAAATGCCAGCCAAGTCTGGTGATCTTTCCAATGCTTATACCGATAAGCAAATGGTACTTCTGGTTTCAACTCTGATTATGACAAGAAACTTATTGCAACTTATCGTAAATTCATATTCTAAAGTGGAAACCTAAAAATATAAGAAAAAATGATGGAAAGTTTTGATAGATCTGCTCTATGTAGTATATAATTATACATTGTAAATATATATTCTATATACATGAAGTTCTCTCAGGAGTATCGTCAACAACTTGGATTTGGATGTAACTTTTCCTGTTTCTGATGATTGTTGGAAACTCTTTTTTTGGTATCCGAAACCTGATAATTTCATTCAGAATTAGGTTTCATTTGCACATATTTTGATTGCAATAAAGATCTGTATTCCCATTATTCAATGAAATATAAGCAGATCTTAAAAGCAGGCTTGGCACTTCACCGGAAACAAAAGCTTGAGCCCCATGCCAGAAATGAATTTTCCAGTTGATATATAGTTCCTTGGCTGTTAACATCTGATCATGTCTTGGAGCACAACCCAACGGCTGGAACATGAAGGCAGATCCTAAAGATGTGGAACATGCATAAATGCAAATGCATTCACTTGAAAGGCAGCTAAGCAGCTCCTAGAGAATACTTCAATGCATATGCTTAGGCAGCCTGTTGGGGATTGTGTTTCAAGTTCTGACTTCAGCATTGACCTCATTAACAATCATTTCCATTTGGTTTACCTGCCATTCACCTTCCATGTATATGCCTTAAGCGCCTTTGGTCTGTCCAACATGGGAACTTGAACAACTAACGTGATAGATTTTCCGTACTTTGGAAATGCTTTCTTGGATATGTTTCAAAAACCTAAAACTATAAATCTCAGAAATGTCATGATCTTTATTTCCAAGGAGAAACAAGAAATTGAAGTGTCACAATGTTAAAAAAAGCCTGTATGTGCATGTTATAGTAACCTAGTGAGTGGAGGATGAGGATAAAAAATAGATATTCTAACAATTTAACATGATTAGTCCATGTTTATCCTTTTGTTGTGATGAAAACTGGAGACCATTATGAGCTTTTTAGACACTTGGTGATAGTGTTTGTGTGCAGGATGAGCCGATGACATCATTGCATAGTCCTCTTATAGTTTCTTTTGATTCTTTGACTGGCGAAATGAATGTGTATTGTGACAGATCATTGCATAGTTCTCTTATAGTTCATTGTGATTCTTTGTCGAAATGACTTGGAAGAAATTCTTTTTTGCCTTGTTTATTCTGTTATATGCATGTATCAGCAAAATATTGTGGAATTAAAAATACTAAGAAGAGTTTTACTTGATCATACTGTTGTGGCATGACATGTAGTTAAAAGCATTATCCTTGCGTAAGAAATTATGAATTTAGTTTAGACCAAGGTTTCAACTCAACTCAACTAAGCCTTGGGCTATATGGATTCTCTGTCTCCACTCTAAATGGTTTTGGGCTACCTCTTATGAAAAAATAGATATTCTAACAATTTAACATGATTAGTCCATGTTTATCTTTTTGTTGTGATGAAAACTGGAGACCGTTAATGAGCTTTTAAGACACTCGGTGATAATGTTTGTTTGCAGGATGAGCCGATGGCATCATGCCATAGTTCTCTTATATTGTGATTCTTTGTCGAAATGAACATTCTTGGAAGAAATTCTTTTTCATCTTGTTTGTTCTGTTATATGCATGTATCAGCAAAATATTGTGGAATTTAAAAATCCTGAGAAGAGTTTTGCTTGATCGTACTGTTGTGGCATGACATATAGTTAAAAGCATTATCCTTGCGTAAGAAATTATGAATTTATTTTAGACCAAGGTTTCAACTCAACTCAACTAAGCCTTTGGCTATATGGATTCTCTGTCTCCATTCTAAATGGTTTTGGGCTATCTCTTCCGAAAGGATTAAAACCTCCAAATCATATTGTACTATCATCTTCCAAGTTAATCTAAGTCTACCCGTTCCTCTCTTCTCTTTCTCTATCCTAATATCCTCTACTTTTCTAATTGAAGCCTTCTAAGGTCTACGCTTAACATGTCCAAATCATCTCAATCTCTCTTCTCTCAATTTATCTTCAATTGATACCACTCTCACTTTTTCTCTAATATACTCGTTACAAATTTTATCTAGTCTAGTATGCTCGCACATCCACCATAACATTCTCATCTCGACAACACTCATTTTAGAGACATATTACCCCTTCATCGTCCAACACTCGATACTATACAACATTGCAAGTCTTATCGCCGTACAATAGAATTTTTCTTTGAACTTCATTAAGATCTTGAAGTTACACAAGACTCATGTGGCAAGTCTCCACTTCACCCATCTTGTTTTAATCCTATGACTAACATCTTCCTCGCACCCTCCATCTTCTTGAAGGATCGAATCAAGTTATTTGAAATTGGTGCTTTGGGTTATTACTATCCCATCTAAGCTAACTCTCTTCTTTTCGCCCCTCTGACCTTGACTAAACATACAATACATGTATTATGTTTTAGTTCTACTTAACTTAGAACCCTTACATTCTAAGGTGCTCTTCCAAAATTCTAGTTTTCTATTAACTTCTTTTTGCGTTTCGTCCATCAAAACAATATCATCTGCAAACATCATACACAACGGAATGTTCTCTTATATATTCTTTGTTAAATCATGTATAACTAATGCGAAAAAGTAAGGCTTCCCGTTGATCCTTGATGCAATTCAACTAAAATAGGAAATCACTTGTTTTCCCTCCAACCTTACAAATACTAGTAGTTGCTCCTTTATACATGTCTTTTAATACTTATATTTACTTAGTAGATATCCTCTTGCGCTCCAACACCCACCACAAGATATTCCTTGGAACTTTACTATAGACTTTCTCCAAATTGATGAACACCATATGTAGATCTTTCTTTATATCTCTATATTTCTCTATCAAGATCCTAATGAGGAAGATAACTTCCATAGTTGATCGACTCGGCATAAAGTCGAATTAGTTGGCCAAGATAGTTGTATCACAATATAAATGATGTTCCATAGTTCTCTTCTACAGTTTCATAGTATAACTCATGAGCTTAATTCCTCTATAGTTTGAGCAACTATGGATGTCTCTTTTATTTTTAAAAATATGTACAAGAGTGCTCTTTCTCTATTTATCTGGTATTTTCTTTGAGACTAGGATCTTGTTAAACAGTCGGGTTAACTATTCCACTCCTACATCTTCCAAATATTTTCACACTTCAATAGGAATTCCATCAGAACTACAAGTTTTACCTACTTTCATCCTCTTCAATGCTTCCTTGACTTTCGAAAATCTAATCTTCCTAATATAGTTCACATTATATTCTATTGTACATCCTATATCCATTATGTTTCCACTATGGCTATCATTAAAAAGATTGTCAAAGTAACTTCTCTACCTTTCTCTGATGTCTTTATCTTTTACCAAAATATTTCCTTCTCTATCCTTGATGCACCTAACTTAGTTAAGATTTCGACATCTTCTCTCATCCTAGTCAATCTATAAATATATTTTTCCTCTTCCTTGGTTCTAAATTTCTTATACATTTTTTTCGAAGATCCTCTTCAATGCTTCCTTGACTTTCGAAAATCTAATCTTCCTAATATAGTTCACATTATATTCTATTGTACATCCTATATCCATTATGTTTCCACTATGGCTATCATTAAAAAGATTGTCAAAGTAACTTCTCTACCTTTCTCTGATGTCTTTATCTTTTACCAAAACATTTCCTTCTCTATCCTTGATGCACCTAACTTAGTTAAGATTTCGACATCTTCTCTCTCTCATCCTAGTCAATCTATAAATATATTTTTCCTCTTCCTTGGTTCTAAATTTTTACTTTTCACAAACTTTTGTACTTTCTCGTTCCACCACCACTTCTCCTTTACAGGTGAGCCATGTCCTTTACACTCTCCAAACACTTTTCTAACTACTTCTCTGATCTCTGAGGCCATATCTAGTCACATGGTATTGGCCTCTATATCCAACTTCCGATCTTTTATCATGAGAAGTTTATTCTTAAACATCATTTACTTCATCCCTTTTAATTCTCACTACCTTGTTCTACCTGTAGTCTTCCTTCTAAACGTACATGACCATCTCTTGATCTTAATATCTAAGACCACTAACCTGTGTTGACTTGTTAAGGTCTCTCCGAAGATAATTTTGCAATCCTTGCATAGAGCACGATTTGTCTTCCTTGCGAGGAAGAAGTCAATTTGGCTTCTATTTTACTAACTCTTAAAGGTTCCTAAATGAGATTCTATTCTTTATAAAGTGGGTATTTGCTAGTATAAGGTCGTAGGCTATAGCAAAATCTATTAGACCAAGGTTTTAGTTTGATCAAATTTGTACTAGTCATGTTACGGGCTGGTCCAAGTTGGGCTGATGTGTATTGGTTTTTAAGGATTCCGATAAAGTTCCTTATACCCACTAAGTGCATTTTATTACACATTACTGTTGTGTTCTGAATCTCTTGCTCTGTATTCCAAGCCTCACGACTTGACAGTTTCTTGTGTGTTAGCATTCACCATTTAAGATCCACTATCTATAATAATGTGATACATGTTTATTTATGGGAAAATTGCCTTTAAGCGACGGTTTGGTAGCCGGACTGCATATTCCAATACAAGCAATCCGGAATTGCTTATATCAGTATAAGCCTTGTTTTGCTTTGGTAATAGCTTATTCCATCTGCCTAGGATAAAGCATTCTAATACTAATGCTTATTCTAAGTACAATAAGCAATGCTAGTATTTTTGCTCAAATTGCTTATTCTCTCTTATTCCGGAACAAGTCATTCCAACCCAGTATAAGAAATCTGCACAGTCAAAGCAGAATTGATCGCAACTTTGAGAATGGGTTATTCTGGATTGCGTATGCTGGAATAAGAGGTGTTTTGATTTGATAATGAGGTAAAATACAAGGTGGAATACCATATTCTTAGGTGGAGGAGGGAATGATTTATTCAGCTTAATCGCAGAATAATACATTCAAGGAAAGAATACACTGTCCTGCCTATCAAATTAGAACAAGGCTTATTTGCATACTAAGCTGTCTTTATTCGGCTGGATTCCCTTGTCAAAGTGGCGCCCAAAGAATAAGGGGGATAAGCCATCCTATTCCCCCTTATTTCTGCTATGACTCCAGATCTAACTGTATAATACAAGTGGCACCTTATAGCTGTTTATGCAATTCAACCACTAAAGCCAAATTATTTTTTTCTTGGGTGATGATTCTGTAGTCTTTTCATGGTATTATATGATTGTTGTCTTGCTCCACGACCATTAAAAGGAGATAAGAATCTAAATGGCAATTCAAACCAGATTTAAGTTTCTAGCCCTTTTAGTTGTTTGACAGGCCTTATTATATAACTTTTGTGACCTGCAAATTTTAAGATGGTGTAGAGTTGCCATTTAGCTCTTGGTTATCTTCTGGAATCCAGGGTCTGCAAATGAACTTGCTCGACTCTATACTTGTAGATGGGCGTAAAGTTGGACTCCCTAATTTTCATGATGGTTATATTCTATGTATGTAAATTCGTTTGACATTTATTAGTTATATGTTATCCTGTAAATTCTTCTGTCATTGATTAGTCCCAATAATATGTGAAAAGAGCAGGGAAGAAATTGTTCTAATTCTTTCATATGTACTGTAACATTCATACAAGTTCTGTAACATTTCATGTATGACATGGGCGAAAAACAGTTTGAAACCTTTTTCACCCTCATCTTAGGGATGTATCTACTCTTTTAGTGTTAAAGCAGTTTATATCCTGCTATGAATATGATTTAGGTAATATTCCGAACCTTTTTTGTATGACATCTGGAAAACACAACGTTGGAGCTTCTTTTGTCCTCGTCTTTTTTGTGATGCACACGTCTTTCAGCTTTGGTTTTACTCCCCTGAAATCCCCTGAAACCTTTCATGTGAAAGCTCTGCATATTTCCCTCCACAAATTGAAATTAGTGTACGTGTTTATTGTTAGAAACTATAGCATCTTTAATGAGCTAATCCTTTTTGGGTTTCATCCACAGCGGGATTTTGCTTCGGAACTTGGCGGATGCATCTCAGGGCCATGGGCTTCTGTCAGTTGAACAGGTTATCTATGATGTATTGGGATTCTGCGCTGCGGTTGGTGCAACCATAGCGATCACGGTATATGCCAAGAAGACCCTCCAGACACTCCAGAGCGAGGATGAGCTTCAATAGCTTCATTTCTACCCAGAGAGACCCCAGCTTCAATAGCTTCATCTAAGGGTTTTTGTAAGCTTGAGATGATAGGTTGAGTACAGAATTCTTTTGGGGTTGGCTGAGAAAATTGATGCGAACAGGTAGTGGTACCTTGCCATAAGGTCCCCAGGAGGAGGCGCTGGGGGTAGCTATGATACTGTACAGATGGTTCCCTGTTTGATGGCGTCCATGGCAGATGCAAGACAGATACGTACAGAAAAGAAAAACACCAAATATAGGGAAAAACGGACAATCTTACTGTATTTCACTAAATTGACCATTTATGTAAATATCATTCAGTGTGCATTTGAAACATCGTCGTATTCTACATTTTTTTTCTCCAAGTTGTGAAAATTTTGGAACGTGTACGTGCAAAGGGGTGCATTTATCGGGAACAAATGTGGCCTAATACCCCTCCCGGCTAGCTAGTATTGGTTGGGGTAAGGTTTATTTCAGTCGGACAAATTCTTGACAAATGCTTCTCAAATATATTTTCTTGGGTTTTTTGGTCTCATGGACTTCCAATAAGGTCGTCTTTGTGTGTTTGTGGCTGTACATATATGCAAGAATGCGCAACCCGCAAGTGCACCACCAACTCAATTGCAGTCCGACTTGCTGCACTGACCTCCAGTGGGCTTAAAAAAAAGTTATTTTTTATTTTTTATAAGTGGGCCCAAGGTATCTTACATGTCCGTACAGGCATATAGGTTGATCTCCTATCGGACTATTCAAAAAATCTGAAAAATGAAAAATTGTTATTGTTCTTGATCTTTCAAAAGCATTTTCTACTTTTGAATTTTTGTTTATAACTAAGTTAACTACAAAAATGATCTGAAGAAGTGCTTTCTGTACGCGATTCTGAAATTAGTTTAATAGGCATTAAATGCATAAGAAGTGAAGTATTCTATATACTCTTGATGGATCAAAATCTCGAAATGTGTATGAAGTGAAGTGTTTTATACTCTTGATGAATTAAAATCTCGTCCATCACGATCAAATCCTTCCGTTTGAGATCGGATGGTCAGAAATCAACAATTCATCCAAAAGAGAATTCATTAGACTTCCGGTGGATGCCTAAGTTAGAAACTTGATATATTAGAGAGGTGGCTTGGGCCATTGAGCACGTACCTGTGCAGGTTGGACCAAAGATTCTTATATAGTGACAGAGATCCTGTTAGAGGTCGATTCTGAGTAAGAAGACGAATTCCTGGAAGATCTATAAATTGAGTCTTGAATGGGAAAGGTTTGTGCCGTGGAGGGAGTCCGTATTCGTTCGGACTCTTGATTATCTTTCTTGATAAGAAGAAATCGAGATCTTAGGCGGAGTCGTCATGATCTGATAATCAAGTCTGTACTAATCTGAAAGTACTGCTGGGAATCCCTTTCGGCATCAGAACTAGATTGACCCCCCTGAGAGGGCCGCTGCCATTTTGGGTGTTGCCCGACCCGCCAAAGCTCTTTTGGCCTATGTCCGAAAAGGTAACGTAGGGCCGGTCCATGAGTTACTGGGCTGCGCAAAATTCTTCTCCTTCAACTCTCTAGTCCAAAGATTTATTTTGACATTAATTTTGTTTGATTTTTATTATAACAATTTATTGATAGCAAAAAAATAATAATTAGAATTTGAGATCTAATCGTCAAGGAGGCCACACTGCACTTTGATGCCATCGATGGCAGTGAGATCCTGCGCTATCATACTTTGCCATCTTTAATTAATTTGTTAGTCCACAACATACACCCAACTACCAAAAATTGAGAAGTGCAAGTCCTCTTCTGTTTGCTACTAGTATGAGCAGTACTCTCGTCTCAACTATTGCCACTGTTATATATCCAGTTTATGTTAGAATGCTGCACGTGTACATCGCGTAATCATGAAGCAAATTAAGTATAACGTCGACATGCAAATTTCTTTACGTTTGAGTGAAGCAATTTTGATTCCACGTCGAGGCACGAACTTCTTCGGGCAGAGCAACAGCTGCAATGCTGAAATCGAAAAAGGAAAAAAAAAAACGCTATGATAGGCTGAAATAAGTAGCTGAAATGTTGAAGATGCCGTGTTCGAAAACCCAACAGAGAACTGGCAGGTCAGGCCCTGCAAACACGGCAGACTCTACTTGGTGGAATCACTGGATGGGGTTGTCGCAAGGCTAGCTATCCGGCATCCGCGCGTCTCCTTCCTCAGCAGGAGAAGGGCATCAGCGGTGTGGTAGGCCTAAAGTAGCTCTCGCTCTCTCTCAGAGAGAGAGAGAGAGAGAGAGAGAGAGAGAGAGAGAGAGAGGGGAAGGAGGGGTGGTTCATCAGAAACCGCGTTCCGTGTACGTTACAGAGTATAGTTAAAACACTGCACGAGAATGTGGTAGAATATGAGTAATATTTGCTGTAATTTTTTAATTTTTTTTTATCAGGTCTCACTTGTCTCATCTATTGTACAGACCGATCTCTAATCGAACAACTTAAAATTTTTAAAAAAGTCAAAAAATATCATTAAATTTGATTTATTAAGAACATTTTTATTGATCACGAGGGTTTTTTTTTTGATCTTTTGAAAATTTTTGAGTCACCGAATCAAAGATCAATTTATACAGACAAGTAGGACAGGTGGACCTGACCTAATCAAAAACAAATATTTTGCATATTTACTGTAATATCTCTCGATACAACACTTAAAGATATTGCAGCAATTATTACTCGTAAAGTATTCTCTTCGTAACCCATCAAATGGTTAAATTCGGATGCTGTGTTATTGAAGTACATTGCAAGGCAAGAATAGACTTCAGCCTAATATTTTTTGTAATCCAATAGTTAGGGGGGTAAACCACATCTGTTTAATCACATGCCTATCATGCCCTAGAAAAACTAGGGAAAGGTCTTTAATCCTCTACCTACCCACGGCCAAGTCGACGTTGGTACTGTTTGGCATGACATTGAAAGAATATCAAAAAAAAAAAAAAAAAAGTAAGAATTATATAATTTATCATGACTACTGTACATTCTTTTGATGTATTTTGCTCCCATTTGTTAGCAAAATAATGAAGCTCTTTCTCTCCAACAATATGGTCATAAGTGGTGGTGGCTTTTTTGAGTTTGCTTTCTCTGTGTGGGGGAACTTGAAGTGGGGAGAGAGGGAGTAGGAGGTAAACCATAATATTTTTTTCCTAGACTTGAGGGGCATTGAGATTAATATGCCTGATTTGAAGAGTAGATATGGTAACTCCCAAAAGCACAAAAAGGCTTATTGTGACTTGTATTGATGCTATGGTTAATTACCCTGAACCTTTTCTTGAATTTTCCTCCAGTTAATTTGTTCACGTACTGCATTTTGCAGATAACAATAAGAGAAAAAAATGTAATTACTCGACAAAAATTCCTCAATTTCTTTTTAGCTGTAGTCGATGACTACGAGAATGCTAGAATCGTTCAGTTCTTTTGGTGTTACCTCATCTTTTATTGTTTCCTCGTCGAGGACAATATTAAGATTTTCCTGGATAATTAAGTATCAGTTTGTTTGCAAAATAGCTTAAACCAGAATAAGGAGGAAGGGATTTCTTAACCCAGAATAAGAGGTATTTTAGTTTGGTAAGTAGTTGGTATTCCACCCAGAATAAGTAGAATTGCACTGCGCTATTCCAAGTGATTTGGTAGGAATAAGTAGAATAAAGAAGAGAATAAAGAGTGGAATAAAGAGTTCAAAATATTATATTGATTAATATATATTCATAAATATTAATTAATATTAATAAATGTTAATTAATATTGATAATATTAATAAATATTATTGTGATTAATACATACTAAACAATATTAATATAGATTATTATGATTAATAAATATTAACTATTATTATTTTGATTAATAAATACTAGCAAACATTAATCATAGTTAATTATTAATATAAATTTTATTATGCTCCATTTAAATAGTATTAAATATTAAAAATGTTAAGTAATAAATGTTAATTATTATTAACAACGTTAATAAATATTATTAATCACCATTAATTCATATTAATAATAAATATTAATTCATAAATATTAATATTAATAAATATTAGTATGATTAATAAATATTATTTAATATTGTTTTGATTAACTAATATTAATTAACATTAATCATAGTTAATTATTAAGAAAATTTTATTATGCTCCATTTATTGATAAGAAATTTGAATAACAATTAAGGTTAATCATAGTTTATTATTAATTTAAATATTAATATACTAATTACTAAATATTATTTAATATTTAAATATCAATAAATGTTAAGTAATAGATGTTAACTATTATTAATAATATTAATAAAATATTATATTGATTAATATATATTCATAAATATTAATTAATATTGATAATATTAATAAATATTATTGTGATTAATACATACTAAACAATATTAATATAGATTATTATGATTAATAAATATTAACTATTATTATTTTGATTAATAAATACTAGCAAACATTAATCATAGTTAATTATTAATATAAATTTTATTATGCTCCATTTAAATAGTATTAAATATTAAAAATGTTAAGTAATAAATGTTAATTATTATTAACAATGTTAATAAATATTATTAATCACCATTAATTCATATTAATAATAAATATTAATTCATAAATATTAATATTAATAAATATTAGTATGATTACTAAATATTATTTAATAATGTTTTGATTAACTAATATTAATTAACATTAATCATAGTTAATTATTAAGAAAAATTTATTATGCTCCATTTATTGATAAGAAATTTGAATAACAATTAACGTTAATCATAGTTTACTATTAATTTAAATAGTAATATACTAATTACTAAATATTATTTAATATTTAAATATCAATAAATGTTAAGTAATAGATGTTAACTATTATTAATAAAATATTATATTGATTAATATATATTCATAAATATTAATTAATATTAAAAAATGTTAATTAATATTGATAATATTAATAAATATTATTGTGATTAATACATACTAAACAATATTAATATAGATTATTATGATTAATAAATATTAACAATTATTATTTTGATTAATAAATACTAGCAAACATTAATCATAGTTAATTATTAATATAAATTTTATTATGCTCCATTTAAATAGTATTAAATATTAAAAATGTTAAGTAATAAATGTTAATTATTATTAACAATGTTAATAAATATTATTAATCACCATTAATTCATATTAATAATAAATATTAATTCATAAATATTAATATTAATAAATATTAGTATGATTACTAAATATTATTTAATATTGTTTTGATTAACTAATATTAATTAACATTAATCATAGTTAATTATTAAGATAAATTTATTATGCTCCATTTATTGATAAGAAATTTGAATAACAATTAACGTTAATCATAGTTTATTATTAATTTAAATAGTAATATACTAATTACTAAATATTATTTAATATTATTTTGATTAAGTAATATTAATTAACATTAATCATATTTAATTATTAAGATAAAAATTTTATGCTCTATTTATTGATAAGAAATTTGAATAACAATTAACGTTAATCATAGTTTATTAAGAACGTGTAATTCTGCCCCTATTCCACTTAAACCGGGTATAAGGTATTCCACCCCTGGGTTAAGCAATGCCCTCCGTCAAACTGGGTTAAAGGATTTAAGTGGAATAAGAGACCCTATTCCGGGCCTATTCCGCAAACAAAGCAAGGCTTAGCTAGGCTAGATGAGATGAAAAATTAGTGGGAAAAAGATAAAGATTATACGACATAAGTATGCAGTTATGATTGCTGTAATCAGTGGTCCCTTGAAATATGAAAGTATCCAAAACCAAAAGTAGGTAAAGTAAGCATCGATCTCTGGCTCATATTATCTGAAACATTTAAGAGAGAAAATAATTGGGGACCGGGAGTGAACCAGCTGTCTAGGGCAGTTGGTTCACCTCCTCCCTTCTAAATGGAGGTTCTAGGTTCGAACCTGGTTGAAGCCTAAAAACTCCCCAGTCATAGATCTTTATCTCTTAGTATGTAAGATTACTTTCTTAGAAATTAGACGGACCTGGAATTGTCGCCTAATTAGGCGGCGGATCCATCGACCTGACCGAAATTATCTCCAATTCTAGAGAAAAATCTCGGGTTCTGGATTGGAACCTTGGTCGTTTATAAATAGTTGTACATACTTGACCACTGGGTCACATCAAAAAAAAAAAAAAAACTTGGGGACATGGAGTGGGAGAGTTGGTAACACCAGTTTTACTTTGGAAGTAGTAACCCAAGTGGCCACGTGTTCGATTCCTAAAGAGGCAATTAATATAGGTAAATGATCTTGTTAAAACTCGAACTTTGGATCACTAGCAGTGGCGGACGTATAAATTATGTCCAGTGAGGTCAGTTGGACATTAAGTTATAAACATGGCTAGATCAATGACATTTTGGGGTAGGTCATATAAAATTCATGAGACCCCACTAGATAAATGTTGGATCCAACACTGATCATTGGGTGTCCTGCCTTGAGCCTTAGCTAATTATGCCGAGTTCTCTATTAACAAAAAAGAGAAAATAGTTGTAATGCTAATCCAACTTTTCTCTTCCCTTAACACTGATGATCACAGAATAGTAGCAATTATATGATGGTGACAAGAGTAAAAACAAATGTTTCAGTGCCACAGTGATCGTAGCAACCCGTGCATGATACAATTTTGTGACGAGTCCGTAAGCTGAAAAGATGATCCAGTGTTGTGAGGAAATTTTGTGACAGAGTCCGTAAGCTGGTTGGACATCGTTAGACACCGCTTCTATGACATTGTCAAGAAAACTTGTTCGTTTGCAGTAATGCTCATGTCAACCTGCATTAGATTACGAAGTGTTTTAAAAGTTGCATCAGATCAGACAGCTATCCGGAGAAAGCCAGCTGGAGTACATAAATTTTCTAATTTGATTTATCAAGAAATCGTCATCTTCAAAATAAATGGAAGCCAGTTAATTTAGTCCAGTTCTCATGATAATTGTCCAATTCAAAGTCAAGAATTGTATTATATTTTATAAAATGTATTTAAAGTTATTCAGATTTAAACTCAAGAGCACTACTCAAACATGAAATATTCACATTGTAAAGATATAATGAGTTTTTCTGATATGTTAAACCTCATTCCCGTAAATAAAACAATCAAATCAAAATATTAGTTTTACACGGCCGGTCCAAAATAAACAGGATTGTAACCCTCTTCAGACACTGATCCAATTTTAAAAATTAATATAAACCATTTAGGACAACTAAGAATTGTCCTTTTTCTCCCTTGCTTGTTGGAGGGTAACACTACCAACGACAAGTTCTCATAATTCTATTTTCTATAGCTTGCAGACCTTTAAGAACGTGTTTAGCAAAATTTTTACTTGAAAGTTATTTTTGACTTTCACTTCTCACATAAAATGAGATGAGAGAGAGAGAAATTATAACTAATTTTGATTTATTACAAAAGTCGACTCTTTCATAATAATCTCATTTTTTTCTAATCTTAAGAAGTTTCTCTTTTCTCACTTTTGGTTGGAAGCCAAGATACAAATAAAATACTACATAAATGGCTTTCAAGATCTAATGACTTTTATAAAAAATAATTAAATAAAAATACAAAAGTACTTCTAAATAGAAATTGCGCCAAATACAACTTAGCTTTAGTATTTTTTTGTTTTTAGTTTTTAGAGGGAGAGGCAATCCCATATACATCAATCTGTCGGCATATCTTGACCAAAAAATAAGAAGAATTTTTAGGTTTGGTTCGACCTCTTAAGTTGAGTTAAAACAGCCCCGAACCGTTCTACGTACACCCTGATTAGGATCTATGAAACAATACACCATTACAAGGGACACACGCCGAAAGCTGCCACTCGATGCCACCACCATCATCTAATAGCCCTGCCAAGCCAAACACATGCCATTCTCATCTCGCACGTGCAAGGCAAGTCTTCTATACCTGAGGAGGGAATAAGTGATGCCTGCTCGTGCAGCGTATTGATGTTTGTGAAGTGGTGTGTGAGAGGGGAACATGTGGGCTAGGCAATACAAAACCATCCTAGCTGTCCCACTCGTGCCAACAAGTTTCACAGCAACATCCACCAAAGTTGGAATCATCAGGGCATTGGTGGGCACAGGCCAGCAGCATCATTTGGTCCGCTCAACAATACTAACTTAATCACACTAAACATTTAAAAGCCATGTGCAAGGACACTATGTAGGACACTACGTCCTATCGTGAGAGATCATGATACATACTTTTCCATTGACAAGATGTAATGTGATATGGAAGTATTTTGCCTTGTCCATAGTTTTAGGTGGTTCGAAGCTAGTTAGTATCCCATCAAAATGAGGCATTCTTTGATCCATGTGGGTGATTGAAACTTTTGTAAAAAGGATCTTTGATGACGAGCTTAATGTGGAGTATGTTTTTTCAAAAAAGCCCTCCTAAATGAAGGAATGTGTTTGGACGTTTAACTTCAGTTTACTTGGAGACAAAATCCAATATAACCATCATGATTTCACATAAAAGGAATAAATCTTGAAAACATCACTAATGGGTGGATGGGGACTTGGGGATGGCTTTTTAATGATTTCCCACCAAAAGGCACTCATATCTGTCTCCCTTTACGCATCTTGGGAGTGGCTTTTTCTCCAACTTATATGTTCTCTAAGTCTCAGTACGGTGATCATATCTTTTCAAAAGCGAGACATGGGGAAGTGGCATTCGTTTTATTTGGTGTCCTTGGCAAATTTGCTTTTGTTACAGTATAGCCCCTAAAGTGATAATTAACTAATAACTGGCCCCCCAATTGGCCCACACACCCAAATTAATTTGAATCCCTCTTACATCCCCCAAGAAAAGAGACAAATCCGGTACATAAATACTCCCACTAGTCCCTCCTGTTGTTGGAGCACGGCCCGGAAATGGCAGGCCCACAAACCACAGTGGCGAGGCCCACACGGTGACAAGATCTAAAGTCTCCAACCATGTGCCAGTGGAACAGGCTGGCACTTTCTACACACGAATCCTTGCTAACATTTGAACTTGAGGGGTTTTTTTCTATTGGAAAACCAAGTGCTGCTCAACTTGTTTGATTGCAACGCATAAATGTGTTTGTCATTAATTATAATAACTTTGCTTATGATGATAATTTTGTAAATTTGAAGTTTATTACGTATCACAAATCAGCAAATTTAACGTACAAGTCTGACATTATTATTTTGGGCTTTCTACATATAAGTCCTTACGATATTTTGATATTATAAATAAATCCCTATAATCTGAATATTTACAAATAAATTCCCACAATCGTCACTTTCTTACAAACAAGTCTTTTTAAGAGCTTATTTGTAACACTCTCAGGAGTTTATTTGTAAATTTTAAGGGTCTTTTACTAATTCACAGTAGATTGTAGGAGTTTATTTGTAAATAGTCAAATTAAGAAGACTTATTTATAATATAAGAACTTATGTGTAAAAAAAACCCTAAATCAAATGCTTTTCTTTAGAGTGTCACCAAAAAGCTCTTAGGAGAATCGGCTCCTACCCTTTGTGTAGCACGAGAAAGGAGAATAAGCAAATGGGCAGTCTCAAAGAGTTAAAAGAGTAAAAACATGGGGAGTTTTCCCTAAATGACGTTACCTTCTCCTAATGGACGCATGGGAACAAGAAGAAAGTAGGGGAAAGAGGGAGGGAAGACTCATGGCTGTGTGGAAGACAACAACACTAGACAAACGCGAAATGCGAAAGGAGGAGATCGGTTGGGGCCAGAGTAGTTGGTGCTGTCGCGGGGGCCTTGTGTTGTGTCTACCTCCCCCAAACAAAAGAGATTATAAAAAGAATGTGGTGATGCTACAAATAACGTTTCGAGGCACCTCTTTAGCACATCTTCCCCTTTTTAGTAAGATTTTAAGTTCTAACAGAACTCAAGACGAGATTTTTTAGACCTTATCTTTCGCATTCCAACAACTCTCATTCATAAAGGTTATAGATGAATAAATCATTTGATCAGATAAAATAAATGAAATATTGAGTTCATCTTTGACCGGTGCAGATGAAAGCGGACTTCTGAGAGACGCAGAAGATGTGTCTAAAAATTTGTCTCATAAAGCTCACACATTCTCTGAATGAAAGTTCATGAATCATGTAACTTAGAGTCACCAAATTTGATCCCAATCATAAAGCTCATATAGGACTAAACAAATAAATCATTAAGGGTGGATAGATCGTAATCCATATAGATTATTGAAATAATTAGTTTATACAATTATGCAAACAATGTCAAGAAGATGATAGACCGGGTAATTCAGTATAATATCTAGGATCATAATGCTAGGGGCCACATGCACTCTGTGAGAGATGAAAAAGAATGTTAATTCTGAAACAAAGAGAAGCTGAGTATGATTTTTTTTTTTCATTGTGTTTCAGAGAAGATAAGGATCCTGAGTAAGCAGAACATCAGATAATTTATTTAGATGACAAATCATATATGGAGACCCCCCAAATCACTGCCATTTTAACAAATAATCCATATGAGGAAGAAACAAAAATTGTGCTAGATGGGGAAGAAACAAGCTTACAAGAATCTGGACAGCTGTCTCAGGCAGCAGTTTGTGAGGGGGAGGGGGGTGATCATGATGGAGATGCCTTGAAGAAGGTTGGGTGGACATTTTCTTAACAAAAAGCTCTAGATTTCCTTTCCTGAAAGGTAGATAAGCCAATAGCATTAAGGGCGTGTTTGGTGTAGCTTCCATTTGTAAGCACTTTTGTATTTTTATTTAGTTATTTTTTATGAAAACTATTGGATCTTAGAAGCCATTTGTGTTGGAGAGCTTCTAAAATTGGAGAAAAAGTGAAATTGTTACGAAAGAGTTGGCTTTTGTAACAAACTAAAATTAGTTATAACCTCTTTCACTCAACTCATTCTATGTAAGAAGTGGAAGCTAAAAGTAATTTTCAAGTAGAAGTTTTGCCAAACATGCCCTAAAAGTGATAGACTTGTTACCAAATTTCTAAAACTTAGAAGCATTTAAGTTGGGAAAGAAGCAGACATTTCAAGGGTGGCTCTATTAAGAAAGGCCTTGAAGCATTGGAGATTCCTGAATGGAATGTAAAAGCTCTTCAAGTGAAGTTTGGTGTGAAGAAGACCAAGAAATCTTATGTTCTATTTGGGAAGGCAAATTTGAAAGATTTATGGGATAATCCAAGGATAAATTGTAGATAGAAATTCAATTAGTTTAGATGACAACTTTTGTATGTAATGAGATTTTCATTTCAGTCATTACATGTTTTGACTTTCGGATAGTGCTCTGGTCTCCAAATCGATAATATGACATATTGAGTGGCCATTTTTTATTTTTGCTCTAATTCTCACACAATTATTTTTTAAAATAATAATAAAAAGTCAACATATTTTCTTGAATCTTAATATTAATTTTTAACCTTTTCATTTGCACGCCCACTCCTGCAGGAAAAAAGGCTTTTATGAGAACTGTATGATCACCCTGTGGGGATAACCAATCTTCTAGTTCCCTTCAAATATCACCAGAAAATCTTCCAGGCCCTCTTTGATGATTGGATTCCTTACACCAAATTTGCTTATGTTAGAATAAGTGATTTTTTTTAATAACCTTAGTAGTATTCTATCTAGAACAAAGCAAATAAATTAAGTAGAAGACATAAAAAATAAAATAAATAAAAAATAGATAACATTAATTAGTAATTCAAATATTGATCGAATTTATTATCTAGTTTATTCTGAAAACCTCAGTCTCATCTGAATATTTGAGTAGTCAAAGTGAATAAGTGAGAATAACCTAAACCATCTTATTCTAGGTTTATTTACTTATCAAAGATTAAGGTCCCATATATCCCAATCAATCCATCCTAACTCTTATCTGATTAATCTAAGTTAACTCAAGATTTTTTTTTTATTATTTAAAAGTTCTCGAGCGAGGTTTGACAAAAGTCACAATTGACTATACATCTAAAGAAAGGTGCCCTAATTACAAGCTTGGGTGTTTCTGATTTCAAACACACGAATGCAATATTGGTAGAGGATGAAATATGGGAACTGATGAGAACTAGATAATGTAAAGCACAACAAGAAAATGATGAAAAATGTGATCGTGTAACTTGACCAGGTTAGATAAAGTTAAAAATTTTAGAAGCATATTCTCCATGTGGCAGGCCATGGAGAAATCGGAAGAAAAGTCATATACTATAAAGAACAGGGGATTTGACAGATTGTTGGGCAGAACAGAGAAATTAAACTTGTGAGGATCAGATGCGACATAATTAAGGGAGGAGAGTCAAAGAACCAAAGAATTGTCACTCTAACCAAAAAAAAAAAAAAAGAATTGTCGAAATTAAGCGCCACATCCCCTGCATTAATTCTGGGTTGATCAAAACTCAGCCAGTACAATAAATTAAATTTGGTCGATATTCATGTAATATTAACAGTGGATTTTCACTTATTTGAGAAATTTTACAAGAAGAAACTTCTATGCCAAAACACAGCATCAAGGGAATTTCTTTTGTAGAAATGGTTGATCCATGTAGGCAGAGGCTGTAAGTTACCTCTGGATAAATACCACTGAGTTCAACCCATTTATGACTATAAAAACATTTGCATTATAAAACTTAGGATGCAAGAAAAAGGTAGAAACAATTATGGACCAAAAGAACCAAAATGTAAGAACCAGAAAAATAGATGAATACCAGAAGGCAGTGGATAGCATGAGGCCACTCCATATCCTTCTTGTTCAAACATTTGATTAGATGGTGAGAAAAAGAGGAGTACTAAACATAAGTCCACAAGTCCCTATTGCCTAACTTGATATGATTAAGCATGTTCATGATTTGCTTTGGTTTAATTTGATCTTCTGAAAATTTTCCTGAAACTAAACTAAATCAATTTTTTTGTGAAATCAAATCAAGCCAAATTGAAAAATGACATCATACCAATTCAAAATATTTTGATTTGATTAGTTTAGGATTCTAATGGGCAAATAATATATGGTCCTTCATTGTAGATAAATTAAATAGATTAGTTAGTTAATCTTCAATTTGAACTAAAATTATAAATATAAAAAATTATCATAAACATAAATGGTTTATTAAAATAAAATTAGTCCTTCTTAAAATTAAAAAAGAATATGCTAAAATTAAATTCTATAGGAATTTATGATCTTTTTAAATATTATATGTAGTTATACGTTCAGCTTGGTTTACTTTCCAAGCCTTTAAAATCAAACAAAAAATAATTACTTATTTTATTCTAAATCCAGACTGAAAGATTCTTACCTTCAACTCGAATTAAACTAAACTAAATTGCTTGGTTTATAGGGTGCTTAAAGATGTTTTCTTTACCTCTTTTTTCTTTCAAATTTAAAATTTAGGATAAACTATAAAAGGGAATGTGTTTGACAACTTCCTTCTTATTTTTTAGAAAGGCATCCGATCTTTCATTAACCTTTCTTAGAAAAAAAAAAAACTCAAGAGTTGTTGTTATTTTGAGGAAGCTCTCTCACTCTCTCTCCACATTGATCTCTCTTTCCTCCACCTTTCTCTCTCCCTCTCTCTACCATGCTTCTCTATCTCTCTATTCCCCCTTCCACGTTTCTCTCTCTCTTGAACTATTTCTTTCTTTTCTTTGCTTATAGAACTCTCTAATAATCATCTCGCCAAACTCTATTAAAATAGTAACAAATTTATTAAACAGTGGAGGAATCAAAGTGAAGCAATTTTAAAGGTTAAAGACAAAATTCTTAACAATATAATTTTTAAGTATAAAATAGTCTCAAAAGAAAAAGTGCTCCCAACACCTTATTAATTTGAGTTTTTTGGTTGAACAAATGGTGAACATCTCTATTCATGATACACCGGTGGGGAAGAGGAGTAGGATGCCACGTCAAGAATGACATTGCATGCTATCTTTCCTCGTATTAAAAATGATAAGGACATAAAATAAAAAATAAAATCAATTAAACGTCATTGTGGATTTGGTGATTATGGTTCAAGAAATAAAAGAGAACAAAATAAATCGCAAAATAAGGTAAAAGTTTAAAAAAGGAAATAATTCTTTTGAGATACTTCCATTAGGACCTTATGTCCTTATGTATGCAAAAAAAAAACTTCTTAAATTGTAAGGACATGAAAAACTCTTTAGAGTGAAATATAAATATAAATATACTTATATGTCACAATTACCTCTCATGTAGTAATGAAGTTTAGCTATATGTCGTCGGAAGGACAGTACGAAAGTTGAACATTTTTAAAACATGTTTTTATGAAAATAAAGTTTTATAAGCATAATTATTTCAGAATAATTTATCTAATCCTATTTTTCATTGATTCAGGGCTGAGTATAGATACAAATTTTCATGGTTACAATTCATCCTTCTCATTTTTAATTTTTTAATAATTAATTTGAGTATAGGATCAAAATGGTAATTTCATTGAGAGTTAAAATGTTGGATGGCAGTCAGTGGAGCCAAAAGTGACTGTGGTTCACGGTTGTTGATGGCTCAATGGCACTAAAGGCCACCGTTGCTTGGAGACTTTATAGGTTCAATTCTCAGAAATGAGATTGTTTGGATTTCTGCGTCTGGACCATTCAATGCCTTTAGATACATAAGATCAAGCTGTACGGGAGTATATGAGTCATTTACTTTTGAAAATGACGTGCACAGTGCACGTACGGCTCGGTTCATGTGTCTAGAGAGTGTTGGGCGGTCCAGATGCATAGGTCCAGACGATCTCATTCCCAATTCTGAAGACAAGGACCTCCAATAAGAAAGAATTGCACTAGAAGATGGGGGAAGACAAGATTAAGGATTGCTTATTTTTATTCTCAACTTTAGAGATAGCAAACTAGGTTTCAAATTTTAAGGATAAGATTTTGTTAAAAAAAATGAAGATAAGGTTAGAGATAACATAGTATTATTGTCGATTTTTTTGGACATAAAAAACTCATCCCTTAACTCGTTTTGTATCTAATATGTTTCTTAAAATTATTGGCTCAATGACACTAAGTCCCTGTTTGGAAGGAGGTCCTTGAGTCAAATTTTACCTCTCATAATATACTGGAAGAAAAATTTATCTTACAAGTTCTTAAATCCTTATATCCGTGTGCTCCCCTACAGGTGTTGAAGTCTTCTCCAACTTATTAAGGATGCTTGTCTAAAGAGGGTAGGACCATCAAGGTTGTACAAAAAAAAAAAAAAGAGATTATAATAATGACTAGATTCAAACCTAATTGATGAGGAGTGATTGAGGTCCGACTTAATTTAGCCCATTTAGACAAAGCCCAAGGGTCCGCAGTCCGCAAATACTTACACAAGGGCACCACGTAAGCGCTTTCGGTACCCCGACTGACGAGTCGAAGGGTAGGATCTGGAAAGCATGGACTCTAAGTCCCAAGAATGTCACGCCTAGAAGAACGACACATCAGCCGATAAGCTCCGAAACTAGCAGTGTCTTGGTCACGTCTATCGAATACCGAGAGGAGCTTATTCTCTCAGTAACCTAATATCCGAGACTCGTCCGAGGGGAGGTAAGGGGCCTAGACTCAAAGGCCGCCTCCTCTCGACTATCCGAGAGATTGAAGACTTCTCAGGGTTGATCCATAACTCCTTCCCGCCATCAAGCTGGTATTGCGGGCTAACGACATAATCGTCTACTTAAAGCACGTCCCCACGATCTGTTCCCTCGATCATGAGAGGGGATCCCTCCTTTAGTCCAGTATCTCACGATCCCCTCGATCAAGGGGTGTAGATCGTGGGCCATTAACTCTCCAAAGATAATGGCCCGCTTAATGCCACACTAGACAGAGATTATATATAACCCTGACTCTTTCCTGTAAAAGGTACGTTCAATATGAGACTGAATTTTAGAGAATCTTTTCCCTTCAAAATCTAACTTAAACATCGGAAGGTCTTGCTCTCCGAGAGAACGGAAGGCCCTTTGACACTCTTCTTCTTCTTGCAAATTCTATCCCGGATATTTTCAATCTTATAAATTTTATCGAGTAGTTAGAAGACCTGATTGGACAGTTATCGTCGCCTGACCAAGTTTGTGACCGCTACACCAACCAAATGAACAACTTTATCCGAAAAAATAAAATAAAAAGAACACAGTCATCCAAAAAAACCACTATCATTAGTATATTTCCAAAAATATTTTAAACTCTTCACTTTGATCAAATTATTTTGAAGTGCAATAACTTTGCCGGCAGAGCAGGGGGGTTTTTCAAAAAGATCAAACCCAGGGGCTCACACCCCCACTCCTCCCACTTCACTCCATCAAGAGTTCTCACAGCCCGCCGGCACCGGCAACAGTAAAAAATGAATGCCTCAGACACTGAAACTGACCTCTCTCTCTCTCTCTCTCTCTCACATCCAAGTATGGCTGGGCATGCAGTGTGCTGACAGCCCCAGGTCAGACAGCCACCCAACGTTAAGTTGTTGACGGGTAAACGGCGTTAATGTGTGAATGAGATGAGAAAAACCTACATAAATTGTGATGGAAGTTTCCACCCATTAATAGAGTCGGTCTCCCCCACCCTGCCGCAGGGGAAGGTGCAGGGCAGGCCTCCCCTTATTTGCCTCCTCCCCTTCTCTCCTGGCAGGGGTAGCTGAGCTCATTAAAATACTGGGCGACGGGATTCAGAACCCCAGTATAACTAGTACTACTGCAACCCGTAACACCACCACCTCCAACTCTGCCGCCACTCCTCCCTCTCTCACCCACCCCCCTCCCCCACTCTCTCTCTCAATTAATTAATAATAATAAATCCCACCCACATCCGCCCCACCGGTCGCCAGTGTGGGCGCCTAAACAAACAAAGGCTTGCTGACCTGGGTGGTCGCACTCCTACTGTTACAGTCGCCGGCCAAAGTTCCACTGCCCTGCCACCCTCGCTTGGCCTCCCGCCGGCCAATGACGCCGCCATGACACGCTGCCCAAGGCCTCCCGGACGCCTCTCCTCCCCTCTCCTCCTCCTCCTCCTGCTTTTGGGGTCGTTTCTGGCGGCGGAGGCCGCAACTGCTTTGGAGAAGGCGGTGCTGCTCCGGTTCAAGTCGGCTGTCAGAGAGGACCCCCAGGGGCGCCTCGCCTCCTGGACCCCCGCCGGGGACCCCTGCCGCGACTTCGCCGGCGTCACCTGCGGCCCCGCCGGCGCCGTCCAGAAGATCCTGCTCCACGGGGCTGCGCTTGCCGGCGCACTACCCGCCTCCCTCGCCGATCTCCCCTCCCTCCAGATCCTCTCCCTCTTCGGCAACCGCTTCTCCGGCGGGGTACCCCGGGAGTTCGCCGACATCACCACCCTCCGCAAGCTCAACCTCAGCCGCAACGCCCTCTCTGGCGCCGTTCCTGACTTCCTAGGCGGCCTCCGCCTCCTCGACCTCTCCGGCAACTCCTTCTCCGGCGGGATCCCGCCGGCGCTGTTCGAGAACTGCTCCTCCCGGCTGCGGTTCGTGTCGCTCGCGCACAACAACCTCTCCGGCGCTATCCCCACCTCCATCGGCAACTGTACCAACCTCGCGGGCTTCGACTTCTCCTCCAATGGGCTCTCCGGCGGCCTCCCGGGGGAGATCTGCCGGCCGCCGGGGATGGCCTTCGCCTCCGTCGCCAACAATTCCCTGTCTGGGACGGTCGCCGACGAGCTCTCCCCCTGCGGTAGCCTGGAGTTCCTCCACCTGGGGGGCAATTCCTTCACCGGTCCGCCGCCGTTCGATCTCCTCGCCCTCCCAAATCTAACCTACTTTAACACCTCCTCCAACAACTTCGTTGGGGATTTCCCGGAGATCAGGGCCTGCGGGGACAAGGTGGCATACCTGGATGCCTCCGGCGATGGCCTAGGCGGGGAGATCGGTCCGGGCATCGCGAGGTGCCGGGGCCTTAGGTTTCTGAACTTGGAGTCCAACCGGCTGGGAGGAAGCATCCCGCCGGAAATCGGGGACCTCACATCCCTGTCCGTCCTCAGGCTGGGGAACAACGCGATCGGCGGGGCGATCCCGCCGGAGGTGGGGAAGATGGAGTTCCTCGTGTTCCTGGACCTCCACAACCTCCGGCTCTCCGGGGAGCTCCCCTCCGCCATCGCCAACTGCAGGTTTCTCCTCCAGCTGTGAGTGTCTGCAAAAACCCTAAACACCTAGCAAGCAATGGTGGGAGAGCAGTATGTAATGGTTCTCGGGGGGTCTTCTTCTCTGTTTGCAGGGATGCTTCCGGCAACAGCTTGGAAGGGGAGATACCCCAGAATCTCTACAACATGACCTACCTGGAGCTCCTCGACCTGCACCGGAACCAGCTCGCCGGAGAGATCCCGGCCACCCTCGGCAACCTCACCAGGCTCGAGTACCTCGACCTCTCCTCCAATTCCCTCACCGGGGCCATCCCGGAATCCCTCGGCAACCTCAGCAACCTCACCTATCTCAATCTCTCCTCCAATTCCCTCTCCGGCCAGATCCCTTCCGCCCAAACCCTCCAGCGGTTCGGCTCCGCTGCCTTCGCCGGCAACCCGGGCCTCTGCGGCCCGCCTCTGGACACCCCCTGCTCGGCAACCGCCACCGGCGGAGCCGCCTCTCGCCGGACCCGGCGGCTCACGGTGTCGGCCATTATCGCCCTCGCCGCCGCCGCCGTGATCTTCACTGGCGTCTGCGTGATCACCATTGTCAACATCCGGATGCGGAGGGGGAAGGGAAGGAGGGAGGAGGCGGCGGCGGGGGCAGCAGCAGTCTCCGAGAGCACGACTACCCCACCGTCGATGGGCTCGAACGCCATCATCGGGAAGCTGGTGCTGTTCAGCAAGAGCTTGCCATCCAAGTACGAGGACTGGGAGGCGGGTACCAAGGCACTGCTCGATAAGGAGTGCCTGGTCGGCGGCGGGACGATCGGGACGGTGTTCAAGACCACCTTCCAGGGCGGCGTCTCCATCGCCGTGAAGAAGCTGGAGACCCTGGGAAGGATCAGGAACCAGGAGGAGTTCGAGCAGGAGATTGGGAAGCTGGGCAGCCTCAGGCACCCCAACCTAGTGGCATTCCAAGGCTACTACTGGTCATCCACAATGCAGCTTATCCTCTCGGAGTTCGTCCCCAATGGCAACCTCCACCAGCACCTCCACATCGTCGCCGCCGGCGAAAGGAGTGATCTTTCGTGGCCGAGGAGGTACCGGATCGCCATCGGCACGGCGAGGGCCCTCGCCTACCTCCACCATGACTGCAAACCACAGGTGCTGCACCTCAATGTCAAATCCACAAACATATTGCTGGACGAGAATTTCGAGCCAAAGCTGTCCGATTACGGGCTGGGGAAGCTGCTTCCCATGCTGGGCAGCCAGGCGCCGAGGAAGTTCCACCGGGCGGCCGGGTATGTGGCGCCGGAGCTGGCCTCGCAGAGCACGAGATTTAGTGATAAGTGTGATGTCTACAGCTTTGGAGTGGTATGCCTGGAGGTAGTGACAGGGAGGAAGCCGGTGGACGGCCCCGGCAGCAGCGGCGGCGGTGGCGGCGAGGTGGTAGTGCTGTGCGAGTACGTGAGGAGCATGGTGGAGAGGGGCAGAGCCAAGGATTGCTTTGACAGGTCTCTGGAGAATTTTGCAGAGAATGAGCTGGTTCAGGTCCTCAAGCTGGGGCTTATCTGCACAGTGGAGGCACCTTCGAGGAGGCCCAGCATGGCGGAGGTGGTTCAGTTCCTGGAGTCGATCAGACCCAACATGGAGGAGGGCAGGTAGGCCACTAAATCCTGGGTGGAATGGGTGGGATAACCAGTTGGTGGAGCAGAGGAAGAGGAGGGAAGAACAAGATGATGGTTTGGACTTTGGAGGACCTTTCAAGAGGTTTCTAGAAACAAGGGGAAACCCAGAAAACACATTCCTCAACATTCTTTTCGATTCTTTCTTTAATTTGTGATCTTTTACCAACTGTAGCCGCCATTTGTTCTACTCAAATTTAATTGTTGTTCTGTTTAAATAAAGTCAGATAGCCCATGTTACAATTGAACAGAGGCAATAAGATGAACTCAAGAAACTGTTCCTACCACTGTGATTCTATTCGTGCGAGTTATGTGTGCGTGTGGGTGGTAAAAATTTAAAACAGAAGAGATGGATGCCAAACCCACCACATCTCCTCAAACCCACAACATAAGGGTCAAACCCCAACACATTTTGAAGTGGGTGAACGCCTTCTAATCCACGTAACATCCCCTACTTATATGTGAACAGAACTTTGCCTTGGATGTGAACCTGCAACACTCCATTCTACACACCAGGAAGAATGGAAGAGAAGGGGAACTCCGGATCCCTGCCCAGCCAGCGGGTCAAGCAGCAGATTTCGGTCCCCTTCTGCTGGGAAGAGAAACCCGGCAGACCCAAGAGTGGGTGGAGTTTAAACTCGGCCCCTGCGCACCCAGTCCCTTCTTCCGCCTCCACATTTGCTGCCTCTGTTCCCTTCAAGTGGGAGGAGAAACCCGGGACTCCACTCCCACACTTTGGACAATCCATCATGCCTGACCCCTTGCGTGTTAATCCTCTCGTCTATCCTGAAAACCCATCACCTGGAGGAGACTGCGAACACCAGTGCAGTGGGGGCAACGGCAACCCCTTCATGGATGAAGAAGGAGACGAGTTGACAGAGCTGGATGTGGAAGCTTTTCCTTTTGACACAGGTATGGTGTGCCTTCTCATATATAGCTCCTAACACATTTATTAGTGGGTAGGAGTAGGACTCTTTGTGAGCCATATCCAGGATTCTTCTACTGTTCCCATTATGTTCTGCAGAGAACTCTGAATCCAACGGGATCGCAAGCGAGAAATCTGGCAAATGTGAAACCTGGGACTCGGGCTCGAGCTCGGAAACTGATAGTGACAGTGATTCTGCTGTCTCGGAATTGCCAAGGAGCGCCGAGGACGTCTCAATTCTGGAGTTCCTCTTCCCACTGCCTAGTCCTGAGTTGAGCTTCCTGAACGAGGTCTGCTACCGTGAGAAAGCTAGTTACCTTGGCTTGCATCCTGAAGCGGGCATGAAGAAGCTGAGGATGCACCAATCTAACCTCATGGCCAAAAGAGCTCCAACGCTTGGGGAGCTGATTCTGTTAAGCCGTAGGCTGAGCTGTGGAAGACACAACCGGATCCCAGTTAGGAAGCGGGGACTCAGGCTGGTACGTCTTCTGCACTCTTTATCTTTCCACAAAAAATAATATTTGCTGTAATGCCCCGTTGCTGCAACGGGAATCTCTCAGTAGGTAAATTTTTTTTTTTTTGTAAACTTTTTAAAGTCGCCCCTACATATCTTATATGGTTGTAAAATCCGATATTCAATCCAATGATCTAATTTTTTAAAAAAAATTAAAAATTGTTATTAGGCTCAACCCATTAATGATATTCTTTTACTGTTCGTTCGGACTTGATTTTTTTATAAATTTTTTAGATTGTCAGATTGAAGATTAGATTATACAGTTATGTAAGACATGTGAGGGCGATCTGAAAAAATTTCAAAAAAAAATTATTTACCCACCGTAATACCTCCATTGCGGCATGAGAGGGCATTGCGGCACGTATTACTCTTTCACAAATCTACTGTGGGTTTGAAAAAGTTTTAACTTTCTTTTTGTCAGAAATATTTACACAGCTCCCTAATAAATAGAGTATACAATTTAGCATTTAAATCTTTCTCGGCAAGAGATTGTTTCATATTCCTGCAATCATTCTGCTTCTTCGAGGTTCGAATGTCTCACCACAGAGAATAATATTTTTCTCACGGGACCGACCATGAAGATGGAATTTGAACCCAAGTTTTCTCCTTGACAAGGAAAGTCTAATGAGGGAAATCTAATACTGCTGGCGCGCGATAGGCTTTTTGATACAACAGTTGTGAACAACTCACCCTGAACCTATAGAAAATAATATTCGAACACGTTAGACCTTTACTTTGGTTCTCCACATAAATTTACATGGATGAAGCCGGAAGCACCCCAAGACTTCACAGGTTCAAGGACCTCGTTGATTCTATTTTGTTCGAGTTCTTGGCTTCGACCATGTGGGCACCAAGAATGCACCACGTTCCTCCACCTGGGCAGCTCAGCTGGACCAACAGGCATAAGTTTGCCGGCGTTATTCATCCTAGGAGAAGGCACCCAAGATAAATTTTATTCGTTAGAACATCTTTGCAATGTGATTCGATGGATATGGTTCACATGGTAGCTTTTCCTTCAACGTCAATTTAAGTATTGGTGCTAAGAGTAGGTGTTTAGCTATGTTCTAATAATTTTGATATTATATGATATTAAAATACGAAGGGAGATAAAGCTGCGTAGTCCGGCCGCAAGGGAGTCTGGAGGACCGACGATCATAAATAGCCCGTTAATTACGTCTACCTTAACCACGGTCCACAAGTTATCCTCTTATAGAGCCTTTTTCTGACCCACGAAGTCAATTTAGACCTAGAACATTCGGAGTATAAAGGGTCTACGTCGACTGGTTACCCTCAAACGTCTTTGTGGGGACTCCCAAAGAGCAACCGTCTCCTCCTAAAATCAAGAGTACATCTTCCTTGACCCTCGATGATTCATAAGACATCGAGATAAAGACTAAGATCTACGTCGATCACTAACTTATTCAGTAGGGTGGGACAATGCTCTCAAAAGCTCCCCCGGACTCCCTACCGGCCAATGGTACTCCTCGGCTAATCTGATCTAAGGAGGCCAATGAAGGGACGAACCATGCTCCCTCTAACACACTTAACCTTATTTAATACACCACACTTAACAATGCGAAGAACTATCGTGACCTTTACTAACTCAATATATGCTGTCTTATTCGACATATTGGAAAGCAGGCATCATTATGTCGCATCAAATCCCACGACTGAGTATGACACAAGCATTGGAACATGATACAGGACCCTCTTCGTCGCCATTATGCAGCCACACTAACCATCTACCTCAGAACCCAGTCAACATAAGGACACCTACCCTCGGATACATACCTCATTCGCCTCGCTCTATGGAGAGCACTAGATAAATATCCCAACTGGACATCCAAGAAAAAGGTAAGAACCCTTCACAACTCCTAGTCCATGAAGAGGAATCCTTTGCCTCTCGTTCCATTCCATGGCCCAAAACCAGCTCACCCATCGGAGGGTTTTCCTCCACCGAGTACCGAAAGACCCCTTAATCACTTTCCGTGCCTTGCAGGATCGAACTACTACAGCTGTCGTCCCTGCGTAACAAGAGGTGAGGTCGCTGTTGGATCCCTAACGCATTCCTGACCACTACAGAACGTATTATCACAACAATTCAATATTAATATGAAAATTCAGTGTCAAAACTAATAGTACGTTAGAGCTTAACATTCAAACCAAACGGCATAAAGCGAAGCAAAATATTGACAGTTACGAGGATGACTCAAATAAGTCTTATTAACAGAGGGTTCATCAAAAGGGCGAAAAGACATGCA
This sequence comes from Zantedeschia hybrid cultivar, assembly GCA_030544215.1. Classification (NCBI taxonomy): domain Eukaryota; kingdom Viridiplantae; phylum Streptophyta; class Magnoliopsida; order Alismatales; family Araceae; genus Zantedeschia; species Zantedeschia hybrid cultivar. The sequence goes on from JARZZO010000002.1 coordinate 71,049,598, forward strand.
TATTATGCTATATAAATGTGCGTACATATATTCAAAAATCTTGACAAAATATCTCCAAATAACATATCAGACAACTTATCTGGAGGAACTTCACGCTAGGAAAAGGAGAAACACTGCAGTTAAATTACCTACAGATTACTGCATCTTCAATTACGAGGAAAGAATATATATTCATCGCCACTAACATGTACAATCTCCACGGCACACACAATTTGTGCACCTGTTCTTGGACAGAATCCTGCGTGCTGTTGATTAACGTTTTTCATACCTTCCACAGGATCGTTGGCAGAAATTCCTAACGAAGAGGGTTCATGCCTGCGGCCTCTTTGGAACTGGCGTCAATCAGTCGATTACTCAGGGTGCATCTTAAGTTAGGGATGAATGGCAGAAGCAGAGTTACACGAGACCCTCTGACAAGCCTTTTTATTCATCTCCAAGATCATCTGAACTCATCTTAGTGATGCAACATGTACAAAATTTCAATGCAGCCAATTTCAGAAAGGCCAACACAGTTCACCGTTCCTGATTACCATGAATTTACCGTTCCTGGTACTGCAGTTTGGAAGAAAGTTTTATCTGTCAATGATCATTCATTTGTCAATGATCCAACAAAGTTAGCTGAAAATCATAGCACGAAAACACTTTCTTCTCAATGGAAAAACTAATGGCTCTCAAGAACTCTTTTGATCCGTTCAATAACCACCGGAACATCCATCTCCGTCAATGTCGTAAAACAACATCGGAACCATCCAGGCTCAATACAATGACAAGATGATCCAGGAGTCACATTAACTTTGGCAACATTCAACAGCCTATCCCACAGCTCAAGCTCCCCTTTCTCGCTGTATGACCGAATGAACTTGCTCATGTTTGCCCAGCAGTAAAAACCCCCACTGCTGCTCGCACAGTCAACACCCAGTTGCTTCAGCCCATCCACAAACAAGGCATACATTTTCTGAAGCCTACATCTGTTAGTTTCAATGAAGTTTTGTATAAACTTCGAATCTGAAAGCATGGATACAAGCATGCGTTGGATGGGGACTGAAACTGACGAGAATCTAGCGAACTTAGTAGCCACAGATAGAACATTTTCATTGAAGGAATAAATCACTCCCACTCTAAAGCCTGGAAGAGAAAGATCCTTGGACAGCCCATATATAATATGAACCCTGTTCCTGTCAAAATCATCTGTATCTAAAATATCTGCAATGCTGATGAAATCATGGTTCCCATATGTTGATCCAGCAAATATTTCATCAGATATAATGTGAATATTTTTATCTCTGGCAAAGTCTAAAATTCCATACAGCGTTTCTCGATTCAGCAAGTTACCGACAGGATTTGAAGGATTTGAAATGAGTACCGCTCGGACTTTTACCCCACGTTTCTTTGCTTGGCTGTATGCTCTCTCAAGAGAAACGACGCTCAAATTAAAGTTATCAGTGCTTCGGCATGGAACAGGTATTAGCTCCACGCCACTTCGCCACTTTACATCCCTGTCGAATCTGGAAAGAAAAACACGTTAGTTTAATGAATGGATGAAAAGCATTTGATAGTTTTCCCATGAGGAATAAGAAATTCACCCAGGATAATATGGTGAAGGGACGAGAAATGCATTTCCAGCATCTGCCAGACAGAAACTGAGTATCTCAATTGCAGGAGTTGCTCCAGCTGTTAACACCATTTGTGTTGGGTCAAATGAAACTGATCCTTGCATAACATGGCCCATGAAGCGAGCAATTGCCTGATGAAGCAACACAAGGAAAAATGTTAACAAAAAGATGATCCCACATTGTAAATCATCAAAGAGAAAATCTTAACAAAAGACGCTTCCAAGTTTAAATTATCCTTTATTCAAAAGATGAAACAACCATTGTCATGCCCAGATATCAGGGAATGAAGTAGCACATCCAGGAATATTTAAGTAATTATGAACTGAGCAACAAGATAAGGAACTTCTGGCGTAAGAAATATGAACTCGGCAGTTCACTCTAGCAAGGTAATATGTATAGCTTCAACCAGAGGTTACCATTTTTGGCAAAGAATGCACAGCAAAGAAAGCACATTAGTACTGTACTTATTTCAATCAGTAGAACACAACAACTCAGTCAGCAACCTCAGTAAACAAAGTCAAAAGAGAGACCCAGAAACCATAATACCGAAAATAAAGCCAGAGCTACAATATGCATAAGACAAGAAGTTCAAGGCATACTGTGATATTCCTTAAGTTTGGCTTTTCCTGTAAAAACCAGCCATCAACTTAAAGAGTCATAAACTGCATGTGAGCTTTTTATAGAGTTCAAATGTTCATGGTTACTCAACCCCTAATGGGTTGTCACTAATGGGCCAATTTTGTCGGCCTTTAATGGGCCTGAAACTAATGGGCCTCTAGTGGGCCCTGTTTCCTTACTGCGCCAAATATGCCAAGGCCCAGGGGAACCACCGCCCACTATCCTCGACTGAACCAAGAGCGAAGATTTGCTATGGGCACACTTTTTCCACCTCCAACCCATAGAATAGTGAAAGGAGAAGTTTGGGAAATTAATGGGCCCTTAGGGTTTGCTGTATGCATTTCCAGTTAGTGGTACATGTACTGCCCTTTGTTATCTACTCATGCCTAAGTTTATACGTCATCCTTCCAGTGTCATCTGAGCATTGTATGCATTTCAAGTTGGTAGTACCTATACTGCGCTTAATTATCTACACATGTCTGAGTTTATTCCTCCTCCACTCTTTTTGGGTTTTGGATTTTCCTTGGGTTGTGGTCCTTTGTGGATCCGATGAATGCTTAGGGAAGTGGAGGTTTTGCCAAGTCTTATTTTGATGCATGTGGTGGACTGGTTTACCACTTGTATGCATATAGACAAACCTGAAATCACAGGGCAAAAGTAGAAGCATGTTGAGGTTACTTTTTTCTGTTCTCATAATTGATGTATAATCTTATTCACGCCAAAAAGAGCATGGGCAGTACTCTTCCATCCTTGGTGGGCAGCAATCATTTGGAAGAGATCTGGTTTATTACAGGATTTCTTTGTTGAATCAGGAAGTTTATAGTTTGCAGTGCTAGATGTCTAACAACCTCCGGTTAAGTTTCATGTATGCTAGAATTCTATTTTATGATGTTTGATAAAAAAATTTATGCAAGTTTTCTATGTAGTCATGTTAATTAGTATATAGTTTTGCATATTAGGTGTCAAAAGGGCCATTGAAAGTGCAAAGGCGTGAAACCTAGCGTTCCCACAGGGCCAAAGATGTGTTAAGGAATAGCCAGAGATAGCATTTAAACAGCATAAGTATTCGTGGTTTCAATACATGGCTTTGCTTGTGTGACGTGCTGTCTAGGGGTATCAACGGGTCGGACTTGGCAAAACCCAAGCCTAACCCGTCAAGAAAAGAGAGGCCCAAGTCCGGCCCAAACCCACTTCGCTATGTTTAAGCCCAAGTCCGGCCCAAGCCCAAAAGAACTCAGGTTTCCGGCTCGGGCTTCAGGATTAAATATAAGAATAATTTTTTGAAAGTGTAAATATAAGAAGAGTTAACTCTTTTATTTAAAAATATGTAATCTATCATATTAAGAAGAATTATTGTATATACGTAAATCCCCTCACCCTCTGGTCAAAAAAAGAAAAAAAAAATCCCCTCACCCATTAAAAAAAAATGAGATCTTCAAGATCATCATATTCAATGACACGCATAAAAAATCAAATTAATTATTCATATTTTGGTTTTTCATGTTTAGCATAAAAACACATCTTTTATAAAATTGAAACTTATCATAACACTTTGATCAAATATTGATTAACTCACACTAAAATATTATAATGATTTATGATGCATACAATTATTTTGAAGGTGTCATAGAGATGTGATCTTTTATAAAAGCAAAACTTTCCATAGCACTTTGATCAAATATTGATTAACTCACATTAAAATATTATAATGATTAATGGTACATATGATGATTTTGAAGGTGTCATAAATGTGAACCCTATAAGGTAATTGTCACATGTCTAGTATTCTTTAGCAAATACATGTAACGAGAACTTTCTTGAATTTGAGATAATCAAAGCATTAGTGCAAAATGTCCATACTTGACATAAATTAATTTGTATGATATGTGTGTGCAAATGAATGATCTTGTTAATGTGAACATGTATATAATATATAAATTTCATTACCATTCTTTATATTTAATATTTATCGAGCTTTTTGGGCTTTCGGTGTTCGAGCTTGACAAACCCCAAACCCGGCCCATTCTAGAGATCAGGCTTAAAATCAGAGCCCAACCACAGCCAAAAAATGAAATGGGCTCAATTTTAATACCCAAGCCCACTTAATCGGGGTCAGGCCGGGCCGGGCTTTCGGGACCCATTGACAGCCCTAGGAAATCCTGTCCCTGATCAAAGACTGTTCAAATTTCAGAGACCAGACAAAAGGGTCATTAAGAGTTAATGACTACCCATAAGAAACGCTATGCATGCCTTAGGGCCAATAATAGGAATATGCATATGCCCTGCATCTCTCTCTCTCTCTCACACACACACTCTCTCACACATACACACATATGTGCATGTGTATATGGCAGTGCTATACAACTTACCTTTTTTCTCCTCGACTATCTAATTTGATCCAATGGTTACACAAGATAAAAATAACAGTAATGACAACCGCCTTGGGTCCCACCAGTATGCCTTTGGCATCCCAAATTCATGTGCCTGTATGCATGTATGCAGATGAATTATGGGCACAGGAGGCAACCTCTCTCTCTCTCCGTCTCTCTCTCTCTCTCTCATATGCACATGTATATGGCAGCTATACAGCTTACTTCTTTTCCCTCAACTACCTAATTTGATCCAATGGCCACACAAAATAATAATAATAGTAATAACAATCGCCGTGGGTCCCACCAGTATGCTTTCGGCATCCCAAATTTGTGCTTGTGTGTGTGTATGTATGTAGATGAATGATGGGCACCAAAGGCAACCACTTTCCCCCTTTTTCCCCAAGTGAATTATAGGCACTGAAGACAACCAGGAGAGCATCAAGATGGTTTTTTCCCTTTTACTTTTTTGCCATTGGATTAAGAACTAATGGGTAGGTGTTTGGACATGACATGATCATACCAACTATTCTCCAACCCCATCCCCCACCAGCATTTCCTAGCACTACTCTATATGTATCTAGGTATATGTATATCCAGTGCTCCTGTATGGCCATGGCAGTGTGGTATGTTCTGGACGTACAGTTTTTCTCAGCCATCAGATTTGATCCAGTGGCAAAAAAGGAAAGGGTGCTGCAACACCTTCGGCACTCCAAATTCATAGGGTCATTGAGCTGGCATGTCAGGGGCATCTGATTAAGATTGGAGAGCTCCTCTTTTCCCTGCTCTGTGCGGCAAGTTGCTGCACACGGCAAGGTGGACAACTAGGCTACTACAAACAATAACATGCGCAGGGCAGGGTGGACAACTGGGCTGCTGCAAAGGACAACCTGCAAATGCCCAAATATGGTGACACAATTCACAAGTTCTTCCAATAAACAAGGTAGCTTATACACCTTAACTTGAGAAACTAACCATCATGTGTAAACTAAAGCAATTCACAATGTAATATTGACTAGGACATTCACACACATTTGGGTGCTTGTTGGCCCAAAATATTTTCATGCATGACAAAATACCTAACATACATGTGCATGTAATCATGCAATATGAAAATTACATATCTACATGTATGCAACTATAGATCATGTGCATGCATACATAAGAAAAGATAGAGACGGGGATTATACCTTAGTGAAAACAGTCTCGAAATGTCTCCAATATGCTGTCCAAAACAGCATCAGAATGCCTCCAACACACTGTCCAAAATAGTCCCAGAAACCTCTAATATGCTGTCCTAAAACAGCCCCATAAACTCACTAAACGGACCTGCTAGACAGCCCGATATGCCTCTGAAAATGGGCCTAGAAGACTGCAAAATAGGGCCCAAATCACAGCCCAATAAGCCTCCTATGCAGACCCAAATGCAGCCCAATATGCTGCTAATATAGAACTAGAAGTAGCCCAATTAATGCAGCCCAATAGGTAGTCCAAAATGGGCCCAAATATTAAGTCCAAATAGGCCCAATGTTAATCCAATGTCCTCCAAATGGTGAGAGGACAGCCCAAAAACAAGAAATCTGCAGCAAGAAGAATACAAAATGGGGAAAATGAGCCAAGTGGTCCCCTCTCTCTCTCCCTCTCCCTCCCTCTTTTTCTTTAAATATAGGAGGGGAGAGGAAAGAGGGGACCGGTGGGGGTCCCCACCGGTCATGGGACCCCCCACCGGTTCCTCGGTGGGGGTGAGTGGGGAGTCCATTCCCCCCTCTCTCTCCATTTTAAATTCCAAAAAAAGGAGGAAGAGAGAGGGGGATTAATGAGGATTAAACCCCATTAATGGAGAGTTTTAAGGCCTTGATTCTAACCCCATGTTAGTGGAACCTCCACTAACTCAATTTTAAAAGGGACCCAATCATTGGGAACCCCTTTCACATGTGTTCAAAAGAGAAAAAAAAGGAGAATTAAATGAGACCTCATTTACTAAAAGAGAAAAGAAGCAGAAGAAAATAGAAGGGGGAGGGGCCACCGGTTTTTCTCAACCGGTGGCACCCCCCACCGGCTCCTTGGCCGGTGGGGGGTCCAAACCGGTGGCACCCCCCCACCAACTCGCAACTGGTGGGGGTAGCCACCGGGACCTCCCCCCCCCCCCCTCTTCTCTAGCTCCTCTTACTCTCTCTCTCAAATTTGTTTACAGTGGCACCCCCTACTGGGTAAGGCCCCCGGGGCCTATAAATACCCACCAAGGGGAAGGCCAAAAGACATGCCATCCGAGGCCCAAAAATCTCAAGGGAAGGTGCTGTCCAAGTGAAGACCGAACTTAATACCTTGCACAAGTCCAAAGCGCACGTTGGAAGAAGCTTCATTTTGGATTTTCTTCCTAAGGATTTCCTAGGAGAAGCTCCGCCAAAATTTTATTGTAAAATCGCCTCTTATAAGGCGACACTCTGTAGAAATTTTGAATGAAATATTAATGTATTTGTGTCTATGTATGTGATCAAGCTTACATCTAAATAACTCAACTCAACTCAGCCTTAATCCCAAATAATTGGGGTTGGCTATATGGATTCTCTGTTTCCACTCTACACGATTTTGGGCTACCTCTTCTGAAAAGTTTAAAACTTCCAAATCATATTGTACTACCCTCTTCCAAGTTAATCTAGGTCTACCCCTTCTTTTCTTCCCCTCCTATAATCTAATATGCTCCACTTTTCTAACTGGAGCCTCTCTAGGCCTACGCCTTACATGCCCAAACCATCTCAGTCTCCCTTCTCTCAACTTATCCTCAATTGGTACCACTCCTAACTTTTCTCTAATATACTCATTACGAATTTTATCTAACCTAGTATGCCCGCACATCCACCTTAACATTCTCATCTCAGCAACACTTATCTTAGAGACATGTTGCCCCTTCATCGCCCAACACTCGTTACCATATAACATTGCAGGTCTTATCGCTAAATAACACTTACACTAATATAATTAAGCTTATACTTAATTAATAAAATACATATCTAAAAAATATTGAACTAAATATCCTTGGCCTCACCCCTACACATAGCTAAATCTTGATTAATATTTAAAAAACTTAATAGGTCATTTACATATTAAATCACACACTTAGGTGTAAGAAGATCAAAATGCACACCACCTTTGGACAATAAATTAACAAAAAACAGTATGAAAACTAGTGAAAATCAGTAAAAACCAGTAAAAATTAGTAAATACAGAAAATCTAAAAGCTCCTAAAATGACCTAAATACTCCTAGAACTTAAGAAAATGACTAAAATACCCCTCCTCATGATAAAAATCTGTAAAAATTATAGAAAATTCCTAAAAAATGGAAAAACCTCCAATATACCCTAAATGCCCTCAATACCCTAAAATTTGGGAAAATTACCAAAATACCCCTAATGTGTTTAAAAATTATTAAAAATTCCATAAAAATCATAAAAAATATTAAAAATGTAGTGAATATGCCTAGGAACCCGATTTGGTGTAAAATTAATAAAATACTAAAATACCCCTATGACTTAAATGTGCTTAAAATAACCTTAAAATGTCTCCTAGGGTTTTGAAGCCTTCCTAAACCATTAAAATACATCTCACACCCTAAAATGACCATAATGCCCCTATACCCCTAATTTGATATAATTACGAAAATGCCCTTATGAGCCCAAAATGCTTGGAATCAATCCTAAAACATTTAGGGTCAGCCCTAATAACTTGCGACTAACCCAGATACTTAGAAATTCATCCTAATAGCTCGGAACAAATCCGAACGCCTTAAAAGACTTGGAAGAGGCGAAGGATTTAATCTAAAAGCTGCCTTCATACATATGCACATCATTTGGTAGTATAGATTGTTTGAAGGACATCATTCAGACGGTTAATCAAACCGCTCAATGTAATTAACATAGATCAAGATCAGTGGAGAGAAATCATATACTCGGATCTTCGCCTGATCTGAAGTCCCGGACTCACTGAGGACTAATCCCAAGCTCTCATAGTCTAAGAAACAAAATAATTAAAACCGACCTATATTTCTCCAAATAAATACAAACAAAAAATGAAATAAAAATAATCTAGGAGAGATATAGGCGCAGGTTCCAAACAGTGCTTTCCAGGAAAACTACATTAGAAGGCTTAACCCATCAAACCTTACCAATGGGAGGTGACAAGCTTGCTTAAATGATGCACGCATGCAAGACCAAGTGGCACCAGATGCCTGTCCGCAATAATGAGCTAGGAGTTTTTGTTACAGGACTGAAAAGGTAAATGAAGCCGCATGATGAACAATCTAAATATTTAAGAACCTAAGAGCCTAAACAGCCTAAACAGTCATGAACATTGCTCAACCTCAGACGAACAAGTTCATGAATCAACTGCATAGGACCAGTTATTTGCCACTCATCTGAGTCACCACCATCTCAACCAACTGCCTATACTAGAAACCAAAAACCTATTCAACTTGTGTGATTGGCATCAGGATTCAGGAGCCCTTTACATTGCCTTCAAATAATACAAGTCAACAGTGGGCTAGTGAACTTTGATGCAGATAATAATTATATAAGGCATTTTGCATCATCTCGGTTGAAAAAGAAACAAAAGCGAAGATGCAATATTTCTGATGCATGCAAGACCAGGAGCCAGGGTGGATAACTCACTTTGGAAAGGAGTTGAAAAGGCTGATTACGTAAGAATCCATGCAACTTGAGCTTCATCTAGAAGTACTGCACAAGGAACACAGATGTTCCATTGTGTTGGATATGGATACAGCACATGACTCAAAAATTCCAAGACATAGAAGTTGTGTAAAGGATCAACCAAAAAAATCCTAGCCATATTTGACTTTCTGGAAGACTTAGGATCAGTTGATCCAATTTTGCCGTGGCATACAACGAAAGTAAAACCCCAATACATGTGAAACATACGATACCAGGAAAAGAACAGGCAACTTATTTAATCACACAAACTACACTGTGGCACTTAGTAGCTTACATGAAAATCAAAACCAGCTGCTTCATGATGTTTAATAGAAAACTCGCCATCTGAAGAAAGGGATGGACTTTGAGTGGCTTAAGACAAAATAACTATTTTTGCCCAACAGGAAATCCGAAATTGTCACTTCATGGAACTAAACATTGCTATTGTATATATGCAGTCATATCTGATCCCCATGGCAACATGTTGCCTTTGATACAAAAAAAAGAAGCTGATACAAGAAAAAAACATAAACTTTAAAGAAAATGGTACTTCCCAGTTGCAAGCTGACACCAGAAATACATCAGTATCAAAGACGGCAAATAAAAGGGGCAGAAGATAGAATTGCCAAGTGGTGCAAAGATACAATATGAGATGATCCACAGCCAAATACCATTTGAGAGAATCAGATAGCAGATTTTATAGCAAATAACATAACTATGTAATTATTATTTTTTGAATTCCAAGAATAAACCCACAAACCCAAGATCAAGCCCTACATCACCAGTACCCTGAGCCGAAGGCTCGTCAAACATCTCTCGGGCATTGGGCCCCCTGGCCTGGCGAAGTCCATGAGGTCGGAACTCACGTGAACCCCAAGTTGGTGCCCACCACGGATATGTCCATAGGTGGGATTCGATACTACGACCTCACGGTTGCCCATGAAGTGTGTTATCATAACTTTTTAATATTTTCTTTTACCATTATACTTTCTATAAAGAAAGATCCCAGCCAATCGCTCAACTAGTTGACCAGTTTCTTTGTAAACTTTGAAGCATTGGTTTCATGACAAGATTACTACAAGCAGAAAAGGAATCATTTGCAAATACAGGACAAATAAAGGCCTCCATCATTTGATTCAAGTTCAATAACCATCAATAGACCAAAAAAGAGGAGAAACATTTCTTCCAAGGACAAAGGAATGATGCAAAACGAGGTGGTAGAAGCCTCCGGCGTCACACTAGCGGCGACATAACAACCTCCGACGTCACACCGGCGACTAGATAACAGCCTCCAATGTCGCATCGGCAGCTAGGGAGTCACACCCTAACCTGTCTCAAGGCCTTTCTTCTCCGTCGCAGAGAGAATAATAAAAATAACTCAAAATTCGTAATAATATTCATCCATAAATTAAAAAGAGATATTACATGCTTATACATAGTGTTTAGGGACCTTTCCTACTCAAAGTCGACTACCCAAATCCAAGACGAACCAAGACACCCCTAACTAGATAATTATTGCGAAAGTTCGCACTAAAAATCCCTGAAAAACAGAAAATCGCACCTAAAATTCAAAAATAATATAAAATATGCTAAATGGGCTCCAAAAGGGGCCAAATAAAATATCTAAGGACTCATCTAAAAATAATCTACACTTCGGACAGGCTTTGGGAAGCTTCTTAGCACAACAAAGCTTGCATTGGTCTCAGATTCCCATAAAAAACAGAGACCTGTCACTCTGGGTCTGGGGAGGGTAAATTTTATGCAGCCTTACCCTTTTTTCTTTGCAGAGAGGCTGCTTCCTATTTTGAAGCCATGACCTCCAAATCACAATGAACCAACCTTACCATTTGCACCAAGGTTCCCCTCCCCTCAAGCAACAGCTGACCTCAGCCACTCGAAACATCAAAAGCCAGCCCAGATTAAGATAGGCTCAGCAAAAATAATGTAAATCCAGCTAGCCAGATGGACCTTTTTACTTGGAAAAGAAAGAAAACACGAGAGAAGCAAGAAATGAACAATGAAAAGAAAAGGTAAAAAGGGAAAGGAGGAGAAGAGAAGGGACAAAACAGGGGGAAATTGTGTCACTGCCTCCTGCAAGTACAAGTGGCCACAACAGTGCCACTGTTGCTGCTGTCTTTTGTTCACTTCCTCATCATCTTCCTCTTATTCAATCTTCATCCTCATCTTCACTTGAACTTTTGCTGCCTGTCTTGCAGAATTGGCCAACTAACAGCAGCTTCTACTCTTAATTACTACTGCCATAGGTGGCTGCAACTGCTTTAAGAGGAAAAGGATGAGGGGAAGGGATCAGGAATAAAAACAGTAGCCAAATGTCTAACAATCTGTCTTTGACAGAATATCATAGGAAAGATATCCACAACTTTTTTTGGTTCAGACAATGATATTGACAATGATGTTACTTATTATCCTCTTCATTTAGGCTAAAGCCATGAATGCGTTGGTTCTAGAATTTCCAATTGATGCTCATATAATGTTTCTAAAAAAAGTTTTCTCCCCTTCCAACAAAGAAACTTTCTTTTTCTTTAACTCCACTAGGATTCACTTCTCTCATTTGCATAACCATATATACCAATATCCTTGTATGTTGAGATTTGAGTGACCTTTACTGACAACTTTACAAACTAGAAACTGCCTGAGCTTATTTTCATTTTTCCTTCATCCTTGAGGGAATTAGGGGATGTTGAAGAAGAATGGAACTTTTACACATTTCTTTCTTTCGAATTATGTTACTGATCACCTTTAAAGAAGATTGTAAAGATTCAACTCCAATATAGCCACCTCTCCACTTAACACAATATCTATTTGATGTACATAGTAACACTAAATTTCCAAAACATGTAGATGCAATCTTCTATTAGAAATATTAAAACTTTAAAAGAAGGTTCAAGAAAGACTGAAAGTTCAAAACGCATAATCACTTTTCTTAACATATATTTCACCCTTGCTATGGAACAATAAGCTGACAGTGATCACATTTCTAAGATACAAGAACCCTCTTAGTAATAGAGAGAATGCTATCCAGGTAGCAGCATCAAAGGTGAACAGTATTCTAACAGCATTCCAAGCCCTTGTGGAAAAGAAAGTGAAGAAAAAATCAAAGTCAGAAGAGGAGCAGAAGAAACCGGCATAGAGGGCTTTTATCAGCATAGAGAGTAGAGAGACAAATGAGAAAGAGAGACATAGGAAGGAACCTTGCAATGTCTTGCAAAGGGAGAAGGAACCTCTGCAAAGGGAAACGAAAGTGGAGAGGAAATCAAAGTCAGATGAGGAGCAGAAGAAACCGGCATAGAGCTTCTGTCAGCATAGAGGGTAGAGAGACAAATGAGAAAGAGAGACATAGAAAGGAACCTTCCAATGTCTTGCAAATGATGGAAAGTCTCCCTTGTATAGACACAAAAAAGAAGATCTCTTAAATGGTCAAATGACCATTCATTTCCTGCAAATGGACAAGTTCGTACACACCTTCATGAAATGGAAGTCGGCTTCAGTGATGAAGTCCACTACCTCTCTAGATCAAGCTGTCAAAATGGATAATAAAATGCAAATAAAAAATAAATGACATGTGCACACACTACACCCGTAGACACACACACACCCCAGCCCAGCCTGGCACCACATTGCTGAGCATGGCATGCACACATAATATATGTAGTGAAACAGCCTCCACAGTCTCCTTACATCTATCTAGGGAGACTTACTTTCTTAGGAGTCCCCACCTTATAAGAAGAGAAACTTTTTTTCTGAAGTTTCAGTATCAAACTAAAAGAAGGATGCATAAGATCAGCACTTCTCATAACAAAGAGGGAAACATATAAATACCAACTGAAGTAATATTAAAATCTTTAAAATTTTCAACTGGCGGTTATAGAACACAAAATGTAATAGTTTCATCACCCTTGTTCTAAATTTTCATGACTTCTTCGGTCCTTCCCCTAATCCTTCCCCAGGGAAAAAAAGAAACGATTTGATCAGGAATACCATCCTGACTAACATTTCACCTTAAATAGAACAAAGACATTGGATCAGTAGTCCAAAAAGACATGCAGTAGTATGGATAAATCCCAGATATACAGTATCATATCGGTATCGGCTGTGATGGGTACCAATACAAGGTACCCTGACACCGGCCCACCCAAATAAAATTAAAAAAAAAAAAAAGTTTCGGCCGGTATCGGTATCCACTGGTACGGGTACTGATAACAAGATTGCCATCCTTGCAGATATAAGGAGGGATAAAATCAAATCTCGCTAGCAGAGAGATGGGAAGTTCTTTTCTTCTTTTTATGTCTTCTTCATGCTGAGTCTCTTCACACAAACAGAAGGCACAGAGAAGCCCACTTTGCTGCAGATTGCAGCACATTTGGTCTCCAATTGTATTCAATTCACGTTGCAGAGGCAAAAATCTGTGTTTGATACTTTTCCCTCTGCTTCATCTACAATCTGAAAATAAATTCACAGCTTTTGTCCCAAAAAAGTACAACGACATGAAGCAGGTTTCGGACAGTAAAATAACATGTACCATGGTAAGACCCATATTAATCACTCTAAAGGAAAGGAGGACTTGTTGAGCCTAAAACAGACATCACTGCTTATTGTATCACAGTTGGAATTGGTATAATAGAAGAAGTAACAACTTCACAGCCAAACAGCATATTCATAACTCACGTATTTCTGCAAGGGACTACATTGGCACAATCTTTTTATCTTGAAATGGCTAAACATAGTGATACACCATATCTTCAATGGTATCTCTGAATGGGACTGATGTTAGTTGACATTATTCCATAGAAAATCATATAAGAATTTTACACAAAATTTACTGAAAAGGCTACAAGGAACCCTTGAAACGGAAATCATGCACCCAAGTAAGTCAATGGGTCAAATTCTGACAGATTATAACAGGGAACTGTGAAGAAGTCATCGTCCACATCAGACATGTAAACTACAAAAGCCTAAATTTTACATAGTCAACGACCAACACTTGAGGAAAATATTTCACAAAACCAAAATAAAACAAACAAGGAAAAATTCCACAAGTAGCAGTGACAAGTAACACAAGACCAAGTATTCATTCAGGAGAGAAAAGGAGAAATGCTTTGAGCTTACGATCTTCAAATCCATCAATCCGTCGAACGGCTGATACGTCGCCAATGCAGCGATGTTAAAACCAGAATGTTCGTCTTGTAGCATCGAATCCTTCAAGTGATCACTCAGCCATTCACCAACCAGATCCAGAGACAACTGCTCTACAACAAGTAACACCGTAAATCCCCAAAAACAACTGAACGCAGAGAAATGGAAAACCCAGCGATACAAACAAGACAAACCAACAGAGAAGAGGTCAGAGATTGAAAGCGAGCTCAAAACTACCTTGTTCTCCGCCAAACCAAGCTGGATGAAGCCGTCAGGGTTGGAGACCGCATCATAGGGATCCTCCGCACACCTCCTCAGCCCTGCGTAATAAGCGGACTCACCGGACCTGGCGATCAAGGAAGCCCTAGACGAAACCTGAGCGGGGGAGGACGACCCCCTCGGGGACATGAGCGTCCGCGAGAGCGTCCGGGGGATCCCGGCGGCCAGCTCCAGGAGATCCCCGGCCGAAGTGGAGGGGGACGGCCCCGACGGAGACGACGCGCTAGGCGGAGAAGGCGACGACCCGGATCGGTTCCGCTTGAGGTAGAGCTGGAGGAAGTAGAACAGCGCGCAGGGGATGACGGAGCCAAGGACAAGGCCGCCCCGGCCCTGCACCACCCCCTGCAGGGGCACTATTATCCGCATGGCGGACCCCGCTCCGCCGCCGCCGCCGCCGCCTGATCTGGCCTGGGTGGTTGTGACGGGGCCGGCGGCGAAAGCGTCCTCCTCGCCGTCCTTCTTCGAGGCACGGGTCATCCGGTGAGAAGGCAACGCCTCCGCCGTGGATTCCGAAGCCTCGGCCTCCTTCCACTGCTCCGGCGGCGGCGCTCCCCCTCTCCTCTGGTCCTCCTGCCCCCAGAGAGAATAGGGTTTGCACGGAAAGAGAGGAAGAGGAGGAGGAGGAGGAGCAGGGGGTAAGAGGTGGAGGGAAGGAGAAGGTTTCAGAGGGAGAGCTCTGCGCCGTTGGCTTCGGAGATGGAGAGAGAGTTTGTTTTTGTCGTCCTCTCGCGATTTTTCTCGGGTCGAATTTACCTTTTTTATTTGTTATTTTCTGGGTGACTAGGTGGGTGACGCAGACGCCGTATTTACCGCAACACCCACCTCTCTTTCGCGATGTTACAGAATAACCACGGCTGCTGAGAACATAAGCAGAGGGTGCGTCAGAAGACGATAAAACGCTCGCGCCAGAACAAACACAGGTGGATGCGTTTGGGTCCAGGAGACGAAATCACGGCCGTACGATGGATGGGACCTGTGGTGCTAGGGTCCATAGTTGCGGATTCAGAGTGGAACGTTGGGATTATTGGGCGAGCGGGTGGTGATGGAGGATTTAGTTGCCGCCATCAGATGGTGTTTAAAATTCCGCGCCAAATTTAAACTTGGGCTGATTATGTGGCCGGAAGGGGCCTAAGCCGCCTGCTAGTGCTCTCGCGCTGCTAGGGGCGTTTTGGTAAGATTGGAGGGCTTTGTGTACTACGCTGGCATAGTTTTGAGATCCCGAGGAATCTTCCAGCCCCGTTTGTTTGTTTGCGGGAATCCTCTGAAAAAGAGAACGGCACCGCGCTGGGGACTGTAACATTCCAGTGTTGCAAAAAATTGTGAGCCGTTAGAAATAGGTAAATTAATTATTTGATAATTATGGTCAGTGAAAATTATAGAGTATTTTGTTAATTGCGTAAAATAAATTACGTGAATTGGCGTTAGCAGCTCTACGTATTGTTCTTATAAAATAAATTACGTGAATTGGTGTCGTAGCTCCTGCTTCATAAGAGGAACCTTGCTAACTTTCTCAAGGTTCTTGATTCCTAAACCTCCCAATTGTTTCGCTTGCTGGAATTTGCTCCACGCAGTGCCATACCAATGCTTCCCCGTATTGGTGTAGCCCCACCAAAAATCCCTCTAAACAGCCATTAATTGATTGCACAGGGTCTTAGTAAACTTGATTGAGGCCATGACATAAAACCGAACAAGATTTTATTTTACATTGTTTTATATTACTCTAAACAACTGAAAATACTGTAAAATGAAATAATTATTTTAAATTACGCTGTTTGACCTTAAAACAAACAATCCTTAAGTATCAGAGATTTCTTCAACCAGCATTATAACATCGGCAAATGCAAGAGAACTATTATGTCTTTATCTTGGCAAAATGTCATGTGCAGTAAAATCCATAGTAAAAAAAATGCACAGTAAAGACTAAAGAGCATGCGTAATCACTGCCGTAAAAAGAAACTCCTCTGACCCAGCTATGTCCACACGGGGAGATCTTAAGAAAAACAGGAATATTTATTGCATCTGTCAGTTTGATTTCATGATTAGATGATCTCATGAATTTTAAATTTATTTGTATTATTGGCACCTCATATGAGATGGTACAGTGACTACGTGCTATCAAATCTTCTAATTAGGTGACATGAAGTTACAATAATTTGTGATATTACAACAAATATTACTTGTACTAAAATGTTAACCGTCAATAACCTAAAGTTAAACGTTTGGCCTAAGCTAGGGACTTTTTCCTTTCAGACAAAAATTAAGCTAGGGTTGTTTTCTTTCGGACAAAAAATTCAACGAATCACAGGCTAAATTATTTATTTTATAATTAAAGTCAATGTAAATGGGACCAAGGAACATTTGGAAGCAATATAATCACTTCATTCTAGGGATAATTACAGTTGAAAGAGACTGTTGTTATCCAGTGCCACTTTAATTGGAGAATAGAAAAAGAATAAAGCCTCTTATTCTTAGAATAAGGTTAATTCTCGTTTAATAGACGGAATGACTTATATCGCATTAGAATTACTTATACTAGAATAAGGAGAATAAGTAATTCAACTCAATTTGATTGCAAAATAAGTTAATACGGAATTACTTATCTGAAATAACGTATACTAGAATAAGGGGTGCTTAGCTTTGATAATTCTGTGAGACCCACTGGCGGAATAAGAAGGATAAGCAATTCTTTAGTGTAGGGTCGAATTGCTTATTTTCCTTATTCTCCGAATATGCTATTCGGCACCGGTATAAGCCATTCCGTTTGTCAAAGCTAAATTAAACTTATTATCCCTTTATTCTTCCTTACGGGGAACGTTTGAAAGTATAGATCTTTATAGTTGTCTAATATGTGGGATAATTTATTCTTCTTATTCTCTGAATACGTTACTCTAATTTGTTTGCAAAATAAGTTATTCAGAATTACTTATTCGGAATAGTGTATATTAGAATAAGGGGTGTTTAATTTTGATAGTTCCGTGGGACCCATTGACGGAATAGGAAGGATAAATAATTCTTGAGTCCCAACATATTTGTAGAAACCCTTGTGGATTATGCTAATATCCTAAACAAAAATGAGAATTAAAAAGGAGGGATGGCCATTCGTTTCTAAACAAAGTGTGTTTAGTATTACGTAGAACATATTCAAAATATTTTTTAATAAAATCAATCTATAAAAATAAAAATAAAATCTATCATTTGGTATTTATAAAAATATTTTCAACCATGGTAAAAAGACATTTCATCTTATCTTGAAGATGCCAAAATCAAGAAAAATAGCGGTCAACGAGTTAAATTTCCGTTGACTAGAGTTTTTTTAGAATACCAAATAAATTATTATATTATATTTTCTTTGAAAAGAAAATCTTTCATACAGCCTACTTTACGTGAACGGAACTTAAGAAAACGTTAGAACCAGACAAGGACTTCTAATCTTATTTTTATATTACCAGCATCTAAATAAATTACTCCTTAATTTTAAATCCGAAAAGCAATCCTTACGAGAAACAGAGAGAGAGGCTTCAAGTGTCACAATAAGTTCACGCAGGAACTGCCCGCATTCAGTATGGTAACTTGTAAGCAGACACCACATGCACGTGCGAGCTAGTCTTCCATGGGAAGCACAGGTGATATTGTGTTATCTGTGAGTATTGCATTTTTAAAAGGGACGGTCTTGATGCCCCTGGGGTGTGCACACACCACGTGGCGGGTGTGCGCCGTGTCAATCCTTTCTAAAATGGATCCGAAGTCAAGGTTCGGTCCAAAGTCGAGATTCGGCCCGATTTCATGTTGATTAAGATTCGAATTGCAAGTTTTTTTTTTGAAGGCTTACGGACTCTTCCGGTTAAGGAACCATCGATTTTAGGGTATCTATATTATACTAATAAAATAGAGTTTCTAATCCAATTAATGTGACAGTCTGAGATGTTTTTCTCAAAAAAAATTATTAAATAATTCTTATGAAAAATTATTAATGTTCATAACTATTATGATTATTATTTCATTTATCACTCCCACTCATTTCAAAACAATTTATTAATGGTCATAACTCTCATCCCACTTATTTTAAAACTACTCGTTAATGTTAATAACTCTCTCTCTCTCTCTCAAAAGGACAGACGAAGTAGAGTGGGAGCCACACGCCCCCAAAATTAAGAATTTTCTTTAATAATAAAAGTAATATAAAATAAATTTAAAAATCATTAAATACAAACTAATATTATTCTTAAATATTTGTCTTACTTTATTTTGTTAAACTTATCTTATAAATTTATTTAACTCATATGTTATATATTTTTTTGTCGTATATTATTTGCAGTTATTATTTATCATGTTATTTTTTATATGTTAATAATTATCATATTATATAATATTTAATATTTATAGACACATATAATATTTTTAGTTATAATATATAACATATTAATATTTTTAAGTATCTATATTATACTAATAAAATAGAGTTTTTAACCCAACTGATATGACACTCTCATATTCTTTCTCGCCAAAAAAATTTATTAAATAATTATTAGGAGATGTCATTAATGCCTATAACCATTATGATTATTTCTTCACTCTCACCTCTATCTATTTCAGGACAACTCATTAATGGTCATAACTCTCATCTCCACTCATTTCAAAATAACTCATTAATGATCATAACTCTCTCTCCATTCATTTTAAAATAACTCATAATAGTCATAACACTCTCTCTCTCTCTCTCTCTCTCTCTCTCTCTAGTGGACGGACTTAGGAGAACGGGGGAACATGGTCCCCCTAAAATTGAGGAACCTATTTGATAATAAAAATATTAATTTTATTATATTAATATAAAATATAAAATAATATTATTCCTAAATATTTGTCTTATTCTATTTTATTTAACTTATCTTATAAATTTATTTAACTCATATGTCATATTTTTTTTGTTGTATAGTATTTGTATTTATTATCTTAACATATCATATAATATTTAATATTTATTAATAATTGTCATATCATATAATATTTAATATTTATAGTCAATAATATTTTTTAGTTATAATATTTTTAGTTATAACATATAACATATTCACATTTTTAAATATATTAATATATACAGTAAGACACCTAGCAAATAAGACAACTTGAAATCCTTAAGTTAGAAGCATATCTTCCGTATCTTTACTTAAAATCAACTATCATCAATAGTACCCTTCATAAATGATTTATTTTTAAATAATGGTATTGTTAAATTCTTTATTACATGGAAATATCATAGTTATTCATTATGCTCGAATAATATTTTACCTAATTCGCATGTTGGAATGATTTCATCGTAGTCTTCATACAAAATTATGTCTATACTTGTTTATTTACTACATGTTACTACTTTTCTTTTTCTTTTTCTTTTTCAATATTATTTTAGATATGTTGAGATCTCTCCATTAAACTCATGTAGCTAGCATTAATACAGTATAACATACAAGCTAAATGTTTTCAGATTAGAATCTTTACTAAGCAAAATTAAAAGTTTAATATTCTTCGTGCAAAATATTTTTACACTTGATTATTTGTTTAAAACTAAAATTTTATTAAGATGAAATTATTTAAATTAATATGATATTTTTATCTTAAAATTAAATTTATTATATACTTTAAATAATTTCAGATAAATGTCATACATGGCACGGCTTTGAAACTATTTTATATCCTTTTCGGCCTAAAGTTTCCACATTCTCTTCCAATTTTCTAGGGACTCTCTGGTCGTATTGGGGCTTCGATGCTTGAGAGAAGGAGAAAGTTTCTTCATGTACTTTTGATCCTCATTATTCATTTCCACCCATTGACATAGGCCGTAGACTATTGTAGATGGACGCAGCTGCCATTGTCCGACTGGATCAACAACACTAACATCAGAGGCTCCCTTCATGATCCAAGCAGTTGAACATACACAAGTATTTAGTATAAATTATAATCGTCACTTTTATATCGATTAGAAGGATTATCTACTAACTAGCCTATACCTACATATTAATTGATGCGGCCCCACAGAGAAGATGACAGACTTTCACAAGACAAGACAACGAACTTTGTAATTTAAGTGGGCTGAATGGTATCCGTGCATAGATGAAGCCCCTATTTAGAATTTGTATGCAGGAAGGTTGAGGTCGAGGCCGACTAGCCGACTGCCGCTAAGTGGGTTGAGTGAGCCGAGGATCGCACTGTAGTAAGTGTTTCTCTTAAAATATTATGGATCACACAATCTGAGCTCTGGTTCCCATTAAAAAAAACGGAAGACTAATAGTTGCTGCAGCCCATTGGGTGCAATCCTAAAAAATAAATGTTTTAAGGCTGCAGTCCACCATGTTTCACATGTTCTTACAATTTGATCTCTGATCGAGTGACCTAAAAAATAAATCAATTCAATAAATGATAAAAATTCCTCAATGGGCCGAGCCAATAAAATAGGTGATTTTAATTTTTTTAATTATTCTTTCCGATATCAGATTGTATGAACATATTGAGTACGATGGACTTGACTTTAAAAAAAAAAAATATTTTTCTAATCTGTACCTCACCATATACAGGGCATCAAGCTATTCAAAAAGAAAAAGAAAAATAGAATTGACGTTCAAGGAACAGATCTGGTGCCTGCCAAGAAAGTGATGGACGATTACTTACCCGCACAAGAGACACTACCGTGTGAGAGTTCCGACCGTGTTCGTGTGGTTCACTCAAATGTGGCGTGAGGGATGAGGCGACAAAGCGCAGGCAGCATAGACCCCATTAATCTTCCCGTGTTAAACGAGAGAAAAAGAGTGTATCACAGTTCTTGCTCCAACTTTTTTATAGACATTATAATATTGCTGTCATTTAATTGAAAGATTGGATAGAATTGCATCACCTTTACAAAAGATGCACCAATTTGTTAATTTTTTTAGACACATTTAGTTTAATCTGTTGATTGAACGATGATTATATTATAATATTTTGTAAAAATCGCATTAGTTTTTTTCCAGTGAAAATTGTCATGTACTCTGCCCACTGTTAGAAGAAACCAACGGTGACATTGCCTAATTTAGAGTGTCATAGAGAAATCAGCTAGATGGGTGGAGAAAAAAGGTGGCGCGTTAGCCTGTACGGCGGAGGGAGACTGGCAAGAGGAAAGAGAGTAGAGAATATTTTAGTAAAAATATTTGTCGTGTTTCTACTGGAGGGAGAAGTTTGATCCCAAACCACTGTTGCTTAAGTTATGGAGAAATTCTCAATACGAGCTACTTCTATAGGACCTGAAAAAACTTGACAAACATGGGCATCGTTTAAAAACACTTATGAAATAAATTGCACAATTAAATTTTTTTATATTCTCTTCAGTACTATCTAGAAATAAGCTGATTCCAAAAAGAAAAGGTTAGGTGCTGGTAATTTTTTTAAAAAGGGTCCAAATTTTATCGCGGACAAGAACATTCTGTAAGTTTTTCGAAAGCTGATAAAAAAGTAAAAGACATTTGTGTAAATGATTTCCCAAATCGATTTTCCATACTAGTTTAAAAAAATCTGATTCTGACCAAAATCGATAGATAAAACGCATCTCCAAGTGTTAAGACACTGATTGGCGATAAGAACATGGTTTAATTATTTACTGATATGATGCTAGAATTAATTCACTTCCGATGCCACGTGCCTTTGAGCGAAGAAGACACGTCACTTTACCACTAGTTTCTGCAACCTTGTCCACAGTAAATATGAACTAGTATTTCTAAGTTAGAAAGATACACTGATCTCAAGCTCCTAGGAATATGAAATATATAATAATAGGAGGTTAATACGATGTACTCCCTTAGTTTGCTCTGCTAAAAGTAGCTGTTTTTCTTTTCAGGTGTTGCCATGCCAGCAGTGCCAAAAATTTTACCGGAGGCAAGGTTTGGCAATGAGGATTTTTTTTAAAAAAGAAATTATATTATTTGATCATTTGATTACATATATTTGACTACAACAAGATTATTATATTTGATTTTAGAATATTTTTTTTGCAAAACGTTTTGTTGTTTTGAATTTAAATTACAATGCTACCCCTTTAAAAATGGTAAAATGTGTTATGCATATTACAACAAAAAAAACATCTATTTACCATTATAGTGTCATTAGGGGTTGTTAACCTGTTCTAAACATATTTGTTCTAATAATCAATTATAGTATTTTTGATAAAAAAACGTCCATATGGATGAAAAACCCCATTTTTAAATATTTTAGACTCTAACTAAGTCTTGAACTAAACATGATCCTATTAAAAGGATATTGGTGGGAGTAAATATACTTTGGAAAAATATATATGCAGTTATAATTCTGGTGAAGATATTTTTATGATTAGATTACTCCTTGAAAGACGTATGGAACCAATTTATTTATTTTTCACTATTTGTTGATAGTTTGAATGATCAACAACCTGAAAAGGAAGGGGAGTAGGGGACAGGTAAATAAATTTCGGAAAAGAACAAGGGAACAATTGCCTTTAAAACTAAAAAAAGACAGCAAAAATTTAAGAATGGGAAGGGGGAAATTGCCCCTCTTAACTCCTCTCCCCTGCTGAATAGAAGGCTTCAAACATCAAATTTACATCTGGTTAGATATGCTAAATTCAATTTCATATTTAGAAGAGTATACATAAAATATTTAAAAGAGAAGATACTAAAGGCCTATTCTGATATAGTGAGAATGTATAAACAAATATATCTGTATACGTAATAATTCTATAACTTTTAAGTATGTGAATACGGGGGTGGATCAAATTAGTTGACACTTACCTAGGTCCACCTTATGTTTACCATTCTAATTAACTCGAATCAACACCCAAAAAGGTTTGGGGGTGAAGGATATTCCCAAGACAAGAGAGACTTACAAATTACAGCAATTCATAATAGCATGTACGTAGAAAGAATTTTATGACACTCTTAGGTGAATGTATTTTAAAGAATATGTTTTCTATTTAGAGATGGTGGATTTTTTATAAATGAATGGATAATTTCATGTAACACTCTTGTACTTAAATTTCGAAAATATCATTCTTGATTGCACATTATCTTGTATTCCCTCTTAATATGTATAATGTCCCAAAATGATCACAGCAATGGCATATTTGATATATATAAATATTTCATATATACCACAGAAAATGACATATTTGATAGATATGTTATTTACCAAGAGTATGTAGGACAATATATATGTAAGCATGATATTTTTGAAATTTAGGATACAAGGATGGTGATAAATTGATAAAAACCTAAAAAAAAATTGTGATCGAACAAGAGTGCATATTTTTCTAACCAAAAATAATTCCAATACCTTCCAGGTGAATAGTGATTAAAAATTAGGCTCATCGGTGAATATGTTTGGAATTTGTCATTGTCCAATCATAAAATTTGATGTAGCCGAAGCTATCACTGTCGGATTCCGAGATTAGAATCCGATATTGTAACTATAAGATCAAGAAGAGCCGACAGGGATCCGGGCTGAGACGTGGACAAAATACGGGACTGGAGCTCCGAAGCCGAGAAGGAGGCTGAGAGGGATGCGGACGAAGACTTGTCGAGGGCGAAGCCGACTCCGTTTGCGGAAGGGGATCTGGACGAAGGGGTCGATGAAGAACGAGGCCGAGACCCCCATAAGAAGAAGAAAACCGAGTCCAGTGGTCGAAGCCGACTCGGACGAAGAAGTCGGCGAAGATTCGAACCGAGACCCCTGCAAAAAGAAGAACCAGTCAGCGAGGGTCCCGGACTTCGGCCCAAGAGAACCCCCCTCCGACGGTTAAATTAGCTTCTGAAGAAGATTCGATTCAAAAGGGAGGAAGAAAAAAGCTTTAATGCTTATTTTTTGTACCCCTCTTCTTTGTAATAAATAGTCTTCTATTTATAACGGGGGATGGGGGGTTACCTGGTTGTTGCAGCCGATATAGGACTATGTTTTAGTTGTTAATAAACCGCCGTAAACCGCCATAGTGCCTAGTAATCCGCCGGAATGGGCTGGATACGGCTACTGGGCCGAATGCCACTGTTGGGCCGAGTGCTATTGGGTTGCATCCCTTTCACTGGGCCGGCCCCCTAGATTTGGGCCGAATCGATTATGTCCCATCACATGGCCCCCTACTCTCGTCCTTCTCAATTTTATGAAACACCGAGAGTAAAGTCCGAAGTCCTTACGGAAAAATAAAATCTGATCTGATTCTCGTCCGAAGCTGTTGTTCTCATTCCTGTTTAAGAATTAAGAGATACGGCTATGCCTTAAGTCGGCCGAGAGTCGGTGACAAACAGCCCTGTCTCAGGTCGAGACCATGTCGCAGATACCTTCGTCCCACGCCGAGATTTGGTGACGAATACTTTCGTCCCTAGTTGTGAAAGGGCAAGGTTATCAGGACACTTTGGGACGCCAAGTGAGGGCGGAAATGACTTTGAATCTCCCACCTTCACCGTCACATCACAGCAAACACATGGCACGTGTTTAACCTCCGGCCGGGTAGCTGAAAGCACAAATAGATCTCAACCGTCAACAGTCATCACTTGGATCGCGGCCGTTTCGGCTCTCTGCCCGAAACTTTACCTGGATCACCGCCACTCCGGCCCCCGGCATGAGGAGTCTGATTCAAGTGAGTTAACAATCTATGGCTTGACAGTTGACCATACCCTAGGTTAACTCGAGAGCATTGTGCGAACGAAGGATTATAGCTACGTGGTAACTGTAGACGGACATGTTCCATGAGCGGGTTGCTGAACCCCATTACCTTCCGGGATCATGCGGTGTTGCTTGGCACCCAACTTGATCGGAAGTCCGACCGAATTTACATGCGATGATAATTCGGTTAAGTAATTAGTTAATATCTAGATATTAATTAATTACAATAAGTCAATAACTAGTTATTGGACTTAACGGGCTGAAAACCGGACTGGTAAATGGGCCTAGAGGGTCACACGCAATAAGATTCTCAGTCGGTGGTACATAAGTGAGATTTATATTAACTCGGGGATTTTTGTGAAAAGTCGCGCCAACTTAATATATATACACGCTGTTGAGAAACCTTGGGCCAAGCTCTAGGATTTCCCTTGCTGGCCGTCATCCCTCCTTTCTCTCTCTTCCTCTGGGCGTCCCGTTCGGCACGCCAGAACAGCTTCCGTCTCCGCCGCGCGTGATTCCCGAAAGTCGGGAATTCCTGTCGGCGGGATTTCCGCAATCGTTGCGGCGACGGATCTTCAGCGAGCGAGCTGAAACAGACGAGAGATCGAGGACGAACCACCGCGGAGGATCGCGTGGATACCGCTGGAGGCCGGACGCTTGTGCGGCTCGCGGCATCGCCTCGACGGAACCGAAACGGAAGCGGATTCGAATCCGCGCACGGTAACTGGATTACTCCCGTTATCTTTCGGTTTGTGTTTTTCGTTCCGAATTGGATCGGCGGGCATCGGGAGGGATTATATTTTGTTCATCCTTTCCGCTGCGTTCTTCGCGTCCCGCCCGGATCCCAACACCGACCCCCCTAGGTTCTCTTATAAATACCTGCTTCATTTGTCTCAGCACTGTTCCTTCGCATTCTCTCTCTTCTTCTCCACGCCAGAGCGTTCCTGCGAGCAGCGCCGCGAACGTCTTTTCTTCTCCGACCGCGAGTGTTCTATCGAAGTTGTCCGGGGACGTCTTCTCAATCGTCGGGGAGTTCCTAATCTGAGGGTAAGCCTCAGCTCCAGCCTTTTCTTCTTTTGATTCATGTCCAGTAGTTCTGCTTCGGCCGAGAGCAGCTCGTCGTGCTCCTCGTCTAGACCTACTCCCCAATATTCTTTGTCATCTCCTTTTTCTTCAAATTCTTTCCTTTCTGTTAAGGCGGACGAGGCAGAACCCGTCCCTACTGTTGCCGAGCTTTCCACTACCGACCGCCGTCAGGTCGAGAAGGTCTTGGATGTAGTTTGCGTCCTTAGTGTCGATGAACTGAAGGGCATAACTAACTACTATATGATTCCCTCTTGGATGATTCCCGTTCGGTCTGGGAGGCGTACAAGAGTCAATTCCGTTCGGCCGGGTTGCTTTTCGATTTACGAGCATAGCTTCCGGACAACCTTTCGCCTTTTCCTTCATCCTTTTGTCGTAAACCTTTTGAGCTTTTATGGACTGGCTCCGTCTCAATTTTTCCCGAATTCCTGGCGGACGGTCTACGCTTTCTTGGCTCTTAACTCCATTTTTGACTTCATCCCTTCTGTAAATATCTTCCGTTATCTCTTCAAAATCAAACATCAAGAGAGGTTTTCTTGGTTTTGCTTCGTCCCCCGCTTCGACCACGGGATCTTCTCTGGGAAGCCTCGTCCATTCATCATTGGAAGAAGGATTTCTTTTTTATTTCTCTGCCGGAGGGGAATAAGGGTGTCTGGCCCTTTCCTACCGAATGGACGCCCTTGGCCGAGGGCATTTCCGACTGCCCATCCTTCAACCCCGAACAGCTTGCTGACACCCACCTCTTCGAGGATGACGCTCCATACAACATTGTTGAGCTTCTCGAGGACGAGGACATGCTCATAGAAATGGGAGCTTGGCCGGATCCGTCGTTCTTAACCATGTGGTCGTGGGTTCGATTCCCACAGACGGCGCCAAGTGATGTAGCCGAAGCTATCACTGTCGGATTCCGAGATTAGAATCCGAGATTGTAACTATAAGATTAAGAAGAGCCGACAAGAATCCGGGCCGAGACGTGGGCAAAATACGGAACTGGATCTCCGAAGCCGAGAATGAGGCCGAGAGGGATGTGGATGAAGACTTGTCGTGGGCGAAGCCGACTCCATTTACCGAGGAGGATCCGGACGAAAGGGTTGATGAAGAATGAGGCCGAGACCCCTATGAGAAGAAGAAAACCGAGTCCAGTGGCCGAAGCCAACTTGGACGAAGAAGTCGGCGAAGCTTCGAACCGAGACCCCTGCAAAAAGAAGAACCAGTCAGCGAGGGTCCCGGACTTCGGCCCAACCCCCCTCCGACAGTTAAATTAGCTTCTGAAGAAGATTCGATTCAGAAGGGAGGAAGGAAGAACCTTTAATGCTTATTTTTTGTACTCCTCTTCTTTGTAATAAATAGCCTTCTATTTATAACGGGGGATGGGGGGTTACCTGGTTGTTGCAGCCGATATAGGACTATATTTTAGGTTGTTAATAAACCGCCGTAAACCGCCATAGTGCCTAGTAATCCGCCGAAATGGACTGGATACGGCTATTGGACCGAATGCCACTGTTGGGCCGAGGGCCGCTGTTGGGCCGAGTGCTATTGGGTTGTATCCCTTTTACTGGGCCGACCCCCTAGATCTGGGCCGAATCGGATTCTGCCCCATCAAAATTCAATCATACATGTTCGGCTAAGCACATAAAAATAATTTTAGGAAAAAATAAAATACAAAAAAATTAAAATTACTCCAATTAGCCTCTAGAATTACTTCCATCCTTTGATGTTATAGTTTGTGTCATCAATTAAGGGTTTAAAACCCCAAAAGACGGAATTTCTAAGAGTCATAATGACTCTTAGAAAATAACATATGTATCTATCAGCAATGCCATTTTTGTAACATAGATGAAATGTTCATATCAAATATATCATTATCATAGAAATTTGAAACAGCACGCAAATTAAGATGGTTCATAGGATAATATGCAAACAATAAGACATTCTTAAGATTTAACATACAAGAGGTAGTTAATACAAAATTATCTCGAAATGTATGCACAAGTTAAAGGTAAAAGGAAAAACAGACATCCTCAATACCGTTGGACTATGGTATTGAGAGAATATTTTCTCACTTCGAGAGGAGATCTTTTCAGTACACGTTTAGATTAGAGTTCAACAGTATTGAAAAGTAGAAGATTTAGGTGTTTGCTAACTTTTGGAATCATCGGTAGAGATTTTTTGCAATATTTTAACTTTTCACTTTCTTAATACTGTTAGACTCTGATCAAAACTTGTATAGAGGAAATATACTCTCGAAGTAGAACTGCCGTCACTGTTCATCTCTTTCCAGTTTCCGTTGAGCAGACGCCAGCCCCTCGTCTCCTAAGCGAGCCGTATACGGCTCCAACACCTATTTATCTCTTCTTGGCTCGACGCTGCGCAACCTTCGTCTTTTTGCACCTACTTCCTCTCCTCGTTGCGGTTGGCGTGCGGGATTTGGCCGCCGACAGGGAAACCCACCCAACGGGATGAGGTCCTCACGAACTTGAGGCGCTCCTGCGAAGGCACCCCCGGCCTCAGCTCTGCCTCTCTGGTGCTCCGGTGGGGAAGGGCTTAATTTGGTCCCAGGGGGATGTGGACCGTACAAGGGGAGGGCCGGCCAGAAGTCAGAGACCGCCGGGCCGGGGGATCTTTTTAAAAAAAAATTCTCTTTTTCAGCATGCAAGGAAAAGGAAGGGTGAGAGCAACGTAATGTGTGGTTGTGGGGAGGACATCTGTGCCGATGCGGCTCCAACAACAGCTAGCTAGCTAGCTACTGGGGTGGGGAGGCGTTGAGGAGAAGGCCATGCAACAGGTGTTTCTTTCATAGTCGTCGGAGCCCAGGTGCTGGGCTTCGCCCTCCCACGCCATTGGAGCTTTTGCCATGAATAAACTGCGAGTGAAGAGAGGTGTTCGATGGAATGCCTCTGCCGGGGCACGTACGTAACTCGGTTTCAGTGGTGCCGACGGTTATGATGTTTCCATGTCATCATATTCTCAACGGCTATGATGTTTAAGTTTATATCCGTTTTACCTCCACAAAATTCATTTCGACTTATCATGCATGGATTCATGGTACACAAGGCCTAGCTTGAATTGAGTGAAATGGACTACGAGTACGCGCACAGATGGTTGCCGTATGCCGCAGCAGCTGCCTTTGTCACCAAGAAAGAGATTAAGGCTTGTCACTCTAGACACTGCATCCCGGCCGGGCAGTCGTTGTTTAGGTGCAGCAGCGAGTGTGTGCGTGTGTTTTTTCAATACATCTAATCCCCTTCCCTTAGGTTTTTTAAGGCCGTGTTTGGTGCGGCTTCCAATTGAAAGTATTTTTACATTTTCATTCAATTATGTTTTATGAAAATCGTTATATTTTGAAAATTATTTATGTAGTATTTTAATTTTCAATCGAAGTTATAAAAGAAGAGTTTTCAAAATTGAAGAAAAAGGGAAACTGTTATGAAATGGTAGACTTTTATAACAAATTAAAATTAGTCATAATATCTTTCCCTCAACTCATTATATGTGAGAAGTGGAAGTCAAAAGTGACTCTCAACTGGAAGTTTTGCCAACCATGCCAATCGAACTTGATCAAATATCTACTGAACCACATCCGGGACAGCAAGTATTACTCTTTCCCATGAAAAGACCCAACATGGGTCCATGGGCTTGGCTTGGGTTGGACTCGACCCATACCACCAAGAGCTACAGGGCCCCCGAGACTCACACGAAGTATTAATTACTCAAACATAATCATGACTATCAAGGGGTACTTAACCAGCTAATCACTTTGTTAACCATGTCTCATGATACATGATGCTTTTAAGGAGTGGATTCTACGCGCAAATGGGGCTGGTCCATCATCCTTTGTGAGGAAGTAATGATCGGAATTTTTAGCTAGTAAAACGATTGCAGGCGACACCCATTTTACTAAGTAAAGTGGGCCAAAGTGAACATCAGGGAGCTCTCCGTAGAAAAGATGAGTTTCAATGACACTGTTGTTCAGTGAGAGGGCCTGGTTCCACAGGCCCATTTGTTGGGTGAGCCGGTTCCACAGGTCATATACCATGCGACGAGGAATCAGTGGAGCTGGAATTGGTGCTAGAAGACATTGTATAGAACTACTTACCAACTGGATCATGGGCCTCTTAGGTAGATCTTCTCTCCCCTGACCTCCGCTTGACCTTATTATTGACGAATCGGTCGTGCTCTACACACCCTACTGCTCACTCACGAAAAGGGGAAATGAACAGAGGACCACCCCTCTTGTTTCCTTATATAGGAGCCACACGCGACCGATGCCTTCCTTTGTGCGCCACGTGGCAATGGGACTTGAAAAGACGGATGTGATGGACATCCTTTTCGATTCTCCACTCCGCAGGTAGTGATGAGGCCCAAGAGCACGAGCCCAATTAGGGCTCAATTGGTTAGGCCGCCCAGGTCTCTAGTCAACTACAGGCCCAAGTCGTTTCCCGAGGCCCGCACAGGTACGAGGCCGGACACTTGAACTCGGCCCAATAGCCCACGGGGTCCCACCCACATGGTGCCACGGGGGCTCTCCACCTTAGCAAGGCTTGTACATCTCGCCCAACCACTAAGGAAGGAGCACGTGTCGAAGAGATTAGCTCACCGGCCCTCGGGAGTCGCCCTCTATTAAAACATTAAAACAACCCCCTCCCCCCCCCCCCCCCCAAACGGTTCCAGGTTCGCTCTCAAAACTCTTAACATAAAACTCAAGTTGCCACCTCAGAACTGACTTGATCGTCGGAGGGTTTTCCTCAGACACATCGTCCGGCCTAACTCTTCTTTGCAGATCATCCTCCTTGGCCGGCCTTCCAAACATTGTTCTGAGAACAACCGCACACCCCAAAGCCGACCTCAGTGCGGACTCCACATCCGAGGGCTGCCATTCCGGATCGTCATCAACAATTATTTAAAATGCCTTTAAAAAGTCTCTTAACCCTCCTTAAAAAGCCCCTCTACAAATGCTTTTTAAAGATGATTCAATGTTTGTGGAGTGATTTCAAAGAAATATGAAGATTGTAGGAACTTATACGAAATATTAGAAGATTGAAAGTAAGAAATTTAAAACAACAAAGATGTCTCTCTCTGGCTTCATCTATGTTCTATTTTCAGTCACAACTATGCAGTGCATACGTCTGCTTAATCTTTTTATCACATTCTGTTTGCTATGTAGCAATTTATGAAACACACAAGCATCGGCCTATCATTCTACATGGATATATGTGTAAATATTGTCACATATACGTCTCAAAGTAACCTTATTCAATTGACATCTTAATTAATTTTTGGATCCAGAAGAACCTTGGAGCATTAATGTACCATATATAGTTGTGAGGTTAATTTATTAGCAAGAGGATATACACTTTCACTTGCGAACCAGTCTCATAAAATTTAAATTTTTTGTTATCAAATATATTTCTTATTAAATACTTGGTACTACCGTTAAGTAGAAACTTGACGTCATGCCCAGCCGAGCAGCCTGGGGCCTGACATAAGTGCATGTATTAAAGACTTCAGCGTCCTTTAGACTCATCAGTGGCTTTTACAATGAAGTACCTTCTGCAATTTTGCAATAAACACTCAAAGTGCCCTCTACACTGAATAGAAGTACCTTCTATAAAATTCTGGAGTAAATGCACCCGGCGCAGAGAAGTAAAGACGCAGTCCACCGCAGGAGCAGGGGTGGACCCAGAATTTTGCCATGGGGCCAACACAATTGTATTAACCTAAGGTTACTAGTGTTTCGTTGGCATCCGAGTGGTCAACACATTTTCTCTTAAAAATATATATATATATATATATATATATATCAGTTGTATATTATCTTACATTTTAATATAATAATAATATAAAAATATTTTTAAAAAAGAAATTGTGGACTCTGGCTCTTGTTGGAAGGAAGATGGGTGTTTCTCTTTATAAATACATGATTACCTTCTCAACAATCAAGCGATGTTCGACTAAAAGAATCCACATCGTATGCTTCTCCACAACTCCTGAGAAGGTAAGCATGTGTATACGGGTTGAGTTTCCATGGACGGCGCCAATATTGAGGAAAGGAACTATGATTTAACTCTAACAAAGTATTGTCTCTTTCGGTCCATGAAGGTGACTTTATAGTTTTCTCTATTTTATAAAAAAATACTTTGTTAGGGGAAAGATGAATGACCTTCTTTATAAGCCTAAGATTGTTGGCTTCTCAACAACCAATTGTTGGACTAAAGGAACTACCATTCTATGTCTGTACAAATGTCAACATACATTTTAATCTATATTTTTTTATGTCAATAAAACAAGTTAAAAATATAGTATCACACTGTAAACTGAACACCAACGTGGTTGCCAAATAAATAATAAAGTTTTTTATTAATTTCTCAAAAAATAGTTGAACACAGGGTGATTGCCAAGTAGTTGAACACAGGTTGCAACAATTAATGCTTGTAGCAGAGCTTGGGCTTCCCCTCCATAAGGATCAGATTCTGGGACTAGTTTTGAGCTGCAAAATATGATAAGGCTCTGATGATCTCCTAAAACAATTCCAATAGAGCCTCCACCTACAGAAGTGTCACCATCGTAATTTACTTTTAATATCCCACGACCAGGAGGACGCCAACTAACAATCTTCATAGATTCAGATTGTTGAAGAGAATGTAACCCAATATAGGTTTTTAACCAGAAATCAGCATCTGTCATAGCACATCTAAGGGTAGTGAGAGGATAATATCCTTATTTTCAATTGCTTTTTTGCATCGGGCCTTTTAGATGTGCCGTAATATTGATGGACGCAGAAATTTTGTTCATTTGAGTCATTCGGATGTTAAGTCATTAGTGTGGTTGGGTCAACGGGATCTTGGACTAGACTATATGGGGTCTTGGATTGTGCCATTGGAGTCCTGGACTGCATCGGTGGATCCTGGACTAGACTGCGGCAAACTGGGCCAACGAGTTTGACAAAATCCAATGGAATCTTAAGACCCCACTAAATTAATGTTGGATCCGCCACTGATTACAGAGCATAATGCAATATGGGATTGATAAGCTTTGGATTGAAAAAAGGGGGCAGTAGACCAATCATTTAGTCTATCCCTCAATGACCTGTGATCCTGGTCGGAGTGGTAATTGAGACCAGATTCAGTCTAGCCACATGACAAACAAAGAATAGGTGTTAATTTGATAGATTCCGGTTCACCAAAGCAAATAGGACATAGTGAATTGATAAAAGGAAGTCTGTTGGCAAGTACCTCAGCAACTAGAAGAGAGTTTTGGACACCTTTGTAAGGAAAATGTGAGACTTTTGGGGGTCCATATTTCGAATTTTGGAGAAACCATAACATCTTCCAGATTGGGTCAAGTGCAGACATAAATAGAAGATCTAAGGCTTCAAAATTGCTCTAGACAGATAAAATATGTCAAGAATATTTCATTATACTAAAATTATATAGTAATAGATAACTGTCTAAAAGTTTCTAGTTTATTCTTATTCTTGTAATTCTAATTATTAAAACACCTTTTCATGATAATTTTTTCTTCAAGATAAGGCCCCTGTGATTAGCAGACAGGAAAAAAGGTATCATCCTTAAGATTTTTCTTTGGAAATAAAATGACCATACTCCCTTAATTCAAACAAATGGCATGTGGATTTTTTATGCTTAACAAATCATTAATAGAAATATTGAGTAAAACCTGCTCACCGGCTATATGTGTTTTTAATTAAAAAGACTTTTTTTGATTTTTTTTTAAAGATCTCCCAACCGACCTATATGGCGATACAATCAAATCTTAGATTAGATGACCTAAAGAAAGACGAAAAATAAAAAATCGAATCCCACTGTTCAGTGAGGTTCGGTTTTCAATTTTTTATCTATTTGGGTCGTTTGATCCAAGATCGGATTCTATGATCATGTAGGACATTATGAGGCCCTCTAAAACACATTTAAGAAAAAAAGAGTTTTTTCTAAAATTAAAAACACCATAAACTGGCAGCAAGTCTTACTCTAAGTAGCCAGAGATCCGTCATCTATAATAAAATACGTCCTCACAATCTTTTGCCTCTGGAAAATTAGTTTTTGTGGATAGCAAGTGTCCGAAAATGGTATCATTTGGAAGTTTTTTTTTTCTCATTTCCAAATGACCATTCTACCCTCAATTCAAAGAAAATCTACCTCTCTTTCTCTCTCGCATACACATCGCATGCACAACTAAAGGAGTGAGGTTGTACTCAACCTTCAGGATTTGACAATAGGAGTAGCTGACCAGTTGTGCTTTGAGGTGAGGAGGCCACCAATGACCACCTCCCCTCCCTCTCTATTTGTTGGTATGAGCAACAGTGGTTTTTATTGGGATTCACATCCTTCGACTATTTTCCTCGATCCTTTACATATATGGATCTTAAAATTTTATTGATTAAAAATTACATATATGTGAGATCACTGTGTTTATGAGTATTTAAAATGTAAATTTCAACTAATAAAATTTTAAGAGTCATGAGAAGGTGATCCAAATAATCCCATTCTTTTTTTATTGCCACTAGAGCTATCAAACGGCTATGCTGACTTTTGAGCATGAACAATGTAGTTATCAATGGCACTGTTGCGAAGCGCCCCAGTAGCCATCCAATCATCTTAACATTGCCGCAATCCTTTGATGGGATGCTGTAGCAGTAGATGCTATTTTTTGATTTTTAAAATCCCTAGAGAGGCAACTTATCAAGAACTCACCCCGAATCAATCTAATAAGTTACTTGGAAAGTAACCTTGAGACCACTGGCGGATGCAGCTCACTTCAGTGACGTCCTAGGATCCTATTGAAAATTTAAAATTGTATTAGAAGAGTCTTGATTTAATAAGGTTAATTTTAAATTTAGGTATAAAGTGATCCCACTGAATTTTTTAGATGACCTATAGGATCTCAGTCTCACTCGGAGTTCAATTCTGAAGAATTTTTTACATAGTAATATAATTTATATTTATGATTTAATAAAAAATTTGTTGAGTGTATTTTAAGAAAAAAATTCTTCGTAATGAAGTGTATCATTTTTATTAAAGTATATTATTTTTATAATATTTAATATATATATATATATACATATATTTTATTTTAATATACTGAATATAACAAAAATAAAATATCAATATATTCTACGTCCTCCACTGCTTGTGACACCTTAAAGTTGCCCATTTACTCGCTCAAAAACAGAGTACTATACATCCTCAGCAAGCAGCTTCTTGCCTGCACCAGCGAGAAGAACCAAACGAGCGCGCCGAGCGCAACGCGTACCCCACCTCTCGTCTCTCCGCGAGATACCGACAAGCGCCAAATCCGCCGCGCCCCTCGCTCCCGTCTTCCACACGACAAACGAACGCCAAGGCAAGCAAGAAGCGGCCATGCAGCTGCCGTGGTGGACTCCTACAGTTACCCCCACACCACAGCTGGACCCCCATCTCTCTCTGATGTGAGAAATCCCCGGCCCACCCTGAGGAGCCGATTCATCAGACGGTCGTCGTCACCCTCCCTTGTCCGCACACAGTAAAATCGGACATCGGATTCCCTTCTCATCAGACGCCAAACACTGATCCGTTTCTGGGACGGGACCACCCGGGCCGGGATCGATGGGCTGCTGCCGCTATCAAATCTCACTCCCAGAGGGGAGGAGAGCGAGAGCCCAGTACCTGTCATAAAGGCCTTCACGGGTCTATAGTAAATTTGGTAAGCGTCCATAGGAACTGCAACAAAAGTATCCGAAGTAGAGAGGAGTGTTGTTGAATGCTTCCCACTTTGTTTGTAGAAAACGTATTAGGTGGGGTCTACGTATATTAAAATAAGAAGTACGGAATAAGAAGAATAAGTAATTTTTAAGTCTAAAATAAGATGACTGATTATTCTTTTTTTCTCGAATACGTTATTCTGCACGATATAAATTATTTCGCTTGTCAAATTAAAATTAAATTTATTTTTTTCTTATTTGCCCTTATTCTTTTTGTCTCTTTTTGCGATCAGTTAAGACCTTTCAGGTTGAGAACACAAGGCCATCATTTAATGGGGGAGGAGAGGGGGGTCAGACTTGACCGTGCCCAAATCAGGAACGTTGGCAGCTTCCAAGGGAGGGCAACGGAAAATTGTGGGGGAGGGAGAGGTGGGACCCACCCAGGCCTCGGGTCTACGCTTCGTCTGTTTCCCGTTCAAAATTTGAAACGCCTCCCCGAGGGCCGTGCGTGCGGGGTGGCGTGATCCTGTTCCGTTTTGACGCGGTACGGATGGAGGGGCATCGTCGTCCTTTTCTCACTTCGGGGGCGACGCAGCGTTCGGGGGCGTCGGTTACGGAGATGCGGGGATCGACGGCCCTCGCCCTCTCCCTTGCGCGCCCCCCACCCCAATGCTCTTTGGGTTGGCTAGTTGTTTAATTAGCTTGTTGGGGTAAGGTTAATTTATTCTTATTTTTCAGAATGAGTTATGTCTGATTAGTTTTATTTTTCTCCGATGGATAATAAATTAATCCGACAGAATAAACTTAGTTAACTTATAGGATTTTAAAATATGATTTAGTATAAATAAAGAATAGAAGATGCATCCGGTACAGAGATTGCCATAAATGCCAGGATCAACCCATATATGTCTCAAAGGGAGGTGAGACTAAAAATTCTAAGTAATACATATTGTCCAGCTCAATTTAATTAAGGGTATATTTGATATAGTGTAAAATATCTCACAAGATCATAATCATTATTAACCTTTGATAAGGCAAAATCTTCGGTCAATTGGAAAGTAAACACATTGATTGCCTTCAAATCAGGACATCCACATCCAGTAAGAGAAGTCAGTCTGTCAGATTCTATTTTTTAGAACATAAGTTTACATTTTGCTTACAGAACCAAATGGTGGAGTACGTTTACATTTTTCTCATAAATTATATTCTATGAATTCTCTTTTCTTTTGGTGGTACTGTGCAACATTAAAAAGTGAATTAGCAACTCATTAGATTTCTTTTTTTTTTTTGACCAGGACTCATTAATTAGAGTTAACCCACGGTCAAAATCCAAGTCCATCTGAGGCTTCGTCCGAACGAACTCCCCACCCTCACGCCTCCGCATCGGTAAACCCCGAAATTTTCGAACTCCGGGATCCCCAGAATACCCCTCGGTGCCGGCAAAAATGGCGTCCGACGCCGGCCGCTTTTGGCAATTTAAGACACCATTAGTGGCATAAGCGTCTTTCTGCCATCACGCCCGTCGTCAGGACCCCGCATTCAAATTCCCACCGCCTCGGCTGCCGCCCGTTCGGCGCTTCTCTGCGAATCCGCCAAATCTCCAGCGTCCATCAAGAAAACGCCTCCCCCCTCCCCTCTCTTCTCTTCTCTCTCCATCTTTCTCTCTCTAGACTTTGCTCAGCCGCCTCCGCTCCCTGCCACTGCCATTATTAGGCGAGGGCCGGCCGGACCACCACGCCGCGCGGGGACGAGGGGGCGCCGGGCTCCACCGCTCGTCGCCGGAGCAAAAGACGGGGAACGCGCGGCGGAAGCTGCCATGGCGGAGGTGGACGAGGACATGGAGGACGCCTTCGGCGCGGGAGACGACGGGGAGGGCGGGGCCGCCGACTTCCTCAGCCTGGAGGTCGACCTGGACTACGAGTTCGACGCCTCGCGCTTCTTCGACTTCTGCCGGCCGGAGTCGCCCTCGCAGGCCCGCGCGGCCGAGCTCTGGTTCGACTATGTCGGCAGCTATCCGCCCTCGCGTACGTGCATCCGTGTCGACGTCGCTGCCTTCGGAATAGTCTCTTCGATTTCTTGTTGCCATGCCATTCTTGATGCGAAATCCGATTTTCCTTTTTTTTTTTTTTTTTTTTTCTGATGTCTGCTAAGTGGGAAATCCCTCTTGTTTATATGCCGGCGCTCATCTGAATCCGCTACATGTGCTTTTTGATTGGTTCTTAGCGCGTTTTATCTGTGGGGATGTGTGTGTTTCTCTCTCATCACATGCATGGATACGTACATGTGTGCATGTAAGTATCAGCTTACTCCGATTTGAAAAATATGGGTTTTGTCGATTGCATTGGGGTTCTGGAAATGAGGAATTAGGGTAAGCATTCTGCGAATTGGAAAGAGACAACTGTTTCATTGTCGTTTTCTTCTGCTATCTTTGGTGTCTATTCTATATCGCCATTGATTGCTAATTGAGGCAGTTTGCCACTTAGGGTCTGTTCTGAAGCCAAAATTGCCTGTTTTCGTTTTTATACTGCTGCAACATATGATTATCCACAACCCCTTTGAATGGAATGTATAAATTAGCTCAATTGCTGTTCTCTTGCTGCTTTGTGATGGAAACAAACTGTATCTTAATTGTGTGGTCACCAGTATGTCTTACACATTGCTGATACAACTATTCAGTTTTGCAATGTACGCGCCTGTCCATATCAATATAGTGCACTTTCCTCTTTTAATTTCCCCCCCTAAATGGCTCTTCCTAACTTTCAACTCAAACTGTCATCGGAATTGGGATTGCACGTTTCTGCTGGTTTTGACCTTTTCTTTTGATTTTCACTTTGAAGAAACAGTAGGTCTAGTTTGGATCCATGGAAGAAAGTTGGACCAAATTTGACCATGTGGATTTGGGTCAACAAACTGATTTTTCGAATTTAAGATTTTTGGAAACATTGTTATTACCTTTTCTGAGTAGACTGTCGAGATCCAAACTCGTACTCATTTGTTTTCTAATGAATTCTTGATGATTTGATATTCTATTTATTTGATTCAAGTGTCAATTTGTTTTTTCTATTTTTATTTTCAGCATTAATAGCAAAGATAGACATGGGAGCAAATCTTCCTGGAGACAATGTAAATATTCTTCCAAAGCTCAAGGATTTAGAAGAGAGTAGTCATGCTTATTCTGATATTGGGTCTTGCAAGGAGATTCCTATGATAGAAGAAACTACTAGAGGTAAATAATAAATATACTCAGTGCCGGTCTTTATGTTTCACCTTGTCTCAGTTCAAAATTTTTTCATTTTAGAGATTTCGTAGTTGA
Source organism: Zantedeschia hybrid cultivar (assembly GCA_030544215.1). Taxonomy (NCBI): domain Eukaryota; kingdom Viridiplantae; phylum Streptophyta; class Magnoliopsida; order Alismatales; family Araceae; genus Zantedeschia; species Zantedeschia hybrid cultivar. Next base: position 71,089,072 of record JARZZO010000002.1, read on the forward strand.
TAAATAAAAGATGCCTTTTATGTTATTGTTAATTTTTGTAGGGCAATTAATGTTCTTTTTTTTATTAACGTCACTATATGTATCTTGTCACATGTTTCCTATGGTTTATTCTTATTGTTTTTATTTATTTTCTTACTTTTGTTGGAGTGATGATTTGAGTCTCTGGAAATTCACATTTCTAGCTAATAATTGCCCATGGATCAGCCTTGAATGATGAGTGGCTATGACTATTTCATTGAAGTAGGTGTAAACATAGACTCTGACATATCCAAAAGTTTTATGGAAATTCACATTTATGTTTCTGATTTTCTTGTAGGTGTGAACAATGACATTGACGCTGACATACCCAATAATTTTTTGAAGGCTGAGGTTAATTCTGTCAAAAAATTACCATTTTCAAGCGGATCAACTTTGATGAAACCCACTGCAAGTCTGTTGGCAAAACAAAATCCTCCCAGAAGCATTAGTTCTGGTCATATTTTCCATCGGTAATGATTATGTTTTAATTTATACTCTATTTAATGACATTATTTTACTTTTGAAAGAATATGATTTATGCTAGATTAATTATGCTTCCCTTTCTGAATTTTGCTTGTATAATCTTAAGTCTATCCTTTAGAGACGCTTTAAGTAGATTATTTTTGCCCTTTATATAATTTTTTATGCATGCTTTTCAGGTCTCAAAAGCCACTAACACAGAATGGTCAGAAGAGCTGTAAGGGTACATTTGAAATTACAAACCAAGCATCCAAGAGGCAGAAGCTGGATGGGGGTCGTGCAAGAAAGGTTTCATTGAAATTTTAACTTTGTTACCTTCCAAGTTGTTCTATCAAGTCATACTTTGATGAAAAAGGTTTTATTTTACTGTTAAAGAAAACTATGTGTGATGGAACCAATTGATTGGCATTGCTGTGCCTGAACCTAGCTCATAACATGTCAATGGGAGGTGGTTATTGCTCGAAAGCTGTCTTGCTGACTGCTGGTGCTGGGGCTATCCTGAGATACACTACAATGGGCTAGGTGTTTATTTAATAATAATTTATATCTTTTATACAAAAACTCCTAAAATGTATGTGAAACTTCATGAAATATTGTTACAGTCATTAAGTTTACCTTCCTCATCCTTCTAGGGTTTCTTGCATGTTGATTTGATCTGATATTCTGAGGTGTCAAGTGCTTTAAAGGGTCAGATCTTGGATCAAATGGAGTAGTCTAATTTTGATGTTGATCCACCCCGTAAACTTGATCAATATCATCAACTTAGGATTAAAAAGGGATCCCTTTGCGTAGAAGAAGTCTGTGATAGTTACTCTTTCCTGTTTATTTAATGTTATTGTTATTTCTATAATTTTGTATTTGAGAGGTGAAATTTACTTCTCTGTTTGGATTTGTTGCCTTATTAGCCTATCTTTGAGAACTCATTTATGTCCAACTGGTGTGGAGCTCTATAAGCAGCAATCTTTGGCCCCATACTCTGTACCATGGTTTGCTGTATTATACTGGATCGGGCCGACTCGTATGAGTTGACTCTTATCTGGACGAGTCCGAGTCATTGGGATGGTTCAGTCGTCGTGTTGCATCTGACTCAAGTCGACTTGATGCGACACGGTCTTACTCGTGCCGACTCGTACGTGACTCATGTCGATTCGATGTGACTCTGATGGCCGGTCAAATTGTGCAACATACATGCTTGTATAGATATGAGTATGTATGAAGAAACAGACTCATATGTGAATCGTGACGACTTGTGCGATACGCTGCTGTTTGCGTCGAAGATTTTATCTAACCCTCGGTCGCGACCTGACCTAGACATATCTCTCCTCCTATGTCAGATTATTCGGAAATCCATTTTTTTCTTTGTTTATCTAGAGGAATTAGGGTCGGCTTTATATTTTTTATCGGATTATGAGAGCTTGAGATTAGCCCTCAGGGAATCCGGGACTTCGAATCAAGCGAAGATTCGAGTATATGACCTCTCTCCACTGACCTCGGTCAGTGTTAATTACGCTGATCGACCGCTCGGCAACCCTTGATTAACCATCCGTATGATGCCCTTAATCATGCAAAAGCTACTAATATAGGAAGCGCATGCATATGCAGATGAAGGTATATTTTAGGTTGACTCCTTAACCTCACTCCGGTTCGAGGACAATTTTTTTGTATGTGATTTGGGATTGACTCCTGGTTATTAGGATTGGTTCCAAGTTTGGAGGATTAATTCCAAATTATACGGATTGATTCCCAATTTTTAGCCCTACAGGGACTTTTTTGTAATTTTACACCTTGAGGGGTTTTTATGTAATTATGGGAGCCTTATGAAAGCATAACAATTTACAAGTATATGTGGAGTGGATTTTTAAGGGTTCCACACTTTTTGGGGTTTATAAAATCAATTTTAGAGGTATGAGGGTTTTTTTTTGTAATTTTTCCTTAAACTGGGTTATCAAGTTTTAAGATTTGATATTGAGGCTATTGGAGAGAAATTTTACTCATGATATGATTTTTAGGGCTTTCGGGGTTGTATATGTAAATATCATACATAGGGGTATTTTGGTAATTTTATATTTATGTATTATGTTCATTATTAATGGTTTATATCCTTTCAGATTTTTATTTTCTCTGATTTCTCACTGATTTTATTGATTTTATTCATTTCATTTTTTATGTTTAATTTTGGTCAATTTAATTAATTAAATAATTAATTATTCATATGAGATTATTTGGGTTTATTATAATTTTCTACAGATTTTACTGTTTTCTTATAGGTTTTTCTGATTTTTACTGGTTTTTCCTGATTTTTAAATGATTTTTCGGATTTTTATTAATTAATTAATTATTAATTATAAATTATCTTTTGGTTTTAGTTATAATTTTTATGCAGTTTTCTGAACTCATATTTTATTTGTTTAGGGGGTGAGGCTAAGAGTTATGTTGAAGGTGCAATCAATTTCATTTAGTTTTTAGGAAACTATATACATATATATACATATTATTATTGAAATATGATAATATAAAATTTAAATGACACACACATGGGCACCGAATTTCTGATAATATTTCAGCAGCATTTCGCCTTATAATAAGACTGTTTTACAAAGAAAATTCGGCAGAACTTCCCCTTAGGATTGAACTTTAGGAGAGAGCTCCCCGGGACGAAAGAAACTCCCCAATTCGCAGCAAATCCGGGTTAAAGAACCCGAATTTGGTCTTCAATTGGCAGCACTCTCCCTCCCAATTTCACCACAATCTCCCCCTTGTATGTGGGCAGCTTGTATGCTTGTGGTGTGCACTTGTGGTGTGCTTGGTATTGCCCTTTGAATTGGAGCCTTGGGGTCTTATTTATAGGCCCCAAAATCTGATCCGGTGGGGGGTGCCACCGGGATGAACCAAGGTGGGGGGTGCCACCGGTTGGAGCTTCCCTCCTTCCCTCTTTTTTTTTTTTTTTATACCAGCCAATGGGTGGTAGGGGGGGGGGGGGGGCAAGAGAGAGCAAATAAAGGAGAGAGGGGAAGGCCTCGGTGGGCACCCCCACCGGTTCCAACCGGTGGAGGGGGGTGCCACCGGTTGCCCCCCCCCCCCCCCCCCCCCCCACCGGTGGGGGGGGTTCTCCCCTCCCCATGCTCCCCTTCTTTCCCACTTTTGGCTCTTAATGAGCCTTGGTTTTTTTGGTTTTCAGATTTCCAAGTGTGAAAGGGGTCTTTGCCCATTAAATTCAGACTTGGGTTAGGTGTGAAAGGGGGTTTTTAGGATGGGGTTTAAGAGGGTTCTTGCATGGGATTCTTAACCCATGTGAATGGGGTTAAGATCCCCCATTAACTCCTCCTTTTCCTTTAATTTAATCCCCCACCCCCCCTTCCTTTTTTTTTGAATTTTTAAAGAAGAAGAGAGGGAGGGAAAGCCTCCTCCCCCCCCACCGGTTTCCCTCTTGGAACCGGTGGGGGGGTTCCCAACCGGTGGGGGCTCCCCCCACCGGTTCCCCCTCTCTCTCTCCTCCCTCCTCTTTGCCTATTTAAATAAGGGGGAGTGAGAGAGAGGGGTCCACCTTCTTCTTTTGCCATTTTGGGAATCCTGGAGATTTCTTCCCCCTTTTGGCAGATTTAGGCCCTCTTTGTGAGCTGGTTTTGGGCCCATTTGAGCTCCCTATTGGGCCTCCTTATTGGGCCACCCATTGGGCCTGCCTCCCTTGCTATTGGGCCTCTATTGAAGGTCATTTTGAGCAAGTTTGGAGAGCATTTTAGTCCCATTCCGGGACTGATTTGGGCCTGCTAGGGGTGCCTCTTGGGCTTCTTTTTGGGTTCCCCCATTGGGCCATTTATTGGACCTAACTTTCCCGATATTGGGCCTCCGTTTCGGGGCTGATCTAGGTAATTTCCAGAACTGGTTTTACCTTATTTCGGGAGAGATTCCAGCCCACTTTTGGGACTGGACTTGGGCCCATTTGGGGGCTTATTGGGCCTCATATTGACCCCGCCCATAGGGCTACTTATTGGGCCTATCTCCCCCACTATTGGGCCTCCATTTCGGGGCCATTTTGGGGGAGTTCTAGGACTGATTTTGCCCCACTTCGGGACAGATTTTAGTCCACTTTGGGACTGATTTCGACCCCTGTTTTGCAGCATTTGGAGTCTCTCTTATCGCTGCATTCGGGGTCTCCCTACGGGCCCCACTATTGAGCATTGCGAAGGCGGTTCGGGAGCTGATTTCGGGAGCCGAAGCAAGCAACTTGGGGCTGCCTCAGGCTCCTAAAAATCTGATTAAGGCCTTCGTGGCCTAGGTATGTTTTTTACTCCGCTGCCCTCGTGATGCGAGCCCATGGCTTCTTATGGATTTCTAGTATTCACCTATATCGTAGGCGTGCATTTTATTTTGCATGACGTGGTCCTTCATGAACATGTCATCATTCTTATGCATGTGTATTCTCCCATGGGAATTTCGCATCGACGCGAGCATGCGTCATATATGCATAATCATACAATGCAAATCTGCATATCTGTATATGAGATTTTTTTTTGGGTTCAACAGCTGCGATCCGGTACGGGTTGCTGTGATTTGGCTCAAGCCTACTCAATCTAACTTGCATCTTATTGAGTAGACTTTTTTTTTCCTAATTTGACAAGTAATTAGACTTTTTTTTAAATCTCAAATTGGTAAATAGTTTGACTTTTTTCTCTAATTTAATAGGTGATTTACACTTCTGTATTGATTAATGGGGTTGATTTCTCCTAAATTTGTCTTAGGCACTGTTTGTCACCAGTTTTCATTAATTGGATTCCAAAAAAATCAGATTTATCTACATGTGTCAGAAGTTGTCGGATTTCATCCGATCCCTGGCTGAGGCTTACGCATGACCAAATGGTAAAGTGCTTGGTAAGGAACTTTACCAATTTACCCATCATGAGCCTCATCTGCATTCTCACGGGATGTATGGAATTTGGGGTGTTTGAAGAGGGCATACTAGGCAGAATGGGTTAGAATTGGCAACAATGTTAGAAAGCGCACTTTAGGTTGCTTCGGGTGGGATGCACGTGGGTTCAGAGGTGCGTCTTTCTCTCTCCTAATGGTGGAAAATAGATTTTACGTAAATCAAGATGACATTTCCTCGTTTGAGAACACACTTGAAGTTGTCGGCCAATTTTACAAGGGGAATCGTGTCAAATAGTATTGCCAAACAGTGCCTTAAAGTCATTGTCATTAATAAACCATTGGAGTTAATAAAGTTTATTTATGTCATAATTATTCACAAAATTAAAGAATAAAAGAATAAAAAAATAAGCTTGGATCGGCCTGACTCTTGCGAGTCAGACTGAGTCGGATCGGTCTTGTATTGTATCTAGGAAGATACGATCCGATACGGATCAGCGATATGGCAAACCTTGCTCTGTACAAGTTTCTACAATTTGGAAATGGAATCCTGTACTAGTTTGTGCAAGCTGCATCTTGACTCAGTTATGAATGGCTCTGTATGTATCAATGCAAGTTAGATTATCCGACAATCCATAAACATTTGGTATGGGTTTCGTGATTAACTTTAGTACATATTGGAAATAATCCTTCCATAGGAATTGAAAATTGTATGGGTGCCTTAAATGCAGATGAGCTTCCTAGTCAATGTCAATTGATTTTGAGCTAGATTCTCTACCATAATATATGAGCCAAGTCCATGGTTTTAGAGCCTGTCTCATGAGTTGATTAGTTACAAGCCATGTTGTATCTGCTAACAATCCTGTTGTTTGGCATGTGCATTTTCATAATTCCAGCATTGTTGGAACTTGGAAATGGTCCAGCCAGTGAAAGGGGAAGTTTTGCACCATAAAATGAATTCATAATATAATCGATGATCTGTGCATTTTTTGTTATATATTTTATTGCTGTAAATGCACCGTAGTTGCTCAATCTATTAGCTTGTGGACCAAAATGATTGAAATATTCTGGGATTAACTAGTGCATTAGCCAGGAACATGAACATATACTTGCCGGCCTTCACCTTTAGTGTTCCCTTCTCTTTCTCACATTGATTAACCATTTCTCACACAGCTCATGACGAAAATAATTCTAGTCGGTCCTTTCCCGCTTTATTGTTAAATAAGTTCTTAAAAAATCCTTCTTGCTAATTGACCAACTCAACTCAACTCAACTAAGCCTTAATCCCAAATTAATGGGGTCGGCTATATGGATTCTCTATCTCCATTCTACTTGCTAATTGACCATGTTCTTAATATTGTTTGACCACTTCTCTATGTTGATTAAAACTGAGTTTTCCTTGGGTTTTGAATGGAAAGATAAGATTCTGGTAATTTTTTAGGGATGTCTATTTGAGACATAACTGGTACTGGTAAGCTAATGTAATTGAAAGTGCTATCGCTTAATATTCCCTTTTTTTATGACTGAATTACATTTCTACTTCATTTAGCCTTGAAGCTCTTTTATGGTTGTGTTCTTCATTGATTAAAATCATGTTCCTTGCGTCATGGTCTTGGCATTTGTTTGAGTCCTTGCACAAGTATGACTATTTTGGGCTGTATCTCTGTTTTTTTTCGATCATTTATTAGTAGTACTATACACGTGCTTTAAATGCTTAGTCCACTGAATACTGTTGCTTATTAGAATCCGGATATGTGACAAATCATCAGGAAACTTTTTTATTTAACTTTCTACTCCTTTGAAAAACAGGTACATGATATGAAGCAACATATGCTTTTGGTACACAAGATTCCTCAGAAGGTGATAACTCTGTCCAATACGGTGCTTAATTACCACATATCTTGAAGAGTAGCAATTTTTGCGTGTCTATTTTGAAAACTGATTCAATAAAATAAAGGGCTTTATGGAAGTCGACGGCTTAACTCATTGTCAATTGGTTTTGTGTGGATACTAGAGCATGGTCTCAGTTATTGTCATGTTTTTGGCTGACACACATGTAAATGATGTCAAACTATGTTGTTGTGACCTTGTCTCCAGTGTCATAGCTCAAATGTTTCAGAGAGCCTCTACCTGTGTTATGTTGTTACCCAGTGTACAGTATGTCAGATTCAATGTCTGCGGGGTGACTAGTCCCACCGTAAATAAGTGAATGGATCTCTCATACAGCACCTACATCTTGTACCGCACCCTGCCATGATTTATGCTTCCTTATCAGTGATCGCCATTTTTCTGGCTCCCAATTGCCACATTCTTTCTTTCTATTGATTTATGTTTAAGCCAGCATCTCATTTGTTTTATTTCTCCAAATGGACATCAAGTTGTCATTTGTTCGTCCTTGCTAGACAGTCCATCCTTTTTTCTTCCTGGCAGATTCTTGTGAACGTTACTCGGTTGAGTTTAACTTATCTTTTGTTCATGATTCAGATGGAGGAGCATGGCAATAACAATCGTGGTTTGCCTAAGTTGAAGCTCACTATTCCACGGGAGCCTGAGCTTGGAACCGCACAGAGGGCACGGAGGATTAGGTATCCTTCTGTTGAACAGTAATAGTCTTGATTGCCTACACTGATCTGACGTGGAGAAAGCAAATATTTCTGACAAGTTCATTGTATATATCTTTCTCCATTATCATAGGCCTGTGAGAAATGCTGATGTGGAGATGAATGCAACTTCAGCCACTAACATTTTTAGAGCACGGCCTTTGAACAGAAAAGTTGGTGAAACCATTTTGTATTTGCCAATTTGGTCACAAAGAAGTACGATTTTTAAGCAGGTCATTTCACAGATATTCTAAGGAATATGTTCTATTCTGTAGATACTCGAAGCGCCATCGTTGCCACTACCTCAGAAGAGCACACCGCGTTTGCCAGAGTTTCAAGTATGTTCTTTCCACGCGGATATATCTCTGAATTGTATGTTTTCATATTTTTGTTCAGACTGTACTGTTGTTCTGTCTGTTGCTGAGGTTTGTTGAGTCATAGGAATTCCATTTGAAGACTTCTGAAAGGGCTATCCAGCATGCGCATGCTTCATCATCATCACGGGTAATCTTAAAAGGCACAATATCTTGTATGAATATTATTCACTCTATTTGTGTTTCATTTTTGTCTTGATATTTTTTGTTAAACATGAATGGTTGCTGACCATGAGATAACGTGGCTCTAATTGCACAGCCCTTGCAGGTTCAAAATGATATGGCTAGCTCTCATCCACAAGGTGCTGCAACAGGGAGCAAAGAACTGCAGCCAGATTCATCTAATCCTCCCTACATTCATAATCATAAGTAAGTTGGAAGTGAAGCCAAATGCCACATCCATAGTTCTATAGAGGAAAATGTAAGCTTTGATGTTATGTTCACTATTACAGTTTTCTTTATGCTAGGAAAACTCATCAATTGTCCATCTACTGCTGGAATGTTCTATTAACTCTTACCTTTGAATACATATTCTTATAAGTTGGAATTTACACTCATTGATGCTCACTGGAGCTTTCCCAGCCCCAACATCTTTGATTTTCAGAACTTCCACAGTTTTTAACCATGTCCTCCTCCATATGAGCTTGAGTTGCAATAAAGAGGAGCTGCACAATTGTCGGGAAATTCATGTGCCTTTCCTAATCTCATAAGGAATTCCCACATAGGATCCTGATTACCCAGCATTCAGTTTGCTTTTGCAGCATTTCAAGTGGGTAAACAGCAGCTCATACAGCATCTTTGCCATAAAACTTATACAGTATCCTCTATCGACATAGAAAGGCTAACAGCATGGTTTGCTGTTAGAATCCTCTGATGACAGATGGTCACACTCCATCCTTGGGTCATCCACAGCATGATTCTGCAGGTATTTGCAGGGCTCTCTCCATTGATACAAGAAGTATGTACATTAAATCTAGTTCCCTAAAATATAGGTTTTTCTTTTCTGGCAAACCAAGAACTTATATGTCCTTTATTCTATTTTTGCACTTGATGTCATCTGGATTGGATGTATTTGTGTCGGGGAGCATCAGATTACTGCCCGAGTTAAGCCAGGTTTAGGCTGATGGGTCCTAAGACACGAGCATTAGATTACTGCCCAAGTTAAGTCAGGGTTAGGCTGATGTGTCCTGAGAGACTATGTGTCTTAATAATGTATTTTATATTTATCTTGGGAAAGGGTAAAAGTGACATCTCTTGAGCCTTGAAAATATACTGGTTTGGATGGTTCCCTAGTGTGTTTGAAAATGGGACCTTAGTTGTATTAAAATTGTCCTGGATGGCATTTCTTTATTATTTTCCTCTCCTCGCTGGGGTGTATGCGATTGATTATTTTGATTGCTTGTGAAAGAATGAAGGATTCTGTGGATATTAGGAAGTGCTAGAAGTGGTGTTCCATGAGTCTTAATAATATATTTGCTTTAGCTTTACTTGGAAATGGTTGTGGGAACTGCTATCTCAGGAGGACCAACTATGGAAGAGGATTTTGCAGGCAAAGCACTATGGTAATTGTGGAAAATTTTATTTATGTGAAGAAAATTTAAACTCCTATTATCCCGATCTGGAGGGGTATTTAAACTCTTATTGAGACATTCTTTTGGTATGGCAGATGGTTTGGAGACTTTGCACCCAAGAATAAGTTTCCATCTTTATTTCTTCTAGCAATCCAGAAACAGGCTACAGTTAAGGATTGTTAACATGGTTCAGGTGGATGGAAAGCAGAGGGATAATTTGTTTGGGCTTGCAACAATAGCCGATTTTCTGTTAAATCCCTCTATGAACTGATGGAAGGAGAGCTTCCTACCTATAACCGATATTCAGAAGTTTGGAAAGTCAGGTCCCCTTTAAAAGCGCGAGTTTTTATGTGGTCACTCTTTCAAAAGAAACTTGTTACCAAAGTCTACCGGAAGAAATGGTGCCTCCATACAGACTTGCCCCTTTTGGGGGCTTCGTGAGGGGAATGTCGATCATCTTTTTGTTCAATGTGCAATTAATGGGGAGGGTTCAGAGGATTGTTGCGTCGATAGTTGGCATTCAATTTTACCTTTGATACTATTGATTGCATGTGGGCTTTTTCAAGAATTGTAGATTGAGTGGAGGAACAATTGTAGAAGTTAAGATGCTGCTTCTCATCCCACATGCAGTCTGTTGGAGCATATGGAGGAATCGGAATGATAACATTTTTAGAGGAAGCAGAATTTATGTGGAGAACATCTGTTTCCAAGCAGCAACTTTAATTTACCACTGGGGCAGATTCATTCTTGATCATTTTGTTGAAGATTGGCCTAAGGCAATTCTGGATCTGTAAGAGGTTTTTATTTTCTTTCCAAAAATCTAGTTTCATTTTAGAAGGTGAGGAATCTCTCCTCCCTCCTGCTTTGGTTGTATCACCTTTATTTGTCTCATTAAAATTGGTGGTATATACCACAACTTTCCTGAAAAAATATATTTGAGAAGATATTTAGACTTTCGCGACGCCAATGGATTCTGACCTTGATATTTATATCCTTCTTTGGATGGCACCCAGTGTGTTTGCCAATGGGAGCTTAGTTGTTTTTAAAATGGCCCTAGACAACATTTCTTTGTTACTTTTCTCTCTGTGCTGAGGTGTGCAGGGTTTTGATCCCTTTGATTGTTTGAGAAAGGATTATATGTTTCTCTCTTTCTATTACCAAAGGCATAAGTTCGTTGGGGCAAGTTGGCATCATACTTGTATTGCTTTATGTTGAGATGCTCATCTTCATTCAGTGGGAGGAAAGTGATGGTCCTTATATTTCTTAAAACCATCCATTGGATTAAAGCTTGTGCTCTTAAGTCTTAAAGGAACGTGGGGTTATGACATCTGTGTTAACATGTTTACTGTGCTTATTATGATGGGCTAGGAAGTCTTCTTATTCCATCAGTAGGCTCCACAAAACTATCCAACCAAAACACTCTTTATTTTAGTATACGCTATTCTGGATAAGTAATTTCGAATAACTTATTCTGTAATCAAAGTGGGATTTATATTCTGATTTGGTTGAGGGTATGCCTAATTCCTCTAATTCCCCCAACTCTCCAAATCTACCTGGAATATATAATTCCCCCAATTCTCTCAATTTTACCTTTTATTTCACTCCTTATTCCACTTATTCCTACCAAATCACTTCAAACTATTCTTTGTAACCATGTCAATACTGGATTATGCCCTTGGGCAAGGCCAGTTTTGGTATTTATTCTCCTCGTTTTTTGACCAAATCACAGGGTCACTAGGCTACCTTTGCTAACATGTTTCTTTCGTATATACTCTCCCCCCCTCCTTACATGACATTTGCAGGACACTGGGGATTTTGTGGAGTGAGCTGAGCCATGTTTCTGTGAGCTTGATCATGCTGGACATAGAAACACTATTCTCGAGGTTAAGCTCAAGCTCAAGTTTGGCTTGAGCTTTAGTGATGGAGTCTTAACTTGGGTTGACTTGAGTCCATTGGAGATTGCTCAAGCCCAACTAAGCTTGAATTTAAGTTCAATTGAGCTGGATTTTGGGCCCAAATGACCACAATCATGCCCAAAAAAGCCCTGTAAAATATCCTCACAAGAAAAATGAGCTGAGTTTCACCAGATATGGATTCAGCTTGTTTAGAATAACTAGCTGAGTTTGTGCTGCTAATGTGTGCCTCAGCTTGTTGCTGGGCTACAGGAGATCTTACTGTCGGAAGCGGTGGTTGGCAGACGACAAGGTGGCCTGGGTAAGCAACGTGGGGGAAGTATCAAAATCCAGGTTACATAACATTCCTTGTCTGTATCTAACTATGAAGCTTCTTTTTGAATTAAGTCATTTCTGAGTGTTTCGAACTTTTAACTTTGTCAAGTATACATTTCTGTGTTTATATTGTGTCATGAGGGATGAATATGGGGTTTGTTAACAAGGGACTTTTTGATAGTTTTTTCCAGAAGCATATACTTGATTAGTGAGAAGATGCAAGTTTTTCTTGTTTCAATGGTGAGTATGCATGCATGTGTAGGTTATTCCCCTGTTTTTGCAAGGACTTTGTTAAACTGCAGTGGGATTGGTAGGTAGTATGAAGTTCCAGAAGAAAGTATAGTACGGTATTATTTAGCCTTAGGAGAATCATCAGAAGTTCATATTTCTGGTGAAGATCTGCAGAAAGTGTTCCCTTGACTTATTTGTACCACATAAATACTACTAATAAATCAATCCACAATGGCCTCATTCTGTTTTGGTGGCTGAAGCTCTCTTGATCGATTTGAGCACTATTACAATCCTCCTAGGATCCCAGCAAACCTCTTTTTTGGGAGCTGCTTTAAAATTGAAATGTATTTTTAGCACATATCAATATTTGTTTACTGGTACTTGTAGGTTGCATGTGAATGATAACCTTCATCGCGATGAAAGCAAGAAAGAATTGCCCAGGTTTAAAGCTCGTCCTCTCAATAAAAAGGTGTGACTGACGATGCGTACTTATGAGTCTGCTTTTGCTGAACAGTATATGCATTGGCAACTTAACTTGTTATTGTTACGTTGAAATACAGATACTATCAGCCAAAGGAGACATAGGTGTATTTCGTAGTAACAAGCGGGAGATCACGAAACCTTTGGTAGCTTAATTCCTAAATTGAGTCATATTGGAGAGCTTCAGTCAAATGCTCTAGTTTTGTTTTTATTGGTGATGATTAAGACTTGATATTTAGTATAATTCTGCTTTCCATAGGGATTCAACTTCAAAACGGACAAACGGAGCCAACAGAATCTGCCAATAGAACTTTTCAACAAGGTATTGTTACAGATTTTAGAATAAAATCAATTGGATTTTTTTCCTGGTCAATATTTGGGACTTTGTTTATATGATTGTCATTGCCTAGACATTTGTTTTGTTCTTGACATTTTATTGTGGCCGCATATTTTTGTCGTTCTTACTGTTTTATTGCCTTTCAATTCTAGCTTTCCCTGACCTCTGAAGGCCAGCAAAGCTCTACATCTGGGACAAATGTTTCTTTCCCAGTTCTTGTAAAACTCTAACCCTCTGCCTTTTGCTTAGCAGTTAATCGCATGACCTGGATTGGTTGTTTTACCATTTCTCATTTTGTTTCATGATTTTTCTGGCCTTTTTTTCCCTGTGTGCAAGGGTTCAAAAGAAAACATTGCAGAACATATACAAGAAGACCTCAAGGTACCGCAAAGTCTCAAGCTTTTTCCCCCTCATTTATCAACTTAAGTTGTTTCTTCCTGTAACCTTTGTACACTTGAAAGTAAAGCACCTTTGTTTGTGATCTTTTTTTACACTGCTTATATCTTGGTCTATTTCTGTAAGAAAGTCTTTCAGCCTCATGGCCACCAATCTGTAGGGTAATTGTCTGAGCAAGGTAGCACAACAGGCAGTTGGGAGAAGGCAACTTAAATGTGAACAGGGTGCGGTGGGTGCTTCTTTTAGGCCTCAGCAAAACCTGTCCAGGTAAACATTTAGGAAAATAGAAGGGCAGCAGCCTATCTAGTCACTTTTAATGCAGATGTTGTAGCATTGGAGGTTTCTAGTCATTGTTGACGTTTTCCCCCTCTTGATAGAGGAAAAATAATCTATGGTAACCGTGCAGTTCTCATTGTGAAAATATTTACAACTCTATGAAAGGTCTCGTACAAATTGTTGTTGCCTATTCCTTTCTTTTTGATACTTGTAGCAATTCTATCTGATGAAATGTTAAATCAGTCATGTCATCTCACGTATTTCCAAATTTTGTTGCATGTTAGTCTGTATTTGTCTTTGTTCTGATCAAGCATGCACCCATATATAAACAAGTAGGTACTTAGGTCAGCTATTTTTTAGAAACATTTTGTATGAAGTTCCATGTGAAGGTTTCCTTGCAACATGATATGATAGTCCATAGCTCAAAAATGTTTTGTGTAATCATGTTCTATATTCCAATAATCACGTTCTATTATATAATGTGTAGATATCTACTGAAACAGCTTGTATCCCTGGGTGGCATAGATCACATGACACCCTGAATTTTCATGTTGGCTGTAGTTGAAGTCATTTTAGTTCTCAAGTTTCAATTCATTGTGTTCTGGTGTCCAGTTCATGACATAAATGCATGAGAATATGTACGACAATCATATCATTTGATCAGGATACCTTACTCTTAATTCACTTATAATCCGTATTTTCCACCATCTGCATGCATCTTTGCTGGCTGAGGTGGGAACTCTTTTGGTGCATTTTTCAAGTTTGTTTTTCCGCATTCAATAACATGTTTATCTACTCGAGTTTCATTTTGACATACAATGCTTGAGAGCTGGTTGATGGAGCAATAGTTTTGCCATTGTTTGACGTTAGTTCCCACATGGCCATGGTTGGGGGTTGGCCTCTAAGGACAATATGTTTGTTAGCTCATCTGTGTTTTTTATATATAACATGTGAATCTTTTAGGAATTTGGCAATCTTCAGGTATCCAATGACTGTCAGGGTGTAAGGCATTTCATGCTATTTATGTTGGGATTGTTCTTATGACTATTTTTATTGGTGTGGTCATGGCTGGTGGTGAAACATAGTGATCAGGCTACATTTGAGAACTGGGTATTTGTTGAACAATGGATTAGAGAATGAGGGGGGTGCTTCTCAGTCATGTGCACGTTAGTTATGGATAATATGAGAGTACCAAAGTCGGAAAGTTCTTGCCTCGGAATTTTAATACTCAGCCATAGCTCCTGAAATGTGCTCATTGCATGCACGTGTAAGGTCAACTGGTTCCCTACATGTGCCATCAGCCAAGCAACTTTGTTTCTCCATTCACAAGGGTATCATATTAAACAGAGCTTAGTTTTTGCTGCCAACAGCACAAATTAGGTGTCTGGGATCATAGGTCTCCGGTTGCTAGACAACTCAGAATCTTTTGTTAAACTTTTCTTGAAGTGTGAAAAGTTAGTGTTCTAGATTACTGACTGAAAAGCTTTGCCTTATATGTAACTACCATGTCATTAACGTGAAAGGTGTAGGGTTTTATACATGCTTTGTCATGTTAATAACCGATTACTTGCTATTTGGCTCCATAAATTGCTAATTGAAATTGCAGTTTAGTTAATGATGCAATAATATTCTTCTTAATTGTTTTTGGTTCCTGTGTTTAGGATGTGCTCTTTTTGCCATTGACTTCCACATGTTTCGAACAGCCATATCAATGCATGTGCTATGAAATTTTATATATTACCAAGTTTAAAAGTATAGCGCGGACTTAGCTTAGTATCCCTGTTATTGATATAGGCACTGCAGAACGAATCTTCTGCATACAGCCTTGATAGGTCCCTATGTTTTTGGAAGTAATTACAGTGTGGTCCAATAGAAAATAGCTCATGATAAAAATGGGCCATTAAATTGAGTTCTCATCAAAATTCTGCAGAGGTTGTTTTCATTGTTGCCAAAACTTAAGATGTATTGGCTTTTAAACTATGACAGGAGCATGGGGATTCGTTGAGAGGAGGGATTAATTAATTCTTTTAAAGTCATAGTCATGCCTTCACAATAAACATATTTCAAAGTTTTTGCTGGGCAAGGATGTGGCATGGAGATTTTTTATTTACCTGGAGGCATATGAAACTTTGTTATCCACCAACACCGGACACTGGTGCTGACTTTCATACATGCGGGGGAGGTGATGGGAAGCTTCTCATTTTGTAGAAGCGGAAAGGCAGACAGGTATCTTAAGGCTGATCAGGCTTTCTTTCTTGGGAGGAAATCAAATAAAGCTTTTTACAGGCACAATTGTACAGATATATGAAAGGGTTGGCAGTTTTGTACTCAAAGAAACAGTATATAGTTTTCTTCTTATAGTTTTACCTTTTTTTCTCCTTTACAAGTCTCCCAGAGTAGACAACTTGAGATGCTTCTGCTTATGCAATTCCCTCAGCTCAATTAGGGCTCACATGTTGGTATAACTTGATCTCTGTTCGAATGACTCAAAAGATTTAAAACATAAAAAAATATTATGGGGCTTGGACCTAATAAGAGTATTTTTACTCTTAACTGGGTTGTGGTCTTGATTTTTAAAAGTTTTCTAAGTTGTCTTATCAGAGATAGAACTGTATAAATGTTAAGTTAGATTAGGGCCGACTTGAAAAGTCTTAAAAATATACATATTTTTCATTTTTGACTGCTTACCGACAAAGGTGCAACATGTAAAACTCATTTAGTAAAACCTTTCATGAGCTAATATTGATTCCTTTTCTCTTCAATGGAGAGCATGATTGACAGCTAAACCTCTTTTCTTTTGTGGCTATTCGGAGTTCCAGGGTAAAAGATCATGGGTGATGATTTTCATTCATATATTGCTAGTGCCAGCATAAGGGCAGGAGAGGGCATTTTTCGCTATGCATTTGTTTCACATTATTTAAAGACTTTTTACCAATACCTTGTTGCTTAGGGATGTGTAGTTTCCCATTTAAAGTATTTTATACCAAAGGAATATGTATACTTTCCTCCTTTAAATGTCTATTAAATTATTTTACCACTAGGTTGTTGCTTAGGGATGTCTAGTGCATATTAAATTATTTTACCTCTTTCTAATTTTGAAGTCGTTAATCTCTATCTTATGCCTTAAGTCCACAAGATTAAGTTCTCTCAATGTGATCTAGGTTAAACTCTTAGCTATCGTATCAGTGCGTAGGACAATGAGTAACTTTGAAGCGAAGAAAAATTTCAAAAAGTGTTTTGTTTCCTGTTTTAGGGTAACATGGAGGCCCTTAAGAGAATTTAAAATTCTAAAGTTACATTTCTGCTCTGAGTTCAGTAGACATTTAATGAAAGTTGAATATTCTGGCTTATATGTTTTGAATCTAAAATTGTAGAATATATTTTAACTTATTTTAATAAAATTAAATATTTTAATATATAGTTTTTTATATTTTTTGCATATCAACTATCCTTAAAAGTGAATTGACACAAGAACCATTCCTAAAAATGAATGTGCACACATATTTTCACTTCTAACGAAATGTTACAAAAAATGCCAAAATAATGACATTTTTGCAATGTTGCTTTTAACAAAAATGTTGCAAAAATGCCACTATTTGGATTTTTTCGTAACATTTCACTAAAAGTAATGATATGTGTGTTAATACCTTTTCAGGAATATTTTTTTTGTCAATAATACCTTTTCAGGAATATTTTTTTTGTCAATTTACTTTTAAGGATGGTTTCTAGGCAAAAATCCCTAATTTTTTTGACATCTGAACTTCCCAAAGGTTCCTTGCATTTCTTAGATTGGAACCACTATATGGAACTTTACATTATCTGCTTTCCAGCCCATTCGCATCAGAAGAAGATAGACAACGCTTATTGAATCCACTTTCCGAGTAGCTTTAATGGTATATAAGTTAAAAATTTTATTTTATATTTTATGTATTTGAATTCGTTATGGGTTTTGAATCTTGTGCATGCGCCCGATTGCATGGTTGAGATCTCTTGCACACCGAAACCCGTGTCATGTCTTATATAGGCTCTATTTAGTAACGATTTTGGACTAAATTTTGGACGAATTCAGATTAAGAAAAAAAAAATCACGCCATCATTTCTTGAATTCAAACTGTAGGAAAAGTTATTTACTTCTTATAATCTCATCTGAAAATATTATGAAAATTTAAATTTAAAGACACATCAAAAGATACTTTTATCTTCATATTACTCACTTTTAAGAATTTTAAGAGGGCAAAAAGGAAAAGAAAGAAGATATTATTTTTTAGAATTCTCATATTTCTCTGTTATCACTTTCTCAAAAGATATGCCATGAATTGAAAAGAGGCACTTTTTCAACATAGAATAAAATTTAGATTCTTAGAGAATCCGTCTACCTTTATTTGTTTTTAAATTTTTTTACACTTTTCTGATTCCCGCCGAATCTAAGGACCCCAAATCTAAAGTTAAATCGTTACGAAATTGAGCCATAGAGTCACAATTCACTGACATTTCACGATGTCCAGCCTAATATGGCAAGCTTTATATAATGGGAGTCCCCTCCTCGTCTATTGAAAATTGTCGGGTGGTGTGTCATGACCTTGCTAAAGCAACACAGTCTTTTGGTTATTATCTTTTTTATTTTAATAAATAGCCCTAAGGTTATGTGCGCAATGTCCATCTTTTAAAGTTTTCGCATAAAAGGAGAAAATGAAAACTAACATATCTCTTTGTATTTTTTTCATTTTTGATAATTTCAATAATTTTTATAGAAAATAAAAACAGAAACACTAATTTCTATTTATGTTATTTTTCCATTAATTTTAATAATTTTTATAGGAAACAAAAACGAAAACACCATTTTATTTCAACGCCAATGTATTTATAGCCCTAGTAGGATCTCTCACTTCTTCCCTAGTTCCTACTCTTCCGTACTAATTACTCAAACATGGTGATTGCTTCCCTTTGACTAATCGTAATTAATAATGACAACTTCCATTTTGGATCGATTGCATTTGTCCAATAAATGTCAGTCCATTATTACAAACCCTCGTCAATTCTTTACACTAACATCTCTTTATTAGCCATGTAATGTATAATTAGTGTGGAGGATCTGCACATGAAAAGAGAGGGAGACTCCTATGTGCAATAGGGATGTAGGTTTTAGCATGCCATCACTCCATCTATACCATTGTATGTCTAATTTTTGTTTTTATTAGCCTAGAACTTGTATAGGACCTTAGGCGGTTTATTATTTCATTGCACAAATTTATTAGCCTAGTACGAAGTTCACACAGTTCTTGAAGGATAACAATATCTTTTCTCAGCTTACCCCTCCTTATACATCACAAATAAATAGTGTGTCTGAAAGGAAGAATCGTATCTTGTTGGACATAGTACGATCCATGATGAGCTTTTAAGTTTTACCAGTGTCTCTCTTGGGATATGTACTTGAATCAACTGCATATCTAGAGTACCCAGTAAGTTTACGACCTCTACACCATATAAGATATAAAAGAGTAGAAAATCAGATTTTAAGCACGTTAAAATCTGGGGTTGCTCTGCTCATCTTAAGAGACATGATTCAGACAAACTAGAATCTAGAACTGATATATGTAGGTTCGTGGGATACCCTAAGAAAACTTATGGGTACTGTGGTGGACTCTTATGGTTGCTAGCTTTTTTATTCTCATTAGAGGAGATAGTTGGACATAAAACATATAAATCAAATAAACATTGTTACTTTGAGCTAGGTTGTGAACCAATTGAGTTGAGTTGGGTGAAGCTCAAACTTGGCTTATTTGATCAAACGAGGTTAAACTAGAGTCGAGCTTGACTCATTTGATCAAACGAGTCCATATGAAATAGAGTAACTTCTGTGTGGCTTGGCTCATTGCCAGCTCTAGAAGGGGACTCAAAAAATGGGGATCCCCTTTCTCTTTGTTTGCTTCTGAGATGCTATGAGCTCTTGTCTAGAACCCACTTGCTTTTAGTGGAAATTTATGGCAATCCTTAGTAAATACTACTTTAAATAAGGATAAAACTTATGCCCAAAGAAATCAGAATTATTCTTATCTTCCTCAGTTCATAAAAGACAAAAGAAACGATTTTCCTAAAGAACTAGGAATGAAAGAAAGTGGGAATGCCTTTCAAATATCTTATTATACCCATTTTCCTCTGTAAGCCAGGAGATTATTTATTTGGGTGACCAAATCTATTTCATTTGTAACCAACGAGCTTTGGCACAGTTAGTACCGGGTAGAAGTGTGGTTGGGGGGATCTTAATTGAATCTAGGTGGGGTTGATTTTCTTCAAGGAAAAATTACCTGAAGCTCCCTATAAGAGATATTTCCTTATTTCCTCCCTGTCAGAAAAGTGTACTGGGAGCTCCCTACGTTATAGGGAGACTTATTTTATCTCCCTCCACATCATTAAACCTTTTAGAATACCCAGTTACCTACTTGTCCTATTCTACCCGTCACAATAAAGATTTTATCTTTTTTTTGAAAAAATTACAATTTTACTATTTCACCTTATAGCTTGTGAGTGAATTCATAATACTTTAAAAGCTAAAGTATTAAATGCTAAGGTGTTTAGTATTAAGTTGTTAAGGTGTTAAGATCTTAACACATTAAAGGGTACTTAATTATTCATTAAGTCTTTAAAACTTAAACTAATTAGATTATTTGAGAGCTAATACCGACAACAGTAGCAATGGAAGCCTGCAATTCCCACTAACGAGTATTGCACTTCCTACAACTCGATCATTTCGAAACTAAGTTTGATAAACATCTTTATAGCGTCTAATAGCAACTTTGTCTTCTTATTGATACCTACCCACTTGTCCGGCATTCTAATCGTCAATTACGTAAACTCCTTCAACATCATGGCCTCATGAGAAAGCGACGCTACCGTCACCTCCTCTAGTGTCTGGGACCAACCCACTTAGGATATGCGAAGCACACACTGATGGCGAGGTTCCTTAACTAGAAGTAGCCATTAGATTTATACACGGAGATATCTATACATATATTGGAGAGGAAGGAACAATGGAAGGTGGCAGCCCTGCCGCCGTGCTAGTGGAAGGTGTCGTAGGAGAGGATGACGCCAAGTTGATTGAACTAAGGTGTAGGGAGGTCAATGACGGTGGCGAGGAGCTCGTGGGTGGCGGTGCAGAGGATGGCGTCGACATTATACCTGCCGAGGTTGCAAAGGGCGTCAAGGAAGTCCAAGTCAGACTTCACCTAGAAGTTATGCTCCAAGAACGAGAGATCAATGTAGAATGTGGAGGTGTTGTATATCTATTGTTGCATGTTTTCTCATCTTGAAGGCGACTGCAAATGTAATGCAAGTATTAAATCTTTGATTTTTAAGGTTAAAGATATTTAGGACTTAAAGAATTAAAGAGTTCTTAAGGACGTAAGTCCTAAACACCCATAAAAATATAACACTCTAATTTTTCAATTCTAAGTCTTTAACACATAAGACCTTGATACTGTAAATGTTGAAGTATAAAGCTTTTAAAGAATTTAACTTTTAAAGTATTATAGTTATACTCGCAAGCTAAAAGGTAAAGTGGAAAAAGTGTATTTTTTTGAAAAACAAATACAACTTTTATTATGACGGGACGATTAGGAAAAAGGTAAACTGGATATTCTATGAGGTTTCATGAAGTGGAAAAGGCAAAAATAAGTCTCCCCATAAAGTAGGGAGCTCTCCGGTATACCTTTTCTAACATGAAGGAAGAATATGGTGAATCTGTCAATATATTTAAAGATAATGGTGATCCTCTATTCCATGGATCCTAGAAATGATTGGGTCATTCCCCTACTTTGGAGGATTATCAATATTTTAGCAACCTTGTGAATGAGGATAGCAATAAGAGTGTTATTTAATTGCCCATCTCCCACAAAAGGCGCTAGGAGCCTATGCAGAGCATGGGGATGGCTAAGGACTTGCCACATACTTCAATATAGGATCCTTTCTTTTTTATTATTAGGTAGCCCAATGGTTGGGCGTATAGATTCCTAGTCAAAAGATCCATATTGATGCCGCCAAATGCCAGTTCCTCCAACAGAAGTGGTAATAAACTCGAATATTCTTCTACCCCAAAGGAACGAGTTCTGCACTTAAACATGCAAGCTATTCTGTGGGGGATCCCACTCGCGGCCATGCAGATGAGCATCATTGATCTTGTGTCTCCCCTGCATGTGGAGCATGTCCTACCCCATTGTGCTTGGCTTGGGGGACCATATAGGATCCTTTCAAGCCAAGCAAGGTCAGTACCAGTAAGACCTACATGCAACTTATAGGAGGAACGCGAAGCATATGTATTTTTCTTGCATAGTGGGATAAGATTGACATATTCCAACATCTTCCATTTTAACATATACAGAGAATACTTCATAAAAGAATAGCGATGGGATATAGTATTGAAAATTTTATACCACAATCATCAAGCAGAGGATACAGGTGTAACGATATGCAAACTACATTCGGTGCACTTTGTCTGAAAAAAGCAGTCCCTACTTGCGGGTTCACCCCGCATCATCATTGGAAGCCTTATCATGAGACTTTTTTTAACCTGAATGTAAAATGAATAGCAGATGCATTCAAGTTATCATTTGTCGTGTTTACGTTATAGTATGTTTAAGTGGGGAAAAAAGCAAAATTACTCCACAATAGGATTACAATGATGGTCAACTTCTAGGGCTTATTAAGGGGCATAGGACGTTATTCAATCTCAATAAAAGGTTCAAGCACAATCTTAGTGATCTGTCCTTGCTCAATGTGTGATAATAAGTGGCTGTTAATAGAAGCTTAGATAGGAATCCCACTTGTCTACACCACCACCCGATCGGTGAGGTAATTTGATGGAGCATTGCGAAGGGAGCCTATGGACATGTTCTCAAGGATTAAAAAGGGACCATCCTGAAAATAGTGTACAAAAGAATAAATATAGAAGATGGACCAAACAAAGATCAAGGTGCCAAAAGAGGGATAAATCTAACTGCTTTCAAGGGTTATAGGTGTGTTTGGCGGGAAGGAGACTTCCAAAAGGCAATCAGAAGTTTGGTGAACAAGATTATGAGAGATATAAACCTCTTTGAGATCAACAGAATGTTGAATTCAACAATGTTTTAGAAGGATGGAGCGTCGTTGTCCTAGTAGAAGCAAAGAGAGCGATGGGTGGGAGAGAGAAGATAGAGAGAAGAAGTGTCGCCCACCACTCGAGGTGTGCCTCCGGTGCTTCCGATTGGGGCACTGGGCAACTCAGTGCGGCACTACCATCATTTGCAGGGTCAGTAGAAGAAGCGGCCATGTTGCCAGGGACTGCGCCCTAGGGTCGTTGAGGGCAAGGGAGGAGCTTCATGGGAAGTCTTGGGCGATGGAGGTATTAAAGAGTCCAACGTCTTCCCCACCTCCTTCTTTCTACCTGGCACACGAGGTGGATGTCTCCATCCATGATGGTGAGGAGGAGAAATCGAAGTGGGAGGTTCTAGAATCTCACTTGGTGGTGGATTAAAATGGAGCTAAGGTGCGGATCAAAGATTTTATGAAGGCCTTGTTAGAGGCAAGGGGGAGCCTAGGTGAGTGGACGGCCTAGCGATTGGTAGATGGCAGCACCTTGGTTAGATGCCCGAGTAGGGACCTAGTGGAGGAGATCCTCTATGGGGGTTGGATTAGTGTCAAAGGAGGAAGTTGGAGGTTAGGAGATGGGAGCTCTCTACTGGATCCAAGATCATTATGTCGCCAAGGCTAGTTTGAGTGGTTTGTGAAGGGATCCCTCTTCATCTTCGAAAAAGGGAGGTCCTGATCTTTGTGGCTCAATCAGGGGCCCTAAGAGACACTTTGGGTATTAGGATGCATGCCCTGGTAGTGGTGTAGAGTGGAGATTTTCTTGTCAAGGTACATTTGAAGCACTGGGGGTTTAGCTACAAGGTCTGGGTGAAGGAGGAGGTCGGTAGGAGACAGAGGAAGTCTCAGGTGCAGATGTAGGACAAGTCCTTATTGGGTTTGGGGGGGGAAGTGGGGCCCTAACCCTAGCAGACGTTGTTATGGGGAAGAAGACGACGGTCCAACCAGGTTGGGCGACATGAATTACGCGGGTCTCCAGACGGATCACGTTGGCATTTCAAACCAGGCAACCCCTGGCTTGACTAGGTGAGCAATTTGAATTTTGAATCCGCACCTGACACGTTAGTGGGGAATACGATAGGGATCATTTGTGGTTCGGATATTGCAACAGGCCAAGTAACCAACTAGTCGAGGGGTCCTCTTCTTCTCGAAGCATCTATGCAGCAAGTGACTGTGTCCGAGCAAAAGCAGATTGTGGACGACCCCCACCCAAATTCTTCTTCTCCTCCTCTTGCAGTGCCGGTTGACGAGGAGGAAGACAAATAGGCATTGTCGCTGGGGGGCCTGTTCGACGATATGGGTGATGGGGTTATTACCGAAGACATGGACTTGGGCTTGACCATAGCCCAGTTGAACAGAGGAGGCAGGCCCACTCACCCGGCAGCTGAGCACAAACCCTTCAGAGAGCTCTTGACAAAGGAGGTGAAGTCGCTGGCTGCGGCTGTGGGGATTGAGATGGACAGCGTACCTGAAGCATTGGTCCAGCGTCTGGCCAACCGGATTAATTGGAAGTCAGAACCCTTGGAGCCAATATCGTCAGGTGCTACTTTCGGCTCATCTGCCTCCTGTTCCAAGGTGACTCGCAGGGATCCTCTTGAGGGTCACTATGGCAAGTTAATCAAGGGTCTGTAGGTTTCTTCTTGGGGTTTTTGTGGGGTTTTATTGTATTAGGATTGGGAGCTAGAGGGGTTTTTGGTAGTCTCTTTGTGGCTCTGTGGGAACATGGGTGAGCGGATGCATCTTACGTATTTTGGGTTGGTCCTGTGTCGGGTTTAATTTGATGGGTTTCTGTGACAGATGTGTTTGAGGGTTTTGGAGCTGTTCTAGTTGCATTGGGGTTTGGGGGGTTTTGCCTTCGTGTAAGGTATACTGTGTATTCTTTTTTAATTTTATAAAATGTGGTACTATCCACCTTCAAAAAAACAAAAAACAAAAAAAACAGACAGCTGAATTCTGTAGGGGCTGTACAGGTTGTTTGAGCTAACCCGTGTCCCAAGAAAAACGAATAGAAATACCTAAATTCGGACTTGCTTGGGACTGTACAGAATTGTTGGATTCCTTGGGACTTCAAAGTGATCATTCTATCCTTTTGGAGAAATTCCCAGAGGGAATTCTTGCACATGCAACCACTTATAACCATGGTCTCTAACGTATATACTCGTTGGATTCCTTACGTAAAAATGCACAAAGGCAGCAACCACCACTCCATTAACAATGAATAGAAAATGAAAACTTACAACAGAATAAGATAGAACTAGATTAGATGACAATGGACCCCATATGAGAAGTGAGGTTAAAAAAGTACCACATTCAAGCATCAGCCAAACAGGGCCTATTAGTAACAAAAGCCTGCCATTAAAGGTTTGGTGCTTTATCTGAAAATTGCCCACGTTGAGGACGAGAATGGAAGAAGAGAGGGGGACAGAGCTGTGAATTTACAGGATAATAGCACAATCATGTATTCACAAATGATAGGCACACTACAAAATACTTCCAGATTATGTAGCGGCAAAGGGCATTATCATAGGACTCTAAGTTGTGCAAGGAAAGCAGCACAAAGGTCGAGGAAGAGTAGCTGTGGCCCTTGCACCCTTTGAAGGTCAAGAAGATACTTTTCCTCTCTAGTCTTGTAAAGCTGGAACCAGATTGATAATTATCAATAAGACATGAAACATAGTAATGCAAAGCAGAAATGCTAATTTTAAACCCACTGTAAGTAAATAAACTGAGAGCTGCATCGTCAATCACTCTACGGAAGCATGACTATTAGAATCATATTTATACATCACACGTATTTACATAACATCAATGGTGCCCTACAACAGAAATCACATCCACTCATATTAAACCTTGCATACAAAAAAAATAATCCATTAGACAGATCGTAAGGCCAAGGATGTGCAAAAACCACCTGTTTTGTATTATACTCCAAAACCCTCGTCCAGTGAGGGGCATTTTTAATGCTGCATTGGCCCAAAAAAAAAGAAAAAAAGGAAAGCACACAATTCAGTGTCATGATAGTTCCATCACATAAGCTGGTTAACATTTACTCCATCGTTGTCCACTAATGACATGTTCAAAAGAATGTGCAAATCTGGACACTGCTACAGCACTGGTTCCGCGTATAGAGTCGACGCGTAACTTTAACTAGGTCAAAATGTCTTGACTAGATTTGTTTTGTTTTGTTTGGGCCACTAGTATATAATTCATCAATCAGACCGCATTGTTGTGTTTGACAAGCACGCTAATCAGTTGAAAATAGTTCCCTCAAGACAGGATTACTTTCATTTTGGCTCAAAAATGAACGGAAGTTCAGAATCACCTGAATCTCACATGAATAAAAGATTATACAATCCTGTACAGTGGAAATGAATGACCACATGACTTGGGAATTAGAGAATCCAAATATTCAATCAATAAAAACCACTCAAAATCACTCATAAGTGTGAATTAGGCCATCATTCATCAATCAGAACTAATTAATCTGGTACAAGTCACTGACATTACCAAATGATATGAAGATTTTATTAATGAAGGACCACCATTGAGGATCAGGAAAGATAGGCCATCAGAGTAATCGTCATCCCTGATCGCAATTGCAGTTATTGGAGGCCACACAATGAAGGTCTGTATTCTCAGACCAGAAGAAAAAAGAAAATCTTCTGGAGCACAGCAACATCAAACTGAGAAGCTTCTCCAACCCTAGGGGACCCAATCATCAAAAGCAACATTTGTTTCTAATGTTTAGGCAAGGGACACCAGGCAGCAATGTGTAAGGATGCTTTAGTTTGCTAGAGATGCAATGTTGTGGGACAGAGAAGATCTGTGTGTAGTGCCATCTGATACAGGATCAACCAAGACACAGAAGTGTATCATCCAGGAGGGAGGAACTCATATCCGTATATATGCCATGGTTTGCCACCTTAGGACAGAAGCTTAAAGTTTGGTCCTTTCTGCAGATATTGTGTGCAGAGATGCAACTTCTGATTTGCTTCTCAAATAGTGGCAGGACTTTGACATGAGCTCCTAGGGAAGTAACAGCGGTGCCCCTCCACATCTATGTGGGTGGGTTTCACTGACCTGCTGCTGAGCCTGGGCGGATCACATTCAATCTTGCAGAAGGGGCACAACACAGGACACAGATTAAAATGGGAAGAAGATTACAAAAAGGAAAGGAGTGGCATTCACGGCAATAGTTTCCAACCACAGAAGGCATCTTCAGTGGATAGACCAGGTGATGGTAGCCCACACCATGTGGAACCCATAGACAGCATAGAGGAAACACAGCTGTCCTCTCAGAGAGATGGCAATCACATAGGCACAGGAGCAATCTGTTCTTCCAGGAAAGCTTTCAAATTCTCCTGCTAGAAAAGCTCGTTCCATTTCTTGTAGGATTTCCTCAAATGCCAATGCTGGAGACACTGTTCCCATGGAAATCCCAAAAGATCTTATTGCACTTAAGTCAACAAAGAAAAGAGATGACTAGAAACCAGACCTGTAAATATTTCTGGGTAAATGGGTAATCGAGCCTGATTTCGGGTCTGCCTCTTTTTTTACTTGCCATCACACTTCAAAAGATCTCAATAAGTGTTTATCTCTTGTTTCCTGTCTAGTTAAAAATGGGCCTGATTACAGGCCCAGATTCACATAGTTATATTTAAAGAATATAAGCTAACAACAGCTAATGAGTCTGTTATTTGGTTAAGGGATAAAGCCAACCCAAATCTTATCAGGTCTCATGGTTCGGGTCCTGGGTCTCAGACCCATTTTGACAGCCCCACACTTCCTGTCAGGTTGGAGAAATGAAGACAAGGGAAAACGCAACCCTCTTGGGCTAATGAATTCAAAATGAGATCAGGCAAACTCATAACTATTGAGTTGATAATCCTGATAATCATAACAAGAGGGTGAAAGACCAAAGGGAGTTGAAGATCTCGTTAAAGATACTGACCACTGATAATGTGACAGGAGAGCAAGCATCAACAGAACACAATGTAGAGATTGTTCAAGCAAATGATGCTTTTGATCATTCGGAGTCTGTGAGCCCCAGGGAAGCCTTTTTGGTGCACTTTTTTTTTCTGTTCCATAATCATTGTTTTCCTTTTATGTCAGACTGTACAGAAGTAATTAGTAGGTACTATTGTGGTTGAGTTCGTATCAATGTTATTGGTTGGTATTATTAACTCACCGTAGTGCTATCGGGGTGAGAATCTCCCCTCCCCCATTTGATTGAACTTCCTCTATTTATGCAATAAAATTGGTGGTACAATTCACAATCTTTTCAAGGAAAAAAGTCTAACATCATTATCACAGTAGAGATTGTGACTGCTATATTCCTAATATTGTCTCTGTAAGGATTGTACACAGTGAGTTGGAAGGAAACATACCTGGACTTCAAACTTGACAGTGTTAGGTGACATTGTAACAACATCCTCTTCCTTAACAATGGCAGATTCATTTCCAAAATTGAGATCAGCATGCAGGTGTTTATTCACTAAGTTTTCAGGATGATTGGGGAAGCCAGGAAACCATCTACACTTAACATTATAGTGTCCAATCTTTTTCCAACAGACATTCAGCTCCTGCAGAGCTTTAAGGACCTCTGTCATTATTTCACGAGGATGAGCACGAGACTGTCCATATGAAATAGGAAGATCAAGTTAGCAGCTGATACCTGTCAGTTAATAAAATAAATGTGGGAAGCATAAAAAAAGTACGCAAATAGTCAAACACAACAAACTAACCTGAAGCCCAAGGGCCCACTTTCTTTCAACAGGAAAATGCGGGCGCAGTCCCATGCCTTGATGATCAATATATGGCAGACGATGTGCTATTGACGAAGCTGCAGGTGAATGCAAACCAGAGAAGCCACATTCCTAGAGAGACAGCCATGCAAAGACATTGAATTCATGTTTACATGGCATGGCAGATGCACTATTTCCTGACTAATTACATTTACAGATCAAAAGAAAATATCGGCAAAATTATACGTACCATAGCTTCTTGAAAATCAGCACCTAGATAGCCGTTGGAAGCCCGGAAGCGATTGTCCAGAAGTAAATAATATGCAACTGTTGCCTAAGAATTCATAATTTTTTTTATTATGTTACTGGCAAGAAAAGTAAATCTTTGAAAGAAACCAAAATGTACATGAGATACCTCATTTTGAATCCTATTGCGAAGGGCCTCAACTAAATGGTTCCTGTCAAATCCCATTTTAATTACTTCCTGAAGAATTTCCTCGTCAATCTACAAGAAAATGGGGACAGTACCAAAAATTTAGTATGATTTGAAAAGCACATTAAAACAAGAATGTTCCTCAGTCCAAAAGAAAATATTGTCAAAAAGACTTGGATTATTGTAGATCTGAAGCAATCATCTTTTTTTTAGGTAAATAAATGCTCAAACGTTGAAAAAGCTGCTAAATTGCATTCTCTAATTTGAACAACTAAAATAAGTTTCCTAGTGATCCAGCAGGTCTAGGATATGCCTAACAGTAGGCCTTTAAACTATGGTTGCATGGAGCAGTAATGGGAACTAGATGGCAGCAGGGGATCTTCTAGTGCACCATTCAAATTCCCCTTGAGAGTAGAAATGGGAACAGGAGGGGAACAATGGCAAAATGGGTGAATCCTGCTGTTAGGGTTTAAACATCTAAATCTTCAGCTTTTAAAATCGAACTCACATAAAGAACAGTCTAAAGCAAGTTTTTTTCTGGAAACATTCTGGCATTCCTATGAATTAGCATCGCTGGCATCTCTGTCCAATGTGCCCCACAATGGAAACTTTTACGACCACTCTAGTCCTGCAAAGTAAAAGTCTCTCTGGGCCTATTTACATTCATCAAGTCTTCCCGTGCCACCAGCATTTACCATATCTTCCCCTTTGAATGTGGATTGTAACCTTTTTATCGCTTAGAAGAGAGGATTACTACCACTCCAGTCCTGACAAATGAAAATCCTTTTGGGACTGCTTACATTCATCAAGTCTTGCATCTCCACACCATTTTCTATATATTTTTTCCCCCCTGAATGTTGATCTTATAATTTCAACATGAAGAGAGGATTACAAAATCTCAGTCTTTTTGACAGTAGGAGTGTCAAAAGAAGCAAAAGTGAATCAAAATCCAAAACACATAATTATGTAAAACATTGTACTTTCCCAGGCTACTCCTAACTCACACAAATGGTGAGCCTGCAGTGATCAGAAAAATAATTCTGCCATCAGCTTATAACCAGAAGGAAACTTATAGAATGTAGGCTACTTCCAACTCTAATTCACACATATGGTTAGCCTGCAGTGATCAGAAAAATAATTCTGCATCAGCTTATAACCAGAAGGAAACTTATAGAATGTAGGCACACATTCGAATGTTTGCTATTCTATGTTAATTAGCAAAGTCCGATCAGTGTCTGCATCGTCATTAGAGTCTTATACAGTTATACCATTTATTTGAGGTCAGCTACATGAATACTAACTTTACATCTATCCAATGCCATTTTTTTTTTTGGAAGGTGACATAAAGTCACATTTCATTGAAAATAAAAGAGGATACAAAGAAGGCCGAAGGCCAAAGGCCAAGGCCATTGGCCGAACAACATGACTGAAAGCCGACCCAGAAACCCTCAACAAAAAGAGGCAGATCCTAAGCTTCTAATTTACTAAGGAAGTAAAGAAGAAGTTAACAACACAGCCTCAGAAAAAAAGGATCATAACCAAAGGTTTTTCCACGCAGCAGCCCTGGAAGTGATATCTCCTTCTGTGGCATACCAGATATCTGAAGCTCTTCCCCATTCTTTCACCCAATTAATGGCTCTTTGAAGAACTATGGAGAGATTTTTGAACTCATGGTTGAATCTTCTGTTGTTTCTTTCTAACCAAATAGACCATAGCATGGCAGGGAGGAAAAGGGACCACATCTTTTTGTCGGGCTGGTTAGTACAGAAAGCTGACCATCCTTGCATGAGATGAAGGGGATCAAGAGGTTCCACGCACTGAAAATCCAGAGCCTTGAAAAGGACTTCCTACTGAAAAATGATGATCCTACAATGACAGAAAAGATGATTCTGATCTTCATCAAACAACCCACAGAAAACACATAAAGAATTGTTGATTTTGAGGATACTCTTCAGTTTTTGGGATGTAGGAAGCCTATTCAAAGCTACCTTCCATAGGAACAATTTGATTTTTATTGGGATGTACTTGGACCACACTAAGGATTTCTACCATACTCTAATACCACCGTCTTGGATAATAGTGGAAAGAGTCTTTGTTGAAAAGGTTCCTTTGCTATTCCAGGTCCAAAGTCTTATGTCTTTCTGACCCCTTAAGAGATGGATATCTGAGGTTTGATGAAGAATTCTCAATAATTCCCCTATTTCAGATTATGTTGGGTTTCTCATGAGGGAAAGGTTCCATTGAACATCATTGTCTTGGGAGAGAACCTGAGCCACTGAAGCATTTTTATTGTCAACAAAGTGGTAGATACTAGGAGCTTGATCAAAGAGAGGAACACTAGAGAGCCATTTGTCATTCCAAAAGCTGATATTATCTCCATTGCCCAAAATGAACCTGGTTGCTGGAAGAATCAGATTCTGCAAGTGAACAATGTTCCTCCAAATATGGGACAGATTGTAGGATCTAGAAGGAATCAACTCCCATTTTGAACACTTCAGATAATATGTAGCCCTCACAATTTTGATCCAAAGATGGTCTTCATCTTCCCCAACCTCCACAACCATTTAGCCAGCAAGGCCTTATTGAAATGATGAGTTGTGACCAGTCCAGTCCCACCTTGATTCTTGCTTCTGCAGACTTTATCCCAGGCTATAAGATGGAGGCCTTTCCCATCTCTCTTTCCTCCTCCCCAAAAGAAGGAACTCCTCCTGGTCTCTCATTTTTTCCACAGTTCTTGGGAATTTTAAGATAGAAAGATGATAGGTTGCAAGAGAGGAAAGAACTGATAGAGAGAGGACCCATCTTCCACCATCTGAAAAAAATCTAACTTTCCATCCTTCTAGCCTATGGTCAAACTCTTTAAAGACCACATCCCAATCTCTTAAGCTTAAAGGACCACAGGATAGAGGGAGCCCCAAATATTTGATTGGAAACTGAGACACTCCGCAGTTTAATAGTTCAGCCATGCAGTCTAACTTGACCTTCTCCAAATTGATTCCTACTATCTCGGATTTATGGTAGTTAATACTAAGCCCATATATAGCTTATGTCAAAACCAGCAGGGTCTTCAAATTTCTCAACAAACCAAGATTTCCTGAAGAAAGCAGTAGGGTGTCATCTGCAAATTGAAGATGTGTGAGGTGAAAACCATTCCTGCCAATGTAGAATCCTTCAATCAAATCTAGACCGGCTGCATTATCCTGGAGTGAACTCATGATCTGACTTACAACAAGGAACAAGAGAGGTGATATTGGATCTCCTTGTCTCAAACCCCTGGAACTACTGAAGAAACCACACGGCTGGCCATTGAACAAGATGGAGAACCTAGGGGTTGAGATACAACTCATGATCCAATTAATCTATTTTTGTTTGAACCCCATGAGACCTAAGGCTTTGTGAATACAATTCCAACTGACAGTGTCAAAGGCTTTCTCAAAATCCAGCTTGATCACAGCACCTTCTTTCTTTAGAATCTTTTGATTGTAAATAGCTTCACTAGTTGCCAAAAAATTGTCTAGGATAAATCTTCCTTCAAGAAAAGCTGTTTGATTCTTATTTATAATTCCCCCCAAAGCTGTCTTCAATCTGTTGGCTAGGATTTTAGTAATGATCTTGTAGCATCCATTTAATAGACTGATAGGTCTGAAGTCAGTGACTTTTTCAGCACCTTCAATCTTGGGAATTAGAACAATATGGGTTGAATTGAGACCCTTAATGCTTAAAGGTCTGTCCTAGAATTCCTTCACCACACTCATGAAGTCGGTCTTGATAACCTCCCAGAAAAATTGATAGAAGCCTAATGAAAAACCATCCGAGCCGGGGGATTTATTCACATTCATGCTAAAAACAGTATCTTTCACTTCTTTTTCAAGAATTGGCAAGCAAAGTTCATCAGCCAGGTTATTATCTATCTTTGGGAGGATATTAGCTTGCAAATGAGGTCTCCACATGTGGTCTTCTTTGAATAATTCCTTGTAAAAAGAGATGAAAGAGTCTTGAATGTCTTCATCGGAATCAATAAGAAGGTCATCCACCTTAATATGATCAATCTTCAAGGATCTCTTCTTAGAACTAGCCACTGAATGGAAAAATTTGGTATTTTGGTCCCCCTCCTTGAGCCAATGTTCTTTAGCCCTTTGTTTCCATTTGATCTCTTTTTTGAAGACCAATTCATTGTAGTCTTTCCTAAGAATACTGAGAGTCTGAGCTTCATCATGTGAGAGGTACTGATTTTCAGCCTTAACTTCAAGAACATCAATCTTATGCATGAGCTGTTGTCGAATGGAGTTAATATCACCATAAGTTTGAGAAGACCAAGTCTTAATTTAGCTCTAACCCATTTCAGCTTCTTGACAAAAGATTGGGAAGCAAATTCTACCACAGGAGCTTCTTTCCACCAATTGCTAACCAAGTCTTTGAAGTGTTCATGTATGTGCCATTCCAATTCATATATGAAAGGTCTTCGAGAACGCCTGTTATCACCAGTAGACAATAGAATGGGTATATGATCAGAGATTGTCCTACAAATACCCTTCAGATGAGATTGAGGAAATTGAAGAAGCCATTTAGGAGAGACGAAAACCCTATCAATTCTGGATTGGACATTGGTATCAGGTGATTGGAGGTTAGACCAGGTAAACTTTATATTGGGAATTTCTAAATCCATCATGCCACAATCCCTGATCCAAGAACCAAAATTTTCCATGTCACTGGTCCAATTTTGATTGCCTGACCTTTCCCAGGGAAATCTGACGCAGTTGAAGTCACCTAGGACACATCCAGCATCTTTGAATATGCTGAATAACCTGTACAATTCCTAGAAAAACTCCACCCTGAGGTTGTGAATGTGTGGCCCACAGACTGAAGTAATACACACTTAAAATTTACTGTCTACAGAGCATGAGAGGACTGATATACTGAATTTACCAGAATCACATAGGGAGCCTTTCAGTTTATTTCCATTCCAAAGAATTAACTGTCCTCCACTAGGTCCTGAAGTTGGTATACAGAGCCAATCGGTCAGAACAGAACCTCCTATTTGCTTAATAGTAGCATCTTCAAACGAGCTCATCTTAGTTTCCTATATGCACAAACAATCCAGTTTGAGATTCCTGCTTAAGTCTCTGATGGCTCTCATCTTAGCTGCCCCATTAAGTCCTCTGATGTTCCAAGTAAGAAAATTCATTGATGGTTCAACTTCTTCCCCCCCTTTCTTGCTGTCTCTGAGACAATCCAGTATTTCGTTTTTCTGTACGAAATTAAGCTCCCTTTTCCCTATCTTCACACCACCCCCTTGGCCATTCTTCTTGGGTGTTTGCTTTAGTTTACCATATTTGATTATTCTTTTGACAAAACTTTTGAACATATCCTCTTTGTCTTTGAACGAAACCCCAATGAGATCAGAAGCTTCTGGCAGTAGGAAGGCTAATGGAGGTTCAGGAACAGGTACCTCATTTCAAGCTGTTTCTTATATCCAATGCCATATTTGTAATCAAACATAGGAAGGTCAAGCTGTTTCTTATACCCAACCACCTCATTTCAGGCCATACCGGAGTTTTTCTACCCTCCACTTGAATTTGATCGCACACTCTAGTTGGTGGCAAACTTGGATGACGGTGTGCAAGACTAAACCATCTAAATTTACCTTCCTTTAAGCATACTGCCAATAGGCGCTATACATAAGTATCCAGGGATATGTTCATTCTGAATCTTAACTTATCCTTTCCAGTCTTTTCACACATCTATTTCAACATCCTTATCTTTGCAACACAGTTTTGAACATGTTCTTTCTATACAGTCCCAACACTTTGTTTCATACAACATTGCACATCTCAAAGCAGTTCCATACGATTTCCCTTCGAGCTTTGGGGGCTGGCAGATCACATAGGACTGCAGATGCACTTCTCCACTTCAACCAACCTGACTTAACCCTATGTGTGACATCCCCTTGGATCTCTTCACTTTCTTGAATTAAATCCTACATGTTGGAAGTTGTTACACTTATCTGACTCAGTGTGACCAATCTGAAGACTTTTAAAGTTCCAACGCATCCCTCCACCATTCTAACTTATCATTAAACTCATCCAACAAAAGACATATACCAAAAGATACCATCATGTAAATGTTTTGTTATTTCATCTGTAACAAAAATAAAGACGCACCCACCAATGGACTTTATCGCTGTGAAAACCCATCCCTCATACTACCAGGTCCATCTTTACCATTCTGATGCTGGATGTGAGAAGAAAGGCAACAAAGCCAGGGGCATGATTGAGGAGCCCGTCCAAAATGTTGCAGATGAGTAACGCATCATACAAGTTTCGACTGTGCTAAGGTCAGAGATGGAACAGGTGGGAACAATCTTCCAAGTTTGTAGTTCTTGCTTTTGATGTTAATATACATGTATGCATGTATTCTCATACTTCTATCTAAGCTTCGACTGTATTAAAGTTAGAATGGCAAAGGTGGGGGATAGGAAACAGAAAAAATAATGAGAGAAAGAAACATAAAAAGTAATCTTTCAAGTACTTATTTCTTGCTTTAAATAGTAACACGCATGTATGTGTATTGTAATACTTTTAAATATGGCTTGTATTCTACAACTGAAAAGGTGGGATCCAGTGCTTATATGATCCAATATTGGATCAGAAATGCTGGCAAAATGTGTAGTTATAGCATTCTTCAAAGTAGTATACACCTTTTTTGCTTGTTGAGCTGAATCTGGTGGAGGTACTGCTAAATAGCGAGGAAGATGAGCTTGAAACCACGGATGTTGGCGAATTTCAGGAATAGTCATCCGCTTCATTGGATCAACCACAAGCATTCTGGGAATCAAGTCTCTTGCCCCTGCCGACAAATGGCTTGGAAGTGTATATATCCCACCCTGCAAAAATGACAATGTAAAGTAAGGCAGGAATGCATGTGTATGACAAAAACATGCATTATAAGATGGGGAAGTGCACCCTCATAAGATAGTGGACAATCTTTTTTAGGGGATGGTCAAAAGGGTGTCCATACCTTAATTTTCTTGAACAAATTGGGGATGTTCTCATCGTCAAAGGGAAGAGTACCACATAGCAGAGCATACAATATGACACCACAACTCCATACATCAACTTCAGGCCCAGCATATAGTTTGCCAGAGATCACCTACATACAAGGCAGTTTGCAATGAGAATACTCAGATAAAACATCACATTTTTTGCAACAGTTAGCTAACAATGACAAGTTCCTCCACAGGATCTTTTAGCCTCAGAGGATAAACTTCATACCTCAGGAGCAGCATAGTTGGGGCTTCCACAGCTTGTCTTCAGAAAATGGCCATCCCTCATTACATTACTCAATCCGAAATCAGCAATCTTAACATTGTATTTTGAATCCAACAGTAAATTCTCAGGCTTAAGATCCCTGTGGACCACCATATTTCTGTGGCAATACTCAACCCCAGATATTATCTGAAACAGAAAGAGCATAATCTTTGAACTATATACAGTTTGGATTGCACTGTTCCATTCCACATTAACTAAGAAAGTTTCCAAATGGGAGGCATATGAATGATACGACATGTGGGATACATGAACAGAAAGGCGAGTAATGCCTTGAGGATCCCTTATATTCTATATCAAGCTACCACAACTCATCCTTCTCAAGTGTACAATAATGAGAGAAGACAGTGGAAACATATTGGTTGGACTAAAAATTTCTATATTCTATGCTATCATTGCCTTTTAGCTAGCATGTGATATATTTTTCTATGTTACCATTACGTATGACTTGTTTTTGCAATAAACATGAGTTGCACCAAAATGCCAAAGGAAGGTTCTAACCTTTATTAGCATATTCCTACTATGGTACATCAGATGCTAAGGAAGCCATTGAATTTAAAGGCAGAGAGTTTAAATATGAATCCTAATATTGCGCAGCCCTAGTAAGAAGCTGCATGTATCAAACACACACTAATTACATCCTGATGTAAGGACACAATTAGTTAAACAATTATGGATGCCCCATTTAAGTCTACAATCAGACATCTGCTTAACAATGAAATGTGGACATGTTTCTGGAACAATTTAAGATTCACGATGAAATGAAAAGCAGATGCACTTCATCAGTGTTTTCTGTTACAAAAAGACAATCCTACATGAGAGGAACATCTTAAGATATATCACATGAAAAGAGACAATTGAATCTGAAAGCATTGACCAAGTAAAAGAATCTTCAGGATGGGCATATGATTAAAGGATAGAGCTCCTAATCATGTTCACCCTTGCTAACATCGTCACATATAGCAGATGATGTAATTTTTGAGTGACCTGATGAAAAGGATATAGTCCAGAAAAACAAAAGATATGAGTAAGACATGGGATTTAGAGCCAATATTCTGAAATGTCAAAGGCCAGGTGGCAAACCCCTCTACTGCATGGGTGAATTGCCTAGGCACTGAGATAGCACCTTTTTTAAATGGCAGCCTGATGCCATGAGGCTCCTGCTGCTGCAGAGTCTGAGGGTGGTAACTGTTCACAGCCTTACCCTTACTTTTTGCAAAGAAGTTGTTTCCAGTTTTGAACCCCCCTCTAGGTCACAATGGAGCAACCTAACCATTGCACCAAGGCCCATGTTTTGAAATGTCAAGGGAGGGCCAGGTGGCAAACCCCTCTACAGCATGGGGGGAAAAGCCTAGGCACTGAGAAAGCAACCTTGCTTAAATGGCAGCCTGATGCCATAAGGCTCCTGCCACCGCAGAGTCCGAGGAGGGTCAACTGTTCACAGCCTTAACCTTTCTTTTTGTGAAGTTGTTCCTGGTTTTGAACCCCACTAGGTCACAATGAAGCCACCTTACCACTGCACCAAGGCTCCCCCTAATATAATCACCTTATTCCTGAGTTCATTATTCCGCACATATGTTTGGTTCTTTATCTCTTCAAAGTTGGCATATATCTAGTTGAACACATAATGATCATACTCATGCACTAACAGCAACACATCATAAGAGGTGGGATTCTCCTCCCCCACCCAACACCCCCCCCCCCCCACTCCAAACAAACAAAAAAGAAAGAAAAGAAAATAAAAGGATTGAGGGGAGGGTGGGGAATTAACAAATAAATAATATAAACAATGATAATTGAAACTTGAGGTTTGGGCAAATTAAAAAAATGCAAGGGCATATTTGGATTTTTTAAGTGGGTAGTACCACAATATTATCATAATAAAATAAGGGAATGTACGAGTATAGGAGTGTAACTCACAAAAAACACTTTGTACAAAAAGGGTATGCCCCACAACAAGATGGTGTTTCCTGAGCATAGTCATCAATCTTGTCCTAGCCCCTGTCCCATTTTTCAACTACGATGGGTTGTCCTGCTAGCCCTAGACAATTACAGCGTCCCGTCCCAAAATTTTTCCATACACGTTCCAACAAATATAGAACATATATATACAAGAAATAATCTTAAAATAAACATATCACATGGAATTAACACAAAATCAATGCAGTAAAAGTGTTTATTATATGTTTATGGGTTTGTAAAGGAGTATACTCATCAAATGAAACCCCCCAAAATACAAATAACTTAAGGAGCTTGGAAAATCTTAGGCTAGGATATCATATTTTGGCTGGCAAAGGGCAGGACAAACTGAGATGGCTGGGACAGGCCGGGACAAACCAGGATAGGCCGCAGAAGGTCAGAACACTCACTGGGACAGACAAGTGTCCTATCACATTTTCTCACTAAGATGGGATGTCCCTGCCAATTCCGGTTGTGACGGGATGGGATTGACTACTATGGTCCTAAGTCAACCACCTAAAAAAGCCAGAAGAGAGAATTTATGATCCTCCAAACTAAAAAGTAATTTAGCCATTCTTAGATCCATCACAAACAAAACAGACAATCCTTTCCAGAATCTTGGACTCCCTCCTAAGATTCTTCCATGCTGCTCAGTTCACAGAGCCCAAAGTGTGACACGAGCTATATCTAGAAGCTGTTCTAAGTCAACCACCTGACCATACAAATGGTCCCGTTTAAGATTCCATTGGCAGCTCCAGTCCTGCAGCAGCCCATGAACCGTGTCTAGAAGCTGAAGAGAACAATGAACCTTGTGCAGGAGCATCCTTCAGATCCTTGGTGCAGAAGAGCAGCCAAAAAACAAATGATCTTAGTGACTCCTTGTCCTCTCCAATCTCCACACATGGTACCAAGGTTTCAAAAACTGTTTTGAGAACCAAACCGGGTAGAAGTTCTCAAGGTTTGTAATAGTAATATACATAACACCCCCGGTTAATGCTAGAACCGGCCGGTCAAAACAGGTTCGCCAGAACCAGCCAGTTGCGATTCAAAACCGGAACCAGGATCAGAACTAGCCAGACACGGTTCCGAATCTAACGGTTTTTGGAACCTTGATCGTGAGCCAGACACTGACAGACCAGCGATCCAAATTTGAATCTGATTCTACACAATTGCCACGTATTCCCACCCTCTTCATCTTTCACTTCCACATTGCCTGAAAACCTAATAGGGTCAAACTACAGTCTGTTGCCGCCACAATCAGGTGGTAGTTGCAGTCCTGAGCAAAGATAAAGAGCGGCCCACTGCATGAGGCTAAACATTGCAGGTTCTGGGAAGGGTCAATTGCACACAGCCTTACCCTTCCTATTTGCAAAGGGGCTTTTTATGGATTTGAACCAATGATCTCCACACCACAAAATGGAGCAACCACACCATTGCACCAAGGCTCCCCCACCAAACCAACCCTCCAAGCAAATATCCTTATTGGAAATTCCTATCCATCAATCCAAACCTCCATGATCGCTGGTATAGCCTCCTTGTGACCAACCCTCTCATGCTCCTGGGAATGCATATGTCCCTCTCCAAAGACCACCTTTCCATCTGGAGAAGCATCCCATCCACTGTGAGAAACCCAACTGCCACCATGTCCCCTGCTGCTTCCTCTGTAGGTGATACAGCTAGGAAGTAAACACTAGAATATTGGAAATCTTCCTATCCACACCCAATGCCTGTTTTATCTGCCCTGTCTCTGCCACGCCTTTCACCAGAGAGGCTGTCAGACAGTGCATAGACCATTGCTTCCTGTGCACTAAGTAGGGCAGAAGCTCTCGTACCAGCACTGAGGATCTCCCAGATTTACCAACTCCTCCTCACGAGCTGGGCCACCAGGGAGACAATCTCTGCATAAGACCAGTGATGTGTCATTTGCATTGTCTTCAGCTCCACTTCCTACAATCCACCTGCCACTGACCCACTAGTTCACATCTCTGGCACCTAAGAGGGTCCTTGCAGGAACTCTGCCAGTGTCCCCTTCATAAAGAGTGGAAGCACAATGCCTGACCAGAAACCTAGGAAGTCTCCCCACATAGTCGGCCGCCAGAACTTCCTAGACCAGGAGGACTGAGCAAGAAAAGCAGATCCTGATGCGCAAGGAGCCCTCCATGAAGCAATTGCCCCATCCTAGTAAAGCCCTACGATCAATGACTTCAGCAACTTAAGGGCAAATTTGGACTTGAATACAACATCATCTTTTATGCTTTAGATACAATTTATAAATCAACAAAGACAACAAATTTACTAAAGAATAATGCAAAACTCATTCATGAGGTTGAAGTAGCCTAGGAACGTGATCCATACAAAGCATCAGGTTTCTGCCTAACTGCCTAGCCAGCATTTTCAAAATGTTGTTAAGAAAAATCATTGCATAGCCATGGACAATAAGAAAATGATGTTAATGTATTTGACTAAGCACAATCAAATATACAGTCCTGATCCCCTGGATAAGAATGCATTTTGGTAGTGGTGTTTTTTTTCCTTTTTTGTGGTGTGTGTGTGTGTGTGTTTTTTTTTTTTTTTTGGGGGGGGGGGTGGATTGTTGGTTGGTTTGGGAAGCTATTTATAAAGCCAAATTCAAGAAGATGAAGCTGCCAAGTAACAAGGCATGCCCCACTTGCTGGTTTAGTGTTACCAGACATTGGGAATCAAAGATAAAGAAATTGGATGAACAGACAAATGTTTAACTTTAACCTGGGAATTTCACTGTTCGAAGACAAAACCATAGGAAGTTAGAAACACTACAAGTTTTTCCATTAGTTATGGAAGGTCATTACAAATTTTTTCCATTAATTATGGAATTAGATACTTACAACAGTGGCATCACAATGTAAGTTAGAATGTAAATGTTTCAGCATTCAGTACATACTCATTGATCTTAAAAACTTGCTTAATAGGATCTCATTCACTTTATTAGTATGATTGGCAGAACCTTTTGGCACTGGAGATCCCAAAACAGATAGTATTGTGTTGGAAGAGTTAGAGAATAAACCGGCCTCTATTGGGATTCCAGCCTGTTTGAGTAGTCTCACACTGGTTAAGAGACAAACAAAATATGATTAAAATAGTGGAGTCAACTCCACTCAATGCTTTAAGGCTTTGAGTTAAATGGCCCAATGATTCAACATGGTAACATAGTTCAAGGTCATGTCCTTGCATGATAAATTCCGTGTTTGCTTTGTCCACATGTTAAAGCTTAAGTCAGCCTGCATGTAAGGGGGTGCATTTAGGTAATCTCACGTTAATTAAGGACAAGTAAAATAGAAATTTTTATGTTTTAACCCCTGAAAATGTAGCATATTTACAAATAAGCCCTCCTAATCCAATTCTTCGCAAATAAGCCCTCGCAGTCTACCGTGAATTGGTGAAAGGCCCTAAATAGACAAATGAGCCCCTGAGAGTTTTGCAAATGAGCCCCTGAGAGTTTTGCAAATGAGCCCCTAAAATGGCTTATTTGTAAGAAAGTTGTGATTGTGGGGGCTTTTTGTAAATAGTTGAATTAGGAGGGCTTATTTGTAGTATCAAAAGTTTATAGGGGCTAAAAAATAAAAATGCAATAAAATATGCTTAAACCATGGTTTAGAAAACCGTCCAGTTCAACCCCGAACCAGGTGAACCAGATCGGAATCAGCCTGACCCGGTCCGTTTCTGCCGGTTCCGAGGCTGAATCAGCCAGTTTGATAGTTTAGTAATAAAAAATAAAAATTACTTTTTAAAATAATTCTAAATTGGCCTGAAAACGGTTTGAACCCTCCTAAATTAGGCTTAAATTGGCATAATCCGGCCATTAATAGGCTTAAAAACTTTGAACTGGCCAAAAAATCGGCTTAAAATCATTTTTTGAATATAGTTTTTTAACTTTTTTTACAGTTTTAATAGTTATTTCTCATTTATTCTCTGGTATTTTATATTTAATATCAATAATATAAGTATTTTATATAGGTGAGATTTGATCGGCTCAGGTTTGAACCGGTCTGAACCGGAACTGGGATTTGAACCAGCCCTCCTGGTTCTGGTTCCCAAACCAGTCTTGTAAACCTCAGCTTAAGCTAGAGTACTCCACTCAGTGCTCAAGGTTGAGTTTCTATTTCTACTTTAGGGCCCACCTGAAACAGATGGGATTAGATTTGGAGAGAGGGAGAATGGTGACAAGTTGGTTTTCAGGATTATGAACATGAAAGAGCATTTTGTTATCAGTATACACCATCTCAACAAAGTATGATTGAATAAATAGAACAAAAATCACAGATAAAATGAGACATCATCTACCTGTTGGAAAAAACGGCGAGCCTCATCCTCTTGCAATCTTCCCTTCTCTACTATGTAATCAAAAAGCTCTCCGGACTTGACATACTCCATGACAACAAAAATATCTGAATGTGTCTCTATAACCTCATAAAGGCGTATGATATGAGGATGCATGAATAACCTCAGTATCTTTATTTCGCGTCTAACTGCAAACATGAAAACAATGCATATGATAATTGAACAACTCCAGCAAAATAGCTTTTCCTAAAGAACTATTAAATTTCTACAAAATAATAACCAAATTGAAACAATTGTTTCAAATAAAAACAGAAATAATCAAGATTGTGAAAGTCACGTGAAGAAGCAAAAGTCATTGATGTGTTTCAAACAAAACCCCAGGAGGGATAGGCCTAGCTTGTCAAATATCTAGAAGATATTGCACTTGAGGTACCAAAGACACATCCGATAACTTCACCGATAAGAATGCACAAAATAAGACCGACCAAGATGTAAGTCATATGGACACTATTTGGGCCCCATCTTACATTCAAACTTTTAGGAACAACATCTAATCTTTCAATCTCCATGCATGAGAAAATTCAATGCAGTGTAACTTCCAATTTGCTTGATCATATTCGCCTTTGGTAAACTGATATCATTCACCACCTTTCAAACACTTCAATGAACCCATAGATGAAGTGGAATTCAATGCACTCTAAACCAGAAAATTTTACCTTCTTCATTCACTTCTGTCACAGCTTATTCTGAAAGACAAACAGCCACAACAATGTAGTCACTAAGCAGCATTCATTTTGGACCAAGAATTGAAACTAACCAACCATCAGCATTCATTTTGAACCAAGAATTGAAGCTAACCAACCATCTTCCTGACATGCCAATTGGATACCCATATACCACTGTTAACGAAATAAAATATTTCCCTTGGAGGAGATCAAAACCTAATTTTCACAGAAAGCTCCTGAGCCTACGGAATCCCCTCTTTCTCTCTCTCCCCCCAAACCCCACAAACACACCAACACCACATCTGTTTTTCTCATGCCAGAAGTGAGGAAACACTTGGACCAGATCAGAGGGAATTTTCTGTGGGGAGGCACAACAAACATGATTGTCAAGGCTTATACTAGGCAACACCTAGGCACCACCTAGGCGGCAAGGTCTATTTTCAAGGCCTAAGCAGTTAAAACCCATATTGGGCCTTGAAAAAGCACACCTAGGCACTGCTTAGGAGTGCACACCTAGGCTAATTCATGGGCTAATCAAATTGGGTCCATTATGACCCAATCCTAATACAAAGAGGGTTGTGTCGATGATTGAGCCCTAGCTTTTGATACCCCTTCATGTCGACTTCCTCACTATTTCATCTTCCTTGTTTTCGGCATCATCCCTCCTGGGTGAACAAATCTCGGCATCAACAATGAGGCACTCTTATATTTTCTCCTCTCACTATGATGGCCATGGTGAGGCAACAAGCCCCACTTGCCCATGTCCACAAACTTGGAACCCTCTGTGGCCATTAGCACCCTCTCACTCTTCATGAGTTTTCTATATGCTCGTCCTTTTTTCTTCCTTCAAGCGTTTTGTCACCGCCTAGGCACCACTTAGGTAGATGCCTAAGTGCTTACCTTGGGCTGCCTTACCGGCTTGACAACTATGACAAGAAAAAGCCTAGAGCATACCTCAGGTGAATGGGATTTTGTTTCTAGATCATTCCCCTCACTCTTCATGAAATTTCTATATGCTCGTCCTTTCTTCTTCCTTCAAGCGTTTGTCTCCCCGTTTGTGAGTATCTCTCCCTCCCCGTTCCCCTCACCACCTGATTATAAAGGCACCGCCTAGGCGCCATTTAGGCAGACGCTAAGCACTTAGGCACCCAAGGACCCCAAGTACGCCTTGGGCTGCCTTACTGCCTTGACAACTATGACAAGAAAAAGCTTAGAGCATACCTCAGGTGAAATGGGATTTTATTTCTAGATAGTTCCCCTCACTCTTCATGAGTTTTCTATATGCTCGTCCTTTTTTCTTCCTTCAAGCATTTGTCTCCCCGTTCGTGAGCATCTCTCCCTCCCCCTTCCCCTAACCACTTGATTATAAA
Source organism: Zantedeschia hybrid cultivar (assembly GCA_030544215.1). Taxonomy (NCBI): domain Eukaryota; kingdom Viridiplantae; phylum Streptophyta; class Magnoliopsida; order Alismatales; family Araceae; genus Zantedeschia; species Zantedeschia hybrid cultivar. The sequence goes on from JARZZO010000002.1 coordinate 71,133,916, forward strand.
GGCACCGCCTAGGCGCCCCACTTAGGCAGATGCCTAAGCACTTAGGCACCCAAGGACCCCCAAGTACGCCTTGGGCTGCCTTACCACCTTGATAACAACAAAGAGCCTAGAGCATACCTCAGGTGAAATGGGATTTTGTTTCTAGACCCTTCAAGAAAGGAGGACTAGGGGTTAAGAAATTACAGATAATGAACCTTGCATTACCAGGCAAACAGCTGTCAGGATTGGTCTCAGATACCAATTCACTTTGGAAAAGAACTTTTCAGCATAGGCATTATAGTACTCGCAAGAAATTCTATGTACAGAGAAAACCTAAGGTCGCATATCTGGAAAGAAGTCCTAAAATCTGAAAAATGGATCGAAAGCCATGTGAAAGGGAGGACAGGTAATGAGAAGGATATTTATTTCTCGCAGGACAAATGGCTTGGCAGCTTTTATTTGGAGGGCAGTTTCTAAGAGTTATTTAATTTATTTCCAAACAAGTGGATTAAAAGTCAAGAAATGTTATCAACTAGAGGGTGATAATACTCGGTGGCACATTACTTTAAGGAAAAGGCTTAAAAGATGATGTGACTGAAGAACATTGTTCCTTACTTTAGCTGCTCTATGAAGTTGAAAACAATTCAAACAGAGAAAAGCCAGTTCATCTGGGTCACAGATAATCAATTGATGAGGATCTCTACATATCCGAAATTTGGAGTACAGAAAGTTGAATAACCCATTGAAGTTAGAGCTTTCATGCAGGTGGTCCTTGAAAGGATAAAACATGCAGCTATTGTGATGCTATCCGCTCCTTGTGTGGAGTAGAAGATGAATATTACAAGCACTTGGTGATCAATTGTGACATTAGTTGTGAAGTTTCAAGATACTTTGGCTGCACTGCACAATTCCATATTGCTTTTCATTCAGGCCGAGAGATGCGGGGTTACTCAAATTCATGTGGGATGCTAACAAGAAATTTGACTTCTGGTAGATTTCTTTGATTTTACTTCACATCTCTTGGACTGAATGAAAAGTAGTTTGGAATTGTGCAAGGCAGCCAAACAATCTCCAAAGCCCATGACTAAGGAGCATAATGATTGCATCTTCAAGGGAAGTAGAATTTGCATCAAGTGTATCAGCCTTAAGACTTTGACTTTTCTTCATAATTTGAGTAGTTTTAATGTTTTAGCAGAGAGATTGAGAAGGGCAGTAAACTATGAAACTGTGATTAACTGCCTTCCGTACATTTGCATAACTTGTGTTGATCAGTGTATATTTAAAGGAAAACTTCTTCTATTAAAAATAAATCTTCAAGGAAAGCTTTGAAGAGCTCATCTCAACAGGGCTTCGGTTGGTAGCCATCCCAACAGCTCATGGGTTCGATCCTCGCCACCCTCGTATGGGGTGAACCGGGAAGCCGTGCCCCACCCCCCGCACAATAGCTTCCCCGGGGTTTACCGGACAACCGGGTTTCCTCGACATCTAAAAAAATATAAAAAAAGAGCTCATCTCATCAACAGAGCAATATCAAACAATAGCTTCAATGCCTTGGTCTCATCCGCAAGGCTCATCAGTGTGGCTAACATACCCTCATATCTGTCCCTATTCTCTAGAAGTTTCACCCTACAAGAAAATCTGGTATGGCTTACCTCTACTGTAAATGCATACAATCAATTCATCTGAAACACCAATTACCTGTGACAACGAAATGACATTCTCTTGTTACTCTCTAGCCCTGATTGTCTCAATTATGCCAGATTGAGCTTTTAGAATGGCCATTGCTGCCACCATCACACACAACTATTGGCACATTGTTTAAGAATACCTTTGCTTCACTAACCCCCCTCACCCCCCCCCCCCCCCCCCAAAAAAAAAAAAAAAAAAAAAAACTCAAATAAGCTACAGCTTTTACATGAAACATGATCTGACAAATCAAGACGCCAGATATAATGGGGTAGAAAAACTATCAAGAGACGCATACAAATATCTCAAGTAGCACATTGTAAACTTAGGGACGGTGGGAATTTTAAAACAGAAAGGGCCTACAAAATTTATAGAGGTCTCATCCTCCAAGAAATGTACTATAAATAAGTAAGCATGTACATTTGCAGGAGGCAGATCAAATGAGCGCTGAGACTCATCTAACTCAGATGAGGCCGACATCTAAAATTAACATTTCAACCTGAATCAATGGCAAAAAAGTGTTTAATATAAAGGATATTTGTGATAGAAGGGGGATTAATGACAATCCATGTGTGTGGAGGGAATTTTATGGCAATTCAAGAAGAGTGCAATTGTAAAGGGCATTTTGGTATATTTATAGAGTGCATGGGATGGTGGGGGTGAGTGAGAGGCAGAGTCAGCCAGCCCACAGCATAGGAGGGAGGGCAAGTGGGAGACCCAAAAGGCTGGATTGCATCCCCACTATCCGATGCTGTGTGCAGGTGACAGCCCAAATGCAATAGCCCCACACACACACTTCCTTTTTCAGGGGTAACATATGTCATGTTATGGGGTACTTGTCTAAGTTAGACGAGCCCCAAGCTCATTCTATCTGATGAATATGATGCCATCCATTTCCTCTTGATGATGAAGCACTTGCCAGGGGCCAGCTGATCTTGGAGCTCTTTGGGGAGGTTCCTGGTTTGAGAGTGAATTACAACAAGCGCCAGGTCATAGGTGTGAATATGGAAGACAGGGAAATGCTCAAGGAAGCAACCATCTTGGGATCTCAAATATGATCTTTCCCTATCTCCTACCTCGGACTTCTGCTCGTGCCTGGAATGCCTCACTACAGGAGTTAGCAAAAAGTGATATAAAAGTTCCAAGTCCAGATTGGCAGGGTGGAAAGGTACACTCCTCTATTGGGGGGAGGTTGGTGCTCAGTAAATCAGTTTTAGACAGTCATCCTATTTATTTCATGTCTGTCTTCAGAGTCCCAAAGATGGCGACTAAACAGACTAATGCCGGTTCTTTTGGAAAGGCAGCAGGGAGTATAGTCAGAAAGGAAGCTATGATGTTTGCTAGGGAAGAGTAAGAAGTAGGAAGGAGAATGGGGGCTTGGGGATCAAGGACGTTTCGGGTTTCAACCTTGCACTCCTTTCAAATGGCTTTGGAGGCTAGTGAATGCTGAGTCTTGAATTTGGCTAGATGTGATTAGCCACGAATATTATAGCAGGTCGAGGACTTGGGATGTTACCTTGGCCTCTATGGATAGAGTTTCACATGTTTGGAAAGGCATCCTCCAGTGGCAGATATCATTCAAGATCCCAGGATGCTACCCATATAAAGGAAAAATGGGGATTCTTGCCTATCTAGAAAGACAAATGGTATGGTACTACTCCACTCTCCAACCGCCTTCCCAATTTGTTCGCCATTTCTTCCCATCCTCAAGCACTGGTGGCTTAGGTGTTTGATAATGCTTAAGTTGTTTTTTTTTTGGGTGGGTGGGTTGGGGGGGGTTCACCTTGCTTTAGGAGACAACTGTGGGAAAAGGAGATCTCTGAACTTAGTAAGCTTTTGATGCTCTTACAGGATTTCAAAGTTGACCCATCCTTCAAGGGACTCTTAGAGGTGGAGGTGGGGAAGCTTCAGGCTCCTCCTTAAAAAGATCAGCTTACTAGGTCATAACAGATTGTGGTACTTAGCATGCATTGCACAACAAAGTCTGGTCACCCAAGCATCCTTTGAAGGTCAAAATTCTCTTATGCGGGATATTTCTTGGCAAACTAACCACTTGCAACAAACTGACTCAATTTTTAGATGCCTTGCCCATTGTATGCTGTTTATATGGAGAAGAGGAGGAATCTCTTGATCACTTGTTCTTAGCTTGCACTTTTTTCCTTGAGTGGCACCTTCACAATGAAAAGGGGGGGGGGGGGGGGTGGGGGGACAACAGGAAACTAGGGAGAAGAAAGGATAGGCATATAGGAAACTTAAAAAAGGTGAGAGGATGTTAATGACCATGAGGGTTTGTAATAAATTTGCCGACATAAGCAAGTGGGGCTTGTTACCTCATCATAGCGGCCATCACAGTGGAAGGAGAATCTTATTGTATGTAAATGATTCCCTCATCATTGATGTTGAGATTTGTATGCCAAGGAGGGACGATCCCAAAGACAACATGAAGATGAAATAATGAGGAAGGCAAAATGAAGGAGGCATTGAAAACTAGGATTAAATCATCTAGAAAAAGCCCCTATTTGTACTAGACTTGGATCCCAATAGATCCAATTTCATTGGCCCATAAACTAAGCCTATGTGTTGGTTAGGAGTGGTAGGCCCCCCTAAGTGCACCTAAGCAAAACCTAGGCATGTTGTTCAAGGCTCAATAAGGTGTTTAATTGCCTAGGCTTTGTCACCCAAGTGTAAGCCTTGATAACTATGCTCATGCGAGGATGTACCGGTATCAGTCATGCTGACATTGATACGTACCGGTATCAATATCGGTGGTAGCGGACTGGTATCGGCCGGTATCAGTTGGTTTCGATCCGGTACCGGCCGATACCAATTTTTTTTTATCTAATGACTAGTATTGGGGTTACCCCCCCCCTAGTACCATTACCGATATGCATCAGCCGATACATATCAATATTGGCCGATACTGCCAACCATGTGCTTACAAGGTGTAGCAGTTCTAGCTCCATCTCTGGGGAGAGCTTCCATTCTCAAGGTTTCAATAGACACTCGCTCAGATGGGGAGTATTTCCAATCCATAAGGAGGACTGCAACGTTGGTGGTTGATTCTTCGTACTACCCTATGGGCAATTTGGCTAGAAAGGAATAGGAGGATCTTCAGCTAGTAAGCATTGATCCTAGAAAGAATTGCCTTTTTTGTTTGTCAGAAAGTAAGGGAGTGGACGAATACTTATCGTAATGGGGATGTATTTACTTCGTCCTTTTAGTTCTTTTGGAGGATGTTTTTAAGGGCTGCACCACTTTGGTACCATTTGTATAGAGGGAATTTATGAGGGATTTTGTTCTTACTCCTATACATTCACCTTTTCATGTTGAATTTACTATGTGGTACCTTCCACTTTTCTATATATGTATAAATATTATATATGTATATACATAGGTCTCATTTTCCAGATAATTGTCTCATTTTCTAGATAACCTACTATAAGTACACGCATGCACCTATGTAGTTAAAGGTAGGAGGCGACTGAGGCAACCGAGGGTTCGCCTTAGCGGCTTAGACTGGCCTAGGCGTGTGTGGCAACATTTTATTTTTTTTAAAATATAAAAAATAGATACGTAAATATATGATTACATATGACAAAAGGTTCACAAAATATAAACGAAATAATAAACTCATACATTCAAATGTGCCTAATAAAGATACATGTAAATCCTCTTTTTATTTAATATATTCGGTGGTACCAATCACTTCAAAAAAAAAAAGTGCCAAATAAAAAGAGAGAAGGTGACCAAGGCCCCTATGCATGTGTGTGATGGGAAGTGAGAGAGAGAGAAAGAGCCAAAGAGGTAACTGAGTCCCTTGTGTGCGTGCGACATGGAGTGTTTGTGTTTTGTGTGTATGTGTGTGAGAGAGAGAGAGGTGGCCGAATCCGCTGTGTGTGTGACACAATGAGAGAGAGATGAGAGGCTAAGTCCCCTATGTTGTATGTGCGTGTGCGTGTGTGTGTGTGTGTGTGTGTGTGTGTGTGTGTGTGTGTGTGTGTGTGTGTGTGTGTGTGTGTGAGAGAGAGAGAGAGAGAGAGAGAGAGAGAGAGAGAGAGAGAGAGAGAGAGAGAGAGAGAGAGAGAGAGAGAGAGAGAGAGGAGCTTATGTGGTCAGGGGAGATGCGATGGAGTTGGGGAAGAGATGCACGCTTGAGGTCGAGGGAGACCACGCCAATGGGGAAGTTGTGCACACTTGAGGGAGACAGCGCCAGAGTTGGGGAGGATGTGCAAACTTGAGGGAGACTGTGATAGAGTTGGAGAAATCCGCTCGATTGTCTGCAAGCTCGGGGAGGACCATGCTGGAGCAGTCGTCGAACTCCAAAAAGGTCGTAAGATCGCCTGCTGTGCAGAGGAAAGGGAATAGGACTGTTTCCAATCAGGATGGAGGATGCATAGGGTTTCGACAAATTTAGGTTAACGGGTAATAGATACCCGGTAAGCGGGTTGGGTAGACGGGTTGAGCTGCTGGGCTATGGAACATTAGCGTGATTGGGCTGGCAGTATGTGGGCCGAGACGCGTTTGAGGCAAACCGGGCGACGAAGGCACTCTGAGGTGCTCGACTAGGTGTTCTCAGCGATTTTGTTGATCGCCTAGCAGCTGCTTCCATCGACTTTAATAACATAAACATGCAAGCATGTCCTGGTCACTAATCTACATGCAAACAAAAAATCACTCAAATCTAAATGTCAAACATTGTATACTTTCTCTAACCACATGTATACAAAAAATTATTCAAATCTAAATATCAGAAACTAATGGATTAATAGTGCATCTTATCATACTCTCTGAGCCATTTATTTTCCGGTATGAATTGATGGTTGATAGAAAAGTACCAAAATAATTTATCTTTAATTTGTAGCTCATTTGTGCATAGTACATAAGATTTGCAGTTTGATTGGAGGAAGGAATGGAAATCATATCATCTTAGAAAAAGCTGGAAGTGGTCTTGAACTGCTTCTTGATCCCCCCCTGCATCTGTGAACATGTACACATGCTTCGAGAAAATGGGGAATTTAATTCTAAAACAATTTATGAATATATAACAATATCCTTCCCCACAGGATCCAATCAAAGAGCAGAAATAGAATGCATTTCTTTATATACATGTGTTACCTAATAGAAAGCTGGAAACAGGATACATGGTAGAGCAGTGAGTGCATATAAATCATGAAAGAAAATCTGCTATGCACAAAGGAAAAATAACTGTGCATCATCAGAAGGATTTAGAGATACAACTTTATGTCCACCACGGAAAGAGGTCCAGTGGAGTGTACAGAATTTACATAGAAACAAACTCTGGGACATGCTTCAGCTATAAACTACAGTTTGGAAATATTGAGCCTGAATGAAATTCAACAGTAAATGAACCTTGTATTCGTCAAGTATCCAAAGGTACCTTTTTCCTCCATTTCCATGTTTTTAATTTTACGACGGTTCAAGATCTTGATGGCAACTTTATGCCCAGTCCGCGCATGTTCTGCAATTTTCACTTTCCCAAATGAGCCAATACCAAGAGTCTTTCCGAGCCTATAATTCATTAAGATCGAATCAGCACCGGCCCCTCCTTTGCCTGTTGATCCCTCCATCTCTCCTGCCAAAATAAAATAAAAAAGTCAACATAAAACGATGTAGACAGATAAGAACTCATGTTAGTGAGTTGAACATATTAGTTATTGTCTTTAAAGTGTAAGCAGAAAGTTTTTCATAAAATGGTAAAAAAAAGAACCAGCAGCGGACATAGGACATGATGCCACACCCACACTAGCAAGCTCGTATATGACCATGCTTTGCAAATAGCCAGTTTAGAATGCAATAGGATAACCAGACAAGAATTGACTGGGAGGCTATCATTTTGTTGATTGCCAGTCAAAAACAGCCATTTTTAAAAAGAAAACATAAGCAGATTGTAGCATTATTTTTAGGATTATTTCAAAAAATTAGGGATGTCCGTACACAGAGGATCATAATGAGAGGATTTTATGTACATTTTGTCCTTTTACTAAGGAAACATGTGGATTTATCTAAGTTTATGAGCTGAGTTGTAAACATTTACTCTATGATGTTCTTCTGATTTTCCAATGCTACACTAGGAGACAAGAGTAAAGAAGAAAAGGGATGAAGGAAGATGAAGAAACCGCCAGTGGCTAATGTCACTGCCGGCGCCACCGAATGCAACATGCAATTGCAGCCTTCTGCCACCCGGTCCCCCTATGTTTTCCCCATCCTTCTCCTCCTACACCTCCCTTTCTTCTCATACTCTCCTTAGTGCTCCCCTGGCCCACTCTTCTCTCACCTTCCTTTTCCTTTTCTCCGAGAGCATGCAAAGAAGAGGGGAAAACTCCCTCCAGCTTGGCAGGAGATAACTGGGCTACCTCTTTCTGAAGGGGGCCATGACAACAGGCTTGGTTGCACAAGGATGACCTTCTGAAACCCCCTCGACCTAAGCCAAAAGGGGATAGGATGAAGTCCAAGGCAAGCCAAAATCATAAATAAAAACAAAAGGAGAGTAACAGATAGTCAACCAAATATGAAATGCATAAAAGGAGAGTAATAGATAATCAACCAAATAAGACATGCATAGTCAAATTAAGCCTGCCCTAATAATGATGATGATCTGCCCCACAATCAAATGAATTGGATCCAGATGACTATCATAATAAAAACCAGACTGACTATCTGATAAAAGAAAGAGGAAAGTCCTTCTCTCTAAAATAAAAACATTGATGCAGTACAAAGGTCATACTTGCCATACCACATGGACACTCTCAATTGCAGAAGCTCAAGAAAAGAGAACCCCATCCCATTGTAGTTTCCTAGTGCAATGATCTATAGCCCATAATGGGAAGAAATTCAGTGAAACGTCATATTCCCCATTATGATCTTGAGACTCTATCTTATATCAATTAACGGCAAAGTCATGATCTACTTCAAACCTTTTCCCTGAACCCAACTCCTATTATTATGGGTGCTCATGTGTCCATATGGTTCAGTTTGGAATGAGAAAAAAAATCCCAAACCAAACCAAGTAGCAAAAACTGAACAGAAGAAATTTGGTTATTTCCGTTTGGTTTGGTTTGAACTGCTTTGCACATGGACTGACTACCTGCTCATGATTTGCCCATAGGCAGTGCCACTTTGGCCTGCCACTTGGATGTGTCAAACCCAAACTCAGATTTACACAATACATTAATGGGCCAGCCGAGTGCAAGCATCCAGGAAAGTTCTACAAGTCTTACAGAATTACCCAGACTTCCTTTTCCCAGGTTTCTGGTCCGGGAATATAGGTAATGGGATGCCCAGCACATTGGCACAGGTAGGTGGTTGGGTGTCTGCATGCCTCCCTTTCCCCAGCTTTAACCCACAATGGAAGCTAGTGAAAGGACGCCGAGGGAAATCCATAAAAGGTGTCCCTCCATCACCTGGTCATGCACCACAAGCCTGCCCAGTGCGAGCATGGCTCCAGTCCTACTAGAGCTGGCTGGCCAAAAAACAAATTTAAAAGTCAGGTGTTTTATATTATATAATATAAACGTTCATAACTATTAAATAATTTGGGTTATTTGGTTTGGTTTGATTTTGGCAATTTGGAAGGTCTTGAAACCAAACCAAACTGAAGCAAACTGAAAGTTTGGTTTGGTTTCTCAGTTTGAACCAAATACCGAACATCCCCACCTTTGATCCTACCCAAGCAAATGCCTAGAAATAATATCTTTTCTTTAGAAATAACAAGATGGCATGTTACCGTAGAAACTTACCCAATCTCTCTGAGATCTTATCATGAACTCCTTGAGATCTATCTCTCTCTCAGTTCCCGGGATAGTATCAATAAGTGAGTCGGAAAATCTTGGTTCATAAAAATACCAAAAGCTCAATTGCATTTAACATCAAGGGCCCAAATTTTTGAAACCTATAGAAGCATCTGAGATGTTGTCAACATTAAATGTTTCACAATTTCTATTTTTCCCTGAACCAAATACCTATCATTAACATTTTACCCCACATAATGGATGCCATTTAGAAAAGGTAGACACAGCAAGCCGAGTCTCCCTACTACCTCAGCACCTGGCAGACGGACCATATGCTTTAAATCAAAGTGGCCCCCATATGCCCAGGGATCATTATTTATCTAAAGCATTTTATGTAGGTTTACTTCAACCAATGATGATCTTATCCCGCACACATCCCAAAATTTAACACAGATAACTAGAATAGATAGGAAAATTGTTGGGTGCCCTGCAGAAAGCAAAAACGCCTACTTGTTAGGCTGATCAAGAATACTCTGACCAGTGCTCTCATTCCAGTGAGCTCACTGAGAAAATCGGCACCAATAAAAGCATTTGATGGCTTCCATCCCCACAGACAAATCATAAAAAGGAAACACCTAAAGTACTTCAGAAACATCATGAACACAAATAATAAGAATACACATCCAATAAAACAAAAAAAAACAATTAAAATTGCCCCATCAGTGCCCGCTGCTAGGATGAAACACAAGCACCAGAAAAAATTCTTTATAGTCACAGATATCGTATGTGGTCACAGTGTAAAATGAAACACTTCTTGGGGGTGAAGACACACGACAGCCTCCACAACAAGATGAATGCACAATTTGATTTGCGCAAGAATTCCTCCCTGGCAGAAAGAACGCAGATCTCCAACATACATCGGAACAAAAAATAAACACGGAAAGCACGCAACCACCTCTCGGGGTGTTCCACGGCCCAGTCAAGAACTCCGATCAGGAATCCCTAGAAATCGGAACTCCCGAAGACATCAACGGGGGAAAACACCATCAATTGACGACCTCCCCCCAACCCACCAAGAAAAATTCCCATCTGGAAGAAACCATACGCAGGACGAACCACAGGATGCGAAATCCGGGAAGAATGGAATCAAAGACAAAGGACCTTGTGGCGATGAAAGCCGGCAGCAGAGCTCCTCCTACAGCGCCGATCTCCTCATCCGCCCTCGGAGCTCGCCGGCAGCGCGCAGAGAGAGAGAGACGGGGGAAGAAGAAAAGGGGAAAAACCACGGCCACGGCACCAGAGAAGGGGCAGAAGGCGGAATGGCCAACGGTGGTGTTCGTGACGTGGGCCTGTCCATTTCCCGACGAGACGGACGGCCCAAATTGTTCTGTTTGTTCGTTTTTTTCTTTTCTTTTTTTAAGCTATCCGTGGCCCATGTAAGATTCCTTGCCCAACCCCGAGGGACTGAAATCCTTGGTTTATCTCTTTTTTTACTTCAGCTGTCAAGTTATTTAATGACTTAGATTAAGTGGCCCAATAAATTTTATCAAACGGACCCTTAGTTTAATTATTCAATTAATGTCTAAAAGACGAAGCGATCAAGGTTAGAATGGGGCCAAGAGATGCCAGCCGAACAATCAGGACTTATATAAATGGATCTCTGGGCTTATATAGGTCCAAAGGGACCGGGGGGATCTGAATCCAACCCTGCCACAAAGTCTAGTAAGCAACTGCTGGGTATAAATGAATCTATGAGCTTCTAATGGGTCCTCTCATTTGATCTTTTTGTTTTTTATGAACCGGTACGGATATTTACAGGTGACCAAAGATAAGTCTCAAGATTTTCCATGGTTAAAGATTATTCTGAGCTAGTCGATAATTCTACCTAATTAGATGAAAAGTCTAAATCTATCTGATCATCTAAATAAGTAATCTTATATTCTAAAGAAGTTTTTAGGCTCCAATCAGAAGTGGAACCTGAGACCTCCCAATTGAGAGGCAAGAAGTGAACCAACTGCACTAGGCAGTTGATTCTGATCCTCTCATTTGATCAATTGAGAGCAAAAGGAAACATATTATAAATGCACAATTCCATAGCTGACGAGAGGTGATCATGTTGTCAACGAAGCATGTACTCTAAAGTGTTTGATTGGCTATCTTATAAACATGTATCAATGATCATTATCTGAGTGATTCTCGAAGGATAGTCGGAGAACCAAGTTCAATTTTTTTCTCCTTTCCCATTGAACTTAGGTTTGGTGCTTACAACCCAACTTTGGGAGCACTGAATTTAAGTTCAATGTTCCTATCATCTAATTCTGAAAGTCAAAGAAGGGGAATTGGGGGTAGCATGTTGTGCCAAACTTAGCGTGGGCATACTAGTGTTCATTTGGAGAAAAAAAATTTCAATGTTGAGGACGAGTTGACCATGCCTCATTCAGCTTTCGCAATTTGTTTTGGCTTTTCTGTGTCTTAAAGTCTTAATCTAATATAGTCGATATGTTGTGAACAAAATCACATTTGTCAATCCCACATCCCCACATGCATTCAAAAATTAGGCTACCAGTACATCTTCGGTCAAAGGCATTTTTCATTTATACCTTTGTTAGAATAAAAGTATACATATCAACCACATGCTTTAATTTGGTGCCACATCTAATCTAAGTTAAGCACTAACCACCATCTTTTTCATCTGAATATTTTTTGTGTAACTAATGTTGAGCCATTAGGATATTGGTGTCACATCATGTAAGGATCTTTTGATGAAATTGGCGTTTATGGTTTAGAAATCACTATATAAGAAAAAGAATGCAGAAATGACTATATAGGAAGAAAATATGGCTTTTTTTTCTTGTTATACCCAACAACTTCAGTCCATTTGATTATGATAAACCAGCCCACTAAGACTTCAGTAAGATGGCCCATTTATTTAAACCCATTAAGTTCGCTTAAGACATCAGTCCACCTGTTTTAACCATATTTTTGATAGAGACATCCAAACAAGGTGAAATTAGACCCACTAAAAGGATAACTTAAGACTTGTGGCTATGTAATTCATTAATTATTTGTACTTATTGAGATATCTTATATGATCGGAGTGTAATAATTTGGGACTATGTATGAATGATCTGGACATTTATTCATTGTGTTTGATCTCTATTTGTTAAATCTATTTAATTTACACACATTACACTTAGACAACTAGTTATAATTAGATTGTGGACCAGTAATATGCTGAGCCAAAGGATCGAACCCAGAGCAATTTGGTGTCTTGTGGACTGGGTGGTTACATTTCTACTTTTTGCCAATTAGCCCAAATCGGCCAGTTTCCTTCCATGGGCCATAGAATATTTGCACAGCATATGCTTGAGGACTTTGGCCCCATTTAGATGTTCACAAAGCTGGTGTCAACATTATCTTCACGTTCTATTTTTGTCATCTTTACATAGTATTTGTCATCTCAAAAATATGGACACTTATTAAATGATGTCAGACATAATAATATCCTTAAATGAAAAGCTCACCTTTTTTTTTGAGCATAAGGAGTTTTCATTCATAGACCCCTCTTCATGTTCAGATGTACCAATGAAAATATGCATTGCAAAATAGCTTAGTCTAATTGCAATGCCTTAGTGCAACAAGTATTACTCAAAATACATATATATGAATGACGTCTTTGACATAGATGAAGTAATGGTCTAACTTAAAGTGGGCAGCTAGACAGGGATCAGGTTGACCATCCAGCCAGTAAATCCAGGTCCCAAAGAGTTTTCTACTATTAGCCCCTCCAGCTAAATCTCAGCCCACTCAAACTAAAATCAGGTCACACGCTGAGCCGGACCCAGTTTTACCCTTAGCGTGAAGCAGCGTTTGAATACCGAGTCGAATTGAACTATCAACCTGACTCCGGAGTTAGTACAAATTAGTATTTAATATGTACATATGTATAATTGAACTAATATCTCTGCGACATTTGGCGGTCTAATTTAGTTTGAACGGTTCAGCTGATCAGAATTTAGATGATCCAATCAAGATAAGGTGATTTGTATGTCCGATTGTAGAGTCTTGATCTATGACCATGAAAATGTCTTGATCAATTGAGTTGAACTTATGAAGCACTTTGATCACGGAGTTACTATTACTTGCCATCGGACTCGAGGATCTGTGGATTGCATGGAATCTGCAGCCATTTGATTGTGCTTAGATCTAAGCTGTAATCCGACATATACGTGTACAAAATATAGTGAAGACTGCGGTACCCAAGTGCCTTGAAACTTCTACCACTTATTGCAACAAACTCTTCCATTTTCTACCACTTCTCTCCTATAGTAGGTAATTCTTTACTTCTGTCTCTAGCTCTCATGTTTGTAATTTTTCATAATTCTTGTATTATCACATGGCATTTTTTTTTCCTTTTTCTGATGCTAATATGCCATTTGAGAGGAAGAGTTTTCTTGACTTGAATAAATGAGAGAGAGAGAGAGAGAGAGAGAGAGGAGGTGTTACAGGAGAGAGAGTGATAGAAGAGTTTCAATAGTGTGGTCTCTTATGTGGGTGTGCGCCCAGAGAGAGAGAGAGATATTTGAACAGTACAGTGGGTGAACTCAGTAGTTCTAATATAAACAATCCTAGCAGTATACCATTCTTAGTCCATACTCTTCTCCTTTCTGTTTGGCGGCACATTTGCTTGTCATCTAAATTAGAATTCACTGTGCCTCAAGAGATTATGACTTTCTCCTGATTTACAAAGAAAGGAGAAATTTTGCCTTAATGGAATGGATGACAAAGATTTTAGCTGCTACATATGTACCCTAACATTATCCAGTCGATTTCCAACGGAGGTGCTCCATAAAAATTGGATCGTGCATGCATTGTCAGTTGACTAGCTAGCTAGCCTCAATTAATTACTTCAGGTTTATACCAATCCTTATACGCGAGTTATAAAGAATATTTCATAGACAAGTTATTCTATTTCTAATGAAATAATTTATTCTTAAACCCAATCCAAGTTTAACTCAAATTCAATCCAAATTCAATAATGAATGAGTTGGGTTGAGTTGTATTGGGTTGGCCCTATTTATAAATGATTTGTTAAAAATATTTTATTTTTTCTATGAATTATTGTAAAAATCAATAAATTAAATTGGGCCAGTCCGTTTTCGAATTCAATCCAACTCAGATTTAACTAATGTCAACTCAAATTTAACCTAACCTAATTTATATAACTAGGATCAGTCCAATTTTATTTAATATGAATTAAATTAGATTAAACCAAAGACTGACCCGCCCAATTGACACCCTACTTATGAGGTTACAACTTTATCCCAACATCCAACCCTCGCCGACTTTTAGGCAGATTGTAGTGCCACTGGGACCGGCTTTAACAAGTTGCAATGTACGCTTGAAAACTTATGTGTATATATATAGAGAGAGAGAGACATAAGTTTGTACATGCATTCGCATCTCTATGTGTCACATCCATTGCTTCGTTCTGTCTTTTGGGGCACCCTTAATATGTTAGTCAATCCAAATAAACAAGAAACTGGTCTTAGTGGACGGAGCCAATCGCGGACATGTACCAACTCTCTATCTAGTCATCAACAAAGCTTAATTTCTTCGGCCACTTAATTATATAAATTTTTAACAACAGGATCTAATTATTCCCTCTAATTAATAAGTGTGGGTCGATCCAGTGGCCGACGGAAAAAATTTGTTCAGTGAAATCACTCGAACATTAAGTCATAAATATGACTAGGTCAATGAAATCTTAGACTAAATTATATGAGATCTTGAATTAGACTAGTAAAGCTTTGAATTGGATCAGTGGAATTTCAGACTAGACTACTTTACATTAGGTCAATAAATTTGCAAAATCCAGTGGGGTCCTGAGACCCCACTAGATAGGACTGGATCCGCCACTGGGTCAATCTACAGATGCCAACCCAAACCCCCCAACCCCACCGCCACAAAAACCCCCAAAACGAGTTGCCATGTGCCTGTAGTTAATATGGAGCCAACATACGGAAGCACTGTGCTCCTCTGTACTCCTCTACAGCGACTTGGAATGATAGGAATGAGATGATCAGATAGCAGTTGGTCCTTAAAGAAGAGCTGTGAGTCCACGCTTTTCTATCCTTAATTTACTTGTCTACCCTAGAGATCATGCACAGATACCCATTTATGAGGATTAGAATAAATGTCTACTAAGATGTGCTTGTCGTAACCAGTTGATGGTGGATGGAGATGGAAACCTAACTAGTACTCTCTTACATGTAGTTTTCAAGTTTGGACCCCCACCCTAAATCGAACTGATCAATCGATATATATATATATATGCAACTGTGGTAGATCAAGTACTTCAGACTCTCCTCTGCAAGGGATCTTTCACGGATGTCCACCCCACATGTGGTTCGGCATGAGAGGTTTCATACAAGTAGATGGATACAACTAATGGTACGCAGTTGGTACTAATTAAATTCGATCCAACCGCAACATTAATAGAGCCGAACTTCGTAATTTTCATGCTGTTTACTTAATTGCGTTGCCCATACGTGGAGTCTCCATGCATGTGTTGTCATGCATTATGGTGGTTGCTTCCAAGACGTACGTTGCCTTCGTTGCCCCTGTGCAACAGTGCAAGGATGGGCCATTGCGTCTCTCTCTCGCATTGGTCCTCCCTAGCTAGTTAATGAGATTACTGTGGCCGTGGACCTCTGGTACTCGTCCTGAATAAGAAACGAGTATAGTTCCTCTCAGTATAGATTTAGACTGAACTCAGTCAATAAAGATAGAGAAAAAAAAAAGAACCTTTTATAAAACCTCTTCTTCGAAAATGGAAAAAGCATCACATGAAGGATTTTTTTGAAACCTTCTCTTATCTTTACTCACCGAGTTCAGTCTAAATCTGAACATAGAGGATCTCTATTCATAGAAAACCTGTGTTGGTCCATTTTTTTTCCTCTTTTCCTAAGTTGAACCCACAAGGATTTTGTTGCCTCATTTCTCTTCCAAATGTTTGCTTCCTTCGCCGGCCTACCGACGAGGCATGACTTTAATTTGAACCACCTCACCAGCAAGACACTCCCTTACTCGAGCAGCTAATTAACGTGTTAGGAGTTTGTCACAGAAGATGAGATCATCTTGGTTGTGTATTTCCTCTCACAGGTTTATAAATGATATGCGTATATGTATCTATATATATATGGTCAAAATGTGCATGCATATGCTCGATGATAAACAATGTTACTTGTTAATAAGTATAATGAGTGTCTAATTAGATTATGAAGATTGAACCGAAAGAAAGGAGGAAGATAGGTTTAAGAATAAGGTATCGACATTAAATTTTTATTTGACATGTAACTAGGCTAGCTTTCATTTAGAATAAATATTAGTATCATTAGATACAAATATATGAAATTCTTAGCATCCTAGGTCTATTTGATTTTTGTTCTAAAATTGACGTTTGTTACTCGGTTTGTCTGAAGAATGTATCAATTGTGATAGTAGTAATTAATATGGAAGTCCAAAACATTAGGATACATAATTGATATAAGAGAAATATGTAGGGCAATGGATGAACTAATGAAAGAAAATTAAGGAAGGGTGCATGGTTTGGGGAGGGTGAAGGAAGAGGGTCCATAATTTTCTCTTTCAAGAGAGAGGTTGAGAGAGAAATTAGTGAAAGAAAAAGAGTATGACTAATTTGGGGCGGGTAATAAAGGAGGAATTAATATTAGATTTCTTTCCTTTTCACGCAAAAGAGAGGGAGGGGAGATGAATTAGGTGGGTAGTTAGGGTCTAGATCATGAGATATTGGGAATTTCTCAAGACTTTTGGTTAGTCCAAAGGATTTGGTTAATTATATGTGTGCATAGATATAATGAGACCGATGTCACCAAGTTGGAATTCTAGAAAAAGAAATCAGAGTCCTAAAAGAAATCTCAATTTGATGAAAGATTTATAGCTTCACGAAAAAATGACGAAAGAGACATTAATATATATATATATATTAATGTGAAAATAAGTTACTTTATTTTAATTTGATTTCTCTGAAATGTATGTGATTACATTGTGAGTTTGATTATCTATTTTTTAACGTATGAAGATTTTAAAGATTATTTCAATAAATCATGTAATTTATTCGAAAAAAATCACTTAGATAAAAAAATGCTCAAACCTCAATATTTTTAAAAAAATCATGGATCTATGTTACACTAAGTAAGATCAAATCAGGGTAGACTCTTCAGACCTAGTTCTCTCTGTTTTTAAAGAGATGGTATTCATTATATCTTTCACGAGAAAATAAAAATCCTTCATTAACCATGGAGGAATTATTGAAACTCAACACTGGTGAGCATAATCATATAATTAATTAAGATATAAGCCAAGGACTGTAGTTAAATAAGCATTAGACATATACAAAAACACATACAATTAGTAAATCATCTAATTAATTTGTTTGTCTTAGGCATAACCAATTAGGATTTTTGAACTAATGAGCACATTTGCCAGGGACACTCCATATATATATGATAAATTTCACACATACAATCAATCCCGAGATTCATTCCAGAAAACAATAAAACAAATTGAGGTTTATGAGAGGAATGTACGTATCCAAAGTTTACCTTTTTATGTACGATCATCCTTTTTAACCACACTGTTTAACTGGTATCGCAAGAGATTTTCGATCATATTCATAGCACATGGTCATTTTATACATATCCTTGATCCACCTTCATTTAATACTCCGAGTCTCACTTTGTTCGGGGAATAAGTTATTACGTGGAGTCCACAGACGGAATAACGTATACTAGAATAAGGGGTGTTTCGGTTTGATAGTTTCGTGGGACTTACTGACGGAATAAGAAGAATAAGTAATTCTTAGTTCTAGGATGGGATGGTTTATTCTCCTTATTCTCCGAATAGACTATTTTACACCGGTATAAGCCATTTTGCTTGTCAAAGTTAGAATTAAACTTATTCTCCCTTATTCTTCTCCTATTCTCTAATCAAAGTGGTGCCGAGAGTATCACACATGAGGGGAGACTCTGTAATGGAACAGTGATCCCTTAGGCCCTTCTCTTTGAAGTCGGATTTCAGTCACTGTAAGGGTAGACGGGATATGGGCAATGCAGAGAAAAATCGGTGGGCCTCATGCACACTATTACACATCACATCAAAACTCGTGCCTGTGGGGCCCTGAGGATGCATGGGGGTTATCCGTATTCTGTCCACCTCTGTACTGACTGAAATCCGATTCTTCTCTCTTGTCATTTTATGTGGAATGGGCATTCAAGTGGATGACACAGAAATTTCGTTGGCAAGTAGTTAGACCATCATCGTTAATAAAGGACAACATGCACCAACCTGCCCCACCTATCCCCCTCCCCACCACCATGTTGCCGCCATGGCTACTACCAACGCCGCCTGACTGCAGGACCCTCCACCACCTCTCTTGCCACCGACTCGCACCTCGCCTCCCAGATGCCAGCCTTCCCCTCCCTCCTCCTTCCTTTACTCCTCTTCTTCCAGTCCTGCAGCACCCTCCACAGAGCCAACTCTGCGTCAATGATGATGGAAGAGGACTATGACCTTGTCTTCCGCGTAAATTACCCGGCATTGTCCGTGCGATGGGACTCTTACCCAACGATGATGGACGAGAACACTTTACATTGTTGGAGTCCTCCACGGGAAGATTTTGGTTCCAAATATGTTCAAAATAGTTCTCTTTTTTGGCAAAGGGGTCAAGATTTAAGATGTGTCACCTTTAAGAATTGAAACAAAAGAATAAACAAAATAACTTTTTAAGTATGAAATAGTCTAAAAAAGCATGTATTCTAAACATCCAATCAATTGCTTCCACAGTAAAATCCTTTATGTACGGACACAGGCTCAAATCCATACGGAAATTAGAGACCAAAGAGACATTGGAGACAGAAGAGGTCCTTTCAGTACGTGTTTGGATCGGAGTCTAGTATACTGAAAGGAATAGGAGGGCCAAATAGTGCAAAACCATCTCCCCACGTGATCTCAAAATTTGACATTGTTTGGCCTCCCTTAATACTATTAGACTCCGGTCTAAACATATACTGAGAGGATCTCTTCTCTTAAATACATCAACGCGAAAATTAGAAACCAACAAAACATTAACAAAGAATGCTTAAAACTCTCTCTCCAACCTCTATGTACAGACAAAGACGTCCAAGTTCCTGCCAAACTTAGAGACCCAAGGGACATCAACAAATTAGGAATGCTTAAAACTCTCTCTCTCTCTTACATACACACACACGCACACACACACATTCACGACGCCCCTCTCGCTCCCTCCCCTAGTAGCTAGTATGACAGTTAGGCTTGTTTGAGAGCTTCTTTTCGAGTCTGAATCGTCTCAATGTAATATTGGACCGGACTTCAACAATCACCGGTCCCAAAATACTATGTGTAAAGTAGATTTGTCACTCGAGCTATATCCCATCACAATTGGCAATTTTTTCTTTATTCCCGATTTCGTAGGTTTTCAATACAACGCAGAACACTTAAATACCACTAAGAACACAAAACTATAATCATAATTTAAAATATATTTAAGTGTGTACCTAGATACAACATAAACTACTATACGAATATCACATTCGGGTGTATTTTAAATTATAGTTGTAGTCTTGTGTTCTTAGTGGTATTTAAGTGCTCTGCATTGTATTAGAAACATGTTAAATCCATGGTAGGTTGGGTCGGTCCGGATCAGATCGGATCGTTCGGTCCGCTCGAAAATCGGGCGGTCCGAACCGACCACGAACCCTGACCCAGCGACCCCGGCCCGAGATCGCTGGGATCGAGTTGGGTCGGCCGACCCGGTCCCAGGTCGGACCGGTCCGGCCGACTCGGGCCTCCAACGGCTAGTTCCGAACTTGCCGTTGGGAACCCATTTGAATGGGTTCCCAACTGTTAAAAGGGGCTTCTAAGCCCCTCTAAGTCTCTATAAAACCCTCTCCTACCCTTCTCTCCCTCATTCACACAAATTCTCATTTATCTCTCTCTCTAAAACTTCTCTCTCTCTATAAGCTCTCATACTCTCTCAAAGACTCAAAGCTCTCTTAACTTCTTTCTCTCCAAACTTCCAAAGTTCTCTAGAGTTCTAAACTCTAAAGGACGGACGGACTACATTAAATTTTTTTCATCATATTATTTTTATTACATTTTAATTTTTCTCTCTAACCTCTTTTTGTTTCTGTAGATTTCTTTCCCATTGTCTCTCACTCTCCCTCGAGGTATGATATGAAATCTCACTCTATTTCTCTATGTTTTTTCTTATTTCTCACCATTTCTCTTTATGTAATTACTAATTATCTCTTTCCCTATTAATATATTTTTTATTTTTAAAGATGTCGACTTCTGAGCATAATGAGGCCACATCTGTCACCTCTCGTGGTGACCTGGGATGGAACCACTGCACCGTTGTGAACATGACTTCACGTAAGGTCAAATGCAACTATTGCAGTCGGATTATTTCGGGTGGAGTTTTTCATTTAAAACAACATATTGGGGGGAGTCAAAGGAGAAGTGAAGACTTGTACAGCTGCACCACTAGAAGTAAAAAGTCAATTCAAAAATTACCTACGACAAAGAGAGTTGAAAAAATGAGCAGCATCAACGATGAGAGGCCAAATTAGAGAGGAAATGACATGGCCCTCAGGTCAAGGTATTCATATTCACCCTCCGGGAGATAGATCTCGGGAGGGAGACATAGACCCTACCAGAAGGAGATCCACTGCATTTGAAGACTTTTCGCGAGGTATTCTTTGATTTAAAAATTTCAATTAATTATTTACTTATTTATACTTCATCTCGGTTAAATTAGTCTAATCATCTATTTTAATTTAAAGATGATATACGTCGAGCCATAGATGAAAGTAGAAGATCTTTTGCTGATGAGGATGTGTGTAGACGCACCGGTCGACACGTTGGGCAAGGGAGTGGATCCGGACATTGATCCAACGAGGAAGAAATTCATGACTTGACTAGGGACAATGATCCTAGAGTGGGTCCTATAGATGCTTTCCTAACAAGACGGAGATATAGACAACCATCAATCACAACTGTTATGAAGAACCTGAAGGTATGCACGGAGAAGATTGGCCGTGCTGTTTCGAGATGGTTTGTTTATAACAGTGTATCTGCCAATGCTGCAAAAGGTCCTTATTGGGAGGACATGATTGAGACTATTGGAGATGTGGGTAAGGGTATTCCTGGACCAACCCCCAAGGAGATATACAACACTTATCTTCCTCAAGAGGTAAGTGATCTCTAAGAGTATATCAAGTCGTTCGAGCGAATTTGGGATGAAAGAAATTGCACAATAATGACAGATGGCTGGACATGTGAGTACATTGAATTAGTTTAACATATTTACAATCTTAGATTAACATATTATATTTTTTAGTTAATTTAGACATTCTCTAATATCTATAACATTATTTGAATATGAATTACGAGAAGAAGTATGATTAACTTCCTTATATACTGTCAAGTTGGGACTGTATTTTAGAAGTCCGTAGATGTTAGTTGAAAGGTAAAGAATGCTGAATATTTTTTCAAGTTGATTGATGACATTGTGGAGCAGGTGGGAGAAGATCAGGTTGTACAAGTTATAATAGATAATGCAGTTTCATATAAAGCTGCTAGCCATATGTTAATGGAGAAGAGGCCACATCTATATTGGCTTCCTTGTTCTGCTCATTCCCTAGATTTGATGCTACAAGATATTGGGAAAGATGTAAAAATTACTGAAATAGTGAAGTCAAGTCAGCCCAATTCATCACATCCTATATCTACAACCATAACTATGTGCTCACGTTGATGCGTGAACACACTGGACAAAGAGAGTTACTACGTCTTAGGGTAACTCGTTTCGCCTCCACATACATTTCCTTGGAGAGTATACAGTCACAAAAACGTCCCTTGAAGCAGATGATTTCAAGTAAATGATGGGAGGATTGGATGACAAGGCACGTGAAGCGTGATGCTAGAGACAAGGGGAAGCAGGTTGAGGACTTGATTGAGAGCCGGGAGTATTGGAAAGATATAAAGATTATCTTAAGCGTAGTTGAACCTCTTGTGCGGGTTCTGAGGATGGTGGATGGAGATAAGAAGGCCACAATATGATATTTATATGAAGCTATGGACCGTGCAAAGGAAGACATTGCTAGGGCCAACAAAAATACATACAGAAAGTGGTGGGATATCATAGATGCAAGATGGGATAGGATACTCCACCATGACTTGCATGCGGCATGTAACAAAATAAGTCAATCCATATTGGTTGTCATTTTATTTCCTATAAGTTTTTTTTTATTATTATTATTATTTTTAATTCTTTAGGTCATTTTTTCAACCCAAGATACCAATATAACTCTGCTACTCAAAATGCGCCAATGATGAAGAAGTACTCCGTGGGACTCAAAATGTAATTCGGCGTTTATTACATGATGAGGATCGAACTATCATAGCATGCAACAAAATGCATCACTATAGGCTTCAGACATTACATTTTGGTACTCATCGTGCTCAACGGACAGTCATGTTGCTTTCACCAGGTATTTAGAATTTTACACATAACTAATACTTTCACGAAATTGTTATCATGCTTAGGCTTTACAAATTACAATGCTAATTGTTAGTTGAATCATTATGGAATTACAACTGATTGGTGGATGGATCATGGGAAGGCTCCAGGTTATGAAGATCTTGCTTATGTTGCTATCCGTGTATTGAGCCAAACCACCTCATCTTCTGGCTGTGAAAGGAACTAGTCTATATTTAGCTTGATACACACCAAGCAAAGGAACTGATTAAGCTCAGTGAGATTGGAGCAATTGGTCTTTTGCCACTACAACATGCGCTTGAAATTAAAGAATCTTCACAAAATTCAAGAGAACCAAAGAGAAGAAGAACGATGGAGAGATGAAGTTGCTGGAAGACCGGTGCAAGCAAAACAATAAGTTGAGGAACCAATCGATCTGGACGAGATATTTGAAGAGCAGAACCCACTGAATGCATGGACGGATGTAAGGAATGTTTTGGGTCCATCAGAATTTGATCCAAATGATCGGTCATGGGCAGAAGGACAATTAGATGGTGTCCCCTTGTCTGTTGAGTTTCAACTTCCACCTCCTTCAAAACGGCAAAAGAAATCAACTCCACAAAGTTCAGGTAAGGGTAAAGGTAAAAGAACTCATGTTGATATTGCAGATTTAGAAACTGTACAAGAAGATGAGTCAGACGAGACACCAGAGCCGAGCGACAAAGTCGTTTACCAAATTTCAGACGACTCTACTTCGGCAACGACTACCCCTGACGATGACGATGATGATCTACATGGAAGTCAAGGTGGATCCTTGCAACAACGGTCATCTCGAGGACGTGGATCAAGTCAACATGGTGAAGCTCCTCCAATGATTTTCACAGGAGAGCAAGAATTTACGCATGCTACGCAGGATGATGACCACTCCAGTAGGTTGGCTAAGGACACATCAGGAACAGATAAAGGCAAAGGGAAACAATAACAAGAGTTTCTAAAGAGAACATCCTCTCAAGAGTATTCGTCTGATGCATCCTCTCAAGTTCCATCAGAGGGTTATAGTCCTTATGGATATCCAGGTACATATTATCAACATCTACTACCCTATGATGCATTGAGTTACTTAAGAGGATATCCCACTTATCCTCCAACTTTAGATGCTTCTTCTTATCAATCCTCAACCTCAGAAGGATCTTATCATGGGCCAAAGACACAAGGATGGATACCGGTGACAATAATCTACCCATTCACAGATTAATATAACCGGTTTGTACAGGAATATGAACAATACTACCAAACTTATATGTTTTGGACCGATTATGTGTAACATTTGTATAGAATTTACAATGTAAGGCTAGAATAAATGTATGTCTACTTGTTCTGTCACTTTGTGTGTGTGTGTTTTTTTTTTTACTATCATGTAATACTTAGGATAAGGTTTTATGTCCCCCCATGTATTGTATTCAAGTTTTTTTCAAAGTTAGTAAAAATTTAAGAGCTTACCCAAGGTCCTAGATAAGTTTTAGGTAAATATATTTTTTTTTGATTTTTTTTAAAAAAAATCTTATTTTTTGGATTTGTTTTTCTAATTTTTTCTATTTTTTTCTTTTTTAAAATTGGATCGACCAGACCGATCCGGCTCGATCCGGACCGGTCCGGAATGTTGGATCGGCCAATCCACTCGATCAGGACCGGACTGATCCGAGTCCGACCCACGAGTTAGCCTACCTTGGTTAAATCTGAAACAAAAAAAAATTCCAACTTCAGTGTGACACGTCTCAAGTAGTGAACCTATTTTATACATAACATTTTAAGATTGATGAGTGTTGAAGTCCAGTCCAATGTTACAGTGAAACAATGGAGACTCCTTTTTTACTGTATTTTTCCAACTCCCCGTTGTGTTAGTTATGTGTACGCCTTGGCCATGGTACACGCCGCGGGCGCCGGGCTCGTCGGGGAGCTCCTTTTCTACTGTGTTTTTCCAACTCCCCGTTGTGTTAGTTATGTGTACGCCTTGGCCATGTCCACTTTTCCATGTCGTCTTGTGCAAAAGTAGCCTGTGTCTGCAATCCTTCCACGGAAGAAATCATCTTATTTCTGTCTTAATCTCAATCGCCCTGCCTTGCATGGCTCGCCAACGAGTACGGTATATTGGAAGCCGGTCTCTGTTCATCTTACTGTGGCCTCCCATTAACAAGGAGCTACGAGCAGTCCTGTGCCTCACGACATCCATTTCACATGAGGAAAATTAAGGTGATCTCACGTACTTGTGACACCCCGACGTGAACAACTAGTCCACGCCACCTCACCCTCCTCCTGGTTTGTAAACATCACCCTTCAAAGTCCGAGTCTGTCGAGTGCATGAGCCACAAATTAACAACTGTTAGGTCTCCATGAATCCACGGCTAGCTCATGGAGGCTCCCCCACACATGTTGAATTGAAGGTCTCCAACTACTCTCTCCATGCGGGAGTAAAGGCGGGCGGCAGCGGTGCCCAGCCAGGAATTAAATTAATCTTTAGCTTCGTCTTCTCCTTTATTTCTGCTCCACGACACGTTCACTTTGTTTGCATAATAGGACCGAAATAATCAGTATAAAAGTCTTATTCTGATTTGATTGAAAAGATGTTTAATTTTTTCAACTCTTTAAATTCTTCCTGAAATGTTTAATTTTCCTAATTTATTTAATTTTATCTTTTATTTTATTTCTTATTCCATTTATTCTTATCAAATCATTTAGAATAACGCAGTATAATTCTAAGTAGAATAAATAACTTACCGAATCAAAATATCTTTTATTCTAATTTAAAAAATCTCCTAAATTTTATTCTGATTTAAATTATTTCTGAAAATAAAGTGAACCTTGGGATTGAGATTGGCTCTCTCTTCTTCTCAAGTCTCAGTAGGTCACAGGTGATAACCACGAATCTCTTTCACAGGTTAGCTTAGGCCAATGGCCACCCTTCCTTTTTAGGTCAGACATGACATGACGTCAAGCTAGCTAGCGACCTAGCTCCACGAGCTATAAAAGGGCGGGGAGCTAGCACTTGTTATGGGCAGAGATGGCCAAGTGTGCGAAGCCATCCTTTGTATGATCCTGGTCATCCTTCGTCCGGGTTTCCCTTCTCATCCTCCTCCTCCTCCTGTTCCATTTCTTTCTTTATTCTTCTTCTTCTTCCCTTCCTCTGAGTTGTTTCTCCCCACTTGCTATCCTTCTTACTTCTTTGATCTTCCCTCCAGTCCTTCACCTTCTGAGGGAAAACACATTCCTTGTTATACAACCTAGAACTAGTCTCATTTATACACCGTTTAAGCGAAAAGCTGCAACCTGTGTACGTGGAGAGGATGGAAGGATCTCTGGAAGTAGACATAGAGCAAGGGGAGATCCTTGGGGACCAGCAGGACGACAAGTCGAGGTAAAGACAAAGCCCAGTGCTCATCACAGTGACACCCTGAGCACAGGGATATGCAGATATACACACAGAGAGAACCCACCAGTAGCGCGCGGTTCATGAGGGTGTTACTAGTTTTTTCTCTTCTTCTCCACCAACTTCACTCGTTTCCATTATCCTCTTTTGGGTATCAGGGTCGGCACGAGACTCCCGAAGATCGAAGTCCGGTTTGAGGGCTTGCGCGTAGATGCTGAAACGCGCGTGGGAAAGAGGGCTCTTCCCACGCTTCTCAACTCCACCATCAACGCAGCAGAGGTACGTAACTGCAACCAGAGCAGTACTGCTTATACTTCCGTGTAGTGTTCCTCTGTTGGACGCACCATATGATACGCTATATCAGTAGTGTACACCTGCGTCCATGATAGGCTTTTAATCCTTTTGGCCCTTCATCCAGCCCTTCGTCCTTTGCCTAGTAGAGACTTCTACGGATTGATCTGTAAGCGTACGTTCATGCGTTCTATCACCAGGGGCGCAGGGTTTTCACTTTTCAGCCATCAGCATATTACAAAGAGGCCCTGGTATTAAGAGTGCAGATCGCGTACGAGTCCTCGGCGGACAATAGGCGGTCTACTAAAGTATGGAGAGAGGGGGGGGGGCACATTTTGCGATCACGGGGAACCTGGGTAAGATGAGATTTTAAAATTTTTTGTCCCCCACCCTTCCCACCCCATCGCCAACCGTCCACCGAGGATCGTAGGCAATTTGCGTTCTGGTATTAAGGGTGTATTGTTAACGAGTGTGGGTTTAGTCGGTGATTACACGTAAGAGATTGTCTGCTATTCTTTGTACTGTTGGAGTTCGATTCAAATGTGCACTGAGAAAATCTTGTTTCGTTGTTAACGTCTTATAAGTTAAATGGCTACACGGGTGGGGAACAGATGCATATGGAGCTCCCTCATCTCTAGAGGTCATCTATGGGAGCAAGCCTCCTGAGAAATTAAGGAGAGCAGCTAGTTCTTCTCTTTTCTGTCCACTTAAAGTTGGACACTAATTTTTTTTAAAAATATATCAAATTTGACATTTACATATGTTATGTGTTCTTTACTCATACGATTATATAAAAAAAGGAAAAATTGTCTATACATTTTTTCTGAAGTTTACCCGATAGAGATGGACCACATGAGTTAATTTCCTCCTCCCAAACATTGAGGTGAACCGCAGCCATGTGACCGTACAATGACCGTAAAGCTGAAAGTTGAAAACTTTATACAATTATTTGTTAGCAGTTGAAATGTACGATGGCTACTCATTGAGAACTATGCTATTGTGAGATCAACTTGACTACAGATCACAGTCTATAGAAGGACCGAAACCACCCATTTTTTCCTATTTGAGGGGCCCCCATGCATGTGTGAGGCCATCCTCTCCATCATGTAGAAGGGCCCCAAAGGAGAAGACATGGTGCATTGATCAGGACAATGGAAACAAGCAAATTGAAGACCTTAATTCCTTAAGGCAGTACTCGGAGGCTTGTTTAACAACACAATAAATGAATCAGCTGTTTAGGGTAGTTGGTTTACCACCTCCCTTGCAAAAGGGAGGTCTCAAGTTTGATTTTGATTAGGCCTAAAAATCTCCAACCATGCAGCCTCCTGGTATTGTTGGATCTTTATCTCCTGGTCTGTGAGATTACTTTTCCAAAAATCAGACGGACTTAAAATTATCGATTAATTAGGCGGACCCATCGATCGATCTGGAATTATCTTCAACTTTGGAGGATTATCTCGGATTCCCGATTAGAACTCCGGTCGCTTGTAAATAACTGTACATAATCGGCCTCTGGGCCCCTTCAGAAAAACAACACAATAAATGTGAAGAAAATAACCATCTATCACATCATTCATGGATTGTTTTGTTTAGTAAAAAAAATGGTTGAAATAAAGAAATTTTTTAACGTGAAGGTGTGATATCTAGCTAACTCCTTTTCTTTTGTTTGAGAGTAGACCCTAAATATATAGAAATCATCAGATTACTCCATTTTTGGTAGAATACTCTTACCTTTCGAATATCCCAACTGTAAATGGCATTTTTAGCACCTATGACAAGATAACATGTGATTCCTGCAATCTGTGGGATTTTTCGTCAAAAGTATACTGGCATTTAACTTAGAACCCAATGGTGGGAGATCAAAATCCACCCCAACGATTTACATATATAAGACTTTCTGTGATGTTGTGAAAGAGATCATACGTACAGCCAAGGCTCCAATGGGACTTCAGATCTAATATAAGTTGTACGGTAGGCTCCAACTTGGACCACGTCGGGTTCCGATCTCCGCATTAAGAGCTTGGACAGCACCACGTCCAACATTAATGAGCTTCACAGAAAATTAATAATAACTGTGGTGTTTATTATAAGAATAATACTTGCTGCACTGAGGGTACTTATTGTACTGACTCTCACTGCAGTGGTTAAATAAAAAAAATATTTTTTTTTAAAAAATAAAAAATAGGTGAGCCCCGAAGTGTCCTACATATTTATATAGGTCAATCTCTGATCGGACGACCCAAAAAAAATCTAAAAAATAAAAAATTAAATCTTAATAAACAGTAAAAAATACTCTTAATGAGCCGAGTCCAATAACAGTTTTTTATTTTTCAGATTTTTTCAGTTGTACAATCGAAAATCAATCTGTACGGATATATAGAATACTTCTGGACCCACCTAATTTTTTTTCGAAAGTATTTGTTTATTTACCCACTGCACTGAGGGTCAGTGCAATACGCACCCTCGGTGCAGCATTAATTACTCTTATGATAATAAGAAGATTATATTCACTTCACATATTTTGTTGATCGATATGTCCATTGAAAACGATAGAATTAAGGTATAGTCTTACTTTCGGGGTCTATCCTGCATGCCAAAGCAATTTTTAGAATCAGGACAAATAGATCTACTGTCATATAGTCTCTGACTCTAAATTAATTTGGTGGAACTTAGCGTAAGTTCATGTCAATTAACATCAATAGGTTGCTTTTCTATACTTGACCGAGGGCTGTCAGGCTGTTCGAGATCAGCTGGACACCAACTGAAACCACCTGGAAAGCTAGCTGTCTACACGTACCTTTCTATTCTTTTGCTTGCTTATGTCTGAATAAGACATCTCTTTTACTTTGATTTAGAGATTATATATTATTCTACTTAGATTAAGAAAATTAAATAATAAAATAGAATATATAAAAATAGTTATGATTAGCTCATTTCAACAAAAAATTGATGTAACCCCAGATCTTTGGCAAGATTCCTTGTTCTAATTTATTCAAAAAGAAACTATTTTCATCCGAATATACAATAATCTATGCAACCAAAGTGAAAAAGGTTGTCCGACGGGTCAAATAGTATCTCTAGACAGCCCATCTTCTAAGGATGCAAAAGGCTATTTAATTAACAAATGGATAAACGAATTATAGGATATGAAAACAACTATCTTTTTATTCTTACTTTAAATAAAAAAGAAAAGGACAAATTGAGAATCTCATAATATCTGCATTCATCTCATAAGTTTCGGATGAAGATAAATATTCAGGTTATCTTTTTCTACTTGCATCCATAGTTGATCTTTAATTGCCACTATATGAATGTCCATTTGCTGAAATTAATGAGAGTTAATTATATAATGACCTTTGTGATGACACTTTGCAGGAGCTGATGGGATTCTTGCGCCTGTGCCCATCCAAGAAACAGCCAGTGAGAATTCTGGATGACATGACAGGGGTCCTAAGGCCATCTAGGTAATCTACTCTATCTTCTTAGTCTCATTTATGAGTTGATGCAATCCTCTTCGTACTTGAACTAATTAATTTCTCATGTCGTAATCAAATAGTCAGGTAATCAAGCTAAATAAGTACTTGACTTTGTTGACTCTTAATAAGTTTTAATAGAACAAGAGTGATCAAACCTTGTTGTGCGACCTCCTGGCAATGGGCCCTTCTCTTGATTTAGTTCCAGGTTTCCAACTCGTCTAAAAATCCAGAGCCGTATGCTCTGGTGTAATGGGCTCATCCTCTCACCTTTGTGCGAGGTTCGATCTGTGTTGTCACGGGTTCTCCTTTCCCCATGTGCTCCCTCCAATTATTGCGGAGACTTGAACCCGGGGCCCCTTCCCCCTTAATAGAAATTCGCCTCCCCATTTACCACTAGGCTACCAATTCAATAAAAAGTTGCATGTTAATAAGTAGAAGGAGCTGTTGTTCGGTGGGGTATTCATGAATGCAATCAATTGTGGAGGACCACACAAATCAGACGAAGCAAACTAGATCTTCTGGTCTTTATGGGCGCACATTGAAGACCTTGGAGGTATTCCAATAAAGGATAGCATCTGTCCTCCTCAATGGAGAGGAGGAGATGCAATTCAGAAAGTATACAAATTTGACTCTAGATAATTTTGTCTTTTAATTATACCATTTTTGTGAGTAGAAATGGGAGTATATATGCGTTTGGTGGAAGTAAATCGACTAAATTAAATTGGAAGAAGATCTTATGTCCTCTTTTTCCCATTGGTAGACAGTATTAATGCTTGGAGTATTACAAGAAAAGAAGAACATGCACTTAAAAGGCATAGAGGCATCGCTTAGACATCAGGTCTTTCACACCCATCTGTGTAAGTCTACAAACGGGCTACAAAAGTTTCATGAGGGAAGATAACACAAATCTCTCCAAATCTCCAAATTAATGTACATATATATATATATATATATATATACATATAGTCCAATTGGAAGGACACATAAAATGATACTTTTCTTATATTTAGTGTGCACTTAGATTATTTTACAGTATTTATTATGTGTTTAAGCATCATAATTATTTTTTGATTTTTATCCAAAACCACAAAAAATGGAATTAAAATTTTAACAAAATGATAATTTTAGAATACAAAAATTACTTTCACTGATTTTAATATCCTATGATATTTTAAATCAAATCGAATATTGCATTATAGTAGCCAATATCTAATTCCTCATTAACAGTTTAGTTAAAACCTTCATCTCGTATTCAGGGTTGAGAGTAGCAACCAAACTCCCTGACCTTCCATTTTCGTGGGCCACAAGATGTCTTGGATAAAAGTTTTTGTCAAATTTGGGGACCAGTCAGTCCACAGACCAACATTAAACAGGATTGTCGGCCCAATCCCCACTTCAACACGCGTCAGCAGTCCACTGCAACATGTACATTGTAACATGCACTCCTATTTTTTTTAAGGTTTTTAATTGGAGCAATGTTAGCATGACGGGAAAAATTTTCTAATTTTTTTACTCTGCCAAAGGGAGAAGCCCAAGGTGAGGGCTTTTTTATAAATTTACCTGCTACAGTTACTTCCATTTTTTCAAATCCAAGACAATCAAGTACAACCACATCTGGTGGGTAAGAAAATTAGGAAAACTTTCCCGTCCTAATGGTATTACCTTTTTAATTGTCAGTTGGATGGTACGAAAGTCGAATTAAGATGGTCCCTCTAGCTAAGTATTTCTTTTAATAAAAATATATAATTTTATTGATGTTTAATCAAAGTGATCGGATGACAGTTTAGACTGACGATAGCCTAAATTATTGATGCGCTTGAGCTCCAGGCTCAGAACAATTATGGAATTCCTATTTTGCTCAAAAGAATCCGATTACCTAATTACTCCAAATACAGGTTTGACAAAATTTCGTAGGAAGTCATTTCGTATTATCGTGAAGCAAAAAGGTTCCCCTCTTCTTTCTCGGGCCATAGAAAGGTGGATGGATGGCTCAATTTTGCTAATTTATTTGGGTCTTGCCGTCTTGGTTTAGGGTAGATAGGGAAGAAGAAGGTTGTTGGAACAACTATATAATAATCCTACGTCGGTTAATTTCAGTTGTGACCAGTATTTAAGATCTTGGGTACTTCAAACTCAAAACTTGGGTTTTGTGGTTTGTAAGAAAGATGATAGACTCTGAGCTGCTAAAATGAAGAGGGTAAAAGGGGTTATCAAGACCTCAAAAGTTTTCTCTGAATCATTCTTGTTTCAGTGAAGATGACTAATTGGAGCAGAGAAAGGTGAAAAGTACAGTGTTCTTAAGAAAAAAGTGAGACCCATTTTTATTTCCCCCAATCAACTATAGTGGAATATATTCCCCCCAAAAAAAAACTATAGTGGAATACAAATGGTACAGAAAATTTAAAACAGAGGATCTCAATCTCACTCAGCCTAGGTACTCTTATAAGCGAGACTTTACATAGATCTATGGATCTCCCACGTAAGGAGTCTTGTCGTGGCCTTGGACAGAGGGTGTTGTTTGGTTTAAGGCAAGATACCATATTGAAATGTGGCGTTTTGCAATGTTTTCCGGTACTTTACATAAGATCAAATGATCTCTACATGTCTCCTTTGGCTACGCAGGCAGCCTAAGTGAGAGTCCTTCGTCAACATCATCATGATATCATCGTCCGAAGAAACCCCACCTCCCCTTTGGTGAGGTGAGATTGTTCAGCCAATGGGTTGGGCGGACTCCTCACTCCTTCGAGAGTGGAAACTATATATGTATGTGCAAAATTTTCTTCCAATTGCGAGGTTCTTATGGATTTTGAACCTGGATTATTCTAGTATAATTGAGACCTCAAACCACTGTACCATGTGTATAAGCATGGCATTTTTTGAAGTTTACGATATAAGAATGGAATCTTTGACATTAATGCAAAAAATGGTTAGCAATGTATAACATGGTTGGCAATCTATAACATTGAAATGGATCTATAGTACATCTATTCGTCCAACAGTTTAAGCAACATGAAATTTATGTTATCGGACAAGAATTGGAACTCCATATGTTCATAGAAAGTTAATATATAAAATTATTCGACCAAATTTTTAGATTTGCCTCAATTGACACTCCAATAGTTACCCATGTACCATAAAACAGTAGAGAAGGAGGAATGAAGAGATTATCAAGACAAGAACTAACATTTGGTTGAATTTTAGCAAGCAAGATGGCATTTCACCAGAAAATACATTTTAACATATATATATATAGTACATATTAGCTACGAAAACAGTGTATAACAAGATCATGAAAATAAAATTTATCTTTTCCATGTTTTCACTAATGAGTCCTCTACGGGTAGGATGACACTTATCCTTGGGCACCCTGGCTCTGGCAAATCAACATTTTTGAGGGCACTGGCAGGCAAGCTCAGCCCGTCTCTAAAGGTATATAATCTTACTTAATTAGAGCTCTTTCTATGTGTTTAGAAGAAGACAAGTCACTATTAATGATACTTTTTCTTAACAGTTCACTCACTGTATACTGTAACACAGGTCAGTGGAAAGGTCACCTATAATGGCCAAGCTTTGTCAAAATTTGTCCCACAACGTACATGTGCCTATGTCACCCAACATGACCTTCATCATGCTGAGATGACGGTGAGAGAGACTCTTAATTTCTCTGGAGAGATGTTGGGAGCTGATGATGCCCTTGGTGAGTGTAGATCATTTTATCTGCCATGCAAATGTTTTTGTTTCTGTTTAATTCCCTTCTTCTCTTGTAATTATTTATTAGCTTAATAATACTTGGAGTAAAAAATATACTCCATCATAATCACGCTAATGCCTTAATGCTCATGGAAAATATCCTCTCACAAATGGGCTTATAAGAGTTTCCTACCAATTTGCTTTATATGGGGATAATTTCATCTTAACCACTCTTCTATGCTAAATTTCAACAGTGCTATGCTTATTTTCAGATTATCTTATGTGCCCTTAGAAGATAATATATCTATCAAATATGACATTTCAATGGCATGTAGATGGAAGACGTATATGTATCAAATATGTCATCAAAGTGATAAGTTTGAAATATTATATATTAGGATGGTATGTAGGATAATATATAAATAAGCATGGCATGTTTGAAGTTTAACATATAAGAATGGTTAATATGAAGTTACCCACTTTTATCTTATCAATTTGTAAATGAGAAAGCTCTGATCACCTTTATTTAAAGATTTTGATGTACTTGGTTTTTACTTTCTTGAAGAGATCTTGAGGGATGCTATGACCACTGATAAAGTGACACAAACAAAGGTGAATTCGGAGAGACAACTCTATTTCAAGATCCATGCTTTTTAATTTCTTTTAAACATAAAATTATACATTCGCACGTACTAATTTGCTCTCTTTTACTTTCATTTCACTTAGATGACCACTTGCAAAGAAGATGGAAGGAAATTTTTGACAGAATATGTTATGAAGGTTTGGGCGTTTTTCCCTTTTTATGAAACTAGAAGTTAACCATGTCACTGCCGTATTAATAATTTTTTTATGAAATTAGAAGTTAACCGCATTAATACAATTTTCATGAAATTAGAAGTTAACTATGTCACTGCCATACCTTATTTTCGTGTCTATTTTGTAGGACTACATTTCTAGGAAGGTTGATTTGAAACCGAGCAGGTTAACCCACTGGTTGGGTCAGGTTACATGTCACCCAATTTAGATTGAGTTGGCTTAAGAATAGAGGGTCATTCAACCTAAACTTAGATAGGTTGAGTTGGAATAAAGGTAGGCCAACTCGACCTAACTGGAGCTCGGCATTAACATATATAAACGATACTTAGATCCCTAAAATATATTTTATTTAATTTATATTTTTAAACAAAAATTTAATTACAACAAGTACAGAGATGTTCTCAGGTAACAATAGTAGACATGTAATCATTAATATGCTTGTATCTTCTTTTCTCAATTATTTTTTTAGGCTTATAATCTCTTTGTTTTTTTATACAACTTTGGGTAGTTAAAAAAAAAGGTAAGAATATGTACTATCAAGGATATAATCCAATCCAACCCAATGAAAGGTTGGTTACATAGGCTAGATTGAGTTGGATTGTGTTGGGACATTGTTAGATGAGTTGAGTTAGGGTTGAAGAGGTTGGGTTGAACGTTAAGTTGAGTTGGATTAGAGTTGAAGATCTCTCAAAGCTTGGATTAAGGTTGATTCCAATCCGACCTATCACAATGAGTCATATAAGTCTGCCCCCATCCTTACTTCGTCAAGAGGTGCCTCTTCTTGGTGTTCAACTTGTGGATGGAAAGGAACTAGCTGTTTAGTACAGTTGGTTCACCTCTTGCCTCTTAATTTGGAGGTCTCAGGTTCCATTCTTGATAAAAAAAAGACTTACGATGATGATAATAGTGGTGGTGGTTTAAGCTTCGATCTCGGTAGAGGCGGCATATACGCCTCCTTGTGTAGTTCACCACTAAACATATTTTTTATATCAAGCTAATATAACTTGTAGGAAAATTGAATTGCAAGTGAGAGAAATCCTCTAACTAGTCCCCTGTTAATGGCAATAAAAGATCCAAGTCCAAGCTCCTACGGGCTTCGAAAGAGTAATACTTGCTGCAATGTCTGCATGGAACAGTACAAACAACCATCCGATCTATTTTGATCGGACAACTACTATATTATGTAACGACCCGCCATCCTATGACCGGAGACCCGGTCACTAAATGGATATCGGCCCATTAACTGTAGGTTCACACCCGGATCTTATGCACACATCTGGAGGAGTAAGCGTTAAACAAGATTAAATATAACATTCACACGGATTACAAGGAGGTACAGTGCGCAGGAAGTAAAGTAATAATGTCCGTACACACTCCAACAATAATTACATGTCCAATAAATTAATTAAGTACAGGTAGAAATAAGGTACAACAACATCGGGGCATACCCCGAGAACTGAGATAGCTGCTGGTCCGCACACCAAGGGGAACACCACGCACAGCCACACGCCACAAGGTCCACACCTGAAAACGCAGGGAGTGAGCCACACCAGAATTGGGCTCAGTAGGGATCATCCGATCCCCCGCCTCCCACTCACGCACCCACAAGTGCAATAACAAAGATACAGGAGATAAAGCAAGTAAGGCTGTAACACACTACTCCTAAAATCTCAATATGAACCATGTGCATTCGAAATGTAACATGCATATCTCTAGAATCATTCTATCAAGGAGCCTACAACTCGCGTCTCGGCAAAACACGCCAACCACGCCTCCGAGAGTGGGAAACACCAACCACACAACCGAAAGTGGGAAAACACCGACCACACAACCGAAAGTGGGAAAACACCGACCACACAACCGAAAGTGGGAAACACCGACCCGCTGAGACCAAACAGTAATCCCTCGGATAGCACGCTAGCTACTCCGGCCCAACGGGCTCAGGTGGTTACTCCTTCCCTCAGCACGAGTGACTCTCCGAATGTACCACTCCGACACCGGTACTAGCTGACCTCGGGGTTCACCAGGTAACCCTCTCTCACTAGGCGTCACCCCGCCCACGCCCCCACCGGCGCTGTGCTCACGCCCCCACCAGCACAGGGTGATAAAGCGCTACACTGTCACTCCAGGTCCACAGTAACACAAAACACCAAAACCCGGCACAGTACGATCCGGTCACGTGAAAAGCCCGCGATCGCATGACACACACGCAGTGCCATCCGGTCATGAAGAATCCATTTCTACCGAGTACACTAAAGCATGCACTAACCAATTATCTAGCAGTATGAACACATTTTACTGGCATGAATTAGTGTTGTTCTGTCTTGAATCGCGTCGCCCAAGGCCGACGCCATTCAAGCTCCATGTACTGGTTTATATAAAACACTGGCCACGAACTCTGGCCTAAAAGGCGTCGACACCAGTGGTCGCCTTTTGAAAGGCGTCGACATCCTCCGATGCCATTCACATCGAAAATCCCGGAATTCCAGAAAACATTAATCATGGGATTTCTGCCTTAAAAGGCGTCATGGTTACCCGACACTTTTACGAATCGCGTCGCCCACCCACGGCGTCTTTTAGTCCCAGAATCCCCGAACTGACAGACCCTCAGCCGGGGTGATTTCCTGCCTAGATGGCGTCATGATGGCCCGACGTCCTTTTGAAAGGCGTCGTCCATCCATGACGTCATTTAGCGCAAGAATCCCTAACTCTTAAAACTTCGAACATAGAGATTTCTGTCCTAAAAGGCGTCGTACTACCCTGACGTCCTTATGAAAGGCGTCGACCAGGCACGACGCCGTTCAGCGCTAGAAACCTGGTTCCCTGGTTCGATCCGAGGGTTTCTCCCTTAACCCCAAATACCCCGAAAAAGCCCCAAAACAGAAGGGGGAGGAAAAGAAGTTCATCCACCACAAGCATGCTAGAAATCCACATTCACGAGCACGGCCATCCCCACAAGAACACCCCATAAACATGCTCAATCTAGCCCAAAACACATCATATCACGCCTAGGAAAACACGAGCAACACATGCAAGGTTCGTCCCCCTACCGGTTACTGGAACTCCTCCTGGCTCCGTGTCGCCGAACCGCCGCACCGTAGACCGCCGCCGGTACCCCCGAGAACGTCGCCACTCCGCCGGGACGTCGGCCGCCGTCCGGAGAATGAAACGCCGCGAAGGAAGTGGTGGTGGCAGAGGTGAGAGGTAAGGAGGCGTTGGAGTGGTGGAAGAGGAAGAAGAGGAAGGGAAAGGGGAAGAGTGGGATCGGAGGAGGCAGAGAGGGAGAGGAGAGAGGGTGGAAGGGTGAGAATGAGGGGAAGAAAGGAGGGCTCGCGGGGTCAATCAGAAACTGCCTAAAACGCGTCGAGCGAGAAAGACGCCTATCAGCTGACAGGACGGACCGTACTGACAGCTGTCTGAAACGCGTCAACCACCACGGATGCCGTTCAGCTGACATGTCAGGTACCATACACTGACACCGCAGGGTGGCAGTCTGAATCGCGTCGTCCAACATGGACGCCGTTCAGACGACGAGACAGGGGCCGTACTCTCGCGGCCCGAAACCCGCCCACGTGGCGCCCACGTGGCACAACAGCAATTCATCTAAATG
The DNA here is from genome assembly GCA_030544215.1 of Zantedeschia hybrid cultivar. Lineage (NCBI taxonomy): Eukaryota > Viridiplantae > Streptophyta > Magnoliopsida > Alismatales > Araceae > Zantedeschia > Zantedeschia hybrid cultivar. The sequence continues at coordinate 71,172,218 of JARZZO010000002.1, forward strand.
GCGTCCACCTATCAAGACGCCGTTTGAAAGGCGTCGTGAAGTGCAGACGTCATTCAGAAGAAATTCTCAAGACCCCTCAAGGTCCAACCCAGGGGATCCGGCCCGAAACCGACCCGAAAACTGAACTCGAAACCTCAGTCCTTACATATTAAGTGTCTTTTTTTGTTTTTTCCTTCTCTAAAAATTCAGGGGGAAGGGGGCAACCGACTTGTATTGTCCAAACTTTGATCAAACAGTTAAAAAATTCAAAAAAAAAAAACATAAGAAAAAAAACGGTTCATTCTTTTTTTTCGATTTTTTTGACAGTCCAATTTTTTCCATTAAGGTTGTCCCCTCCCCTTAGATTTCTATATATATATATACTTGTTGCAGCAATCGTTCAATCAGACATTGCAACCAGTACTACTATTGGAAAATAGGCACCTAAGAGTTGTGTTCAAACTATGGACCCATAGACCGTGCATCCTCTTAAGGTGGATGATCCGTAGGAAGTCCTTCCCTTTAGTTGTTACACCTAGAGTAAGGATCCAGTTTTTTAGCCCAAGCCACCAAAGAATAGAAAGTGGATCAAACATAGGGCTGTCAATGGGTACCTAAAGTCAGAGAGTCCAACCCGGTCCGACTCCAATTAAGTGGGCTTGGATATTAAAATTGAGCCCTTTTCATTTTTTGTCTGAGTTTGAGCTTTAATTTTAAGCACGACCTTTACAATGGATTGGGCTTCGGCTTTGTCAAGCCCAAGCCATAAAGCCCAGAAGTCCAATAAATATTAAATAAAGAATAGTAATAATATTGCTATAATCTATACATGTTTATATTGACAAGATCATTCAGCTACACATGTATTATACGTTAACTTTGTCTAAACATGAACACTAGAATAATGTTCCAATTGCATTAAATTCAAGAGAGTGCTTTTTATCTTGTATTTACTAAAGAATCTTAGACGTGTAGGGTTTGTCAATGGGTAACCAAAGCCCGAAAGCCCGGCTTAGTCCAACCCTGATTAAGTGCGCTTGGGTATTAAGATTGAACTCATTTCATTTTTGGGTTGAACTTGGGCTTGAATTTTAAGCACAACCCTTAAAATGGGCTTAGCTTGGCCTTTGTCAAGCCCGAGCCCGAAAGCCTAAAAAGCTTGATAAATATTACATATAAAGAATAGTAATGGAATTGTATAATCTATACATGTTCATATTGAGAAGATTATTTAATTACACATATATATTATACATTAACTAATGTCAAGTATGAACAGTAGAATAGTATTCCAATTGCCTTAAATTCAAGAGAATGTTTTTTTCTAGTATTTACTCAAGAATCTTAGACATGTGAAAATTAACTCATAAAATTCACATCTCTATAACACCTTCAAAATCATCATATGCATCATAAATCATTATAATGTGAGTTAATCAATATTTGATCTAGGTGCTATGTTAAGTTTTGATTTTATAAAAACTGTGCTCTCTAGAGTTTTTATTTTAAGTTAAATAGGAAATATCAAAATATAAATGTTTATTTTGATGATTTTGTTAATGTGTTATTGAATATGATGATGTTGAAGGTCTCACATTTTAACGAGTGATGAGGCTTACAAATAGACATTAATTCTTGTTAACTTGATAGATTATATATTTTAAATAATAAAATTGATTCTTCTTATATTTAAGCCAGAAATCCGAGCCCAGAGAAATGGGCTTGGGCCTCAATTTTCCTTTCAAACTAAGCTTGGTCTTGGCTAAGTCCTACTCGAGCCCAGCCCATTGACACCCCTACATTAGGAATAGCAACAAGGTAGTCTCAAACTCAACTCACTTGGAGATAGGCTTCGAAGGTCTTCTTGAAGCATTGTTGCTTCCCCCATAAGAAAGAAAATAGGAATGAAAGTAGGACTTAACTTCAAAGAGGAAACATCCCAGCGAATGTACTTTCTCTGAGATTTAGGGTCATACACTTGTAACCTCTTTGAGTATGAGAATAACCATGAAAAATCTTTTTAGTGGCCTGGGGATCAACCTTAGAGGACCTAAGACCTTGACAAGGAAAGAAACAAAGCAACCAAATATTCTAGGTGAAAGAGAGGACAATGGACAATCAAGATAGAGGAACGTGATGGGGGCCTATTCCAAGACCATTATAATGCATTCAATGATGTATGGATGTTGTCAACACTACTTTTATGTAAAACCTCAAATAGATAATGTTGGAATAGAAAAGCACAAGAGGTCTCCCACAAATCTTTTTCCTCTATAGCTCCATCTTATTCTGTGTGGGAAAGGAAAATTCATGTATACTATTTTCATCTTCCATGAAATATGTTGATTTCTCTCTCTGTATTCTCTAGCATTATCAACGTGAAATTTAATTCCTCCTTAATTGACCTCAAATATTCCAACTTCAATGGCTCATTTTCAAGACTGTTTCTTTACATAGGTCTTAATCAGCATTTTTAATATAACAAGATTACTCGCAGTTGTCATGCTAATGGTTTCTGTATAAGATCTTATAAGTTCTACTTTTGCAGATTCTTGGCTTACAAGAGTGCGCAGACGTAATCATAGGTGATGAGATGAGAAGGGGCATTTCTGGGGGACAAAAGAAACGAGTCACCATTGGTAATCTTTACTACTATATGGCATTTCATTAAGAAACCTACCTTCTCGATTGCATCTAAGTTCATAAAACCAAGGAGCAACTATCAATTGTTTCTGTAGGCTTCAAAAAGAGTCTAGCTGAAGAAGGCAGGTTTGATACAACTAGGGCTATTAAAACGAGCTCCACACACAATATTGGACCTGTTTAGACCCGGTAAATGCAAGTTTGGTTATAGCCATTTACCTAACAGCAACCCCATATCTTATATTACACAAAATTATAATAAGATTTTTGTGAATGTAGGTCTAAACTCAAGCCCATTTGACAATTATATAAGAGTTTAGCATACATGAATTCCTTTTTAAGCTCATACAAAATTTAGTATTGACTGCCAAGTAAACTAGAGGCAGGTCCAATACTGTTGGGGCTGGTTATACTCATTTTCTAGCTATCTACATCTACCTAGACACACCCCTCATAGCCCTAGATACAGACATGTGTGATCTTCTCTAGGGCAACCACTAGTCAAGGGGTGGAAGGGGCAGCCCAATGCTAGGAAGCTCTTCCCACTACAAGATCTGGGGAGGATCAGTGATATAGAGCCTTCCCCTTCCTGTTTCTGCCAGCGGCTGTTTCTCATTGTTTGAACTCGTTACCTCCACATTACGATGGAGCAACTAACTGTTGCACCAAAGCTACCCCTCAACCTCTAACTAGAATAAATGATAAAAAAACAAAAGAATAATATGACAAGAACACAAACTTGAGTATTTAGGAAATTGACCTATAAAATTCAAAGCACAAGCATTGTTGCGCCACAACAAGGGTAAGCACAACATTATAAAAGATTATGGGAAGAATGAGATTACTAGCGAAGGCAACTTTACCCTTCATTAGATCTTCTATAGCTGTTTTCTTTCATTTGCAGGAGGTTTACTGACCTTCATATGCTGCAGGAGAGATGCTGGTTGGGCTTGCAAGATGCTTTTTCATGGATGACATATCAACTGGCCTTGATAGCTCCACTACGTTTGAGATAGTTCAATATCTTAGGCAGATGACGCACTTGATGGATCTCACCATGGCAATTTCCTTGCTACAGCCACCACCTGAGACATTCAACTTATTCGATGATATCATGCTAATATGTGCGGGGAAAATCATTTATCTAGGCCCCTGCAAGAACGTGCTTGGGTTCTTCGAGTCCATGGGCTTTAAATGCCCTGAAAGGAAGAACACAGCAGACTTCCTTCAAGAGGTACTTGAGCACATATTCCTTGCTTTCTTTAGAAAAATGTAATCATGATAATTCATTTCTAATCTTTGAGATTTAGGACAATGTCCACTATCGATGACCTGTCTACAGATATAATACCTGATTTTTATTTCCTTTTGTAATGAAGTATACCATCGGAAAAGGAAACAACAAGAAAGAAGTCATAAATAGATCTAAAATAAACACGAGAAACTCCATAATGATTGAGCCTTTTGTTTGTTTCTCTATCTTTGTCAATTACAAACAAAAAATTACTATAAAATGGTTAATTGATACCTAATCTTAGAAATCTGGCATTACTCCAGTCTGGTGATTGTATCCTCTAAAAATTCAGAAAGATCCGTGCATCATTTCATTTACATTGCCCTGTACTTTCTTTACTGCTCATCCAACAATTTTTTTGGTGAGTTCACAAATAAGCTCCCACAGAAGCTCAGTTGAGCATTTCTCAAGTAACAAAACTGGGAACTCTTGAGGCATCATTCTTAGCACCAAGTCTTCAACTCACATGAGTCTTCAACAAGCGATATGAAACTATCACATAAACCATTTTCTCTATCATGTAGTCTAATTAATCTAGACCAGACAATAGTGACTGTGAAATGAAGAAAAGTTAGTTTTCCACATGATGACTTTCCAGTTCTGCAAAGAATTTTTTAATGAAAAATCCTGATTTTAGGGTCTTAAAAATAATGTGACAAACTTTTTCCAAGAACCAACAATGTTATCCATATCTACAATCCTCTTCGTAGAACAGGATGATCATTTACTATTCTTATCAAACAAGAAGCAGAACCAAAAAAAAAAAAGACAGAGAAATGCCTAGTAACATCCTAGGAAGAAATATAAAGATCTTGCTTGAAAATAGAAAAGATTGCAAGAAAAGTATGAACATGTGCCATCCAATGAGACAACATAAATGGAGCGTGAAAAAGATTTTAAAAAAGATAATTTCAAATAAAAAGGGAAGCACAATGCTACAATGCTCCCACCACTGTGGAGTCTAGGGAGGGTCAATTGTATGCAGCCTTACCTTAGCTTTTTTGCAAAGAGGTTGTTTACAGTTTTGAACCTATAACTTACAGGTTACAATGGAGCAATGCTATCATTGCACCCAGGCTCCTCCATTCAAATAGGGTAATCTCAAATGTTACCTCGATTATCTTTATGTTGGAAAGTATTTTATCGAATCGTCCATTTGAAGAACTCCCTGTACCGTACAACAAACCCTGCTCAACTTGTTGTTATGGAATCAAGAATTCTCTGCAAATATTTCTTCGTGCGATCAGCTTTGGATGTTAGATACAGACCAGATTGCAGATATAAAAGTTAGGTGCATGTACATGCATGTACAACCAAGCCTGCTTAACATGCTGTTATGGCTTCAAGAATTCTATGCAAATATTTTGTCATCATTTTAGCTTTGAGTGTAACATAAATACTGATTGCAGATATAAAGTGGGTGCATATCCATGCATTTGCACATGCACATGTCCACGCCACAGCCAGATAGCCACACACATACATAGACATACATTTCTGGTTTAGCCATGGTCAACAGCTGTTGGGGGGGTTGGTTTGTGTGTTCCTGCTGGGTAGCATAGCAGTTTATGAAGGAAGTGGTGTAAATAAGAACAATGCCAATGAAGCAATGCAATATCTTTTCACTCATGGTTGTGCCTGTGAATACTGTTATCTTAGGCCGAGGTAAATAGAACTGAATACCTGGAGAATGAAAATATAACTGCACAGGTAAGGATGCTTATAGGCTCTATCCTGTTAAAATATCTAGTCCGATTTTATTGATCATAGGTTATTAAGGGAGCCTATCCAGACCTATCCAAGATAGAGACAAAGGCTTTTAAAATAAAGGAAAATTTCCTATTGATATTCCAATGCTGATAATATCAGCTTTGCATATACTTGCCAAGAATGTAGCAACTATCAAGCTATCTGAAACTTTGAGGAACTTGAGTTTTATTTTGCCACAATAAAATTCATATGGAATTCTTAGCTCCTCGGTTCCTTTGTATGTCCACAAGTCCGCACCAAGAAATTATTTTCCAAAGTTCAATTATAAGGACATTTGACTTCTAACAATTGCCTGCTTACAGGTAACATCAAAAGTTGATCAAGCACGGTACTGGGCTGGCAGTCGGAGCATGTATGAGTTTGTTTCATTTGAAAAATTCGCAGAGTCCTTTTGTTCTACATACCACAGTCAATTTCTTGATGAGAAGCCACAGAAGGAAAATGATCGGACAAACAGAGATACGTTGATCATTGAAAAAGGAAATGATATGTCCAAGTGGAAGCATTTCAAAGCATGCTTTTCTCGTGAATTGCTACTGATGAAGCGAAACTCGCCAGTACACATCTTCAAGACCACACAGATTGCATTGTTGGCCTTTATCATTATGACAGTTTTCCTCCGAACAGAGATGAAACACCAGTCAGTAGTTGATGGAAACCGATTTATGGGGGCAATATTTGCTGCAGTCGTAATTGTAAAGTTCAATGGCATGATGGAACTATCAATGATGTTAAGAAGACTCCCAACCTTCTACAAGCAGAGAGAGCTGCTATGTTTGCCAGGATGGGCTCTCCTTTGTTCAGTTGTTCTCCTTAGCATCCCCATGTCCTTCCTTGAAACTGCAATGTGGACTGGCCTAACCTACTATGTCATTGGTTTTGCACCTTCAATAATAAGGTACAGGAACTTGGTAAATTTACATATCATGTTCTCTTACCTTAGAAGTCATGTAGCAAGGATCTGATACCCGGATATTGATACTATGTTTTCTGCTTGAAATTATGCTAATGTCCACCTGAATCAGGTTTTTCCAGCAGTTCCTTGCACTTTTTTGTGTGCATCAGATGTCCATGGCAATTTTTCGTTTTATATCTGTTGTTGGAAGAACACAAGTAATATCCAACATACTTGGAACTGGTACCCTTATAGCAATTTACATTCTAGGTGGATTTGTTATATCAAAAGGTTAGATGGTACGATTTCAAACTAGACAAATCAAAATGTCAGGTTTGCTCTTATTATTGTGCCTCACATATTTTCCTTTTCTCTTTCTTACCAGATGATATTCAACCATGGCTATCTTGGGGATACTGGGCTTCTCCCTTGACATATGGTCAGAATGCAGTGGCAGTCAATGAATTTCTAGATGAAAGGTGGAGCATGGTAAGCTAGGCCTAGATTTTTCATATTCAATATTATAATGAAAAGGAATGACCATTGTCTTCCACAGATGTTACAGTAACAAAGTCACCTAGGACAATCGCTACTTTGATATGCAGACTATTCAAAAATTGCTATTATTGTGAAGGATAAAGAACCACTCACCACAAATGAAGCAATGAAATAATGCTTTCTTACAATAATGCCATACAAACAATGGAAAGTGAAAACATAACATATAATTGGATCCTTGTGCAATTGTTTGATATGAAGCTTCTAGGTCATTTTTACTTTAAATAGCAGTCATAAAGCATTGGCTTCATGATAATTTAACTTATGTTATTTTTTTTAATATTTAACCACCAAATTCGAGGTTTCTTGCATGGAAATCTAGTGACTTTCTTCACTCTAACAGCAATTTCAGTCTGGACCCAAAACAGAGACAGTTGGCAGAGCAATACTTCATGCTAGGGGGATGTTCACAGAGATGCACTGGTTTTGGATCTGTGTGGGGACTTTATTGGGCTTCTCATTGCTCTTCAACATTCTCAGCATTGTTTCCCTAGAGTATCTTAATGGTTTACATCCTACCCTTTCCCATGTACTGTTTTACTCAAGTAATAGCATACATCTCTTACCACAGGATGTAGAAAATTTTATGCCAGAATTTTGAAACACTATGATCCATGGCCTGCAGCTCCAGATACTCAAGACAATATACACATAGCACAAGACAAAACAAAGGCAGTTAGTGTTGATGAACAAGCATCGGAAGAGACTCCTCACTCTGGAATGGTTTTACCCTTTAAGCCTCTAACTCTTGCATTCAGTCACATTAGTTACTCTGTGGACATGCCAAAAGTAAACTCTCCAACTTCATCTTTTACCTATAGAAAAGCTTTTGCTTAAGACTTGCCGAGATGATGATAATCATTTATTTTGCTATATTTCAATTCCAACGATTAGGAGATGAAGAAACATGGAGCTAGAGAGAAAAGGCTTCAGCTATTACATGATGTCAGTGGTGCTTTTAGGCCTGGAATTCTGACTGCATTGATGGGGGTCACGGGTGCAGGAAAGACAACACTGCTAGATGTTCTGGCAGGAAGAAAGACTGGTGGATATATTGAAGGAAGTATCAATATATCTGGGTATCCAAAAAAACAAGACTCTTTTGCCAGAATCGCTGGGTACTGCGAACAGACTGACACCCACTCTCCCTTCCTCACAGTATACGAATCTATACAGTTCTCGGCATGGCTACGTTTGCCTGCTCTCATTCAAACCCCGACAAGAAATGTAGGTTCCCTATAGAGTTTGCTTCATTTTAGAAGGCTATGAAACAATGTCTTCTGAGAAAATTGATTTGCCTGTGGATGGTTTTCATACTTCAGTTGTTCGTGAATGAAGTCATGGACCTGGTTGAACTCAAGCCTCTGAAGAATGCAATGGTAGGTCTACCAGGCGTAAATGGACTCTCAGCAGAACAGCGAAAGCGTCTCACAATTGCAGTTGAACTCGTTTCTAGCCCTTCAATTATCTTCATGGATGAACCAACAACAGGGTTAGATGCACGTGCTGCAGCAATTGTCATGCGAACAGTGAGAAAAACCGTGGACACTGGACGCACTGTTGTTTGCACAATCCACCAACCCAGCATCGAGATATTTGAAGCCTTTGATGAGGTTTGTATCACAATCATAAGTGCTTCAATCTATCTTTAAAAGCATAAAGATAACTGAAAGGTTTTGTTGCTGAAACAAAGAAAGACTTATCCAATTTTAGAGGTTATCAGAATCCAGAGACAATGAAGCAATAGAAAAAGATTGATGTGACCCTATAAACTCCCTTAAAGAATAATAAGAACATTGTATTATTAAAAATCCTTCAATAGCATCCACATTCATGCACCCAAGTGCCCTCAAACCCTTACTGGTATGTCTACCTTTTCACCATGGATCAGGAATAACCTTGGATAAGCATCAATCACCTGATTTTGCATAATATCCCTGATATCTTGTTTTCACTTTTGCGTGAAGCATGATGCTGATTTGATGTAGCCATGCAACTGTCAGTCTAGTTTCTTGAGAACTATTTATGGAACCCAGTCTCTAAAAGGAAGATTATGATTGGTAAGTCTATGTTTATGGAATCTAACATATCTCACTTCTTCCAATGGTGTTCCTTATCCTCCACATTTATCATGCTCGACTTTAAACCATCCACACTTTTCAGCATGAATGTCTACGAGGTGATCTTTCTCTCCATACATGTAACTACGTCTAAACATCTATATCATCAAAAATAATTGCTAACTTCATCAAATACATTTTATTTCTGCAATTATGTGTCTTCCTTTTGATGAGTAGGATGACCATTGTTTCCACATGATCTCCTTAATGGAAATGTTTGGGCAAAGAAAAAGTATAAAAATAAATCTGGCAAATGCATAACTAGTGTGCCTTTTTGTCATGAGGTATAATAAAAAAATGTATGTCCTCTGTTATTTAACAAGCCTTCTGCTTTATGGCATTCAAATGTATTTAACTATGAGATGCATGAAGAACAGTCATCAAGGATACCAAGATAAGCGAGGTTGTGTCCTATCACCTTGCTGCTTGGGCAACAAGCAAGGCCTATTTAAGTAGCATATTTTTATGAATAGTATGTAACTTATACAATATTCAATTCTTGGCATGTTAGTCTGCTGGTCAAGTAGTTGTTGTTTACTTTCGGTATGGTTTGATCTTTTCTTGGAGTACAGAAATGTAGCTAGATGGATCATTTATTGATGGGGAAGTCACTTTTGAAACATGCATGTAGAACTTTTTAATTCCTTCTGTCTAGTTTCATATGTTGCTAATACATGAGACTTCCATTTTTAGATTTTGAAAACTAGGTCATATGGAAGATAGTGAAAAAAAACAAGAATGAAAAGGCTAAAGTGATCAAAATAATTAAAGAAAATCTTCATTGAAAGATGGAAGGAAGATTCTAAATAACAATCACCACCAAAGAAAGTGGCGATGAATGGCTTCACTTTGAAATTCCAATGTTCTCACTTAACATTAGAAGGTAGACCTCCAAAATACCTTCACCTTGTGAATTACGAAGAAAATATTGAAAAGGACACCTATTTTTCTTCTAAAGGCAGCCATAGCACCAAAAAATGCACCATAAGTATATTGTTGTGTGCTAAAGTGAATGTCCCTTGTTCATGCGCCACGACCAAGAAGCCATAAACATGAAAGCATGCAGAAAAAGTTATACATTTGTTTACAAATGTAGCAGGGAAACTAAATGAGAGCTGCTCTATTGAACATGTGAGCAGTGACCCGATATATATAGGCATACGGGATCATACAAGTCAGAATAGGACTCACACATAGTACTAATCAGAATATGATACATATATAAGTAATCCAAATAGGACTAGAACTAGCATGTATAACACTATAAGTAGGAATAAGAATCCTAATATAAGTAGGAACATGAAGCATAGAGCCAGCCAAGACTGGAAGAAGAGGTCAGCAACTTGCTTGATTAGGGAAAGCAATGCGCTAGAGAGTCAATTTATTGATGATAATGCTATCAATCTTGATATGCATTATTTGCTCATAGAAGCCAAATTGCCTGGTAACCGTAAAGGTGCATGAACTAGGAAACCAATGCCAAGATCATGAAGAAGACATCATATCCACATAATCTCAAGAAAAGGTGTAAAACCAAGAACAAAACTGGCCAATTGAAGTACCTATAGACTTTGCTGGAGCAGAGTGGTGAGCTAAATCTGTTAAATTTGAAGCCAGCCATGACAAAAATAGTGAAAACTGCTGAAGGAAAAGGCTTGAAGCAAGTAACAACAATCGAAAGGTAGTTTGAGAGTATAAGAATGCCAAGAGTACTCTTGCATAAGATGTCTCTATGGCAAAGTAGAGTAGCAACATGAACATCGTCTAGGGCAAAAAAATCTGATACAACTGGTCTGGATATGCAAAGATCACCGTAGATGCAAAATTGGTTGGGGGAATCTAGTGGAAGGAAGGCCTACAAAATGCTCGAAGGAACCTCCAAATGAAGAAATGGACAGCTCCAATAGAATTAGTTTGCAAAACCCTTGGGTAAACATAGTGTAAAATGAGCCTGAAAGGAAGCCAATAGATACCAAAATAAGTGATGATACGTTGCGCATAGTGCACAAAGAAGAATAGATAGAACCAATGTGACTACTCAACTTAACTCAACTCAACCAAACCTTAATCCCAAATAATTGGGGTCGGCTATATGGATTATCTGTCTCCACTCTAAACGATTTTGGGCTACCTGTTTTAAAATGTTTAAAGCCTCCAAATCATATTGTACAACTCTCTTCCAAGTTAATCTAGGTCTACCCCTTCCTTTCTTCCTCTCCTCTATCCTAATATGCTCCACTTTTCTAACTGGAGCCTCCCTAGGTCTACACCTAATATGCCCAAACCATCTTAGTCTCCCTTCTCTCAATTTGTCGTCAATTAGTACCACTCCTATCTTTTCTCTAATATAATCATTACGAATTTTATCTAGCCTAGTATGCCTGCACATCCACCTTAACATTATCATCTCGGCAACACTCATCTTGGAGACATGTTTCCCCTTCATCGCCCAACACTCGCTACCATACAACATTGCAAGTCTTATTGTCATACGGTAGAATTTTCCTTTCAACTTCGTCGGGATCTTGCGGTCACACAAGACTCCCATGGCAAGTCTCCACTTTAGCCATCATGCTTTAATTCTATTGCTAACATCCTCATCGCACCCTTCATCTTCTTGGAGGATCGAACCAAGATATTTGAAATAGGTACTTTGGGATATTGCCATCCCATCCAAGTTAACTTCCTCCATTTCGCCTATCCAACCTTCACTAAACTTACAAAGCATGTATTTTGTCTTAGTTCTATTTAACCTGAAACCCTTAAACTCTAAAGTGCTCCTCTAAAGCTCTAGTTTTCTATTAACTCCCTCTTGCGTCTCATCTATCAACACAATATCATCCGCTAACATCATGCACCACAGAATATCCTCTTGTACAATATCAAAATATCAAAATATCTCTAGACATTTGGACAATGCAATTGGACACCAAAGATGCTCTAGAACCTCAACAAAATGGGGCATTGAAGAAAGAAATGGGCCTCATGATTGTGATCAGAATGCCAAAAAACCCTTAGGTCAATCGGTATAAAGTTGACCTGGCTTGAGCCTAGAGTAGATGCCCAATTGGATCCTAAACAAGGCTTGAATTGGCTGAGAAAAGAAGCCTCAACCAGTGCAAAATAGGGCTGGTGCAAAACAACAAAGTAGCACAGAGTTGCAGTAGAGGAAAAGGCGGCAACTGCAATAAGTGGAAGCCAAAAACTTAGTGACACAAAGGGAGCTTCGAATGCAACAAAGAGAAGGATCTTACACAAGAAAACCTGATGTCTGCAATAAGAAGGAAGCTCCTACAAATTGGAAGAAAACACATAGGTGGAGCTAAAAGCAACAAGAATAACAGAACATTGCAACAAAACTATATGTCTATGCCAGAGCCAATAGCTCTATTACCATGTTAAGAAATATAGCAGGACAAATAATGAAAGCTTCTTTATCGAATATAGGGACAGTAACACGACGTATATGAGAAGTGCATAGGACAAGTCCCAATAAAAGTAGGAATAGGACATACACCTAGTACTAATGAGAATAGGATGCAAATACAATGAATATAAGTAGGGCTAGAACTGGTACACATAATCCTAATATAAGTAGGACACGAAATACTAATATAAGCAGGAATGTGAATAAGAAATATCTGCACTCTCTAACAACATTAAAAGGAAATAGAACTAAATGCTCCCAACAAGCAAACAATGCCCACAACATAACATTATGGACTAAAAGGCAGTGTACACTTGAAGATTGCACTTATTGTCAGTAGGCATCATATGCATTAAAAGGCATACAGTATGTTGTATATATAACATAATGTGTATGTTCGGGATATGGTTCGGTGATGGGCCTCACTTTATCTATCTACTTGTACAAGGCATAAATATCTTCAACCACCCATGCTTAGTTATCCTCTCTCTCTCTCTCTCTCTCTCTCTCTATATATATATATATATATATATATATATATATGAATAATGAGAGAGACAACACATTGGTGGAAAATGGTTTGGAGAGATGGCATGTAGAATGATGAATCCAAACTATACATACCAGATTACATTTATCCTAGCTCGTCACACTTTGTTTTCGGCCTATGCTCCCGTGAAATTCAAAATGCATATGGTCTACACCAATGTGTAGTTAAGGGGTTGGAATAAATGGGACCATTTGTCCAACATTTAGATAACTTATTCTTGGGATTATGAAAGGACTCAGATCGAATCCACTAGTTTCACAAGATTCTTGTAAAGAAGATCTCCTCTGTGGTACAATGCAGACTTCCTCGTTGTGCGGGGAGGGGAGGCTACCAAAGTCTCCACAAGCTCCACACACCAGATCCTAAGGAAAATGTGGCAACTCCAAGGAAAGGAAGAAGAGAGAGATTGAAGAGAGAGAGAGAGAGAGAGAGAGGGAGAGAGAGAGAGAGAGAGGGAGAGAGAGAGAGGGAGAGAGAGAGAGAGAGAATGTCTAGGTTATGAAAAAAAGTTAACTCTCTCCTTGGCCATATGGTCTACTTAAAGACTCCACCAATGAGCCAAAAGTCTCAGGCCCATTAAGCCATGGGCCATTGGGCCCACATCCAATGTGGCTACTAATATCACGTGACCCAAGTGTCATAAAATCACAATTTACATCTCCCACTTAGACACTTGGATATCAACTGCATCTCTAAAGGCATCTCTTTTCAACCCCTTCCTTTCATATGAAAACCGAAGTGTGACCAGACAAGTAAACCTAAACTAAGCATAGTTATATTAAGTTACCATTAAACTAACACAACGTTGCTACTGCATATTTCACCTGATACCTCAAACCACATGTTCAGACTAGATCAAGTCGATTTGATCCCTCTATAAAGTTTAGACCTCTACATTGACCTCTTAAACTATGTATTTGCACATATGATTATAATGGACATATCTAATATAACTGCCCTGACAATGAGTCACAAAACACAAGTATGATGCAAGTTTGACTTTTCCTATACCACACATGTCAATCTATTTCGGCTTGATTGCTTTTCTAGAGCTATGTTGGACCTCGTGAGTCATGACTCATGGATAACATGCTAAAGTAGCATCATCAAGCAACCACTTATTAATGTGGTACACAGTCCCAAAGGATATGATACATTTAGTAGGCTCACACAGTGACAAAGCAAGGATCCATTATGTCGCTCCTCTAATAGTCATCAAGTAGCAAATACAATATGATATCTATGTTATGGTGGAACAAAGTCAAGATATGCCACTGTTTGAATATGGGCCTAGATCTCTCCTATCAAATTCTTTATTATTATTATTTGACTTATTTGGAGAAATATAGGTCGATTTTATGTATTTATTTCTTGGACTATGAGAGTTTGGGATTAGCCCTCAGGGAGTTTAGGTTTTCGGATCAAGAGAAGATCTGAGTATATGACATCTTTCCACTGACCTCGGTCAGTGTTAATTACGTCGAGCAACCACTCAACAACCCTTGATTAACCGTCCGTTGATGCCCTGTAATATACAACACTACTACTACATGCAGCATATGCATATGAAGATATGTTTTAAGCTAAGTCCTTGGCCTTACCCAAGTTTAGGTTGCGTTTATGATTGGTTGGGAGGCTTTTAAAAGGTTCTGGATTGATTCCAAGTATTTTAGACCCATAAGGGTATTTTTGTAATTATGTTGCATTAGGGTCATTATGGTCATTTTAGGTTTTTTAGCATTTTAGGGAAACTTGAAAACCCTTAGGATGTATTTTAGGATCATTTTAGACATATTTAAGCTATAGGGGTATTTTGATAATTTTACCTCAAATCAGATTTTTTAGACTTAAAGTCTATTTTTATATTTTTCTAGAATTTTTATCACATTGAGGGTATTTTAGTAATTTCACCCCTCTTTTTAAGTTTGAAGGGTATTTTGGGCATAGGAGATATTTTGATTTTTTTTAAAGAATTTTCTGTTATTTTTACAGATTTTTATCATGGGTGAGGGTATTTTTGTAATTTCTATTAAGTTCTGAATTGTATATGTTTTCAGATTGGTTCTCTGTTTTTTACTGAATGTTTACTGGTTTTTTATTAATTTTACTGAATTTTATTAATTAATTGAGTATATGAAGGATATTTAAGTCATGTTTTTGGGTTTATGTAACTTTCATATTTGATTTTCTGATTTTTACTGGATTTTACTAGTTTTTTACTGAACTTTTCTGGTTTTTATATTGATTTTACTGGTTTTTTTATTAATTCCCACAGATTTTATTAATTAATTAAACATGAGGGGTATAATGATATTCATGTGTTTTAAACATGTTAAGTATATGTTATTTAAGTTATAGTTTATGAGAGTATGTTTATATTCTATTCATTAGGCTTTAGGTATGTTTTAGGACTTAGTTAAATTGAGGGGAGAGGCCAAGGGTATTTACGTCATTAGGTATATAATTAATTAAACATATGGTTAATTAATTATGGCTAATTACATGCATGCATGATTAATTAGATATGAGATTAAGAAACACATACAAACAACATACATACATACATTAAGTATGGAAGCAACATAGCCAATATTTTATTTCATTAAAAATTTGGTAGAATAACGGCTTATAGAATGCCAGATTTACAACAAAATTTCGGCAGAGTATCCCCTTAAGAGAACTTTAAAAGGGAACCTAAAAGAAATCCTCCTCATGGCGCACGCTGAACTTGTGCAGAGCACCAAGTTCGTGTCTTCAAAATGACAGAGTCTCCCCTTACAAATTTTGGGCCAAATGGGCATGCTTTCTTCTTACCCTTTGGGGGGTATTTATAGGCCTTGAAGGCCTTAACCGGTGGGGTACCCACCGTTAGTTTTAGAGGTGGGGGTACCCACCGTTGGTATTGGAGGTGGGGGTTACCCACCGTTTTCTTTTCTTGAGATAGGATGGAGAGGAGAGAAGGGAGGAGAGAGAAAGAGAGAGAGAGAGTGTGGGATGACCCGATGGGCACCCCCACCGATTGGGGGGTGCCACTAGTTGGACCCCCCCCCCACCGGTTTGGGCAACCGGGGGGGGCTTCCCCTTCCCTTTTTTTCCAAAAAAGGGTCCAACAGCCACGCTCATATATTATATGAATCTACAACTCTTCGCTCCTAAAACTCCAAGTGCTACTTGCTTACCTATATGACATACACATATTCAACTATAACATGCTACATATAATTCAATATTCAACTAATATACTATTAATCTCATTTTAGCCAATTTATGACGTTCCTCGTGCACCCACTAGACGTGAAGCATATATAAGTCTATCTAATCATATTTGCTCTCAAAGCGACATGGCAATCGTCTATACAAGAGGACCGATCAAAACCTGGTCACATTCTCATTCACATTCACATATAAGTGCATTGATGATGCAAAAGTAATTGCTAGTAGAGAATGTCTAGGGACCACCAATCCCTGTATAATGATGTCTCCATTAAAGTGATAACATATGTTGATATGCTTTAACTTTCTGTGATACTTAGGATCCTTCATATAAGTTATTGCGGCCGTGTTGTCGTGATATATTACAATAGCATTTCCAGCATGTGTTGTAACATCCAAACTCACCAAGAATCACCTCAACCAGATGACTTCCTGAACTACAACAATGAAAGCAACATACATAGACTCCATCACAGGTAGGGAGACATAAGTCTACTACTTGATGCACTAAGAAATGGCTCCTCAATCAAGTACAAATGCATATCCAAAAGTATACTTGCCTTCACGTCTATTTGTAAACCTATTAGCAATGAGTATCTAGTTAACTTAAGGTTTCCACTACAATACTATAGAGCGAGATTCTCAGTACCTCGCAGATGTCTAAAGATCCTCTTTATTGCTTGTCAATGCATAACATCAAAACTATAATATTTAAAAACCATGCGAACTACAAAGTAAATGTCAGACCAAGTACACATCATAGCCTACATTAAATAGCCAACTGCATTGACAAAAGGAACTCTTTTCATCCATTCTTTTTCTTCCTCTATCTTAGGGCATTGATTAATGATAAGAATTGAGCCTTCCCCATTGGAGTATCAATAAACTTGGTATGTGCATTCGGAAGCATTCCAAGACCTTCTAATGTAAGTCTTTTGGGACAAAATCATACATTACTTAGATTGATCACTCTAGATCTTTCTTCCCAGTATACGATCTACCTTACCTAAATCCTTCATTTCAAATGTAGAGGATGACCGCCTACTCTTGCATGGTTTTAATCAACTTCATATCAATGGCAATCTCTGTTGTCAAGGCGCCCGCCTAGGCGCCAAGGCACTTTCACAAGCACCAAGGTGCTGGGGCGCCTTTCCAACATGTGAAAAGGCGCCCAAGGCGCCCGCCAAGGCGCCTGCCTAGGCGCCCAGATTTTTGAAATCTAGGGTTCTTGTCCCTCTTTTTTTTTATATATACATATATGTATATATATACACATATAATTATATAAATACATACTAATACATATATATAGACATACTACATACATATATTTAGATTTATATATACAAACATGCATATATATGTATATGTATACATCTAAATATATGTATCATGTATGTAAAATGTGTATATATATACATATTCATATTACATACATACATTTAGATATATTTGTGTATATATATGTATGTATATATTATATAGTTAGACATTTACACATATTACATACATACATTTATACATAGATATATATGTATGTATGTATATATATGTGTGTAAATCTAAATGTATATATATATATACATATACATATTACATACATACATTTAGATATATTTGTGTATATATATGTATGTATATTATATATATATATATCTTAAATTAAAATATTATATGCATATATATATATATACATCTATATACATATACATATTACATACATACATTTAAATATATTTGTGTATATATATGTATGTATATATTATATAGTTAGACATATACACATATTACATACATACATTTATACGTAGATATATATGTATGTATGTATATATATGTGTGTAAATCTAAATGTATATATATATATATATCCTAAATTAAAATATTATATTATGAAGTTGACACCTAGGCGACGCCTAGGCGGGCGCCTAAGCGCTTAGGCGGTCCAGAACCCCGAGCACGCCTTGGTCGCCTTACCGCCTTGACAACTATGATGGCAATTAATAGAATGTCATCCGCATATAAAGAGAGGATGAAATAATTTTCTCAACCCTTTCGACATATACATAGTCGTCTTCTTTGGTCATTGAGAAGCCAATCAAAATGATTACTTGATGAAACCGTTGACACCATTGTCTAGACAATTGCTTCAAACCTGAAATGAAAAATTTGAGATGACACACTTTGCGTTATTGTCCCTCAACTAGAAAATTGATAGGTCGAGCCATATATATCTCCTAGTCTAGTTCTCCATTTAGAAATGTTGGCTTACATGCGTCTGGAACAAGTCTTAGTCTAGATAAGCAATGATAGCTAGGATGAGTTGAATAGAGGTGAATCTCACCACTAAAGAGAACATCTCTTCATGGTCTATTCTCTATAATTGGGTATAGCCTTTCACCACAAGTTAAGCCTTGTACTTGTCAATTGATCCATCTACCTTGCGCATAACTTTTAGAACCCATCTATTCCCAATGGTCTTATAACCATATGGTAGACCAACTAACTCCAACACATTGTTCTTAGCTATAGAATTCATTTCTTTCTCATTGCAGCCATCTAAATTTCCAAGTCAGATGAAACCATTGCTTTCTTGTAGGATGCACGCTCATCAAAGTGCATATGAAACTCCTTCAATGTCATGGTTTACACTAATGAATAATGCCATTTAGCTACTAAGCTAGGCAATTCTTTCGATGAATGTAGGGAGCAATTGGTTGTACAGTTCTTCCACTCCATTTGTAGATACATTTCTATCCTTGATTTATTGCATAAAATAATCTATGCTTCTTCGAACTGCAGAAACATTGGACCTCCCTCTTCATCATACACTGATGTATTGCTACCAATCTCTCACTCTTACAGTAGCTTCTAATACAACCCTAGGCTATCTTGTCTACCAGTATATCTCACTTCCAACCTCTGCGCCTTGGTGTGCCTATTACCAGTTGAAGGAAGAATATATGCCTTTGAAATCTTCCAGAACTTGTTAATTTCAAAAGAAAAAAGATGCAACAGAGAAAAACAAGCCTTTGTATTCATCTCAACAGAACAATATTTGGCGAAGAATCATGAAAGTTTACCAACATATTCAATCTCATTCTTGTCATCCTCATTTTTTATGCAAATAGCACAGACATAAAGAAAAGGAAAACAATCAAAGTTCACAATTTCAGTTAAGATTCATGATTATACAGGTTACAAAATTGGTGATCTCCTAAACCTGTCTGGCAAAAACTAGTCTACCATATCCCTTATGATTTGGTAGGATGATATGAAGCATATTCAAATTTATAAATGATTTGTCACTTTAGACTTTAGAGTCTATCAGTCCGTACTCATTTATTATCTTTTGCAGTTGCTATTACTGAAAAGAGGGCAGCTCATCTATGGTGGTCATATGGGTCCTTTATCTCAAAATATGGTTCAGTACTTCGAGGTGATGTACAAGTTTCTTTCAGAAATACTGTCAATAAACCCTGAAATTCACTTAAAGTTCACCTACCTAAGATAGAAACTGCAGTTGATTTGATTGGGTTCTGCAGGCTATACCTGGAGTCCCAAAGCTCAGAGATGGTCAAAACCCAGCAACATGGATGTTAGATGTGAGTTCTTCTTCCATGGAAGCAAGGCTTCATGCAGACTATGCAAAGATTTACCGAAGTTCTGATCTCTATATGTAAGTTACTGATATAAGCTTAGACCTGCAAAGATTGATATTGAAGATAGTAAGTAAGACACAAGATAGTGACCAAGTTGCCTCTTTTGTGGTGCTTAAAATTTCAGAAAGACCATGAAACTCATTGATGAACTGGGCAAACCACAACCAAATTCAGAGGACCTGTGTTTTCCATCCAAATATGTTCAGAGCTTTAGAGCTCAATGTATAGCATGCATATGGAAGCAGAATATGTCTTACTGGAAAAACCCAGAACTTAATGTCGTTCGGATCATCATTACAACTGCAACTTCGCTGCTGTTTGGCATGGTCTTTTGGCGCATCGGTTCCAGGATGTATGTTCTGAGCTACATTTGAACTTTTGATGACTAAATGGATCTCATTTGTAACATTTTCTTCTATTACATGCAACAGTACCAGTGAGCAAGATATCTTCAACATTCTTGGAGCAATATATGGCTTAGCATTGTTCCTGGGTTTCTCAAATGCTTCAATGGTCCAACCTATTGTTTTAATGGAGAGGACAGTGTTTTACCGTGAAAGATCATCCAGAATGTATTCTTCCATGGCTTATGCGTGCTCTCAGGTAATCAATCACCTCTTGAAATTGAACACCAATCCTACTGTATTGTACCTGAATTTAATTAGCCTCATTTGAGCTGTTAAGCAATTGTTAATGAAAGTAAAGAAGCACAGGGATTGCATCCATTCTACCAGTCAAGTTAATCATAGTCCGGTTGTCCCAAAAGGAAAAGGCAAAAGAATTTAT
The DNA here is from genome assembly GCA_030544215.1 of Zantedeschia hybrid cultivar. Lineage (NCBI taxonomy): Eukaryota > Viridiplantae > Streptophyta > Magnoliopsida > Alismatales > Araceae > Zantedeschia > Zantedeschia hybrid cultivar. The sequence continues at coordinate 71,193,115 of JARZZO010000002.1, forward strand.
CGCTGTATAGAAAATACATTGGCTACTGCATCCAATTATAGATCTATCATTTCTTTAGCCGTTGATTATGGGCAAATGAATAACTAATGCAAACTAAGTATATTTTCAGTCATAAATGCTAAGTCAATATGGGAAAAGACCCATGTATCTGTTATTATTTGTCACCACTGTATCATGTGCATGATGTAATTTTTTTTTCAGCACATGTCATGCCATAATTTATCAATTTTTTCATGTATATTGTTTTCCATTGTATCCATTCATTAAGCAAAGACTTATCGACTTCATCAAGCCGATGTTTATAGAAAAACATATATATTCCCTCTGGTTTTATAATCCTGTTCGTCAGACTGCTTAAGTTCCACCTTAAATTTGTGCAAGCTCTGAACAAGTAAAAACATTGTGTCTTTCAAAATAAAATGCAGAGCTCATGTTTCTTCATTGGAATCGGGGCAGACAATAGTTAGTAACAGAGTGTGCCTGAATTTCCATCTAGAATTGATTCAACTGTTAACAACAAAATATATCTCATTCCAATTACTTTCAATTCACTCAAGACAAGTAAACTGTTAAAATGAATTTATTTCCATGATTAATTTATTTTATCTTGGGTCAGTGCACTTGGCCTGGGACATCTTTAGAAGGAGAATCACATCCACAAATGGAAGGATAAGCACACAAGCACAGGGCAGACTGACCATTGTAACGCTCCAAGGATACCATGAACTCCACTGCTTGAACCCTATTACACACATCTCATTCTACATTCACAAACTATCAACATTGCACTCCCTTCTTTGGGTTCACAACTAAGTTCACCTCCAGATCCCCATACCTCCAAGACACTCTGGGATGGAAGGTTCAGGAGTCTCTGCAAGAACCACCAGTCCCTGGACTAAATTTTTTTCAAGCTGAATCCGAGATATATATGAACTATTGAAATATGTACGTTAGTGAATCTATCATTTCAACTCTTGCATCATAGAGTCACAGATAGAACATAAATTTAAAATGAAAAGGGAAAAGTTGTTTTTGCGATATCAAAGAGCCACCCCACAGCCTTACTTAGATTTAGTTCTGCCAGATTTGGACAAGAACTTCTGTACTGATAATAGATGTTAGTGGAAAATCTATCCTGAGGTACTTCAAAGCCATAAGAAATATACTTTCACTGATATCTTAACAAAAATGGGTTCCATGATTCAGTTCTTTATCAAAATAACTGAAAGCTGAGCCTAGGGAGGGGTTATGCACATAGGACGGAACACTACAGTTTTACCTATTTACAGTTCAAGTTGTTAGGCAATGAAAGCAGGATAGGTCCATTGTATGGTACATATGTGATGCCATGAGTGATAAAATCCTTGCTCCTAGCCATGGTTTGGAGAATTACAGATCACAGAAGAATTGGCCCTAAAACAGCCTGGAGCAGTTCACCTGCCTATCTTTCATGCAGGCTAATTCACTAGTGGAAAAGTGTGAAGAAGAGAGAACAGACAGTTTTTTATGAATTTTATTTGCTTATATGCAATCATTTGCAATTTTATCTCTTTTCCTTGTTTTACAATTTTTTCATTTCCCTTTTTCCATCTTACTTGTTCTCATTTTCTTGATCTTTAGTTTTGTCAACATGGGTTTTGCTGTTCTGCCATGGGTTCATCAATCGTGCCTCGTTTATCCCCTGACCCATATTGCCAAGCTCAAATCGATTGAACTATAGTGCAACAAGCCCTTTATCCTCTTATATATTTTATTTATCATTACCTTGAAACTTTCGTTTGAAATGAAGAGTTCGAAAAAGCATGACGAGAAGCAACAAACTCATGCATGGTGCAGGTATAAATAATTGTCAGAATGTCCTCTTTAAGCCAGGTGAAATTCCACATAAGTCGAGCATAGGTAATTCTGCTATATAAAGGCTCTGGCAGATTGTGCCAGGATCTCCTTTTTGTTAATCTTATTGAATCACGTACTCCTTTCAAGAATCAAGAACCATGGAATTCCAAATCAGATCAGCTCTCAGGATTGGCCGGTTCTAATCCCGATCCGATCTGATCCAAATTAGTGATCCTTCTGATCCAAGGGAAGAATTACAAAAAATAAAATAAAATAAATAATAGTTAAAATTGGAAAAAATCAGAAAAAATGGCCGGTTCCAGGATCAGCTAATTCCAATCCCAATCAAATATGAATCAGTCGATTCAGCCAATTCCAGCCCAATCCAGGAGATCCAGGCTGATTCCAACTGATTTTTTTTTCTTTTTATTTTTTAGATATTTTACCCCCTAAAATCAGATCGGCCGATCTAGATCAGTCAATTCTGCCTTTATTGTCAAGAACTAAACAAAGATGTGAATATCATTGTGTAGTTCATATTCAGCGTAGTATCTTTGTTAATTATTTTCACACAAAGACCCATATAGCAGATAAATGCTTAGCGTATGATAAAACTGAGCTAAAGAAAAAAATTAGTAGTGGTGGTCATTGCTAATAGAAAGTCCAACGTAAGATGGCTTTATCTACTGACGGACAGTCATGTACTGCAAACAAAGGAGAAATAGTAAAAACCTTCAACTAGAAATTCAAGATCTGTAGACTCTTCTTCAGTCAATAGATGAAGACCAGCCAACCACCTCTTACTAACAGGAGAGAAAATTTACTGGTCAGTGGACCATTGGCCTGATGATGGTGTATTGGATCTCTCCTCAACCAATGATTTAATCTTGATATTCATTATTGACCACATTGGCTTGTTTTATCCAGTTATCATCCTTTCCCATTTTTGAGATCCTTTCCATGGTTGTTGGAGACAGACAGTGCTTTCTTTCAAGTAATTCAGGAAATTGAAGGTTCCAATTTTGAAAGTAATGAATATTTGGTAACACCTGCCATTTATGAACTAAGTTAAACATGATGCATAAGGCATTTATCATTTTCCTGTGAAATTCAATATGATCATCATTTCAACGTACCAAAACAGAAAATTTTTCTTAGTTGTTTTAATCCACTGAAAGATGAATATTCATTGCATTTCTTGGAATGGACATTAGTGACCATCCATCAAATTATGCCTCTTCAAACCTGTCAATGATCATCTTATAACTAAATTCCCCCTATAGATCAGCATCCAGAATTGTATATTGTTGTTTTCATCATGAATTTGGGAAACAATTGCATATTCTTTCTTTGATAACCGTTACAGAGAATTCCAAGCCTCTGAAAAGAAGCAATGTAGTACTAGAAATGCCCCTCAACTCTTACAAACCAAAAAACCCGGGTGTTGAGTTTGAAGGGGCCCAAGATCATAAGCACTGGCCACAACTGAAATTATCTGATGTAAGACTATTATATAGCCGTTCCAACAACAACCTTCCAATAACCTTGTCATTGTTGTCAAGGCGTCCTTCATATTGTTAACATGCCCAATGGCATACCCATCAGCAAGTACTAGCCCCTTTTGAATGCAACTTTACCCTCTGAGAGCATCCGAATTAGTCATCCTCCACAACTGTGCATGCAACCCCTTTTTTACCAAGAAAACATTTCCAATATATTCATATTCCCAGGAATTCCTTTAATTTGTTCACCATGTGCTGTCATTGGAAATTCCTTTGATGCTGTCGCAAATCGAGTAAACAAAGACCTATGCTAAAGAAAAGATAAAATCATCCTGATCAGAGCCTTATCCCATTTACTTGAGCTTGGCTACATGAATCCTGTCCTGCCAGTTTAGCCTATCCAGTGCCATACTCATAGTTAAATAAGTGCTTTCTTACTACCCAAAGCATTTTACTTTAGGCCTTCCCTATGTTCTTTTCCACTCTGCACTTGAATTTGATCAGATCTTCTAACCAGCACGAACTTGGGTAACCATGGACATGACCATATCATCTAATTGGAAAATCACCAGACGGCATTAGAATCATCAATTTCATCCAAAACAAAACAACATTAAATCTACTTCATCCAAGTGGCCGTAGAGTAGATCACCCTGTGGTGATTAAGCCTTGAATGTGATATAGCATGAAGTCCTTCACAAACAATACTCCACCTTTTTCCAGGTTTAGGTTATCCAATAAATGCAAATTCATGGTTGTACCTTGTTAAACAGAGGTCGCATAAAAAGGTCAGGTCCAAAACATCGTAAACATCAGGCACACAAAAGACATAAGGTTCTTAATCTGTATAGAAAGGTACATCTTACACCAGCAATTTATTTTATTTAGCATCCAACATAGCACTCATAGAGACAAAGATGGCAAGTATACCATCTGCTACACAACTATGTTTCACTGAGAGGTGTCTGACTATGTTGAAAGTCTCGCCTAAAGCAATGGTGAAACACATGCATGATAGAAGTAACCATTTAAATTTAATGATACATAATGAAAAGGCTTCAAAGACGCATACTTATGCTGGAAACCAGCAAAGGCTAAAGGGCAGATAAAACATATGCATGATGGAGACTAACGCTTAAAAATTAACAATAATCTTAAAAGGGTTTTGAAGATGCATTCTTATGGTGGACACCGGCAACGCGTCTGCAATTCCATATGATCAAATAGGCAAACAATTACTCAATTACAATATACAATTAGATACACAAAAGTGCCTGGTATATATTATGTACATAAGTTAATACATTTTTTACAACAAATGACTGGAACACATGTGAAAGGATCTGCTGTGATTTTGAGGTCAGAGGGGATGCCTAAAACTTGCATTTTATATGCAGGTGATCATTGAAATTCCATACATCACAATCCAGGTTCTCATTATTTCAACTATTGTATACACAATGATTGGATTTCAGCTCACAACAGCAAAATTATTCTGGTTCGTGTTCTTCATTCTCATGAGTTTCATCTACTTCACACTCTTTGGGATGATGATGGCTGCACTCACCCCAACGCTGGAAATTGCTGCCATTTTCTCCTTTTTTCTCTTTATTTCATGGAATTTGTTCTCAGGTTTCTTCATTCCTAGGACGGTACGGTTCTTTCTCACTCCTTATTTTCAAGTTTGTCAAATGTTTGCATTCCTTTCTGTGAGTTTAAGTAAGCACTATAACTGCAGATGATACCAATTTGGTGGAGATGGTACTACTGGGCTAATCCTACGGCATGGACGGTTTATGGTCTGATGGTTTCTCAATTGGGAGATCAATATAGGCTTATCAGTGTCCCAGGCAGATCAGATCAAAGTGTTAAGGAGTTCCTTGAGGATTATCTTGGCTTACAGGATAAACATTTCCACCTTGTTATATTACTTCATCTAGGAGTCATTTTTATGTTTTTATCTGTATTTGCTGTCAGCATCAGAACATTGAATTTCCAAAGAAGATGATAAAAGATGAAGCCCTGTTCTTGAGGATGCACCTGTAACCAGTATGCTTTATATGAACAACACTTTGAATGTTCATAGGAGATGTATTTATTTCACAAATGACAAATGTACTTCAAAACTCTAATCTCCAGATCATCTTTAGCACACACAGTGAGGAAGAAAAGAGAGTTTCCTATTTTTTAACATGAACTTTGTGGACAGTGTATTTTGCAATCAGTTTCAACAAGTGCACTGCCTCTACTTGACACACACATGATTTGATCTAGTATTTTGCATCTAGACAGACAAATACTATATATAGTTGCTACAAGCCTTCAACATTAGCTAGTTCTGTAAACCCCTATAAATCCCTGCAACATTAGTCACTGCTACCTCATGCACTGTCTGAGCCATCCTTTGGTACATGTTTAATGCATAGACACCAAGCATACAATGTCTTAATTTTCATGAGTAAATGCATAATTGATATTAGAGATCTTTTTTCTTTATTCATTTTTACATACTCTACATAGCACATGGGTGTGGTTGTTTCTGCGGCATACATAGATTTAGAATCAGAAATAAAGTGATGCATCTACGGAGTACATGGCATTGTATTAAATCCTGCTCCAGAATCTTGAACACTATATCCAATAACACACACGATCTAGATGGTGAGGAGGGAAGAAGTAGATGTCCCCAAAAGAGTTAACACATGCATATTTGATATGTTACTGTTGTCAACAGATGTCATCATGGTTGCATTCATCTGTGGATGTCTGGTTCGATTTAGGGGTCATTGGTGTGTTGTAAAATGCCATAAAACATCAGTTTTGAAATCACCAGTTTTAAAACCACTGAAAATAAAATCCCTGATCTTGAAATCACTAGTTTTAAACTCAGTTTTGATTTTCAGTAGTTTTGAGCTGAAAATCAAAATCAGCTAAAAAGAGTATCATATGGGTCTACCAATTTTGAAATACAACAGTTCATTGTTGGAAGCTAATGGTGGGCTCTTACTCACATAAGGTGGAATTGTGGTGGAAATATATAGAGAAGGTAGAAAACACAAAAGTTGAAGAAGACTTCAAAAAGTGGATATTCTATTGATCATATGTGACTTCTTACATGAAAACAACTAGCCACATGTATATATAGACCTTATGTAACGACCCGCCACCCTATAATCGGGGATCCGATTACTAAATGGGTACCGAATCATTAATTTGGAACCAAATCAGGATCTAAGTAAGTCTGGGAAATAAACAATAAACTAAGCTAAACATTCACATCGCATTGAATTGAAAGGAAAATGCAGGAATTAAAAGTTATTACAATGCGACTCGATACAACAAATAATTACATATTCCAACAGAAAAGAAATAATTAAGTATACAGGCCAGAAATAAAGATAACAACTACGTCGGGGCATACCCTGGAACAACAACTGACGGCGCGCGACACACAGCAACACACCCCTCGCTAAGTCTGCCTGGAGTCCTCACCTGAAAATCCGCAGGGGTGAGTCTCAACGAAAAGACTCAGTAGGGATCCTTCGATCCCCACTGCCTACTCACACACCCACAAGTGCAAAGTACAGCTGGAGGTACAGTAACCAAGTAAAGCAGTAATTACTACACCTAAATCTCTATATGAATCACATGCATTCGAAGTATATTTAACATGCATAATTCCAATTTACCAGGGAACCCGTAACCAGCGTATCCTCAAAACACGTCAACCACACAACGAAAGTGGGAAACACCGACCTGCTGAGACCAAACAGTAACCCCTCGGATAGCACGCTAGCTACTCCGGCCCAACTGGCTCAGGTGGTTACTCCTTCCCCCAGCACGAGTGACACTCCACAGGTACTACTCCGACACCGGTACTAGCTAACCCCGGGGTTCACCAGGTGACCCTCTCTGAATAGGCGTCACCCCGCCACTGCTCCCACCGGCGTTGTGCTCCACCCACACCAGCACAGGGTGATAAAGCGCTACAACTATCACTCTAGGTACACAGTAACACAAAACACGGTACAGTGTGATCCGGTCACGAAGAATCCATCATTATCGAGTAGATTTAAGGTATGCATTTAACCGACTATCTAATAGTGTAAATACATTTTACTGGCATGGATTAGTGTGGTTCTGTCTTGAATCGCGTCGCCCAAGGCCGACGCTATTCAAGCATCCTAAACTGGTTCATGAAATCTCGGCCTCAGAACCTGGCGTAAAACGCGTCGTCCTGGGAAGCCGCCTTTTTAAAAGGCGTCGCTGTCCTCAGACGCCATTCACATCTGAAACTGAAACTTGCAGAATCCTTAATCAGGGTGATTTCTGCTTAAATGGCGTCGTACTGGCCCGTCGCCATTCTAAATGGCGTCGTCCAGGTACGACGTCATTTAACGCAAGAAACCCAGACGGACAGAACCTCAAACAGGAAGATTTCTGCCTAAAAAGGCGTCGTACTGGCCCGTCGCCATTCTAAATGGCGTCGTCCAGGTACGACGTCTTTTAGCGCCAGAAACTCGGTTCCGCAGTTCAACCCGAGGGTCCCCCTTTTTGATCCCCAGGAGCCCCAAAATCACACAAAACAGAGGGGGAAGAGGGGCAAGCTAAACCATCACAAATCCACATTCACAGAAACTCCCATTCCCATAAAGAAAAAGTCCCTAACATGCTCATTCTACCCAAAAACCATAAATCCGTAGCATGTTTCAAGTAGGAGAACATGGTTTTAAAATAAAACACAACGGGAATCGTCACCCTACCGATTCTTGAACTCCTCCTGGCTCCGCTGCCAAACCGTCGCACCGCAAACCGCCGCCGGTACTCCGAGGACGCCGCCACTCTGCCGGGACGTCGGCCGCCGTCCGGAGAAAGGAACGCCGCGAAGAGAGTGGTGGTGACAGTAGTGAGAGGTGGAGAGGTGGTGGAGTGGTGGAAGAGGAAGAAGGGGAAAGGGAAGGGGAAGAGTGGGGAGAGTCGGAGGGTGGAGAGGGTGAGGAGAGAGAGTGTGAGGGTGAGAATGAGGGAAAGGAGGGAAGGTTCGCGGGTTAACCAGAAACTGGCTAAAACACGTCGAGCTGTACGGACGCCTATCAGTCGACATGACGGGCCGCTCTGACAGAACTCTGAAACGCGTCGTCCATCCAAGACGCCGTTCAGACGATAAGACTGGCGCTGTACACTGACAACCCAGGGTCGCAGTCTGAAAGACGTCGTCCCTCGCGGACGCCGTTCAGACGACACGACAGGGCCGTACTCTCGCGGCCCAAAGCCAGCCCACGTGGCACCCACGTGGCACAATCTAAAATGCGTCTGCAACGCTGGACGCCGTTTAAACCGCGTCGAGCCCGGGCTCGACGCGAAACAGAGCAGAGTCCCATCCCCATCAAGGCCTGGACTACAAGGTCCGACCCGAAAACCGGATCCGAAAACCTCAGTCCTTACACCTTACATGGACTTTCTAGATGGATAACTTTCCTAAAATGACTTTTGGACTCCCACTAACTAAGGCTCCAAGGTGGAGCACAAAAATCTCCTCATTACATGGATGTGAGTTATACTTAGGTGGTTACAAAAGACTCTTCACCTCCTATTAATGACCATTACATGACTCTTCACCTCTCTTACACTCTTATTCAAATGAGAGTTACAAGAGTTACAAGAGAGACCCAAAAGACACTATAACCTCTAAATAATAAAGGACCCATTATTTTCTCTCTAACTCCTAACATAATAAACTCCTTACATAATTATAAGGAGATCCCCATAAAATTAAGTTTATTTCACAACACCCCCTTGTAAACTTAATTATCTTCCATCAAGCATTCTAAGCAATTTCTTCAATTTGGAGAAGACATCAAACTTCAAAGACTTTGTGAAAATATCCGCAACTTGATATTGAGATTTGACAAAAATAAGTTCAATCTCTTTGTTCTTCACATGCTCCCGAATGAAATGAAATCTCGTATTAATATCCTTGCTCCTTTCATGGTAGACCAGATTCTTGGCTAAGGCAATTGCGGACTTGTTGTCAACAAACATCTTTGTTAGTTCTCTTTGATAAACAAGAAGATTCTTGAGCAAATTTCTCAACCAAAGTGCATGACACACTCCGGATGATAATGCCACGTACTCCGCTTCACAAGTAGAAAGTGTAACAATAGGTTACTTCTTAGAAAACCAAGTGAATGTCGTTCCTCCTAAGAATAATACAAATCCAGTGGTGTTCTTCCTTTCATCAATGTCACCTCCCCAATCACTATCGGAGTAACCTACAAGATCAAACTCCTTGGATGATGAATAAAATAATCTATGATGGATAGTACCTTTGATGTACCGAAGAATTCTCTTTGCGGCTTTGAAATGTGTTGACTTTGGTTCTTCCATATATCAGCTCACTAAACCAACACCATATAAAATATCTGGCCTTATGCATGTCAAATATCTAAAGCTTCCAATCAAACTCTTGAATAAAGTTGAATCAATCACTTCATATTCTTCATGTTTTGACAATTTGATGCTACTTTCTACAGGAGTGTTGACCGGATTGCAATATTCCATATCGAACTTCTTGAGAATTTTTTGTGCATAACCTTCTTGGGATATGAAAATACTTTCAATTGTTTGCTTTATTTCAATATCAAGAAAATAGGACATAAGGCCAATGTCCGTCATTTCAAATTCTTGAACTATGCATTCCTTGAAATCTTTGAATATATGTGGATTATTTTCTGTAAAAATCAAATCATCCACATACAAACAAACAAGCAATATGTTTCCATTTTCATCTATCTTCAAATAAAGTGCATGCTCATAAAGACATTTGACAAAATTATTTTACAAAAAATAATTGTCAATTCGACTATTCCATACTCTTGGTACTTCTTTTAAATCATAGAGCGCCTTCTTGAGCCTTAGAACTTTTCCTTCATATCTTTTCTTCACATAACCCAAAGGTTGATCAATATAAACTTCTTCATCAAGAAAACCATTTAAGAATGCCGATTTAACATCCATTTGAAAAATACTCTAATGTTTTTGAGCCCTCAAAGCAATAATCAAACGAATGGTTTTCAAACGGGAAACGGGAGCAAATACCTCATCATAATCAATTCCGGCCTTTTGTTTGTATTCTTTGGCTACCAATCTTACTTTGTATTTTTCAACTTCTCCTTTGGCATTTTTCTTCATTTTGTACACCCACTTCACATCAATTGTCTTTTTGTCTTTTGGAAGAACTGCTAATTTCTATATGTTGTTCTTCTCTATTGATTTGATTTCTTCATCCATAGCATCTCTCCACCTTTTAGAAGCTCACAATCTGCAAAAAGACAAAAGAGGGTTAGATCATTTTGATTTTCAGTTACATTATAGATCTCATCAAAAGATTTCATCTTTCTTGGCCTTAAATTTTCTTCCGACGATAAAGATGATGATGAAGATCCACCACCATGTGGAGACAAAGGTGGCAAAGGTGGTGGCGATTGAGGCAAATGAGGCTCTTCATGTGCATCTTCATCTTCATCAACTAGTGGTCTCATCTCATCACTAGTTTTATTGGTACTCCAATTCCAAGTGTCTTCTTCATCAAAAATCACATCATCATTAGCATCAACTTTTTTATTAGAAGGATCAAAAAACTTATAGCCTTTAGTACGTGGATCATAACCAAGAAAGATATACCTTTTGCTTTTGTCATCTAACTTGGTTCTCCTTTGATCCGATACATGTGCATAGGCTACACTTCCAAACACCTTTAAATGAGAAACATCCGGCTTCTCTCCATACCATGTTTCATGTGGTGTCATGCTTTCCAAACCTTTTGTGGGACATCTATTCAACAAATAGACCGCACAAGCCACGGCCTCCGCCCAAAACTCTTTCGGCATATTTTTGCTCTTTAACATACTTAGGCCATATTGAGAATGGTCCGATTTCTTCTCTCCACGACTCCATTTTGATGTGGTGAATATGGATTCGTTAATGGATGGTGAATTACATGCTCTTCAGAAAATGCTTCAAAAGATTTTGATGTGAATTCTCTACCTCTATCCGATCTCATAGCTTTGATATAACAACCATTTTGCTTTTCTACAAACACCTTGAACTTCTTGAAAGTATCAAACACTTTGAATTTTTCTTTAAGAAAATATACCTATGTCTTTCTAGTAAAATCATCTGTAAAGGTAAGAAAATATTTATTCTTACCAAATGATGTTGGAGAAATTGGCCCATATACATCGGTGTGAATGAGTTGGAGTGGTCCATTTGTCCTTCTTGTTGCTTCTTTTGGAAAATTCTTTCTATGATGCTTGCCAATAATACAACATTCACATAACTCATCCGAATGACCAATATGAGGTAATCATTTCACCAACTTTTGCTTAGACAAAAACTTCAAACTAACAAAAGTTAAGATGCACATATCTCAAATGCCATAACCAAGAGAGATCTTTAAAACATGTTTTCAATGACTTTGTAACTTCACTTTGAATATTCAAAACAAACATTCTATTCTTTTACATGCCAACTCTAGCAATCAAGTTGTTTCTTTTATCTCTTATTGAAAGACCATGATCTTTCAAATGAATATCATAGGCTTTCTCTAAGAGTTGTCCCAAACTCAAAATATTATCTTTCATCTCTGGAACATAATAAACATCGGAAATCAATTGATAATTTCCATTCTTTGAACGAATCAAGATGTTACTTTTTCCCTTGATTGCTATTTTAGAGGAATTACCAAAGGTAACTTGGCCACCAACTGTCTCATCAAAATTTGTGAAGATCTCACTTTGTCCACTCATATAATTGCTTGCTCCGGAGTCAAGATACCATACTTCTTGTTTGTCCTTCTCTTCACCTTTGTATGCCAACAAGACAAATGGTTCTTCATCTTCATTTTGCTTCTCAACATGATTAGCTTTCTCATTATCATTGTTAGTGGAATCACGCCAACATTCACTTGCATAATGCCCACGTCTATGACAATTGTAACATTCAACTTGAGATTTTTCATACATCGGCCTTCCATATGAATCACCACGGCCTCTACCACGACCTCTTGTGGAGTTTGAAGAAGTACTTCCCTTTTCTTCATAGGAGGTGCCTCGTCCTCCTTTTCCACCGCGGCCACGACCACCACGACCACGACCACGTCCTCTTTGATTCTTGTCTTTACCTTTTCCTTCTTTGAGAGAAAGTTTGGCGGCAAGTGCTTGCTCCAAGGCCTCCTTCTTCTTCTTGAGAAGCCTATGTTCATGGGCCTCTAAGGACCCAATGAGTTGCTCGACGGGCATGGTATCCAAATCTTTGGATTCTTCAATAGCCACTACTATATGGTCAAACTTAGAATCAAGTGACCGTAGTAGCATCTCCACCACACGAACATCCGATGTAGCCTCGCTATTTCTTCGTAGTTGATTTACAACTATCTTCACCCTTGTGTAGTAATCCGAGATAGTCTCGGACTCTTTCATTTGTAAGGCTTTAAATTCACCTCTTAGAGTTTGGAGGCGTATCTTTTTCACCCGCTCTTCTCCTTTGCAAAACCTCTCGAGCAACTCCCATGCCGCCTTTGAAGAAGTTGCTTCAGCAATCTTCTCAAAGGTAGCTTCATCTACCCCTTGGTAGATGAGAAAAATGGTCTTTTTATCCCTCTTTCTTGAATCCTTCAAATAAATTCTTTCATTTTGAGGTAAGGTCGCTTCATTTTCTGGCTCATCATAGCCTTGGGTGACGATATCCCATACATCTTGGGATCCAAGAAGCGCCTTCATTTGGATGCTCCAATTCTCATAGTTGATTTCGGAGAGTTGAGGAATTTGGAACGCCATATTCCCACTAGCCATACTAACTAGTAGAAACCTCGCTCTGATACCACTTTGTTGGAAGCTAATGGTGGGCTCTTACTCACACAAGGTGGAATTGTGGTGGAAATATGTAGAGAAGGTAGAAAACACAAAAGTTGAAGAAGACCTCAAAAAGTGGATATTCTATTGATCATATGTGACTTTTTACATGAAAACAACTAGCCACATGTATATATAGACCTTACATGGACTTTCTAGATGGATAACTTTTCTAAAATGACTTTTGGACTCCCATTAACTAAGGCTCCAAGGTGGAGTACGAAATTCTCCTCATTACATGGATAGGAGTTATACTTGGGTGGTTACAAAAGACTCTTCACTTCCTATTAATGACTATTACATGACTTTTCACCTCCCTTGCACTTTTATTCAAATGAGAGTTACAAGAGTTATAAGAGAGACCCAAAAGACACCATAACCTCTAAATAATAAAGGACCCATTATTTTCTCTCTAACTCCTGACATAATAAACTCCTTACATAATTATAAGGAGATCCCCATGAAATTAAATTTATTTCACAACATTCATGACACTTTAGACAGTATAGAAAACACCACAAAATATTTTACAGCACCCCAAACAGAAGGAAAACACCATTTTACGACATTTTACAGAAGTTCACGATGCACATCGAATGACCTCTTACAGATGAACTAAGAAAGTGGGACTGTTACATTTACAGACTGACTGCCTTACAAAAATTAGATGAGGTGAGAAAAGCCGTTCGAAATATGAACCCTAACTAAGAGATATAGCATGCTTTTCAGTTCCTTCCACCCCAAGATTTTCCCTATTGATCTTTGTATTCATAACAGACTCAAGAATTTTTATTCGTTTGCTTCCTTGCACTTCTCAAAAAGAGAAACTTCACGAGAATATTCATGTTATTACCTTCACAGCAACCTTTATTACTTTTTTTCCCCAGGTAAGACTAATTCATCCACATGAAGGGGCCAGTTCAAAAACAGACGTGGAATGGTCAGCTTGAAGCCAGGTTCCTTCATAATGTATTTTATGATCATGCCCAAACATAAGAAAGTTGAATGCAGGAGCAAGATAACCCTTTTCTTTTCCAAAGCATGTAGTACTTGAGAAGGGACTGAGGGACCGTGGGGACAAAACAATAAGGATATTCAAATTTAAAAGCACACTTGGAAGTAATTCGATTATTGGATGGTAGAGTAGAAAGTTTCATGCATCTACCACCCAACCTCATCCATGGAAAAACTTATCACATGTGGTGCTATACCATGCGTCAAAATTAGGGTTCCCTTGGATCCATTTGGAACAAGAAATCACCTCCACGAGAGTTGCTTACACCCAGTACATTTTCCCGTTCGTTGTCCACACTTGGTCATCGGATGCTTTGGTTCCCTGAGAGCAGTGGTTCTTGGAACTTCGAGTAGAACGAGCGCTTCCATGGGCTCAAGAGCAATACTTGTTGCACTAAGTTCATTCATTCTGTAAAATCTTTGCGGTTGGTTGGATCATGTGGTCAATTTAGTCAATTAAACAAACTGACATAGTCACTCTCGTAATATTTAGATTGACAAATACCATTTTCGTTTAACGAATATCATTTCCGCTTACTATTTCGATTGACAAATATAATTTGTGATTGACATACAGTTTTCGATTGACAAATATGATTTTCGATTGACAAATACAGTTTTTGATTGGTATTTGCAAATCGAAAACTGTATTTGTCAATCAAAGTTGTATTTATCAATTGAAATATGTATTTGTGAATCGAAATTATATTTGTAAATCGAAATATATATTTGTCAATCGAAAATTGCATTTGTCACTCGAAAATCGTATTTGTCAATCAAAATTGTATTTATCAATCGTAATATATATTTGTCAATTGAAAACGGTATTTGTCAATTAAAATATTATGGAGGTGACCATGTCAGTCCGCCCAATTGACTAAATTGGCCATGTGGTCCAACTGCAAAGGATTGTGTGTTGTGATAAACTTGTTGCACAACTAGATTGTGCAGCAAGTATTACTCGTAATAAAATAGTAGGGGCATGTTCATAATTATTTATATTATGGATATTAATAACAATAGTAAATAAGATAGCCAACAGTATAATTATGATTTTAACAGGAGCGTAATTATCTCTTAACAACAATAATAATAATAATAATAATAATAATAACAATGTGTGAGAGTTACGGGTAAACATACAAATGTGTAATTTATATAGGTGTATATACAAAAAATCTTTTGTTTCTTCAATAATTAATTAGATTTAAATCCTATCTTTTGGATGCATGCTTGACTACAGTAATGCACCATTGGGAAACGAAAGTTGCGTTTGAAATATTTTTTGAAGTACTTCACATAAAAGTGATTTTAACTAAGAATACTTTTTATCTTAAAAGTGAAAATAGTATGAGAATACAAAATGAATTCTATCACTGGGAAGTTTTTTTTGATAAGTTGTCTCCTTTTCTATTTTTACTCCCTCCCTCACGGGGAGAGAGAGAAGATATTTATCTCCTATTTTTTCTTGCACCCTTAAAGAGGAGAAATTTTCTCCTTTATCTCGGAGTGAGTTTTTTTTACTGAAAAGTAAAAATAACAAATTTATTAAGAGTTTTTTCTTTCCTAGTGGAAAATAATAATAATAATAAACTTATTCAATATATCTACTTTTTATAAAAATAATTTTTTGAGAAGGAAAAATTGATTAAAATGACTTATCTGGAGTTCCCAACCACAGTCCACCTTGTTTCTCATCTTATTCCCTTTTTATTTTGGTCTTCAATATTTCTGGATGAGTAATACTTGCAGTCATACAGCCCAATCTTTTGTAGATGGACCACGTAGCCAATTTAGTCAACTGAGCAAATTGATATAGTTATCTCCATAATATTTAGATTAACAAATACCATATTCAATTCAAATACATATTACGATTAACAAATACAGTTTTCGATTGACAAATACGATTTTCGATTGACAAATACAGTTTTAGATTGACAAATATATATTTCAATTGACAAATATAATTTTTGATTGACAAATATAGTTTTCGATTGACAAATATTTGTCAATCAAAATATGTATTTGTTAATCGAAAATTATATTTGTTAATCGAAAATGATATTTGTCAATCTAAATATTATGCGAGTGGCCATGTCAACTCGTCCAATTGACTAAGTTGACTATGTGGCTCAACCACAAGGAGTTGTGAAGTATGACTAGATTTAGTTGTCCAGCGAGTATTATTCTTTACACAAACCCTCCAAAAAGTATGCAAAGCCCCTATGTGCGACAAATGAATTTATACTATACTAATAAAACACAATTTTTGAGCTAGCTGATGTGGCACTCCCACATTCTTTCCCTCCAATTTCAAACATTCAAAGTAGATTTCTTCTCTCAAGCCAGTGTAGTTGTAACACTAATGGCCTCATTAATACGTCAGTTGTTTCAAAAGAATGGCTAGAAAGTGGGAACGTCTCATACTGTTTAAGTGGAAACCTGTTTCATTATACCAAGTTTAATGGTACATTTAATACAACACCAGCTCTTAAGGGAAGCCCAAGACGTACTTTGTGTTAATAAGGGCAGCAGGAAGAGAAAAAAGAAACATTTTCCCTCCGTATCTTGATTGCCTAGGAAGACCAAACCTTTTATAAATTGCAGTAAAAGTAAGAAAGCCATTAATAGGACTTTCCTATTCCCATCCTTTCTTTGGCTATAGGACGAGCAGCAGCAGAGCAGGTTGCCAAATTTCCGTGGGTGGCCTCCTTCGAGCACTCCCATGTCTTTGATTTTAACCCCCTAGCAAACTAGAAGATCTCCAGAATTGGTGAAAATGCCTCATGTTACTGCCTGTTCTTTTTGGCCTTTGTCAAAACGTTGGTTTATTTGTTTCCTTTCTTTCTTAATTTTTCATTAGATGCATGGTTGATAGATTTATAATTAAAAAAAGATGTGTTGATGCAAAAAAGATGTTGTCTTTAACAAGTCATAGAAATGAACAAGAAATCTTTTATTACAAGAATGTGATCAAGAAATATTCTATTAGGAGGATGTGATCTTGCTTCGCAGAGATCATAATAATGCTTCTTCCAACTTTAAATAATAGGTCTTAGGTTTCATTTTGGGCACGCCCTGCACTGCATCAAGGCATTCGTCTAGGAGTTGCACATCGAGATTTCCTTTTCAGCACGTCCAAGAACTACACACTGAGGCGCTGCGCAGTGTGAAAGAGAGGACGCGAAAAATGGGCAAGGGACCGAGCATTTGCGTCACGTACACCTCCCTACACCCAAGTGTGTTTGTTCACCTCTGTATATGTTTGTTCATGATAGTGTTAACTAGCATTTGTTCCTACTGAATGCAAATAAATGAAAATGTTTAAATATTTACTTGATCTACATAGCTAAGCACAGTGTGATTCAAGAAAAATCATTGTTACAGTTTTTACAACATGGTCACTTACATTTATTTTAATAGTTTACATACTACAACTTTTGTAGTTCGACTGCCATAGGAGACAGCAAACGGGTATCCTCACACAGTTCGTATGTGAGAAACATTAGTGCAATATTCTCCTATGACATTAGGACTGTAAATAGAATGGATACGCCGTTTCCATCTCCATCTCCGTCTATTTATGATAAAAGAATAATTTGTATATGCTCTGTTTACAAATTGGATACGGAGTGAACATGTTTAACGGATAATTTTCGAAGTTGCAGCGATACGGATAACATCAAAATATTTAAATTGAATCTTTGTAGAATATAATATTTGTCTAAAAATTCATAAAATTGTAAAAACAACTGTAAAAAATAATGAACATTTGATACACAATAATTAAGCAATAAAAACAACTACTGACATTATGCTCTAATAATTAAGCAATTAAAAACCTTTCACTAAAGAACACCTTTGCATCATCGAGCAGATCGTTTGTGATTTTTATGAAGGTATACCTCATTTGCCCTCTTGGCCGGATGGGAATCAGCTATCTACACAAATTCTAGTCAACAGAAAACGCTGCTAATGCACAAACCCGACTGGCCCAGAGGGAAAATGGTTAAAAGATGCGTTTCTGACAAAAAAAATGACCAGAAAATAATAAACGAATCATCGGGCCAACAAGAACTTAAAAGAAAAAAAATAAAATTCCATCCAGAAATTGAGTATCTAAGTTTGAAAAGAAAAAAGATTACAGCTTTCAACTCATTTGTGCCACCGATCGGTTAAAAAACTACCATTAAAGCTAAAGAGAACCTTCACTGAAGCTAAACAAAACAAGAATGAACAAAGGAAGATCTAACGCTTAAAAATAAGAACCAACTACACTGCTGAGTGGTATGGCCATGGGAGTGAGGGAGATGGGGATTGGGTATTGGCTGGGTGGGTTGCTCAACGGGGAGGCGCTGCTGGCTGTTGCAGTGCTGCGGCGTGAGTGGGGTGGGTGGGGAGACGGCTGGACTGTGGAGGGCTTGGAGGAAGGTTAGGGGGGTGTTAGTGAGATAAGGATTTTAGTTCATTCTCCGAATTGTATTTCATTAGGAAATGAATTTTATTAGGATTTTTATTACGAATTATAATTCCCATGTTAGTGAGTTAAGTGAGAGTTTATAAAAAATTAAATTCACAATTTAATGAAGTCAAATGAGAATTTATTGAAGAATTAAACTCACACTTTAGTGAGTTAAGTGAGAATTATCTATATTATACTAATAAATAGAGTTTCTAATCTAACTTACATGACACTTTGCTGTGGTTCTCTGCCAAAAAATAATATTAAAGAATACTTAATGAACTCTCTCTCTCTATAGTCCATTCCCATCCATCTACCTTCTTAAGAAGAGTTTCCAAATGTATTAACTACCGACTCTCCGACTCCCTCTATCTTTTTTACCGCTCACATGACATTAACTCTCTCTCTCTCTCCCTTGATGCCCACCTCTGATCTAACATGTTCTAAAAAAAGTCCATCCCCATCAAAAAAAAGCTTCTTAAGAAGAATCCTCTAATATAGTAACCACTTAACTAACTATATTATAAGTATGGTTAACAATTTTTATTTTTTTATGCAACCATACGTACGTGGAACATGTCGCCTAACCATACATCTAACCTCTTAAATTTTTTATTTCTTTATGTAAATGGTACATATGTGCAAGTCCTTAACTAAGTATATTATCAATATGCTTAACATTTTTTATTTTTAATGCATATTTTTTCCCTTACTTCCGTAACCAAGTTACTTAGGTAGTTCCATATAATAAAATAATTTCTTTGAGTCTATCCATCCATTTATTTACACTTACCTTAACTCCTTATATTACCACTCTCTCTCAATTTATTTACTCTTTCTCTAACTCCCTCTCTTTCGTGCACCACAGTGCCCTTGCCCTCCATGTTTATCCCTCTCTCTCTCTCTTTTGGAGTCATAAATAACTAATCACATACAATTAGATTTTTTCAAGTTCACTTTTAAAAACTAATCACTACATTAAAATTTCAAAAATCAACTCTTAATCACACCCGCTCCCTCCTACTATACATAGCCTACCAAAAAGAGTGGCCACTAGGTACGGTTGTACAGTTTCTTTTTTTCTTTTAAAAAGGGTTCTGTATGGATTTTATTTTTGAAAGGCTGAAACTCTTATGATTTTGTTATGAAAAAATTCTTTTATTAACATGAAGTTATTTAAATTAATATTAAAAATTTTATGTTAAAATTAAATTTAATATTTTTAAAATAAATTGAAACAAATACCGTGGATCGCACGGGTTTGAAACTAGTTAAGAGTAATACTCTCAGGGCGTGTTCGCTCGCCCCACACAGTGAGTCGCAGCGGGTAGCTCAGGCCGAGTTGCCATGGCCGCTTCTGCTCTTGCCGCGCTTGGACACGCGTCTCATTATTTCGTTATCCACCCGCACCCCGTCTCTGTAAATCCATGGTTGCTCACCTCCTCTTCACAAAGAAGCAGCAGAAGAAGGAGAACAAGGAGAAGAAAGTGGCAACCTGCAGGAGGAGAGTGAGCAGACGCTCTATACACCTGCTCAGGGGGGGCTTGACCGCTTGAGTGGGTCGTCTCTTCCTTCTCTCATGTCTTCTTCAGGTAACTCTTTCTACCTTCCCCACTGTGGAGTATAGCGAGCGGCGTCTCATTCCTAAGTATGAAAAGCTTCCATCTTTGATGAGCCGTGTATGTGTAGCTTCCTTCTGTTATGGGTGTCGAACATGCCAGTGTTTCTCTGTAGTTGTTCGTGAGTTGGGTTTGCTTTAAATTAAAATATTGGTTCTTTGTTGTTCGTTTGAAAGGGGAATGCTCATCCTTGGGGCATCAGTGCCACACAGTTTGTCCTCCTTCCTGAAGAAAAAGCAGGAGTTCAAGGAGATCCAATGTTATAGGCTGATCAATTTCGCACTTTCATTACTATTCGTTGCTGCCAAGAGCAGAAGCTCAAGCTGACCAGTTTTCTTCATATGAAAATATTGAATAACAAAAGCTCGTTTGAGGCTCATGGTAATTTTGAAAACAAACATGTAAATACATTTAAGTGTAAGTGAATACATCTGAAACATATAAAATGCTGCTAGTCATGCTATAAGACAAGAAATTACTAAACTTTTTTTTTTTTTGTACAACCAACTTTCACTAAGAATTTCATTCTTGGACCAAAAACAAGCAAGAGTTGAGGTGAAGCACCGTGAAGAGTAAGTATACTTGATAAAGACAGAGCTCTTGTAACTGGAACATAACATGGCTCTTGTAACTGGAATGTATCTTTTTAAACTGTCCACTAGCACCATTTTCTAACTTTTATCCAATGAATATCCAGTAGGACATTCCATTGACTCAATAGTATTTCTAGATTACAATAAGGATAATGCTTCAGTAGACATTAATGAACAAATGGAAAAAGTAGCATGACAAGAAGGTAGCCTTAGGGCTAATGTAATATTGCCCCACTGTAAATGGTCAAGCATCCTTCTTAGGGTTGTTTGTTTCAATGTAAAACTTTGTAATCATTTGTTTCAAAAACCACCATTTTTAAAACCGGTGAAATTATATGGTTTTAAAATCAGGGAGTTTTTGTTTGGTTGTTTGTAAAATAAAATAAGAGAATGCTTCAATCTTCTTGTTTTGGTTTACAGTGGGCCTGTCCTGCAAACCAGAACAAGGGAATTGGGCTGCCAAGTGGTCAGACAAGGTCCAGACATGATTTTATTTTACAGTGTTTACATCATTCCAAACATCTGAAAACACCATAAAAAGGAACAATTGCTCTAGATTATGCTGTTTTACATTGAAACAAACAACTCCTCAGTGTCTCTTTAAACAAGAGCAAATTTTAGCTCATAATATTAGTGTTATTTCACTCATTGAATAAGTGAAATTAAGGTATGCTTATGAAAAGAGGAAGAAGCTGGAGCCAACAGAAAAATTCACTGATATCACAGTAGCATTGTATGAGCTGAAAGAGGAGCCCTCCATGACATCTGATAACTAATGATAATTGAGCATACAGCATCATAATGAAGGTATAAGATACCAGGCTGGTTATGGTGAAGAACTACTGGCAACATGGAGTCAAAAGCACCTTCACTACAGGAAGATTAGTACAAGAGAATGTCTTGTTGGCACATTGAATACACTCATGCATAATCTTGGATGGATGTGGAGGGGAGAACTTCCTTTCTTGACTATTCTCTAGGATCTATATAAGGTCTTGACCAATAAGGTGGCATGAGTGGTAGATTCCTTTTGACTTCAGAAGAGGAAGCTGGATTCTAGTTTGCTTATGGCCTTGCTTGATCAGGAAATCTCCAGACTAGAATTATAGATTCAGACCCTACAAATGGATTGGTGGTTATTATGATGAAACCGAGGGAGACCTCTTTTAGTGAGATATGTTGGGATCCGGGCGGGACGCGAAGAACGCAGCAGAAACGACGAACAAAATTTTATCCCGTCCGATGCCCGCTGATCCAATTCGGAACGAAAAACTAAAACCGAAAACAACGGGAAGTAATCCGATTATCGTGCGTGGATTCGAATCCGCTTCCGTCTCGGTTCCGTCGAGGCGATGTCGCGAGCCGCACAAGCGTCCGGCCTCCAGCGGTATCCACGCGATTCTCTACGGTGGTTCGTCTTCGATCCCTCATCCGTATCAGCTCGCTCGCTGAAGATCTGTCGCCGCAACGATTGTTGAAAACCCGTCGACGGGAATTCCTGACTTTTGGGAATCACGCGCGGCGGAGACGGAGACAATCCCGGCGCCTCGAACGGGGCGCCCAGAGGAGGAGAGAAAAAAAAGAGGGATGACGGCCAGCAAGGGAAAATCCTGGAACTTGGCCCAGGGTTTCTCAACAGCACGTATATATATTAAGTATGCCCAACTTTTCACAAAAGTCCCCGAGTTAATATAAATCTCACTTATGTACCACCGACTGAGAATCTTATTGCGTGTGACCCTCTAGACCTATTTATCAGTCCAGTTTTCAGTCCGCTAAGTCCAATAACTACTTATTGACTTATTGTAATTAATTAATATCTGAATATTAACTAATTACTTAACCGAATTAACATCGCATGTAAATTCGGTCGGACTTCTGATCAAGTTGGGTGCCAAGCAACACCGCATGATCCCGGAAGATAATGGGGTTCAACAACCCACTTATGGAACCTGTCTGTCCACAGTTACTGCGTGGTTATAATCCTTCATTCGCACAATGCTCTCGAGTTAACCTAGGGTATGGTCAACTGTCAAACACTAGATGGTCAACTCACTTGAATCAGACTCCGCTGTACAATATCCTGCGGATCTATTCTAGAGCATTCTCTCTCCAGTTACCTGAGAGCGAGCGATCCTTTATTGAACACACAATCACCTTCGAAGGTCTTCCGCTGGACCCGATCCTTGACTATTAGAGATCCCGTGGATAGGGATTCGTAGGTCAAGGTCAAAGTCCAGAAGTCCACCGACAAGGTGTCTTTGGTGTCTTAAGTCCAAGGATCAACCACGCCACTGTGACGATGAATCAAGCCGATTGACAGTCAGGTAATTACCATTCGGCGATTCATGTCGGATCAGTTCAGTGAACTCATTCCCCAATGAGCACCTATAGGTTTACTATTGTATCTCCACACGAGTAACTAACGAGATCAGTCACCCTCATCATATGAGCTAGAATAACCTGTACTAGTCTTATCGGATGTTTGATGTCCTTCTCAAACATCCTACGACTAGGAACAATTAAGAATGTGTTTATAAGTCATCAGTCTCATTATTATGATCTCATCATAATCTGATGACTGTTGCACATATTCATGGACTTCATTATGCGCAATTATAAATATGCCAATCTACATAATGAATTTAATGTCATTTATTAGTGAACCAGATTGAAATAGGTGCCTTATGATTGGCTTAAAGGACACCTATATCCATCAATCTCCCACTTGGACTCAAGCCAATCACCTTCGCATTTGATCTCCATCAAATCTAGGTGATGCTCACAAAAAGTTTGTGACTAAGACTTGGTCAGGGATCTGGAATATTTTTCATTACGTTATTTCCTATTTATCCTTTGTCTCCGAACCTGTGAAAGAACTTCAGAATGTTCTGGAACTTTTGATTAGACCATGGCTCGATCACACAATTAATCGCTCCCACTGTTGTCCTACAACACTAGGATGGTATCAGAGACCTTTTAGAACTATATCTAGTTCAGGGATGAACCTTTTCATCCATACTGTTCTAATAACACTATCACTTATTTATGTCGTCACCTTAATATCGAGTTCTGGATTGGAACCATTCCAATCCATTCCTTTCTACTAGAAGGTTGAATCTATTATTTGACTTGAAATTTGAGTCTGTGTGAACTCATAGTTTCAAATCATCATCTCCATATATGTGAGTGCATCCTTGGCACTTCTCAAGTACTTAATGATGCATTTCACTCATGTTCCTTTAAGGAACTTTTTCTCTAAATAAATAAATTCCATGTCTCAACTATTGAGACTTATTATGAAATTTATGCTAAACATCTTGACATACAGGTCAATATAATATCCCTACTAATCTATCTTAATAGATTCGTATTTCCAATACGTAGGATATTATAACTAAATCTATTATGGAGGAAATCATGGTTAACAATACTTTCACTAATAGTAACATCTCGAAGTCATTCTTAATGACTTTGATGTTATTATCATAAAGCATTACTAAAGCGACCATACTCCTACTGTCCTCTTTGAACACACACAGTTTGTGATCATTTTTAATGATCACGTAATATCTGACAATTAAGTCAAAAACTCTTATTACAACTTTGAGAAGTTTTTAGTTTGATTCAAAATAATCTTTTGAAATCATAACTTGCTTCCTGGACATTTTAAAAACTTTAAAGGTGTATCATATACATCTTTACCTCAATCA
Organism: Zantedeschia hybrid cultivar; assembly: GCA_030544215.1. Taxonomy (NCBI): domain Eukaryota; kingdom Viridiplantae; phylum Streptophyta; class Magnoliopsida; order Alismatales; family Araceae; genus Zantedeschia; species Zantedeschia hybrid cultivar. Next base: position 71,217,768 of record JARZZO010000002.1, read on the forward strand.
CATTGAGTGAACGCTTTTAATATCCAACTGTCATCATCTCATGATTGGCAGTATAGATAAGTAGAATTCTAATAAACTTATTAATCTCAAAGTTGTAATGACAGAGAATTATCATAGATTTTAGATCATAATCTATTTTGAGCTCCTCTCATCTCGTTAAATTAGATATGTCAAACATATCCTTCTAGTCACTGAGAGAATCTCAAAAAATCTATGAAGCTCTCTGATGTGTGTTATGAGTGGTTCCAAACAACTAAAGATTATCTAATAATCTTATGTTAACTTGTGAATTTAAAATATTTTCTAGTTTCATCAGCTTCCACTGTCTTCTCTGAGGATATATTCCTCTGCATAGAAGACAGCTTTCAGGACAACAATTATTTCATTATCGCCTGGCCAATAACTGTTGTGTCCAAATTCTTTAGACATTCACAAATTCACATTACGATAATACATGACTTTAAAAACAGGTTTGTTCATAATTTACATCTCATATGAATTATTTGGTTTCCATATCTTATATGGACACACACTGACTTATTTGGAACAATCTTTAAAGTATGGACATCTAATGTTCATACTCATGTTCAAAAGGATAAGAATTAGGCAAATCTTATTATGTATTGCACCATATCTTAATAAGGTGCAATTCCTCATTCTATCATATTGATATGATGCACAATGAGGATCAATCGAGCGATGATATAATTATCCTCTTAATGATTTATGTGAATCATATACCTAAGTATTAGTTTCTTTGATCAAATCAAAAATTCTAATACTTCATATTGATCTTATACCTTAATCTTTCAGATGCATTCGTCTTGTACTTCAGTAAGTACATACAGTCGAATCATTCTAAGAGTACACTAATAAGGTAAGTCAATAGAAGTGATTATCTTTGGCCTTAAGATGACATTGAGCTGTTTACATCAGTATGTATCAGCATCAATAATTTCTTATTGTACAAACCTGTGTACAATACCATAGATAATCAAGATTCATACGGTTCATTTCTATAGGAAACTCGTGAACATTCATCACATGAAATGTCACTTCAAGAATCTATAGTGCATTGACTGATTTGAAGAATTATTGTTCATTTTCAGTCAATGTTATTCACTTTTACAATTCTTGATATCTTATGCAACTAAATAACAATTATTCAATTTCATATTAGACTCCTATAGACATACAAAGATTTACTGTCTAACAGTAACGTATGAATATCATGAACAATAGTTGAGTCTAACTCAACACTTTCATTTTCTCGATTTCCTTTTACTTGTCTAAGTCTGCACACTATCGTAGCTCTGAGAATTATTTCTAATATCTCATATTGGATACGTTAATTCTCCAATAGACATGCAAAAGTCGATAATAAGAATATATGAAACTTCTTTCAAATTTCATATTCATTTTGCCTTTACCAGTATCCTTATATTGGTTGCAGTGGGAGAACTGCTACTTCTCTATCTCAACTGACTTTTCTTTATCCTTTTCAGGTGTGGATTCGATCGTTTAAAATCTTACCACTTGTCTTTCTCAAAGACATATCATGAATATCTCTTCATCTTGGTCTATCCAAATAAAAGATTTCATGACAATCATTGCCTTTCAATAAGACATACCATGAGTACCTCTTCACCTTGGTCTATCTAAGTAAGAGGATTCATGATATCTGATTAGGATAGTGACTTTCACTTGGTCCTGAAGACATTCTTCAAAGTTTTCTAGTCAATCTGAGTATGAGAAGTATTGGCATCTAACATGCCAAAATCTCGAATAGACGACATATTAGTGATGGAAGGAAATAACGTGATTTAAGCAGATAGTTCTCATAATTTAATTATGGTCTTTTATCTTGAATTATTTCTCACTATTTTTCGACGGACTGTATAACCTTCAGGTATACAGAACGGAAGACTCCGACAGTCTCCTAGTGAGGATTAGAATCTCCAAGAATCATAGTATGACTTCGGATAAACATATAGTATCATACCATTATCTTAGAGCAACCATCTCATAGTAATTGCAACTCCTTGCAATATCCGATCTTATTTCGGCTCCCAGATCTTTAATGGTCCCGGGTAAACACAGTAGACCATTATACCTGGTCTAAGCTTTACCATCAATACGTGACAGAGTAGAGTAAGAATGCAGTTCCCGGATAAACGCGGGGATAGCTACACCGTTCCTCTATTCCAATCTCAAGGCATCATAATGCCATAGTTAATAGTCCTTTCATCAGATGGTGGCAGATCTCGGGTAAACACGTAGAAACTGTCATCACTGAATCAAGTTCTAAGAATTATATTGATGGAGAGCCACGCGGTACATTCTCAATGACTCGCGCTCCGACTTAGACTTTATGTTGAAGATTTTGTTTATGTTAAGTTGGTCTCATCCTAGATGATAGTTTATAAATATATCGAATATATTTAACCATACCTAGACATTAGTAATCGATTCATAATCAAAAACTAAAAAGCATGCATCAACCATACATGTTCATTATGTGGTCATGGACAACACAATGATTAACTGGAGCCAAACAATTAATCACAAAAACTATATAACATTTATATAATCTAAACATGCAAACACATAGCCACTGGTGATCTTATCTCCTGTCGCCTTTCTGGTTGCATTTGTGGATCATCATCGCCTCTCTTCGGCCGGCGCGATCAAATATAAATAATATTTATTTTTTAAAACAGTTTCAAATACAAATAAATTGTAAGAGAAAGTCTTATGGCCGAGTACAATAATGGAGGGAGATAGAATTACAATGGAATGAGAAAGAGAGGGAGACACACATGCCTCATTAATTAACACTTAATTAATGTACATCACATTCCATAACAATCCACATAATCACACATCATCACATGATATGAAATATCACTAAGTGCATGTCCATGACCACCACAAATTTTAACCATCTACACATGATAAAACACATCACATGAAGGCTAAAATTTTGAAAATATAATAATTTTGGTTTTCTTAAAACCTGGGTACCAATCAAAATTAGATGAATTGAATTTTCGAAAATCTTATTTTTTAACATGCAATAAATCTAATTTAAAGCATTAAACACATCAACATGTGCACACAAAGCTAAAATTAAAATTCTAAAATATTCCATGCAAAATTTAGAACAATTCTAAATTTATTAATCTAACACTTAGATTAATATTAAATCACATTAATAACAATTATTAATGCGAAACAATCTAACTTTTAGATAGAATTAAAAATTCCTAAATAACACTTATAAAAGAATTAATAATTCCAATTATTATTTATTAACAACTCCTTGTTAATAAACCCCTTTTATTAAATCTTATTTCTTAATAACAATTATTAAGAATAATTAATTAGAACATTTCTAATTAAAATAGTCTAACAATTAGACTTAAATAATCTCTTAATAACATTTATTAAAAGATTATATTATTAAGTAGATTAGATCTTCAAATTTTAATTAAGAGATTCTTGAGAATATTAATTAGCTTAATAACTATTAGTAAGCTTTGATTAACCCTCAATAACTTTTATTAAGGTTAATTCTCAAGAAACAATTAACTCTTTAATAACTATTATTAAGAGTTAATAAATCACTTAACAACTTTTATTAAAAGTCCCTCAATCAAAAACTTAATTTCATAACAACAATTGCTAAGAAATTAAAACAATCTAATCACTTGACCAAGATTAATTAACAACACTTGATAATTAAAGTTTAAGTCACTACTTAATAATCAAATAACAACTCTTGTTAATATAATTTTAAGATCAAATCTTGAATATAAATTAACAACACTTGTTAATTAAGATTAAAAACATTATCTTAATTATTAATAACAACAATTGTCAATAATTAATTAAGATCCCATTTTAAATAAATAACAACATTTGTCAATTATATTTATGATCATATCTTAAATATAAACCCCTTTAATCAACTAATTAAAAGTTATTTATAATTAAGATCATATCTTAATTATAACTCATTTAATTAATTAATTAAAATCAAATAATAATAAGATCCTATCTTATTTAGTTAAAAACAATTAACTATTAAGATCATATCTTAATAAACCCCACAAAATCTTTGGTTAATTCAACAATACATTCAATGTCTCAGATTTGGTGGCCTATCGGGACCCGACAGTAATACCCAGTGATCCGTTTGAGCCTTCTACTTCCCTTGCGAGTGACCCTATCCCTGAGTGTCAACTTCCAGCCTCCTTACCAGTACAACGAGAGCAGATTGATCATATACTGGACGAGCAGGTTGTTACTTCTAGGGATGGGGCCTATCAGCGCTACCTGGTCCACTGGAGAGGATGGCCGCCTACGGAGGGCACGTGGATTACGCGCGAGGAGCTACAGCAGATCGACCCGGACCTTTGGGCGAGACCCATACTCGACAGGGTCGAGTTCTTCCCAGCCGGGGAGAATTGGTGAGGACACCCGTGCTCGGACCCGGTTCGACCCGACCCGTGTCTACAGACGGAGGAGGACGTCAGCGGCGATTCCAGCCTCGTTGTGGCTCGACAATGGTGCATTTGAAGATTGATGTGTTTTTATATGGTTATGGAACATTTGGCACTTGTGTACGGTCCGTTATGAGGCCCATTTATCAGTTTCTAATTTTTTATCATTTATCTGCACGAATTTCCTACATTTATCAAGATGCAGGGGCATGGTTGTCATTTACTTCATTAGGGTTTCCCTTATTCTATTTAAAGCACTGTAGCCTCTCTCGGGAGGAAGGTTGTTGATGATTGAAGAATATTGAAAGAATTGCAGCTGCCAGAACGTGCGTGAGCGTTTTGGGTGCTGGGATCCTATGCTATGGTCGTCGTCTTCATTTTCTTTTCTCCACCTCTGCCAACGTTGACCCACACGTTCCTCTAACCGCACCTCCACTCTATCGTATTTCTTTCTCTCTCGGTTCCCTCTACCGCGTGTTGCAGCGTCCCCGGCGTATCCGAAGTGCCTCACGGGTCTCACACCTGCCCGAGGACCCCGCCATATCCACGTGGGAGCTCGTGACCCCGCACCGCTTGAGCATCGTCGCTCAGCCACGAGCACCCCCCCCCCCCACCCCCGCGCCGTCACCACGCGGCGAACCACCCACGACCACGCCGGCCACCTCTCCTCGTCACTCGGGCCCGGTCACGTGGGAACCGGCGCCACGCGGCTCCCGTTCCAAGTTCGCAGGGGTGGGCGTCGTTGCCTGTGCCCCTCCTTTCAACCCGTACGTTGCCGCGATCCCGAGGATCCCCGCCCACGTAGCGTCCTTCATTCTCACGTGTTTCCCTGCGCCGTTCGTGTCTACGCGTGGCCCCACATGTACCGCCCGAAGCAGTAACAGTTGTCAGCATTCGGCGACCTCCCCCTGGACAGATTCACAACGCCATGTCGTTGCTGGGGTTTGAAGCGCTTTGGTTTGGAGACCACGTGTATGGTCAGCTTCTCAGTATGCCACAGTCCGTCTCAGTCACCATCTAGCGTCCGTTTGGGACTACGAACATCCGTCTACGGGTCCCCTACCCTGGCGTGACCCCACTTAACAGTGGGTGGGTTAGTTTTGATTGGTTCCTGTCCTATTCATCTTGTCGTTTATTATATGATGGTGTTTGCTCCCGTGCTTGAGTATTTGGAATCCTAGCTACTATTTGCTCATCACTGTCGGATCGTGAGCTTGAGAGGTCCATCCCGTAGCACTATTTGAGTATATATTTGATTGTGTTGTTGTTGCCCTAGCTATTTGGTAGTTCCCACTACCATTGATCCTGTCTATTTTGTCATTATAAGCGGACGATCTCCGAGCTTATGCGTGATTGTGTCGCGTAGTTACATTCATGGAACATGGGATATTTTGTGATTATCTGCTGTCCTTGTATACTATTATTGCTGATTTCGGATCGTGACACTAGTTCAGAGTCGTTTCGGTAGTCGTCCCGCGTCACTTTGCCTTTTGCCTTTCTCACAATGTCAAGCTTATTCATTGTCCTTCAGTCCTAACATATAATGATGCCTTCTGCCTTGCCTTTTACCATTTTCACCCTTTGTGCCTGCTGTTGCCTACTAATGTTTTTTCTTTTTCTTTTTCTTTTTTGATATCGCCCAGTCTTTGCAGACATTGTTACTTCACAAACTTTTTGGAGTCATTTAGGTGCACCAAGAGCCCAACTCCTACTTCATAGTAAAACATTTTATAAGCTTGATCAAAAGAAAGAAAAGGGATTGGGTTCAACATGGAAAGAGCACATTAGACTCCAAACAAAAATAAGTTTCAGAGAAAGGTCTCTCCAGGAGCAGAATATACATGTCATAAGGGCAATGGCTACTCTAGAGGTGGGCAGTGAGGATGATTTGAGACATGACTCCAGCTTGCAGATTAACTCTGTTCCAGGTTTTCAAGTTCAGCAGCCTTCAACTGAGGACACCCCTGAAATTGATGAGAGGGAAAAGTTGAGGCGTTTGAAAATCTCCAAGGCTAATAAGGGGCAAGTTCCCTGGAACAAGGGCAAGAAACATAGTGCTGGTGTGAAGCTTAATATGTGCTTAACTTTGTTATTATTTCCCTTTGAAATATTTTTTTTCCCTTATTGTATTTCATTTGACATGCAGAGATCCTCCGAAAGATTCGAGAACGAACGAGAACCGCAATGCAGGATCCCAAGGTGATGTCATGTAAGAATAATTTAACATTCTCTTATGGATGACTAGAATGGAGTATTTTAAGGATACCTGTGCAAAACATGTTCCTCTTTAAATAGAATGTCTAAAGAAGCTGCATGTTAAAATGGATGTGAAAATGAATTTCTCACCTTAATATCTGTTTCCACGTCTTAGTATTAGTCTTTCCTTGTTCAGTAGTTGCAGTGACCTCCTATTTAAGATGGCTGTCATTGATTAACTAGGCAAGACAAGCTGTATAATGAAATTGGATTTGAACTTCAAATTTTAAATTGGAAAAAAAGCAGATGCTTTTACCTGTTATGATTTGGTGTTGTTATACTAGAACCATTTGGTACCTTCTCTTTTTATAGAGAAGCTTATCCTTATATTCTTGGCTGCCTTTCAAATTTCAATATAATCTTTTGTGCCAACAGAGCTGGCATATGTGACTCTTTTAACTGTCTGTCGGTTTTGACAAATAATTTTGGATATATGTTAATAAACTCTAGGTTAGCTGTATTTTCCATGCCAGTTTGAAAGTGAAATTGTTCACCCTCTCATGATGAGCTGTGTATGCAGGTCAGGATGAAGCTATCGAAGAGAAGAGGTGTACGGAGGTATTTGACTTCTGCCTTGAACATGCCCATGCTTCTTTTATCACAGAGAAAATAATATCCAGTGTGTGAATCCTGTGAATCTGACTGCTCCTGTGAATGCATTCCTCTATAAAACTAGTGCTATGCCCTTGATTCTTTTATGGATATGGAAATAATTTGATGAAGACATGAAGGATTTACTTGCAAATGAGAATATCTTCTGGATTTCTTGTGGTACCTATGCATTTTTTTTGCTTTTCCATTTGGTTGGTGGAAGTTGCAATTGAGATATTAAACTCCGAGTGGTCAACTACTTTGGTGCTGTCCTTAATATCATATCAAACATATGCAGATTGCTAGCTTTGAAGGATCATATTACGAGAGATGATTGCTAATTTTTTGCTTTTATTTTTGGTTTTCCATCTGCTCTTGAATAAACCTTCTGCAAGAAGCTTGCAAACTATTTTTAAATTTTTATGTTCCTCGTTCACTGATCCATTGAACGGTGTATGAACCATCTTCTATATGTTATATACAATTACCCTTCAGGTCTATCCTATAGAAGGAGGGCTATCAGTGTGGTCTGGTCATCTTAGTGGTTATAAGTTTTGTTTATCGGTATCTAGGTAATTTTATGCATATAATCAGATCATCACTTAGTTATGAGGTTAATTTATGGATCTGTTGTGAGGTTTTCCTCACTGCCAGCTGAAATTCCTGGGACTTCTTATCCATGTCCTTTGTATGTTCCCATGTGCAAAGCAGCACAGTGATGCGGGATGGCTACCGATAAGGATCCAACTAATGACAGCGACCCAAGATCAGCATGATGTCATAACAAATGGTAAATAACTAATAAAACGTCCACAATATCCATGAAGAAAATCACATGAAGTAACAATAAACCACACTCGTGACTGTCCATCGTGGTGAGAAATGTGGACCAAACGGTAGATAGACTACCACGGCATAGGGTATCAGTCCCACAATCTAGTATCTCAAATAGGAACCATGGGATAGGTCCCTCACAATATCACACAACTGGCATAGAAGTAATTTAATAACTGGCTAGAGTGTCCTATCTCACAGTTACAGCGGCAGAATTGACTAAATACTAGAAAAGCCAGGCGAAGGGCACTATCAAACACTAACCTGCTCGCTGTAGAGTGAGGCACACGTACCCAAAATGGCGGATCAGCACCTGCTGGTTCATGGGAGTGGTTGATGCCCCGGGAGGAAGGTCTACTAGTGGGCCTATTGATCCTCTCTGATAAGGTCCCTTGGTGCGGACAGGAGCAGAAAAGCCAACCGATAAGCCTACGACAGGAACACAGGTTCCCTGTGGGCTGTAGAATGGGTGGAGGTCCATGAACAGGAAAGCTGCAGGGTGATGGCAGCGGGTGAGGATGAGTGGGTGATGCGTGGAGGCGGGTGACCATGTGCTGATCACCCTGTGCACAGGCAACGATGGCAAAAAGTGGGAATGATCCCCACGTTGACATGTCCGGATCAAATGACGACGCCATAGGTGTGTGGGGTATGTTTCCTTTTTATTATTTTTAATTAATTAATTAGACTTTAAGAACTTGGGATTAGTCCTTAGGGAGTCTGACTTTGGATCAAGCATGTGTCCGTGAATTTGACCTCTCTCCCTTGACTTTGAGTTAGTGTTAATTATGCCAATCAACGATTGGCATCCCTTGATTAATTGTCTGGTAATGTCCTTGAGATAGTAACACACTAAACTTTGGAGTATTGGGTCACAACATGAATTAAACACATCATTTGATTGGTCTTTTTATTAAACACTTTCGAAACTTGATGTTCATTTTTGAATCTCTTTTAGGAATCCTGAAGGATACTTAAAGGATGTCACTTCCCACGGAGTGCATGTGAGCTTGAGGCCCTTAAAGGATACCAAGAGGACATGCTTTGGTCAAGATTCTTCTTAAAACCCTTAAAGGATACTTAGAGTTTGTTCTTTGGGCCATGTTCTCTTTGAGGTTTATAGATGCCCATTAAAAGATAACCTTAAAGGATACCCAAAAGAAGTGTAATTTACTTAAGAGCCACGCTTCAAATGCTCTATCCTTTAAGTGTCCTCTTTAAAGAATCCTTTGGACGTATCCTTTAGTGTTCTTTATTGATTAGATTCATTATAGTGAGAATCAATGCATCACATAGTTCAAGCAGTCTTTCTTTCATTCATTTGTGGAGTACAAGATGCCATTTTGATTAATGGGCACAATGGCCGTCCATTTAATCAATAATTACAAAGAAATAATGGTCATTCATATGATATGAATAAGTCAAGGTCGGTCATTTGAACAAAACAAATGAACCAAACGATTGGCCATTCAAACCATATGAATGGACCAATAATGGTCACTCAAACCATATGAGTGAACCATGTAGAAACATAGGTCATTCCAACTATAGGAATGAACCTCCCTAAGTCTAATTTCATGCTTCTTGCCTTCATGAATTTCTAAATTTTCTTTTTTCTTGGGCAGCCTTTCGGGGTCTTCTTCTTGCCTCTTCGTCCGTCCCTGCAGTCCCGTCCTATGGGGGTATTTATTGTGATGAGGGGGAGAGAGAGATGTGAGAGAGAGGGGGCGGTGGCACCCCCACCGGTAGTAGGCCCCCCCCCCACTCCCCCAACCAGTGGGTGCCACCGGTGGGGTGGGGGTGGAGAAGCCACTGATGGCTTCCCCCTTCTCTTTCCTTTTTTTTTCCTTTCTTTTTTTTGCCCTTCACCCCCGATGGGGGGGAATGGGCAACCGGTGGGGGGAAAATCCCACCAGTGGCCCTCTCTCTCTCTCGTTTCCTCTCTCTCTCTCTCTCTATGTCCGCAGCCCCTCTCTTTCTTTTTTCTTTCTCTCTGTCCCGCAGCCCCTCTCTCTCTCTCTCTCTCTCTCGTGCAGCCCTTCTCTCTCCCTCTTTTCCTCTCTCTGTGTCCCGCAGCCCTTCTCTCTCCCTCTTTGCTGCGGCTGCTGCTGTTGCTGGCTGTGGCTGCTGCTGTTGCTGGCTGCGGCCGCTACTGCTACTGTTGCTGACTGCTGCTGTTGCTGGTTGCGGCTGCTACTGTTGCTATTGCTTGCTGCGGCTGTTGCTCGTGGGGTTGTGTCGAGGCTTCGGAGATCGAGGTAAATCCTAATACCTCTTCTTATGTTTTTATTTCATGTACCCATGCATGCATGTCGTACTCTTCTCGTTTCTTCTCTTGTTTGGGGTGAAACCCTACGCATGCATGCCATGTCTAGGATTAGCACATGCATAGCTAAAAAATCAGTCCAACAATTGCTCCCCATGGGGTGTGTGCTGGAAGCAGAGATTACGGCACGTTCCCCGTGCCTTCTTGGCGACGTTGCATGCTTATTGTTTTGCATGAATAGACCTTCTTTTGTCCCTTCTGGAACAACCTTTTTGCCTTGCTGTTTTTCTGACCTTTTCCTCATACTTATGCATATTTGTTTTTTTCCGAAGCTTCTTAGTTTAAATGCTTGGGGTTCCTAGGTCACTTATTCCTTCCAAACTATTGGACTGACCCCGAAACTCATTTGGTACCACAGCCTACACCGCACGTGTATGGTGATCTTTGGTAGCCATGTTGGACTTATAACCCTCACGAACTTCAACCTGAGAGCGAATAAGCTTGTTCGAAACTTTCGGAATCAGTTGGGAACAATTATTCCTTTTGACTGTTTATTGTCATCAGTCCTATTGGACTTTTGACCTCTTTGGGACTTTGGGATGGCCCCGTCTCATGTACCTGGTGAGCCAACAAGTGTCCAACCAGCCCTTATAGTTGTGTCTTTTGATAAATTTTGGAGTATTCCGTACTCCTCTCCAGCTCTCTGGTGGCTTCTAATAGCATTCAAAGAAGACCATGTTTTATGAGGTCTCCTAACCTTCATGACTTGGGACTATTTTCTTGAAAGTTGTTTGGGCAGTGTCTTTGCATCTTCTTTGGGACTTGCCTTATTGTAGGGTGCGGATGACTTGTCCTTTTGGCTTTTTCAGGCACATCAAGTAGTGCTCTGAACCGGCCTACGCTTTTGACTCATGTCGAGCTGATTTGTTTTGTAGCTTCATTAGGACTTCTACATTTTTACTTTTGCTTCTTTATAGATGTTTCGACTTTTGGAACCCTTTTGTCTTGAATTGTGTTTGACAGTTTCTTATATGCTTCTTGCAGCTCCTTTCTCTTGATATCATGGCCGAGGCAGGAGATCTTTTTGTTGGCGTACATAGTGGAGATCATGGCGAGATTGGCCACCCCGAGCAGCCTGCTATTCAGTTGCCTGTATATGATGAAGGTTACGCCTGGGTGGCTCGGCCTCACCTGAGGATTACTGTGGAGGACATCTGTAACGTCCCAGCTTTTTATGGATCTCCGGTAGGTATACAAGAGCAAAATAATAATAATGAGTATAATTATAAATAGATAATAACAATTCATGTCCATCATATAACTGAAGTACACATGAAATGTACAACATATCCCAAACATTTACATAAACTGGCCATACCTGAAACTTTCTGACGGGAGATGTTGGAATAATTGCCCCAAGTTGGCTTGGATCTCCTCCAACATGCCTGTGATGGATCTTTCTGATGGAGGTGTCGCTAGAGTGTATGTTGGTGTTGCCTCCCGCTCCAGAGAGGAGTTCATGTCTTCTTTGGGATCAACCAATGATGAGTCTTCAATTATGTGGATGACGTTTGTTGCGAACATATGTTTTGGCTTTTGGTGTGGTTGAGGTGGACTCGTAAGGTACTTTCCCATTTATATAGCTCCTTCTTAGATGGGTTTCCAATCTCATCCTTGCAGAGGTAACAATCTTCTACCACATAACTCAGCATGCGATGGTACATACAGTAATTAGGTTCATATGCTTTGCCAACTTCCGCTGGCCTCTTCAGTTCTAGGAGCGTCAGCAAGTTTGCACGGACACAAGTGTTAAACAACTTTTGTGTATGCTCCTTGGTGAAGGAATAAGGTTTTTTCATCTTTTCATTGAGAAATAAAAAGGACCCTCTCTCATTCCCTTTTGCATTGGATGTAGAGGTATTTATGTTGGCCTTACCCCCTGCCTTCTCTACCATTGAAGCAAAGTCAACAACATTAACTTCTTTCACATTAGAGACCCGTTCTCTAGGAGCCTTCCCCTTGTTGAATGCTATTGTTGGATTATCGACAAAGAACATCTCGATTTTCGGCACTATGTTATTCAGTTGATCAAAGTTCTTAACATTTGCCCCGATCAACTTTTCATTGATTTTAGGCTTCAAGCCTCTCTTGTAGAGTTTCATCGCGTCCTCATGAACGGGCGGGTTCTTACACTTAATGTTGAGATTCTACCATTTCTCGATATGGCAGGTGGATTCATTCTTATCTTGTTTTAATGCCACCAGTTCAGTGATGGTAACTTCCTGCTCCGACGAAGTAGTTCAGAAACTTCTTTTGCATCTACTCCCAATTACTGATATAATTGGATTTCAACTATGCATACCACTAAAAGGCTGTGCTTGTAAACAAGGTCAAGAAGAACCTCAAAAGGTATGCTTCATCAGTAGCTAATTCTCCTAGGTCACTCATGTAATGTGCGATATGCTCCTGGGCTGAGCCTTCTCCATCATATCTTGTGAACTTGGGGTGCTTGCTATGATACAGAGGTAGCTTTTTGAATAAGTGACGGATAGGGAATGTCACCTTGTATAGGTCAAAAGTGCTTATCGCATTACCTTGTTCAGCAATCTTAGGTTCCACAATTTGTTTGATTAAATGCTTCTGGAAAACTACAGCATCTTTCGCACATGCATGAGATTGTTGGGCATTATAGTTTGGTTCCTTGTCCTGATTTTCCTGCACTTCAAGGTAAAATTGACTTCAGGGGCTCAAGCTGTTATCATTGTTGGGATGGGAACTGCCCTTGGGAGAGGTCCATTCATTTGAGGGATCTGGGAAGCCCTTTGATGTTCTTCCCATTTCTACATGAAGCCGAGCAATAAGGCTTTAAGTTGTTGAATTTCCTACCTCATCTCCTCTAAGGTCTGAGGCTGGCCTTGGTTTTGTTGTTCGGAGTCGCGCCCGTTATCTTGGGCATTCACCCCGTCTTCTCCGACTCCTTCCATGGTGTTAACACCGTCATTTTGGGGTTGATCTGTTCGTAGGTTGCTTTGGTTCAAACAACGCCTGGCTTGTTCCATCTAGTAGGTCATGGACCCATCCCGTTGTGCCAGCTTGGCAATTTCACTTGGGTCTTCCGATAAGGAGGGCTTTCGGTTTATGGTGTTGGAGACGTAACAAGTGTAGATCCGTATACCGTTTTCTGTCGCTCTCATAACCCTTCTTTGCTTTTGGGTTGATTGGACAGGAGCGCTCAATCGCTCGAAGACGGATGCTCTTTGTGGTGCCTACTTCTTTGGCCTGTAAGAGCCTTTCCTCTTGTGGCCTCGTGGAGAATGAGGTTGGATGACTTGCTCTACAGCCTATTCTTCTTGTCCTAAGGACTAGTATGGTGCTTGTTTTGCTAGGGTAGCCCTACTTTAGCATATTTTGCGGGCTTCCTCTTTCGTTATCCACATTTTCTTTAGGTGGAGGTTCTTGTCCTCCACAAGATTGCCCCCGGCATGAGGTACGACAATCTTCTTTTGATACTGTTACTTATGTTGGACAGAAGCTTTTAGAGTTTTCCTCCTAAATGCCACCTTGTCTTGACAAACTTTAGGAAGTATCCCAAACCAGTTATGTATAGAAATCGTTAGGGCAATTCTTTCTTTCGAGAGGATTGGTTTCCCACCATCTAGACAGATGCGGAGATTTCCCACCAAAATCGTCTTTCCTATCTTAGATGGACTCGTGATCAGAGCCTTCTTCTTTTGCCTCCTGTTGGACGAGGAAGCGGGTGAGATATTGATGGTATTGATAGTGAAGACTTGTTGGGATCCTTCACTAGGATTGTTCTTCTCGGCGTGAGATGTGCACCATTTCTTCTTCGGTTCCGGAGTAAGCTCCAAAGCTAGGACCACTCTCAAGAAGTACGACGACCCGATTACAACAGGGAAGTTGCCGAAGCAGGTGAGCGCTATCAAGTACCTACACAGAGCGTGGGTAGCCACCACAATTGGACCGTACGTCACCTTGACGACCATTAGTTCTATTTGTGAGTAGGAGTGCCTGTACAAAATAGTGCATCATTAGCAATATTGTGGTGAGGTGAGGGCATCACCAGACGGAGAGATGAAGGAAAAGAGAGGTCCCACCCGACGTGCCATATGTGGGAATGTTTCCTTTTTATTATTTTTTAATTAATTAACTAGATTTTAAAAACTTGTGATTAGTCCTCATGGAGTCTGACTTTGGATCAAGTATGGATATGTGAATTTTACCTCTCCCCACTGACCTTGAGTCAGTATTAATTATGTCGATCAACGACTTACAACCCTTGATTAACCGTCTGGTAATGTCCTTGAGATAGTAACGCACTAAAATTTGGAGTATCGGGTCACACTATGAATCAAACACATCATTTGATTGATCTTTGTATTAAATGCTTTCAAAACTTGATGTTCATTTTTGAATTTCTTTTGAGAATGCTAAAGGATACTTAAAGGATGTCACCTCCCGTAGAGTGCATGTGAGCTTGAGGCCCTTTAAGGATACCAAGAGGACATGCCTTGGACAAGATTCTTCTTAGAACCCTTAAAGGATACTTAGAGTTTGTTCTTTGGGCCATGTTCTCTTTGAGGTTTATAGATGCCCATTAAAAGATAACCTTAAAGGATACCCAAAAGAAGTGTAATTTATTTAAGAGCCATGTTTCAAATGCTCTATCCATTAAGTGTCCTTTTTAAAGAATCCTTTGGACGTATCCTTTTGTGTTCTTTATTGATTAGGTTCATATGGTAAGAATCAGTGCATCACAAAATTCAAGCAATCTTACTTTCATTCATTCGTGGAGTACAACATGCCATTTTGATTAATGGGCAAAATGGCCGCCCATTTAATTAATAATCACAAAGAAATAATGATCATTCATATGATATGAATAAGCCAAGGTCAGTTATTTGAACAATACAAATGAACCAAATGATTGGCCATTCAAACCATATGAATGGACCAATAATGGTCACTCACTCAATCATATGAGTGAACCATGTAGAAACATAGGTCATTCCAACTATAGGAATTAGGGGGGGGGGGGGGGTGAGGGGGAGGCCATCGGTGGCTCCCCCCTTATCCTTCCTTCTTTTTTTTTTTCTTATTTTCTTTTCTTTTTTTTGCCCTTCTACCCACCGGTGGGGGGGTATATGGGCAACTGGTGGGGGGGAAATCCCACCGGTGGTCCATTCTGTGTGTGTGTGTGTGTCCCACAATCCTTCTCTCTCTCTCTCTCCCCCTGTCCCGCAACCCTTCTCTCTCTCTTTTTGCTGCGGCTGCTGCTATTGCTGGCTGCGGCTGCTATTGCTTGCTGCAGTTGTTGATTGTAGGGTTGTGTCGAGGCTTCGGACATCGAGGTAAACCCTAATACCTCTTCTTATGTTTTTATTTTATGTGCACTCATGCATGCATGTCATACGCTTCTTGTTTCTTTTTTTGTTTGGGGTGAAATCCCAATTTATATGCATGCATGTCATGTCTAGGGTTAGCACATGCATAGCTCAAAAATTAGTCCAACAGTGGGCGAATGAGGGGCGCTGTACATGTGTTTGCAGTGGGCGAATGAGGGGCACTATACGCGTGTTTGCAGTGGGTGAGAAGTGCCCACAAGCTTGGTGCGGGCGACAAGGAATGGGCTGGGCAAATGCAGGCCTGCCGACATATGGAGGTGACTGCGGGCGTGACGAGCGGGTGCAAACGTTGGGGACACATGCTGTGCTCTAGCAAGATTCCCAGCACGGGCGATGATGTGGTTGCGGGCGAACGCGATCCTTTGGATGTGTGCAAGGGCGTGGTCCGGCCCTGGTTCGGGTGGCATCAACAAGGAAAGAGGGAGCGGGGATCCGACGTGTGGCGGGATCACCCTTTGGCACTTTCTTCCAGTGCAAACAACAAGAGAGAGAGAGAGGGGGGGAGAGAGAGAGAGAGAGAGAGAGGAAAGGCAGTGACAGAGGGATAAAGAGAGAGAAATGGAGATACAGGGAAGGGGAGAGAAGAAGAGGGCAGCAGGGGCTTCACACCCTCCTTTCACAGGAACCGTAGCAGAAGCACAACACACATGGCGGTCAAGCTCAAAGCAATTTTCCATTCATCATTCATCAATCACCACAAATGAGAGAGCTCAAGAGTATTTATAGAAAAAAGAGCCCAAACCCTAATGAAACACTAGCAATGAAGACTAAATTAGCCCTAACCTCAAATAAAAGCCAAAAATAGTGCAAATAAATGCTAGAAAATGAAAAAGGAGCTAAATGGGCCACAAGTCGTACGCATGCCCAAAAGGCTTCTTAACACATAAAATACAAATCAATCGTCTAATAATGTGTCGCCAAGACACAAAGAAGCTTGAGTCACTGCAGGTCCTCTGACGACTGTAGATGTGAGCGAACTGGGTTCGTGCTCGAGTGTCCTCACCACACAGGTTGCATGAAACTGTCATTTTCCAGATACTAGTCTGGTATACCACTTTTCCATACAGAAGGCAACATGATTATATGACATTACCCAAGTTCTTAGACTGTAGTCCACCAGCCCCATCCTGCTTCTGCATCAGAAAAAGTTCACTTCGATATACCTGTAACATTTTTGAAATTCCATATTCATATTCCCTATCCGGTGGTCTCAACTCACTGTCCTAATTATTGTTCTGTAGCTCATCCTCCTCTGTTCCCTTATGCAATATATGGAAGAAATTTCAATTTTTGCTCCCTTGTTCACAAGTATATGATGTGGTATGATGTCGGATGATTCATGTTTTCTTGGTTGTGCTCTCGAAGCTTGGTCTACAGTGAACTTCTAATGATTCACTGTCATTCACCTTGTTGACGTAATGCTGGATGGTTCTCACTTTCTTGGTTGTTCTCTTGAAGTTTGGTCAACAGTGAACCTGTGATGATTTTCGTACCAACTGTACTATTGCGCCAAAGGCCAGTTTTGAGCTCGAAAATCTTGTTTCCGTGTTTTCTTGTTTGTACGATGACATAGATTTTCCCATAAATTTTTTTTCAACCATACAGTGAAGAGACGAGGAGGAAAATTGGAGCAGGACTTCGAGAACATTTTCGACGACAACGTGAGATGTTGTTGGCACAGGAGACCTACATAATTGCAGAAGCTTCAAGGAAAGGGCATGGTAGTAATGAGGAACTGCATTGGGATTCTTATGAAACCCTTGATGAACAACTGGAGAAGGAAGGGTTGGAGAGCATCAAGAAGAGAGAGACAATTCCACGAGTAAAAGGTGCAAAGCGAGCACCAAAATCCCTGAACAAAGAAGAAAGATCTGAGAGGCAAACTCTGCAAAGTGGGCAGACACAGTGAGTAAATCTCCTGGAACTTGGATGGCAATGTTAGTGAATTGTCTTATTTTCGATTGTCTTATTATATGTCACTTAATAGTTGGAGAAGAGAATGCAGTACTGCTTCGCTTATTAGATCATTAAATTAGACAATATTACAACATATTGTGGGTCATCTTGTCCATTCATTTTGCATAAAGTCGTAGGTTGCGGTGGTGGATGAAAAATGATAACTAACAATAATATTATATGTCAACGAAGAAATGTTAATATCTAAGCTGTCCTGCAAATAGTCATACACAGTTGTGAACATGTCTGAACAGCAATGAATATTTATGGTAGCAAGATTAAATTTCATCATACTTTTTTCTATCACACTTTTGTCATAGTCTTTGAGACTCGTCTGTCCATTAAACCATAAAGTTTAAACTATATTTTTCACACACCTTGATTTGCAGTTGATGCATTTGATAGGAGATATCCGATCAAAAGGCTTCAGTGAAGATCGTAAAGAGTGCACTATATTAAGATTCCTTGGTCTCAATTTCCATCGGATTAAAAGCCTGAGCTGCAGCTGGTTCACCTCTTGCCTCCTAATTGGGAGGTCTCAGGTTCCATTCCTGGTTGGAGCCTAAAAACTTTCCTGAGATATTTATCGCCGGTCCGTAAGATTACTTACTCGGATGATTAGGTGGACCTGGATTTCTCATCTAATTAGGCAGAATTATCGATCAGTTTGAAATTATCTCACTCTGGAGGATCTCTTAGACTTTGCCCTTGGTCACATGTAAATATCTCTACCGGTTTTTTTTTCTTTAAAAAAAACCTGAGCTCTAGGCAAGCCTACCTACCTATTGGTGCGTGGATGGGCACGGGCCCAGAGGCCCGAAAGGCATGGTCCAATAAAAGTGGACAGCGACCACAAGATTCGGGTCCGCAACCTAACAATAATGAGTGAATGACTAAGGGTCTGTTTGGTTCCATGTAAAACTTGCTACATGAAAATAGTTTCCTGAAAACGTTTTAAAAAACGTCCATTTGGTTCCATGTAACACTCTAGTCAACGGAAAACAAAAGTTGTTGATTGGTCCCTTTTCCCGATTTTGGCATCCATGGGATGAGCCCGGATGCTGTTTTCCACGCAGCCCCTCTTCCCCATCCGACTAGGGTTTTCCTTGGACTCATCTCTCTCTCGTGCGGCGGCTTGCCTCTGGCTCTCCCTCCCTCGCCTGCAGCCACCGCTGCGAGCTGATCTTCCTCACGCACTGTCGGCCAGCTGATCTCCCTCACTCACCGCCGGCGAGCTGATCTCCCTCACGCACCGCCGGCGAGCTGATCTCCCTCTCGCACACGCTCAGCAATGAGCTCGTCTCCCTCATGCACGCATCTCCCATAGCTGCAAAAAGGTAACCCCTCTGATCTGTTCTCATATATTTTCTTTTGGGAACGTTTGCTTATAAAGATTTGGCTGAGAATCGTAGGAACTATTGCTGCAAAGTGAATAGTGTCATCTAAGCATTCAATCTGGGAGATTCCATGGTGAATATGCAGAAAAGTCCCATGTTTTGTGTAGGTGGGGAGGGTTAATGAGGGCTTTAATGCGGTTCCCCTTCCATGGCCTCGATCACTGCACACTTGTCCAGCTATTTGAATTCTTCTGATTTTTTCTTTCCTCTTTTCTCGTATTGGTGGTGTAACTGATGTTCTCTCTCTTTTTTTTTTTTTTTTAAATCCTGGCTTTATATCTTGCGTCATGTGATGCGGCTGTTTGCTTCTTGTTGTGTCTTGCTTGGTTTTCCTTTCCTGTTTTCCAAGCTGTGGGTTTGAACCAAAGTTTAATTGTCTATTGGCTGCTATCATGGTGTTAGTGAGGAAAGGAAAGTGTTGGCAGTGGCAACTGGCAAGAGGTTTTGAGTTCAAAAGGTTGTGGGGGGTTTGGGAAGTGGTTAGGGCTTTGAAACTTTGGATTTAAGAAGAGGTGCCAGCCATCTGCCACTTTGGCCAAATCAGGATGAGGGCACTAAATTCTCAGACTTGTAAGAACTAAGAACAATGAAGTCACCACCCAACCAAAGCTGAACCTTTTGCTGTGACAGCAGATAAGACAGCTACCTCACAAGTATGACCTGCCTCTTGTTGAGATCATGCACATTCTGAGTTCCATCAAAGGGGAAGGGAACAGGGCAGCAGACTGGTTAGCCAGAGAAACAAAGAAGCAAAATTTTCTCTCCTTGTCCACAGCATCCTCTTAGAACTGCATGAGGAAAAAGGAAAATATGTATATATAAGCACGGAAACCAAGTAGTGGTTGATTTCACATGGCAACCAAAAAGGGGAAAACTCTTTAGCACCACCTGATAATTAGGATGGATAAGATGGATGGCACATTAAAGAAGATGAGGATAAGAGAGGGAGACAAATTTCCTTCCAATCGTCTGATTTTATTTTCCCCAAAAATATGTTTGCTTCTGTTCTGTCTGACAAATATTTCCATGACCTATATTTCTATACAATCTCTAATATCCGACCAATCATGGAGAACATATTACCATAGGTAAGAAGAGCACCTTATCACCAAACGTTTCTGAATGCATTGCCTTTTACCGACCAAGTCAGTCATCTAAAGCTTCAGCATCAACCAGAAAACTCGTGCTACTCTCCAAATAGATTCATTGATACTGATCAAATTGTTGAGTTCAAGTACTGAACTGCACAGATGTTCTGAAACATACATCCTAAATAAGGGTACAATGACAAACGAGACGAAGTTATGATAACTGATAGTGTGCTAAAGTGGAAGAAATACCTTGTAACTGCATAGATACTTATCCTGGCTCTGACCTTGCGAATGTCCATCATCAAACCACTGAGAGCATCTATGTGCCTTGCAATTCCTACAGCACCTTCCCAGATGTTTTTGTTTTGGAAGTCAGCTTCTTGATGGCCATTTGGTTTCATGTAAAATACCGTAAAATGCTGTAAAATACTCCCTTTTATGTCGCACGGAAATGCAATATTATAGTATTTTACAGTGTTTTACAACTCTTGTCTCTATATTCTGTTCATGTGAGTAGTGTAATTTAAAGTGTATCATTCAATAGATTTTTTATTTTATTGATAGGATCAGCATGTTGTGTTGATTTTACTGATGTGTTTTTTTTTTTTTTTTTTCCGGATCATAGGTTCCTCTAAGGGATCTAATAGACGATCTAAAATTCAGTTCTTGCCATTAGGCTTTAGGGGCCATTGGGAATTTACTTCTTGCTGGTGACTATGAGCTTGAGGATGTTTGTTTGATATGAATTGGAATGGTTCTTGTCTAGCTTTTGCAAGTAGCTGAAAAGAATGTTTGGAATTGAGAAACATCTCTCTCTCTCTCTCTCTCTCAAGGGACATGGAATTGATAAGCATCTGTCCTTGTATGGTTATTTGTATTTTTTGTTCTTTTCTTTCATAACAAATTTCTATATCTTTTTGGATAACGTTATCTCTTATATGATCTTTTGGAAGTGATTAATGTTCCCATGTTGGGATTTCAATTTCAATGGAATGTGGTCCTAGTTGGTTGTCTTGTTTTGTTGTTTGAATTCCCGGATTAATTTTCATTTTTAAAAGGGGAAAAGTTCACAGAATGTCTAGTTTATCCTATTTGGGATTTTAGGATTTCCATGATACAAGAGACCAATTTGAGATTAGCAATGCTTCTGTTAAGAATGAAATAAATAGTGCAAGTCTTTACAGGTTCTTTAAGACTGGATCAACCACCTGGATTGCCTTAGAATGATCACGATGCTGTTAGATTGACTTGCTTTTATTGTACTGTTGAGAGTAACATGTAAAAATATATTGTAAAGGACAAAAATGGAGACAAATGAAAAAACTACAAGAAAAGAAGTTTGTAGTATTGTTTGTTGATTAGGTGTGGCTCAACGTGACTGGTAAAAAAAAGAACAAACCATTCATCTTTTGATGGTGTGGATGCATGATCTTCTTTTATTTGAGCGACCGATCAAGTGCTGTGTTTTCATTCAAATAAAAGTAAAATAAGAAACAAAAATGACAATATGTTATTCAAATTTTAATCTTACGAGGACATAATCTTTTTTATTTTAACGGTTTGATTAGATGCCAATTAAGGTGTTTTTTGATGTTAGAAAGTTTCAAAAGATATTGTGTCATGAGTTATACTTACTGCACTATATGAGGTGTAGTTTTTTTTTATTTTTTTTTATTTTTATGGATAAGTCTTATCATGCCCAGCATGTTCATATAATCCGATCTTCGATCGGACGATCCAAAAATATAAAAAATAAACAATTGAGTCAATGAATAGTGAAACTTTAACTTTTTCATTTTTTTGGGTTGTATGATAAAAGATCAGATTATATGAATATGTTGAGCACGGTAAGCCCGACCTTAAAAGAGTTTTAAAAAATAAAAAAATTGAACTATTGCTATAGCCATATGATCTAATAGATTTGATAGTTGCTCGTGTGAGGTGCAGACTGCACCGTGCCGACGTGATGTAACAAGTCTTACTCTTGTGTCATATATATGTTAACAATTTCGAAATTAAAAATTATGTTACAAGCAAACGTACATATGAAATCGTTTTTAAAAGAACACTTTTACATGGAAATAAATAACTGAAAAGATTTTTAGGAAAATATTTTCAAAAATATAAAATAATTGATTCTATTTTTGTTTTCCTCGTAAGTCGATTTCTTTAGAAAACTTTTTTATTTTGAATCTGTTTTACGTGTAATTAAATAGATCCTAATCTTCACCTGTGAGATTCATTTTTGTTTGTTGTTTTCAAACGACAAAAGAAAAATTTAAAAAACGCATAACAGTCCTTTCCCAAGCAGCCGTTGCATCGTACAAGGAGGTATAAGAGAAAAAAATAAAGATAGAAGAAAAGAAAAACTCCAATGTGAATCCGCTGCTCGCCAGAAAATACGGAATCCCACCGAAATCATGCGAATAACCTGATCATCTCTGACCCGATTCGCGCTTCCCGTTGGGTTCCGACCGATAAAATGCCACGGACGCCACCAACAACAACCGTCCGATCCCAACGCCACGTGTGCACATCCCGATGTCTGTAAACCTGGTCCAACCAAAAAAGCCATTTACCAGTTAACCAGGGTTAGAGTAACCGCGGTTACTTTGGTCGCAACGGTCGCCCCTTTTACTCGCCCACCCCCACGAGGATCTCCCAAAAGGCTTTCTTCTTCTTCTTCCTCTGCACTCCCCTGCCTGGCTACCAGCAGGAAGCAGCAGCTCTAGCTGTCTCTCCATTCTGCTCGCGGCCGCAGCAGCGACATAGCCATGGCTGCGAACAACCTGCCTCTGCTGGTGGCGGCGGCCGTGCTACTCCTCGCGGCGGCTGCGGTGGGCGCCCACAACATCACGGCCATCCTCGACGGGTTCCCGGAGTACAGCGTCTACAACGGCTTCCTCACCCAGACCAAGGTTGCCGACGAGATCAACTCCCGGGAGACTCTCACCTGCCTCGTCCTCCCCAACGCTGCCATGTCCGCGCTCGCCGCCAAGCGCCCCCTCGCGGCCGTCAAGAACGCGCTCCGCCTACTCACCCTGCTCGACTACTACGACACGCAGAAGCTGCACGACATCTCCGAGGGAACCGTCATTACCACCACCCTGCTTCAGACCACCGGCTCCGTCTCCGGCAACCTGGGGTTCGTCAACATCACCGACCTCAAGGGGGGCAAGGTGGGCTTCGCCTCCACGGCGCCGGGCTCCAAGTTCGACTCCGTGTACACCAAGTCGGTGAAGCAGATCCCCTACAGCATCTCCGTGCTGGAGATAAGCCAGCCCATCGTGTTTCCGGGCCTGCTTGACGCCCCCGCCGTGTCCAGCACCAACCTGACGGGGCTCCTCGAGAAGGCTGGGTGCAAGACCTTCGCAGCCCTCATCACGTCGACGGGGGTGCTCAAGATGTACCAGGCCGCCATGGACAAGGGCTTCACCGTGTTTGCGCCCAACGACGAGGCCTTCAAGGCGGACGGGGTGCCCAACCTGAGCCGCATCAGCAACGCCGAGCTCGTCACGCTGCTGCAGTACCACGCGGTGCCAGCGTACGTCCCTAAGGCCTCCCTCATGGCGGCCAAGGACCCCATCAGCACCCTCGCCACCAACGGCGCCGGCAAGTACGCGCTGACGGTGACTACGCGCGGGGACGACGTGAGGTTGAACACGGGGCTGGACAGCTCCCGGGTGGCAAGCACCGTCATCGACGACACCCCCTTCTGCGTCCTCACCGTCGACAGCCTGCTGCTCCCGACGGAGCTCTTCAGCAAGGCCCCCGCCCCAGCGCCGGGGCTGGCTCCGACGGCGTCGCCTTCCCCGACGCCAGCTGCGGAGGCGCCGAAGAGAGCCAAGGCGCCGTCGCCGGAGAGGGCGCTATCGCCGCCGGCCCCGCCGATGGAGTCCCCTGCGGAGTCCCCCGCGGAGTCGCCGGCCGACTCGCCGGACACGAAGGCGGCGGATAGCAAGGCAGAACAGGAAGGGGCGGCCGCGAAGCCGCTTCCGGTTTGTGGGTTCTTGGTAGCAGCGGCGGTGGGATCTAGCATGCTGTTGTGGTGAACAAAAGGTGTGAGCTTTGAGTAACGAGTAGTGCTAGAGCCGTCGTAGGTAGCTCCCTAACCTCTGGTTTCTTTCTTCCATTCCTCTTCTTGTTGTGATGTTCATTTTTTCCCCTTTTTCTGCCTTTTCTTCTTCTCCTCTTTTTGCGGAGTGGACTGGCATAGTGTGGTGGTAATGTGTTGGGTTTTGATTAGCTCGATGGGTTGTGGTGGATGAGCAATGGCGGCGGCGGTGGCTTTGTATTGTGATATTCGAATTCTTGGTTGCTTGGTTGGCTGGTTTACTAAATACTGGGTCTGATCTCTGTTCCTCTTTGGGATCCCTGTCCCTGTTCGCTCAGCTCACCATGTAGTTAGCCAGGAAAATACACCGCTTTGTTCTGCCCCCCGGCCGAGAGGTGCTATGGGCTGTTGCACTGTGTTCTCAGTGCAGAGTGCACGCCACTGTTGATGTGTACAGTACACACAGCGCATGCCATAGCCATAGGAGTGGTCATCATCTATCTCCATGGTGGAGGGCGCAGCAGCCGGCTGCAGCCTTTCTCCTACACACACACTGGGTTTTCTGCTAGCTCACGGCTTTGGCCATGCTGTGCTTCTTTTCTTTTCCTTTTTCTGTTCTTCTGGTTGCCTCTGATCTCCGCATGTTAGCTTCTTGTTGGTGGAGGTGGCAGTGATGGTGGTCTGCTTTCGAGCTTTGGAACCTGTCTTCCGGTTGGTGAGGCAGCGGCGTCTCCGACGAAGCCCATGTGCGCAGGAGGTGGGCGGGGGAAGAGGGCCAAGAGGCAGTGTGAGAGGGAGAGAAGGGTTCCTTTTCTGGATGATGGTCTTCTTCTCGTCTCTGAACAGAACAGAGATGAAGGATTTGGTCCCCTGATCTGGGCATCTGCCGTAGATGGACGGTGATGAGGGGCGGTGGGGGTCGGTGTCCTTTGTCTTGCCGGTCGGTGTCCGTATGCGGCGCATCGCCCGAAACCGACGGTTTTGAAATTTTATTTCCGGATAAAGCGTGCGGTTATGGGAATGGCATCGGCTGGGCTTTCGTTTTGCAACTGTGTGACCCCACACGTAGCTGCTCACACGGGTCACACCCGCACGCATGAATGCTACTTGCTGCCACGGTTTATGTTTGCACTTATGAGGTTGACTAGGTTGACCTAATGTATTGTAAAATGTTATAAGGTATACGTCCAACCAAACAGATTTGGGTCTAATCTTACAAAAGGAAAAAGTTTGTCATTGCAAAGATATTTCTATTTCTCGCCCTTTTTATTTATGGAGTGGGAGAAGGAAAGAGGGAAGCAACATTTGATGTTTTGATTAAATAATTTGTTCTTTTATCTTTTTGTTTCCGTGATTTCTCCTAGTGGCGACAAGAGTACTCCTAATGAGAACCTAGAATACCGAGCTATGAGTACTCCTAATGAGAACCTAGAATACCGAGCTATCCAAGATGGGACCTAGGCTTTCGCTCCAGTTTCTGTCCGAAGAGTAATACTTGTTGCAATATCATGTATTGTAATCTACTGTGGATCGCAATGCATCTCACAATAATTTTTTAATTTTAATTTTATTTTTTTGTTAGATTTTTAAAATTATACAAAATATCTGATGGTACATTTAGATTGTTCGGTCTGACTGTATATTTTTTTCAAAAAAAAAATGGACAGTTTGATTTACGTGAAAAAAATTTAAAAAATATCTTCAAATCTTCTCCTAAATTTTAGATGGGTTGCATAACAGTCGTCCGATCGGATCCGATCGGACGATTGCTGTGCCATGCATTGGAATTCACGTTGGATTGCAATGCGTGGCTTTGCACTAAGTATTACACCTTCCAAAAACTATTATCCGGTATCAGCTAGGACAGTGTAATTTATTTTCTATACATTATTAAAAAGGATTGTCCATAAATACATTTAGGAGTCGATTACAAAAATTCGACTAGACGGCATATTTGGATTTTGGGTGGCACAAGTACTTAAGACATAGATGTACTAATAACCCTTAAAAGATTATAAAATTTAGACACATTTATAATTGTATATTTACGAGAATCATAGGAGTATACTCTCCGAATCCATTATGTTTTATTGCATATGTGCGATAGACTTAATAATAAATAATATTACCCCTACCATCTACAATCAATGTGGGCCTAACATTCAACAATAAGACTAACCTCCTTGGAGGTGACTCTGGTGAGCATTTGTAGAATGGGTTTCTACAGATGGTGAGCTAATATTGTAATACTTATTTTGGTATGTGGTCTCTTGTTGAGGTATTATTTTATAACCAAGGTAAGATTCTGTCCTTTTATAGGAAATGAAAAGAGATAAATTTATCAATAAAAATTCAAGTTATTATTCTTGACAACCTACATAAGACTAAAACCTGGCTATAGCATGTGTCATAACACCAGTCCGTCAATAGCCATACGGCTGCACTGCATGCACAGACCTGATAAGTTTGCGCTCATTCATCTATAAAAGGAAGATATTTTTGCCTCTTGCAATTTGCAATTAGCTAGGTTAATAACACTCCTTCGACCTAGTTAAATGTCAACGTCATGTGTCAAAATATCCTTTCTTAACCCTTTTAATTTTGTGAACACAATTAGATGGCAAGCACATTTTTGTACGAGATATATTAGTCTATTTGATCTTTAGGCAAGAATTAACCAAAACATCATTGAGTTACAGAATAATGGAGGCATATTTTTATTACTACAAAACAAAAATGTATACGCTATGTACATAACATAGGATCCAATGTCAACCGGAGATCCATGGTTTAAAGAACAAAAATGAATTGTAGGAGGCGCCGGGGTTGAGGGAGATCCGACTCTAAGGCATCATTTGCGAATATTATGGAGATTTAAAATTATGGAGGAATTTAGATTTTAGGAAGAGTCACGTCATTAGTTTTGGAATTTAAATTTTAAGAGAAATTATTTATTTTTAGAACCTCATTTAGAAAGATTATGAGAACTTAAATTTATCTTCTTATTACTCTCTTTTAGAAATTTTAGGAGAGTAAAAAAAAAAAAAAAAAAAGGTGTTATTTTTTAGAATTATCAAATTTCTCTCTTACTTCTTAGGATTTTAGTTTTGACCTCAAAACGGAGGCACTTGATTATACGACTACGATTAAATTTTTCGATCAGACGAAGGAATAATTTAAAATTTTAGTGATTTTTATTTTTTTAAGATGAATAAGAGGGAGTTTCAAGAGAGACACATCTAAGTTAGATGAGTTCCAAGATTATATATATATATATAGAGAGAGAGAGAGAGAGATATGCTGGGATACGGCCCAAGCAGTTGATATGCTCGACTAGACAATGTCATGAGAATAATCAGAACACGGGTTAAACAACTTGAGCAAGATATTTTTTGGATGTGATCGAATGAAGGGACAAGATGGCAACACGACCATGGTCCTTCTTTCTTGATATCATCCCAATACAGTGTGTGCTCATATGTCCACTTCCTCCTCAAATTGCCTGAATTTAAGCCGCCAGACATGGTGTGCTATGTTGAAAGCAATTGATAGATTAATGTGCCATTTGACATGGTAATTGTTATGGAAGGAGAGACGCAGGTGAGAGGAAGGATTGGAGGGCCTAAATATTATAATATATATATTTTTTGGTGAATATTTGGAACTGTATCGACTCCTTGTCATCTAATAAGATAAGCTCATGCCACTGACAGAACCCCAGTTTTAGGACCATAATTTCTCTTTTTTCTTACTGTTATAAGTACATATTGCTAAAAAAGTTTCTTCAAATTGAACAATGAAGATAAGCCTATTTACTTTTGTATTTCAATTATCATATTTAATCCCAAGAGAAATTGAACATGCTCAAGATAATCTCTTAGACATAACTATATGGGTAGAAAACCTGTCACTATCACTCTGTCATACACGAAGCGAGTATATAATCATTTTTTTTTTCTAAATAGAAAATCTTTTGGACCTCTTTCTCTATATCTTTTTATGTCCCTATGCACACGAGAATGAAGTGAACTTAATATCCTCTCATCTTTGTTTCTATGTGAGTGTGTGTATACAAAAGTTCAGAAAAGAGATCATGAGTATCTCATCTCTCATAATATTTTAAATAAATACGACTTTACAAAAATGGTTCATGGCATTAGGCAAAAATCTTGACACATCAAATATTCGTCGTAAAATAGTGAATAAAGAAATCTCAAATAAATTACTACGTGTTGGTATATCTCTACTCATATAGATTAAGAATAAAATAATTATCTGATCAGTGGATAAAATATTAATTATCTTTAACAAAGATGCATTAGGACCTTATCTTGTACACTATAGGAGGCGGATTGGATATCACTCAGATACGGAACCCTCGTCCCAGACCTGAATTTTAAAAATAATTTCGGATATACCATGAGACCAGGTCCAGACCCGATGGGATTTTGCAGATCCAGACTTGCCGCTGCAAAGTTAACTAGTTTTTGCCATAAATCCTTTTCAAGGGTTGTAAATGGTTGTTTAAAAATCTAAGTAAATTGATCATTATAATGCTTGATAACTCCGACTTGGTACAAATTTAACTAAAAAGTTAGAAAGAGTTCACATGTTTGCTTAAAACTCAGTTTGGTGCATCATGAAATACCGTAAAATCTCACTTTTGAAACTATTAATTTTAAAATTAAAAATATAAAATCGTCAATTTTAAATCACCAATTTTGGTTTATGAAGATTTTAGACTGAAAAACAGACATCAATTAAAAAGAGGATTTTAGGACTTAGACTGCAGTTCTGAAATACGACGATTTACAATACACCAAAGATATTAAAAAATAGCATAAACTGATTTACATCATTATAAATACAAATACAAATAAATTGTCAATATTTATCTAACAATTTTTTTGCCTAAGAAAGTAAGAAGCAAATGATATGTGCTATTTTGTGTAATTAGAATCATTTATCGTAGCTGTTACCCATTATTGAAAAGAAAACTTGGCACAACGTTTGAGAACGAAAAAAATTGGAACTGTTTAAGCGGTATAGATTACAAGAAACTTGTAACTCACATATGTAGTATATAAATATAGTGGCAAAAATTCTTTATTTTATGTGTAAAAAATTAATATTTTCTTACTTTATAGGTTTTTATAGAAAGATCTTACATTTCTCTTCTTATGCCTAACAAACGAGGGTCCCAATAATTATTCATAACCATATTCATAGTCGTCCATTTTGTTGTGTTAACTAAGGAGTAAATATGTTAATATGGTATTGAGGGCATATATTGTTAGGCAAGATGGTTGTACACGTATTTTTTAAAATAAAAAGCATCATATCAATATAAGATATATATGTAATTATTTTTTATTTAGATAAAAGGAAGAGTAATATGTTCCTACTTACATCGGACATTTCAAAAGATAGAACTCAAAAGTTTCAGGAAAATAATGCCCTAGAAGCTAAATCGAATGGTCATATGAAAAGAATGTGCACATACAACCTTAAAATGAGCATTTTTATGAAGATAGGATATACAAATTTATATTTATCTATTTTGCACTGACTTTTGTCCATGCTCTTCAATATGTATAAACTTTTATTTTATTTTTTAAACCGAGTGAAAAATTGATGCATAAACTTCAAGGGACAACCCAGAGAAAGATCCACGATTAAAAAGAAGGATATGAATGTGCTTAAAGCTAAAAAACTTCAAAGAAGAAAAATTGGAAAACTAGATAAGGACTATGTTAAAACTTGAAACAGACATGTGAAGGTTTCACATATGAATCTATTCTCGAAAGGGCGAAGGTGAATATTTAGGTAAAAAGAGAAGAAAATAGTGAACAAGAAGGCTAAAAAAAAAAAGAAAAAACCAATATAAGAATGTGCTTAAAGACCAAAAAAATGCCAAAAAGAATTTTTTTTTTTTTTTGAAAAATAACAGCATGTTGAAATATGAACTAGATTAATTTGAAAAGAATATTTTCATGATAAGCAATGTCTTAAGACTATTATATTAAAAATCTGTATAAATTTTTGTTGTACTAATGGTGGATAAAGAGTATATAGATAAGTAAATGAGTATTGTGATAGCTAGGATTAGTTTAATAAAAGTTTGGATGTTTGCCAAAGTAAACCAGAAAACATCAAAACATAGGGACCCGAATATGCGCCAGTTTGATAGGAGAATAAGAGTAGAATAAGGGGTCTTATTCCTAGAATAAGGTTAATTCTAGTTTGATAGGCGGAATAATTTATACCGCGCCAGAATTACTTATACCAAAATAAGGAGAATAAGAAATTCACCTTAGACCCAAGAATTACTTATTCTTACCGTTTGGTCAGTGGATAAATACCCCTTATTCTAATATACAATGTTCCAAGTAAGTAATTCCGAACAACCTATGCTGCAAACAAAGTGAGGAAGAAACTGCAATTTGGTCATTTGGTTACGATCAGCCCACGAGACGATCCAAACCAAAATATGGAGCCAGGAAAGAAATTATCAAATAAGCCACGATTGGAAAGCTAGGCTTGCATGGATATTACTTAACATGATTGAAGTTAAGACCAGACGCAGTGGGCCCCCCCGCGCTTGCGCAGGAGTTGCTTGCGGTGATCCGGGATTCGAATTTGCACATTTGAATTTGGAAGGGGGTTAAATGGAGTGTGGAAAGAAATTATCAAATAAGCCACGATTGGAAAGCTAGGCTTGCATGGATATTACTTAACAAGATTGAAGTTAAGACCAGATGCAGTGGGCCCCCCTGCGCTTGCGCAGGAGTTGCTTGAGGTGATCCGGGATTCGAATTTGCGCATTTGAATTTGGAAGGGGGTTATATGGAGCCAGAAAAGAAATTATCAAATAAGCTACGATTAGAAAACTAGGCTTTCATGGATATTACTTAACAGAATTACTTATACCAAAATAAGGAGAATAAGAAATTCACCTTAGACCCAAGAATTACTTATTCTTACCGTTTGGTCAGTGGATAAATACCCCTTATTCTAATATACAATGTTCCAAGTAAGTAATTCCGAACAACCTATGCTGCAAACAAAGTGAGGAAGAAACTGCAATTTGGTCATTTGGTTACGATCAGCCCACGAGACGATCCAAACCAAAATATGGAGCCAGGAAAGAAATTATCAAATAAGCCACGATTGGAAAGCTAGGCTTGCATGGATATTACTTAACATGATTGAAGTTAAGACCAGACGCAGTGGGCCCCCCCGCGCTTGCGCAGGAGTTGCTTGCGGTGATCCGGGATTCGAATTTGCACATTTGAATTTGGAAGGGGGTTAAATGGAGTGTGGAAAGAAATTATCAAATAAGCCACGATTGGAAAGCTAGGCTTGCATGGATATTACTTAACAAGATTGAAGTTAAGACCAGATGCAGTGGGCCCCCCTGCGCTTGCGCAGGAGTTGCTTGAGGTGATCCGGGATTCGAATTTGCGCATTTGAATTTGGAAGGGGGTTATATGGAGCCAGAAAAGAAATTATCAAATAAGCTACGATTAGAAAACTAGGCTTTCATGGATATTACTTAACAGAATTACTTATACCAAAATAAGGAGAATAAGAAATTCACCTTAGACCCAAGAATTACTTATTCTTACTATTTGGTCAGTGGATAAATACCCCTTATTCTAATATACACTGTTCCAAGTAAGTAATTCCGAATAACCTATGCTGCAAACAAAGTGGGGAAGAAACTGCAATTTGGTCATTTGGTTACGATCAGCCCACGAGACGATCCAAACCAAAATATGGAGCCAGGAAAGAAATTATCAAATAAGCCACGATTGGAAAGCTAGGCTTGCATGGATATTACTTAACAGGATTGAAGTTAAGACCAGACGCAGTGGGCCCCCCGGCGTTTGCGCAGGAGTTGCTTGCGGTGATCCGGGATTCGAATTTGCGCATTTGAATTTGGAAGGGGGTTAAATGGAGCGTGGAAAGAAATTATCAAATAAGCCACGATTGGAAAGCTAGGCTTGCATGGATATTACTTAACAAGATTGAAGTTAAGACCAGATGCAGTGGGCCCCCCCCGCGCTTGCACAGGAGTTGCTTGAGGTGATCCGGGATTCGAATTTGCACTTTTGAATTTGGAAGGGGGTTATATGGAGCCAGGAAAGAGATTATCAAATAAGCCACAATTGGAAAGCTAGGCTTGCATGGATATTACTTAACATGATTGAAGTTAAGACCAGATGCAGTGCCCCCCCCCCCCCCCCCCCCCCCCGCACTTGCGTAAGAGTTGCTTGCGCTGATCCGGGATTCGAATTTGCGCATTAGAATTTGGAAGGGGGTTATATGGAGCCAGGAAAGAAATTATCAAATAAGCCACAATTAGAAAGCTAGGCTTGCATGGATATTACTTAACAGGATTGAAGTTAAGACCAGACGCAGTGGGGCCCCCCGCGCTTGCGCAGGAGTTGCTTGCGGTGATCCGGGATTCGAATTTGCGCATTTGAATTTGGAAGGGGGTTATATGGAGCCAGGAAAGAAATTATCAAATAAGCCACGATTGGAAAGTTAGGCTTGCATGGATATTACTTAACATGATTGAAGTTAAGACCAGATGCAGTGGGCCCCCTAGCACTTGCGCAGGAGTTGCTTGCGGTGATCCAGGATTCGAATTTGCGCATTTGAATTTGGAAGGGGTTTATATGGAGCCAGAAAAGAAATTATCAAATAAGCCACGATTGGAAAGCTAAGCTTGCATGGATATTACTTAACAGGATTGAAGTTAAGACCAGACGCAGTGCGCCCCCCCCCCCCCCCCCCCCCCCCCCCCCCGCGCTTGCGCAGGAGTTGCTTGCGGTGATCCGGGATTCGAATTTGCGCATTTGAATTTGGAAGGGGGTTATATTGAGCAAGGAAAGAAATTATCAAAAAAGCCACGATTGGAAAGCTAGGCTTGCATGGATATTACTTAACAGGATTGAAGTTAAGACCAGACGCAGTGGGGCCCCCCGCGCTTGCGCAGGAGTTGCTTGCGGTGATCCAGGATTCGAATTTGCGCATTTGAATTTGGAAGGGGGTTATATGGAGCCAGGAAAGAAATTATCAAATAAGCCACGATTGGAAAGCTAGGCTTGCATGGATATTACTTAACAGGATTGAAGTTGAGACCAGACGCAGTGGGCCCCCCTGCGCTTGTGCAGGAGTTGCTTGTGGTGATCCGGGATTTGAATTTGCACATTTGAATTTGGAAGGGGGTTATATGGAGCCAAGAAAGAAATTATCAAATAAGCCACGATTGGAAAGTTAGGCTTGCATGGATATTACTTAACAGGATTGAAGTTAAGACCAGATGCAGTGGGCCCCCCCGCACTTGCGCAGGAGTTGCTTGCGGTGATCCAGGATTCGAATTTGCACATTTGAATTTGGAAGGGGGTTATATGGAGCCAGGAAAGAAATTATCAAATAAGCCACGATTGGAAAACTAGGCTTGCATGGATATTACTTAACATGATTGAAGTTAAGACCAGACGCAGTGCCCCCCCCCGCGCTTGCGCAGGAGTTGCTTGCGGTGATCCGGGATTCGAATTTGCGCATTTGAATTTAGAAGGGGGTTATATTGAGCAAGGAAAGAAATTATCAAATAAGCCACGATTGGAAAGCTAGGCTTGCATGGATATTACTTAACAGGATTGAAGTTAAGACCAGACGCAGTGGGCCCCCCCGCGCTTGCGCAAGAGTTGCTTGCGGTGATTCGGGATTCAAATTTGCGCATTTGAATTTGGAAGGGGGTTATATGGAGCCAGGAAAGAAATTATCAAATAAGTCACGATTGGAAAGCTAGGCTTGCATGGATATTACTTAACAGGATTGAAGTTAAGACCAGATGCAGTGGGCCCCCCCGCGCTTGCGCAGGAGTTGCTTGCGGTGATCCAGGATTCGAATTTGCGCATTTGAATTTAGAAGGGGGTTATATGGAGCCAAGAAAGAAATTATCAAATAAGCCATAATTGGAAAGCTAGGCTTGCATGGATCTTACTTAATAGGATTAAAGTTAAGACCAGACGCAGTGGGCCCCCCTGCGCTTGTGCAGGAGTTGCTTGTCGTGATCCGGGATTCGAATTTGCACATTTGAATTTGGAAGGGAGTTATATGGAGCCAAGAAAGAGATTATCAAATAAGCCACGATTGGAAAGCTAGGCTTGCATGGATATTACTTAATAGGATTGAAGTTAAGACCAGATGCAGTAGGCCCCCCCCGCACTTGCGCAAGAGTTGCTTGCGGTGATCCGGGATTCGAATTGCGCATTTGAATTTGGAAGGGGGTTATATGGAGCTAGGAAAGAAATTATCAAATAAGCCACAATTAGAAAGCTTGGTTTGCATGGATATTACTTAACAGGATTGAAGTTAAGACCAGACGTAGTGGGTCCCCCCGCGGTTGCGCAGGAGTTGCTTGCGGTGATCCGGGATTCGAATTTGCGCATTTGAATTTGGAAGGGGGTTATATGGAGCCAGGAAAGAAATTATCAAATAAGCCACGATTGGAAAGCTAGGCTTGCATGGATATTACTTAACATGATTGGAGTTAAGACCAGACGCAGTGGGCCCCCCCGCACTTGCGCTGCGGTGATCTGGGATTCGAATTTGCGCATTTGAATGTGGAAGGGGGTTGGGGTTGGGGGGGATCCGAGATTCGATCCTGGGTCTTAGGGTAGGTTAGTCTCACTACTTGGCCATCTGACCCATGTTTCAGAAAAAGAAAAAAAAAGACCAAACAAGTTAGATCAGACGACCAAGATTTTGTTCTTGTAATATGTTATAGATTATAGGTAGTTAATGAGAATAAGAATAACGTATATTTTTGATAAATTATTCTTATCTCATTATGTTGCTAGTTTAGGATGTACATAAGCACCTGGAATATATATGGATTTGTAAATAAGATGTGTGCCTTAAAAGGCACTTAAGGGATAAGGACAAAATGAGGACTTTAATTTAAACTAACTCTATGCCCATGCAATGCACGTTAAAATATCAAATTTGAATAAACATGTTTTAGTTCTGGTGATAAAATAGGAACTATGTTTTAATAATTCTTTTGAATCCTTTTTGGTAAGAGTAACCTTTAAACATATTTGAAATAAATCAAAGACACTTTCATCTTTTGAAAATAATCAAGGTCTTACTTTTAAAAGGGTTGAGAGGGCCCGATTTAGTTAGGCCCATATACTGGGTGGGCCGACCCGTTAAGAAGCGCCTAGGTCTCTTGTTAAGGTCCAATGGGTCCTTCTAGCCCATGTAAATAGGTTCCCGTGGGAGACCTTCGAATTCGAAGCGGGCCCCGATGTCTTACAGGCGTAGGCTAACTTTCCACCGAAGGAAGTCCTTTCCGAATCCCTCTCCGATCTGCCGATAAGGAAAACCAGCACCAGATAAGGAAGTCAGAATCATGTCCCACTAGAGAACGAGATCAGACTTACCCTATACATCCTTCCTGCAGATTCTTCGATTGCCTTCAACCTGTCCCTATAAAAGGAACCTTCGGTAACTCCCAGAAAGTACGCTCTAAGCTTCAAACTATACTACGGGTGCTTTTGCTCTCTTTTGTTCTGACTTAGGCATCGAAGGGGGTTCCCCCAAATCGGAACTAAGGTCTCCTCTGACCTAGTCTTTGTATTGCAGGAGCGGTGGGGAGACTTCTGTGGCATGAAGGAGTTTCAGCCGTCCAATCCTGATGAGACGAATTTTCGACCCAACAAGGGTAAAAGTGTAAAGAAACAGGGAAGACATTCTTATCATTTAAAAGTAATCAGATTTTTACTTTTAAGAGGAAGGTAAAAATGGAAAGAATCAAGATCTTACCTCTGTGAAGCTTCAAATTTCTCTTACCCTCTTTTTAAAAAAAAAGACTGTCCTAGGGGTGTTTACAATTTGGTTTGATTTGGTTTCAAAGAAATTTTAAGTAACTCATGTAGACACGTTAATTTTGACATCATTTCGAATAAATTTCATATCATATAATAATGCCTCATAATGGTCTGATATTTAATCATTGGTTAATTTTTATTGATCTTTTTAAATTAATTATCTAAATAGTGTCGGGTCAGACAGATGTGATTTAAGTTAATTAATTAAATTGATTTAAACTCAAATTTCAATTAAAATATGAAGAAGTCTAAAAGACGTCGACTTTTGTAGACGTCATTTAGAGTTTATTCTTATTTTAATGTTTGAATTTGAATTTTAATTAATTGATTAATTAACTAAAAGACGTATGCATGTCACGACGCCATTTAGGTTTCCTAAGTTGTTTCTACTTCTCTTCCGGATGTTTATCCTTATCTTAATTAGTCTGAAAGGCGTCTTCAAGTGACGACGCGTTTTATCTAATTACAGATAAAGATAAATTTTTCCCATATATTTATCCTTATCTTAATTAATCTGAAAGGCGTCTTTTATGGGCGACGCGTTTTAGATAATTACAGATAAATATGAATTAATATGTATTTATCTGTTAGTTAAGCTGGATAAATATCAAGATTTCTTCATGTAAATCCGCGGATGCAAAGAAGTCTATAAATACCTCGTCTTTTGAATGAGTAAAAAAAAAAAGCGAGTGATGTTGAGTAATTATTTTGGTGGCAATTGGAGCAAAGAAGCTTGACGACGTCCAGACGCTGAAGTGCTGCTTCCAGGAGTCAGCATCCGTTCTTCATCCATTCAAGATTCTCTCAAGACCAAGGCTTCCAGGGGCCATTCAGCATTAGCTTTCAATTCATTTCTGCATATTTTTCACATTTTCATCTCATTAATTTTACATTCTTCGTCACATCACTCCATGCAACACACACAATACTAGCATCATTTTCAAAACCTATTTGTTAAAGAGGTTTAAAAAAACCATCCCAACAAGTGAGTTTACCTGCTTAGTTGCATGTTTAAAATCTCTTCTGGAATGGATACTACTTCTTCCTAAGTTTTTATCATTGTTCTTTATTTCTTTCTACTTCTTACAAGGTACAAAGGAGAATCAAAAGGAGGGAATCAATAGCAAACAACAAGGAATCTGGACGATCTTCAGAATTCAATAGCAGCCGAAGTAAGAACAAAGACAAGAAAGGGCTCTCTTTCTTCAGCCGGCTGAAGGAGGGGAACCAAGAGCTCAATATCTCCCACATCCAAACAGGTAGGCGATCAAACCTTCTTTTGAAACTTTTAGTCAAAAGCTTATGGCGATCACATCATTTAGTTTCTTTTTAATAGGTTTATTTTGCACTTAAACAACATAGTTTTTCATGATAATCACACACTCATTTTAAGCACCCACAGCTTTTTTGGCGATCACGGTGGAATTTGGTCTCGCCATCTTTTAGTTCTTTGTTCTTGCTGTTATCAATCGGGCACCCATGGTGCACCACTTGTGTCTCTCGACACGCCCTCACCAATTGGTGAGTGTTTTTAGTTTAGTTAATTTCCTACGTGCACACCCCGTTGATTAGTTGAAAAGCTGTTTTTGTGATAAAGATTGTGTGATTGATTGGCATTCTAGTTGTTTATTTGACAAATTATCATGTTAAAATTCGAAAGAATTTTTTTTTTTTTGCATGAGCTGATTATTTATCGTTTTTATCCTGTTTTGAGGAGGAATCGATCCAGAAATCCCTCCTGGAAAACTGCATCTGCGACTTGAAAAGCGTCCAGGAAAATCGACGCATTTCAAACTGCGTCGTTAGACCCAGACGCCTTTCAGTCTCTTTTCTCTGTTGTCTGCTGCCTGAGCTTCTGCGAAAAAATAAGGTTCTGTTTGAATAGCGTCGACCAACGGCGACGCTATTCAGGCAGTTTTTTATTTCTTTTTTTCAGTTCTCAGATTTTGTGATCTGTGTGCTATTACCCATTATGTATTAAGCATTAGAGGCCATCCAGACTACAAGTCATATGCATTGAGACTAACACCCTCCTCTTCTTAGGAACACTCTTCTTGATGTCTTCAACTCTTTCTGATTGGGTCGGTCCCTCGATCAGACTAGAGTAGTTGGCGTTAAAGACCTCCGTAAGTCCCCAAAATCAAGGTATTCCTCCTTGATCATCGGGCTGGTTGTACCAATTGAAGTCCCGGTTAGATTTTCATAACGTTGTGAGAGAAAACCATAGAATATAACGATGGACATTGAACTGAAACTAGGATCCTATCTTTTGAACGAATTTGTGATTTAATTAAATCCAAATAACCCAACAAGGAATCCTAAAATCACGTTAAACATCCACTTGTTTGTTTAATCTCTGTACAACTTGTTTGCTAATCTCTGAAGAAAAATCTAACATCATGTTGCTTCGATCAGGCAGAGACTTGAACATGGCTCTATATGCCATTATCAACTACGAGGGAGATGCTAATGCCCCTCACGATTCTGATTACAATTTTGAGAGCGGGAGAGATGCTGATGCCTCCCGTAATTCTATTCCTATTCCAGTTCGACATGAGGGGAATGTCTCAACCCCTCTTTATCATCCTCATGATCAATATCTTGATCCTCCCCCGCATGTGCATGCGGTTCCTAACCCTATCTTCAAGGGAGACATGAACCAGAATGATCCCTCATCTTCTGATCCTTCGGATCTTGTAAATACTTTGGGAGTTCTTGCTTCCCGTCTGGACCCTCAACAGTTCGAGGCGATCCAGTCCATTCTAAAGGGGAAGATGCCCGTGCAGTTTGCCGAGCCGAACCCTGCGGCTACCCCTGCCATCCCTCAGCAACCTCCTCATCATCCTCCCTACATTCATCAGGCCATAGAAGGCCTCCATGTCACTTCTCGGCCAGCTGGGCCGCAACTTTCCTCTTCTAGGCAACCGGCCAGACCGCTAACGCCTACTTACCAAAATGCCCTTGGGCATAGCGTAAGCTCTGTCGGACCTCCTCTTTATTGTCCTCCTTATCCTATATACTCCAGGCAACATGCCTATCAAGTACCTCCACCTCCCCCTCCTCCTCAGGCTGATCCAACCACGCAAGCGTTGCTAGCAAAGATGGAGCGCATGAATGAACAATTCAACAACCTCCAGAAGATGATGGGGGTCAAAGCTGCACCAGAGATCAACTTACCAAGTCTGCCAGTGTTCCACCTGCCACCCTCTGAGATGCCAGTATACCGAAAGTATAACGGTATTGGTAACCCCTTCACTCACTTGAAGGAGTTCATGTACGAGTCATCCTTCTGGGAAAACGACAAGAGGTCGTTGGCCTTTTTGTTCAGGAGATCTTTAGAGGGACCAACCCTTGAGTGGTTCTTTTCCTTGGAACCCTCCGAAGTAGAGGACTATGGTATCGTCTCCCAAAAATTCATTCAACGATACCAGGACAGAGTTGCCCCCTCCCTGTCCATTACTGACTTAATAGCAGAGAAGATGAAGCCCGATGAGGAGTTCGTCAGTTTTGCCGACAAATGGAGGGGCTTGGCCGAGAAAGTTAAAGATCACTTGTCTGAGTCGGAGCAAGTAAAGATGCTCATTTCCAACGCTACGCCTCAGTTCAAACTAGTCCTCTCCCTGAACAATCTGATCAGCATGGCAGAGCTCTATGAAAGAGTGCGGTACTGTCAGAATGCCTTCAAGGACACTACGTTCTCTAGCGTCTTTGATCCTCACAGACCTAGCAGGCCTCCACCTCGGAAACTTGCGGTGCCAAATTCTCCCAGCACAGGTCCGACTATCGAGGGCACGCTCTCTCATGAGCAATTTAGCAGTATGAACAACAACTCGCCCCAGTTTGTGAGGAGTCAACAGCAACAGTACCAGCGGCCACAGCAGCCGAACCAACAGGGGTACAGGCAGCAGCCAAACCCCCAGTATCAGCAGCCCCAGTTTCAGCGGCCCCAGCAGCCGAATCAGCAACAGCCACAGCAGCTGCTGCAACGGCAGTTACAGTACCAGCCTCCGCCACAGCAGTATTAGCAACAGCAGCAGTACTAGATGCGCGCACCGCCGGCATATCATAATGTCCCTCCCCCTGTTGACTATAACCAGCAGAGAAGACCTCCAGGCCCGAAGAGGGCAGAATACCCAGTCCTCCCAGAGTCCTTGGCAGACATTTTCAGTGCTTTAATGGCAGCCAATGCCTTGGTCCTGCCAAGAGAAAAGGCAATCTGGCCTCAAAACCCCGATACCTTCAGGTATTGCTATTTCCATAGGCAACCTGGACACACTATTGACACCTGCTTTCAATTTAGAGATTACATCCATGATCTCAACGAGCAGGGCGGCATTGACTGGGAGGAGGTGAAAAAGTACATATATGCCTTAAAGGCAAGAAGACCACCACAGCAGCAATAAGTGAGAGCACCAGCACAAGCAGCAGCACCATCGAGGAGGCCATCATAAAAAAAGGGAGAGATCCGTCCCAAAGAAAAAAAAAGAAAAGAAAAGCAAAGCAAAAGGCAAAAGCCAAACGTCAAATCAAAAGGGCATCACATTACAAACGTTACATCAAGGCCATGAAATGAAATAAAAGAGAACGCAAGGTCGATAAATACCCCGGAAAGAAAATGACCGAACCCCAACATATATTAGGGTAAGAAAGGAACATCTTTTTAAGTCTCCAGAACCTTCTTATGGGCTTTCTAAATCAATTCTTCTTTTCTTTCTGAAGAGGCATATTCCAAACTTAAGGAATGGCCTAGATTGACTAAAGGTCAAATCATCAAATGGAATCACGAATGGAAACACAAGTTCAAACACAATGGGTTTAAGTTAAATTATTGAAGAACAATTTGGCAATTAAGTTCATAAATGAATATGATCTTTTGATCTGAGTACCATGCTGGTCTTTTAGTTTACACCATAGTTTAAAATCCAAAAAAAAATACATATTTTCAAAAAAAAATTCAAAAAAATACATTTCAAATTCAAAAAAAATACATATCCCAAAATCAAAAAAAAGGTACATACACATGTCAAAATCCAAAAAAAATACATATTTCAAAACCCAAAAAAGTACATATTTCAAAACAACAAAAATATTTCAATTAGCATTTGCTTATTACATTTGGTATGCTTCATTCTTTTTATTTTCAGTGAGCATTTGTCTGCTTGCATGTTGCATTTTGCTTACAGTTTGATTATTCATATCACCTTTGTTAATAAAGGCTATGTCCCTTGACCCTTCCACTAAGAAAGAGATTGATCGACCGTTCATTCGGTCAGGCAAGGGGCTAAGCCTAAATAGATACTTGACTTGTTTGTTAAGTGATGTGCAGGACACAAGGCAAACACATGAGACACAAGGTTGGAGGCCAAAAGTTTCATGTATATCATCAAAAAGTGTTTGGTACATGGTACAAAAAAAAAAAAAAAAAAGGAAAGTACATATAGCCCTCAAGGCTAGCTCTCTCCCGCCCCCTCGTCAAGCTGACTCTGAGCCTCGTCAGGCACGTTCGGCTATAGAGCTCTAGGAGGTGGAGGCGGTTCCATTGCACTTGGCCCTGCCTGGCCAGATGATATGGCGATGATGGCGGTGAAGGCACTCGCCTAACCTCGGTCGATAGCCCGCTGGCGGGCTCGCTGGTATCTCTCCTCCACCATCCGGTGTTCATGCTCTGCCACCGAAAGACGGCCCTGGAGGCTCTCCATCCGAAGATGGTCACGGTCCCTCTCCTCCGTCAGGATCTCCAGGCGAACCTGGAGTCGTGCCATATCTCCAGTGGAGAGGCGCACCACCTAAGCCTCCAACTCGGCGATGCGAGCAGGCGAAGTCCGTGCTTCTGCCAACTCTGCATCCCTCTGTCGAACGGCCTCCTGAAGCTTAGCAACCTGCAGAAGAAGATTTTATTAGCCCAAGGCAATTAAGCAATGAGAATCAAATTC
The DNA here is from genome assembly GCA_030544215.1 of Zantedeschia hybrid cultivar. Lineage (NCBI taxonomy): Eukaryota > Viridiplantae > Streptophyta > Magnoliopsida > Alismatales > Araceae > Zantedeschia > Zantedeschia hybrid cultivar. The sequence goes on from JARZZO010000002.1 coordinate 71,259,983, forward strand.
GGAAAAGTCAAAGGATGGAACTTACTCGAGCGGCCCAATCCTCCTCTGCAAGGGAAGCCCGGTGGATGACGGAGGCGAGCTGGCTCTAGAGGTCAGCCAGAGTAGCCTCATGGGCGGCAGAAGAAGAAGATGACGAAGCTCTATAGGTAGGGGGAGCCGCCTGGGTGTAGACGACTCGCTGCACCAAAAGACAACCGTCAGTTGTTAATCGCCAAAACAATTAATTAATCAAAACATTCATTCATAAACATGCATTCAAACCAGGTCGAAGAGCTCCTTCTGGACCTATTCCAGCTGGGCCTCCGCGTCATGTAGGCGGGCTTGGAGGTCGATGATGACCGCATCGCGCGCATCCTGCATACCACCCATGTATACATTCATTCACCAGATATAAGAAAATATAATAATAAAATGAAAAGATGCATAAATGCATACTCACATCGAGTGGTCGAAGGAGTCGTAGCTGATCGGCGTAGCGTGTCCGATACTGTTGGAGGTAGGCTGCGCTACTCTCCGCTCATGACTCAACTCGGACACCCTGGCGATGCCGGTCTTCATATTGCTCCGGGAATTTTGCTCGCCAATCAGTGAGGGGTTGCTTGCCCCTCATGCTCCGTCCGACGCCCTCCGGGACCTCCTCGTCGATCCACTCCTGTATAGGTGCTGAAAATTTGCTCGTGTGATTAATGTGAAAAAAAACTATGTTGTTTAGAGTAAATTAACCTATTAAAAAAAATGCAACTAAGGTGCTGTGATCGCCAGAAACTTTTAACTAAAAAGCTTCAAAAGAGTTTGATCGCCTACCTGTTTAAACGCGGAAGAATGAATCCTTGATTCCCCTCCTTCAGCCGGCTGAAGAAAGAGAGCCTCTTTGTTCTTTTGTTCTTGCTGTTGAATGTTGAGGATCGTCCAGAAGTTCTCCTGGCTTCGTGCTTGATTTCCCTCTTTTTGATTTCTTGTTGTTCAGTTGTTGGATGCAGCAGAGACAGAGAAACAGAAAAATAAAGAAGAAATAGTGATGAGAATCTAAATAAAAATAATATCAAAGCTAACCATGATTATAAACATGTATAAACAGCAACTCACTTGTTTTAAATGGCTTTGAAACCCCTTTAGAACAGATGGTTTTGGAAGATTAATGAGGTGGTGTGTGTTGCATGCAGTGAGTCTGAGAGAATGAAACTAAAGAATGAAAATGAAATTCAGATATGAAAAACTTATGCCCAGTCCAGTTGGTTGAAGCTTTGAAGATTGAAGATCTTGAAGAAGGATGCCGACTTCTGGAAATGGCAGCGCTCCGGCGTTCCGACGTGGTTGCTCCGATCTTCAAATCGCTATAACGCTGTGGCTCTCTCTCTTTTTTTTCTTTTTTAACTCCTTGATAGGCAAGGTATTTATAGGCATTTTCTGCGTTCGCGATTAATATAGAAAAATCTAGGATTTATCCACCTTAATCGACAGATAATCACTGATTAATTCATCTTTATCTGTAATTATCTAAAACGCGTCCACTTTGGATGACGCCTTTCAGATTAAATTAAGATAAGGATAAATATCCGGGAAAACTTATCTTTATCTTTATTAGCTAAAACGCGTCCACGTGTGTAGACGTCTTTTACACTAATTAAGATAAGGATAAACATCCGGAAGAGAAGTTAAAATAGCTGAGGAAACCTAAACCGCGTCGACCTTACCAGACGCCTTTTAGCTAATAAATCAATTAATTAAAATTCAAATTTAAACGTTAAAATAGGAATAAAGTCTAAATCGCGTCCACATGGGTAGACGCCTTTTAGGATTCTTCATATTTTAACTGAAATTTGAGCTAAAATCAATTCGATTGATTAACTTAAACATGTCTGTTTGACCCGACACTCAAAAAGATCAATAAAAATTAATTAATGATTAATTATCAGACCATTCTGAGGCATTATTATATGATATGAAATTTACTCAAAATGACGTCAAAATTAGCGTGTCTACATCCTGGTGGAGGCCCAGCGTCCTCATCACGAGCCGCAGGCAGAGGGGCTCGATCTCGTTCAGGCAGTGCAGCCACATCTGCCTGCCGAACCGCTTCTGGCCAGTCGTCACCCACGGCTGACCCTCCTCACCCATGCCCAGGTACGGGCGCCAGATCACCTGCATACAAGTTAGATGCATTCATATAAGTAACTTGCATTTAATAAGATAAAAGATTGCATTTAACAAATTAAAACTCACCAACAGCTCAGGGTAATCGAGGAACTGACGACGAAGGGCCGTCAGCTGATGATGCTGTGGGGCCGTGTCCACAATCGACTGCCAGCGGCGAGCCAAAGGGACAGCGTCCGGTCTCACGATCCGCGCTCGGCCGAGCGGGAAGTAGAGATAGCTCCACACCTGCATACATGAACATATAAGTTAGAAATCATCACATCATATCACATTGCATTGCATAAACAAATAATAAAATGACTTAATACCTGGAGGAATGGAGAAAAGCCACTGACAGTCGTCTCACGGTCTGGCGTGACCGCAGAAAGATCAGCAAAGAGGTGGGCCAGAAGGGCCGCACCCCAAGCATACTCATGCAGACTCTCTAAATCATCTAGCAAGTACAAGAACCTACAATGGATATGGTCACCCTTCGTGCCGAAGAGTAACCGACCGAAGAAAAAGACAAGAAAGACCCTCAGCTTCATGTCTACCTCCTCCCCCTGACTCGGGTCGGTGCAGTACACGGTGGAGGAAGACTCTGCTAACCTATCCCTAAACTCTGCCCGGGACTCATCAGATCGCCACCGGGGCTCATCTAATCCTAGGGCAGCCTCTACCTCTACCCTAGGGACCATCCTAGACTTCCTGCCTAGGCTGGACACTTCTATACCTAATAGGGCTTCCGCCATCCCTCGGTAGTCGGGGTAAGTCACCCCGCTCACCGGTCGGCCCTCTAACCTGAGGCCAGTGATCCTGGCCACATCCTCCAGGGTTGGGACCATGTGGCCCCAAGGCATTAGGAAAGCCCTGCTTTCCGCATGCCACCTCTCCCGCAGCGCCTGCAGGAGAACCAAATGGAGCCAAAATGGCTCAATCTTAAAGATCTCGCCAAACCCCATCTGGCGCAGGCGCGCCTTCTGGAAGTCCGGGAGTCCCCGATATGCACCTATAACTAGGTCCTATGAAATCCTTGCCCTCATCGTCCCCTGCAAATGAAAACAATGAATTTTATCAGTTAATGAACATAAAAACAAATCAAATATTTCTGAATTGAAAGGCGTCGAGTCATGCAAACGTCTATTGAAAGGCGTCCACTGGTTTTGAAGCCATTTAAGTTAATTTTCTTGTTAATTAAAAATTCGGGATTTAGCCTGAAAGACGTCGGCCCAGAGCGACGCCATTTGAATGGCGTCACCTGGTCTCGACGCCTTTCAAGCTCGATTCCGGGTTCTTGAAGAACCCCTTTCCCTCTCTTTTTTTTTGTATTCCACATATAAAACTTACCAAGTGAGAGATCTCCTCCTCCTCTCCTCCTTCGACTGCCGCCTGTGGAGGGATATCCTCTTCGAGGATGGCAGGCGCCGCCTCCAATGCCATGGCTTCCTCGGGGAGAGCCACCTCACGTTCCTCCCGCCTCACCACCCTCACGGCGCGACGGCACTTGCCCCTTCCACTCGAGCCCTCACCGGATTCCATGGGGAGTGTTGAGAGAGAAGGAGAGAAAGATCGCCGGAGATGGATCGCCGGAGAACTTAAGGAGAGAGAGTAAGGGGGAAAGTAAGGAAGAAAGGGGGCCTTCGTGGATCTGTAAACAGAGGCTTGAAAGGTGTCGTGCCACAGCGACGCGTTTTAGGGCGCATAAACTGAGGCGGCAAGGCCAGCTGTTTGAAATGGAGTGAAAGGCGTCTACACAGAACGACGCGTTTCAGGTTACCACCAATTCTGGTCAGAGCCGTACAAGACATGATTATTAAAGGCATCTACCCCTCAAGACGCGTTTCAGAGGATTAATCACGGAATTGATGGCAGAATTCTGAAAAAAGTAGGAGAGAGAGTTGAAAGGCGTCTTTAGTGGAAGACACAATTTACGCTTAATTCAGGATTTTGAGGATTAATGGCTGATTTTTGGAAAATGAATTATGTTTGAAAGACGTCTTTCTGAGTGGACGTGTTTTGCATTAAGAAAACCCGAACTGTCAGATTTTAAGGAAAAATCTAATTTTCGTTAAGGGAAAAATCATGGGCATATCACAGAAAGTTAAGGAAAGATTTCAAAGAATGAAAAATAATTCTTTATTCAATGAAATCCTTTATTACATCAGGAAAAGAAAAAGAAAAGGGAACATTTAAGGGAGAAGTTCATGAAGTGCTTGATAGTATGGAAATTTCAATCCTCTATCTCTATTTTTAGAGGACTTTACACGATAACTAAAGCCAAGGTTCCACAAAGTATAAATAAGTTATGTGGCTTCATAGTTCTCATCGGATTCCAAAGATCGCCTCTTGATCGGAGATGTATGAGAGAACTCAGAGAATTCATTGCGAGGCAAGCTGAGTTGAGGGAAGCATGGATGAAGGTTGTACAACACGAACTCAGTGGTCCCGATCAATTTGAGCTCTGCTCCCGCTGCACGGTGCACTCTAATTGGCTTTCCAACAAGAGCGAGGGGAGAAAAGTCAAACATGTTAGACGACATGCATCTCAGATATTCCCTCCAGTCGGCTCGGGTCTTGAGTTTTGGGACTTTGTTGACTATCCGCTCGTTGAACTTCACAATGTTGGATATGTAGTGGATCGGGCTGTTCAAGTAAATTTGAGACGATCTTGGTGACATCCTCGTGCAGTACTCGAATTTGCAATGTAGCTCGACCCACAAAACGAAGAGTAACATGCACCTGTAAGGAGGACGACCTGTGGACGCCGCAAAAAGTCCGTTGTAGAGGTAGGCCAAGATCGCAGTGCTAATGGATTTTCCCTCGAAGATCGCGTAGATAGCACTGACCTGATCATCTTCCAAGATGTTGTCTTGTGCAGGGAAGAACAGAGCTCTGGCAAGGCACGTGACGAAGGCTTTCGTCACATCTTCAGCTTCGTCCTCCCTTAGATCATCGATCTCATACAAAGTCCATTCAGCGAGCTTTGCAAGGTTGATCCCTCTATTGGTAAGACATCCTTTAGCTTCTGAGGGATCTTTCATAATTGACGTCAACAGTTGTTGACCGGTGATCCTTTCTCTTGTCAAAGCCATCTTGTCCTTGGTCTTTGGAAGACTCAACAAGAGCTCCGCCTCCTCTAAAAGGATAGTGCACTTGAAGTCTGGGAAAAAGAAGGTGTGAGTTTGAGGATACCACTGCTCGATCAAGGCACCCATGGCCGCCCAATCCACGTTCGAGCTCTTGTAGTGTTTAGTATGCACCACTAATCCTTGAAGATTCCACTTCGAGATGAATATTTGCATGGAAAGCTTAAGACTCTTGGCCAGTTTGCGAATCCAAGGGAGAGAAGTGAATCTCCTTGGGCTGGGAAACATGGGATATGTCTGAAAAATAAAAGAAAGCATCAAATTGAAGAACTTGAAGAACATGAAGAACATGGAGGAGTTTGAAGAAGAAGAATTGAAGGAAAGCTAATTCAACTTACTTGGAGGTTGGGATCCCTTCCAATAAGGTGATTCTCCACGTCGGAGATCTTCTCCAGCGACCTTTTCATCCTTTTGTTTGAAAAACTCATCTTATTCCCCGATTTCTTCCTTCTTGAAGCTTGAAAACCTTGAAAACCTTGGAAAATCCTTGAACCTTGAAGAAAAACTCAACCTTGGATCTTTAGATTGTGGTAGGATTGCTTGAAAACAAGTTAATAATGTTTATATAGAGGAAATTGCGATCTTAAGAAAATTTTTTCGGATTGAAAAAGGGATGAGCATTGGAAAAGTTGGAATCCGGTTTGGAATCAGCCATAACCTGTTTCTGCGACTGAAAAGGCGTCGTGGAACACCGCCGCATTTTAGAAAGTTAAAGGGCGTCGGCGCGACACGACGCGTTTCAAGCTTTCTGTCATTTTTCCGAAATTCCATGTTTAGTCAAACACTTGTTTGAAGTTATTGATGAATTTTTGAATGCAGGAAATTAAAGAAAACCCAAATAAAGCTGGAAATATCGAGAAGATCCCATTATGAGAGTTTATGAGTTTCAACCGTGGCTAAAAAGACGGTTATTTCTACCCTTGTATTATTCCATGTAATTCATTTGCATAATCTCATTACTATATGTTAAGTATTTATTAGAGCATGTCAAAGACCTTGTGGTTTTGATGAAACTGGAATTTGAGTTCCCCTACAACAAAAACAGTGATAATTCTAGAGAATTCTTAATCGCATGGATAGGCCGTTGGATTGTTAATTAGTGGAGATGATGATTCCACTTTTGTGAAACAGTGCGTGGATAAACAAGCTTCGGCTTAGCACTGAATTACAAAAATTGATATCTTGACTTATTAATGGCAATTTAACAATATTATCCTTGATTAATTTATATTTTATTTGACTTTATATTTTTCTTTTAGCCCAGTATGCATCATATAGGTCTTTGAAATCACTATGATAAGAATTAATTACTGATTAAGTTTCAGACCATTAATTCAAATAATCCCAATATGATATGAAATATTCTATTCTGAATTGAGTATCTTAATTATCTTTGAGGCTCGCTTGAAGATATCCTTAGAATTCTATCATTTCTTTGATTCTTTATCCAATATTTCTTATTTTCTTTTAAGATCCATCATGGCTGCAGCACGTCCACATTGGCTGGCAAACGCTCTCCATGATGAAACCTACAGTGTCTACGACCTGGGGTACTTCCCACTCCAAGGTACAAAGGAGAATCAAAAGGAGGGAATCAATAGCAAACAACAAGGAATTTGGACGATCCTCAGAATTCAATAGCAGCCGAAGCAAGAACAAAGACAAGAAAGGGCTCTCTTTCTTCAGCCGGCTGAAGAAGGGGAACCAAAAGCTCAATATCTCCCACATCCAAATAGGTAGGCGATCAAACCTTCTTTTGAAACTTTTTAGTCAAAAGTTTCTGGCGATCACATCACTTAGTTTCTTTTTAATAGGTTTATTTTGCACTTAAACAACACAATTTTTCATGATAATCACACACTCATTTTAAGCACCCACAGCTCAAATCAAACTAACTAAACTTTCAAATCAAACCAAACCAAACACAACGCTTTTGAAATCAAACTGAAATAATTCGATTTGGTTTAGCCATCATAATAAAACCTTATCTTTCAAATAAGTCTTCAACAAGTTAATAATTTATATAATAAGTGAATAATTCTTATAAACAAAGAACAAATGCATTATTTAGTTATTCTAATTAACTTCTAATAGATGGTTTAGGCATATAATGATAGAAGAAATAAAATTAATTTTAAAATAAGGGATCATATTAATCTTTACACTTTAATTTTAAAAAAATAGGTTACACCATACATATGAATGGAGGAAGATATTCTTAATTTAAATAGAAAGGATCACAATAACTCTATTATATTTAATAATTTTTAATATTTTAATTTAATATATATATATAACAACTATTAACTATTTACACTAAATTTATTTTCTTATAAGTAATTCAATTTGTTCGATTTCTGAAGAATAAAAACCAAACAAATTTTTGTTTGATTTCCTTATAAATAATTCAATTTATGTAGTACGAAATTTGACTACAAATTTTTATTTGCAAAAAATTTAGATTGAAAAATGATTCAGTGAGCTCGACATCATGGTGAGGTCAAGTCTTATAGTCAAAAGTATTTTTTATTTTACTCGATCCGTAAAAATCGGAAAGAGCAAACGAGAAAAATATCTCATCTGTGAAACTCGGCCTCACCCTCACTGAATTATTTCTCTTTTAAATTTATATCAAATTTAAAAATCTAAAATTTGAGCCATAATTATTACCAAAGGAAGCCAAATCCAGCTTTTAGATTCGTGATCATATTTCCGCCGTAGCCACACGCTGCCCGCGATTTTTCCGTTATCGGTGCTGCAGGAGATCGGAACAGCGAGCGAGTAGAGATGTCCTCCGCGTCCGCCGACCTGTTCGATGCCTTTGCCCGTCCGCCCCACCACGAGCCCCTTCGACGACGACGACGGCAAGCTTGTCTACGACCCTCACCTCCGCACCCTCAACGCCTTCGCCACCGACTCTCCCATGGCCTCCTCCGAGGGCGTCTCCTCCCCCACCGCTGCCTTCGTGCCCCCTCCCTATGCCACTGCCGCCCCGCTGCTCGAGCCTGCGACCTCAGCGCCGGACACGCCGGCCACGTCTACAATATACTCCGAGATCCATGGCCTCTCACCGGAGCGGTCGGGTTTTGCCGAGTTCTCATGGGAGCCATAGGGGTGGAAGGCGAGTTTGAGGCTTCGGATGGCCCAATCAAGCCTGCCTCCGGTTCAGATGGACCCCGACGGAGGATTTCCTCATTTTGTTAGCAGAACAGGACCTAAAATAACTGGTATAAAGGTCTAAATTCGGTTTGGTTGCGGGATTCTTAATTTCCCCAATTCCTCTAATTTTTCAAACTATACCTGGAATGCCTAATTCTCCTAATTCCTCCAATTCTACTTATTATTTCACTCCTTATTCCACTCCTTTCTACTAAATCACTTGGAATAACAAAGTGTAATTCTTCTTATTCTGAGTGGAATACCAACAATTTACCAAATCAAAATATTTCTTCTTGTTTAAAAAATTTCCAAAACCTTCTTTCGGTATAAACAATTCTGCAAACAAAGTGACAAGAGTGGAGGCGGCAACGCCGGATAATACTGTTAATCATGTTTTAGATTCTATTGTGCATATTAGAAAGAAGAATGCTAGCATGACAGGAAAATTTTCCCACTTTCCTTACCCAGGAAGGGATGAGGGTGTTTTCCACAATTTTACAAGAGGTAACTAATGTTATGTTTAAGAAAACAATGCAACAAATGTAACCATGTCAGTTGGGTACAAAAACGGAGAACCTTTCTTGTCAATTAGTAGTTTCCTATTAGAAATTGTTACGGACCTTTTGCTCTTCTCCAAAACCTAGGTATTGAGATAGGAAGTAGGGCTGGCAATGAGGCGAGCCTCTCGCGAGCCACTCGGGATCGGCTTGGTTCGACTAGACTTGAAATCTCAAACAAGCCAAGCTCAAGTTTAAATTAAAGCTTGAACAGCTTAATGAGCCGAGCTCAAGTTTACTGTGGCTCTGCTTGTGAACTCGTGAGCCGGCTTGATAATTTAGTATATTTTTTTAATTTCTCCAAATTAGGTCAAGTGGGTATATTTATTAAAAGATCCTCATTCTAATTGTGCATCAAATGACTAAAACTAAATAAAATCTATTCAAATTTGTGTGATTCGAGCTCGAGCTGAGTTCGAGCCTAGCAAAAAGGGGTCGAGTCGAGCTCGAGCCAAGTTTCTTTGACCCGAGCCGAGCTCGAGCCATCCAAAGCTCGGCTCGGCTCGACTTATTACCAGCCCTAATAGGAAGCCTTTTCTCTTATAAGTCAGTCTAATTCTTTATAGAGTCTAATGTAAGGCTAAAGTCACTAGTAACTCTAGTCAGTTCAGGGATTCACACTCTCTTTGGGTGCTCACACCACCCACCAGCAACAGTGTTCTCTCTTTTTTTTTGTCTTTCCTATTCATTTTTTAATTCGGATTGGTGCAAGTACTTCTCTTGCCCCATTACTCAAGAATTTGCACGTTTGTGTTTCTTATTTATAGTGTTTTTATAGTCCATTGTTTTATGGTTACCCAAACAGAAATTAGTAAGCCCAGTGTTATGTCCGTTATCATTAAGTTTCTTCCACACAGAGGATTGATTTCAATGAAAATGTGTGGTGAGATCTCACTGTTATATCTTTTCTTCCCCTGAATGTGCAGTCAGAATGCTATATGACTGGAAGAGAAGGAAAGAAGAGAGAAGAAGCTGGTGAATCAAATAAGAGAGGAAGCCGATGAATACAAAATTGATTTCCAGAGGAGGAATGTGACTTGTGCGACAAACAATGCCAACAATAGGGAAAAAGAGAAGGTGCATCAGAGTTAATATATGCTCTTTGACGAGAGGTGATTAGGTTCGGCCCAGTTAGGCCCATTTAGCCTACGGGCTCAAAGGCCTACTGCCCTCCGAAGCTGACGCGAGGGGACACATGGCACTCGGAACCCTGGCCCGCATGGCAGGGGCATGATTCTGGAACTACTAAGTCCAGATCGCTGGATCTTCCGACCTTGCGTCTAGTAGCAGCTTCCGAGACCCCCAGGATCTCGACGAGGCCCCCTGAGACTCAAAGAAATGCTTACCTCCCTCAACCCTCTTCTATCGACAATCCAGCCAGGCGAAAGCCAGGGACCCAGTGTCGGAAGAAGACCCCTTTCCTTGGACAACAAAGCCCCCCCCCCCCCCCCCCCCCCTCCCAAAGGGTGAACCTTCACCCCTCCACACCATCAGGTGGATCTTTCGGATGCAAATGCCTACTTATAGCAGGTCCACACAATCCGGCCCCCGCAATTGCGGGCTAATCTCTCCTTGCCCAGTATCTCACGATCTCCCTAATCAAGGGGATCTGATCATGGGTGAATCGTCCTTTCAGAGGAAACCGTCCCCGGGACGCCTCGGGGAAGAAGAACTATATAATCACCGGATCTTCCCCAGTCTAAGTATGACATTCTGAGCACAAAAAACCTCTAGCAAGATCTCATCTTCTAAAATCTAACTTGGGCATCAGAGGGTTTTGCTCTCCAGCAGACTGGGAGGCCCTCCTTGACACCTATGTTCCCCTCTTGCAGGTTCTACCATGAGCATTTCTACTTCAAACAAATTCTATCGAGTAGCCAGGATCTTCAATCAGACGGTCATCGTGGTCTGACCAGTTTCTGACCATTACACGATTGGCGCCGTCTGTAAGAAACACGCAAGAAGTCATGGTAAGAGGCAACAAGAACAGCCGCCATATCGGAGCGGTGATAATTACATACTTTAAGATAATAAATAGATATAATTTGCACATTACACTTGTGATTTTATGTACAAAACCATATGAAATGATAGATAAAACAGTATTCCTTTCAAAGATATCAATCTTGTAAAATTCCGAATTGAAAATATCGTCATTTCATATGATTAATTGAGTGTCAATGGATTTGTGAATTCTCTTATCAACATGGGATTTTCGGTAATTATCGAGGGCTTAATGTATATCTGAATAATTTATGTCAGTGCAGAAATGCAATTATTTGCGTCATAGACTTAATTATTATTTTATGTAGATGTAGGACATGAACGAGCAAATGGCATAGTAGTTAGACTATTTGAATTCTATTGAAGTGACCATAGTTCATATCCTAGTAAAAACAATTAAGTTATTTTTGTGTTTTCTCTTCAAGTGGGGTTCACATGCCAACTAAGAGAGAGAAGAAAGAAGGAAATCTAAAATTCAATGGGAGAGAGATTTCTCCTCTCTAATTCAAATTTCAAATTAAAATTAAATTTTCAAAAACCCCCTTATCTTAGAGGAGGTTTCTTCAAGTAAAAGGAGATAAGTTTAAATTCAAATTTAAAATGTTTTATTTGGTGCCAAATCTTGAATTTCAAAATTCCTTCTAAACCTATAAAACCTAGGGGTGTTCTCTTTCAAGGGGTCTCCAATTTTTATCTTTTTTTAAACTCTCTCTCTTTCTCTCCCCTCTTAGCCGCACTCTCTCTCTCTTTCTCTTTCTCTTTCCTTCTTCTTCTTCTTCCTTTCTCTCTCCTTCTTCCTTTCTTTCTCTTTGTGTTGGTTTTATTTTTCACTGTTGCTCATTCTCTCTCTCTCCCCCTACTTCCCTCGCTCTCCACCTTTTCCCTTTCTCTCTCTCTCTCCCAATGTCTCTCTGTCTCCCTCTCTCTATGCGTTTCTCGCTCTCCCAGATTCTCTCTCTCTCTCTCTCCTTCTCTTTCTCGTTGGACGTGCAACCACGAGCCTCGCCCACCGCCATTGCTGCAGTTGAGGTGTCACGCAGTGCCGACACCGTGCACGCGAGCAGCGCACATCCTCGCCCATGCCGCTGGGCAGGAGCGCGGGAGCCACACGGCGCGCCCACGCACAGAGACAGTGTGAGCAAAGGCAGTGGCAACAATATTAGGCAGGGGTGGACGCGACAATGGCAAGATGATGGTGTCTGCAGCATAGTAGTAGGGATGCAAATGGGTCAGATTCGATAAGGTAGATTCATGACCGTACCCGTTAAGTTATCAGTTCATAAATACTCTCTGTTAATTGTCCGATAAGTTAGTAATCTATCGTATAATCATATTTTAGTGTATGATATGTATTCTTTCAGGAAAAAAAAATATTTTTTACTTTATCTGTTATACTTATTCCTTTAAAAAGATTATGCATTCATTGACATACAAGTTAATGATCGATCGAATAATCAAGCTATCGGTTACCATTTGCATCCGTATAGTTATGGTGGTGACACAGCTAAAAGCACAGCTGGTGTTGGGCCAGCGACTAGCTGTAGGTGGGGCTTTGGTGATGATACTATTGGTGTTGTATCGTAACAGTATTGCAAGTGTCTATAGATGACTTTTGTGCTTCTCGACAGGTGAAACTTTAGATTTCGTTAAAGTTTTAATCTCTTATCTGAAATTGAGATTATTCAACGACCAGTCTAAATCAGTTGTTACCTACCAATTTCGGATAAGTGAGGGATGTCACACGATGCCAAAAAAAGAAAAAAAAAAGTGAGAGATGTTAAGCGCCACCCTAAACCTTGGGTATGTTAGGAGTTTATGAAAATGTTTTATTCTTTGAAAAAAGAAAAAAATTCTTCTTAGATTAAAAAATATTTTAAATTTTTTTTAAAAAATACTGTTATAGGTTATAAGGAAAATAAAATATTATATAGATGAATATTAAATCTCAACTGTTTCTAAGAGAAAAAGAGAAAGATTTATGGAGAGTAGAAGACAAGTCTGATTTTTTTCTCAAAAAAGGGGTTTAAGTCTAGGAATAGGGAAATTTTTGGAATAATTTTCCAGCCAAAGGAAAAAAAAAATGTCCTAACTATTTATTTTCCTAAAACACTAATGCTAGGAAAGCTAGCATGGCATGGATTGAGTTTTTTTATACTCAAACCATATAATAATACCGGAAGAAATATTCAATTTTTTTATGTTTATTTAAAGGAATTTTTAGACATTACTTGGTAAGATTAACTCTTCCAATTTTGATACTTAATTATAACTTCTCCCAATCACATGTTATTTGGCAATCCCTCCAAAAAATTAAGAATAAATTATTCGTTTGTTCAGAAAAGAGATTTCCTAAAAGGAAGTTTTTAATCAAATAATGGGTAACTAGGAAGGATTGTAAATAAATATCAGAAGTTGATCAGGCAATTTCCAAATTACATATCCCATGTATTAGAGCAATGTTTTTTAGAGATTCTGACGAGTTTTGTGATAAAAAGAAACTTGTGATAAGGATGGATAACTAGGTTAATTTGAAGGTGGAGATGGAGGTAATTAAAAAGGTATCCTTGTTTATCCCTAACATATTTTCATGGTAGCCTTGTTGATCTCTAACATAATTTTCATGGCTAACATACCCATGATTCATCAAGAATCATGAGATTTTTAAATAATTGTTACCTTTTTTCAACGACTGTAAGTTATTTCGGGATTTGATGCCCCTAATCACGCAGAAAAGAAGTACAAAAAGGAGTAGTTGGTTGGAAATTGTAAGAGTGCAAACGAACCGAGTCGAGTCTAGTCTTAACATTATGTTTGAACTCGATTCGAACACATATACTCGAGCTCGAGCCCCACTTTGAGTTCATTTTTCAGGTTTGAGCTCGACTCGAAATAAAACTCATCTAGTCCAGCTTGACTTGAGGTCAAAAGCTTGGTAGAATATCACCCATGGCTGGATAATTGGGTTGGGCTGAAAATAGGAACCGGGCTGAGTAATCGGACTGAATCTTATCTTCTATTTTACTAAAATTTATTAAAGATAAATAAAATATTAAGTATATATTTCATCTCGAGCTTGTTCGCGAGCTTTCGAGTCAAGCTTCCTAGTGCTTTATAGCTTGTGTTCTTATAATTGGAATGAGCAATACCAGGGTTACACAAAAATCCTCCCCGCTTTTAGTCCTTCCAAAGGGGCATATCTAATCAAACATTGTTTTACCAATTCACAATGGGCAGTTGCTGCCAAGTCAGAAGGTGAAGAATCGAGTTCCTTCACATCATAAAGGTAAGAAATTAACCTGAGGAGTTGTGGAACATGTGAGCATTTTTCAATCGAAGAAAAAAACCATCACAAGTGAGTTCTATCTATGTGTTTGGCATGGGATTATTTGCCTCGCTTTATGTAATAGGTTTGAATTGAATAGTCTTTTACTAAAATCCACTAGAATCCAGCCCATTTGCTTTCCCTACGGTACTGCTTGGTTGATGCGGAATTGGCTTATCCAGAAGACGAGTACGTTGTGTCTTCTTAATACATCCATCTGTGTGGTTAACAAGGAACCAACCCGGCCCACAAATCGCATAATGATAGTGTCTTGACAATTAGGTTGTCAACTTTTCTCATGCCATTTATGTTTACTCATTTTGATTGTTTCAGAATTCCTAAACAAAACAAAAAAAAAAAAAAACACTCATTTTCTTTTAGACTCTGCTTCTTATCTATCATAACAGATAGGTCGATGAGATGAAGCGAAATACAAAATAACACAGAAAAAAGTAGAATAAAGGATCTCCAAGTCATCTTCAAATGTGTTGGATTGAAAGCCCAACAATGGGGTTAGCTAAGTTGGATCAAGGCCCAACTTTGACGTGAATCCTGTTGTGGGCTACTTGATCTCATAAGTAGTCTATATAGATAAGCAGCTAACATAGGATCTAAAGTTATTTTTGATGCAAGAGTAGCAAGTAATCTGGAACCTAATCTGAAGTAGGCGTATCAGCTCGGTTGGCCGCTCCTTGGATTCGGTTGAGGTCTGAACCAAGACGGTCAGGGTTTAGCTGCAACATACGGAAGCGTTGCAGTGCTGTCTTCTGATTATTTTGGTTAGACAACAGTGTTTTGAACATATTTTTTTTCAATTTTTAATTATTGAACTGAAGGATTACTCCAACTCGATGTCCATAAATCAAATAGTCTACTATTTCCAAAAAAAATGCACCTCTTCCAAAATCCAACAGTTCCGCACAATTTGACACTGGAACATGTGTTGTACCCTAGTTTGATGAGTTTGAGTCTGTTTGAATCAGTCGCCTAGTGCAGTTGGTATACCTCTTGGCTCTCAATTGACCGGTCTAAGGCTCCATTTTTAGTTGGAGCCTAAAAACTTCTTTGAGATACTTATCTCTAATCTGTAAGATTACTTCTTTAGATGATTAGGTGAACCTAGATTTCTCACCTACTTAGGTAAAATTATCAACTAATTCGGAATCATCTCCAACTCTGGAGGATCTTTCAAACTTTGTCACTGGTCACTTGTAAATATATGTAATGGTTCAAAAAAAAAAAGAGTATAAATCTGTCTATTTTCGTGCTACACTTTAATCAAAATCACAACCAGTTTTGTGTAGATGAAAGCCCATTAATCGTAGATATGGGCCTTCCTGCGGTTGCAAACGGATTGGAGATCGTTTCTCGAAATCAGACTTAAATATGATCGTATTTGGTATTGTTTTCAATTGAAAGTATTTTTGAATTAAAAATGTCAAACCTAGTTATTTATAGAGATAATGCTAGACTAAAAAATCACTTATATAGTTTTTTTATTATTTTTAATGTTCCAAGTAAAGACTTGAAATTAGAACTTTTTACATTGGAATAAACAATAAGGTTGTTAGGGAAGATGTGAATTATTTAAATTAGTTATATTATTGTTACTCCATCTTTTCTATTAAAAATAAAATTTGAAAATAATTTTCAATTGGAAAACAAAAGTCGTCAAACACGTCCTAAAAACTCTTAGATGAATGTTGGACTTAGCGCGACCAGGCACAAGCACACAACTCACCTACTCGGATGAACACCCTGAGTACCGCGCAAAATGGTCGGGCACGAGTAGCTGTAACACCTATCTCGGATCCAACTAACACCAGATCCGCAATATTCGGTTCGGACTGCATCCGATTTGATTTGATGGCGAGCGTACTTGGAGAAGCCTGTTCCTATGGCTCGTGTTGCTTTCCCCTCTTATCATAACACCCGGAGGACGACTGATTGAGGTGAGCAGCTCGTGGAATATTTAAAAAAAAAAAATCGATACAGATATTTACATATGACCAGGGCAAAGTCAGAGAGATTTTTTAATGTTAAAGATAATTTTAAACTGATCAATAATTCTATTTAATTAGACGAGACATTCAAATCCACCTGATTATTTGAAGAAGTAATTTTACAGACCGTCCCAATAGAAGGACAAAAGATGAACCAACTATACTAGGCAACTGATACAAAAGCTGGAATCGAAAAGAGTCAAAAAATTGATAGGAAAAGTCGATATCAAACACCTTGGTCTGATTAGGCAGACGTCTTAGGAGTTACATGCACCTCAAGCTGAGACCTATGTTCTTTGGTTGATTAAGACATACACCTACAAGACAATTAAATGCTTTAACATATACTTAACACTTGTGCTACTTTTATTGTCCTTAAAATATGATTAAATGATAATGATTCTAAATAAAAAAATAAAAATAAATCTAACTCTTTTACTTCCAAGACCAAAATGAAAGAGAAATAATTATAGAATACATACTTAAATGCCAACTAATACTTCATAACTTTCACTCCAGATAGCCTTATTATTAAGTTGGGATAAGATCACCAACGGCACATAACATTATTTAGTTTTCTTTGATAATTTAACATCCTTTTCATAAATTAGCAAAGTTTAGCACTTCAAGCATTACGCCTCGTAAGACTTTTGAAAAGACCTCAAGACCTTTTAAACTAACATCATTAACAAGGATTTAATCAGAGGATTAGACTAGAACAACTGGCACTGTTTAAAGAACATGACTCAAGAAATGAATATAGGACAATTTTCTCGTACATATTGGATCATCACTAACGCCCTACAAGGACAATTGAGTCCGTCAACTAAAAGATGGACTTCACATTCATGGATGCTAATGTATTCCTCTAGTCGTGACAAGTCAAAAATTTAATCTGCAAGTATTGCTCGATTACCTTAAAAAAGAGAATCTACGAGAAAAATAAAACATCAGATGATCAAAGATGTTATCAGCGAATGACATGCACTAGGCTTTACTTTTACAATAACATTTTGATCAAAATGTTACGAAGACAACCAAGCAAATGCATCCGGCTTAAAGATGCCAGTAGAAAGCCTAAGCAGTTGGGTCAGCTGTCGCCTTCAAAACACAGATGGAAAAGAATGCATCACAGTTGAAAGCAGCTTAAAGATGCCAGTAGAAAGCCTAAGCAGTTGGGTCAGCTGTCGCCTTCAAAACACAGATGGAAAAGAATGCATCACAGTTGAAAGCATCAAAGAAGTAAAACAAAACAAGTGCTACAAAATCTAGAACTTAAATTAAACAACGGCTTGTGTACTAAAAACTTGGCCGTCTCTGAAGAAAAAAAAACTAAAAACTGGCAAAATACCTAGTAACATTCCAAAATAGGATGTCCCGACATTAAGCAAACAAAAACAAACTATTTCAAAATGCAAACATTTCAACCTCCCAGAAAAAAGTTCACTGTCTGATTTCAACCACTCAAATTCTACGACTCTAGTCGAACAAGCTGAATCCCATGTCTTCATCGGATTGTTCGGCAGGTTCTTCCTCCTTCTCTTCCTCCTTGGCAGCTGCCGCAGGAGCAGCAGCGCCCTCGGAAGCAACAGGAGCAGCAGCAACAGCAAACTTGCTGGGGTCCTGCATTCAAAGAAAACATGATAAACAATTATGTTTTCAATAATGAATCTAACACAGGAACTGTCCTCATAATTAATCTTGTTTGGGAAACCTACCTTCAAATACTCCTTCACCTTCTCAGCCTGAGGGAAAGAATACTCGGTGGCAACTGCAACAGCAAGCACATTCTTGTATGCATTGATGAACATGTGTGGTGCGGCTGCAAGAGTTGGGTAGGACAGTGCCAAGGACAGTGAGGTAACCATAGAAACACCCGTAGCAAACTTCTCTATCAGATCATCCTCAGTGAGATCCAGAACCTCGGGACTGAAGACAGACCCATCATCATAAACAGATAGAACAACAAGACCATACGAGAAGGGCCTGATCCCAAGTTTGGCAAGGAGGGCAGCCTCAGAAGATCCCACCTTCTCCCCTTTCTTGATCAGCTCAACAGGGGTGATAATTTCAACAGTACCCTTGTTAATCTTAGTTGGGATGTTGAGAACCTGAATATACATAAAAAGATATGTCAGAGCGGCATACTAAAGTGCACACATGACTTCAATACTCCTAGTGCTGAGGATACCTGAAAGAAGGAAGTCTGTGATGGGTCCAACCCAGTGTTGCCAGGAGGAACGATGACATCAATGGGAGCAACAAGCCCGACACGGGCAGGAGCTCCAACCTGATATCAGATTAAGGCATAAGCATGGGATATCAATTATATATTCATGATAATTCACAACCAATGACCCCAAGTAGTAACTAAAAACTAATTTCTAGATCTATGATGCACCAAGAGATGCCACAATGTTTCAAGCAACAATCAGACTCGGATCATTATGAAGAATGGCGTGGTAATTGAAAAGCATATCTTAAGCTGTAACTTCCAATGCTTACAACCAATGACGAACAGAAATTAGAAGCCGGTTCCTATATCAATGATGAACCCACTGCAGTGAAATGTTCAACTCAATCAGATTAGACTATTTAGGAACAAGGAATGATAAACAAGAAAAATGTCTCAAGCTGAAACTTCCATTTTCGAATGACAATCCAGAGATTTGCATTAACAGTATGCCAAGTCTCCAATAGGGGTGCAAATTGGGCTGGGTCTAACCGAAATCGGCCCGACCATATGAGGGCTGTGCGGATCGCGGATCCTCTTATATGTCCGGATGGGATGAAACGGATCCAGGGGTACATTCAGATTTGGGAAAGTGGACACCCGTTTCCACATGTGATTCCCGAACTCCCGAAGAAACCCTATCTTCCTCCGCTCCCAGCCATCCCCTCCTCCCAGGCTCCCAACCATCGCCTCCTCCATCCCGCCGGCGCAATCGTCCTCCATCCCGCGCAGCGCAATCGTCCTCCATCCCGCCAGCCCAATCGTCCTCCACCGCACTTGATCTTCCTCCACCGTGCCAGCCAGGCGACCACGTCAGTCCCGCTGAGCATTGGGCCCCATCCTCCTCCACCACACCATGACCTCCTTCGTTGTGCCATCACCTCAGAGTCGGAGGGTGGGAATAGCTCCGCGGCCACTTCCCAGGTATAGAATTCTACTATCAAAACACTTTGTTAGGACCCGTTTTTTTATTATTGTTATTTGGCCTTGGGGGAGGGATTAGATGACGAGTGTGCTTATTGTCTTTGCCAAAAAACGCATTTTGCTGCGAAAAAGTTGTGATGTTTTTCTTTTTATTAGAAAAGTTAGGGGATTTGTTGAACATTAGTGCAAAAAAATACATTTTGATGCAAATAAGCGATTTTAGGTTGTTAATTGGGATGCTCTGTCTATGAAGGTTTATTGTCCTGTATTTCTCATCTGATTCATGTTCAAGAATCTGATAAAAAGCTATAAGAAGAAGCCATGGGTTATACCTCAAGAAGATAAAAGGGCAGACAACAAAACCCGAGCAGCAACGTTGCAAACTTGCAACTCAAAAGACCTAAAGGAGCACAATGTAAAAGGGAGAAGCAGACATGTTTATTTGGTTAGCAAAATCCTAAACCGGATCCTAATAGGTATGGAACCCTGTAAATTTTATTTTATCTCTTTGCCATGGATTCATGCTGGTGTCGAGTGAAAAAAATTATTAGTTTCCTTTGTTCAGACGGTTACCACAGATTTTACTAAATTACATTGGGAAGGGAGTAGAATTCCAATTTTATATGGTTACCATAAGTTCTTTTGGGTAGTGAGGTGAAATAATACAGGTTACCATTTTATACAGTTGCCTGTTTATGAAGGTTTATTGTTCTATATTCTTCTTCAATATGATCTTCACCATTACAATCTTTATCCACTTAATGCTCACTCTGCCCATCTCCATTATCTAGAAGATTGAGAGGATTTTTGCTGCTCCTCTTTTAAAATACATGGATGGCTTGGTCTTGTGTATGTCTACCAACTCAGGATGGAGGAATGGGAAGGTTGTTGGACTTGCATACTATAAATAGGCTAACATAGTAGTGGCACATGCAAATAAAGGATTGGCTATGGGCAACATACGTTAAATGTGTGGCTGGGTCTTTGGTACATTCCATCCTACCTGCCTATAGCTCTTCACAATGAAAGTACATGTATAGCATCAAGCATGACTTCTTATATCATCTTGCCGTCAGATAGTTGAAGATAGTTGTATTAAGTTTTGGAACATGAATTGGTCTAGTAATGGTGACCTTTGGAGTATGTTGTAGATATCCTGAAGATTAGATTTGGATTTCCGACATCTATGTATATAATGACAGCAACACACACAATGTGAAATCCTCCAGAGATTTCCTCTATTACACTGCTAAGATTTTTGCAGTCTCATTTACTGTTTATGATTCAAGCAATCTCAATATATATACAAGCATAGCATTTAGGAAATGCATACTCACGTATATTTTGTGTCCCTAACACAGTCCCCCTGCCTTATAAATTCTTATTTTAGTTTCTTTATATTTTTTTTCTTCTAGTTTCCTTGTTGGAATTGTCCAAAATTACCATTGATGGTGATGAAGAATTACCCCAGATTGCCAATGGGAAAAAAACATCATACTAAGCATAATCTACATCAGCTGGAAGATACCGCATACACGGTAACCTTCTTGGATCAATAACTATTTTTAGGTTTTCTACATATATACTCCTCAAATATATTGTATTTGTATATATGCCCCCAACTCTCATGTATTAGAATCAAACCTCTGAAATCCTTAGAAAGTTGCACTTATACTCCTCAAATCAGAAATCTTTAAATTTGTGATTAAGAAGGTATACCATTTGACTAAATGATCTACTCAAATTTTAGTTTATTGGATGATCTATTTAAAATTTTAGTTACATCCTTCTTAATAGCATTGGAGTGATTAGTTTCTTCAATAACCCATGTTCTATTCAAAGAGGATGACACCCAGTTTTGCTTATGTTTTCTTTGTCTCTTTCTCTGTAATGTGACTAGTCATTTCTATGCATATTCTAGTTATTACAAGTCTATGTGGCTTACCGTAATATTATGGCGTTTCTTTATTTCTTAGTATTTTCCTTTTTGGAACATATTACCTTATCTACCCTTTGCCCTGTTCATTTACCAAATTTTGGTTTTGGTTTCAGTTTTGGTTCTGCGAGTATGAATTGGATAATGAATGAATTTTGGACAGACAGACAATAAACAAGCCACCATCATCACCTTTCTTAATATGCAAAAATATCATTGAACACTTTTCATCCTCTTATAATATTCTTTTGAATGGCAATTGCCTTTATGTACATAAAAATTATACTATAAATAAAGCTTTTTTGAAGAGAGATTTCATATATATTTTCATAATTCATTGTGTTTTACATGGTAGAACCTAAATACCCTTTAAGATGCCCAAGTATTATCCAGTGCTGAAACAGTCGTTTGTTCTTATTACTTGGTCAGTTGACCAACAGAACATTGACACTTCTGTTTTTGATCTTGAGGACCATATAGCCAATCAACCTAGCAAAGCATGACATTGCTACAAGTATGATGATAGCTTGATTCAGCATCTTCTGATAACATGGAATCTAGACTTTTTTTAAGCTATCCCACTTAAAACATTCTTCTGATCCCACAAATGAGAATATTCAATATTGTAATAAGTTTTGGCTTGGCTCAGTGCAGAAAGTTGATCTTTTTTCTCTGTTTCTTCTGGAGCAATTCAATGAGTAGTAGTATATATCTTCTATCTTAACACAATGATTACAATCTGTGCCAAAAGAAATTATCTTAGCCACTGTGGCATAAGTAAACTGCAGTTTTCTAGCCATAAATAAATAACTTAGTTACTTTGAGGTTCAATCAGAAAATATACATAGATTTTGATATTTGGTACAGAACTGCAAACGTGCAAAAAATCTGTCTAAACAACAATTGTTCAAGTGGGTTTTTCTTTACAGTTTGTTTTGTTTTACATTGTAGTTCCAGAAGTTTGAATTTTTTGCTTAAAAGATTGTGCCTGCAAGTCATGTGTTTATGGAGGCATCTGCGTCCTGTTTCATTGGATCCTGATCACCCTCAAAAACATTCGAGGAGTGGTCTATGATGTACAGCAAATTATGCAAAAAAATAGGGAAGAGATCCAGCATGATCATGAAATAGTAGAGCTCATTTGCAACAAATGATATTGGATGGTGGATGGCTGAGATCTTATGATGACTGTACTCTTAAAAATATTCCGATGATTAAAATTACTTAAGGCACTCCAAGTAGAAGAGGATATTATTTTACAGTGATTTATAATGTTTATAGAATTCTACAACCCCCCAAATGACCACATAGCTATTATAGTAATTCAAATTAATAGTAAGAGTTGTCCAAATAGACTCTTATATCACTTTTGATATTGATGCAGCTTTTTCCAAACACCTAAATATTGTATCATATCAATTTTGATATTGATATTCAATATTCTAAAATATCAATATCAATATTGATATTGTATCAATTTTGATACTCTAACCAAACAGGGCATTAACTAGTCATCTAGCGTCTGTCTATAAGCTTATGTTCATCTAGAATGCCCCAGAAAATGCTTGTATAAAAAGATATTCGCAATAATTCAAAGGTAGATGACAGATAATATAAAGCAAAAAAATATCAAGCTGTCAGGAATTGCAGCCAACAGAAAGGGGGACGAAGTACCCACACTGACGCGAGACAATTTTAAGCAACCAGAAAAAATTTCTAATGATAAATATTTTATGCCGGCAACTTCGAATCAATGATCTCAGAACACAAACAAAATTCTGCGTTAAGATTTTGGCTACGCAACACTAAACAGGCCGAAAGAAGAGAAAACATAGCAAAGAACGAACCTTGTACTTGGCAACCTCCTCCCTAACTTCCTTCAGGTCTCCCTTGGTAAAGATCAGCCCCACGTTCCCCTGAGTTAAGAACTATTATCAGCAAAAGCAAACCCAGCGCGAATAAAAACAGAGAAATAGAAACCGAAATTTTTTAACGCCGAACTTTCGCAAATGCACCTAATGGAAAGCAAATTCCCAATCAAAACAACCCCAAAAATCTCAACTTTCTTTCCGCAACAGAGTACATGAACTGACGAACATGAACAAAAATCAATAATTTGACATAACTGAATCCGGAGCCATCTAAAGCACAGCTAACCATGCCAAGAAAACAAAAAATGTGTAGGCTTGCTGTAGCAGCATTTCAACCCGTCAATCTACCTTCCCAGATTCCAACTCGCACAAACACTAACACGGATCACATAGATAATGTGACGAAAGGGAGATGGGCCACAGAAGAAGGAACGCCACGCACCACGAGGAGGGGGAGGAGGTTGAGATAGTTCTTGTTGCCGGTCTTCTCGGCGTGTAGCCGGATCGACCTCTTCATCATGGTGTTCTTCCCCATGAGCACAATGGAGTCCCCCCGGAGCCCCTGGCGGATGTTCTGGAGCTGATTGGAGCCCACGTTGTCGGCCGCCACCACCAGCACCTGGCTGTAGTCATCCAGAAGGTCGCACAGCTTCCGGTCGTACGCCTCCTTCTTCTCCTGCTTCGACGGCTTGATCGCCATATCCTCCGATCTCACGGGTAAACAGCAAACAAAAAAAAAAAAAAACCCTAGAAACAACACAAGGAACGGGAGATCTCGAGAGAAGAAAAGATCAGATCAAAAAACCCTAGGAGGGATAGGAGGGCCAAGGATAAGCCGGAGAGGGGCTTCTCCAAGGTGGACGGGTGGATCCCGCCGCTTTAACCTCTGTGCAGGTGAGGAAGGAGCAGAAGAGTGAGAGAAACCCTCGTGCCGCCCTTGTTTCTATTTATGGGGGTTGGCCGCCGCGGACAAGGTGAGGGGCGCGGTAGTTGTCAGTGAAAACCTAGATCTGACGGCTGACATGCCGCTTTTGATCTTTAATTGGACGGACGGACGGATCTCTCCTGTGCAGATGGCTCACGCGCGGAGTGAGCAGGCTCAGTCGTCAGATCGCTGCGTTCAGTTCATAGGAAAATCTAATTGTGTGATGTATGCGACCTAGGAGGGTCTAGGAGGGTCACTCGTGTTTTTGATCAAATTCACCAATTAGTTTAATTGGACAGTTAAATCAGGGACATTATTTTTTATTTTTTCATAAACTCGAAGGAGTGAAGGTAATCTAAAAACCAAAATGTAATCTATTTTTTGACCGATAATCATCCCTATGTGATCCAACAATCGAGATGATGCGGAGTACCATCTTACAATTCAGTGACAAAGTGTAGAAGAATTATAATGTGCCACAGTGTAGCAGATATTACTTATTACTTAGATGACTTTTTGACATCATCCTCTATTAAACTTTATTAGTACAGTGAGCTTCTCGGGAGGGAAGGATCCCCACCGTGTATTCCCCCTCCCCCCATCTCTCTCTCGCACGCACGCACGCACGATCCCCCCTCCTTTTTCTTTGTTTTCCTCCCATCTCCGCTTCTCTACCCCCCAATTCTATTTCCCTTCCCCTGCTCCATTCAATTCCTCCTTCCTTCACCCCTCACTCCCTATTTCCCCCAATACCGAGTTCCCCAAGGCACTATTTTGTTTGAGTTTTGTGGTCCTATTCCTCCACCCAACCATCCCAACGTCCCATTCCACCTCTTTGTGTTCATTTATCACCCAGCAACCCTCCTGCCTCCCTTGCTCGCCCTTTTCCTCCTTTGTTCCATCCTTCCATATCTGCTTGGATCTAGGACCATTTGAAACTTCCAACTACCTTGATTTTATTTTCTCTTCCTACAACTAGTACCCTCTACCTATTAGCCAACTAGTTTTGCCTCAATTTTTGTGCTTCGTTGCTGCTTCATCCCAGCCCTATCTCCACTTTAAATCCTTCAATGGCCTCCTCGCCTAGTTCTGGTGTTTTTTTTTTGGGAGGGGGAGGGGGGGGGGCTAATGTAATATATTCTTTTCATTCAACCTTTAAAGTGTACACCAAAGACTTCTTACAGTACCACTCATGTCCATAGTTAGTTAAATACGGGACGGGTATAATACGGCAAAAGTACGTACGAGTATAATTCGAGTTAAATTTTGAATAAGACGGTCAAAAATTCGGTCAAAAAAACGCCTATTTTAAAAATACGGAACGCCAAACATACGGAGTATTATACGGAAAGTTTGATAAATTCGTAGTGAAAAATACGGATGCATATTTCTTATATGGCCACAAGAATTAAAAAAACAATAACATTACCATCTAAAAGTTTTAGTTGTCACCACATCACACAATAAAAGTCATTAATACATAAGATGTTCAAAACATAAACACACAAATACAATTCATCTTAGAATTACAATAACCAAAGTAAAATACTAGTTGACATTAGTGAAAAAAGCTTGTTCATCAAATGTCTCCTCATATGAGTTTGTCATCCATGCCATGTTTTGACTATCTTCAACATCATCATCTTGATCATCTCGTTCTTCAACTACATCTTCTTCCACAAGTATATTAATCTTACTTAGATCAATTGGCTTCAAATCTTCTTCTTCACGTTCCTTAAATTTTGACATCATTAATGAGTTCATTCTCACATACACCAAATCTTCCAACATCTCAGGGGTCAACCTCAACCTATTCCTTTTTTTAGTTTGAGCCGCTTCCCAAGCACTCCAATTACGCTCACAAGCCGATGAACTACATGGTTGACTTAAAATTTTGATAGCAATCTTCCGAAGAATAGGAAAGTGATCATCACTTCCTATATAATCCCACCAAATGCCTACAAATGAAAAGTTAAACATGATAAGTATGTGAAGTAAAAAGAAACATATAATATAAAAGTATCATACTTACGTGGATGATTAGTTTCCATCAATGTCACTCCAGTGCAAGTGAATAATTTCTGAGATTTATTGCGGTATGTCATCAATTCTTTCATAAAATTAGGTCGCTCATCTTCCTTTACCATTTTGGACAAGACATAATCAATCCCTGCCTTTATATCATCATTTTCTACAAAAGAAGAACTACACATGTAAGCTGGATTGAGAATTGTTGCAGCTGCATGAACAGGATGAAGAATGTTCTTCTTTTTCCTTGTATCAAATAATTCTAACATTCGAACATATTTGAACCGATTTGTTTCTGTTCGTTGCCTCAACATTTCTCTTGCTCTATGCATAGCATCATATAAGTAACCTGAAGTGGAACCCTCACCATCAACTAAACGGAGTACTCGAACAAGTGGCTCAAGTACTTCAATCAATTCTTTAGCCTCTGTCCAGAAAGTTTCCTTTTGAATTATGTCAGTAACTTCCATTCCAATAGGAGATTTTGTATAATTTACACTTCTCCACTCAGAAGATGTAACTAATATCCTCAAACCATTTTCCACATCCAAAATAGATTGAATCATTAAGAAATTAGTGGCAAACCTTGTCTTACATGGCCACTTTAATTCCTTCTTCTCCGTGTGTTTTCTCATCATCTCTAAGACAAGTGTATGCTTATACATAAAGTCAACATTTTTTTTTCCATCATCAATAACATCTCTCATCCAAGAAATATTTGCATATAGATCTTTTAAAAGCAAATTGATACCATGTGCTGCACAACGAACCTTGTATAAATGTGGATACTTTCCCATAAGCATATCACTTGCAGATTCATAATTAGAAGCATTATCTGTGACAAGTTGAACCACATGTTGAGGACCAATATCATCAATCACAGTAGAGAGAATGTTGCAAAGAAATTCTCCTGTCAATCTATGTGCTGAGCATTCAATAGATTTTAAGAAAACAGCTCCCTGTGGAGAATAAGCAAGAACATTAACCCATGATCTTTTCTTCAAATCAGTCCATGAGTCCGACATCAATGTGCATCCAGTTGTCACCCATGACTTTTTCACATTAGCAACATACTCCTCAACTTCCTTTCTAGAATCCGGAATCAACTTAGTTCGAAGATATGAATAACTAGGAATAATAAATCCACTTCCATATTCTCCTTGAGCTTTCATCATTTCAATGAATGATTTTGTTTGGATCACATTAAATGAGATGTTGTTCATCACAAAAAAATTAGTGATCTTCCTCTCCAAATTTACCTTGTCCTTTTTAGATGTAAGTGTCGGAATTGTTGTTTGATGCATATTTCCACTTGAGACACGGTAAGAAGAAGATGATCCTATTATGCTCTCATTAACAGTGGATGAACTTGTTGTAGTTCTACTCCTCTTACTTGATCCTTCAATAGCAAGAAAGGCTTCTGCTTGAATCTCCTCAGACACATTAGGACAAACTTGAATATCACGGCCTGATACGCCAGATAAATGAGACTTCACACGTGATATTCCTCCTGCATATATTTTCTCACAAAATTTACACTTGAATCGGCCATTTAGATCCTCTGCATAATCCCAAAATTTTTGCTTTGGCCTCACCATAATTTCCTATATGTACATATCACAATGTTAAGCCTATAACATACATAGAACATGATCATAGTAGAACACAAATCATATATGCATCTAAAAAATACACTATACTATAAAATTTCTAAACTCAAGAATACACCAAAATGTAAAATCCAATATGCACAATTTGGTGATTAAAAAATACGCATATAGAATACTTATTCAAAACTAGAAAAAGTAAATATAACCATAAAGATGTGTACCTACAAAAAATCTGGTGCCTCTCTATCCCTTGGTGAGTAGAAAATAAATTTTGAGAAATTGTCGGATATGCTGCTATCGTCTATGTTGTCCTAGAGGGGAGATTGAGTTACCTGCAGCACAGTTAGAACTTAGAACTTAAAAAGGCATTTCCCCCCATTGTTGCTACCAATAACAACTATAAACCATAATTTCATATTTATAAACTATGTATCATCTTTGCTATCAGAAGATAGAACCTCCATATTTAAATAAAAGGTTAGGACTTGAAAACATTACAATAAACATTATTCCATAAAAAATGACCACCGGCTGACATTAGAGGAAAAAAAAAAGTAAATTATGCTCACCAAGAAGCGGTGCTAACTTGACATTGATATATGTAACAGTGCTGGAAGGACGAAGAGCTAGGCACAATAATGATCCAATTTTTATTCACCTCCTCTGACTTGGAGAGGATGTCTACTTCATGGTAACAACCAGCTTGAACCAAATGGATCACTACGACCAGGAGATCAATTTTCTCCTCCTTCCATGCAATTAAATACCTTCCATGGATGCCTTTTAAGTTGTCCAAGTAGGCTTTGAAAGTTGGAATGTTCAGGCTTGAGACCTTGGAATCTCTTAGAAGAATCTTACAAGATCAGTGTAATTAATTCCAAGTTCCAACGCTTGCTTAGTTTTTCCTAAGTTTGTATTCTAATACATGTCTGAATGAAGAAACAAAAAATTGCAGAAAATATAAACCACTTCTACTGCGTTCAAAAATAAGGTGATGATAACAGGACCACATTCCTAAGTTGCAATCATATAGCCCCTAAAAGTGGCACCAGAGACTCAGGGATAAAGAGAGATCAACCCTACTTTAAAGTGGCACCAGAGACTCGTATACAGCAGAGTCGCATACGTCTTCTGTTTCCATGGGTGAATTCAGCGATTCGGAGCACCAAGGTCTTGTAGAAGACACATCTAGAGCTGACACTTTTCGGAAGGTCTCGGTCCTACCTCTTGTATTTCTCATTTTTTATGAGGTATCTGGTGGTCCTTTTGGAGTTGAAGACAGTGTTAAGGCAGCAGGGCCTCTGCTTGCCCTTGTTGGTTTTCTGGTTTTCCCATTAATTTGGAGCATACCGGAAGCACTGGTTACTGCAGAAATGGGCACTATGTTTCCGGAGAATGGGGGATATGTTGTTTGGGTGTCATCTGCCCTGGGTCCATTCTGGGGCTTCCAGCAGGGTTGGATGAAATGGCTCAGTGGTGTTATAGATAATGCACTTTACCCGGTGGCGTGGCGCGGTGGCGACGGCGGCAGTGGCTCAGCAGTGGCGTTGGAGCGGCAGTGGCTCAGCGGTGGCTCAAGGGTGGCGTTGGCGCGGCGACGACGGCGACGGCGGTGCTCGAGGACGACGGTGCTGCTGGATGCTCGGGGACGAGGACGACGGCGCTGCTGGATGCTCGGGATGCTTTGGGGGTAACATGTTTTGGGGATTTAGGGTTGGAGGGAGTGGGCCAGAACTGGGCCGCCGGGTAACCGGGCCAAATGGGCATGGGCCGAATTTTACCATCCGTTTAATACGTATGGCGTATTATACCCGTATAATACGGCCAACAGTAAAAGACGCGAATTTTACCGCATGTTTGGCTACTATTCGGCATACGTCCGTTTTTTTCAAATATACGTACGGACGCGTATAATACGCGTATAATACGCGAATAAACTAACATAGCTCATGTCAACCCATACCCCACGTAAAAGTTTCGTACAAGACCATGCCCCAAAGAAAAGCCAAGTCAAGACCTTGATGTACGTGAATAAGACAAAGAAAATTGATACTGTAGCAATTTAAATCTGTTGTAGGTCTTGGAATGAGCTTGCTGGGAAACCCAGAACCGCAAGGAGTCTTCGTTTTCGCTTGAGAGCGAGTTATCCTTCTCGCACTGATGGGCTCCAATTATTAAGCAGCTTGGGCAGATAGGAGCGAACTTCAGAGAGCATCCCCCTAATACAGAACAAGGAGAATATGTGTAACAAATTGAGGTTCCTCGAAGCCAAATAAGAACTCAAGCTAACTGAATTAAGAATAAGGACTAAGCAACCGCCGTCTTCCATAGGATACGACACAAAGGTCGTGATAAGCAACCATTCAAATTGACGAAATGAACGGGGGAGACAACAACGAAGACAGAGGCGCGGTAACTGAGTTCCAATAGGAGCAGGAAATCGAGGCATAGAGGTGGAGCAAGTCCAAAGAAGACTTTGAAAACAAAAACTGAAGTAAAGTGAAGGGAAGATTAGGTAACCAGCCGAAGCTGAATATTAACCTCTGTCAAGAGACAGAAGAACAAACCAGGAAGTTGAGACTTACCTGACAAAAGCCTCTCGAAGAAGCAACCTTCTAACTATAGACAGATCCTCCCGGAGGAGAGAAGAAACTGATGTATGTCTGATATTGCCGCCTAGAAGGAGGATGAGAAGGCATGCACCATCAGCCTGGGAAAAGATGGGTGGGGGGGGGAGCTTACGTTAGAGGCTCCCCCCACCTGCGGGGTGTCGTCCCCTGGGGCGACGAAGATTCCGCCGGAGAAGATGGAGAGTACTATGCGGTAAAAATGCGGAGAAGGTCCCCTAGAGGAGAACCATATAGCACTCCTCTCCCTTCCGATTCTGGTGTTGTTATTGGACTTCCCTATGCCTTTGATCTCATTCCTTTGCTGTAGATAGATTGTTCAGCATGTTGATCGCGCATCCACTTTGGGAGCGGCAACTTCACAAACTTCTCCGACGTTGATTCAAGCTTGGTGTACTTGTGCTACCATCCAATCTTCTTGAAGAAGGTTGTCATCCTAAGCGTCTTCATTGCTATGCTGCAGGTCGAATCGTTGCAGTTAGGTCTTTTGGGCCATTTTGTACCTTTGTTCTTGGCAGGACAATGCGCCCATGACTTGTCCTTTTTTATTTGCTTTCTACCATCCGGAGATCTGTTGCATGTTGCCTCTACTTACTTTACTTTCTGAGCATATCTCTCGTGTACATCTGGGATTTGCTAAGTGCCACTTTGACTGGAGAATAGGAGAAGAAATAAGGCCTCTTATTCTTAGAATAAGGTTAATTTTAGTTTGATGGACGGAATGACTTATATCGCGTTAAAATTGCTTATACTAGAATAAAGAGAATAAACAATTCGACCTTAGATCTAAGAATTGTTTATCCTTCTTATTCCGTCAGTGGGTCCTACAGAACTATCAAAGTTAAGCACCCCTTATTTTAGTATACGTTTTCCCAAATAAATAATTCCGAATAACCTATTCTGCAAACAACTTAGGGTTTAGGGTTTGGTTTGTTTTGATGTAAGGTTAG
The DNA here is from genome assembly GCA_030544215.1 of Zantedeschia hybrid cultivar. Taxonomy (NCBI): domain Eukaryota; kingdom Viridiplantae; phylum Streptophyta; class Magnoliopsida; order Alismatales; family Araceae; genus Zantedeschia; species Zantedeschia hybrid cultivar. Next base: position 71,291,414 of record JARZZO010000002.1, read on the forward strand.
GTGGCTTTTACTTTGTTCGTACCTCCTACCTTTATGAAATAAAAATATTATCTTTATGGTCAAAAAAAAAAAAAAGACATCCTCCGTTGAATAACCATCACTGTTGTGGTATGTTCTATCAATTGGGTTGGAAAATTAGACATTGTAATTAATTCCAAGAGTACATTAGGACCTAAGAGTTTACAAAAACCTCAAATACTTCATTTTTTTTTTCTAAATTAAGTTATTATTCAATGAATTTTTTTTTTACATAGTTGGAGTTTTATGAAAAAAAACAATCCATAAAACTCTAATCCTATAAAAAAATATTTTTCCTAAAAAATAAACTTATTCCTTCTATTTTTTAAAACTCCTGACTCCCAAGTGTTGGGTAATTTGGCCTATCGTCACTTGAGGTAAGTGTAACGAAGCAATTTGAGTACGTTGGTTTAGTTGTAGCCAAAATAGGTAAACTTAAGGTTAAACTAAAATGAGATTGATTCAAGTTTAGTCCAATTCACATATCGAAACTAATACTGATGTAGCCGAGGTTATCACGACCGGATTCCGAAGCCGGAATCCGAAGAGAGGGATCCGGTGCTGGGTCGGATCGGTGTTAAAAGGCCCGACGGGGATCCGGAAGGCGAAGGATGCAGAGGCGAAACCGAAGGTCCGAAGGCCGAGGGATGCTCGGTCGGGGGCTGGCTTGCTCCGGGAAGTCGGGGCCGAGGCTCCTTCGGCGGACGAAGGGGCGGCGCAAGACCGAGTCTCCTCTGTCGCGGGGTAGCCGGCGCACGGCGTCGAGACCAGGGAGAGGAGTCCGAAGCCGACGGTCGAGACCGACTCGGGAAGGTCGGCGATGATTCGAACCGAGCTCCTGCAGGAGGGGAAGAAGAAGAAAACCAGTCAGCAGGAGTCCCGGGCTTCAGCCCAGGGGAACCCCCTCCGACGGTCAAGTTAGCTCCTGAAGAAGATTCGATTCAGAAGGCAAAGAGAGTAGCTTTAATGCTTTTCAGACTGTAGTCCTTAAGGGTCTCGGAGGCTTGGGGAAGCATCCTTTTGGCAATAAATAGCGGTGTATTTATAGCAAATGATAGAGGATGGTTAACGGTGGCAGCCGATATAGGACTAAATGCGGGCTTACTGATAAACCGCCATAGTGCCTGATCCGCCACCGGAGTGGGCCGGACTCGGCTATCGGGCCGAAGGGGGTTGGGCCGCTGATGGGTCGAAGCCTGTTGGGCCCTGGGCTGCCGCGCCGTTCCCGGGCCGTAGGCTGGTGGGCCGCTGACGGGCTGAAGCCTGTTGGGCCGGGAGCGACGGTGCCGCTTACGGGTCGAGGGCTGTTGGGCCGCTGATGGGCCGAAGGCTCCCAGAGGGCCTGGTACTGCTGCTGTTGGGCTGAACGGGGTTTGAGCTTGCTTTAATGGGCCGAATCGGATTCTGCCTCATCACATAGCCCCCCACTCTTGTCTTCCTCAGTTCTGAGATGGCGAGAGTATAGCCCGAAGCTGGTAGGAGAATAGCGTAACATGTGTCTTATCCGAAGCTCTGTTCTTTTTCTCTGAGAAGAGGGTGCCCTCGGTCGGCCGAGGGCTATGCGGTTGCTTCGTCTTCGCTCGAAGTGGCGACGAAGGCTCATGGCTCAGAAGGTGAAGGGCCGAGCCCTATGACTCGCGTCAGGCTTCATTAAATGGACGGGATGGCGCGTCGCCTCGCGAAGAAGCACGGGACACGCGTCGCGCATCCGGCCGCTCCGTCAAAAGCACAAAGGATCCTGACCGCTCGCGGGTCGCGGATCGCCTCGACTCTCTGCCCGAGGCTCCACTCGGATTGCCGCCGCTCCCTTCTTCGGCACGCGGATCGGGATACGTGGCGGGCATCCGGGTGATCAGCCGAAGGGTCGGAGCGCTTTCGGCCGTTGATCGCTCTGCTTCAAGTCCCGGGGCCGGCCCGTCATCATTGCCGAAGGACGGTGTACGTGGCGGGCATCCGAGAGGAGCGGTGGGACGAAGGGGACGATCTCGGCCGTTGGCTTCGGTGGGAGGCGCTCCGGATGGGGCTTATAAATACAAGCCCTCAGCAGGGCACTGTTCTTCTTCCTGCTGCTGCGTCTGTGTTGCTCCTGCGATCCCCCGAGCTCTCCCTCCTCTCCGGCGAAAGGATAGCTCTCTGAAGGCTTCGTCCGAGCTCGCCGGCCACCGTGGGAGGATCCTCAGAGCGCCTCGTTGGTGGAGCTGGGTGGCTTGAGAAGCTGCGCTCGGTTCAGGAGAGATTTCCTCCCCCTTCCTGAGAGTAAGCCTTGGCCTTCTTTCTTCCCTTCGTGGCCTTATGGTCCGGAGTCCTTCTTCCAGTGAGATTACTCCTTCGGACGAGGAGTATACTTCTTCCCACTCTCCCAAATCTTCTCTGTCATCTCCCCTAACCTTGGACTCCCTCGCTTCTGCGATGTCTGAAGAGCCTGAGGGCTCTGGGGCTGAGGGGTCCGAGGCTTCCGGGGCCGAGGTCTCCAGGGCCGAGGCTTCCGGAGCCGAGGCTTCCAAGGCCGAGGCCACCGAGGAGGTCCGGAACCCAGGCCGGGCTTCCACCTCGGGACGCCGTCGTCCCGACATTGCTTCGGAAGCATCCTGCGCCCTTTCGGACGCAGAGGTGAGGAACCTTGCTTCTTACTTCCAGCTTCCTTCTTGGACGACCCCTCACCGGCCTGGCTCCGCCACCAGGGCCAACACTCTCCGCCCGGGTTCCTTCTCTATCTATGTAGATAGTTTCCAGGCGGGCTTTCGTCTTCCTCTTCCCACCTTCGCCATCAACCTTCTCATCTTCTACGGGCTGGCCCCGTCTCAGCTTTTTTCCAACTCTTGGCGCATCGTATACGGTTTCTTGAGCGTTTTCGCCCGTATACGGATCACTCCTTCCATCAACGTCTTCCGCTACCTCTTTAAAATCCAAAGGCAGGGGAGATCCGAGTGGTACTGCTTCGTCCCTCGGGTCGGCCGAAGTATATTCTCCGGGAAGCCCTCGTCCATCCATGGCTGGAAGAGGAAGTTCATCTTCATCTCTCTGCCGGAGAACAAGAAGGGCGTGTGGCCCTTTCCTACCGAATGGGCGCCGCTGGCCGCAGGCCTCTCGGATCCTCCTGTGCTGACCTCCGTCCAGAGCACCCTCGTGGGCCACATCCAGATCATGGCCCCGTACGACATCTGGGGGCTTCTCAGTGAGTCAGAGCGGCTGGTGAATGCCGGGATATGGCCGGACCCTCGGTCCGATCCGGAGCGGGCCTTTCCATACCTCCCTCCCGGGGAGACTCCGCGGGGCCGCGAAGGAAGTGCTGCCGCTCCTCCGGCCGAAGCTCCTCCGGCTGAGGAGGCTGATGAAGTTTCGGCCGAGGGTAAGTCGGCTTTGAGTTTGCACTTGGTCGCTGTTTCGTTTTTAACGTCTTCTCTTGCTTGCAGCAATGGCCGAGCTCGACGCCCTCCTTGCCTGGATATCCGACCAGCGCGGTCAAGACCGGGCACCAGCCTCGCAGGCGGCAGGCGGGTCCGGCCGAGGCGTTGGAGCTCCGAGGACCCGAGGCGGGGTCCCAAGGACTGCGGCCTCCGCCGAGGGCCGTGCTGCCGCCGCCGCTCTCGAGAGGGAGCAAAAGACCAAGTTCGCCGCTCGAAGGGGCGGCCGACCGTCGAAGCGCCCCCGGGCAGAAGAGGCCGAAGAGGCGGAGCCGGCTCCACTGATCAGGAGAAGTGCCGGGGCCCAAAGGGCCGCAAGGCTGGCGTCTCCCGAGGCGCCGAGGGGTGACTCCCCTCAGGCCGTATCGGCAGGGGCCGATGACGAAGGCGCCGGGTCGCAGGCGCCCCGGGCGCAGCGCGAGTGGTGGCACCCCGAACCGGGGATTTATAAGGACGAGAGCATGGAGGACTCGCAGACGTGCCTCCGTTTGCTCCGTAGCCTCACTCTCCCTTCGGCTTTCGAAGAGCTGAAGGACCACTCGGTCACCGACCTAGCGGCGATGAGCGCTCGGTTGGCGGTCCAGGTAAGAAGCTTGAATGCGCTTCAACTTAGTTCTCCTTTGTTGTTCTCTGATTGATTTTCTCTTATCCTTGTCTGCTTTCGGTCCGCAGGCCGCGGTAACGGGTAGCGTCCTGATTCACCATCAGGAGCTGCTCCGAATCAAGCTCTTGGAGGCCGAGGGGGAGTCGGCCGGTTCGGGTGAGGGCCCTTCGGCGGGGCCTCGTATCGAGCCCATGATCGATGGACTGGTAACCGCGAACGCCCGGACGCGGGCGCAGCTGGAGGAGAGGGCAGCAGAGGCCCGTGCTTCTGCCGAGGCCAAGGTGCAGGCCGAGCGGGAGAAGGAGAAGGCCGAGCGCGAGCTCGCTGCGGCTCAGACTGAGATCTAGGCCCTCAAGGCCCAAATCCAGGACAAGGACTCCCGACGGGCTTCGGAGAAGCGCCGCCATGCCGAGGAGGTATCGGCTCTGAAGCAGGAGCTGGAGGAGGTGGTGGACTCGGCCGTAGCCGATTACAAGGCCGGCCCGGACTACGCCGAAGAGATCATCCAAGCTCAGCTGCTGGCGTCCTCTTCGGTCTTCGACCTCGGGCTGGCTGTCGCCCAGAGGGCCTGCCCGAGCGTTGATTTAACCGAGGTTGCCCTGCCGATGGGCGAGGAAGCCAAGGAGCTCCTATCCTGGTGGAAGGAGCTTATGGCCGAGAAGGCCTCGACCCCAGCTCCAGGCGACGAAGCCGTGCCCGCCGAGGAGGCCCCTGAGGAGGCTGCCCCTCCTGAAGCTGTGCAGATCGTTGACTCTCCCTCTCCCTCTCCTGGCCGAGACGCAGTCGAAGCGGAGGAGGAAGGGGTTGTCGAGGGCTGATACGAGGGTTCCCCCCCCCCCCCCCCCCCCCCCCCCCCCCCGGTTTTTGTTTTCCTACTTTTGTACGCCTTCGGCCAGGCGGATGGCCGATTTTGTACTTCCCCTTTTGTGAATATATGAAGTATTTCTGAATTTTACCTCGTTGTCTTGTGCATGATTGACCGAATCTGGCCCTTCAGAAGTCCGAGATCCTGTCGTCGTTCGCTATAGCTTGCGAAGCCGAGACCCGATGTAGGTTCGGATAGGATATCGCCACAGATAGTGTATACGGCCGGGGCCGTTACTAATCGTGGTTCATATGATCTAAAGGGAAACCTTGCCTCTCCTGACGCGGCTAGCGCAGCCGAAGCTACTCTCGCTTTGTCTCATGCGGATTTGAGAGGGATTCCTCGCTGCTTCCCGACCCGGTATGCGCGGCCGAAACCAGTCGTCGGATCGAGGTACTTGCGGACTTTCTCGAGAAGGCCGTGCCACTCTGATCCGGTATACGTGGCCGGAGCCACTCTGGATCAGGTTGCCTGCGGACTTTAGAAAAAATCATGCCGCTCCCGATACGGTTTGCATGGCCGAAGCCACTCCCGATACGGTTTACACGGACTTTAGAGAGAATACCATGCCGCTCCCGATACGGTTTGCATGGCCGAAGCCACTCCCGGTACAGTTTACACGGACTTTAGAGAGAATACCATGCCGCTCCCGATACGGTTTGCATGGCCGAAGCCACTCCCGGTACGATTTACACGGACTTAGAGAGAATACCATGCCGCTCCCGATACGGTTTGCATGGCCGAAGCCACTCCCGGTACGGTTTACACGGACTTTAGAGAAAATACCATGCCGCTCCCGATACGGTTTGCATGGCCGAAGCCACTCCCGGTACGGTTTACACTGACTTAGAGAGAATACTATGCCGCTCCCGATACGGTTTGCATGGCCGAAGCCACTCCCGGTACGGTTTACACGGACTTAGAGAGAATACTATGCCGCTCCCGATACGGTTTGCATGGCCGAAGCCACTCCCGGTACGGTTTACACGGACTTTAGAGAGAATACCATGCCGCTCCCGATACGGTTTGCATGGCCGAAGCCACTCCCGGTACGGTTTACACGGACTTTAGAGAGAATACCATGCCGCTCCCGATACGGTTTGCATGGCCGAAGCCACTCCCGGTACGGTTTACACGGACTTAGAGAGAATACTATGCCGCTCCCGATACGGTTTGCATGGCCGAAGCCACTCCCGGTACGGTTTACACGGACTTTAGAGAGAATACCATGCCGCTCCCGATACGGTTTGCATGGCCGAAGCCACTCCCGGTACGGTTTACACGGACTTTAGAGAGAATACCATGCCGCTCCCGATACGGTTTGCATGGCTGAAGCCACTCCCGGTACGGTTTACACGGACTTTAGAGAGAATACCATGCCGCTCCCGATACGGTTTGCATGGCCGAAGCCACTCCCGGTACGGTTTACACGGACTTAGAGAGAATACGATGCCGCTCCCGATACGGTTTGCATGGCCGAAGCCACTCCCGGTACGGTTTACACGGACTTTAGAAAAAATACCATGCCGCTCCCGATACGGTTTGCATGGCCGAAGCCACTCCCGGTACGGTTTACACGGACTTAGAGAGAATACTATGCCACTCCCGATACGGTTTGCATGGCCGAAGCCACTCCCGGTACGGTTTACACGGACTTTAGAGAAAATACTATGCCGCTCCCGATACGGTTTGCATGGCCGAAGCCACTCCCGGTACGGTTCACACGGACTTTAGAGAATACCGTACCGCTCCCGATACGGTTTGCATGGCCGAAGCCACTCCCGGTACGGTTTACACGGACTTTAGAGAAAATACTATGCCGCTCCCGATACGGTTTGCATGGCCGAAGCCACTCCCGGTACGGTTTACACGGACTTTAGAGAATACCGTGCCGCTCCCGATACGGTTTGCATGGCCGAAGCCACTCCCGGTACGGTTTACACGGACTTTAGAGAATACCGTGCCGCGTCCTGATCCGGATTACATGGCCGAACGCCATTCGTCGGATCAAAGGACTCGCGGACTTTTAATATTCCTTACCGCTTCCCGATCCGGATTACATGGCCGAAGCCACTCGCTGGATCGAAGGACCTGCGGACTTTTGAGAAATCCGTGCCGCTCTGGTTCGGTACGCATGGCCGGAGCCACTCCGAATCAGGTTGCCGCAGACTTTTGAGAAATTCTTCCGCTCTGGTTCGGTATGCATGGCCGGAGCTACTCCGAATCAGGTTGCCGCGGACTTTTGAGAAATTTTGCCGCTCTGGTTCGGTACGCATGGCCGGAGCCACTCCGAATCAGGTTGCCGCGGACTTTTGAGAATTATTGCTAGGCAATCTTTTCGAAGAATAGACTTTCTTTATGTCTCCTGGCTAAATTCCAGGTTAGTTTACATGAAGTGCCGAAGGTACCCCGTATTTTAGACAAGGGGGATGCGTGTCGGAGGGGTCGCTAATCCGTGATCCCCTCGGTCGCTTCCGTTTACAGACACTCCAGTCGTTCCTAGAGGTATGGCAGGAGTACTCTTCGGACGTTGCCTTATTGCTCTGTGGTCCTCGGTTTACGTCTCTATCGAGGCTGTTCCCACTGTTACAGTGGCAGTTGGCCTGCTCTGACGAGGCGATCTATCTCCTCCCGAAGTTGCCGACATTCATCAGTCATGTGGCCGGTCTCCTGATGGTATTCGCAATATCTGCTAGGGTCCCTTCGGCGAGGATCAGATTTTATGCGTTGAGGCCGCCGGAGCATGTGCTTTACCTCCGTAAGCATTTGGGAAGGGGGAGCAGGTAGCGATAGGTGCCGCGGCTGCGGACCCTGTTGCTTGCCTCGGTCCCGCTTCTTCCGATATCGCCTACGTGGAGGTTCCTGATTTACAAACGGTGGGTGAGCTGCCCGAGGGGCAGGTGGTGCCGAGGGCTCATCGTTCACCGAAACGGCCTCGTCGACGGAAACTTGCGAAGACGCTGGCCGAGGCTCCTCGTTCTGTACAGGACGAAAGTGAGGTGCCTGATGGGGGAGTTGGCTTAATACCCCCATGTACTGGGCCATGGCAGATACCATGTTTGCCAAAGAGGTGACAGTGGCAGTCAGTGTGGCCATTTGTTGCTGAAGTTCCTTTATCCGGCTATCTTCAGTTGTGGACCCTGGCAGGGCTGGCCATGCCGCGCTCAAAGGGGCGGGTGGAGTGCCTTCGGAGAGTGGTAACTGCGCCGGGGCCTCCCGTTCCCCTGTTTCGCTTTGACCGGATCGTCGGTTTATTGGACGTTGAGACATGACTTGTTTGTTGGTTTCCCACAGACTGCGCCACGTGATGTAGCCGAGGCTATCACGACCGGATTCCGAAGCCGGAATCCGAAGAGAGGGATCCGGTGCTGGGTCGGATCGGTGTTAAAAGGCCCGACGGGGATCCGGAAGGCGAAGGATGCAGAGGCGAAACCGAAGGTCCGAAGGCCGAGGGATGCTCGGTCGGGGGCTGGCTCGCTCCGGGAAGTCGGGGCCGAGGCTCCTTCGGCGGACGAAGGGGCGGCGCGAGACCGAGTCCCCTCTGTCGCGGGGCAGCCGGTGCACGGCGTCGAGACCAGGGAGAGGAGTCCGAAGCCGGCGGTCGAGACCGACTCGGGAAGGTCGGCGATGATTCGAACCGAGCTCCTGCAGGAGGGGAAGAAGAAGAAAACCAGTCAGCAGGAGTCCCGGGCTTCAGCCCAGGGGAACCCCCTCCGACGGTCAAGTTAGCTCCTGAAGAAGATTCGATTCAGAAGGCAAAGAGAGTAGCTTTAATACTTTTCGGACTGTAGTCCTTAAGGGTCTCGGAGGCTTGGGGAAGCATCCTTTTGGCAATAAATAGCGGTGTATTTATAGCAAAGGATAGAAGATGGTTAACGGTGGCAGCCGATATAGGACTAAATACGGGCTTACTGATAAACCGCCATAGTGCCTGATCCGCCATCGGAGTGGGCCGGACTCGGCTATCGGGCCGAAGGGGGTTGGGCCGCTGATGGGCCGAAGCCTGTTGGGCCCTGGGCTGCCGCGCTGTTCCCGGGCCGTAGGCTGGTGGGCCGCTGACGGGCTGAAGCCTGTTGGGCCGGGAGCGACGGTGTCGCTTACGGATCGAGGGCTGTTGGGCCGCTGATGGGCCGAAGGCTCCCAGAGGGCCTGGTACTGCTGCTGTTGGGCTGAACGGGGTTTGGGCTTGCTTTAATGGGCCGAATCGGATTCTGCCTCATCAAATACTATCTTAAATTAGGTTCAACTCACTTTTTTTTTTTATTAACTACTTGTCTAATTAGTGGTTATTATAAAATAAAATAATCATTAAAAGGATGCATTCTTATACATATAAATTTTCAAATTTAACAATACCATGGCCATCAGTCTTTATACAAGACAATATTTATATTCGAGTTCTTTCATCTTTTTGTTTGGAGATAAAAGAAACGCCTCTCTCTTCACCCATTTCCTTTTTTTCCTCAAGAGACGGAAGATGTATGATTGAAATTTAAATAATGATTTCAATTTGTAAGTCTTAATCCTACTTTGTTTCGCATAATAAGTTATTACGTGGAGTCTACTGACAAAATGTCGTATACTAGAATAAGGGGCGTTTCGGTTTGATAGTTTTGTAGGGTAAGAAGAATAAGTAATTCTTAAATTTAAGATGTGATGATTTATTTTCCTTATTCTCTGAATATGTTATTATGCACCGATATAAGTCATTTCACTTGTCAAAATTAAATTAAACTTATTCTCTTCTTTTTTGTCCTTATTCTTTTCCTATTATCTAATCAAAGTGACAAAGAATCACATCCTTCTGTACCATTTTCTCGGACCATTCCTCATGTATTCTACTGTTCTCAACTTTTACATCACCATTATCGTCGTAGTTTTCATGTATCACTAAACGATCGGCAGCGTACTGTCTACTCACTGACCTGACAAGATGGCCACATATATTATTGAAACTATTTTGATTAAAGTTAAAAATTAAAACTGTTATCAGAAACAATTTTATTCCTAATTAATCTTGTTTTACATCTCTTCTTACATAAAAAGAGAAATATTTCCTGCATGTTCTAAAAGTATTACATCTGCAACTGCAATCCGATTAAGAGATTGGATGTAGGGATGTTAATGGTATCCAAAAATCCGTTTATCAGTCTATTTTTGACATGTAATATTATCTGATAATTTTATCTTTATGCATCTAAGGCATTCCCTAATTGGATGGTGCACAGTCTTTAAGCTCTACGTCATTCCTTGTGGGACAATGCAGTGACCTTACATCACCAATCTTATGATTGATTGTTGTAGCAGTATTTTTAGGCACTGTAGTATGTATTTCTAGTCTACAAATATAGTCATTTATGACCTTTTGTAACCTTACCTGCATGCTTGGTCAGTAGGAATGTAAATTGGACTGGCTAGATTGGGTTATGTGATAATTTGAGTCTAATTCAAGTTCAAAATAATTCAGTCCAATTTTAGTCTAGTTTAAATTCAATCAAATTTAACCCAAATTCAACCCCAATTCAACAGTAAGTAGGTTGAGTTGGGTTGGATTGGACTGGTCTAAATTATTTGTTAAAAGTATTTATTGTTATGAATTATTGTAAAAGTGGGCCAGCCCATTTTCAACCCAGATTTAATTAATGTCAACTCATATTTAGCCTAACCCACTTTATATAACTTGGGTCAACCCAGTTTACTTTAATACGGGTTGAGTTTGGTTGGGCCACGGATTGGCCCGCCTAGTTGACATCCCTATTGGTCAGTCCTACCAAAGACCGAGACTGCCAGGGCGACGACTGCTATGAGGCCTAACCGAGTGAAGTTAGCAAGACCTAACGTGGGCCTCATTGGATTATTTAGAGCTCAAGCGTCTGTTGTGAGGCATGCTGCACAGCGGCACGCAGTGCTGTTCGATCCAGCGGATTGGACGACTCGCAGCGGGTCTTTTTTTTTTTTTTTAGATTTTTAAATTTTTTGGGAGTGCCCGATCAAAAATTAGATAGTACAGTTGGAAAGCTTAGGTCGACTTAAGCCGATTGTATATTCTTTTTTAAAAAATATTTTTTCTTTGCACGCAAATCGAGCTGCATACCAAAAATATTTTTTCAAAAAAAATATAACTAGCTCAGAGCCGACTTGAACTTTTCGACTGTATTATCCGGTTTTTGATCGGACATTATTTCTTAAAAATCCTACAAGAAAGTGAAAAAAAGACCTACTGTGGATTACCCACTGCGTGCCAGAGTGTAAGACATGTGTTCTACATTGCGACACACAGTACAACCAGTATTACTCTTATTATAAACCTATACCAGGCTAGTTTATTGTGCCGTTCACTGGGGCTCACCTAGAGAATTACATGCTGTACTGGGGATCCAATGCTGCAATCCAATCATTTGATTGGACAACAGCACCCTAGTATGGACTGTACGCATGGGCCGGTATTTTTTTTTAGTCGTTTTTGGGTCATCATATCGAAGATCGGACAGTGTGGATAGAATTCTCAGATTTGATTGACTTCGATATATTATATTATGTTGAAAAAAGAAAAATTAGTCAATTGGACGGTACGAATGAGATCCTCCGTATATTATATTTGAAAAACATTATACTAATTGCTGAATAGAGGGCGTTGTATGCCGCGTGAACTTGTAATTATTCTTGATCCTTAAACTTCAACATAAGTTCAAAAAAATATAGATTAGATTAGGTGCATGTTTGGATTAAAAGACTCGAGTCACACTTCCTATGACTTGCATTATAGATAGGATTGCAAATGGGTCAGAGCAGATTGAAGGATGTTCTTATCCACATGCAACCTGTTGTGGATTGAAAGGTATATTTTTCATCTAAATCTTTTTAAGATTGGATTATATTTATTTTTTTCTCGTCTATAGATGACATGGATTAGATCGAAGCATATCTTAATTCAAATGCGATCCACTCTCTCACAGATTAGAGCGGATGTGGATTAGAATGGATTTTTCTGTGGATCATATTGAAAATTAATAATTTAAAATGTGTTATGTTGTCCACATTGGACTGCACGTGAGGAAGCATGAGGAGCAGAGGAGGAAGCATGATGTGTTCTGTTGTCCTTATCTACAAGTTGACCCTTAGATAAATCTAAAGACCATGGATAAAGTGGACCTCATATGTTAAACAAAATATTAAATAATTTAAATTTAATTTTATTCAAAACTGTGGATCGGAGTGGATATCTATGGATATTTGCATGTTTATTATTTGAATCTTTAATTCAATCTATAACAACTTACATATTAGAGCAGACTAAGGTGGATTTACTTCGATCTGCAACAGATGAGAAGGAAGACCTGTAGCCCATATACTAATCTAATCCATAATTTGTGGATGAATCAGATTTTGCAGATTGAGGGTAGATTGGATTGCCAATCAACCCAATCCATTTGCACTCTTAATTAAAGATGAGTCCAAAACAAATTTGCTATGATCTGCAGGTCATTATGAATTTGATTGAATCCTCAATTTCTATATCTGTCTGCTAGTAACCATTTCAATTCATATTTTACAAAAAAAAATATGTTTGTGTCATCTACTATGATAATATTTACTATTTCATAATTTAGGGACAACTTCATTATTATCCTCTCTTGATTAAACATTGGTTTAAATTCTAGACTAGTTTTAAACATTGCAAGTTGATATGAAGGATTGTTATTATTCTTTTCATTTATTTTTCTTCTCGAATGCAGATCTGACTGTGAATACACATTATCGGACTTCTTTTATTAGAATATGATAAATATCTATCTTTAAAATACTAATAAATATCTATCTTTAAAATATTAATTTTTGAATAGCTTACGAAGTATGGTAAAATCAGTTAACCTTATATGTCATAAAAGTAGATTACATTTGAATTAAGACATCCTCTGACCTAATCTGTATGAGTACTTGTAGACGAGGAAAAAAGTATTTTTCATTTGATCAGATTCAATTATTAAGACTGTACAAATTAAAATTTACATCTCTAATCCATAACGGGTTGTCCGTAGATGAGGCTATCCCTTGACATGCACTGACCACTTTGCAACCTAATTTGGGCCTAATCTTTTGAGTCTTTAAGCTCCTGCTTCATTTGATTGGTCCAATTATACATTAAGTCACCTTAAAACTATAAAAGGTGCAACTAGATTGTTTGAAAAAAATGAGAGTAGAGATAAATCGGACTAAGGGAGCGTTTGGTAATGTTGCGCTTTTGCCACGGTCAACCCAAAAAGCTTGAAGGGATTTTAAATGGTATCGCTCCTAAACTCTTATGCACAGAGGGATTATGAAAAGGAGGAGAGAGATAGAGAGAGTGGAGTAATGACAGAGAGATTTTGAAAAAACTGAGGGGGATATACTTTTGGATAGATTATGACTTTTTTACTCCACTTTCCATCCCAACAGTGTTTTTAGAGGGCCCTAAGTCTCGATTAGATTCTCCTTTCTTGAACCTCCTTAATGGTCCATGAACCGATGCAATATAGAATTGCAATCATTAAAAGAATATGATCTAATCATAATTTTTTTATTTCAACATATCTTTTACGAATAATTCATGGTTTCTTAAAAAACTTTAAAATCTTGATAAATTCAAAAAATTAGTATTTAATCATGTATTTTTCAAAGAAATCATACTTTCTAGAAAAGAATTGACTCATTTTTTAGGGATAACTTCTTATTAAACACTCTTGTGCGTTAAACTTCAAAAATATCATACTTATTTGCATATTATCTTATTTACCCTTGTCAAACAAGGTATCTATCAAAAGTGATATTTTAGTAGCACATATGAAATATTCATGTATATCAAATATGTCATTGCCATAGCAATTTTGACGCATTATAAATATTAAAAGCGTAAGATAATATGCAAGCAAGCACAACACTTTTGAAATTTAACATACAAGCATGGTTAATGTGAAATTATCTCTATTTTTATATTAAATATTCTAAGTTTGTATTATATTTAAGAATTAATTTCTTTACATTAAATATTAACATTTCTTTCACGGCTTTTTCACCAGCAGGCGTCAAAATTCTGGATGACTTTAGGAAATTTTTTCTTAAATTTTTTCCCAAATCCGGACTTGGTGCCATTGTCCTGAATTGTAATTGGGCAGCGTCACCTTCCTTCATTTTCCGATAAACGTTTGAAAACAAGGACCAATCACAGTTCAGCATCTCTTCCCCTTACTCGCGAGCGCGTGCTGACCACACAACCGCCACGGAGGGCGCGGCCAGAAGAGGGTGAGCCTACGGAGCCCCACCCACCCCTGCACCCATCACGCACGCCGAAGGAGACCAACAAGGAAAGGGAGCGAAGCAAAGCACAGATGGCGTCCTCGGTGCCGGCGGCGGTGAACGGCGTGGGAGCCCGCCTCTCCTACAGCCCCTCCGGCCAGTGGCTCAACTACAGGAGGGCGCCGGCGCCCCAGAGCCAGCGGCGGGTGTCGGTGGTGGTGGCCCCGCGGGCGCAGGGCGTGAACCCCTCCATCAGGAAGGAGGAGGCCAAGGTGGTGGACACGGTGCAGGTGGCGGAGCTCGCCAAGCCCCTCACCGCCTACTGCAGGTAACTACTAAGCACGCGTGTGCTTCTCTCTCTCTCTCTCGCTCTGTGGATTGGCCGATTAGGTCTTCGATCGGTAGGAATCAAATGTTAATTTGGCCGGATTTGGTTGATTTGGGGGCGTGATGCGGCGGATGGAAACGTGTACTGGTCGCAGGTGCTGGAGGTCGGGGACGTTCCCGCTGTGCGACGGCAGCCATGTGAAGCACAACAAGGCCACCGGCGACAACGTTGGCCCCCTCCTCCTCAAGAAGCAGTAGAGAAGAGCGCTCGAGTCTTAATCAGAGACATCTCATGAGAAGGGTGTACGTGGTGGCGTGCTTCTGGATTCCGTACGTGTTCCTTCAATTCCCTATTACAAATAAAAGTTAATTATCACCTCTCGGATGATACTACACTCCCCCATGCATTGTCCATTAAGTACCGTGCAAATCTTTTTGTTATCTAAGCTTCATCTCTGTCTATATATCTGTCTGTCATTTGGGCTTGTCTCTCTTAATTTCTATTTTATGGAATGAGTACTTATACATACCTGTTTATAACCTCAATTTGGTACTTGGGTCACATGAACAAGTCAAAATGATTAGTTCGGGTTTAGTTTAAGCTAGTCTCGACTTAATTTAATATACTTTAAGACAGCTTATTTTATACATACCTGCTTATAACCTCAATTTGGTACTTGGGTCACATGAACAAGTCATAATGATTAATCCAAGTTTAGTTTAAGCTAGTCTCGACTTAATTTAATATACTTTAAGACAGCTTATTTTACTTAATTTAATATACTTTAAGACAGCTTATTTTATACATACCTGTTTATAACCTCAATTTGGTACTTGGGTCACATGAACAAGTCACAATGATTAATCCAGGTTTAGTTTAAGCTAGTCTCGACTTAATTTAATATACTTTAAGACAGCTTATTTTATACATACCTATTTATAACCTCAATTTGGTACTTGGTTCACATGAACAAGTCACAATGATTAATCCAGGTTTAGTTTAAGCTAGTCTCGACTTAATTTAATATACTTTAAGGCAGCTTATTTTATATATACCTGTTTATAACCTCAATTTGGTACTTGGGTCACATGAACAAGTCACAATGATTAATCCAGGTTTAGTTTAAGCTAGTCTCGACTTAATTTAATATGCTTTAAGACAGCTTATTTTAAATTAACTTGACATGGTTCGGGCTATGTCAGGGTACTCAATCAAAACCCTGCTAAAGGAATACATGTATGTTTTTCTTTTCCCACCCTTTTGACATGGATGCATGAATATATGGATGTTTTCATCTCCTGAATGTTCTCCTCTCTCTTCTCTTTGCCAGAGGTGTAAGCTTTATCTCACCATTTGATTCTCACAGACAGATGGATGGACAAGTCATAGCCAGTAACAATACTGTCCTCTCACCCATCAAATGAAGGTGAGAATTCAAGAGAATTCCACTATAGTTAACTAATTAACCTCATTAAAATAATTTAGAAGTAACAATGATAATAGTATGTCTAAAGAGAAACTTTAATTGATTTGAATCTAATAATATTCTTCCATTTGGTCCAGGCAACATAGAAAATATATATAATGAGGTTGACTAAGTAAATTATATGCACGCGCTTTTGAAAGATAACAGGTTGAGTTCTTTAACCTCTCTCGGATCTGTATTTAATTTTAAAGGTTTCCTATGAGAGGAATTACAAATGTTTGTCTTCCACTAGAGTGATCTCTTTCATAATTACATTCTCACTATTCTCTTTAAAGTTGACATTATATGACGGTAAATATATATATACAGAAATTTTATATCTTTTTTTTCTTGTTCTAACTTTACTGTTCAGAAAGAACATCATCAATACAAATATACGAAGAAGAGAAACTAAATGCATAATTGAATGATATCAATGTCATATAAGGAATTACAATGTTTGTCTTCCACTAGAGTGATCTCTTTCATAATTACATTCTCACTATTATTTTTAAAGTTGACATTATATGACTGTAAATATATATAGGGAAATTTTATATCTATTTTTCCTTGTTCTAACTTTATTGTTCAGAAAGAACATCATCAATACAAATATACGAAGAAGAGAAACTAAATGCATAATTGAATGATATCAATGTCAATTATATGTCATCCTCATGATATCGTATGTCTGTTATATGACGTGCAAATGGAGGGTCTTTCATCGCAGAATTTGTTCTCACACCATCAACTGCTACAGGCCTCTTCTTAACAACAAAAGTGTCTGATACCTATATACTCGGACCTTTAGTTATCTTTATATATTTGCTAAATTGTACTGCTGCGAGGTTACCATAGTAAATTTAAATGTGGGAAAGCTTTTTGAGACATACTATATGTGATGTAGCCTTATGGCATATAATGTACTCTGCTTGCTTAAGATATAGAGGTGAGTCCTCATTTAGCACTTAACTCCACTATTGTTATTCAAGCAAGTAAGAAAATATATCTTGATGAAGATTTGCCCTTATCCTTACATCCAATATAGTTTGAGTTAGGGTCCAATCACCTCAAGAGTCTCTAGGTGCATGTATGTAAATAGGGGTGCAAAGGAATTGAGTCGAGCCGAGCTTTCACCTGTTCAAGCTCGGCTCGATCTTACGTACTCGAGCTCAAGCTCGAACTCATCTCGAGCTCATTTTGTAAGCTTGAGTTTGGCTTAAAAAAGTATTCAGGTAGCTCGAACTCCACTCAAACTTGGCTCAATACTGGAGTTGGGCAGAAATATGGGCCGGGGCTGAGAAATTAGGCTGATTTTTATTAGTATTTTATCAAAAAATATTAAAATAAATATAATATTAGATATATATTTTATTTCAAGCTTGTTCGCGAGCCGATCAAGCAGAGCTTGAGAGTGCTCGAGCTCGGCTTGTTTGATAAACGAGTTATTCGAGCTTCAATCTCGAGCTCAAATCGACATTAACTTGAGTCAAACTCGAATAACTCGTGAGCAACTCGATTCATTTGCACCCCTATATGTAAGTGTGTAATCCTTTGTCCCTGGCAAGTATCTTGTGTGCTTCTTGACTACCTTCCAAAGCTCTGAAGTTGGGATTAATTTGATATTTACCAAGTATTCCTACCATAGACGCACGAATATGCGTCTGTGCATACATCAACTAGTCAATTACAAAAGGCATTTGGTATCTTTATTGCATCTATTTCAATTCCATTTCTTGGTGATTGTAAGTTGCTAAGCTTATCATCCCTTTGTATTAGTGCTATCTTGCTAGTAGGCGCTCCTTTGCGTTGTTGTGAACAATAGAGTATCTCAAATGTGACTTACAGAAAGAAGGAGAACTCACCTATGTTTTTAAAAATTGTGTTGCCAAATAGGTGATAAATACGTACGTCAAATCACGAAGCATGCATATTTAGAAATACATCAATTCAATGGCCAAAGCCCAAAGTTATATGTTTGCGCCGAAAATTTTGCTACAGTAGTTTTGAGATAGATTCTTTTCAGCTACTGTTTCATTGACACCCTAAACGTGCCACATCTACTCTCGAATCACATTTTTGTTTCTTGACTTATCTTCTATTTAGTTGATAAATTAATTCTAAACAAATTAACGGTTTAAATTTGATATGAAAAAAAGCCATGTAAGAGTGTCATCTATCACATTATTTTTCATGTTTTATACATCTGATGCTCAAGAGGCAAAGTGTCAAATATATATATATATATTCTCTTTCATAAATAGTAAAGAAGATTTGTTGATATATACTAGGAATCCAGGAGCCATGTAATTTTGGAGTGGAAGATTTAAAATGACCAATGCATCTGGATATGGCTTAGGTTGTGTTTGGCGTGGTCTCCAATTAGAAGTACTTTCATACTTCTCCTTAATTATTTTGAAATAAAAAAGTATGTGTTTGAAGCTACTTTCATAATATTTTAGTTATTTTTTTAGCTTCGAAGCAAAAAGCTCCAAATTAGACCTTCTTAAATTAGACAAAAAGGGGAGTTGTTAGGTCAGATTTGACTTTTATAACTACCGACAATTAGTTATAACTACTTATATCTATTATTTTTTATATTGTATGAAGAAGTTAGAAGTTGCTTTCAACTGAAAGACATGTCAAACACATCCTAAAATTAGTTGTTATTCACAATTTCTTATGTTATAAAAGGAAAGCCGTGTTTGGTGCAGCTTCCATTTGAAAGTACTTTTGTTCTTCCATTTAAGTTATATTTGGTGCAGCTTCAAATTAGAAGTACCTTTGCACTTTTATTTAGTTATTTTTTGTGGAAGCGCTTAGATCTTAGAAGCCATTTAGATAGTATTTTACTTGTGTTTTGGCTTCCAACCAAAAGCTACAAGGTAAAGCTTCTAAGATTGGAGAAAAAGTGAAGTTGTTACGAAAGAGTTGATTTTTTTAACAAATCAAAATTAGTTATAACCTATCTCCCTCAACTCATTCTATGTGAGAAGTGGAAGCCAAAAATGACTTTCTAATAAAAGTATTACCAAACATGCCCTAAAAGGACTTCCCACCAAAAAGCTATACAAGCATGCGCTGGTCAATCTCCTGAAAGTTCTCGTTGTTCATCTTACTCGGAGGAGGTTTGAACTAGCGGCCCAGGACACTGGCTGTTGGGCTGCTTGGGCCTAACGAGCTTGATGGGTTTGAACCTCCTGTAGTTGAGCCGTTTTTACTAGGCCTGTCAACGGAGTGGATGTGAAGCAGGTATGTCCATCTGAATTCGCTTCATTTAATATCCAGATTACCAGATTCTGCCCTAGGATCGGATGCATAATTCTAATATTTATCTGCATTTGATTTGAACTAGATTTGTTCTCACTTCCATTGCAGAGATGAATAAGAAAGAAATAAAAACACGACTATATAAAAAAGTGAAGAAGATTCTAGCAAGGCCGTTACTAGTGAATAACTTTAATAAATTAAACATAGTAGAATATTTTCTCAAAAACAAAAAAACATAGTAGAACATAGAAAATCTTCACCACGTTTATAGACCAACTAAAGAATCTCATATAGAAAGTTTCTTATAAAATGTATATTTACAAAAAACGTACTATTCTCAAATGCGCCATTAGTCACATCATTAACAAGTTAAGATTTATTTTGTAATAGAGGTTTTATATATGTATGTGTAATGCAAGAGGTTGTGCATATAAATTTTAATTATAAAAGTTACATGCCATAATGATAGCTTATACAATTCTACTTTTACTACACATGTTCATGATAATGGATAAATTCTTTCTTAGAAATATTTATTACAAAAAACTATGTACACATTTCCCATTTGATGCCCAAAGATTCTCAACAATCTAATGAATGCTATATCATTTGACTTTTTCATGGCGACTATTTTAATCATATTAATTCCTTATTTTATATTTAATGAACAAGAGTTTTATTTATGAAAGTCAAATTGTAAAATTTTAATTCTTATAATAATAGATAGGACAGCAAATAGGCAAAGTTGAATTTTACTTATTAACATACAACAAAATTTTCAAAATTCATCCTTTGGCATAACTTTAAAAAAGTGAATTTACTAATATATTTTTCTACCTATTTGATCCAGTCAAATTAAGTTTTGTTTTTGGTTCTTACATTATAATAGAGAATAGCATGTATCATGTCCTTCATCCCTCATCAGTCATACTAATTACCTATGTGTAACATGCACGGTGCACCTCCCATTAGCTAGTCTATAACCTATACTAGACGACAGTTTCGTTTTTTGGTATGATTCGATTTAACAGCTCCACTTTACTTCTCGTTAAAACATTGGATTTAATTTACTAGTTCAACTTTGTTTTTGGTTAAAACATTACCACAGCAACAAAGATACTAGAGCTAATGTCGTTAGATAATATGCATATTATACATTAACTAGATGAATAGTTAGAAGAATATTTCTTTAAAAAAAAAGATTGAAAAGTTAGGCAGAAATATCATTACTTTTAAAGGTGTGTACACATAGTATATATATATTTCATATTTTTGATAAATATATTTAAGATTTTAAGATAATTATTTAAATATGTAAATATATTGATTTAATATATTTAAAATGTTATATATATTTATTCAAAATTTTTGATCCCCATTATTCAATTTCAAGCAGAATTAAACATGAACAGTTTTCAAACTAAATATAGCATTTATTAAATTGTGAATAGTAAATAAATAGTAATATAATTATTTAAAATATAAAATTTTTTATTTTAATATATGTAAAATATTGTATGTACTTATTCAAAATTTTTGATCCTGAATATTTGATATCAAGAAAAATTAAACATGAACATTTCTCAAACTAAATATTTGCATTTGCTAAATTGTTGATTATAATATCTTGGTACGAGATGAGGATGTTACATGATCTTATTATTATTTAATTTAAAACTTTTAATACTAATAAGGACTCTCCCATTCCACTCTATGGATACTATAACCACTCACATCCCTTGTTTAAATAACATAGTATTTTACAAATAAAAAAAAAATGGCATTGTTTCACTTTTAATGTGCTAATAACAACTCATTTCATCTATGTTAACTTTAGTTCTTTTAAATTTTTAAATCCATTAGCCGTAAGCATACTACTCATCATTATTACTTGTTATCCATTATTCTTTATGATGTTTCTTCTTTCAAATTTTTATTTTATATTTGAGGAGAGTTCCTTATCTTTTAGTATTCTATTCCTATTTGAATGGACCTTTAAGCATAAGCAGATAGAGCTATTATAATGCATTTATCATAGCCTTATTTATATAAGCACATTTTTGTAAACTCATCTCTAGTTGTTACATGTAAACATAATTAAGTTTATTATAAACTCGAGAGTTGGCTTTAGTTAGTCTATGAAAAGGCACATTTATGAAAAAAATTTGGATTTATGACAGGCTTAAGTCAGCTTATGATAGATCTTAGGATACACACTTATATCGGGTTATACACATGTTAGTCATTAACTAGACAAATAATTTATTTTTTAAAATTGTTAAAAATATAAAATATCTATATTTTTAAGGTGTCTTGATTTGCACAGAAGTTGCACACATATTAGCCCATAGTTTTCATGTATTTAATAAAATTTCTTATATATTGAACAAGAAAATATACTATAACCGTTAAAAAAATAAAGGTATCAATTTTAATAGATTTAAAATATTGTTTGTACTTGAAAATTTTGATTCTCGACTAGCTGATGTCAAGTAGAATTAAACACAAATATGTTTCAAATAGAATGTTTACATTTTCTGAATTGTTGACTATATATATATATATATATATCTTATTACTATGATAAGGATGTTTCATAATCTTATTATTGCTGAATAATATTGTATGGAAATTTAGAATTTTGAATGGGCCTCTCCCTCCCTCACTCTTTCCTCTCTTTGGGTACTAAATCACTCACATCTTTGCGCAAAAAGCATAATTCTCGCATATTAGGAAAAAACATTACTTTTTTCTGTTTTGAACCGTACTAATACGAGTTTATTTCATTTTATTAAATTTTTAGTCCATATGGCATAACTAAACCACTCAGCATCGTTACTTGTTAACTTTCATGCTCCTTCTTCGTTTTATTTTATTTATTTATTTTAGATGCGAGTAGATATTCCTTTTTTTAATGCGCTATTGCACTCCTGTCTTGAGCTTAAGAATAAGTGGATGGAGTTATCATAAATGGATCTATTAGACCTTCTTACGATAAACACATATTTTTATAGACTCATGTCTGGTCGTTTTGTGCAAACATAATTAATTTATGACAAATTAATATATAAGAGAATAGATCTTACCAACCTCTAAATAAGAGAATTAATATATAAGAGACACCTTGGCATAAATCAGCTCTAAATAAGTTTATGGTACATTCAAGGAAAATTTTTACTCCCCATTAGAAGGATTGAAAAGATATTATATATAAGAGAATACCAACCTCCACTCTATCTATTGTTTGAGTCAATCTTACCTACTACCATGTTATTATATCAAGATAAGAATAATTATTTCACATCAACACATTTTTACCTTTGTGTGAACATGGTACAAGATTTGTCATTTTTCATTTCTTTATAATGTTTGTAGAAACAGCCAAATGTGATTAGTTATGATGATATATTAGTTTTCAACTTTTAATTAAAAAATGAATTAGAAATTTAAAAATTTGTAAATCATGTAATATTATAAGTTAGTTTTTAAGACTTAAGACTAATCACAATTGGTTTTTTAATCTATATAATATTAAAAATAAGCATTTTTAATTGTCGAATTCTTTATTCTACTTCTAAAAAAGTATTATATTATTGGTTTTGATGAATTATAATTTGTTTTGGAGACATAAGTTATAATTCATGGTGCTCGGTATAATTAGTATTTAAATTTTACAATATTATGAAAATATTTTAATCTATATAAAAATAATAATTTATAAAAAGATTTTTTGCATATAAACCATCCTTAAAAGTGAATTGGCAAAAAATCCATTCCTAGGAACATATTAGCACACATATCACTACTTTGAGCGAAATGTTGCAAAAACCATCCCTAAAAGTTTTCTATATAGTATTATAAAATAATCTACTTTTACCATTCATTTAACACATAAGTTAAGTTATAATCTACTTTCTGACCTATGTAATATTAGAAGTGATAACTTATAAAAACATTCTAAGATCCATGTTTTTGAAACCACTTGAATGTGAAAGTTTTGGTCTTGTAAGCTTATTTGTTCAGTTATATGAACTAATGTATAGAGGCCGGATGAATTTTTCATGTTGTTTTTGGGAACAAATTTGAGTATTGTTGGTTTTCATAATATTTATATTTATATTTTAATGAAAGTAAATTTTATAATCAACACCTTTGTGAATCATTTAATATCATAGTTTTATTTTTTATTTATTTAAGTCTTAAATTAAACTATAATTTCAGTCTATATAATATTATAAAATATTCTATAAATATTCTAAAATTCCTATCTTAAATGGAGCGAATGGGGATTTATTCACCTTATATATTTATAAGTTCATATATAAATGTCTAATATAATATATGGTTAATTTATAGATTTGTTAACAATGATTAACATGTATGTAAAAGAAAGTATCCGTTAACACATATTTTTAGGTTCACATATTAATGGTAGTCTCTTCGGTTCATACATTAGTCTATTATATATGATTTTTCTACTAAAATGTAATATTATATAATTTATTAAATACTGCCAAATTTATTATAATACATTATATCTTTCATATATATTCTTTGTTCTTACTCCTAGAATTAATTTGTTTGCATATTCATTTTGATTAAATCAACAATTTTATTTAACATGTGAACTATATTTTCACATATACTCTTTTAATTCCTTTCTTACAACTTAAAGTAATGAATTTCATCATGTCATTTTAAATATTTGCGCATACATTCGCTTTAACTACAAAGAAATATATTTCAATATAAAGTTTAATTACATGTGGATATATAACAAATTAATATCCTTAACGGTATAATTAATAAAATTTTGCAAAAATATCTACCGTTAAGGACCTTGGATGTATGTCTCAGTCATGACTATATTATAAATAGTTTTATTATTTACATATGTGATTTTTTTTTTAGTTTCTCTAGTCTGCTTAATTTAAGAAAAATTCTATGGCTTCTGGATCTGTACAAATGCATGGTTTATAAATATACTATTCAGAAAACTTCCAAAAATATCTTGGTATAAGGACTTTAAAATTCTAAAAATCTCAAGATTATTTGAATATAATTTTTATTTTAGATAATAATATGTTGTAAGAAAATACTCGCTAGAAGTGCACTTAATTAACTACTATATAATAGACGAATGTTACAATATAATAGCGGTGACTCCATTGCACAAAAATGTAGAGCCTTAGGAACATGATCTAAGGGTCCTTAAAAAAGTACCTACGTTCCGTCCACACGAAAGACTATTATGTCGTAGAAACTCCTGTGCTGGAGTTTTGATTTGTGCAGGGCTCTACGCTCTGGTGGAATGGGGTGTTTGATCACCGATGGGAAGACTCTTTTTTTTTCTCTCTCTCTCTTTCTGTTTTTTATTTTTCCTTCTCAACACATTCATATTTTTGAGTGCATAAAGTACTTGAAGACCTAGTTTTTCTAGAGGAATGATTCAGTGAGTTTGACCTCCCAGTGAGGTTGAGCTCCACAATCAAGGACATTTTTTACTTTACCCTTTCCGTTTCTTACGGATAGAGCAAAGTGAAAAATGTCTCTAACTGTAGGGCTCGACTTCAGCGTGAGGTCGAGCTCACTGAATCACTTTTCTTTTTTTAATTTCTTTTATCGAGAAACTAGGAGTCGATGGTTTATGATGGCGACTCGAAATTATAGTTCCCGAATCCGGAGTCCACCCTAGAGGTCAGTTTCGGGTGAGCGTTTCTCCGAACGTCTTAGTTGGGAAGGATGACCTGCACAGAAGAGTTAGGCCTGGACAATGTGTCCGGAGAAAACCCTGTGACGGTCAAGTCAATTCCGAGGCGATGTCGGACATTAAAGCCAGGGACTTTAATTTTTATGTTGGGGAGTCTTAGAGCGTACCTGGAATTGTTGAAGGAGGACTTCTTATAGGGGTTGACTTTCGAGGACCGGTGAGCTTATTTGCTTAACACTTGTTCCTCCCTCAGTGGTCGGATGAGGCGTACAAGTCCCATTGAGGTGGACAATCTGTGGAGCCATACGGGCGAGGCCCCGAGAGTCGTCGGGGCAAGTCAGGCCCTACACCTAGACGGACCCTCGGGATAAACCTGGGATCACAGCTAACGGGGGTTTAGGCCAGCCTAACTAATTGGGCAAGTCAGGCCCTAATACTATTGATAGCACGATTTTTTACAAATCAATATCAAAACCCTCTTTTTAAACTTAAGTTGTAAACGTGAGATATTCAGAATAATCCACGTAACCCACCGTCATTATAGATCTTAGGATAATTCTTATCTCAAACGGATTTGTTGTGCTACCACAAGGTCCATTTGATTTAGAAATTAAACTAGATCTACGACATGTGATGTCATTAAGATGAATGGACAAATAGTGTAGTTTTATTGTGCTACCACAAGGATTGCACTATGAATTCATGTCATCTAAGTAATGATGGATAAACTTAACTGAATCAAATTGATTTGTTGTGCTACCACAAGGTCATTCTGATCCAGGGGTTAAATCGATCGGATATTGCAAAACGTTGCAACTGTCAAGAGTTGACTGCCTAAGGGACTTGATGTGATTTGTTGTGCTACCACAAGGTCACATGCATGTTGCCCGAAGGATTCTGATCCCCACTAGGAGATCACCGGAATCTCCCGTTCTATATCTTAGAGGGTCATACAGATCGCCGAAAAATAGTGGGAGCATAAATTTAGATTAAAAGTCCTAAATCTGATTTTAAGAACTATCTGCTCATTTTATATATTTCCATATAGGTCGCTATGTCGTCACCTAACCCCCTCCGTTGCATACTTGATGCAAATAAACTAACGGGACCAAATTACATTGACTGGTTACGCAACCTGAAGATTGTCCTCAGGTGCGAAAAACTAGCCTATGTCCTGGATCAACCAGATCCGGTGCAATCCGGTGATAATGCTAACAAAGATGAATTAATGATGTTTGAAAATTGGAAGGAGGACTCTGTCAAGGTCCAGTGTTATATGCTCGGTTCAATGAATAATGAACTGCAGCGACAACATGATAACATGGAACCTTAGACCATTCTGAATCACCTACAAGAGTTGTTTGGTGAACAATCCAGAACAGAAAGATATGAGATATCTAAGAAATTGTTCATGACCAGAATGAGCGATGACACATCTGTGCAAACTCATGTGCTCAAGATGATAGAGTGGATTGAGAGGCTTGCTGTGCTGGGCTTTGTTATGAACAATGACCTAAGCATTGACTTAATCCTACAGTCCCTTCCAGATTCATTTTCACAATTCATTATCAACTTCAATATGAACAAAATTGAAGTTTCACTAGCTGAGCTGCTCAACATGTTGAAGACAGCTGAAGGCACTATCCAGAAAGATAAGCCAAATGTAATGCTTGTTGGTAAGACCAACAAGAAAAGAAAAGCTGGACAGACCTTTAAGAAAGGTAAGCCTAAGAAGCTAGTGAAAAGCAAACCGGCAGCACAAAAGGACAAAGCTAAAGTCAATGATAAAGGTCAGTGTTTCCACTGCCATAAAGAAGGTCATTGGAAGAGAAACTGCAAGATTTATCTTGCAGAAAAAGCAAAGGAGAAGCTTGGTGAAGCTTCAGGTATTCTCATGATCGATCTTAACTTGTCCTATAGAGAATCAACATCCTGGGTATTAGATACTGGATGTGTTTCTCATATCTGCAATAACTTGCAGGTGTTAACAAGTAAGAGAAGATTGAACCGCGGAGACGTGGATCTGAGGCTCGGGAATGGAGCAAAAGTTGCTGCGTTAGCTGTGGGGACAGCAAGACTTCAGATGCCGTCAGGAGACTCCTTGGAACTGATAGATTGTTATTATGTTCCAACCATTATTAGGAATATCATATCTATTTCATGTTTAGATAGACAAGGATATTCTATGAAGCTAGAGAATAAAGGTTGTTCAATTTATCAAGGAGACAAATTGTTTGCTTCCGGGTATTTATTGAATGGATTATATTTACTTGATATTTCATATGATGTTTGTCTGGTAAATAATTCTCTTGAACGCTTAGAAAAGGATGTGAATAAATCGTACCTATGGCATTATAGGCTAGGTCGTATAAATGAGAATAGGATCATAAGGTTGCAAAAGAATGGATATCTTGATCCATTTGATTATGAATCATTTGCAACCTGTGAAGCTTGTCACATGGGAAAGATGACCAAAGCTCCATTCTCAGGACATGGAGAAAGAGCTAAGGACTTATTGGAACTAATACATAGTGATGTATGTGGTCCAATGTCTACTCATGCTATGGGTGGTTACTCATACTTTGTTTCATTTACAGATGATTTCTCAAGATATGGCTACATATATTTAATGAAATATAAGTCAGAATTCTTTGAGAAATTTAAAGAGTTTAAAAACGAAGTTGAGAACCAGACTGGAAAGATTATTAAAACTCTTCGATCAGATCGAGGGGGTGAATACTTAAGTACAGAATTCACAGAATATCTTAAGGATAATGGTGTTTTGTCTCAGTGGACTCCTCCCTATACACCTCAGTTAAATGGTGTATCGGAAATGAGAAATCGTACTCTATTAGATATGGTACGATCCATGATGAGTTATGCCAAACTTCCAATCTCTTTATGGGGATATGCACTGTTGACTGCTGCATATCTGTTGAACAAAGTTCCGAGTAAATCAGTACCTTCCACTCTATATGAGATATGGAAAGGAAAGAAACCAGACTTTAAGCATGTTAGAGTCTGGGGTTGTCCTGCACATGTCAAAAGACATGATCCAGACAAACTGGATTCCAGGACAGAGAAATGTAGATTTGTGGGATATCCAAAAGAGAGTTTTGGATATTACTTCTATCAGCCCAGCGATCAAAGAGTGTTTGTCGCAAAAAGAGATATCTTCTTAGAAAAAGAATATCTCTCAAAAGAAGACAGTGGGAGCAAGATAGAACTGTAAGAAATTCTAGACTCACAAATCAACACTGGTTCATCTACTGAACCATCGACTCAAGAACTTGTTCAAGATGATACACAAAAGGTTCGCAGATCAGGTAGAGTGCCTAAGCAGCCTGAAAGATATGTTGGACATATCGATGAAGGCAAACCAAAGGTGCACTTAAATGAGGATGATGATCCTCAAACCTACCTTGAAGCCATAAATAGTCATGAATCAGAAAAATGACAAGAGGCAATGGATTCTGAAATTCAGTCCATGTATGCCAACCAAGTTTGGAACTTGGTTGATCTGCCAGAAGGTATGGTACCTATTGGCAGTAAATGGATCTTTAAAAGAAAGATCGGGGCAGATGGACAAATTGACACATACAAGGCAAGGCTTGTAGCAAAAGGATATCGTCAAAGGCAAGGTGTTGACTATGACGAAACATTTTCTCCAGTTGCCATGATTAAGTCAATCAGAATACTTCTTGCTATCGCTGCATTCTATGATTATGAAATATGACAAATGGATGTGAAAACAGCATTCCTTAACGGGAACCTTCAAGAAGAGGTGTATATGATACAACCTGAAGGGTTCACTTCCAAAGAGCATTCAAGCAAGGTATGCAAGCTGCAAAGATCCATCTATGGATTAAAGCAGGCATCCCGAACTTGGAACTTAAGATTTGATGAAGCAATCAAATCTTATGACTTCATTAAGAATGAAGATGAACCTTGTGTATACAAAAAGATTAGTGGGAGCGCAGTTACCTTTCTGGTGCTTTATGTTGATGACATTCTACTCATTGGGAATGATGTAGGAATGTTGTCATCGGTAAAGGCCTGGTTATCCAAAAACTTCTCCATGAAAGATTTGGGAGAAGCATCCTATATTCTGGGAATAAGGATCTATAGAGATAGGTCCAAAAGGATGCTTGGATTATCCCAATCTATGTACATGGATACCATAGTCAAAAAGTTTGACATGGAAAATTCCAAAAGAGGCCTCGTTCCTATGAGGCATGGAATTTATCTCTCTAAAGAAATGTCTCCCAAGACACCTGAAGAGAGAGCATACATGGATAGAGTTCCTTATGCCTCGGCAATAGGATCTATCATGTATGCAATGCTATGTACTAGGCTTGATGTGGCACATCCATTAAGTGTCACTAGTAGATATCAGGCTGATCCAGGTGAGGAAAACTGGAAGGCGGTGAAATGTATCCTTAGATACTTGAGAAGGACTAAGGATATATTTCTCGTCTATGGAGGAAACGACTTGGAACTTCGAGGATTTACTGACTCGAGTTTCCAGTCGGATATGGATGACAGCAAATCCATGTCTGGATTTGTGTTCATGTTAAATGGAGGTGCAGTGTGTTGGAAGAGTTCCAAACAGGAAACTACTGCAGATTCGACGACCGAAGCAGAATACATTGCTGCAGCTGAAGCGGCCAAGGAGGCGGTTTGGATGAAGAAGTTCATCTCGGCGCTTGGAGTCGTTCCAAGCATTTCAGATCCTGTTCCATTATTGTGTGACAACAATGGGGCAATAGCTCAAGCGAAGGAGCCGAGATCACATCAGAAGTCAAAGCACATTCTGAGACGATTTCACCTGATTCGTGAGATCATCGCCCGAGGAGATATAGTAGTTGAGAAAGTCTCATCTGAAGATAATGTAGTAGATCCCTTGACTAAGCCATTGTCTCAAAACAATTTAGAACGTCACCTTAAGTCTATGGGACTTAGACACATGGGTGATTGGCTATAGTCCAAGTGAGAGAATGTTAGAATTGGGTGGCCTCAAAGCCAATCATTGTACATTCTAGTTCAGATTATTAATAAAGGCATTTATTTCTTCATTTAATAGTTCTCGCAACGACTATCGTAATGAAGGTCCATAGACAAATGAATGGGATATTGAATCATGATGAGATCGTGATAGTGAGATCAATATCCTAAGGCAATTGTCTTAAATAGTTCTCGATCATAGGATATTTGAGTTGGACATTAAATATCCGATAAGATCGACACAAGTTATGTCTGCTCATATGATGAGGGTGAATGATCTCACATTCACTCGTGTGGTGACACTAAGACAAACAAGTGGGTGCTCATTAGAGAATGAGTTCACTGAACAGACCCAAATAAGAATTCATGGATGGTAATTATACCTATTAGTCAACCAGGGAATTCAATTGTTGCAGTAGCACAGTTGGTCCTTTGACCTGAGTCACCAATGATACCTTGTTTGTGGACCATTGTGTCTTGATTATCTGACTCGTGGGCTTTAACCATTAAGTCCACCATAATCGATCTTTTAGATACAGTGGAAAGCTTGCGAAGGTAATTGAGCGAACAACAAGAGATCACTCACTCTTGGTATAAGACTGGAGAGAGAATGTCCTATGGATGTGTACACAGAAATCCCTGGCCAGGGTCAAATGAAAGAGATGTCTTTCTAGATATTAACTGTGTACTGGAATCCATCTGGATAATGCGATAGAGGGTTTGACTATAAAACCATACCCTTGCGTTATCGGGACATTGCATGAGTGAAGGATTATATCTGTGCGGCATCTGCAGACGGAAAGGTTCAATTGAAGGGATCTGTATCCCTTATATCTTCTGGGATCATGAGGTAGTATTTGGTGCTGTTCATGATCAGAAGGCCAAGTGATTTGATCATCAGATGAAAATTCACTTGTTTATTAAATTAATCATTTAACATGTGATGTTTAAATGTTAATTAATAAATATTAAACTCAAGAAACAGTTCTAAGTTTAATGGGCCTGCAACCGGACTGATATATGGGCCTGGAGGGTCACACACATAAGAGTTCTCGTCAGACGGTGAGAGATGTTAAATTTCATGCTTATCTGGGTTTTTGTGAAAAGCTGCAGGATAAACATGAAGATTTAATGGAGAATTATCCAAGGCCAAACTCTTGGATAATCATGAGGATTAACTGTTGTGCTTATCCTTATTTCTATATAAGGAGGGCCAAGGGGGAGTGGTAAAAAGTTAGTTGGACGAATTTTACTCCCCAGATTCTCTCTCTCCTCTCTCTCTCTCCTTCTCTCTCTCTTGGAGTGGATCTGCGGAGCACTCAAGTCGAGGAGGAAAACGCGTCTGCTGCGGGAACTCGTGTGGATACCTCTAGAGATCGTGCGCGTGCGCGATTACCGAGTCGGAATCATCCACGGGAGATTCGAAACCCCGCAAAGGTGAAGAACAGTTCTTCCCGCTTAGATTTTAATGTCCGTTTTACAACCCCAGCAACCGATACAATGGAATCATTTTTTATTTCCGCTGCGTTCTTGGCGATTCCTTACAGTGGTATCAGAGCTAGGTTCGCTGGTTCGGTTGTAAAACGGCACCGTTTTGTGTTTTCTCGTTATGCGTGAAGAACCCGTATTGTACGTGTTCTTGAGTATAATCTGATTAAAATTAACAGATTAGTGTTCATATGATGATCACGATCAATTTGATTATTTTTCTGTATTTTTCGGATTTTTATTTGGGTTTTTCGGAGTTCGTCATGTGATGATGAACCGGGGTACTTCGGCGGCTTCGTATGTGCATCCCAAGCGTTGGGATGGCCGGCCGAATCTCTAGATCTCTTGGTGATAGTCACCACTCCGCAGTGGGCATGGAGATCGTGGCCAGAGTGCCCATGGAGGTCTTGAAAATCGAGCCCAAAATCGGATTTAAAACCCTGCCAAAAATCAGATTTTTAGGGGAATTTTGGGCTTGATCCTCACCTCATCGGAGGCCGACAGCGGCCCTGCCGGCGCCGGGCACGTCGCCGGCGCCGGGGCAACGCCGGCAGGACCCTGGCGGCGCCGGTCGCCGGCCGGCGGCGGCGCTGCCGCCCCTTCTTCCTGCGGTTAGGGTTTTCTGGTTTTTGCAGGAAGGAGGAGAAGGCGCCGGTCGAATGGGGGATTCAGGGCTAAACCGCCCGGTCCCGACCCGGTTGGACCGGGCGGGAGCCGGGCGGCGCCCTGGCTCGACCAGGGTTCTACCCTGGCTGAGCCAGGGCTCGACCCTGGCCGAGCCAGAGCCCCTGGCCGAGCCAGGGTTCGACCCTGGCCGAGCCAGGGCTCGACCCTGGTCGGACCAGGGTCCGGGTCTGGGCCCTTTGGGCCTTAATGGGCTGGACCCATTTTATATTTTATTAAAAACTGTTTTTAATATCTGTTTAACCCCATTAAACCCAATTTTAGCCCATTTAAGTCTGTTTTAAAATTTTTTTAAAACATAATAATTATAAGAATAATTAATAAATGCTATTAATTAATTTTTATGATTATTAACAGCTTATTAAAGTGTTTAATAACTGTTAGTCAATTAAAGGGCTTTATAATTAATGGGTGTTAGTTAATTGTTTAAAATTGTTTTAAATAATTAATTCCCTGTTAATTTAATTAGTTTAAAATTGTTTTAAACTAAATTCATGCATAACTTGATTACACTTTGCCATTCAAATTGTTTGAATAATTATTTAGATTAACTGAATAGTTTAGTTAGTTTATTTGTCAATAATGTTTTGAATATTATTGATTATGCTGAAATAAATGTTATTTCGAAAACTAATTGGTATTATAATTTTATATTTATAAAATTTAATACCAAACAGCAATTATGTGATGATTGTGATGCATGTGATGTGTTTTATGGTGGGATGATCATGGACTTAGAATTTTCATGTGATGAATGATGTGAATGAATGCGATGCTTATTTCATTTGGTATTTTAAATAGGACCTGCGTGTCCTCCTCTCTCTTAATCCAAGTGTACTTTCTACCTTCCTATAAGATTGTACTCCCCTTGATAAGATCAAGGTTTCTAAGTGTTTAAATGTACATTTGTGGACCTGCGAGTCCTGAATTTTGTATTTAAATGTATCGGATTGAGTTTAGAGGACGGGATCTTCTGAAGACACCTCTGGAGGGAGGACTCGCATCAAATGGAACCAGTGTTGCTGTTTTCACATTAGGATCCTATTATGGATCATCGTTTGGCTCCGATGATTCCATAGTAGTTTAAGCAGTCCATGATCATCCCCATTTAATTTTTCTGCATATATGTGATATTTGTGGATTATGCTATCACATATATATATTTCTATTAAGTATATTGATACTTCAAATCGAAATACTATTGATAGCACGATTTTTTACAAATCAATATCAAAACCCTCTTTTTAAACTTAAGTTGTAAACGTGAGATATTCAGAATAATCCACGTAACCCACCGTCATTATAGATCTTAGGATAATTCTTATCTCAAACGGATTTGTTGTGCTACCACAAGGTCCATTTGATTTAGAAATTAAACTAGATCTACGACATGTTATGTCATTAAGATGAATGGACAAATAGTGTAGTTTTATTGTGCTACCACAAGGATTGCACTATGAATTCATGTCATCTAAGTAATGATGGATAAACTTAACTGAATCAAATTGATTTGTTGTGCTACCACAAGGTCATTCTGATCCAGGGGTTAAATCGATCGGATATTGCAAAACGTTGCAACTGTCAAGAGTTGACTGCCTAAGGGACTTGATGTGATTTGTTGTGCTACCACAAGGTCACATGCATGTTGCCCGAAGGATTCTGATCCCCACTAGGAGATCACCGGAATCTCCCGTTCTATATCTTAGAGGGTCATACAGATCGCCGAAAAATAGTGGGAGCATAAATTTAGATTAAAAGTCCTAAATCTGATTTTAAGAACTATCTGCTCATTTTATATATTTCCATATAGGTCGCTATGTCGTCACCTAACCCCCTCCGTTGCATACTTGATGCAAATAAACTAACGGGACCAAATTACATTGACTGGTTACGCAACCTGAAGATTGTCCCCAGGTGCGAAAAACTAGCCTATGTCCTGGATCAACCAGATCCGGTGCAACCCGGTGATAATGCTAACAAAGATGAATTAATGATGTTTGAAAATTGGAAGGAGGACTCTGTCAAGGTCCAGTGTTATATGCTCGGTTCAATGAACAATGAACTGCAGCGACAACATGATAACATGGAACCTTAGACCATTCTGAATCACCTACAAGAGTTGTTTGGTGAACAATCCAGAACAGAAAGATATGAGATATCTAAGAAATTGTTCAGGACCAGAATGAGCGATGACACATCTGTGCAAACTCATGTGCTCAAGATGATAGAGTGGATTGAGAGGCTTGTTGTGCTGGGCTTTGTTATGAACAATGACCTAAGCATTGACTTAATCCTACAGTCCCTTCCAGATTCATTTTCACAATTCATTATCAACTTCAATATGAACAAAATTGAAGTTTCACTAGCTGAGCTGCTCAACATGTTGAAGACAGCTGAAGGCACTATCCAGAAAGATAAGCCAAATGTAATGCTTGTTGATAAGACCAACAAGAAAAGAAAAGCTGGACAGACCTTTAAGAAAGGTAAGCCTAAGAAGCTAGTGAAAAGCAAACCGGCAGCACAAAAGGACAAAGCTAAAGTCAATGATAAAGGTCAGTGTTTCCACTGCCATAAAGAAGGTCATTGGAAGAGAAACTGCAAGATTTATCTTGCAGAAAAAGCAAAGGAGAAGCTTGGTGAAGCTTCAGGTATTCTCATGATCGATCTTAACTTGTCCTATAGAGAATCAACATCCTGGGTATTAGATACTGGATGTGTTTCTCATATCTGCAATAACTTGCAGGTGTTAACAAGTAAGAGAAGATTGAACCGCGGAGACGTGGATCTGAGGCTCGGGAATGGAGCAAAAGTTGCTGCGTTAGCTGTGGGGACAGCAAGACTTCAGATGCCGTCAGGAGACTCCTTGGAACTGATAGATTGTTATTATGTTCCAACCATTATTAGGAATATCATATCTATTTCATGTTTAGATAGACAAGGATATTCTATGAAGCTAGAGAATAAAGGTTGTTCAATTTATCAAGGAGACAAATTGTTTGCTTCCGGGTATTTATTGAATGGATTATATTTACTTGATATTTCATATGATGTTTGTCTGGTAAATAATTCTCTTGAACGCTTAGAAAAGGATGTGAATAAATCGTACCTATGGCATTATAGGCTAGGTCGTATAAATGAGAACAGGATCATAAGGTTGCAAAAGAATGGATATCTTGATCCATTTTATTATGAATCATTTGCAACCTGTGAAGCTTGTCACATGGGAAAGATGACCAAAGCTCCATTCTCAGGACATGGAGAAAGAGCTAAGGACTTATTGGAACTAATACATAGTGATGTATGTGGTCCAATGTCTACTCATGCTATGGGTAGTTACTCATACTTTGTTTCATTTACAGATGATTTCTTAAGATATGGCTACATATATTTAATGAAATATAAGTCAGAAGTCTTTGAGAAATTTAAAGAGTTTAAAAACGAAGTTGAGAACCAGACTGGAAAGAGTATTAAAACTCTTCGATCAGATCGAGGGGGTGAATACTTAAGTACAGAATTCACAGAATATCTTAAGGATAATGGTATTTTGTCTCAGTGGACTCCTCCCTATACACCTCAGTTAAATGGTGTATCGGAAAGGAGAAATCGTACTCTATTAGATATGGTACGATCCATGATGAGTTATGCCAAACTTCCAATCTCTTTATGGGGATATGCACTGTTGACTGCTGCATATCTGTTGAACAAAGTTCCGAGTAAATCAGTACCTTCCACTCTATATGAGATATGGAAAGGAAAGAAACCAGACTTTAAGCATGTTAGAGTCTGGGGTTGTCCTGCACATGTCAAAAGACACGATCCAGACAAACTGGATTCCAGGACAGAGAAATGTAGATTTGTGGGATATCCAAAAGAGAGTTTTGGATATTACTATTTAAGAAAAATTATATGGCTTCTGTATTTGTACAAATGCATGGTTTATAAATATACTATTCAGAAAACTTCCAAAAATATCTTGGTATAAGGACTTTAAAATTCTAAAAATCTCAAGATTATTTGAATATAAATTTTATTTTAGATAATAATATGTTGTAAGAAAATACTCGCTAGAAGTGCACTTAATTAACTACTATATAATAGACGAATGTTACAATATAATAGCGGTGACTCCATTGCACAAAAATGTAGAGCCTTAGGAACATGATCTAAGGGTCCTTAAAAAAGTACCTACGTTCCGTCCACACGAAAGACTATTATGTCGTAGAAACTCATGTGCTGGAGTTTTGATTTGTGCAGGGCTCTACGCTCTGGTGGAATGGGGTGTTTGATCATCGATGGGAAGACTCTTTTTTTTTTTCTCTCTCTCTTTCTGTTTTTTATTTTTCCTTCTCAACACATTCATATTTTTGAGTGCATAAAGTACTTGAAGACCTAGTTTTTTTAGAAGAATGATTCAGTGAGTTTGACCTCCCAGTGAGGTTGAGCTCCACAATCAAGGGCATTTTTTACTTTACCCTTTCCGTTTCTTACAGAGAGAGTAAAGTGAAAAATGTCTCTAACTGTGGGAATCACTTTTCTTTTTTTAATTTCTTTTATCGAGAGACTAGGAGTCGATGGTTTATGATGGCGACTCGGAATTATAGTTCCCGGATCCGGAGTCCACCCTAGAGGTCAGCTAAAGGTGAGCGTTTCTCTGAACGTGTCAGTTGGGAAGGATGACTTACACAGAAGAGTTAGGCCTGGACAGTGTGTCCGGAGAAAACCCTGTGACGGTCAAGTCAATTCCGAGGCGATGTCGGACATTAAAGCCGGGGACTTTAAGTTTTATGTTGGGGAGTCTTAGAGCGTACCTGGAATTGTTGAAGGAGGACTTCTTATAGGGGTTGACTTCCGAGGACCGGTGAGCTTATCTCCTTAACACTTGTTCCTCCCTCAGTGGTCGGATGAGGCGTACAAGCCCCATTGAGGTGGACAATCTGTGGAGCCATACGGGCGAGGCCCTGAGAGTCATCGGGGCAAGTCAGGCCCTACACCTAGACGGACCCTCGGGATAAACCTGGGATCACAGCTAACGGGGGTTTAGGCCAGCCTAACTAATTGGGCCCTAATGGGGCCTGCGCCCTTGGGCCTCATCATTGCCCCTTGATCTCCCTGGTCGGCTTGCGGAGTAGGGAATCGGAAAGGACGCCTGTCACATCCGTCTCTTCAAGTCTCCTCGCCACGTGGCATGTTGGGAAAGGCTTTGGTTCGCGTGCGGCCCCTATGTATAAGGGAGCGAGTGGGTGGTCCCTCGCTCATTTTACCTTTTCGCGAGTGTGCAGAGGCACGCAGATCAAGGGCATCTCGTCAGGAATAAGGTCAGATGGAGGTCAGTAGAGAGAGGATGTGTGATCCCCATGACCCATTTGATAAGCACTCATTTGATGTCTTCTAGTGCCTAGTCCAATTCCAGTTCGAGTTCGATCGACTCTTCATCGTACGGTATACATCCTAATAGGAAAGGGGAGGTAGACGAGGGAATAGGCGCTTGCTCTAACGGCAAAGCCCGAGTGGTTCCTAGGGTCCCATCTTCGGTCTTGGCGATTGTTTCTTTAAGAGGTAGGTGGATAGATAGTAAGGAGCCATATGAGAACCAAGAACTTTCTTCAAGAGGTAGGTATATAATTCTAAGCATAATTTATTTTGCATTAAAAATTATATTATTTTTAAATATTTTCAAAAGCTAATCAATTGATAATAAATTTGATCAATATGTATACTTTATGATCACCAAGTTTCATATTTTTATGATTTTCTTTACTATTTATTCCATGATTATTATCTTAACATATGCAATATGTCTATTTAATTTGTTTTATTTCCAACTGTAATCAGTTAAGTTACAGATATTTGTTCTCTTTTATCTGATATCCAATTAAGTTGAAATTTTGACAGAAATTAATTTACATGTTATATTTATGTTCAATAAATTTCATAAAATTTTGAATTCTTTTGATATTTATTCCGTAATTTTCTTCTCATACTATATAATCTGTCATAATAGTTTTGAAATCCTAATTTGTTGATCTTTTTTCTTACTCGATTCATGTCTAAATCATGTCAAATTTTGTGGAGAATTTTGTTATATTACCATTGACTTCTCTGTAAAGTTTGAGAATTTTATAACTACATTCAATATTTATTTTATCCTCTGTTGTAAGTTGCTGAAATTCTATTTAAGTCAGATTTTTATAATTAAATCAGAAGTCCAAAATTATATCAAACAAATCTAAAAAATGATGAAACTTTATCCACACTTTATGTTTGACCTATTTGATATGTGTGCCAAGTTTGACAATTTTTAGAATCTATTTGATTATATTCGACTTATTTGTTAATTTTTTAATTTTGAAAATTAGTCTTAATGGCCGAAAAATATGTTTGTTATTTCGAAAATTTTGAGATGATTCCTAAAACTTATATTTCTATATAGTAATATGTTGGCATTAGCTTTCCTATGATTTTTTATATATATGACCATGATGACTCTTTAAGTAACTATTTTGTATCTAAAAGTATATATTTTAACTTATATGTATCACTTTAATAATTTAAATTTCATATTTATGTTCATCTTTTGTCATCATTTGCTCTCTATTATCTTATTGTGCCATATTTGTATAATTATTTTTGGACATTGTCATCTTAAGGAGATGTAGGGTTCGATTTCGATGTAAGCATCCATATTGAATATGACATTTAAACCCGAGGGCAACGTG
Organism: Zantedeschia hybrid cultivar; assembly: GCA_030544215.1. Taxonomy (NCBI): domain Eukaryota; kingdom Viridiplantae; phylum Streptophyta; class Magnoliopsida; order Alismatales; family Araceae; genus Zantedeschia; species Zantedeschia hybrid cultivar. The sequence goes on from JARZZO010000002.1 coordinate 71,330,243, forward strand.
TTGAATCCTAATTTCCAACTGGCTAAACTATGAGACAACGATACGTAATGTCCTAGTGGTTTGGAGTTAGGTAGGACATAGACTCTTCAATTCTATGCAGTAGTTAAGATCTCTGCATCATTGCCTAGATACTTTGGTATACGTATATGGCTCCTTATGTTGTGATTTGGGTGCATGTCTATTATGATATAATTTGATTTGTTTGATTGGCACATAAATATGAAATCTTGTTTCATAAGTTCACTCGAATTCAGTTTAGTCATTTGGATCGTTTGATCATCCTATTTCGCTATCTCTTTACAATCATATGAATTTGTCTTAATTATATAATCCATGATATGAATATGATTTGATAAATTACTACACCATGATATTTACTATTCGATATGAGATGTGGTCAGAAAACGGTGAAACGAAATGTCCTGAGAATTTGATATATTCTGTTCGATATGTGATATATTTCTAATTATGACTAGTAGAATTTGATATATCTTATATGAGTTTGATCATACTATATATGCTATATGTTAGTTGATCTATTTATGCTATTAGAAAATATATTTGATTTGACAAACTCATATCTGATCATGTTTTGTATCATATTTTTATTTGAGGTATATATAGAACTGTATGAGATCATGTTTAATATAACTGTATAGTGTAATTTATAAAATTTACTATATGTTAAGTCATGTTGATAGCTTGGAACCTTTCGGGTGGTTGTACTCATAAACCCTATTATTATTTTCAGAGCCTAAGAAAGATAATCTGAAATTTGAAGAGACTTTTAGTTGAGGCATTTGACATCTTCAATAAGTTATCTACATTTAAATTTATAGCTTTTCTAGATTTGATGTAGTAGGATAATGAGAGATTGATGTATTTTTCTTTATTCGGTGAGATTGAGAATTTATATACAAATTTATAGATATTGTAATTTGTGAACTTTGATATTAACTATGTGTGGACATTATAGATTAATTGATAGTTATGATATTTATTTAAATTATCTTGTAGTTGCTTAGTTCTTATATCTATTTATTATGATGAGATTTATTATGAGATTATGCAATTAGACTCTAACTTGAAAAAAAAAAAAGAATCGAATTCAGAGTGTAGCAATTATGGTGTAGGAAAATAAGAAAATGGTGGCTAGCTGTCAGGAAGCTAGTTCTCCTATCAATTAAGAGACAACGTTGGTCCCAATGTCCATCTTAAGGGGTAAATCTTAAACAATTAGTTTTCAATATAATCATTCTAATATGTCTTTCTTACGTGGTAATAGGATAATAAGAAAATCCATGCTTTTGGGTTGTACTTGGTCTAGAAAATTTTTACTCATTATGTTGCATCAATTTGGGGATTCTAGATGCAATAAAAAATTCTATACTTAAACTACATATTTCAAAGCCACTTTCTGTTCCATCAAACGTGTCAAATAAAGATTAATTTTACACACTTGATACTCAACTGAAAATTGCCAGAAACATCCTATGTGTCATTTGGTCTGACTCATACTATCCTTGACGTCATATCAACAAAAAATTACAGATTTTAGCAGAAAATTTGTTTACTATATTTTGTACCAAATACTCCACCTCTAACTGTGAAAATAGGCCAAATAATAGGAAAAAAACCTATACCAGTGTCTATTAGACATCTCAACTAGGTGAGTTCACATGTAGGTGAACCCTGGAGGATGTGATCCAGAATAGAAACCCCTCCCTTAAGTTAGCCTCCTTGAAAAGATAGAGAAATCTTCCCGGAACTTGATTTCTAATCATAACCTATTCTAAATTTTGTAGAACTGGACACGAAATCTGCAATTTTTGTTTTGCACTTGTTCTGCTCACCACCTCTCCAAATGGGACCCTCACTTCACCTCTCCAAATGGGACTCTCACCTTGTCTTCTCACTAGTCCTTTGCAATAGGTATTTCTATTACTTGTGGATGTTTCAAAAATCTATGATGACCCATCACTAGAAAATATTTCATTCTGTTTAGTGGTCGACTTTAGGTTTTTATGTCGAGGACTTGCATATTTGGGGAAAATTTTGGAGACTGCTAAATATTGGAGTGGAAATTGCACTTTGATCAAGGAAATTGCCTGTGATCATGATTTTTTGAAGCATTCATTTCAAGGAAAGTAATGGGGGCAAATTCCTTCACCCATAGATTATGGTGCTTATTGTCTAATGACCTTTTACTTTCCACTTACAGTATGAGTTTTTTTTTTCTGGTTAGTAGCCCGGGCGGCCGAGCAACATAGGCTAACATCAACAAGGATGGATCAAAACTTGTTAAGACCATGCCTGTAATGGACCAGTGCTACTGCCCAAAGGATGAAAAGTAAAGCACAGGCAAAACCATACCCGTGCTCGAACATGAGCCTCCCCACTCCAAGCGAGAAGGGTGCTCGACATGACTTTTAGTTAAAGTTGTGCACATCCGTGGTATGACGCCTATGGCCTATCGATCTTTTGCTTTTCAGCTACTATGTCTATGTGAGTTTATTTGGTGGCATGACCTTTATCGGAGTTATGCATTATTAGACAAGGTAGTTCACCTTCACCATTGTTGGGAAGTGATGCTCTTGATATTGACCTTTTTCTTTTTGAACCGTACATATATTTACAGGTGGCCAGGGGCAAAGCTTGGGAAATCCTCGAGAGTTGGAGTTAATTCTGAATTGTTCGATAATTCTACCTAATTCAGCGAAAAATTCAAGTCCACCTGATCAATCGAGGAAGTAATCCTACATACTAGGGATAAGTATCCTAGGGGAGTTTTAGGCCACAGTCAAGAATAAAACTTGAGTACCTCCCAATTGAAAGGCAAGAGGTGAACCAATTGTACTGGACAGCTAGTTCGTGATATTGACCATCACCGTTGTTGGGAAATAATGCTTTTGATCATTTTATTCTTCCATTTTAACCAGTTTAGGTATTTGCTTTGAATTCATACTTCTATTCTCTATCCCATAAAAATTCATATGTTTCTTGACTGCTTGTCTGTTGAACTACGCATTTTTGTTGGGAAAAAATGTTGACCTAGACATTCATATGCTCAATTATGAACTTAGTTATTCTATTATTTATTACTGAATTGTGGAACCTAATTATTCTAATGGAAAAATTTCTTGTGAACTTATGATTCAGATGTGCAATAGGATTCAAATGTGTAAGCAGTAGAAATGCATAAGACGACAGATTACAATATAAGGAAGATAATTGATCATCTTTAAGAACAAATGGGCAACGTCCACTTGGGAAGCAACTTAGAGATAGCGGAGGAACACAAATGTGCGAGGATTATATTAGCTGGCGTAGTCATTAATAATTTTCATCATTTTTGTTGTTGTGTGTTGAATTAAATAAAAGTTTATTGGCAATCGACGTGACTATGGGTCCTTTTTTAATTGTTTCCTGCGTAATGAATTAGAAAATTTTATCTTATGACACTTGCATTATTTTATTTTGTTTCGTATTAAGTGATGTTAATATCTTGCATTTATGAAAATTTATTATGTTTTTAATTATTTTTAAAATTTATGTTATTTAATTTTAAAACATTATCAAATGGGTCATTGCCGAACACGATAATTAGGCATGCTACATTTTTAAAACTTATTATGGATTTTGACTTCTTATAATTTTTTATCATGAAATTATATAAAAGGTTATAGTGCAACTGAACACCCCCATTAGTTTTTACCCTCTTTAGAAATAAATTTTAAGCGGATAATGTTCCGATCCGTTGACATACCTACGTTTTACCCCTTTTTGGAACGAACCATAGCCATAGTTTTTACCCTCTTTGGAATGAACTTTAACCCGAACAGCCTTCTGATCTATTGACCTAGATTTTTACCCGCTTTATAACGACGAATCCGAAGAACGCAAACATAAACCTGAAGAACAACCGTGTAAGAATTACGAAAAGCCATCTTGTGAAAGGCCGCAGTTTTGGCAACAGGTCCTTTTACCCCAAAGGATGCCCTACTAATTCGAGGTCTCCGGGCTTCTGACGGACCTGTTTCGCGATCTCCAACTCGGAACTTTCCGGAAACCAGAACGGATCCCCCGTCCATGGCGCCGGGCGCAGTAGCCGCTGCTTGACGTCCTCCCCGCCGCCCTCCTCTCTTCCAGAAGCCCGCGTAATCTCCTCACGCGCCCGAATCTCTCATCACCATGGTTGTCGTCAGAACTCGGCGCCGATGAACACCCACGCGCGACACCAGATACCCGCAGCGCCACCCAAGGGCCCTCCGCGGGCCGTCGTTTCGCCGCCACTCCTCCAGGCCATTTCGATCGGAACCAGGCCTTCGATCGATCCCCAATCGTGGGTAGGCGCCAAAAGATGAACCTTTTTAGGAGATCCACGCCTGCTATCCGCACCTTCTTCGGCGGCCTCGCCCGGAAGCATGCAGGAAAAGCCCGAGCACCGGGGCCGGCGCCCTCTCCGCTGGTGACCCCTCGCCCCGCCCTCCAATGGTTCAGGGTCCCCGCCTCCTCCTCTCCGCCGCCCCGCAAGCCCGATCCCGCCGGTGGCTGGAGATGGTACTACGTCGACCGGCGCCAGATCCAGCACTTCCGCCGGCGTGGCGCCCACCGCTGGTTCGAGAACCCCAGGACAGTATTCCTGGTAGTGGTGATTGGCTCCGCCGGGGCGCTTACCGTCTACTATGGAAACCTGGAGACTGTCCCCTACACGAAGCGCACCCACTTCGTGTTGCTGTCGCCGCAGGTGGAGCGGCAGCTGGGGGAGACCCAGTTCAAGCAGCTCAAGGCCGAGCTGCGCGATCGCGTCCTGCCGCCGGCCCACCCCGAAAGCATCCGCGTGCGGCTTATCGCTAAGAACATCGTGGGGGCCCTGCAGCGAGGGCTCAGTCAGCATGAGCGCGTGTGGAGGGACCCGGAGTACGCGCTGTCACCGGCCGCGGGGGCCGCGCCGCCGCGGGAAGGCGTGGAGGTGTGGCGAGCCCCGGAGTGGGACGAGGAAGGGGGCGGCCGAGGGGAGGAGAGGTGGAGCGGGAAGGACGAGATTCTGGATGACAGGTGGGTACAACAGAGCCGGAAGGCCGGGAAGGTGCGGGGACTGCAGCCGGCGACGCACCACCTGGAGAGCCTGGACTGGGAGGTGGTGGTGGTGAGGAACCCCATCACCAACGCTATGTGTCTTCCTGGTGGGAAGATCATAGTCTTCACTGGGCTTCTTGACCACTTCAGGAGTGATGCTGAGATTGCCACTGTCATCGGCCACGAGGTAGTGTGCAAGTATATATATAAGAAGAACATGGAAGATCAATCCTTCTTCATGTGTTAATTTGTGAGCTGTTGCAGATGCATTCGTTTGTGTATGATTGCTATGTTGATGATTATTGTTTCCTTTTGGGCATAGGTTGGGCATGCTGTTGCTCGGCATGTGGCTGAAGGGATTACAAAGAATCTGTGGCTTGCTTTGTTCCAGCTGATTCTTTACCAGTTTTTTGCGTTACCCGATCTTATCAATGCGATGTCGAACCTCCTGCTCAAGCTTCCTTTCTCTCGCAGGTATCTGATGTTTCCAGTTACTGAAAATTTGTTGCTACAGGAACTCTTGTGTAGCAATATATTGTTGGCTCAACCCCGGAGTAAGCTGCCTGGAGATTAATTAGTCTCGGTGTGTGTTATATATTTTGATGAAAATGCAATGATTACAAGTTCCTAAAGCCTTCCTTAGTGATGGATAAAAGGAGCTCAGTTCAGTATATCGTTACATTTTGCAAACTATGAAATGTTCATCACATTTTCATTTAGGTCTATCTTTTGGGATGAGGCATATCGTTGATTTATACGATAGCCTTTAGGCTTTTAGAATTATTATGACCTTGTTGATGTATTTTTTTTTAATTAGCTTTTAGAATTATTGATGTGTCTTGTTTAAAATATGAAAAATGTATAGGGCTGAGTTCAAAATGCTTAAAATTTAAGATTGGGCAAAAGTAACCTTGGTTACAGTTATCTGACTGTTGACCCGAAATTTTTTTCATACGCAATAATATTATTCAAGCGTACATATGCATATGATTGTGCGGAAAAAGTACCTACATAGCATATTCCCACATTAATGTGAGCTAATGATGTGGAAAATATGCATAACATATGTTCATGTTCGCATGAGACTATGTTGTGCAAAACCAAAAACTGAATGCATATGCACCTATGATATGAAGGTCGATGTCAAAATATGCATGCGAACACATAAACTTATATGCACATATTAGGAAGGCAATGGGGAAAGAAATATACTTAGGCCAAGAAGCCTTGATCGAGGCTCTTGCAAAGGCCTAAAAACAGCTCCGAATCGCCCCTATATGCTGTCCAAGTGCAGCCCTTAAATCTCCTTGATGGCTCCGATGAATAGGCCCAATATGGAGCCCCAAAAATGCAGCAACAAAATACCCCTAATGCTGCGAAATAAGGGCTCAAAGCAGTCCCGAAATGGGCCTAAAACAGTCTTAAAATGAGCCCAAAATAGCCCCAAATGGAGGCCCAATAGCAAGGGTAACGGGCCCAATCAGTGGCCCAATAAAGGACCCAATATAAGGCCCAATAAGGAGACCAAATGGATCCAAAAACCAGTCCCACAGGGCACCAAAACCTGCAGCCCAAAAGGGAAAGTCTCCAAACTCCCAAAATGGAAAATTGCCCAAAATGGAAAAGAACAAGCCAAGTGGACCCCCTCTCTCTCCCCCTTTATTTAAATAGGAAAGAAGGAGGGAGGAGAGAGAGAGGAGGAACCGGTGGGGGGGGGGATTCCCCCCCTCTCTCTCTTTTGAAATTCAAAAAATAAAAAAGGTGGGGGGGGGGAGATTAATTAAAGATGGGTGAGAGTTAATGGGTTCTTAAACCCCCTTCACACTTGTTTAAGAATCCCACAAAAGGCCCTCATTTAATCCCCCATCTTAACCCCATTCACACTTGGCCAATGAGGAAATTAATTGGGCAAAGGCTCATTAAGAGCCAAAAGTCAAACAAAAAAGGGGGAGAGAGAAGGGAACCCCCACCGGTTGCTCTCCAAACCGGTGGGGGGGACCCCTCACCGGTTCCCAACCGGTGCCGGTGGCACCCCCCACTGGTTGGAACCGGTGGGGGTGCCCACCGGACCCCCCCCACTCTCATTCTCTCTCTTCTCTCTCACCCCTCTTGAATAAAAAAAAAAAGAAAAAGAGGAGGGGAGAGAAGGAAAACGGTGGCACCCCCCACCGGACCCAATTTGGGGCCTATAAATAGGACCCCATGGTCCTCAATTCAGACACAAGGGCATATATCACTCCATATACTTAAAGGGTGGGAAATTTCCAAAGAGAGGTTCTGCTGCGTTCAAGACCAAACTCGGTGACCAAACTCGGTGTTTCTTACCTGAGTTTGCTGCGTTTTGGAGGATCCTCTCGTCCCTCGAGCCTCCCCGGTGGCACCCCCCACCGGACCCAATTTGGGGCCTATAAATAGGACCCCATGGTCCTCAATTCAGACACAAGGGCATATATCACTCCATATACTTAAAGGGTGGGAAATTTCCAAAGAGAGGTTCTGCTGCGTTCAAGACCAAACTCGGTGTTTCTTACCTGAGTTTGCTGCGTTTTGGAGGATCCTCTCGTCCCGGAGAGCTCTCTTCCTAAGGTTCATTCCTAAGGAGAAGCTCTGCCGACCTGTCTATTGTAAAAGCCTTCTTCATAAGGCGAAGTTCTGCTGAAATAAAAATGACTATTTTATGTCAAACCGTGTGCCTGTGTGTCATCAAATTAAATAATTAATATCATGTTTTAATATTTTTTATATATATTTAATTTAATTTTCTAATTATTCTAAAAATTGAATTAAAAATCTGTGCATTCTCTTAACCTAATCTTGGCCTTACCCCATACATAACTAAGCATAGATTCATAAAAAGTATACTTAAGTTAAAAATGACTTAAATGCCCCTCATGATTAATTAATTAATAAAACTTGTAAAAATTGGTAAAATGAATATGAATATCAGAAAATTTCTGTAAAAATCAGTAATATTCAGTAAAAATCAGAAACCTAAATATGAAAACCATATGAAACCAAAAATATGACTTAAGTGCTCTTCATATATTTAATTAATTAATAAAAATCAGTAAATTAATTAATAAAAAAATCAGTAAAAATCAATAATATTCAGTAAAAATCAGAAACCAAATCTGAAAACATATGAAATTTTCGAAATGTCTAAAATACTCCCGAAACTTAATGAAATTACAAAAATACCCTCATCCATAATAAAATATGTAAAAATCACAGAAAATTCTTTAAAAAATATCAAAACCTCTCCTATGTCTAAAATACCCTCCGAACCTTAATAAGATAGGTAAAATTACCAAAATACCCTATAACTTAAATATGTTTAAAATGATCCTAAAATACATTCTAAGGGTTTTCAAGTTTTCCTAAAATGCTAAAAAACTTAAAGTGACCATAATACTCCAATACCCTCCAACTTGGCATAATTACAAAAATACCCTTATGGGTCTGAAATACTTGGAATCAATCCAGATAGCTCGGAGTCAATCCAAAACTTTATAAACCCATCCTAAACTTGGGTGAGGTCAAGAGCTTAACCTAAAACATATCTTCATATGCGTGTGCTGCCTGTAGTAGTAGTGTTGCATGTTATAATGGCATCAACGGACGGTTAATCAAAGGTTGTCGAGCGGTTGCTTGACGTAATTAACACTGATCGAGGTCAGTGGAGAGAGGTCATATACTCGGATCTTCGCCTGATCCGAAGTCCCGGACTCCCTGAGAGTTGATCCCAAGCTCTCATAGTCCAATAAATAAAATAAATAAAACCGACCTATATTCTTCCAGATAAAACAAAAAGACCTAAAATATGACCGGATTTCCTCAAATCCGATAGGAGAGACAGCTAGGTCAGGTCCCGAACCAACACTGACGTAACCTACATTATGTGCTAAAGTCATAGTTCATGGCTTTTGTTGAAAATATAGTGACATTATCTAGTCACAGGAAAGTGAAGAGCATAGTTGTCTTTTATTTTGAGTGTTCCTTTGAGGACCTTATTCCATGGAAACTAGGACAATTTTCTGAAGAGGTTTTATTTTTTTTAATCAGAAATAGAGTTGTGATATTTCTTATGGAGGATAAATTGAAATTACAGATTCGGCTTTCTAAGTACCTGTCTGCAGGTCTAGGATCAATGCAAGTTATCTGGTTTTTCTCTTCAAGTGAGGGCGGCAGTGGTGGCCTATTTGCTGCAGGACCATCCCCAACAACCAATCCTTTAACATGCTAGAATAACATTTGCAGATCTAATCTGTAGGACTTCATTTGTGGTATTGTTTTGGAATTTGTTCAAATGTTTAATAGGCATGCAAAATGCAAGTCATGATGCACCTAGAAGAAAAGTTGGAGAGATAAGCCGGACAACAACCGATTTCTTGGACGTGTTTAATTTTTTAAATTGTGTTCCTGAAGTTTCTTTCCTTTTCATTCTTAAACCAAATTCACTTGTTGCCTAATCAGTATAAATTCTTTTCTGTACAACTACTTGAAGGAAAGCTCATGGGAGTGCATCAGAAGGTAGTTTCAGTCTCCTAGGATATTTTTAAGGCTCATAGATGGATTTTCTTTATGCTGGCATCATTGTTTTCTTCTGGGCTGAGAACAAGAATTACCCTGATTACAAACTGATGTTACTTCATAGGAAGAATAAAAATTACCAGGATTTCAAATTGATGTTAGTTCATAGGAAAAATTGTTGTGCCATAATTGCCCATGTTGCTGACATTTGACTTTACCCCTTCAGGCATCAGTTACCTTGTACCTTACTAGTTGATTGTGCTGTGCATCCAAGGAGCAATGTGTATCTGTCCTCTCTTCAATGTATCAAAAGGAATTCTAGCTTCAAATCCGGTGGTTTTTTTTTTTTTTGGGGGGGGCGGTGAGGAATTGAAAACACAAGCTTGCTTCTTGGGGGGAGCTTCATGTGCTGACCAAACCACTTACATATCTGTCAACATTAATGTGTGCCTGTTGCCTATAAATGACAGAGACATCATTTTAAATTTGGCATATGCATACCTCTTTCTTTATTTTACAGCATTTATGTCCTGACTTAATAGATTTGCTCATCTTCTTTGTTATTCTTCTACTGCCTCTGTTACCCCCATCATCGTGTCCACTACTGGGTCTATATCTCCTAACTTTGGTAGAGCTTGTGAACAAGCCTACCAGTTTATCTAACCTGTTGTGAAAGTTGGATCTCCAAAAAAATAGAAGGCAAGGATTAGGATGATCCCATGCATATCTTCCTCAGCCTGTAACTGAACGCTAAATTCACACTTTAACTCATTAAGTGTAACTCTAGCTGATTGAACAGTTGGATATCCCTTTTGAACTATAGAAAAGGTTTAATTTCTTGGCATTTGGTAGATGATGAAAATATGACACGCAATCAAATCATGATTTATCTTTTCCCCTTGCTTTGACATCATTTATTCATGAGCCAAAACATTAAAATCAATTGATGGAAAGTATATACATAGTCTTGATTCCTTAGTCTGTCGTAATCATTCTCTTGTAAGGTTTTGAATGCATCTTTGTTACGTTGCTAAATGGGTTTTACTGCATTTTCATTTCTTTGATAAATGGTGTGGAGAAGGTTGCCTTCTCCAATTCTTATGGCCCATGTTGCTGATGTGAGACAAAGTCCGAACATATTCTCACTTTATACACAAGTAGGGGTGCAAAACGGGCCGGATCTATCCGGATTTGGTCCGACCATATGAGAAAGATGCGGATGCGAATCCTCTTGTATGCCCAAATGAGATGAAACAGATCCCAGGCATACCCGTATTTTAGAAAGTGGACCTCCGTCGGGGTATTCATTTTGTAGCTATTAAATAATTGAAACCCTATAGAATCGGGTATTCCTTTGTTCGCTGCCAATGCCTGGTAGGACGGCCTGGAAGCAACTCCGACCATGCCTCCTCCACCACACACCATCCTCCTCTCCTGCTCTATAGCCCACGGCGGTGGCGGCCCTGTTGAGCACCACGCCCCATCCTCCTCCCCTGCTCCGCTGACCACGGCGGCGGCAGCCCTGTTCACCACCACGTCCCCATTCTCCACCACACCAAGATCACCTCCAATGCGCCATCGGCTCAGTTGGGAACTGGGATAGCATTTGCCATCCGCACCACAAGTGTTGAGCCACCACTCCGCTTAAAGAGCTTCCCCCCTGCTGCCTCTTTCGCATCACGAAAGGGCCATTTGTACTCTCTTCCTTCTCCATTTCTTCTCCCTCTGGTGAAAATCTAGGGACATCTTTTTGGCTTCTTCTTTGTGCTCGCTTGGCATTGGTGTACAAGCGCCATTATTGCTGTTTTAAGCCCAGGAGGAGATAAATCTGATCTGATTTCTTCTTTTGATAATTCTTCACGGATTACTCCCGTACTTGTGTTGATCAGAAATCTCAGATCTGGTATTATTCTTGTTCTTGTTTTGTTCAAAAATCTCATATCTGATATTGCTCTCGTTTTTTTTTTATTTTAAAATCTCCGATCTGATATTGCTCTCCTGTCCTTGTGTTGGTCAGAAATCTCAGATTTGGTATTGCTTCCATTTTTGTTTTGTTCAAAAATCTCAGTCTGGTATTACTATCCCATCCTTGTGTTGATTAGAAATCTCTGATCTGGTTTTCCTCCCATTCTTGTTTTGTTTAGCAATCTCAGATCTTGTATTGCTCCGTCCTTGTTTTAATCAGAAAATTCTCAGATCTAGTATTGTTCTGGTCCTTATTGAATTGATATATTAGCAAGAAGCATGTTAAAAACATGATTTTTTCTGTTAATCTTTCATCTATTTGAAAGGTTTTTCCTTAAACTACTCCAGTGCAATGAAACTTTCAACAGTTTCACGAAGCAAATCTACGTACATCTAAATCGGGGTACGTAAAGACACATGCGGATCAAAATCTGGAGGTCTGAATGTGCCAAGGCATAATTCGGATGCGGAGTGGTATCCGAAAATATGGATCCGGGTCTCTTCCGGGTCCGGGTCGGATCCTACCGGATCCACCCGTTTTGCACCCCTATACACAAGTAAAATGTTATGTTGACATAGAATATGTGATGCATTTTTGGTCTATTTGTCTGAATTGATGCATTCATGCTATACTTATGAATTGTTATCTGAATAATCTCTAGTGGATGTAGACAGTTGTATCTTGGTGCTAAATTGATACTGTTATCAAGAGAGTCCCGCACATGAGTTTTTAAGATGACTGCTGTTAACATGTTTATTGACGCTTAAATTCCTGCCCTTACTTATGTTAACTACATCTTTCTGCAATATCATTAAGTAAATGTCTTCTAAAATACCACAAAGATGAAGCAACCATACTACCATCCTATTTAGCACATCCGTGGTGGAATATTAACAATAATTGTGAAAATGAGGTGCAGATCATATATAGAGAAAGCAAGGATGTTGTGCTTTTAGTTGGGGCATTGTGTGGTGAGTCACTGAAAAATGAAAGATAGGTGAGCAAATGAAGAATTCTTTTAAGTGCTAAATTTCGTAGACCACTTAGAGGATTAAGTTTCATAGATCAACTTTGGTGAGCATTTTATTCATGTCATGTTCAACTTAAAGAACCCAAAATCTGAGCTGGTTGCACTTGTGGTTAGGATGTGTTCCCTGAGAGCTCAGGCATTACTTGTATTACATAACTTTGAAAAAGAAATGCATACAGATAGCTGTTTTGTCTGCGTCCTCCTTCTTTGCATAGTTTCTTTGGGGCACATATTAGTATTGAACATCCTTTAAGAGAAGATATAATTATGAAAGCAAGCTGAAAGTACAAAGTCATAGGGCCAAGGAACTTTGAAAAGATAGTATCTAAAGAAAACACTGTGAATGTCAAGGAAAGCATCAACCAAGCAAGAGGAAATCAAAGCTCTAATCTTCTTCGAGGTAAAAGGCAAATGAAGAAAATGGAAGGACAATTTCTCCCTCGTTGGCCCTCTGACAGGTGTCTCTGGTCCTTTCTAACTGATCTACTCTCAATAAGGAGAGAAGACCAACTTATTGGCTGATAATGTGTGTGCATGCTACAGAAACCTGTTTTTTTTCTGTTCTTTTGATCTGAATGCATGAACAAACAGGACAGAAAGAATGACTGAAATAAAAATGAACAGCATAATATATGAAATAAAAGGGAAGAAAAATGAAAGAGAGATGAAGCGGAATAAGGGTATGTTAAGGTAATTCTAATAATAGTCAATAGGAGCTCTACAGTGCTTTCTGAATATTTGATTCTTTTTCTTAATTAATCGGCTCCTAGCCTATGAGCTTGGACTCAAATGATGAGTATGTGGGTGTCAACATTGGATCGACAGTTCTTTTTCCTTAAAATTTTGAGAGGTATTATTTCAGCCTTTTTCCCCCTAGAGCAGCATGTTTAATAAACATGGAGTGGGGCTCCTAATCTTCAAAGTGGGGTCCTCCGGTTGCAAAACCATGGTGTAATCACCCTTCCATACACTTGTGCTTCTGAATCGAGTTGTACCTTATTAACTGCCCTGAAAGAACATGTCACAGAAGATAATGAAAGTCGTTTTGCTTTCCAAAGAGACTTTTGGTTGTATTTGTGATGGTTTTCCGCCAGATCAGAAGTCAACTATTATCTGCATGTCATATACCTTTACTAAGATGTTTATTCTTCTACTAGAATGGAGATAGAAGCAGATTACATTGGCCTGCTGTTGCTTGCTGCTGCCGGGTATGACCCCCGGGTGGCGCCAAAGGTGTATGAAAAATTGGGAGAGATCACTGGTGACTCATCACTGAGAGATTATCTCTCCACTCATCCGTCCAGCAAAAGAAGAGCTGAGTTGCTATCTCGAGCACAAGTCATGGGTGAAGCTCTCGCTATATATCAAGATGCAGTTTCCGGTCATGGGGTTGAGGGCTTCCTGTAATATGGATGTCCTTTTGTTCTCAGCCAATGTTTCAGCTTCCATATGTTCTATCTTCAGAAATTCCACTCCAGTAATCAGGACACAAGCAAAATCCCGAAACTGTTGGAGCACCATAATCTGCACAGCCTGATAATAAGGGTGTGGGATAGAACAGTTGCAAGGTCCCTGACATTGGACATGCGAGAGGACATAGAGCACATAAACTACCTGGCTCCTTTACCTCTGTTTATTTTGAATTTAATTTGAACAGTAATACTGGGGATAGAGGTGAATGAGACGGGAAAGGCCGAGCAGGTTCTGTGATTCTTTTTTCTCAAATTTGTTACCATGTTTTCTCATCTCATCTGTTGTTTGTTCATCATTGTATACGTGCTTCTTGAAGGCAACTGATTTTTGTGCCTGATCTTGTGTAGTTGTCACTGTTCCAATTGTACATTAGTTATTTGGTCTTAGGTTTTTCTTGGCTCCTGACAGAAAAATTTCCCGAAGGTCTATTGGAATAGCATTTCCTTCCGAGGTCTTTGTATCAATCTTTCAACAGACCTTTTGGGGTAGGTAGATTGGACTTCTGGAGGCATATTTGATGGGAAGCAAGCAATATCGTGAGGATCTAGAAAGAGGTCTTTTGTTTTAAGAATCATACGTCTAAGAGCAACTTTTCATGCCTTTTTCAGACCCTTTTTATGAAAATGTGTGATACTGTGAAGGCTACAAATGGACCGGCTTACCGTGTAAATCTGTCCTAACCTAGGGATGCGGCCCAACCCTCATTGGTCCGGCCCAATTCCTGTTGGGCCGGGGCTGATAGTCCGCAGATCAGCTCAGGATGAGGTTTAGCAAGTCAGCCGTGGTCCCGGATAAAGCCCCGACGCCCCCGACCGCTGAAGAGCCGCAATGTCACCAAGTCGGGATTGGGAAAAATGTTGGTCCGAGGAAAAAATGTCAAGGTTGCAAAAAATATGAAAACTTTGTGAAAAAATTGTAAAAAATGCGTTTAATTTTTTAATGTATAAGATATAATTCTAAGATACAATATAAATAGTTAAAAAACATTTTATAAAAATGAACGGGTTTCTTTTAAATAGGTATACTTTCCTTAAAAGATATGTGGTTAAAACAGGATTGAATTGTTACTTTTTGAATTTATGAAGATTTTAAAGAGTCTTTCAATAAGTAGGGATTTGTTCGCAAGAAAATATGTTAAGAAGAAAAAGTATGATTAAATCATGATTTTTATAAAAAATTATAGATTATGATTAAACCATGATTTTTTAAAGAAATGTAGATTTATGTTACACTGGAGAGCAACATCCAGGCCTGGCCATTAAGGGTTGGATCTCAGATTTGATTCTTAGGGCACTTTTGGGAAAAGCTCAAACATGCTTCCCAACACAAAATAATCTTTCGACATGGTCACAATGTCTTCAAACGTGTCTAGACTTGTAGGCTTTTGCACCAAATTGAGGAGCGGATGAGAGGAGAGAGAAAGACTGGGGCCTTTCAAACCCGATCATTGGTGAGAAGCACGTCCCAGCTTCCCAATGGATGGAAACACTTCTCTAAAGTATTTACTACTTTATCTTTGGCCTATACGCATGAAAAAATTGCCAATGGATGAAGATGGATACTTTGGACAATTTCATTGGTCATATGCTGGGAAGTCGCGTTTCGAGCAGGAGGAGGGACAGGTCTGTCCGGTTTTGATTAGAAAAGCCATGGTATAATGGCACATGTCAGAAAGTAGGATTTTGAAATACTCTTTTCTTTCCTTCAACGTATCCAAACACACCCTTAGACCCAGTAAATTTAGCAGTACACTTGGGACCATTGGCTTGAGGAGTAGTGAGTCACCACTGGCCCTATTCGGGCACGCTATATAAATTACGATAAATGCTTACTGCAGTGCAAGATACGTGTCCTGCATTATGCCACGCAGGGTCGTTTAAGCTGTGTTCCTCAGTTTCTTTTTTTTTTAAACCGTTAGCTCGGGTCGATCTAAGCTCACTAGCTGTACCGTCTATTTTTTTATTAGACAGTTTAAAAAAATAAAAAAAATATGACAATAAAATAAAAAATAAAATGACCCGCTCCCTGCTAGGTGAGGAGTGGGCCGGATCGAACGGCCCTATGTCGCGTAGTGTAGGAGTTTTTCATATTAAAAATAAAATAAAATTCATCCTAAAATTTTAATTATTCAATAACCTCTTTTAAGGTTATTTTCATCTCTTGAGACTTTATTTTCACCGTCCGAACGATCATAGTTCGATCTTAAAACTCAATCTTCATCGTCCATCAGATGCATGCAAATTTTGATTTCTACAAATCATAAAAAAATAGTTAAAAAATAGAAAATTGGTTAGATTGTCCTTAGAATTATTCCCGTCTCCTCGAGTTATGGTATTTATCACCAACTAACTATCACAAGATTAAACGACTACAATCAATTCGAATATGATCCAATAGTAAAATTTAAATTCTAAAAGATAAAATTACCTTATAGAAGTAATTGAATATTTAAAATTTTGTGATATTTTTTATTTATTTTTCAACATGAGAGTGGAGCTAAAACGTATTGTGTAATCAGGTTGCATAGATGGCCTTAGTTGCACCACAACATTCCTCATATATATATATATATATATATATATATATATAGAGAGAGAGAGAGAGAGAGAGGAATGCTATGGTGCAACCTATTGTAGAAGTGTGCAACCAAATTGCACGCATCGTTTTCGACTGATTCTCTATATTTAAAAAATAAATAAAATTTATCATAAATTTAAAAATATTCAATAACTCCCGCAGAGTTGTTTTCATCTTCTAGGACTTTATTTTTGCGGTTCGATCTTAAAACTCAATTTTAATCATCTATTAGATACATGCAAATACTAATTTTTAAAAATTATGAAAAAGAATTAAAAAGTAAAAAAAATGTCAGATTGCCTTTAGGGTTGTTCCCATCTCTTGAGATTATAGTATTGATCACCATCTAACTCGTACAAGATTAGACGACTACAATCATCTAGGATGCGATCCAACGGTAAAATTTAAATTCCAAAGGGTGAAAATTACACAATCGAATATTTAAAATTTTATGTTGATTTTTTTATTTTATTTTTCAACATGAGGGTAGAGCCAAATGTGTTGTGCAACCAGGTTGCTCAGATAACCTTGGTTGCACCGATGTTATGGCGCGGACCATGGTCCATACCGCATGGAGTTTGAACACCCTAATGGGTGATCAAAATTAAAACCCTAGGGGATGGAAAGAACTCTAAAGATAAATGACATCATTTCTTATTTGTTAACTATTTTTAAAAAAAATTTAGGCCTTCCGACCATGAAGATCAAAAATGATATTTGATCGGACGACTATAATTAAAATTTATAATTGGATGATCAATATTAAACCTCAAGAGATGAGAACAATCCTAAAAGATAAGTTGAATATTTAAAATTTTATGATGATTTTTATTTTTTTTAAACATATAGAAGAGGTCTAAAATGATCATGCGGTCCAACTGTACGACCGCATATTAAGATTATATTTATATATATATATATATATAAAGTGATAGAATTCATTGCGTTGATTCAGTCTGCTAACAGTGGATTCTATCCTCAACCATTAGATATGGATTGGTTGATCTCTAAAAAAATAAGGAAACAAAGAGAAACAGGGAAGAAACGAGAGAAGAGCGTGAGCGATCAGAGAAATCCCGGCTCTCGTTCACTCCTCTGCCTGCATGAAATGCAAACTAGTGAGCATTAATAACAAGTTATATCAAAGATAAGTTTATTAAAAGTTGTCTTATTTCATACAAATTAGTTGTTAAAAAAAAAGTGATATAATGACACTCATTGTTTAGATAGACAGATAGATATAACAAATGAATTACTTTAAACTATTATATAGGATTATGCCACGCTTTTGCCCCTTGTTTCTTATATCTGTCTAACATTTCTCTTCTATTATCAAAAGTGATAAAAGTAAAAATTTAAAATAACTCCTTGTTGTAGTGATGATGAAAGAAGAAACTTTTATTTAAAATCCAGAAGTGAAAATAGAAAAATGATTTCCATTTCCATTTCTATCTTCATCAAATCTTATAAGAACTGAAAGTAGAAACAATTCTTTCTATTTCCATTTGTAACCTATTTATAGCTCAATCTGTAAGGTAGCTGTTAACAAATATTTTTATTAGACGTCACTTTTAGGTTTGACTTTCAAATTTCAATATTAAAATATGAAATGAAAATAATTAAGACAATTTTAAACAGTAACATTTGAACCATTTCCAAATAACCTGATTTCACCAATCTAAAAAACTTTAATTTCAAACTTTTGGTTGAAGGCCAAATGATCACATAGTGACTTGAAAAATTTGGTGTCCTCGTAAGGTCATTGGCTTAAAATTTGCAAAAGTCCAAAAAGTATTTGCAATTTAAAACTATGCTAAACTATCCTAGGGTAAGTTGTGAGGCAAGGAAACTCATTTTGTTCTCAAGATTGCATTTGATTTGAATCGACTTATGTGGTGAATGGTTTTAAACTTAAACGGATAAAATGTATATAGGTGTGTATTTGTTAATTATCAACCTTTTCCCACTGTTCTTAATGGAGAGTGATGTTAATCACATCCTGTGTAACAAAGTGTGTCCACGATTAAGTGTCGTACACCGAGATACAGATAAGTAGTTTGTATATATGCACGTTGATCAATTTTTTGTCACTCTTTCTCTACCCTTTTTAGAAAAAAAAACTATAATCTCATTTACTTTTCTTAGAAACGTAGCTAGTGATTGATAATGATCAATGAATTCTAGAAAATAAAAGGTGTCCAAACTTGTGCCAACCATATATCCAAAATAAATTAAGGCCGTGTTCGGCGCAACTTCTATTTGGAAGCACTTTTGCATTTTCATTTAGTTAATTTTTATGGAAGCCATTAGATCTTGGAAGCCATTTGTGGTATCTTTCTTATATTTTGACTTCCAACCAAAAGCTACAAGGAGAGAGCTTTCAAGATTGAAGAAAAAGTGAGATTGTTATGAAAGAATTGACTTTTGTAACAAGCCAAAATTAGTTATAACCTCTCTCCCTCAACTCATTCTATGTAAGAATTGGAAGCCAAAAGTAACTTTTAAGTAGAAGCTTTGCCAAACATGCCCTAAGTATGATTTTTTTTTTTATTTCTTGTCATCTTTGACTGTTCGTCATTTTATTTGATTAGCACTATTTGATTGTCTCTCTCATATTAGAACAAATGGTCTAAGTTTGATTGAGTATGGACAAACAAAGAAGTGATTGTCAAAATAGGAGTAGACCCATAAAGGGACCTGTTTGGACCTATTAAATTTGTGTAGATATATCTATTTATCCTGTAACAATTATGTTATTAGTTTTTATATAAATTTATAAATAAATTTCTATAAATCTGGACCTAAAACTGGGTCCACTTGTCAAATATATTAGAGTTTAAGATAATAAAATTATTGCTCAAACTAACTTATTTTTTAAAATGAAGAAATCAAAGAGTGGACCCAAGCACCACTTTGATAGCATAATAGGTTATGATGGGATTAATTTTTTAAGATTATTTATTTTCGAATAAGGATGTTTCACTTTGATAGCAGAATGAAATCTCACACAGAATATCAAATTCTTGGGTGTAGGGTAGAATTCCTTAGTCACCTAATTCTTGGAATAAACAATTTTGACGTGGAATAACTGATTCCTCCTATCAAAGCAAAATTAGCCTTCTTATGAGAAATATGATGCCTTATTCTTCCCTTATTATGCAAACAAAATCTTCACTGATAATGAAATTGGTTATTTACGGATGAATTGAGGAGGATTGCTTATGTAGGAATAAGATGTATTTTAGTTTAACACTTTTTAACTTATACTATGTTAAGACAGATGGCTTATACCATGTATTCTATGAACAACTCATTCTCACTAGGATCCACTGCACGAATAAGGAATCCCACCCATCAAACTAAAGTAAGTGGGTTAAATGGAAAACTAGATCTTATTCGGTTATCAAAGTGAGAGTTGTTAAGATTTTTACTGATGTAACTAGATCTTCATGTCTGGTGCGTCCCAAATCAGTTGTACTTGGGCCCTTGATACTGAGGAGACACTAGGGTTTGATCTTTGATGGTTTGGATAGGTTCCTTACTGCTTTATCACTAGAACTAAATATAAAAAAAAAAGAAATAAAAAAAAAAATCTTCATGTATTCTTTTTGTTTGAGATTTTACACATGGATCCTCCTTAGAATTTTATTTATTAAATCTATGATGTTATTTTCCTACTAGTTGTAATAACCTCACTTGATGACAATATTTGCAAAAAAATATTCTTATAATTAATTCTTATAAAAACTGTAATAATTATTCTTTCTTCAATTGTCAAATTAATGTTTAGACAAATTATCTATATGAAAAGGAGTTATTTTAACATGTAGATTGTGCCAAAGAAAGAAAAAGAGAGATAGAGGTATAGATGGAAAGAAAAAGAAAGAGAATTTTAAAAAAAGGTATTTTAGATTTTTTCTAACTATGATTAAAAGTTAATTAAGGTTAAACAAGAGATTTTAGTGAAATACCTGTGGACGGTGATGGCAAGAATATTTTAAAAGTATTATGATGTAGTAAAATTATTTAAATTATTTTAAAAATAAAAAAGTTAATTTTAAAAATAAAGTCTTAAGGAGGGGTACGTTTATTCAAATCTCTTTGTATTATCTTAGAAAATAATAAGGTGACATTATTTAGACATTATTTAGAGAAGCTGTAAAATGATCTATCTTTCTTAAAGTCATCATAGACTAAGATCACCTTAGTGGGAGGTTTGGAGGAAGAGTAATGTTTGCTGCACTACAACAAACGGAGTTGGAATGAGTCCCCTTATCTTTTTTTGCCATTTGAAAACTTTACATTGTCCTTGTCTTCTCATTAAATGCGTCTTGACATCATCTATGTGTCAACCCACGTAGAGGCATCGAATTAAAATAATAATAATAAAATTTACTCGTCAGACTACTTCTCGAAAGCACTTTAAAATACTCAAAAGCTTGTTCACGAATGCTTCAAGATATTCTCAAGTGCTTCATGATGTTCTTGGAACATTCTTGAACATCATGATCTTGAGAGCATCTTGAAGCGTTCGAGAGCATCTTGAGACTTTCGAGCGCACCCTGAAACTCTTGAGTACATGACTCCCCCACATGAATTGACACGCGGATGACATCGGAATACATTTAATGAAGGGACGGGGACACGTGAGCTTTTTATGTGACAAAATGAGATAAGAGGGCTCATTGTAGTTCAGGCTCTTAGAAGAAATCTTACATTTACTACTCCTTACATGGCACGTGTTTTAATAGACTCTCCAAACTCTAGTTCTTTTTCTTTATTTACTATTTCTCAGTTTTTTTAGGCGAATGTTGTATTTTCAAGCGAGCCTCATACTACTGTTGTCTTGCTCCTATCTAAATCTACTATATAAATAAAAGGTTATTTGCATAAATATCTCTCAAAAATAGCATAATTGCATGTATATCCCTCATTCTCACATATTATCCTCAATACCCCTGTAATCTTCAAAATGTTGCATTTATGCCCCTCCTGTCAAACTTACGTTAATTTCAACGAAATATGTTAAAAACATTGCATAAATTATGACATCGTTGGAGGTATCAGAGTACAAAATGCAACATTTTAATATATTGAGGGGTATGTATGCAAAATATTAGTGACTTTAAGGGTATTGATGATAATATGTGAGAATGAGGGGTATACATGCAATTACGCTATTTTTGAGGGATATTTTTGCAAATAACCCTATATAAAATAGAGTTTTCTGGTGCCACGTGTCAACACCAGAATTCTCTATTTTCTGCCTAAATTTTCTTTCTCTCTCCCCTTCCCTATTAATACCTATGTCCCTTATTAATTTCCTCTCATTAATTCTCTCTCTTCCTCTCTTTCTCATTAATTCTTTCTCTCTCCCCTATCTCTTATTAATTCTCTCTCTCTCACCTCTTTCTCGTATTAATTCTCTCTCTCCCCTCTCTCTGCCTAAGTATTATTATTATTATTATCTCTCTTTTTCTTCTTTCACATTTTTATCTTCCTATTAATATTTTTATCTCATATTTTTTCTATCTCCTATTATTATTATTGTTGTTATTTTTATTGCAATCTCTTAAGATAATAATAACTAAATTTAACATTATTATTATCATTGTTACTTTTATTATTATTATTATTATTATTATTTTTACTATGATAATTTTATGGGATAATAACAACTAATTTTGATATTATTATCATTATTAAAAAATCAATATCAAAATGGTAGTCTTATGAGATAATAATAACTAATTTTGATATTATTATTATTGTTATCTCTCTTTCTCCTTGTAGACACGCTAATTTTGATATCATTTCGAGTAAATTTCATATCATATAAAATACCTCAAAATGGTATGATATTTAATCATTGGTTAATAATTATTGATTATTATCTAAATAATGTCGGGTCAGACAGATATAATTTAAGTTAATTAATTGAATTGATTTTAACTCAAATTTCAGTTAAAATATGAAGAAGTCTAAAAGACGTCGACCAGTGTGGACGCCATTTAGAGTTTATTCTTATTTTGATGTTTAAATTTGAATTTTAATCAATAGATTAATTAACTAAAAGACGTCTTCAAGGCACGACGCATTTTAGGTTTCCTCAGTTGTTTCTACTTCTCTTCCGGATGTTTATCCTTATCTTAATTAATGTAAAAGGCGTCTACAAGTGACGACGCGTTTTATCTAATTACAGATAAAGATAAGTTTTTCTCGGATGTTTATCCTTATCTTAATTAGTCTGAAAGGCGTCTTCCATGGGCGACGCGTTTTAGATAATTACAGATAAAGATGAATTAATCTGTATTTATCTGTTGGTTTAGATGGATAAATCTCAAAATTCCTCCATGTAAATCCGCAGACGCAAAGAAGTCTATAAATACCCTGCCTCTTGAATGGGTGACTGAGTTAGTGATTTGAAGTGATTGAAGTAATTGAAGTGATCAGAGTGACATTGAAAATCAAAGCGACGACGTCCAAATGCTGAAGTGCTGCCGTTTCCAGAAGTCGACATCCATTCTTCATCCATTCAAGATTTTTTCAAGACCAAGGCTTCCAGGGGCCATCCAGGATTAACTTTCAATTCATTTCTGCATATTTCTTACATTCTTCATCACATCACTCCACGCAACACACATAACACTAGCATCATTTTTCAAAACCTATTTTGTTAAAAGGAGTTTAAAAGACCATCCCAACAAGTGAGTTTTTCTGTTTAGTTGCATGTTCAAAATCTCTTCTGGAATAGATACTATTTTTTCCTAAGTTCTCACCATTATTTCTTTCTATTTCTTGCAAAGTACAAAGGAGAATCAAAGGGAGGGAATCACTAGCAAACAACAAGGAATTTGGACGATCCTGAGAACTCAACATCAATTAAAGCAAGAACAAAGACAAGAAATGGCTCTCTTTCTTCAGCCGGCTGAA
The DNA here is from genome assembly GCA_030544215.1 of Zantedeschia hybrid cultivar. Taxonomy (NCBI): domain Eukaryota; kingdom Viridiplantae; phylum Streptophyta; class Magnoliopsida; order Alismatales; family Araceae; genus Zantedeschia; species Zantedeschia hybrid cultivar. Next base: position 71,353,831 of record JARZZO010000002.1, read on the forward strand.
GGAGGGGAACCAAGAGCTCAATATCTCCTACGTCCAAACAGGTAGGCGATCAAACTCTTTCTTTTGGAACTTTTAAGTCAAAAGTTTCTGGTGATCACATCACTTAGTTTCTTTTTAATAGGTTTATTTTGCACCTAAACAACATAGTTTTTTTTATGGTAATCACACACTCATTTTAAGCACTTACAACTTTTTTGGCGATCACGGTGGGACTTGGTCTCGCCATCTTTTAGTTCTTTATTCTTGCTGTTACCAATCGGGCACCCACGGTGCACCACTTATGTCTCTTGACACGCCCTCACCAATTGGTGAGTGTTTTTAGTTTAGTTAATTTCCTACGTGCACCACGTGCACACCCCTGCGGCAAGATCTTGCCCTCCCCGTTGATTAGTTGAAAAGCTGTTTTTGTGATGAAATGTTGTGTGATTGACTGATATCTTAGTTGTTTAGTTGATAAAATCATCATGTTAAAACCTGAAACAAAAAAATCTTTTGCATGAACTGATTATTTATTGTTTTTATCCTGTTTGAGGGGGAATCAATCCAGAAATTCCTCCTGGAAAACTGCATCTACGACTTGAAAAACATCCAGGAACAGCGACGCATTTCAAACTGCGTCGTCATACCCAGACGCCTTTCAGTCTCTTTTCTCTACTGTCTGCTATCTGAGCTTCTACGAAAAAAATAAGGTTATGTTTTGAATAGCGTCGAGGAACACCGACGCAATTCAGGCAGTTTCTTATTTCTTCTTCAGTTCTCAGATTTTGTGATCTGTGTGCTATTACCCATTATATATTAAGCATTAGAGGCCATCCAGGTTACAGGTCATACGCATTGAGGCTAACACCCTCCTCTTCTTAGGAACACTCTTCTTTACGTCTTCAACTCTCTTTGATTGGGTCAGTCCCTCGATCAGACTAGAGTAGTTGGTGTTAAAGACCTCCGTAGGTCTCCAAAATCAAGGGATTCCTCCTTGATCTTCGGGCTGGTTGTACCAATTGAAGTTCCGGTTAGATTTCCATAACGTTGTGAGAGATAACCATAGAATATAACGGTGGACATTGAATTGAAACTAGGATCCTATCTCTTGAGCGAATTTGTGATTTAATTAAATCCAAATAACCCAACAAGGAATCCTAAAATCACGTTAAACATCCACTTGTTTGTTTAATCTCTGTACAACTTGTTTGTCAATCCCTGAAAAAAATAATAATCTAATATCATGCTGCTCCGATCAGGCAGGGACTTGAGCGTGGCTCCAGACGCCATGATCAACTACGAGGGAGATACTAATGCCCCTCGCGATTCCGATTACAATTTTGAGAATGGGAGAGATGCTGATGCCTCCCGTAATTCTCTTCCTACTCCAGTTCAACATGACGGGAATGTCCGAACCCCTCTCTATCATCCTCATGATCAATATTCTGATCTTCCCCCGCATGTGCATTCGGTTCCCAACCCTATCTTCGAGGGGGGCATGAATCCTGATGATCCCTCATCTTCTGATCCCTCGGATCTTGTAAATGCTTTGGGAGTTCTTGCCTCCCGTCTGGACCCTCAGCAGTTCGAGGCGATCCAGTCCATTCTGAAGGGGAAGACGCCCATGCAGTCATCGAGCTGAACCCTGCGGCTCCCCCTGCCGTCCCTCAGCAACCTCCTCATCATCCTCCCTACATTCATCAGGCCATGGAAGGCCTCCATGTCACTTCTCGGCCAGCTGGGCCGCAACTTTCCTCTTCTAGGCAACCGGCCAGACCACTGACGCCCGCGTACCAAAATGCCCTCGGGCATGGCGGAAGTTCTGCCGGACCTCCTCTTTACTGTCCTCCTTGTCCGACGTACTCTAGGCAACAGGCCTATCAAGTACCTCCACCTCCTCCCTCTCCCCAGGCTGATCCGACAACGCAAGCGTTGCTGGCGAAGATGGAGCGCATGGATGAACAATTCAACAACCTCCAGAAGATGATGGGGGTCAAAGCTGCACCGGAGATCAACTTACCAAACCTGCCAGTGTTCCACCTGCCACCCTCTGAGATGCCAGTGTACCAAAAGTACAACGATACTGGTAACCCCTTCACCCACTTGAAGGAGTTCATGTATGAGTCATCCTTCTGGCAAAACGACAAGAGGTCGTTGGCCTTTTTGTTCAGGAGATCTTTAGAGGGACCAGCCCTCGAATGGTTCTTTTCGTTGGAACCCTCCGAAGTAGAGGACTATGGTATCGTTTCCCGAAAATTCATTCAACGATACCAGGACAGAGTCGCTCCCTCCCTGTCTATCACTGACCTAATAGCAGAGAAGATGAAACCCGATGAGGAGTTCGTCAGTTTTGCCGACAGATGGCGAGACTTGGCCGAGAAAGTAAAAGATCACTTGTCCGAGTCAGAGCAAGTGAAAATGTTGATTTCCAATGCTACGCCCCAGTTCAAACTAGTCCTCTCCCTGAACAATCTGACCAGCATGGCAGAGCTCTATGAAAGAGCGCGGTACTGTCAGAATGCCTTCAGGGACGCTACGTTCTCTAGCGTCTTTGATCCTCACAGACCTAGCAGGCCTCCACCTCGGAAGCCTGCAGCGCCAAATTCTTCCAGCACAGGTCCAACTACTGAGGGCACGCTCTCTCATGAGCAAGTCAGCAGTATGAACAACAACTCGCCCCAGTTTGTGAGGAGTCAACAGCAGCAGTACGAGCGGCCACAGCAGCCGAACCAGCAGGGGTACAGGCAGCAGCCGAACCCTCAGTATCAGCAGCCCCAATATCAGCGGCTTCAACAGCCGAGCCAGCAACAGCAACAGCTACAGCAGCCGCCGCAACGGCAATTGCAGTACCAGCCACCACAACAACAGCAGTATCAGCCACAGCAGCAGTATCAGCCGCGCGCACCGCCGGCATATCATAATGTCCCTCCTCCTACTGATTACAATCAGCAGAGAAGACCTCCAGACCCGAAGAGGGCAGAATACCCGGTCCTCCCAGAGTCCTTGGCGGACATTTTTAGTGCTCTAATGGCAGCTAATGCCTTAGTCCTGCCAAGAGAAAAGGCGATTTGGCCCCAGAATGCCGACACGTCTAGGTATTGCTATTTTCATAGGCAACCTGGACACACTATTGACACCTGCTTCCAATTTAGAGATTACATTCATGATCTCAACGAGTAGGGCGGCATTGACTGGGAGGAGATGAAAAAATATATATATGCCTCAAAAGCCAGAAGACCACCACAACAGCAGCATCAGTAGCAAGTGAGAGCACTAGCACAAGCAACACCACCACCGAACATGGGCATAGTGCAGAACCCGCTTCCGGAACATCAAAATCAGAACCAAGTTTCCCCTATTCTGACAAATAGCCGGTCTGAGGCTAACCGTGGGCAACAGTGGAGGATAGAGGACTCTTCCTCTATCTATTCAACGGGTCACATTCCGAGTATCGCAGAACAACCGCCACGCCGCACCATCTATATACCCAGACCACAGCCCATTACCATTACCCCTATACCAACACCCGCATATTACTCGCCCGCACCCGCTAACCTATTACCACCACCCGCTTTTCTTAAACCCATTACGCCCCACGCCACTACACCTCCACTAAATAACCCCCCGCAAACCAACTACGCACCCCTCCTACCATCCAGACCCCTACTCCGCATACCATTCCCTACTTCACCCGCTACCACTACCACTTACCCAGATACCATCCAACCTTTTAAACCGCTATTACGCATGTCGTTCCCTACTTCTTCCACCATCCAACCATCAAGGCCTTTAATCCGCACCACGCCATCACCAGTTAACCCCGCGCCATCGCCCACATACCAACACTCCAACCCATCCACACCATCCAACCCTGCGGTACTCAAAGTATCACTCGGACCTTCCACGGCTGAGGAACATGCGCTCCGGAGTGGGAGGATTTTCAACAAAGTCTTTCCTCAGTCAACAGTTAGAGACGGCCCATCACAGCCGACAGAGAAAGCACACAATGAAGAGAGTGCACCAGGCACTCAATATGATCTGCTGAAGCACCTTGACCAGACACTGGCACGAATCTCCGTGCTTGAACTGATTAAAAGATTAAAGACTCACCAAGAAGCTATAATGGAATATTTGCAAAAGGTGATGGTCAACGAGGACGTGCCGGTGGAAAAGATTGCAGCACTATTAGTTCCTCAAGGGGATCAGCCCTCTATTTCATTTCATACATCGGAACTAGCACCGCCAGCGGCCAGAAGCATGGCTCTGAGCATCACGGTCAACATCTGCAAGAAGGCCGTGGATGCATGTCTGGTTGACACCGGGGCTTCGATCAATGTTTTACCTCTGAAGACCCTAGAATTGTGCGGTGTGCCCAAGGAAAAATGGCTGCCTAGCCCCATCTCCGTGACGGCATATGATAACTCTACCCGTTCTCCTCTGGGAATGGTTTATTTGAAGGTGGAGCTAGGCCCTGTAAGTCATGCAGAGGTCGAATTTCACATCTTGGAAATCGACCTTTCTTTAAACGCCATTTTGGGTCGTCCTTACATAAAAACTCTTGAGGCGATTCCTTCCACGAATCATCAATGCCTCAAATTCCCCTTCAAATGACGAATTATTAAGGTTACGAGCATGCTGATCCTTGCTGCTGCTCATACTTTGAATGTCAAACCCATTTCTTCACCTGGCCGACAACCTAATCTGTCGGTATTACAGGTTTACCATCCAGTGGCTGATCCGCTGAAAACTACCACTATTTCTCCTTATCCATTAAATGCCATAAAAAGGGGGAAGTGCATGAGTACCCTAGGATGGAGAATAATGATGAAGAATGGCTATCAGCCTGGAAGAGGCCTGGGTACACAGTTGCAAGGCAGGACCACTTCCGTCAAGGACCACCGAGGAGCACTTGGAAGCGGCTTGGGCTATAGGCCGAGAAAAATGAAACAAGACATTGTTCAGCAAGCAGAGAATGAAGGCGGCCAGAAAGTCTGGGAGACGATGTCTATTTTTTTCACCGCACAAGGAAGGTCGGGATCCCCTGACATGGACCCTATACACTCATTTTGTAAAGGGGCCCATAATGAGCCATGACAACACGGTGGTCATTACTTCGTGTTTTGACCTCCACGATTTATATGGGAGAGACTTGGCTAGATACTGTTCAGAACTGCTCACGTACCAGTCCTTGGAGGCTCTGCGGCCTATGAAGAGGAGAAAATTCCAAGACCCTGAATGTGAATGGTACAGGTGGTTCGATCTGAGAGACCTTTACATCGCGCTGAATAGGCTGTTTCTCGATCCTGTAGAACCCAAGTGGCCGCCACAGATCGATGAGCTGATCGAAGGTCCTAGTGCTATTTTCGACAAAAGGATACTGCTGTCAGAAGAGACTGATGAAGGGGATCCAGATAACCCCTATGAAGCTGGCTATACCACGGATCTGCTTTGGAGGGGGACTTATCCTTCTCATGTTTTCATGCTCCACACCTTGTTTCGCACTTTGCTCTTGACGCCAACTTGGTCGCGGGTCATCATTGAAGACATTCCACGGGCCCCGCCCGTTATGATTACTCTGTCCCCACGGGACCTCATTCCACCACCTCCTCTCGATTTAGAGAGGATGTATGATTTAATCTGGGACATGCTGCTGTATGATCCCCCTAATCCTCTGGCCTTGGTGCCACTTCTCCCATCTAATTCTCCTTCTATTTATATTCACTCATGTTTTATGCTTAACTCTTCTATTGCCCAAAAAACAAACGCCAATTTGGCAACAAATTCTTCCCAAATCCTCATTGAGGAAACCTCCTACTTGACCGATTATACCCCATCGCGCGGGTCTTTCGGTCAAGATTCTCTTCTAAATCTACTCTGCCCCTCCCCTCGGGAGGATTCTCCTGTACTTCCATCTGTATCTCATGATTTTCATTCTGCTTCATCTTCATTAGGTCAGAATAGGGAGTCTGGTAAAGTTAGGGAGTCTAGTTCTAGGCAAGTTAATCAGGTTAGGAAGTCTAGAAAGCCTAAGGGTAGACGAATTCCAGATAGATACCTCCAGGACTTAGCTAACAGATGCCTTTCTTGCTCAATGATCCCTCAGTTATTGGAAAATCCCATTCAGATGCCAGAAGACTGCATGGACGATGAGTTAGTCAATGATGGATATGGGGTGTATGAATTGATACATGAAAAAGACCCCATTGTCGAAGATGAAGAAGATGACGAGGACGCAGCTGAGGCATATGCCAGTGGAGTGAAGAGATTCGATGAACCCTCAGCTGCCGTAGAAGAGCCCACCAAAGAAATCAATTTAGGGACTGAAGACGAACCTAAGGTTGTCCTCGTCAGCAAGAATCTTTCTGTAGAAGATGAGAAGGTAATGGTACAAGTTCTTAAGGACTATAAGGATACTTTCGCCTGGAGTTATGAAGATATGTCGGGATTAGACTCATCTTTAGTTGAACATAGGTTGACATTAAAGGAAGGAGCTAGCCCGGTCAAGCAGAAGCTAAGGCGATTCCACCCACAAATGGCTTTAAAGATAAAGGAAGAGGTTGACAAATTACATAAAGCCAAGTTCATTAGAGTTGTCCTCTATCCACAATGGGTGGCCAACATAGTCCCGGTTATGAAGAAGGACGGGAAGGTCAGGATTTGCATTGACTTCCGAGATTTAAACCGGGCGTGTCCTAAAGATGATTTTCCATTGCTTCATATTGACGTACTCATTGATAACATTGCTGGCTATGAGACTTTATCATTTATGGATGGGTTTTTAGGATACAATCAGATCAAATTAGCAGAAGAAGATCAAGAAAAGACATCATTCACTACACCTTGGGGAACATACTGCTATGTTGTCATGCCATTTGGATTAAAGAATGCTGGAGCCACTTATCAGAGGGTTATGATGGCAATATTTCATGACATGATGCATATAGATCTAGAAGTGTATGTGGATGACTTGTTGGTTAAATCTAAAACGAAGGCTGAGCATGCCAAGATTTTGGCAAGAGTGTTAGAGAGATCAAGGGAGTATCAGTTAAAGATGAACCCCAAGAAATGTGTATTCGGGGTATCTTCAGGGAAATTACTTAGATTCATTGTCAGCAAACGAGGAATTGAGATCGATCCCAACAAGGGGAAGGCTATCAGAGAGATGCCACCTCTCAAAAACTTGAAGGAGTTAAGAGGATTAATCGGGAGGTTGCAATTTATTCGCCGTTTTGTCTCCCAGCACTCACAAAGGTGTAAGCCGTTCTACGAGCTTACCAAGCCGGGAGTCAAATTCGACTGGGACGATAAGTGTCAGGAAGCATTCGATGGATTAAAGAATTATTTGGCAAGTCCTCCTTTTTTGAGACCACCATCTCCAGGCAAACCATTGATACTTTATATTTCTGTCCTGGATGATGCAGTGGGGGCTGTCCTAGCACAAGAGGACGAAGAAGGAAAGGAGAGGGCATCCTACTATCTCTCTAAACTTCTCAACCCCGCTGAACAGAGATATACAGCGATGGAGAAAACATGTGCAACATTAGTTTTGGTGGTTCAAAAATTGAAGCATTATTTTCTAACCCATGAAGTCCATCTCATCGCTAGGATGAATCCAATCAAGTTTCTTCTGGAGAAATATGTCCTTACTGATAGGTTAGCGTGATGGCAAAGCTTTCTATCTCAATTCGATATCACTTACATTTAGCAGAAAGCGATCAAAGGCTATGCCATAGCAGAACATCTCGCTCATCACCCCCTTCCTCGTTTTGATCCAGTCTAATCGTAGTTTCCGGATGAGGAACTGATGTCCATAGACCAAATCAGAGATGATATGTGGACTCTGCATTTTGACGGAGCTCTGAATTCCCATGGAAAGGGTATTGACATTGTTCTGTTATCACCCGAAGGTATTACCATTCTACAAGCCTTTCAGCTTGACTTCCCAGTCACCATTATTTCTTTCTATTTCTTGCAAAGTACAAAGGAGAATCAAAGGGAGGGAATCACTAGCAAACGACAAGGAATTTGGACGATCCTCAGAACTCAACAGCAATCAAAGCAAGAACAAAGACAAGAAATGACTCTCTTTCTTCAGCCGGCTGAAGGAGGGGAACCAAGAGCTCAATATCTCCTACGTCCAAACAGGTAGGCGATCAAACTCTTTCTTTTGAAACTTTTAAGTCAAAAGTTTCTAGCGATCACATCACTTAGTTTCTTTTTAATAGGTTTATTTTGCACCTAAACAACATAGTTTTTTTTATGGTAATCACACACTCATTTTAAGCACTCACACTCCTCTTTCACATTTTTTTCTTTCTCTATTAATATTTTTATCTACTATTTTTCTATGTCCTATTATTATTATTATCGTGGTTGTTATTGTTGTTGTTGTTGTTGCAATCTTTTTAATAATAATTAATTTTGATATTATTGTTATTATTTTTAGAATTATTATTTTTGTTGTTAATGAGACCAGTCTCTCTCACACTTTTCTCACTCATATTATTATTATTATTGTAATTGTTGTTGTTGTTATTATTATAAAAATTGAGACAATCTTTTGAAATAATAATAATAAATTTTGATATTTATTATCATTATTGAGATAGTCTCATAGGATAATAATAACTAATTTTGTTATTAACGAGATCAGTCTCTCTCTCATTTTTCTCCTAATCTATATTTCAACACAACATTTATTATGATAATATCATGGGAAATAATAACAACCTTCACTTCACTTTTTAATTCTCTCTCTCAATCCATATTTCAATTGGATATAATGGTTCTAAATTTTTAATGTTTACCAAACAATTAACTTAATATTCATAGAAAAAATATTTGTATTTCTAAATATATATTCTTCTATAATTATTTTATTCATTCCTTCAAAAAATATAAAATATTAACTTTACTTATATTAATTATATTTATTTTATTCACACATGTTCTCTCCTTCCTCTCTTTCTCATTAATTCTCTCTATCTCCCCTCTCCCTCTCATTAATTCTCTCCCTCCCCTCTCTCTCTCATTAATTCTCTCTCCTTCTCTATCTCTCTCTCTCTCACACACACACAATCTCTCTCTCTCACGGCCCTCTCTTTGTAACAATTTTTTAAATATATAATAATAATAACAACTTCCTATATACTATATATATAATCAATATCTCTTTTATACTATTATTATTATTATTGTTATTATTATTATTATAATATTATCATCATCATCACCATCTCTCCTTCTCCTCTTTAACATTTTCTCTCTCCCTATTAATATTTTTATCTCCTGTTTTTTCTGTCCCCTATTATTATTGTTGTTGTTATTATTGTAATCTCCTAGGCTTATAATAACTAATTTTGATATTGTTATTGTTGTTGTTGTTATTGAGATGGTCTAATGGGATAATAAAAACTAATTTTGATATTATTATTATTAAAAAATTAATATCAAAATGATAGTCTCATGGGATAATAATAACTAATTTTGATATTATTATTTTTATTAAAAATTAATATCAAAATGGTGGTCTCATAGTATAATAATAACTAATTTTGATATTATTATTATTATTTTAATAATAATTATTATTATCTTCTTTCACATTTTCTCTCTCCCTATTAGTAATTCTATTTCCTATTTTTTATGTCTCATATTATTATTATTATTGTTGTTGTTGTTGTTGTTGTTGTTGTTGTAATCTCTTAGGATAATAATAACTAATTTTAACATTATTATTATTACTATTATTTTTATTATCATTATTATTATTGGATAATTTCATGGGATAACAATAATTTTTATATTATTATTATTATTAATAAAATCAATATCAAAATGGTAGTCTCATGGATTTTGATATTATTATTATTACTATTATTATTATTATTATCTTTCACATTTTTCCTCTCTCCCTATTAGGATTTCTATCTCCTATTTTTTCTATATCCTATTATTATTGTTGTTGTTGTTGTTGTTGTAATCTCTTGGGATAATAATAACTAATTTTAACATTATTATTATTAGTATTATTATTATTATTATTATCATTATTATTGGATAGTCACATTGGATAATAATAACTAATTTTGATATTAATAATAATAATAATAATAATAATAATAATAATAATAATAATAAAATCAATATCAAATGGGTAGTCTCATGGATTTTGATATTATTATTATTATTATTATGGTAGACTCATAAGATAATAATAATTAATTTTGATATCATTATTATTTTTAAAATATTTTATTTTTATTATTATTATCGTCATCATCATCTTGTAATATGGTGGAAAATATTACTATTTTTTTTTGAAAGTATTATGCTTTCTTATTATTATCATTATTATTATTATTGGGATAGTCTCATGTGATAATAATAACTAATTTTGATATTATTATTAGGGTAGTCTTATGGGATAATAATAACTAATTTTGATATTATTTTTATTATTTTTAAAGTAATATTATTATTGGTATTACTATTAATATAATCTAAGATGGTGAAAAGTATTATTATTATTATTTTATTAGTGAAACTATTATTATTTTATAACTATTATTATTATTGGAATAATCACATGGGATAATAATACTAATTTTGATATTATTATTATTATTAAAATTAATATCAAAATGATGGTCTCATGGGATAATAATAGCAAATTTTGATATTATTATGATTATCATCTTTTTTTTACTCTTTCACATTTTTCTTTCTCCCTATTATTATTTCTATCTCCTTTTTGTTTTCCTATTATTATTATTATTATTATTTTTATTTTTATTGCTATTGTTGCAATCTCTTGGGATAATAATAACTAATTTTGATATTATTATTATTATTATTATTATTATCGATATAGTCTCATGAGATAATAATAACTAATTTTGACATTATTATTATTTTTTAAAAGTATTTTACTATTCTTATTATCACTTTTTCTCTTCTTTCACTTTTTTTTCTCTCTATTAATATTTCTATCTCCTATTTTTTTATTCCTCCTATTATTGTTGTTGTTGTTGCAATGTTTGTGATAATAATAATTAATTTTGGCATTATATTATTATTATTATTATTATCATTGTTGTTGTTATTGTTGAAATAGTGTCATAAGATAATAATAACTAATTTTGATATTATTATTATTTTTAAATTTTTGTTAATTTTATTATTATTATTATTAACAAGACCGATTTTTATCTTACTTTTCTTAGTCATATTATTATTTTTATTATTATTATTATTGTTGTTGTTGTTGTTAATATTATGACAGTCTCTTAGAATAATAATAATAAATTTTTATATTTATTATCATTATTGAGATAGTCTTATAGGATAATAATAACTAATTTCGTTATTAACGATGTGAGTGCTCAAATTAGGAGTGTGATTATCATGAAAATTATGTTGTTTATGTGACAAATAAACCCATTAAAAACTAAGTGAATGTTATCGCCAGAAACTTTTAACTAAAAAGTTCCAAAAGAAAAGATTGATCGCCTACCTGTTTTGGAATCGGGAGATGTTGGAGTCTTTGATTCCCCTCCTTCAGCCGGCTGAAGAAAAAAATCCCTTCTGACTTTGTTCTTGCTTTGGATGCTTATGGGACTTTGAGGATAATCCAGATTTCCTTGTTGTTGATTCTCTCCTCTTGATCTCCTTTTGTACCTTACAAGAAACAAAGATAAAAGAAAATAATAAGAACTCAAGTAGAGGTAGTATATATTCTAATAGAAATTTTAATCATGTAATTTAAACAAAGAACTCACTTGTTTGATGGTCTTTTAAACTCCTTAAACAAATATGTTTGAAATTATACTAGTGAATGTGTGTTGCATGGAATAATGTGATGAATGAGATTTTGAACTAATATAGTACTGAAAAATTAAGAACTGAGTTGGATGGCCCCTGGGAAGCCTTGGTCTTGAAAGGATGAAGAATGGATGAAAAAAGGATGCAGACTCCTGGAAGTAGTAGCAGCACCTCGATTCTTCAGCGTTTGGATGTCGTCTCTCTCAAAGAATTGCTCCAATAATCACAAATTATCACTATCATCACTCAAATTATCACTAACTTTTTAAAGATCAAGAGGTTGTGTATTTATAGGCTTTAAGTTCACGTATCTGCGGTTATTAATAGATTAACACGAAGGAATTTGAAGTTAATCTAACTAATAAATAGATAAACACAATCTGATTCATTTTTATCTGTAATTATCTAAAACGCGTCGTCCATTGGAGACGTCTTTTAGCTTAATAAGATAAGGATAAACATCGAGAAAAAAAGACAGAATCAGTTTAAGAAACGTAAATGGCGTCGTGTATGGCAGACGTCTTTTAGTTTATTAATAAATTAATTAAAAATCAGATTAATAATCAAAATAAAAATTAAACTCTAAATGACGTCTACACAGGTCGACGTCTTTTAGAATTTTTCATATTTGATTAAAAATTTGAGTTAAAATGAATTTCTTTAATAAACTTAAATTATGTCTGTTTGACTCATATTATTTAGACAATTAATCTAAAAAAATTAATAAAAATTAACTAATGATTAAATATCAGACCATTTTGAGACGTTATTATATGACATGAAATTTACTCAAAATGATGTCAAAATTAACGTGTCTACAAACGAGATCAGTCTCTTTCTCATTTTTCTCTTAATCTATATTGAGATAATCTCATGAAATAATAATAATAACCTTCAGTTCACTTTTTAATTTTCTCTGTCAATCGATTCAATTAGATATACTGGTTCTGAACTTTTAATATTTACCAAACAACAAATTTAATATTCATAAGAAAAAAAATGTTAGCATTTCTAAACTAATATATTTTTTTATAATTATTTTATTCATTCATTCACAAAGAGTAAAAAGTTAGCTTCACTTATATTAATTGTAATTATTTTATTCAAATATGTTAATTCGCGTACGTCGCACGAGATTGCAACTAGTCTTAACAAATATAACAGTCACCTGATAACACAACACTCCCCTGAAAAATATAATGATAAATATGATTACAACGCTCTCCTAGGTAATAATTTAAATTATTAGAATATATTTTATTTAATTTTATATCTTTGAATAAGAAATTTGAGTAATATCTATTAAGACGATACAGGTCGGCCAAAAGTAAGGGGTAAATGAATAGAGTTTCGCTAATGCAAAGGTTGTGCTCGATTGGGAGAAGGAACCACGGGAAGATTTTATGGTCTCCCATGGAGTTTTGGAGTGGAACAAAATATTTTAAAAATTTACCAAATAACTTAGTTCTTGGACGGAAGTGTGGTCGCGGTGTGCAGAACAAAAGGTGAAATTCAAAATTAGGAGAAGTTTTGGAGTGGAGGAAGTCTTTTAGAAAGTCCAGACAAATTGGATTTTTAAACGGAAGGGGCTGAGGAAACCTGCAGGAATTTAATTTTTAGAATTTAAGCGGCCCCTGTAATCATACTAGTTTGATGGAGAGCTTTAACAGCAACTTTTATGAAGATTTCAGAAATACTTTATCTATGTGAGAACTTGGGATACCCATATAAATATGATAGTTTGTAGAGTATATATGTAAAAAAACATACTCCAAAAAATAAAAGAAACCTCGGGAAACTCGAGGACTGCCAGCATTGGATATGTCGCCAAGCGCCACCCCTTTTCCTTATCACGAGTCAACAATAACTTCTTCTTATAAAAAGGCTAAGATGTTATTAGTATTAAAGATTTGAGTAACACTTGCTGTACTTATCTTGGTCAGTGCAGTGGGTAAAAGAATAACAATGATTTTTTGACTTTTTTAGGTCTGTATTGGTCGATCTCTAATCAGATGATTTAAAAAAAATTAAAAATAAAAAATCAAATTCTTTGGACGATAAAATAGTATTTTTAATGGGCCGAGTCTACCTTTTTTTAGATCGCCCAATTAGAAATTAAGCCTATATGAACATATAGGACACTTCGAAATCTATCTTAAAAAAATTTAAAAGATATATTTTTTTGTAACCCACTGTATTAATCGTTAGTGCAGCACTGGCGGCAAGTGTTCCTGGTCATCCGTTTCTAAACTTGGGGAGGTCCCTGGTCATCGTAATCACCGTCTAACCTCCTGCGGACACTCCGCCTTAATTAATTTGGACTCTTGCCCACATCGACAAGGATTGATAAATATCATTTGTCATGTTTAATTTGGAAGTAAAATGTAAGATTACTGTAAGATCAATAGAGTTCATTTATGTTTGAAACCTTAAGTTGAAATGCCCTTCTATCTGCATCGAAGTTCCACTTCATATAGATATATAGGGAATTAGATGATAGTTTTTGAACGATCTACTTATGATCAATAACCTTGTGAAAATTGAATTATGATAATTGCTTCCGACATATATATTTTTCCCAAATTGGATCCCAATGGTCCCTATGTCCACAAACTAAAATGTGCACACTAGTTTCCATTGATTGGCTTACTAACCACCTTTCTTACTGAAGAAAATTATTTATGGATAAGCAACATCCTCACAAAATCCAAAGACAAAGGCTAGGCAGAAAAAAGGAAGGTGTGCAGGATTTCCTAGAATATGGTCACTGCATTAGCAATCAAGAACTGATTTCCTAGGCGTCCAGCTCAATTTTTTCTTTAACAAGAAGACGGGGGAAGGACATCATCCACAGCTGAATAGATATTGTCTAAGTTGTTGGGATCCGGGCGGGACGCGAAGAACGCAGCGGAAACGACGAACAAAATTAAATCCCGCCCGATGCCCGCTGATCCGATTCGGAACAAAAAACTAAAACCGAAAACTACGAGAATTAATCCGATTACCGTGCGCGGATTCGAATCCGCTTCCGTCTCGGTTCCGTCGAGGCGATCCCGTGAGCCGCACAAGTGTCCGACCTCCAGCGGTATCCACACGATCCTCTGCGGTGGTTCGTCCTCGATCCCTCGTCCGTTTCAGCTCGCTCGCTGAAGATCCGTCGCCGCAACGATTGCTGAAATCCCGCCGACGGGAATTCCCGACTTTCGGGAATCACACGCGGCGGAGACGGAAACTATTCTGGCGCCTCGAACGGGACGCCCAGAGGAGGAGAGAGAAAGGAGGGGGTGACGGCCAGCAAGAGAAATCCTGGAACTTGGCCCAGGATTTCTCAACAGCGCGTATATATATTAAGTCGGCGCGATTTTTCACAAAAGTCCCCGAGTTAATATAAATCACACTTATATACCACCGACTGAGAATCTTGTTGCGTGTGACCTTCTAGACCCATTTATTAGTCTGGTTTTCAGCCCGTTAAGTCCAGTAACTAGTTATTAACTTATTGTAATTAATTAATATCTAGATATTAACTAATTACTTAACCGAATTATCATCGCATGTAAATTCGGTCGGACTTCCGATCAAGTTGGGTGCCAAACAACACCGCATGATCCAGGAAGGCAATGGGGTTCAACAACCCACTCATAGAACCTGTCCGTCCACAGTTATCACGTGGTTATAATCCTTCGTTCGCACAATGCTCTCGAGTTAACCTAGGGTATGGTCAACTGTCAAACCCTAGATGGTCAACTTATTTGAATCAGACTCCGCTGTACAATATTCGAAAACCACTTTTCTGATATTGTTTCTGCTCTGGCCAGAGACTCCTGCGGATCTATTCTAGAGCATTCTCTCTCCAGTTACCTGAGAGCGAACGATCCTTTATTGAACACACAATCACCTTTGAAGGTCTTCCGCTGGTTCCGATCCTTGACTATTAGAGATCCCGTGGATAGGGATTCGTAGGTCAAGGTCAAAGTCCAGAAGTCCACCTACAAGGTGTCTTTGGTGTCTCAAGTCCAAGGATCAACCACGCCACTGTGATGATAAATCAAGCCGATTGACAGTCAGGTAAATTACCATTCGATGATTCATATCGGATCAGCTCAGTGAACTCATTCCCCAATGAGCACCTACAGGTTTACCATTGTGTCTTCACACTAGTAACTAACGAAATCAGTCATCCTCATCATATGAGCTGGAATAACCTGTACTAGTCTAACCGTATATTTGATGTCCTTCTCAAACATCCTACGACTAGGAACAATTGAGAATATGTGTTTATAAGTTATCAGTCTCATTATTATGATCTCATCATAATCTGATGACTATTGCACATATTTATGGACTTTATTATGCGTAATTATAAATATGTCAATCTACATAATGAATTTAATGTCATTTATTAGTGAACTAGATTGAAATAGGTGCGTTATGATTGACTTAGAGGACACCTATATCCATCATAAGTTTGGTCCATGTATAATAAGGGAGAATATGTGATTCATGAACATCTGGGAAGTGAGGCAGTAATAATAGATTATAGGTTAAATCTTTCTTCTAAAAAGTTTAGTCGGTAGACTATTTTTTGAAAGCATCTTGAAACGTTCGAAAGCGTGTTCTCGAATGTTTCAGGATGTTCTTGAGTGTTTCATGGTGCTCTCGAGTGCATCCGATGATCTCAAGAACATGATGTTTTTGAAACATTCTAAAACATCATGATCTTGAGAACATCTTAAAGTATTCAAGAGCACCTTAAAACTTTTGAGTGCATCTTGAAATTCTTGAGTGCATGATGCCCTCATATGTATTGACACGCGGATGATGTCGAAATATATTTAATGAAAAGACAGAGCCACGTGAGTTTTCTAAGTAAAAAAGGAGATAAGAAGACTCATTGTAGTTCAGACTCTTGGAAAAAATCTTACACTTACCATTCCTCACATGCCACGTGTTCTGATAGGCTCTCCAAATTCTATGTGTTCGTTCTTTCTCTTCTTTTACTATTTCTCAATTTTTTAAAGTCAGTGTTGCATTTTCAAGCGAGCCTCATATTGTTGTTGTCATGCTCCTATCTTAAGAAGTATAACAGTCACTTGATAACACAACACTCGCCTGAAAATATAATGTTAAATATGATAATGCAACGCTCTCCTAGGTAATATTTAAATTATTAGAATGTATTTTATTTAATTTTATATCTTTGAATAAGGAATTTGATTAATTAGAATATATTTGTTGAGATGATCTCCAAGCAAGTATATACGTAATTGGTTGTGCCTTTGTTCTTTGTTTTTAATTATTTGTTAAGATAAATAAATAATTTTATGTGTCTCTAATAAAAGAATCTGTCTATGAGAAAGGAAAATTGAGTGTGTATGCCTGGCCGTTAAGATTGTGAGCCAACTCGACCTTTTTTTTTTTGGGACATACGGCTCAATTCCTGTATAGGCGGCTCAATGGTTAAGTACTTTTACGAGGGAGAGATTAAAATCTCACAAGTCCATTATTAAAAATAATTTTAGATTGGGTACGAATTTTCTACTTAAATGAAAGAAAATTTTTTACAGATGATATTTAAGTTATGAAGTGCAAACACTTAATAAGAATTACCTATGACCTCCCTAAACAGAGAGGTCATGGGGATACTAATTAAGTTAGGCCTGGTTGGTGACTCAACTCGACTTAACTTGATGGAAGTTGATTATACGATTTAATTTAGATGAGTTATTACTGAATAAATTTGACGGGGTTAAGTTGAGGGTTAGGCATCTACAAAATTTAAAACGCAAAAATATCTACAAAATAAATTTTTAAGGTTAATTTAACAAAATCAGGGCCACGAAAGAGTCCTCAAAATAGGATGACCTGAGATAAATACGAAGACAGTAGGCGACAAAGCCGAACGTTGACAATTGTGTTTAGCCGGCCGCCGGCAGTAGACAAAAACTCCTGCAAGGGGATCAGCTCCACGCAGTTCTCAGCAGCCAGCAACTCCCGCAGCTAGCTCATCATCACAAGCGCACCGGCCCCATGGGCATGGAGTTACCCCCGCACCCGCTCCTCCTCCGCCTAGCAGCAGCCGCCGCCCTCGTCCTTGCGCTCGGGCTGCTGCTGAGACGTGGTCGCGGGCGCGGACGTCGGTCCCCCCCGGTGGCCGGCACGGTCGTGGAACAGCTCCTCCACTTCCGCAGGCTCTACGACTACCAGACCGACGTCTCCCGCCGCTACAAGACCTTCCGGCTGCTCGCCCCCTTCCACAGCGAGATTTACACCACCGACCCCGCCGTCGTCGAGCACGTCCTCCGCACCAACTTCCACAACTACGGCAAGGTAACAGTGAAGAAGAAGAAGAAGAAGAATTAAACAGTGTTACGCTTCCACTGATATATTAATTAATTAATATATCAGTGTTATGCATGGCCGTTTAATTAATTAATACGTACGCACAGGGGTGGTACAACTACGAGATCACGAGGGACCTGTTTGGGGACGGGATCTTTGCGGTGGATGGGAGTAAGTGGCGCCACCAGAGGAAGCTGGCGAGCTACGAGTTCTCTACCAGGGCCCTGAGGGACTACAGCGGCGCCATCTTCAAGAAGAACGCCGCCAAGCTCGCCTCCGCCGTCTCCGAAGCCGCAGCCACCCAGATGGTGATGGACATCCAGGTGAGCCCCTTTCCCCTTCACCCCGCTGCTTTAGATCAAAACAGTACTGGAACAACACTAGTTTTAAATCACATATATAATTGTTGTGTTAGGTTGTTCTATTAGTATCAGTTTTGATGTTGCCATTCATTAGTAGGGTTACTTGATTATGTCCTACTAATTTTGAAATACGATATTAATTGTTGCCATGAATTTATTTTAGCTGATTTGAGCCTGTATTGAGTCTAGGAAAATTTATTAGAATTCTTGTCAGAAATTTGATTTGATTTTTCACTACATCTCACCTGTCGCGGACAACATGAAAAAATTCTTTAGCCCTTTCTGTTAATTAATTAACTGCCGTTAATCTTTTCTTTCCCCTATAGTTTAGTTTTATCCTTAATTTGTGTTCGCCCCATGAATATCCTGCAAGTTAATAAGTTGATACCTTAATTATTATTATTACAATTTGACAGTGCAATCATTTTTTATTTTATTTTTTATTTTTTTATTATGGTGAAGTTCACTATTCTTGACATGTTCATATATGGTGATCTAAAAAATGAGCCAGATGAACAGTAATTTTTTCATTGTTTATTGAATTTGATATTTTAGAAGTTCTTAAAATTATTCAATCGAAGATTAGATTATATAGACATATCAAATATGATAATAAGTCTCATCATAAAAGAATTCAAAATTAGAAAAAATAAAAAAAATTAAATTTACTGTTGCTGATCTGACAGCTGCCCGCTTGTGCAGCAAATCTAACTCATATGTGAAATCGTCTTAACAGCCTTAATTTGTTCTTCACCTCTCAGGAGTGGTTCATGAAGTCGACAATGGACTCCATATTTGAGGTCGCATTCGGCATCGAGCTGAACTGCCTGCGAGGATCCAACCGGGAAGACGCCGAGTTCGTGAGAGACTTCGACGAATCCAGCGCCCTGATCATGTGGCGCTACGTCAATCCCTTCTGGAGGTTCACCAGGTTCCTAAGCGTCGGCTCGGAAGCGACGCTAAAGAAGACCATCGCAGGTGTTGACGATTACGTGTACAAGCTGATCCGCTCCAAGATCACCCAAATGTCCAGCCAGAAAGATGGGGATTCTCATGTGGGTCTGCAGATTAGCTAGGACCTCTCTCTTCTCTGATCTCGGAGACCCAAGACTCGACTGAATTGGTTGGCCTTTGCAGGTGAAGAAAGAAGACATCTTGTCGAGGTTTCTGCTCGAGAGCGAGAGGGACCCTGAGAACATGACCCACAAGTACCTGAGGGACATAATCCTCAACTTTGTGATCGCCGGCAAGGACACCACGGCGAGCACTCTGTCGTGGCTCTTCTACATGCTCTGCAAACACCCATCTTTGCAGGAAAAGATTGCCCAGGAGGTTACTCAGGCGGTAAGGGACGGCGAGACGGCGACTTCGTCCTTTGGAGAGTTCGCAGGGAGCATTTCGGAGGAGGCCCTGGAGAAGATGCAGTACCTCCATGCAGCGCTGTCCGAGACGCTGAGGCTTTACCCTGCTGTTCCCCTGGTCGGATAGCCGTCCCATATGACCTGACCTGTTCTTAGAAATTGGTGATAAGTGATACTTATTGTGTTCTTCCAACTCCATTAATCTTACCTAGTGTTGTTATGCATGGTTAATTTGCAGGACGCGAAGGTGTGCTTTTCTGATGACACACTGCCAGTGCCTGATGGGTTCCATGTGAGAAGAGGGGAAGTGATCACTTTCCAACCATATGCGATGGGGAGGATGGAATACCTGTGGGGCGAGGACGCAGATGTCTTCCGTCCCGAGAGATGGCTCGACGCCAATGGGGTCTTCTGTCCACAGAGCCCTTTCAAGTTTACAGCCTTTCAGGTAAGAGCTGGCTAGGGGAGATATCATGCATGCACCCACGCGCATTCTTAATCTGCTTGGCCTATATAAGAGGTAGACTCTATCAAGTCTACGTATATATTTAAAAAGAGGAGATCCTTCCAGTACATGTTTGCACCAAAGTCCAGCAGCACTGAGAGAGGAAGAGGGGTTAAATATTACAAAAAATCTCTTACATGATCTCTAAAGTTGACAAATATTTGGATCATCCTCCTCTCAGTATTACTGGACTCCGATCCAAACGTGGGCTGAGAGGATCTCTTCTCGTATCCAAAGGCGCATAAGCCTATGAGATAAGCTGGTCTCCATTTCGGTGGAACTTACCCTGTTTTCGGTCAAGTTCTTGATTAGATCGATATCTATGCATATGACCCCATGAAAGAGCACGACTACAGGGACCCTTTTGTTTTGGGCAAAGAAGGAAGCTTTGCTTACTTTGAGTGGTCTCTGATGAGATGCAGGCTGGCCCGCGTTTGTGTTTGGGAAGGGAATTTGCATATAGGCAGATGAAGATCTTTGCGGCGGTCCTCCTTCGGTTCTTCGTGTTCAGACTAAGTGATGAGAAGAAAGTGATTGGGTATAAAACCATGCTGACTCTTCACATCGATCAGGGCCTCCACCTCCATGCCTTCCAAAGATGACTACTTTGGATGTACTTGAACTTCTTGTCATCGAATCTCTACTTTCTTTGGTTAATGTAATTATATGGGTAATGTGGTGTGTTTGTATATATGCAATATCACACAGTTGAACACTTCTTGTTGGGTTCGTTTTGTGGGTGTCTTTGTGTCAATTTCCTGTCCGTCACAGAGTTTACTTATATTCTATCATCAAATCTTTAGAAGTAAGGATTGGCAACGAGCCCAGCCCATCCCGGCACAACTTGAGTTCAGCTCGGTAAAAAAAATTCGTTAAGTCGAATTCGAACTAAATTCTGAGTGCTGAGTTGGCCCAAATCATTTAATTTATTATCGAATCCGTTTAATGGCGCAAGCCTGTTAATTAATGACCAAAAAGGGTCCAAAAATATTAAAATTAGAGAGCCCATTTTAAATTTAATCGGGCCAACACCCTTCAATATGGTGAGCCCAAAAGTACGAAACTGCAAGGAACACTTCTGTTCATTTATAGAGAAACCTGGAGCAAAGGGAAAATGGGGTTTCCGAGGAAAGACTAAAAAGTCCCTAAACAATGAACACCAAGCTGCAGACTGCAGGGCTCACCATATTGAAGGGAAAATGGGGTTTCCGATCGAGTACTTTAAAACAACTGGCTTCTTTTAATATTTCAAAGTAAAATAATATAATAACATTGTAAAAGTTTTTTGAAACTTCCCCACTTTTTACAATCTTACGTTTATGTATAATCGCTAACTATTAATTTTATGTATAATCGTTAACTAGATGTGTCAAAGAGTGGAATTAGGAAACGGTATTACCATACCGTTTTACTAATTCAAATGTAGAACCGTTTCAAATTGTTTGGGTGTTGTTGGAGCTTGAGATGAGAGGAGTCTGTAACGTAAATAATTATTTATTCTAATATTTGGCTTGCCAGCCAACCGAGCCGAGTTGGGCTAGGCTCAAGCTCGGCTCATTAAACGAATTGTATCTCAAATTCGAGCATGACTCATTGAGACAAATGAGTCAAGCCGAGTTTTAGTAACTCACGAACGGTTCAGCTCATTATCAACTAGAGCTATAAATTGGCCGGAGATGGAAACAAAAATATGTGTTTTCGCTTCCATTTCTTATATGGATATCAAAATTAAAAGTGGAAATAGAAATATATGTTTTTTTTTTTCATCCATTTCCTATACGAAAGGGAAAGCGAAAACAAAAGTATTTTTTTTCTATAAGAAACATACAATGTGATACTTTTTATAAGTCACATGTAATGTAATGTATGTTACTTCTCATCAAATATCATGTAATGTATATGTAATGTGATGCCTATGATCCATTAGGTTAAGATAGTATCGCTATTGTTTAATATTATGTTAGACAAGATAAGAGTGAAACCTTATCCTTTTTTATGAAAGTGCCATCATTTATCAAACTAAAACAGTAACAATACATTTACCTAACTTGAAACTAAAGTTCAAATTCTTGATGGTACTAATTAGTTCTTATGACCGGAGAAAGATACAACTAATAATATCTTATCAAAATAAATATAAAAAAGCGGATGCAGAAATGAGTGTTTCTACTTTTGCATCTATTTACTTATCGAAGAATTCTTTATTAGGTGTGGTTTTTCCGGTCCAATGTCCCTAGGTTGCTTTTTTGCGAAAATAATATGGCCGTGAAAAAAATGATCCATAATGGCAAAAGATCTGAAAATTTAAGAAAAAAATCCTAAAAAAAATTAATCCTTTAATAAATAAAAGTTAACTTTAAATAATACAAAATCTCAAAATATACAATATAAAAGTAACTTATTTATTCATAAAAAAATATGTTGTTATGTATAAAAAAGGCAATTAAATAATGATTTTTTACAACAAATTGTTAGATTTATGTTACGCTGGCTAGGTTTGTTTTCAACATGTTGAATAGATTCGTTATATGATTTTTGAGTGTGATATGGCAACGATGGTTTAAAAAATCCTCCCCCTAGCTACCACCCGGAATTCTCGCCAAATCAAGTTGACGCACACAGTATGCTCCTATTTAGGAGGAAATTCACATTCTATCTAAAATTGAACCTTGGTCACTTGTAAATATGTATATATATTTGGCCATTGTGCCACCTTATCCCAAAAAAAAAAAAAAATCAAAGCCTTTGATGGATAGAGTTGTTAGATCGGCAAGTTCCTCTAGTGGGGTTGGGCCATGGCATGCCAAACTAGTACAAGACCAACTCTGAGTACATAAGAATAGAACAATGGAATTTAAAATCTAATTTAAATTTCTCTCGCCTACAGATGTCATGTACAAGACCAGCTGGGAGTACTCTTGTTGTCTTCCTCAACTGCCTTAACTGATGAGGTTTCTGCCTTCTCCTACCCCTATATGATGATCATTCACTGTTACTCTTCTACCGTAACTTCATAAACAACAAAGGAATTGCTTCATTTAAGTTGAGAGTATCCTTCTCGAACAATAATATGGTCACTATGTGATTAACTGATGCAGATAATGATGCCAACGAGAAGTGCTTTGTCCTCTTCATCGACTTTCATGTCTACGAGAAGCTGTTAGTAGTCTATGTGACTGTCAAGTCAATTACATACTTTGTATAATCTTGTTCTTATAATAATAATAATGAAGACATTAATATTCATTATGTGTAATCTGATTGAACGTCTCATAATGAAGTCTATGAATGTGTGTATTGGATATGAAATTATGATGAAATCATAATAATGAGATTAATATCTTTTCAACACATATTTTTAATTATTCTTAGTCGGAGGTTATTTTAAAAGGACATCGAATATCCAGTGAGTCTAGTACATGTTACTCTTGCTTATATGATGAGGGTGACTGGTCTCATAGTCATTTATGTGGAGTTACTAAGACACTTGTAGGTGTTCATTGGTGAATGAGTTCACTGAACTGATCCGACTTAAATCGCTGGATGATAAATTACTTAACTGTCAACCAATTTGATTCAACGTTACAATAGCACGATTGTTGCTCAGATCTAAGACACCGAAGACTTTGTCGATGGACTTCTGAGCTTTGACATTAGTTAATGGATTTCTAACCATAGGATCTTAATGAGCCAAGTAATCGAGTTCAGCAAAATACCTTCGAAAATGATTGAGTGTTTAATATGGGATTATTCACTCTCGGTAATTAGAAAGAGAATACTCTAGGAATGATGCTCAAGAATCTTTGGCAAAGACATACATCATATCAAAAATGGTGCTTTCTAATATTGTATTGGAGGATCTAATTTAAGTGAGCGAACCAATTAGGGTTTGAGCATTCACCATAGCCTAGGTTTGCACGGAAGCATTAGTATGAGTGAAAGATTATAGCCACGCAATAACTAATGATGGAAAGGTTCCTTGAGCAGGTTGCTGAACCCCAATGCTTTCCGGAATCATGCGGTGTTGCTTGTCGCCCAACTTGATTGGAAGCTCGACTAATTATCATAAGGTGATAAATTGGGTAAGTAATAATTTAATATGAGACATTAAATTAATTACTTTAAGTCAGTAAGGGGTTATTAGGCTTATTGGGCTCAAAATTGGGCTGGCACTTGGGTCTAAAAGGTCACACGCATAAAGATTCTTGGTCGATGGTTAAAAAGTAGGATTTTTATTAATTCGGAGACTTTTATGAAAAGTCGTGAGAATTAAAATCAATATGCATCATGAGAGAACCTAGGCCAAGCTTAAGAATTCCCTCTAGTCTGGCTGCTCCATCCTCTCTCTCTCTGCCTGGAGCCCAAATGAAGGGGGCGCCCCCTTCCTCTCTCCTCTGCTCTCCGATTTCAATTTGTGGGAGGCTCTACCTGCATGCCGCGAACATCAACGCGGAAGAGGAAAGTCGACGATCGCACTAAAACTACTAAGGAATCGTGGACGAACTATCAACTAGAAGATCGTTTGGATACCGTTGGAGGCTGGGCACCTATGCGATTGGGGGCATCACTCCAATAGAACCGAGCGAATGCAAGTTCGATTCCACACAAGGTGATATTCGATCGTTGATTTTATTTCTATTTGTTGAAATTGATCAAGTAGGGCTGGAGATTTAATTTTCGATTCCGCTGTGTTATTCTATTCTTCGTGTTCTTTGTCTCTCCCACCCGGATCCTTATAGTGTTACAAAGCCAGGTTGCCACTTTGATCCATTTTAGTTGCCTGAAAATAGTTCTAGAAGCATTACATGCCTTAAAGATTCGATCTTTTTGTTATTTTCTCATTCATGATGATGAATTGAAGTAGAAAAACCCTATTTTTTGCGTAGAATAGTTCAGAGATGAAATTAGAATGTTTTTTTAAAAAAAACCATGTTTTTGCGTCATCTAAAAAGGGGGTAGGGTTTCTACCGGCCACTCGGCATCGCCGGTGGAGCCGATGGCCACTGCCGACTTCTGTCGGCATTGGTAGGGACCTATAGTAGGCGGCGGCGCCACCCTCCTTACCCTCATATGATAAGGAGGAAGAAGGAGGAGAGAGGGGGTGGAGCACCGCTGGGCATTGTCGGTGTGACCGGCGGTGCCTGCTGATCATCGCCGGCCCCACTTGGGGCAGCAACAGGTGTCGACAACATCAGCATCTCCCCTTTTCACTACCTTCATGTGATGAAGGGGGGTCAAGGGGAGGTTGGAGCGGGTGGCGGCTAGGACAAAAACCCTAGCCCGCTTGCCCCTTCCTGGTTGGGCTGAGCCCAACCCGGGTCAAGTCGGCCCTGGCGGACCTTAGCCAGGCTACCCCTTTGGGGCTAGTCTGGCCCTGGCCAAAGGTGGCTTGGGCTGAGCCGGAACCAGTTCGAGCCAGGCCAGCTAGGTCGCCCCCTTCCCCTGAGGCCTACTGAATTTAAAATTATATTTTTTATTTTAAAATTATTTTAAAATTAAATTATGTTATTTAGTGTGGCCTGATTAACAATTTTCTTTTGAGGTTTTTATTAGCAAATGTTGTTAATGGAATTTAAATTAATCTAAGTGTTAGATTAATTAATTTAGAAGAGTTCTAAATCATACATAAAACGTTCTTAGAATTAATTTTAGTCATATGTTTGCACAGGTTGATGTGTTACTATTTTTGAATTAGATTTAAAAGTATGAATAGAACTTGAATTTTTAAAAATTATAAATAAACCTAATTTTGATTGGATCTCAAGTTCTATAAAAATCAAAATTATTTCTTTTTGAAAATTTAACCCTCATGTGATGTACAATATCATGTGTGTATGTGATTAAAAGTTAATTGTGGTCACGGACATGTACTTAAGTTATCATGTCATGTGATGGTATGATGTGGGTGTAGATGTGTGGTGATTGTTTAAGTAAGCGTTAATTCTTGAGGCATGCGAGCCTCCCTCTCTCTCTTTCCCTCACTCTCACTCCAATATACTTCTATCTCCTTCATTAAATGTACTCGCCATAAGATTTTCTCATTTACAAATGTAATTTTGATAGTGTATCATTTCATAATTTGTAGTTGTTGATCATGATAGTTAAAGAGAAGCAAGGACAATCCACAACTGCAACAAGGAAGGCGTTCAGGAGATGAGATCACCCGCCTGTGTATTTGCTGATTTTCATATAAATGTTATGTTAATTAATGTGGTGATAAACTGTATAGCTTTAGTTTGAGCACCGTGCTCTCTATGACTACAGTAATAACATGTATGTTTGATGTATATCATTTTTTATTATTATTATGAATCAATTTTTTTTTTATCTAGATATAGTAAATATCAAAATATATATGATATATTGATGAGATTTTTAATTACCAACCACCAAAAGTTTTCAAAATTATAGATAATTAATCCTAATCCAACTATCTATGAATAAGCCTCCTACAATCTCAACTTTTCTACAAAATAGTCCTTTTGGGCACCTTTTTGGTGCCACTTAGGGGCCTTGCACCAATTCACAGTAGATTGTGAAGATTTATTCGTAAATAGTTGAATTATAGAGTCTGTTTTGTAAGTATGCATATTTTTGTGGGGTTTTTTAAATTATTTTTATACTTATTTATTATCACGTAGGATGAGACCAAGATAAAAGTTTAATAAAAAATTTCATTTTTAAGTTGAAGCTATAATGTGAGTCATTAAGAATGCACCGAGTGGCTCTCCATCATTATACTTTAAGGACTTATTCAAATCGAATAGATTTGTTGTGCTATCCACATGATCTGTTAGATTCTGAAGACAGACTAAAGTTATGGCATGATGATGCCTAAAAGGAGTAGAGGAACGGTATAACATTATTGTGCTATCCACAATGGCTGTATTTAAATTTATACCCGTTAAGTAATGATGGTACTGCTTAAATTGGACTTTAATGACTTCTTGTGCTATTTACAAGGTTGTTAAAAATGTGAGATATTACGTGTCTGGTCTAGTTCAGTCGTTCGGACTCACTTCAGATTTAAATTACGTAATTACGGAATCAAATAACATATAAATCTAAAATGAAAGATAAGAGACAAAGATCAGATACAATCCATTTGGACCGAGCCAATCCGTGTCCGATCCCCGATTCATCCTACGTTGGTTTTATCCTAGCCCTCCTCTAACTCTATTAGAACAAACCATCCTCCATCTCTTGAGATGCAGTCCTTTATTTTCCGAAATAAAGCTTTTGCGGAAGTTGTCAATTTTCTTTTCGGCCTGTTTTGTAATGCCCCAACAGCCTACCCAATACTGTGGAACGGTGAATCTTGCCATTGTGACAGCCTGCAAGTTTCCTTTCCATTCTCTGTATGATTCTATCCTCTTTTTTTCTACACCGATTGATACCCATGACTAGGACTCCCAGGTAACTGGTGAAGCTTTCCTCTTAGATGCTGCTCAATATGTCAATAGAATAACAAAAATAAGAATAATACTTGCTATATGTCTTCCCTCACTCTAATAGAGGTATTGCAGTAGGTAAACAAAATAATAATATTTTTTAAGGTCAGGTCCGGCATGTCCTACACGTCCGTACAATACATTGTCCAATTGGATGATCTAAAAAAATCTGAAAAATTAAAAACTATTATAGGGATCGGGCATTGCGCTATACGAACAAATAAGGCATGTCGAACCTGACCTAAGAAAGTTTCAGATTTTCCTTTTTTGTTTACCCACTGCAATGCCCTCATTGCAGATAGGTGGGACATTGCAGCAGGTATTACTCCAAACATAAAATGCAAATAACCTAGCTGAGGCCAATCTGGAATATAACTAGGTAAATTATTGCTCAATGCAGCAACAAAAATAAATTTAAATTAGGTTGAGTTCGAATTGAGGACTTGAGCGAGTTGACTCAATAATTCAATCCATTCGATTTGTACTTCATTCCAAGTACGATCATAGAGAAAATCATGGTATGGGCCTGGCTATTATGTGCATATGCTATTGTCAAATGTGAAGTTAATGTTTAAATGTTAACATTATGATGTTTAATTCTGTGTTTCCATGTCAGAGGATCCGAAGGTGTGCCTTTCGGATGACACATTACCAAATGGGTTCGATATCAAAAAGGATGACATGGTTTGCTACATACCCTATTCCATGGGAAGAACGCAAGAATTGTGGGGCGAGGATGCAGGGGTTTTTCGTCTATAGAGATGGCTTGATGAGACGGGGGATTTCTGGCCTGCAAGCCCCTTTAAGTTCACAGCCTTTCAGGTACAATAAGGTAGCTGAAACTAAAGGCATAGGATTAATTAAGATCCACTTCACTTTCTCCACCACAATATACTCGACTTTATCCTATTAGTCAAGAAGATTTGAAAAACTTATTTTTTATCTCTTCTCAACTTTTTCTTTTTCTTTTTGAATGAGTATACTAGTAGTAACGGAGAGGAGGATTTTTAATCAAAGTCCCAAATTTAAAATTCGGCATTCCACCAGATTAAGTGTGAGAAAGGAAAAAGATACCCACAAGAGGCACCCCGTAAAATTCGAACCCAAATCTTTCTGCCGACGGCGAGGAACATATCCATTGCGTCATAGGCGCGGGACCTATTCTCACCTTTCTCTTGTCTTGTCATTACAGATGAGCTAATAAGATGAAGTAGGATACCACTGACGTAGACAAAGTAAGAGTTCACAATCTTAGTCTGACTCAATATACAAATACATACATGAGTGCACTTGGGCAGACAAAACCTAGAACCGAATCTTAGGAGGTGATATATTTTTGTCATTATTGAACAAATTGCTATGAGATTATATTTGAGAAATAATAACCAGTATTGAAAACATAAATAGTTATGTTTTGAGTGCCATTGTCAAGATTATTAAGATGAAAACACTATGTGAGCCTTTGAAGAACAATAATTATTAAGGTTGAATTAAGATAATGGTTGACAATATAATTATCAAGGTCTCAAAGATGGAATACTAGGCGCATTTGGGTTCTCTAGGAAAATAATTACGAGGGTGATTAAGAAGAGATAGCTAGCTTTTAGAAGATACAAATTGTTAGATAATCAAAATCATAATCAAACATAGGTCAAAGTTGACGACGGAAACGTCTGATCTAAACATGATGTTGCGTTCTATCATATTGCACTGTTCTTTTCGACGCATACAATCTAGACGATTATTTCTCTGTATTCTATATATAAAGAAAACACTATAGCATGGTGCATAATTCATATAGAACAACAAAATCAGACTAATGGGCTTCATGATAGGTTATGTGGATACGTGAAAATTTATGTGTCTTCTCAAGATATTGTCTCCAGAGCGGAAGTAAAATTTTGTCTTTTTCCTTAGAAAAGAACCTCTTTTTCCTTATTGTTAAGCGGCTACAAATTTGATGTTTCACTCTCTTACTCATTCTCATCTCCTTATCTAGATTTTTTCACTATCTAATTTTTTAAAATTCTAAGAAAGTCTGTGACTTTCTCTTCAAAAGTCCACAACAGATAGTGACAACAAACACAGTCGAGATAAATAAGTAAATTTTGTTAGATCTCATGTTACGCTCAGTTGCATGATATATGTTGGTGTATTTGAGCCATGTTCCTTCAATCTTTCGTTGCTTTCACGTATGCCAATCTGAAGACCATCATCACCAATTCTTATAGAATAATACTTGTTGCACCACATGGGATGTAGTCCAATAAATTTTTTGATTTTTTTTTATAGTTGACTTCATAATGCCATATATGTCCGCACAACTTGATGTTCAATCAGACTCAAAACTTATAAAAAATAAAATCGAATTCTTTATTGGACTTGGCCCATTATTTTTTAACTATTCATTGAGAGCCGATTTTTGACTTTTTAGAATTATTTTGACTTGTTCATTAGAGATCAGGATAGATAACATGGGGCCGACCATAAAAAAATATTATTTTAAGACTGCACCGCATGCCATGCAAGCATTACTCGTTCCTTTGATGGGCATTTGATTGGCATGAGCCCAACAAGTTAGGCTTGTAAGACTCGTAGATTTTTCATTATTCAATTAAAAGTCAAACAGTGACTAATTATAAAAATGCATTTTTCGATAACATTCATTGTTCGAACGCCGTCTCGTAATTTTATATGGTTGCCTGCCTGGACGGATCATTGACAATCTTAGTTAGGGTTGTTAATTGGGTGGGCCAGCTTATGGCCCAATTCAACCTATATTATAATAAATTAGGTTGGCTCAAGTAATCTAAATCGGGTTAGATTAAATTTGTGTTGACATTAGTTAAATTTAGGCTGAGTTGGGTTGAAATTAAGTTGGCCCGATTTGGCCTATTGACCTTTACATTAATTAATATAAAAAAAAATACTTCTAATAATTTTTTTATAAATAAGACCAACTCAACCTAACTCACTCGCTGCTGAATTTGAGTTGAGTTTTGACTGAATTCGGATTAAATTAAATCTGAATTGAATTTAGGCTCAACAAAATTAAATTAGGCTATTCTGAATTTAATTTGAGTTCAAATTATCACTTAACCCGACCCGACCCGCCCTAGTTTCATCCCAAATCTTACTTATCATAGTCGTAGCCACCGAAGTCCATCACCATCCAGAGCATCGTCATCATCATCTTCATCATCACTAATCAAATAACATATATTATATGTATATTTAATCTGTCTAATTTCATGTACTTATTGTCTTCGGTCCAATGAGTTCAAATCAATCAGACTAATTTCATGCATTCATTGTCTTCCTAGTCGAATTCATTGGCATAGTACTAGTACCCATCTTTGTTCACCTCTCTCCATTTCTTGTTTCCCCCTCAGTTGTGTGCTTCTTTACCTCTGGTTCACAGATGGCTTCTGGTGGAGATCCGATGTTCTCAAGTCGGTACGGTCAGCTCAGTTGGGATCTTTCACATGGGATTTTGGAGGGGGGTGGTGGCACTCGAGAAAGAGAGCTTATCACTTATGTCTTTGGTTGACATATTTCTCTGTGCACCTTCTTATGATGCCAATTCGGCTTTGCAGGAATCAGCTGTCTAGGACAGTTGGTTTACCATCTTCCTTGCAAAAGGGAGGTCTCAGGTTCAAATCTGGTTGGGGTCTAAAAACCTTCCAGTCATACAGCCCCGGTGTTGCTGAGATATTTATTTCTTGATACGTGGGATTACTTCTCCATAAATCAGACGGACCTGGAATTATCGCCTAATTAGACGGATCCCTCGACTCGACCAGAATTATCTCCAACGTTGGAGGAAAATTTCGGATTCTGATTAAACCTCGGTCCCTTGTAAATAGTTGTACAGACTCGGCCTCCGGACCTTACCAAAAAAAAAAAATCGGCTTCCAATTTCTCCAAGAATGTCGACTATCTGCTTCACTGTGAGTTTTGGCTCTCCAGATGCTCTCCAATGGTTTCTATGATGCCCTCTGGCACACCACTCCATTATTTTGGGGTGTGCGTTTGCTATCCTCCTGGTCTTCAGTGAGCTGCATTCTGCGCTCTTGCTATCCAACGAGCATGGATGTTGGTTTACCCATTGGCCCTATCCTTTGTGGAACCTATGGTGCTACCTCTTTGCTGTGCTCTTTATCTACTTGATGTGCTCTTTATCTACGCTCCTAACTTTATTACTAGAGTCCGATTCCAGTCAGTACATTATTAGACTGGACTCTAGCAGAACAGGAGGAGGAGGCATTTTAAAATCCATCTTCCTGAGTTTTTCGTCCAAACTCTCCCC
The DNA here is from genome assembly GCA_030544215.1 of Zantedeschia hybrid cultivar. Classification (NCBI taxonomy): domain Eukaryota; kingdom Viridiplantae; phylum Streptophyta; class Magnoliopsida; order Alismatales; family Araceae; genus Zantedeschia; species Zantedeschia hybrid cultivar. Next base: position 71,385,963 of record JARZZO010000002.1, read on the forward strand.
TCTCCTCCTCCTCTCTAATAGTGCACTGATTGGAACCAGACTCTTACTACCATGACAATTGTTATACTTTTCCCTATTGTTAGTTTCCATAGTTAATGCCTGTACGTTTATGTTTTTTTTAAAAAAAGGCATCCCTTGTATTATAGGGATTTTATTTGATACATGATGAGAAAAGAGATGAAATTTTTTGTACTTTCTGTCACGTGTGTAAGAATTATGATGGACTGTAGTTTAACTTAATTCTATAAAAAGAAAATGGGTACCAAGGTTGCTTCCGTTTCCAGATCTTGAGAGCAAAGAGCGTAAGCAATCTCTTCCATTAGAAAAAAGGATTTTTGTATATATATATTTTTGTATCTGTATCTATGCCCCCAACTCCTATATATTGTATGAAATATCTTTAAAAACCTTAGACGTGTTGCAATTAGACTCCTCCATCATAATGCCATTAACTTCAATTGAATATGCTAAACAAAGTTTATACCTTTTACAAATATACCCTTATATTTACTAAAATTTATAGAATCCTTTTAGCATATTCTTTGAAGTTAACGACATTTTGATGGAAAGATATAATCCCAACGCTTTTGAGGTTTTCAAGGATATTTCACGTGATGTATAGGAGTTGGGGCATAAATACAAGTATATTAGTTTTTAGGAATCTATATGTAAAAAACCCGAAAAATTATAAAACAACAGATGATAATGAAAAGTTTGCTCTCTGGAAAATTTTAAATGGCAGAAAAGACGATATACAATTATGTAAAAGTAATATTTGATCAACAAAAAAGTACGCAATAATAATAAGAGAAATGTTGTTATACTATATACCGTTTATCATTTTTTTGCTACACTCTTTAGAATTATTTGATCACTCGTTTAGAAAGCTCTTATTAAATCTAATAGTTGCAAAAAAAAAAATTGTTTAAAACTACATTTAACAAGAGCCATTCAATCAAGTGCAAATAACTCTTAACAGGTTGTGGTAAATAGAATGATAAAAAGCGTGGTGTAATACCATTCATCTAAGGATAATAGCCACGTTCAATAGTGAATGTGTAGATAAGCGATTTTATTCTTTTTCATAGAATGAAGATGTTATATATGTTACTATAAACTACCATACTTATATATATAGTATACTCTTAACTCTCACATATTATTATAAACTAGTTGCAATCCCGTGTGAATTAACATATTTAAATAAAATAATTATAATTAATATAAGTAAAATTATTTTTTTTACTCTTTTGAAAGAATAAATAAAATAGTTACAGAAGACTATATGTTAAGAAATACTTTTTTTTTTGTAAATATTAGATTAGTTGTTTGGTAATATTAAAAGTTCAGAACCATTCTATCCAATTAAAATATGGATTGAGAAAGAAAACTAAAAAGTGAACTGAAAGTTATTACTATTATCTCATGAGATTATCTCAATAAATTTTGTGTTGAAACATAGATTGAGAGAAAAATGACAGAGAGACCGGTATCGTTAATAATGAAATTAATTATTATTATTCTATGAGACTATCTCAATAATGATAATAAATATTAAAATTTATTATTATTATTATTATTATCTCAAGAGACTATCCCAATATTAATAATAATAACAACAACAACAACAATAATATGAGTAAGAAAAGTGAGATAGAAATTGATCTCATTAAAAATAATAATAATAATAATTAAATAATAATAATAATAATAATGATAATGTCAAACTTAATTATTATTATCGTAAGAGATTGCAAAAACAACAGCAATAATAATAATAATAATAGGAGAAAGTAAAAATAGGAGATATAAATATTAATAGAGAGAGAAAGTAAAATGTGAAAGAGAAGAAATAGATATAATATAATAAAAAAATATTTATAAAAAATATTAATTAATATCAATATTATTTATTGTTATCCCATGACATTGTCCTAATAATAATAATAATAATAATAATAAGGATAATGTCAAAATTAGTTATTATTATCCCAAGAGATTGCAAAAACAACAACAACAATAATAATAATAGGAGAAAGAAAAAATAGGAGATATAAATATTAATAGAGAGAGAAAGAAAAATGTGAAAGAGGAGAAAAAGGGTTAATAATAATAATAATAAAATATTAATAATATCAAAATTAGTTATTATTATCCCACGAGACTATCATTTCGATATTAATGTTAATAATAATAATAATATCAAAGTTAGTTATTATTATCCCATGAGACTACCCCAATAATAATAATAATAATAAGAAAATAATAATATTTTCAATAATAATAATAATACTTAAAAAAAATCTAAATTAATTATTATTATCCCATGAGACTATTGTAATAATAATAACAATAAAATAATATCAAAATTAATTATTATTATCCCATGAGACTATTGTAATAATAATAATAATAAAATAATATCAAAATTAATTATTATTATTATTATACCATGAGACTATCCCAATAGTAATAATAAGAAGAAGAAAATAATAATACTTACAAAAAAATAATAATATAGTAATACTTTCAACCATATTACATGATAATAATAATAATAGTAATTAATAATAATAATAATATTAAAATAATAATAATAATATTAAAATTAATTATTATTATCTCATGAGACTATATTAATAAATTATTATTATTATTATTATTATGTCAAAGTTAGTTATTATTATCTCAATAATAATAATAAGGGACATAAAAAAAGGAGATAACTATCCCAATATTAATAACAACAACAACAACAACAACAATAGGAGATAATATAATAATAATATCTCATGATACTATTCTAATAATATCAAAATTAGTTATTATTATCTCATGAGACTATCCCAATAAAAATAAGAAGAAGAAAATAATAATACTTACAAAAATGATAATAATATATTAATACTTTCAACCATCTAATATAACAATAATAATAATAATAATAATTTAAAAATATTATTATTATTAAAATTAATAATTATTATTATTATTATCTCATGAGACTATCCCAATAATAATAATAATAAGAAAATAATAATACTTACAAAAATAATAATAATATAGTAATACTTACAAAAAAATAATAATATCAAAATTAGTTATTGTTATCCCATGAGGCTATCCCAATAATAATAATAATAAATAAATAAATAATAAAATTAATAATATCAAAATTAGTTATTATTATCTCATGAGACTACTCAATAATAATAGGAAAATAATAATACTTTAAAAAAAATAATAATATAATAATACTTTCCACTATCTTAGATAATAATAATAATAATATTTTTTTTGTAAAAAATAACAATAATCTTAAATTTTATTATTATTATCTCATGAGACTATACTATTACTACTACTAATAATAATAATAAAGCATATAATTGTATGATTGTTCCAACGTTGGGAGAGAGATTTACTTGGGTTAAGAATGAAACTTAATGAGAACCTAGGGAACAGGAGAGTAGTTAAATGAAGGGAGGCCGGTGGTTTATTAGTATAGTATAGATACTCCTAACATCCTCAAAAGGACTGTTGTCAATATCCTTCCGGTCGTAATACAACAGAATATGCCATATGAAAATTTGGACATTTTTAATAGATATTGTTAAATCTATTAATGATTTTATCAAAATTGATGAAATTTTCTAACACATTTTATTGTAGTTCACAGTAAAACGGTAGGATATAACTACAATCGTTTTAAAGATGTTAAAAATATCTGTAATAATATAAAAAAGTTATATATATATATTATATATGATAATCTACAGAAAATATAGAAATTCTTGGACACTTGCGTCATCTCCTGGACTGTTGTGCTCGACAAGTGGCCGCCAAAGTTGAACTTTGAATTATGCAACGGGGAACGTAGATGTATCCATTAGAATATAAAACATTTAAGAGTGCACTTAAGAACAATAAACTTAATATGTATTTAAACATAAAACATAGATTAAAACTTAAAACCTTAAAACATAGATTAAAATTTAAAATCTTAAAACATATTTTGATTCTGATCATTATACATTTTGATGTTCTATAATACTTTAGTTTGTATTGGATTATGTGATCATGTAAAAGTCATTCTCCCATAATCCAAACTTTTTTTTTAGATAACTGTAATTCTTTTATCCAGATTCTTTTACTCAACTTAGTCTTTGACCATATTTTATGTGCGACTCTTATTTTTCACCTATTTATAAACAAAATCCAAATCTCCATACTGACCGTATTGCCTATTCAACTATCCACACAGTTCTCTTAACTCTTATTTCTCATTCATTTATTTTATAAAGTTCATCTTCACCCATCACTTATTAATGAGAAGAGATTCTGGGAATGGTTATATTTTGAACAATTTTTTCTTTGTTAGAGAATAACTTACTGCACCACCAGGCGTTATTACGCCGCTATCGGTATAGCCAAAATATTAAAAAAACTCTTTTTAAAAAAAATTTGAAGGTCCCCGACAAGCCCCACATGTCTATGTAATCTGATTTTCGAATGGACATCCTAAAAAAAAGATGAAACTTCAAAAACCAAGTCCAGTGAACAGTAAAAAATAGTCCATTAAAAAAATCAGATTACATTGACATATAAAACATGTTGGGGGCCTTTAAAAAAATTCAAAAAAATTATTTTAGCTGCACCGTCAAGCGGCATAATAAGCTTGGTGGTACAGCAAATTATTTTCTTCTTCGTTATTTTGATTAGAAGCAGCATAATAAGAAATTTATGTTCACATATAATACTATATGATAGTTTCACTTTTGCATATCCATTTTCAATAATTTTAAAAGATAAATATGCATAAAGAATATTTAATGGTAAAAATAAAAATAAAAACATGATCTTTTTAAATGATTAGGATAAGGAGAAGGCTGCTATCTTGTCTAATAGGTAAGTCAATGAGGTATCAAGTGAAGACCATCTTCTCTACTAATCATATTCCTATTTCATTAGTTTAATATTCCTAAAATATAAGAAAAACTCTCTCTCTCTCTCTCTCTCTCTCCTCTACTTCTCTTGGCTCATAATGGGCTGGCTGATAAGATAAAGTGGAATAACCTGGTGAAGAAAAAGTAAAGTGGACAATTCCATTCCATGAGGTTCTCTCAACCATGTCAATAATAAACGCATTGGATCGGCTAATATGATGGTTCATACCTGCACCCACCAAATTTTCCTATAAACTTTGCGCGTTCACCAAATTTTCCACTTTCCCTCTTCTCTCTCTCTCTCTCAAGATGAGTTAGACCATATGCGTTCTTAATTCATCCATCATTGGTCCACCTTTCCGCTGAGAAAGAAAGAAAAGAAAAAGAAAATTATAACAAGCACGCCATGTTATCCCCTTCCTCTCCGCCACTGTCGCTTCCCAACCACGCTCTCTCCCCGGCGCCCCACCATGGAGCTCCTCCACGCCCACCCCCTCTCCCTTGCAGCCACGGCCGCGGCTCTACTGCTCGGCCTCTGCTCTCTGCTTCTCTTCCGGTCGACATGGTTGGGCAGGGGCCGCAAGGAGAAGCGCTACGCTCCTCTGGTGGGCACCGTCTTCCATCAGCTGTTCCACTTCAGGAGCGTCCACGACTACCACACCGACCTCGCCCGCCGGTTCAAGTGCTTCCGGGTGCTCGCCCCCGGCCGCAGCCAGGTCTACGTGGTCGACCCCGCCGACGTCGAGTACATCCTCAAGACCAACTTCCCCAACTACGGCAAGGTAATTAGAAGAAGAAGAAGAGACCATGTCTTTGATAGTTTCTTGCCACTTCCCCCCTCCTTGATCAGCATCTGTCATGATCAGCGTGAGCCTGCTGGCTTGCAGGGATCATATACGTACAACAACTTGAAAGATCTCCTCGGTGATGGGATTTTCGCCGTCGACGGCGACAAGTGGCGCCACCAGAGGAAGTTGGCCAGCTTCGAGTTCTCCACCAGGAACCTGAGGGACTTCAGCAGCAACACCTTCCGACGCAACGCGGTCAGGCTGGCCCTTGTGATCTCAGAGGCTGCGAGCTCGAACAGAACAGTGGACATCCAAGTAAGCATAGATAAGAGATCACAAGAGTACTTTGTGTGTAGCTAGCATTCTCATTTATGGGTTTTGTTATGATCCCATATTCCAGGATTTGTTCATGAAATCCACACTGGACTCCATATTCAAAGTTGGGTTCGGAGTGGAACTGGATACCCTGTCGGGCTCCAACGAGGAAGGAACCCGGTTCGCCAAGGCGTTCGACGATTCGAGCGAGCTCATACTCTGGCGCTTCGTCGATGTCTTCTGGAAGATTAAGCGGGCCCTCAACATGGGATCCGAGGCTGCACTGAAGAGACACATCAAAGTGATTGATGAGTTCGTTTATAAGGTGATCAACAGGAAGATTGAGCTGATGTCCGGGCGTCAGGATGTGGGAGTAAGCTCCACACTACAAGCCTCTTTCCCTTTTTTTTTGTTTTTTTTTTGTTTTACTTTTCTTCATCTGCGAGGCGAAGCAGAGTTCCTTCTTTGGATTACCCCTCTCAACTCCCATTGCTGCTTCTGGTCATGGAATGGCAGGTGAAGAAAGAAGACATACTGTCAAGATTTCTGCTGGAGGGTGAGGAGGACAAGAGCAAGATGAGCAACACGTATTTGAGAGATATAATACTCAACTTCGTAATTGCAGGCAGAGACACCACAGCAGGCACTCTCTCCTGGTTCTTCTACATGCTCTGCAAGCATCCGGATGTGCAGGAAAGGGTGGCAGGAGAAGTGAAGGAAGCCACAAAGGCAGGCTATGGGATTTCTATGGCAGAGTTCATAGAGAAGTTGACAGAGGAGGCCCTTGACAGGATGCAGTACACACACGCGGCCCTCACGGAGACACTGAGACTGTACCCCGCAGTTCCTGAGGTATCCTTCGACACTGTCTCAATCTTTTTGGTCGAAGTGGCTACAGGCCAAATATCTAGTTTGAGAAACTGAGTTCGAATTTGCAAGCACACGAAATGTTCGTCTAAACAGACGATTTTTCCGCTCAAGGAGCGAGAATTCCACGGCAAGACCTCCGCCCGCACACAACGCCAGTGGGTCGATACCGCAACCTCTCCGCAGAGGCGGAGAGGGGCGTACCACTGTGCTACTGCGCGGGTACAAGACACTGTCTCAATTATTCTTTATGCTTGTATGACCAACCAATGGGCATAATTTACAAAGGCAAGAGTACCATCTTCTGCCAGTAGATGATCGATTGACCAAACATGGAATTAATGGTTTGAATGGTTTGATATAGTTAGCATACTAATGGATGATTGTTCAACTATGGACTAATGTGATGGTAATTAACAATATTGCCGATTTAATTCTTGGGTTTCGTGTGTGAAGGACCCAAAGATGTTGAATGGTTTGATATAGTTAGCATACTAATGGATGATTGTTCAACTATGGACTAATGTGATGGTAATTAACAATATTGCCGATTTAATTCTTGGGTTTCGTGTGTGAAGGACCCAAAGATGTGTCTTTCGGAGGACACATTGCCGAATGGATTTGATGTCAAAGAAGGGGATATAGTTTGCTACCTGCCTTATTGCATGGGAAGGATTAAAGATCTGTGGGGCGAAGATGTGGAGGATTTTCGCCCAGAGCGGTGGCTGGATGAAACCGGGCTTTTCCGGCCCGAGAGCCCTTTTAAGTTCACAGCCTTCCAGGTAATTAGCTCAAATAGATACACAACTATAGTGTAATACTTAATTGAACTGAACAACTGTACTTTAAAGAAATATATGAACTTGTGTTCTTCTATTCAAAGAAAATGTGACAAACTTGGAGAGAGAGAGAGAGAGAGAGAGAAGTTATAAGCATATCAAGTCTTTGTTTGTTTGGCTCTGTGAAGCACCACCCTCTCAAGGTTTCATCTTTCCGGTTTCTTCTTTAATTTCCAAGCTTGGTTTGAAGGAAAGACTAATGCTGTGGATGTTTGCATGAGTACAGGCAGGCCCAAGGATTTGTCTAGGAAAAGAATTTGCTTACAGACAGATGAAGATCTTGGTGGCTGTCCTCGTCCACTTCTTTGCATTTAGGATGGCTGATGATGAGAAGGATGTCCACTACAGAAGCATGTTAACCCTTCAAGTTGATCAAGGGCTTCATCTCAAAGTATCCCCAAGACAGGCTTCCCAACCACCGTCTGGGTTTGCAACAATGTAATCTAGTACAATTGCAGATGATGTCTTCTCAACACTCACAGTAAACGTCCATGTAGTTAGTATATAGCCTTATCCATCGTCTTCTGTGTACTGTTTGGCCTCTGAAGGTTACAAATAAGTTCCTGAGAGTGTTACAAATAAGTTCTTAAAAAGACTTATTTGTAAGAAAATTGTGATTGTTGAGGTTTATTTGTAAAGAATCAGATTATGAAGATTTATTTGTAGTATCACAAGATTATAAAAACTTATATGTAAAAGATCCTTAGAAATAACAACCTGCTCCACAGTCCGGTACACATATATCAACAATTTCGCATCTCTAAAATAAAACCTCAAAATTGCCCATATAATACTGTCTAGTTAGTGCCCATAATTGCCTTCCATTCCATTTGAAACCCTCATTATAATGTTCTTTTCATCCTAATCCCCGCAAACATGAAGTCTAAAAATTTCAAAGAGGAAACAGATAAGTAGAGAAGAAAGAGGAGACTAGCTCAGTGGAATCTTAAAGGGAAAGAAGCTGAAAGCAAGGAGAGCACTCATGTATGAGAAGTATCAGGTGCTATTGACAACAAGAAGCATGTAGTACATATGCACACTTTCAGAATTCTGCCAGTCTCATACGTTCCTTGTCACCTAAAGAAATTCCGTAGGCATACAGCTCTTCATTATATGCATATCTAAGCTAGTTGGAACACCTGGTTATCATGCTATACGAATTGTCACTTATTATAGTACTTTATGACTTGTAATAACAAACATTTTTACGTAAAATAAATTAATTAGACTCCCTCTTAGAAGTGTTTTTTTTTTTTTTAACTCTCGTCAGTTTTTGGTTGATCGTTAGGCTCTTCTCTTACGGCAGGTCTATTTTTCGCCTTTAAATTGAGGAATACTTGTTGTAATGTCGTTCCTAATTACAATAAGGGCATTGTAATAAGTAATATATATATATATATATATATATATATATATATATATATATATATATATATATTCAGGTTGGCCTTGAGGTGCCTTGACCGTTCATATAGTGCACTGTCTGATCGGACGTCTCAAAAAAATTGAAAAATAAAAAATTATTAATGTGTTTGATTCATTAAGGGTGTTTTTACTGTTCATTGAGACTCGATTTTTTATTTTTCATATTTTTTTAGATCGTCCGATCAAATATTGCACTGTACGGACGGTTGGGACACCTCGGGGCCGACTTGAAAAAAATATCAAAAAAAAGTTTTCATCCTGAAATTTTCATTGGGACAATAAGTGAGGCCAAGAGTTTTGCACATCCTCGACCTGAAACTTTTCCTATTACTTTCTGACATCCCCTCGTAATTTTTGGTTTGAGCTGATGCTCACCCGTGTTTGCACCTTGGAAAATGAAGGGGCAAAATCTCTTAGCTAGAGTAAAGCCTAAACATTAACGAAGATAGAGGTCAGCACGTGATCCACCTCCAGCCCTTGCAATCACATTGCCATCATCTTTCGTTTGCCAACAAATAACCTCTACTTCGATCAATCCCAAGGTTTTAATAAAGTGCCTAAAATTTGCCAAAAATTAAATGTGATAGGCTGTTGCCGTGTAATCTTATAACCCTCTCACCCACCCATGAATAATGTGCATGTCAAGTACTACGAAAGTAGTAAATTATATTAAGGGTGTGTTTGACAAAATTTTCATTTGGAAGTTACTTTTAGTTTTCACTTCTTACGTAAAATGAGTTTATAACTAATTTTAGTTTGTTACAAAAGGCAACTCTTTCATAACAATCTCATTTTTTCTCTAATGTTGAAAGCTCTCTTCTTGTAGCTTTTGATTGGAGGTCAAAACACAAGTAAAATAACATATAAATGACTTCCAAGATCTAATGATTTTCATAAAAAATAATTAAATAGAAATATAAAAATACTTTCAAATGGAAGCTGCGCCAAACACGGCCTAAGGCTCCAAAAAAAGACTATAATAAGATCATTGTAACCAGCTGCGCCTGCACTAGAACACTTCTGCCTTTTTTCCAACCATAGCCAGCATGGTTTGCACTAGGTTTCCCTTTTTGCATAGGCTCATCATGCCTACATTGTCTCAATCATCACTACATGATGCATTCTAGAGTGGTTGACTCTAGAACAAAAGCAATTTAGACTACTACTCTAAATGTGACAAAGTTGTCCATATATCAGCCACAATATATGGCCATAGGTAAGATAGAGAGGCCTCCTTGTAAGGCTCAATGTGGTCTCTAATTTGCCTTGTCAGGAATGTTAGTTGTTCTCGAGCATGAGGTAAGGGGACTAGTTGGACCATATAGTCCACGCTACCATGCCATTCTCTGACTGACTACATAAGCACATAAATGAGGAGTCTACTCGCTAGATAATGGTCGCTAAGCCTGAGGCTTGGGCTTTTGAGTCTTTGCCATTGCAAAAAGGTAGTTTTGGATCCTACCTATAACCATATAGTTACATTGAGCAAATCCCAGTTCTCGAACCCCAACGCTTTATTATGGTCTTAGGAGATTACTATTCTATTAGAGGATCCAGAGAGGTGAAGAGCATAGTTCCAATGGGTTAGATTGCTAGTTTTGGGAGGAGAAATACTTACTGCACTGAGGGGACATTGTAATCCATGTGAATTGCGATGTCTCCTCAATTGCTATCTAATCACCACACGATGGTTAGATTGGGCCTTGCTATCTGAGCAAAATGATTGGACGGTGCTGCTGGGATAAGTGCATCACTATTGCACTGAATCTAGTGTAGCGAGTATGTCTCTTTTAGGAGAGGTGTGCAATGGGGCCTGAAAGAGTGAGGCACAAAACCTCAATGGTTCTTTCTTTTTCTTTTTCTTTTTTTTGAAGGGGTACAATGGCCAAGTATTTACAAGTATATACAAGTGATCGAGATTCCAATTTGAGTGGAACCCGAGAAATCCTCCAGAGTTTGATACGAGCAAGTCGAAAGGTCCGCCTAATTAGGCGAGAATTCCAAGTCGAATTGATTACTGAGGAAGTAATCCCACGGACCAGGGATAAAGATCCAACAGCACGTAACAGGCTGCATGGCTGGAGAGTTATTAGGCTCCAACTAAGTTCAAACCTGAGACCTCCCATGGGGAGGCAAGTGTGAAACCAACTGCCCCACAGCTGGTTCACAATGGTTCTTTCAAGCTTGTCTCTTTATCTACCTCATCTAATTTTACCATTCTCTTAGCTATGATATGGCAGGCCATGTGGTGTCATGGGGGTAAGTAACGGAGTGGTGCCACATCATCAAGTGGGATCCACCTAAATGCTGCTGCAATAATTAATGACATGGCATCTTAGTCACAATTGACTGATTTCATTGTGACATCTCATCACTCTTGGTCCATCATTATCCCATATTAATCCTACTACTAATGAGAGAATGAACTTAATTACACATAATTAAGGTAATAATTAACATATCAAAATTTATGCTAATAGAAGTTTATGCCAATTCATATGTAATCCCAATTGACAATCAATCTTATATCCTTTGAATGCCGAGAGCCTAGAAACTCTAGGCTTACTGTCACACCCTTAAACATCCATTCAGGTCACATGCCTACTTTGAAGTTAAAAGCATATGACAGTGGGAACAACCTATCTAAACATAATATAATATCATGGGAAACACATAATCAAAAGCTTAAGGAACAACCATGCTAAGACACATCTTCAAAGTTATTACAGGCCAAAAAGTTCTAAATGTCTAAAAAAATTCTCAAAACTAAACCTAAAATTCACCAGAGTTCTCACAGCTGAAAGTCTGTACATGTTCTAGAAAATACTAAATTCTCGAATTATACAAATTATCTCAAATAACCACCTGACAATTTTGACTGAATAGCAAAAAGCCTCCATCTAAGACTGCTTCTAACTCAAAGTTATTTAGTCACAAGGTCTAAAAACAATAATAGTTTTAGGTGAGTACAACTCAGCAAGTTTCAAATTCTACACAAGCTAAACATATAATAATTGAAAAGATTGATATTTAACTAAGAAATGAGCTGGAGTAAACATATATTTAACTGTAAAAAAAATTGTAAGTAAACACAGTACCACAACAAATTAAACAGATAACTAGATAGCCCAAAGGGGTAACTAATTTAACAGATATAAGGCTTAATCGATTCAGTATAATCGATTACTAATTTCCATGTAATCGATAACAGATCCAGAGCTCAAGTAATGAATATCGATTATCAAAACGTAGAGTTTAATCGATTATTGCACAGTCTGGTAATCGAAAACTAAAGCAAAACTTAATCAAAGCCAAAATAACACCAAACCAATTACAAAGATAAACATAATCGATTAATAGATCATCGTATAATCAACTCACTAGGTAAAAGTACAATCGATTAGAGATAAGAGTCTTAATTGATTATCAAATGTATGGTCCAATCGATTACTAGAACAAAGGTAATCGATTCATGGGATAGAGACATAATCGATTATCAGGCCAAAGATTATTCCAAGTCCCAAAGGTATAATCGATTATCAAATTTTAGGCTTAATCGATTAACAAACAAAGCATAATCGACTATCGAAGTGAACAATAATCGATTATTAGAAAGACTATAATCAAAGTTGTAAACGATCATAAAGACAGAGAGTAATCAATATTAACTGCACACAATCATTAATCGATTCACATTTTAAAGGACAATCGATTGTTGAACAGAAGATTAATCGATTAACAGAACAAGAAAGTACATCGATTATCAGAAACAAAGGAGTAATCGATCTACCATTTGAAGGGCTTATCGATTTACAGAACAAAAGTCCAATTGATTAAGTGATATTACGTCGATTAGCTACTACAAAGGAATCGATTAACAATATAAATACTTAATCGATTAACAAGATAAAATGCTGAAGGATTAACTGATCAAAAGCCTGTGCAATTAATCGAACAAAGGCAAGCATATATAAGGCTAGATATAATTGATCACATAGCAAGTTTCTCATCGATTATTAGTTTATATCAGAGCTTCTAAGTGATTAAAATCTGATCAAATGATATCAATAAATCATAGACTATTTAAATACAATTTTTAACATAAAATCTGAATTAAAATGCATCAAATCGTAGTAATTGTGCTGAATTAACGAAATCCCTTAAGCAGAATAAATCAGAATTGAGTCACCAACTGAATTGAGTTCAAATTGATCTGAAACGGTCGGTATTAAGCTGAAATAATCATAATGAACAAATTGAAATAGTCTAAGATGCTTTGAACTTATTTAAACTGAAACATAATAAACTGCATCAATCAAACCGAAATAGAATTAATACAAGGTTGAGTCAATTAATTCAAATTGATCTAAATTTGTTCAGTTGAAACTGCATTGAGATATCAAATAATCATAACAAAGTTTCACAAAAATTTAGAAGTAAACTGAACAAGAACTAAGCAGAACTAAACTAAAACAAACTAGTTCTGAATTCATAGATATTTCAAAATTTCCCCCAGATCCACATGGATTTTTAACAGAACAAATATCCAGGGCTATCAAATATCTATGCTAGAACATGCTTATCATACACATCAGACATATCCAGATTTGTACATTGCATCAAATCAGAATCCCTAGCGACTACATATACCTAGCACCTAGGCAATACAGTGATGTGTCTTGGTTACTGCGCATAACTAGGGAGTCTCTAGTCCCACCATAGAAATACCAAGTCTCATGCACTTAGGTACATGCCAATCTGGGATTTTCTCCACCTGTTGCCCATAGGCTAAATGAAACACCATGACGCATGCATTTCTGCACGCAGGGTGTCTATAAGTCACATATATACACAATGGCAATTTCTGCATCATATTAGACACATATGCACAAATTTTAGAAGTTTCCAACAAATGGGGCATCGAATTTAACTGAATGGGATCAACAAACTTAGCGATCAGAGCAGTGCTAATAAAGAAGGCATAGAGCTAATGAAATCTGAGTTTCTGAGATGAATCAAGAACATGAGCAAGTATGAAAGAAGATTTGATAGTAGATTAGTTTCAAATCCCAAAATCAGCAATACACTTGTGTATAGAAATATCTAAGAAGCATTCAGATCCCATAACAAATCAAACAGATCAAACCAACCTCCAAATTAATGAGATTCTAGAAGAACATATCATATTCGAAGCAACTAAAGTTTCAGAATCAATAGAGCAAATAGATCTCATAAGTATTTCAAAATCCTTGAAAAATACATATAGGTTTCTACAGATTAACTTGCTTCAGAAGATCCACCTACCTCAAATATAAGAATTCCAAGAACACCAAGCTCCTGGTTCTCCTATGCTCCTCTAGACGCAACAGCCCACTCCCAATGTTTTTAGACGACACCCTCAGCCATTTCTCCATATCCTCTTGCCTATTGTTGTATCGCTCCTTACTTCCCTGGTATGTTTCTTTGTGCGCTATGTTCTCCTCTTTTATTGTTTTGATTGAAAGGCAGCGTGTTTATATTGTCTTAAAAAAAATAACCGGTTTGCAAGGACAAGTAATCTGGCCAATTAGTAGTTTACTTCCAATTGTATTCGTCTTGTATTTGGGATATGCAAAAATGTAGAATTGGTTATGTACTCGATTGCACATTTCATCTATATAAATCCAGTCGTTCCCCTTCTCCTTTCTTTATTCATGTATAACTATTGATTGGCATAAGTTCTCTTATACATACTTATTTTGCACATCTTCATGTGATTGGTTTCACTACTATTAGCGTGGTCACAGCCGTATCGTGATCAAGACTAGTCTATGACCAGGGCAGGAGCTGTAGGTAGCCACACCACAAAGGCTTTTACATTAGACCTGTGGATCTAAATCAGTTTTAAAGGACTTCAAACAAAATTTGATACATTGGGCATAAGTTTAACCATTCATGGGGAAATAAAAGAAAGTCTATTTTCATGACATGGAAACGGCGTAGAAATTTTGCTTCAGACAGTTGAGGAAAAAAAAACAAAAAGAAAGCATATTGAGGAAATTGTTTTTTCCAACGATAGATTACATCACTTTGGCTCTGCCGAACAGCCCAAGTTTTAGTCTGCATTTGACCAAGTCAACCAGTACGTCATAATCTTTATTAATGTTCGACTTGTATAGGAACACACGTACTACAAGGTACTCCAATGTTCATCCTTAATGCCCAGCTCCATGTTAAACCACTTTTTATGCCTCCTGTAAAGAATTGGTGCAAATGAGTTGCCATGTCTGCATGCAGTACTAATCGATTATATGGGGAAAGTTGTTTGCAAAACATTCTGTCATCGGCATAAAGAAGGTGGACATTAAATCTTCAGCCAAGAATCGGCATTAGTTATGTTAGATGTTGGATAGATTTTATTAAAGGGTTGTTTGTTTTAACGTAAAACAACATAATTTAAAACAATTATTTTATTTTACAGTATTTTCAGTTGTTTGAAATGATGTAAAACAATGTAAAGTAAAATCTTGTTTGGGCCTTGTCTGCCCACTTGACAGCCCAATTCCTTGTTTTGGTTTACAGCAAAAATCCACTGTAAACAAAAATAAGAAGATTGAAGCATCTCTCTTGTTTTATTTTACAAATAACTAAGCATATATTTTCTGATTCTAAAACAAGAAAATTTCACTTGTTTTGAAACTAGTGATTTTGAAATCAGTGATTTACAAAGTTTTACACTAAAACAAGCAACCCCTGAGTCATGCACATTAGGTGGGCTGAGTTAAGATTAGCACTATGTTAGGTCCTAGATTAAGTTAAATGAGGGGCAAGGGTAATTTGGTCATTGGGACAGGTCTAAGCGACGGGAATATGGACAATGGTTTAGCTTGTAGGGTGTAGAAATTTACCGAAGTCCAGGTCTAGTGCAAAGACACTAGCTAAGGGCATGCTTGGCAAAACATTTAGGTGGGAACTCTTTTGGCTTCCACTTTCAACATGGAAAAAGTTGACTGGAAATGGTTATTACTAATTGGGTAGTTATGAAAGTTAAACTTTCCCTCAATTTAGGGCGCTCCAATTTGTAGCCTTTGGTTAGAAGCAAGCAAAAAAATAAAAAAACAATCAAAATCAAAAGAATACATAAATGACTCCCGACATCTAGTTTCCTTTCTCAAAATAAGTGGCATAAGCCTAAAAGTACTTCCAATTATAAGTTGCGCCAACTAACAGATAAATGGTTCAAGTCAAGAGAGAAGATGGGTTTAAGAAACTCGCTAATCTTGTAGTTCAAATTTTGTTCATTGGATGAGGGCCTTGCTTAAGTGCAATTTTCCACAAGACGATAAAAATATACAATCACTTTATTACATAACTTACATATCCGATTTCCACTTCAGTCTCCTTCTTTTTCCCTTCACAAGATATAGAGTCTAATTGCCTACAGCTATGAAAATCATTCAGAATTTAGCTCTGTGAACCAGAAGGTCGTAGAAACAATAGAAAAGATGACACGGGTATATGTACTCTTAACGGCTCACTGAACATGCAGAGAAATGTGAAATAATAGCCTAAAGTTTCAGAAACTTCAAGGTCAGATTACAATGGTCCGGAAATTTCAGTGGGCAATTACGACATCACGGTAAAGATCACTTAAAAACTTCCAAAAAAGGAAAAAACCACAGTGATTCAAAAATTTCTAACACACCTTCATAAAGTAAATCCCATCTGGGCATCAGAATAGCAAAAGACAGCTTGTACATTGCATCAGGAGATAACGTCAATTACAAATTGTTAATGAACATAGGCAAGATAATCTGAAGTGAACAGCAAGGCCAGAAGCATTATATCAGACCAGTGAACCTCACACAAAGCAGGGATCACCGGCAAGCTGCCTAGGATAAGAAAGGGCCAAGATACAGAAGAGTCTGGTCATCCCACACAACTAACTAATGGGAAACTATGGAGAAGAACTTTCCATGATAGAAGGAAGATGGATTCCAGGTCTTGATTCCCATCCTTTGTGATCCCGATAAGCTTCTATGACACGTAAACGACGCCTTTCATGTGAAGCATTGTTTGCAGCATTTAACCCCTAAAGAAAAATGATGGTTAATCATCGCTGTGTAAAGGATTGAACCACTTCAAGACCGGTGAATGTTACCTTAGGAAATGATAATTTGGGTGGAGCTTCAACAACTTCACCAAACCTAATTTGTTCATGCTTGGGAAACTCTGAAAGTTCACTCTTTTCTTTCTTCCGTTTCTTCTTTTTTGCTTCAAAGTACCTGCAGGGGATACAAGCCATATGACCAAACATAAAGTACATCTCATCACAATGAAATTGGATAGAAGAAAGGGCACTATCAACTTCCTCAGATTAGCAATGATAGTTCAACACCTTAGATCAAACAAGATCATTGCCTAGTCCTTAAAGGTCAATTATGCATTTAACAATATCAATGGCAACAAAAACCTGCAGCAGAACGTGCTTAAAGAAACAAGAACCAGAGATGGCACATAGGAGGAAGCAGTTCCCTGGTGGCTGCCTCCCCCGCACCCCACCCTGGATCTCCTAAATGGTCCAAAAATTGCAAATAGAAGCTAGCCCAGCCTGATGGAAATCACTGTGCATTTGGCCAGAGGTGACACAGACATCTACACTAAAACTAGCTTCAAGAAAGAAACAAAACACAGATGCAGAACTTAAGTGGAAGCATGAGAAAATGCTCTACATGAAATCAAAGATCACTAACTTGCCTCCCCAGATTATCAGAGGAAACGTTGTTTCTGGCTGAAGAAAATGGTATCTTGTACCAGCTAATAGGTGGTCTATTACTCCAACTTGGAAAGCAAATTTAGCAAACAAGGATCTAGTCTAAAGCTCGATTGAGTAGAGACTTGACAATGGTAAGAATATCCTCCTCTGGCAAGATCAAGTGCAGGAGCATATGCCTTTTCAGCACAGATTTCAGAACTCTAGTCTATTGCTGCACAAAAGGGGAGATGGTGAATAGGTTCAAATGAATAAACATAACAACATAACACTTGCCATCTAGATGGTATGCCAATGATGCTGAAATAATTCGCAGAACTAATGGCAGTGCCAAGCAGTGCAATTATCAGTCCAAACTGAGAACATAAGAGAGCTTAGAGATGTGATACCATAGGAAGTTTCATAGTTAAATCAGTAGCCAGGATCTTCATGGATGGTGGATGCAGGAAATGGCAGGTTGAAGAGACAGGAGTGGCCAGTGAAAGTTCATAATCTCAAATCTTTATGCAGAAACTAGTTATGGAAAGATTACAAACCTGAAACAAGATTAAGGTTTAAGAAGGGTGGAAGGAATAAATGTTTACTCTTTGGCACCGGGAACGAGACCATAGAACATCCATTTATGTGCTGAGAGTGAGATTAAGGTTTTTAGATTGTCCATTTGAAATATCACCCTTGGACAATCCTCGTTAGTCGAGCCCCCTAGGCAGGTTTGTTCCAGGGCTGCATGGACGACATTGCAATTTGAGTTGAGAGCATTCTAGCATGAAGTTTGGATATGAGTCACCTAGGCAGCATGAAATTTTATTAGAAGCTGCCTGGGAGTAGAAAACCAGAAACTGTTGATAGGAGCAACATGTGCAGTTGGGTTTAACCATCGGCCAATAGGCCGTACATAAATATGATTCCACACAAGTCATGCAGATTTCAATAAGAGATGCATGTGCGGCACATGATTTTCACTAGTGTGATGTGGTTGAATTTAAAGTTGAGCACACATTTCAATGTACCATCATCCCATCACTAGTGTAGAAGTTTGATTTGTACACAAATGGAATGCAAGGATTGCACATCCTTTGAAGTTTGTTACATCTTTTTAATAGGCATGTTGGTTGTGGCACCAGGGTGCATGGCATGCACATCAAGGTACCATTAAGAGTCTTTGCTTGGCACACCATTGCCACATGTGCAAATAAGCTAAATGTCATATGAGGTGTGAATTCGATTAGACGCCACATGCGCAGCTGACATTTTGATTATCACAGCATGATCTCACTTTGGACACAGTGCACATTTCAAGGGGCCATCATTCATCACACGGTCTTACAAGTTAGGGGGCATCATGAGTCAATGCGATCTGGCATTTGAACATTTTTTTAGAATTCATTATGTCATTTAAGCAGCATATTTGATTATAGCGCAGGTGTGCATGGTATGCATGTTGAGGTGCAAATAGGGGTATCACTACCAATCAGGCAAATGGACCATCACATGGCACATCACTGCCACATAAGCAAGTGGATCATATTGAAGTACTTAGGCAATCCAACTCAAAACTTTACCATCTATTAAATATATCTTGTTTTTGTCCTTTTTTCTAAAGTGGGACCATTGTTGCATGCCCCCTCACGTGCAGGTCAACCTAGGTGCTGTCACATAGACCACAAGTACAAGGTGCATGTCTGGCTTGTAACCCTGAGAATACCATATTAAAGTTATTGGGCCATCCAGCTCAAAACCTTAGGCCCTATCAGAATGGGTTATGATGGGATTAGTTATTATGGATTGCTTATTCCAGAATAAGGAGGATTTCACTTTGATAGTGAGGCGGAATCCAAGGCGGTGTACCAAAATCTTGGGTGTAGGGTGAAATTCCTTAGTCACCTAATTCCGGAAATAAGCAATTCTAACGCGGAATAACCAATTCCTCCAATCAAATCAGAATTAGCCTTATTTTGGGAATAAGGGGTCTTATTCTTCCCTTATTCTACAAACAAGGTGGAGCTAAGGCATTAAGCGGAGCAGGCACCATCTATTAAACATGTTTTGTTTTTGTCATTTTTCCGATGTGGGAATATTCTAACACATCAGAAATCATGTTGGGCTCTCCACTATTGAAGAGTGGACCGAGGACTAATTATGGCACACCAATGCCGCACATCACAAGCAAATGGGCCTAGAGAGGGAAGACACACCACTGCCACATAGACGAGTGGGCCAAGCAACTCCCGTGCACAACGTCACCACGCATCGTGCAACTAGTGGGCAAAATTATTAAGGCATGCCACTACTATGTAGGCAAGTGGATAAGACATGCTACCGTCATTTGTTAATGATGGGCAAAAAATCAGATACCCTGCTAGGTGCTAGAAATGACCCCCAGTCAAGACTATGCAAAAGGGATCATTATAAAATTAAGGCCATGAATCCTATTTGTACACATTGGCAAAGTTTCATTGGCCAATAGGATTGAACTGAGTATCACACTCGTATTGGCCAGAAACACGGACAGATGTGGCAACTTTAATGTGTCTAATAATTTTAAATAAGGATTGTCGGATAGCCAGTGTCCCGGTTAGTCCATCATTCAAAATATCAATCACATTAAAACAAGGTTCAAAGTCCATCGTCCAATTGATACATTACTTGAATTGTACAACTCGGGAACCGATTTAAATTGACCCCTAATAATTACAATCAGAGTGGACAAAAAAAAATTCTTAATCTTCCATAGTCTCCAATGAGTCTCTGAAAAAGGAAATTTGGGGACACTGGCTATCTGTCTTCGCAATCACACAATCATGCCAAATTTATCAATTTGTATGAAATTTAATTATCCCTCATTATGAGAAAAATTAAATTTTAGACATGAAAATTACATGATAAAATAGCATGACATTTTTCAGATTTGCCAAGAAAAAAAAAATTTAGGCCCATCTCAAAATAAAACTAACAAAAAATTAAAATCTGAAAAATAAAATAGCACGAACAGTGTGTTACTGTTCACGTGAACAGTAACCGCGAACTGTTCACGTGAACAGTAACCGCGAACTGTTCACGTGAACAGTAACGCGTGAACAGTAACCGCGCGTTACTGTTCACGTAAACAGTAACCCGCGGTTACTGTTCATCCCAATCCTCCGCAGCGCACGCGGGCGCGCGGCTCCCTAGGGCATGACCCGCAGAGATACGCGCTGCCTCCCTGTGCGCGACCCGCAGGAGTGTTGGTTGCCAGGCGCCCGTGGCCTCTTGCGTGAGTGCCCCGTAGACGGTGGGGCGGGACTGTTCGACGAACTTCAACCTGGCTATGATACTAATGTTGGATTATTATGAAAGAACGCGTTACCTTCGTAGCGTGTTCGTCTCGTCGTCGATGAAGCGGAAGTGTCTCCTCGTCGGTGCAGAATGGCTACTAGAGTCGCCCGTGATGTCCACGCACCAGATCTCAGAAGCTCCGGATGATTCTTTCAAGGAAGAGAGGAATAGAGGAGAGGGAGGAGGAGGAGTTCACATACGTTGGTCTTTTCTCTATACGCACTCATATATAGAGAGAGAGACTCCTAGAGAGTCTCCACACATTAGGGCTCTCTTCCTCCACGTCCTTATCTAACTAGGGATAACTATCCAATGTGGATGTTTATCCTCTTAATCCTCCAATAGGATTAACAAACCACTTCAACCCCAGCCACTAGTGCCTTTCATCTAAGCTGGACTGGGCCTTAATGCAGGCTCAAGTCCTCCTAATGTAATCTTGGTCATGCCTTCTGAGAGATTGGGTATGGTGCCAGCCTTTCAAGACCCAACAGCTTGCTCAAACCAAGTGCAAGACTTTGTATTGCTTCTCCGAAAGCCAATGCATCTTAATGATTTATAATAGGTCACTAAGAGGTCATCTTACATGCCCGACCTTGCCCACTCCAATGGTTGAACCCTGTGAAGAGCTGCAGCAGCCACCACCGTCAAACAGCCATGAGGAAGGTGAAAACCATACAAGCGGTGTGCTCAGGGCAAAGGGTGTGGTCAAGATCTGCAATGGTGCTCAGGACAGAGGGATCAACTTGCAAATCCTACAATAGTAGGCAAGAGGACCTGGGAGCAGTGAGGGGAGCTACCACATCTTACGCCCACAATAGATAAAGGTGTAGCGGTAAGTGAGGTACTAGGATGTCACAGGCCGCCATACAATTCTCCTTGGCTATCAGGGGAGAACAAGCAATCAGCAGCCCACAGGGACTTGCCTATAGACTTGTAATCTGCAATAGGTCTGGCAACAGGGCCTGTTTGGACCACAATTGACTCCTACACCCTTTTCCCAGATCCCTCTTATAGATAGAGCAGGATGACGCAAGTCAAAGGGGAGTCCAACTAAGAGGCAAGTTTGCAGCAAAGGCCTTCAGACAATTGAGAAAGGGCTTTTAGGCATCATCCGCAACTGCAACACTAAGGAGGGAGGCATTCGGCCTTTTGCCTCTCAGCCATATCTAATAGAGGCCTCCACCCATGAAAGAGGATGGTGCTGCTCAAATCTTGCAGGGGAAGGGATGAGTTAGTGCAAACAAGGATGTCTGAAGATGTGAACTAGAGGCCCAACGTCCATAGTTCACAAATCACAGGAGCGGCCTCAGTGGCTTCTGATCCGAACCAAACTCGCCCTTTTTTTCGAAAGAAAATCAGATTGTACCACTAATTTTATTAGAAATAAATAGAAGTAGTACAATCAAATAAGATAGAAGAGGTTCCTATCTTAAAAGAAAGAAAACATAAAAAAAGTTAATCAATCAAGTCTAAACAGATGCCAATTCTCTAACCCATTCCCGAGCAGACACCCCCAAAATGTGGCGACTCCAATTGTACACAGAAAAAATAACCAACAATACAATATTCTCAAGGTAAATTTTACTTCTCCTGAAGATCGTGGCATTTCTTTCCCTCCAAATACTCCAGCAAATAGCATGCAGTAGGATACGCAAAATCTTCCTCCAGGTACCCTTTGGATTCTTGAACTTCAGTTCAGAGAAATAATCCCACATCTCTTGTAGATTGATGAAAGATGGAGAAACTTTAAAAAGTCTACCCATAAGCTTTTCCAGATTTCTCTGCTAACCTGGCAAGTGATGAACAAATGATCTATGTCTTCATTATGAACAGCACACAGCACACAAACAGCATCATTGTCCTTGCGCCATTTCTTTCTATACACTTTGGTAATAATTCTCCTCTTGAAAACTAACCGCATCAAGCTCCTGACCTTAAGTGGCGATTTCACCTTCCTACTATCATCAAAATGTCGAGAAGGTGGCTGCACTCCTTCCAACAGTTTATAAAATGATTTTAAAAAACAGTGATATTCCTTGATTTTCTGTCCACACTATCTGATCTTTTCCATTCATCTGAACTGGTACTGATGATAGCAGTCTAAGCAAAGACATAAACTGCTTTTCTTCAGTATCTGTAAGCCCTCTTCAACTGAATAAACCACTGAACAGAACCATCTTCCTTATGATAGACTTCATTGACAAAGCTCTCTTTGTTGATGGCCAAGTGGTAAATGCTCGGGAACATCTCCTTGAGTGTTTCATTACCTACCCACTTGAACATGGTATTTTCACCATTGCCTACTTTCACTCTAATGTATTTGTCAAAAATAAGAGCAACCTTCAGAATATCTCTCCAAATAGGTGACAACCACACAATGTTTTCTGGTTGAAGAAAGAATCGAGGAGAAGATTTATAGTGCTTCAATGTAATGCTACGTTTCCAGAGTGAATCCTCCTCTGATAACCCCATTAATCATGGAATTGTAGGTTAGTGGAGGCTCCACTAATCATGGGGGCAGATTTTAAAATCCACATTAAATGGCCTAACCCCATTAATCCCCCCCCCCTTTTCTTCTTTTTTGAATTTTTCAGTGAGGGGAGAGGGAGAAGACCCCCCCACCGGTTCTCCTTTGGAGGGAACCGGTGGGGGCCCCCCCACTGGTCCCTCCTCTCTCTCTCTCTCTCCTTATTATTTAAACAAACGAGAGAGAGAGAGGGGGGGGGACCACTCCCTCATTTTTGCTATCTTTTCTTGTGGTTTTTCTTTCTTGGTCTGCAGATTTTGGGCTCACTTTGGATTTTTATTGGGCTGTTCTGGACTGCTATTGGGCCATCAATTGGACTTCATATTGGGCTGCCCCGGGCTAGTTATTTGGCCTTCTTTTGGGCTGTTTTAAGCCCATATTTGGGGATTATTTGGGCTGTTTTTGGGCCTCTATTCCGCAGGCGTTTAGGCCATTTTGCTGCAACACTTCAGGCTTTTCATCGGGCCCATTTAATGGGGCTACGAAGCTATTTTCGGGGCAGCACATCGACGGCTTCCGGAGCTGTTTTGGACAGCATATAGGCGCCATATCGGGGCTGTTTTGGACAGCATATAGGGGCCGTCTCGAGGCGATTTCGCCAAGGTATATTCCCGCTCCTTGTCTTCTCTTATGCATGCAAGTTCATAACGCATGTTTGCATACATATAGACATAGGGAAATTTCTTATATCAACATGGGTCTAATAGCGTGCGCACACGTTCGTTTTCATATTAACATAAGCTCACATATGCATGAGTATATGTTATATGTTGGTATTCATATTGCATGACTATATGCATATGCATATTGGGTAATTTCATCATGCATAAAAATTTCGGGTCAACAAATATGTGTTTGAAGATGAGTCGAGGTGTATCCGATCCCTATTTGTCAAGCATATTAGCAATTATTTTTAAGAAAGGCATGGTTGTCAAAATAGGAAAGTTAGTTCTTCAGAAATTTCCACTTATGACTCATTGATATATTGTAAAAAACAACTTAAAATAACAAATATTGTCATAATAGGGAAGCTGGCAGCATCAATCTGGCTCAGTCTGATGCAGCAAAGGTCGTAAAATGGCTCAGGGATGAATTAGAACCCCCACTAAGGTTCAAATGCTGGGTTCAGGATATCAAGACGTTATGTAGAGACATCAAAAAAATCACTATTGAGTATTGTCTCAGGGAAAAGAAGAAGATTGCAAACTGGCTCGCTGTTGAAGCCAGAAGGAAAAGGGAATCTTCATCTTGGTTGCAGGATTTTCTGAGACAAATGCAGGTGCTGAATGAAGAAGACAGGAGTTGTAGAAGCATGACTATGCAGTCCAGCCATATTGATGTTGCAACCACACACACCAAAAAAAAAAAACTCTAATTCTCTCAATCCGTATTGTGAACAGGTCATGATTCAATAACCTTTGTGAAAATTGTGACCAAGTGCACCAATAACCTTGGTAAGTTACACAATCCTATGCTCATCATGTTGTTTGCATTGCTTTCATACTTTCCCATAACAATCCTTGGTAAGTGTTATGGGAGTTTACTTATAAGAATCTTCAAGTACTATGAAATAGACTTGTCAGGAGAAGATAGCCTAGAAGTCACAAAAGAAAATGCCATTGAGATAAATTCTCTTAGGCGGATGCTGTATATTTTCATGGATGGAAATTGGGTGAAAAAGGAAATGGGTAGAACTCCCACCAAGACTCCTTCCTGCAGGAACAAGGTGAAAAGACATCCCAAAAAGGAGAGAAGTCTGGAGAATATAAAAGAAGGCCCTATGGAAAGGGCATTATAATTAAAGAAAGTGCACCCCATGATAGAAATGTCAATGATGAAATTTTTGCTTCTTTACTAGGTGCAGTTGACAGTGTAGAAAATAACATGGCTGCAAGGTTTGAGAAGTTAAAGAAAAAGATAAGTGAGAAAGATGTTGGACAGTCATCCCAGCCACCTCAAGAGGTTCAATTTGAAAATGTTCTGCAGTCTATTTTTGATAGACTAAACACTATGGAGAAGAGGTTTAATGAGAGGATGACTAGGATAGAAGAAAAAGTGAGCTCTAAGCAAGCTATTAACACAACTGCTACAATTTTTACACTTGGCATGCTCTAAGTAAAAAGACGGAAGATATCGAAGAGAATACTATAATCAAGATCATGCAAGTACATGGCCAATCAAATGATGGTGCATCAAGTTCAAAAGGACGAGAAATGCTTTTCAATATCACAGAAGTGATCACTAAGATGGATAGAAGAGCAGACTTAGTTTGATTTGATGGACAGATTTAGAGGTGAAGCTTTGAGTCAGCTAGCTTCAGTGTATGGAGATGCAGAGTCCCTGAAAGACATGTTGAAGAAGAATGGTAAACGTGTGCAGAATATTCTAGACCAGGTGCAAGGCTTGACAAATGCCCATCCTCAACTTGAAGGGCTTATCAACTTGTTGTTTCTCTTTGCCCCTAAAAGGCCAGTGCACTATTTTGATCCAAATGAAAAAGACAGTTCACCCGAGACAAGGGATGATCTACCAAGATCTACTAAGTTTTATTCTCCCATGAACTCTAAGAAGGACAAAGGAAAGAAGAAATAGTGAGCATTAATGACAATATGATTTCAAACTTGTAGTTTCATGTGTTGTAACCCTAAAACAAAAATATTTCCTTCTTATTTGTGTTGTTCCTTGTTTCTTTTATAATTTTAGTACTATGCTTTTAGTTCTTAGTCTTTAGCTTTTTTTTATGTTTTGGGTACTATGCTAACTTAGTATGAGCTTCATGATCTATCCTTTTTAATGATGACAAAAAAGGAGAGTAATATGTGTGAATGCTATGTGAATGAGATACAAAGTATGTCATGTGAATGAGATACAAAGCACGCTATGCGACATGCCATGTCAAATAAATGCCAAATAAATATATGTGTGAATGTTAGCATGCTATCTGACATGCCAAATAGATAAATTAAGATTAATGGACAATTTGAGAGAAACATGGATGGAAAGCATATGGTTACATTGTGTAGGTCTTACATTGATGTGGATGTTGGTATGGTGATTGTGAATTGAATTGTATAGATTAAGGATCTTGAATGTTGTTATTGAATATCTTTGTATGGATGATTTTATTAGATATTATTGAACACCTTTTTTTGAGAAATGTGTGTAGGAACAATAGAATAAGGGCTTCATAGTGATAAGTGTTTTGTCCTCATCAAAAAAAGGGGAAAATGTTGAGCCCCTCGGATTGATTTTGATGGAACAAATCACTGATAACTACAATAGATGCTATTGGTAAGTTTGAAAGTAATCAAATATTTATTTTCAAAAGTCATAGGGGTATATTGCCAAATATTTTGTTGTATGGGTATGAATGTAATAAGATCTTTAGGCCACAAACATTAATTTTGAAGATTAAAATGACCCTAAAAAAAACAAAAATCAAATTTGAATGAGAAGGCCAAAACCCAAACAGGTGGGTATTATCGACCGATGGCAGATTGGTCGACCAGAACCATAACTCTGTTTTTCTGAGTCTGGCTGATTGGACGACCAATCTAGAAATTGGTCGACCAGAACGAGGGGATGTTTTGGTGGCCTGTTTTTTTCCTGCACTGGCTCTAGACGTCCAATTTTGGACTCTAGTCATCCAGAACAACATAGTGCCCATGTGACGGGCAGGCTGACCTGTCCTTGTCTGTCCCAGAGCAAGGACAGTCACGTGGGAGCCTTTATAACAAAAAGATTGTAAACGTCTGACAACCCAACTTTTCTCCCATAATAGTACAGATCCTCGTATATTTTTTGAGATTCTAAAGTACCTTTTGGAAACTTTTGGAAGCCTACCTTTTTCCTTTATATGTTACACATTACCATCACCTTTTCGCCTACCATTTGGTTGACTCTCTAAGAAAAACTTGTTGCTAAAAAAGCATTTTTGTCCAAGAGCCATTACGTGATGCTCCCTACTAGCCGAGATAACATGAAACCAATAAAGAGACTGGATTTCAAAATGAGATGACATACTTTTGAATTAAAAATAGAAAATCAATGGACTTTTCCCACCATGTACCTAACAATTTGAATCCACCTTTTAGGCTATAAAAAGGAGAGTTGTGGGCAATTTTTTACTAAGGTCTTGGAGGGAAAACGTGAGATATTTTTTAGAGAGAAAAACTGCCTTGTGCTTCAAGCTTTGTTATTGCTCTTGTTTTCTATTTCCTAACCTTGATAGGAATTTTTTTTTACCAATTTCTCATGCTTGCAAGCCAAGGATGATGGAGCTAGATTGAAGATCTTCATCTCATCCTTGATCAAGACTAAGACCAAGGGAAGCTATCTTGGAGCAAAAAGTGTCCTTCCTCTAAAAAAGAACAACTTGTTGAAGCTTCTCAAGAAAAGGTTGATAGAAGGATCCGGAGGAATATCATCTACATTAACTCATCTCCTAGAGCAAGGACACCATAGGAGGGATTTTCAAGACTTGAGCTTTCTTTGCTTATTCCATTGTTGTAATATTTAAGAAAACAAAAATTGTCTTTTGTGTGGTTTGGCTTAAAAAGTTATGATTCCTATCTTTCATCATTTTCTCTTGTTGTATGCCTTCTTTAGAGGAAGAGGGCCAATCTTGAAAGAAGATTGAAGATTGTGTACCTTCTTCGATGGAAGAGGGCTAATCTTTGAAAAGATTGGAGGTTGTATACCTTCCTTGATTGAAGAGGGCTAATCCTTGGGAGGATTAGAGGAGAGCCCTACTAGAGGCATTGTATTTAGGGGGAGTCTTACTAGAGGCATTATATCTAGGGGGAGCCTAACTAGAGGCTTGATATCTAGTGTGTTTGGTTGGTTAGGACCGGATCTACTAGCGGTGTACTAGAATTAGATTTCTAGTGGAAAAGCCCAACATAGTTGGGGAGTGGATGTAGGTCAGCATTCGGTAGATTGAACCACTATAAATCTTGTGCCTCTTGTGTGATTGTGCTTAGAATTCATATTATTTCTATTATCGTTGTGTGCACCACATTCCAATTTTAACATTTAAACTTAAGCTTCTCGAAAAAAAAAAATTAAAAAAGTTTTATTATCCTATTCACCCCCTCTAGGGTGATTGCCATAGCTCTAAATCCAACAAGAAATTTAGAAGGCATGTGGTAAGCTTGTGAAGCCTATACAGAGGATGCTAAATGAAAGCCACCCCTTGAGAGATGTGTTCTCCCATGTATCTCGAGGGCCGAAGCAGAGGACCTTGTGAAGCCTTTCTCCATGGAAAAAGTGAGCAATGAACAAATTGGAAGAAAACAATGCACCAAGGCTGGACATATTCCCCTCAACTTTTGGGAGTTTGGTCAAGGAGGACATTTTTGCTGCTAGCTGCTATCGGCGAGTTCCAAAGGACATTTTTGCTGCCATCGGCGAGTTCCAAGGAGCAGGCTCATCTGAAGGGCCTCGATAACACCTCCTTGAAGCTTATCTCCAAGAAGGAAGGGGAAACCAATTCCAAGACGACAGACTTATCAGCTTATTGAATGAAGTATAAAAAATCATTATGAAGTTGTTAGCTAATATAAGTTGGCAAGATTGCAAGGTTGAATTGTGAGAACCAAAATGCCTTCATAAATAGAAGACATGTCAAGAAGAGTTCTTAGCAGCATATGAGTGCATTTAGGCTATGAGGTATCAACTTTGGAACATAATAAAAGCTAGCCGAACCAGATCAGAATTGGTGGGAGCCAGTCCAATTCCAATGAGGAGTAAATGGCAAAAACATATCATTTTTTGGCCAAAATAAGTCTTGGAACCAGAACCAGGAATGCCCAGTCTGTTCCAAAATACAATTTCTAATCCCTTACATCATAAGGGGGTATTACCAAACTGGGTTTCAACTTTCAAGAAAGTTAACAATAAGGTAAAATGGGAATGCTTGTTTTAGTTTGTGGCGATGAGCTTGAGGGTTCTGATGAATGATGAGCTGACTGGATTAAAGGGAGATGCGAAAGATTTGCTATGATATCAAGATGCTGCATGGGGGAATTCTGGTTTTGGGTCAACCCCAACCCAATCCTGGGGTCAGGGCCCTGGCCCAATGACAGGCTCAACCTGAATGGGGTGAAACCTGACCCTAATTGGGGCCATCCTTAATCCAACCTAGCCTTTGAAATACAATGGAAGGTGGGGAGTAATTGGTGAGGGAGAATTGCACTTGGGAGAGGAGAAAAGGTGGAAGAGCGGATGCAGAAAATTTGTCCTAGGGGGGGCCAAGTAAAGAAGATTTTTTTTTTCTTTTTGTGTGTGTGTGTGGGGGGGGGGGGGGGGGGTGAGATAAAGAAACTATGCGTAAAAAGGTCTTCTACATAAATATAAAATATTAGGAGCCATTCAAGTGGAGGACGTTGCTGAAGGGGAGAAACCCAGCAGTGCAGTCTGCCACGCCATAGCCGGCGATGAAAAATAAGGCCATCAGGGATTGGAGAGGTCTGTTTCTATGCCGCAGGCCACCAGCAAGGTGACAGGGTTCGTGACTGGTTGGACCTTGGATGGAGGTGCTGCCAGGCTGAGGCCTCGTGATCGTAATTTATGGAGATTAGGTTTGCAAAGGGAAGAAAAAAAAAAAAGGTTTTTATAAAGAAGACCACATTTAAACCTTACACACAAAAGGATTTAAACAGTTTTTAGTAAAACCAAAGAATTTTAAGCTTATCCTCACATGTGAATTATTCTTACAATTTTCTAATGGAGTTTTCTTTAAGATAAATGCAGAAACAACTCTTGATGTCACATCTCCCATTTTGTAAGACATCACTCAACAAGCAAGTTCCCACTTGGATTCAGTTTTTAACCGACTCTTCTGAGTCTTCTGACAAAACCCCAGGTGTCACTTATTCTCTCATAGTTCTCTTAAGAGAGAACCTGGCTGCTAGTCAGGTCCATCTGCATTACATGCCAAAAGAAAGACCACAAACATCAAACAGTAAAAGTGCTTACTCCTTGCGCTTTTGCTTCCTTGAGCCACCACCTTGATCTAGATCCTGAAATCGAAGGTCCTTAACATCTTTCCTCTTCCGCTTTTGTTTTTTCTTGCCATGTGTGCCTGAATTTGCCACTACATCTGCACCCTTTTTATCCTCGTTTTTCTCTGTTTCCCCTTCCTGTCATCCACTTTAAACTTGTCAACAAAGTGTCCACATCTTCTGAGGTTGTAATAAGAGGAATAATGGCATTCAAGGTAAATATTAAAAAAAAAACACTAAGAGAAGTGAATACGTAAAAATCCCACAAACTAAAAAGGAAATGTTCCTTCTATACATTCAAAGATAAATAAATACTGGCAAACAAAAGCAAATAATGTATCCTATCATCAACAAAACAGCAAAACCTTTCAAAAACTGCCAACAGTAAATCAAACTGTGAGCAGCATAAATGAACTAAAGATATTATTCTAGACTGAATATATATACACAAATAAAGTTCTTTCAGAAATCAAATGTCATCAGTTTTATAAGTTTTAACACACGTACATAAAGGGTCATCCTCAAATCCAAGAGAAGTTACCATTCAAAATAACTCCATGGCCAATGCAATTATAATATAAACAATCAATGTGAAACGGAAAACCCCAAGAAAGCATGATACTGCACAATTTACAGGGTATAAACCAAATTCCAGCACATAGCATCAAAATATGTAGTATGCATCCTTCGTGACAGTCACTAGTTAAACCTTATTACAGATTATTTACAAATAAATTAACTTTTAGAAACTTTCTTTTGACAGTGTCAGTGTCCTGAACATCTTCACATTCATTTTCTGTATTATTTTGAGAAGGATGTTGGGTGTGATGGCCATACATTCAAAGGAAGCGAATGTCTTACAAGCAGTCTCCATCTCTTTTTTTTTCTTTTTCCTTTTTTTTTTTGGGAGGGGGTGGGGGGAGATGAAAAGAGACATGTATAATTTGAGAAAGAACTGCAGGAATGGTCATACATTTAAAAGACTCAAGTCCCTCCTACACAATACCTGCCAAAATAAAGGGGCAAACAAAGAAGGGACAAGAAAAGATGGAAAATATTATGT
Source organism: Zantedeschia hybrid cultivar (assembly GCA_030544215.1). NCBI lineage: Eukaryota > Viridiplantae > Streptophyta > Magnoliopsida > Alismatales > Araceae > Zantedeschia > Zantedeschia hybrid cultivar. The sequence continues at coordinate 71,417,804 of JARZZO010000002.1, forward strand.
ACCCCTCTTCTATCACACTCCATTGCTGCATCTTACACCATTCAATACATCCAAAATGTATAGCCCACCGGCAACCCTCTGCTTCTCCCCTCTCTTTCCTCCCCCCCAACCAAGATGTTGTTTCCTCTCCACTACAAGCAAACATGCTAAAGGTACTAGTGCAGGATGCTGCCTCCAGCACTCTTCCCATTCCTAATTGGGGGAAGGGAGGGGATCATCTCAAGAAGGGGGAGAAGGTGAGAGGAGGATGAAGGAGTTGTAAATGCAGAAGATGGCCGAACACAAGGAAGGAGCAGATTGCCAGAAAGAGGTGCCATCATTTGTCAGGGGAGAGGGGAGAGTAGATCGGTCCGGAACAAAAACAATCAAATTGGCCAATACTGCATTTTCATTGGTGATTGAAGCATATAAGATTTTACAAGGATCTAGGGATGCGAAAGGAGGAGATTTTTTTTTTGGGGGGGGGGGGGGGGGGGGGGGGGAAGACAACAGGTCGTAGTGAGGTGACTCGGTCTATTGTCCTTGTTGACTCAGAGGCATACAAGTCTGGTATGTTCGCAGTCCATATGCTGTTCCTTTCAAATGGCGATCTCACAACAAAAGAAGCCACTCATAGAAGTTTATCAAAGAATGGAGGAAAAGTCAATACTACCGTTTCCAAGTGATGGCAGATAATAAGGAAGTACAAAGTCTTCTAGAAGGTATCAAGAAGAATTTTGAAAACAACACTTCGCATGCAGCAATGTCCATCCCAGCCCTGCAGGTAGTCGAGAGTATTCGAAGGGAACTCAAAGGGAGGAATAGTTAGAGCCTTGTGTTTAGGGTTATAGCCAAGGTATTTGGCAAGAAGGAGATGCCATTCCATAGACCCCTCCATTGAACCCATCCTTTACAGAAAAGCGAGGGGCATAGGAAGGAAGTCCACATAACAAGTTTGTTACAAAAATGGAGTTGATGGAGGAAATATGTGGTGAAGGCAGCTCACATCAGTGGTTATCACCACTGATCCAAGGTAAGGAGCACATTGAAGAAGTACTCACGCACACCTTCCAAGTCCTGTCTTCTACTTGCAGCTTCATCTTGTGAACCCTCAAAAGGTACAATTGGGGTGACTGCTAGTGTTCAAATTTACAAAAAACGGCTTGGGGATAGGCCAAGCCAAAGGGCTTGTCCAGGAGACGAATGGTTTAGAGGGCATGCATGTTTCTTTGTTATTGGATTGGAACAACAAGGAAATCACACAAAAGACAGATGCGTTGAGAATCCATACTCAAAAGAGTGTAGACCAATGCCATAAACTTTGTGCAGTTACCGTATTGATGTCGGGGGTCGGGGTCAAACACTGCAGGTAGCGCTGTAAGTGGCTGGGTCTAGGTAGGCTCAGACCCGAAATACTAGACCCAGACCCTTTATAAACATGCCAATATTCCTGGGAAAACGGGTCTGCCATCAGGGCAGCCTCTTTTTTATTAATCTTATACCTCAAATCAATGTCAAAAGGAATTAGGATAGTTTGTTTCTTGTGCAGTTGAAAACATAGATGGCAGGATCAGCCAATCCGGATCGGGATCTCTCCCCCCCCCCACCCCCGATCCGATTCCAAGGGGAAATTCATTGTCCCCCCCAATCGGCCAGGATCAGCCTGAATCGTTCCAGGATCAGCCGATCCCCGGATGATTCAAGCGCCTAGTTTAAAAAAAGAAAAAATAGAGGATCGGCCTTGTATCGAGCCCGATCGGACTCGGATCGGCCGATACAGGCCCGAATCCCCCTCTTAAGGGGGAATCAGGATGCAGCTCTGCTGCTTGTTGCTGCTACTGCGTGCCACCGCCCTTGCCGTCCGCCGCCGGCCCCGTCCTCCTCTCTCTCTCTCTCTCTCTCTCTCTCTCTCTCTCTCTTTGACTGAAAGAGGGAGGTTCTTCACCCCGTCACCGCCGGTCATCCGTCCGGACTCTGGCAGCCACTGTCGTCACCACTGCCAACGTCAGATTTCTTCGTCGGATCCTAATCCAGGTTAAGGTATACTTCGATTCCGAAATTTTTTAAATTGTTAAAAAATTAAAACTACTTATGGTAGTGTAGATCTATTAATCTTTGGTTTTTTAAAAAAATTAAAATATTGATTAGACAAATTTTTCAAAATTAGCCCTAATTAGGGATTAAAAATTGAGACTTTCGTATGATTAGTGTAATTAGGATTTAATTGAGTGTACCAAACACTTAATTGAATTTATTAGAACCTGATTGCATAGTTTTGTACATTAATTGCACGTCATTAATACTAATTACTCAAAATTAATCCTAATTAGGGGTTAAAAATTGAAGACTTTTACATAATTAGTGCAATTAGGGTTCTATTGAGTGTGCTAAATACTCAATTGAACTTATTAAAATTTGATAGCACGTATTTGTGCATTAATTGTACGTCGTTAGTGTTAATTACCTAAAATTAACTCTAATTAAGAGTTAAAATTGATATTTTACATAATTAGTGTAATTATAGTTCAATTGAGTGTGTCGAACACTTAATTGAACTTATTAGAATCTGATTGCACAGATTTAGGTATTAAATGCATGTGATTAATGGTAATTGAACCTATTTGTACATTTTTATCTTATGTAAAAATATGGCAAAGCAAAGACATCAAAAATAGGAGGTGGAGCAGGGAGGTGATCCTGGTTAGCAGCATTGCACACTGTTGGATGCTAGACAGAAGGGGTCAAATGCAAGTGGTGTGGAAAGGAGATAGGTGAAGGCGTGTATTGCCTAAAAAAATATATTGCTGGCATAGCAGGAGATGTCAACATATGTGAGTTTGTTCCACTAGACTTGAAAGGGGAAATAAGGGCTTATATGTTGAGTAAAAAAGTTCAAAAAGATTTATCAGCTCAGCAACAGATGGATCAGCAAAATGGGACATCAAGATGCTAGAGACGGAAGAATTACAGTCTGCCTATTCAATAGCCGATCAATTTAGATAAGGATGAGGAGAAGGATCAGATGACCATGATCCAGAGTACACCAGAATTGTTCGTGCCAGCCTGAATGCAAATAGAGAAAATGAGGACCGGCAAATAGGTATAGGATCATCAGGTGAATCTCAGTATGAAAGATTCCTTCCTAGGGGCTCTTCTATTGGCAAGGATATTGCTGCTATCTGTTGGTAGGGTCATTGTTGTTGTGTTGGATTGTGGATGGGCATCAGATGTGGCACGGGGTCCTATAGACCAATTTTTACACAAATCAAGGTCCGCATATAGTCTAGAATCAAGCAAGCCTTGAAAGGAGTCAAGGCCTCAGTAAAAAATGCCTTAAAAGGAATTGTGAAGTAGTTTTTGCACATAGGTGTGCCAGCACATATAACATCCAACCTATATTTTCATACCATAGTGGATACAATTGCAGATGTCGGGTTTAGTCTAAAGGCCCCCACACCTCGCTACATTTATGATGTTGGCCCCAAGGAGGAGTACAATGAGTTGAAGGCAGGGGTGGAGAACTTCAAAAATATGTGGAAGGAGCGTAGTTGTACTATCATATACGATGGTTGGACATGGACGACAAGGAGATCCATGATTAATTTTCTTATCTACTGTAACGAAGGCACCATTTTTTTAAGTCTGTGAATACCTCCAATAAGATAAAAAAATGTTGATTATTTGTACAGGCTCGTAGATGAGGTGGTGGAGGAAATTGATAAAGAAAATATCGTTAAAGTGGTTGTTGACAATGAAGCAAGCTACAAAGCAGCAGGCAGATTGTGGATGTAGAAGAGGAAGCATTTGTACTGGGTGCCTTATGCAGCACATTCTATTGACTTGATATTTAAGGACATGGGCAGAGACCCTTTTGTTGTTGAGGTGGTAAATGAAGCTCAAATGATCACCAGATTTATTTATAGTCACAACATGATCCTATATATGATGAGAGAGCATATAGGTGGACGGGATCTCCTTCATACTGGCCCTACCATATTTGCATCCAACTTCATATCTTTGGAGAGCCTGATGAAGTACAAACATCAGTTGGTCCAATTCGTCTACTCTGAGAATTTTTTTGTACATACAGGGACATTCAAGGCCGATGCTAGGGATGTTGCCGTGGCAATGAAAATGCTGACTAGAAAAAAAAAATTGGGATAAAGATTCTCGTTACCTGAAAGTAGTTGAGCCTCTAATATATATTCTGAGGATGGTTGATGGAGATGATAAAAATGATATGGGATACTTGTACGAGGCAATGGATAGAGCAAAAGAGCATTTGAAGACAAAGGACCCTACAGCTAATGAGAAATGGTGCAGGATCATTAATGATAGATGGGAGTCAATACTCCATCATGATCTTCATGCTACTGGTTAGTTTTATTTATTTTCTAGTTGATTTTCTTTGATTAATGTTAAGAACATTTATTTTGATAACTAATGAACCTTAATATAAATGCATGGTATTTTTTCAACCCAAGATATCACTATGATGAGAGCGTGCACAATGACAGAGAAGTCTTTCGACGCACGACGAATGTCATTACTAAAATATCAAGGAGTACGAACGAAAAGATAAATGCCTTATCAAAGGTAGCATATAAAGTAGAAGTTTAAGTAGATCCAACCTTTTATCAATAACTTATGTCACTTACTAATCTTTTGTAGATGGAGAGATTTAAACTGAAGACTGACATTCATAGAGATGAGGACGTAAGGACTGTAATAAGGAGGACAACTCCAAGTTAATTATATAACAATTAACATTCAGTTTAATGATGAAATTTATTAAGGGCTGCAGTAATGATTGAAATTTATTAATGTTCTCTTCTTCTTCTTTTTTGCAACAGTTGAATGATGGATCTAGATTAATTATATACAAGCTAACATAAATCCTTTGGCATATATTGCAGTGAGAGTGCTAAGTCAAACCACTTCTTCCAGCTAGTGTAAAAGAAATTAGAGTCTCATTCACACGAAGATTCGTAACAGATTTGATGTTTCTAGGTTGAAGAAGTTAGTGTACTATCACTACAATATCCGCCTAAAGGTAGAGACTTGAACAACAGATATTCATGGAGTTTACTAACAAAAAGTTGATGAGCCTCTACAGTAGATTGATCTCAATGAACTGCTAGATGAAGAACACCCATTGCATGCTTGGTGGAGACTAGAGCAGCCAGAGATGCTCAGCCTAAGTTTGATCCTTATGATCGAAGTTGGGCAAGAGGTGAACTGGATGGAGTAGTTGCTCGACATCCTGAATTTCAGGCAGTAGACGAAGGAGGTGCATCTGTTCCTCAAAAGCGTCAAAAGTCAGCCACACTATCAGACACTATTAGACTTTCTACCTCTCAGCCAACACTCAGGATCAGCTACTCAGGTGGATCTACAGAGAAGAAAGGGCAAAGACCCAGCGAGAATTTCATTACAGACATTTGGCAGAAGAAAAAAAAAAATCGTCAAAAGGAAGGTTTAAACAACGAGTGGACTCGTCAGAAGAAGAACAAGGGGGAGACACACCTAGAGTTCAGCAAACTGGAGAGACACCTGAAGACACCCCAACCTTACCACCTCATTTGGCCAGTATGTACGAGACAGAGAAACAAACCTACAGGCGTAGAAGAAGGCGACTGAAGAAAATATGCCAAGTGGGAAGTGATGACTCCACTCAGGAACAATCAGATGATGATGATGATGATGGGGATGGATGGTGATGTTGTTGTTGCTGCTGCTACTGCTAGACTATCAGGAGATTATGGTCTTGGGAGCAGTTATTCAGGATATGAAAGTTATTTCGCACCTTCGAGTCATTCTGAAAGAAGTCAAGGCCAAAGACAAAGACAACAAGGGAGATATGAAGGCTAATAGAGACAGGCAAGATATAATTGGCCCCAGCTAGGAATATAGATCTTCTTATCCGCCCATTTTTAACTCCCCCATACTGCCATATTTAGACATCAGCAGCACTACTGAGAGGTCATCTACATATTTAGTATGGCATTTATGTCCCTCCGATACAATTAGGAGAAAGTTCAAGCCAACAAGCAAACACACCTCGAGGTATTCAAAGGAGATTTGAAGACATCACTAGCTCCTTGTTTGGTTATGAGTATCCAGCATATATACCGGCAGATTATGGGCCGCCAACTCAAACTTACGAACCGTATGATGAAGGATCACAAATGTGATCTTTGTAAAGTATTTTTCATTAATTTCATGTTAAAAACATTATAATACGTCTTCTTTAATTAGTGCACAATAATAATTATTAGCAAGTTATTCGTCTTTAATGTTCATTTTTTATTGATGTGCATGATTTGCATTCATTTTCATTTTACATTCATTGAATAATATGTGTACATTTTTTCTAATTTTTTTATTTTTTTCTTAGTTTTTCTTATTTTTTATTAATTTTAATTGATTTTTAACATGGCTGATCCGGATCAGACCGACTTCATCAGGAGTAGCCGATCTGGCCGATCTGAATTGGATCGGATTGGACCGGTGGGTCCCGATCCCGGGACCCGACCCGGAATTCCATGGTTGAAAATGGGCCCACTTTCAAGCCTAGATTCACATAATTCTTTTTGGAGAAGTTAAACTAACAAAAATTAATGGGTCTACTATTGGGTTATGGGATATTACCCATACCCTAGGTCTAACATGTCGAGTCCTGGGTCTCGGACCTGTTTAAACCGCCCTAGCTGCAGGGAGCTGCAAAGTTCATTAAAATACTCATTTGACAATATACAAGGAGTGAAAGATATTGGTAGCAGATGCTAGAGGGTATCAAATCATACAGTTGACCTCTCATTCTTGGGTTAGCTATTCAACATAGAAAGGAAGCGGACAAGGTGCCATGGAGACAGATATAATTGTTAAAGCTAGTGTATGAGAGATTTTTTTTTAACTTTGCAGTAGACCTAATAGTGGGAGGAAGCTTCCGATATTGGAGACTTTAGGGAGTTCTTGTATTCTGATAAGCATTCAAGTTTTATGTTGATAACTTTGACACAAATAGCTCAAAGGCTCTTCCCAGTGAAGTAGACTACTTTATATGAAGCCTTTTTAGTTTTGCTTTTTCATATGTAGTTAGGAAGCTGCCTTTATCTAACAATTGTATTTTCTTAATTGTATTGTGATGTGAGATGCAGTTCTTGTGGAAGTGGGGCTGTTGTTGTTATGTAGTTTTTAGATGAAAGGACTTCTCCTTCCTCACTTGCTTATATTATATTACCTCTAATTATTTTGCAACACAATTTGTGGCATTAGCCATAATTTCTTCCATAGAGGAATAATATGGACACAATTAAGAGGGAGCTTGGTAGGCTCATTATTGAAGCAGCATTAGATGTTAAGCAATTATAGAAAAGCCTGAACCAACTCTGGCAGGGAAAGAAGGATTGGAATTCAGGCAAATCGATTGTACTATTTATATGCACTTGTATGGACATTAGATCAGGTACATTGCAAATGAAAAGATTGTTATCTGTGATACTAGAGTATGAGTCACCATGGAGAGTCGATATAGGTACCCAAGAAGCACCTAAGGGAAGGCTTCTATGGTGTCATATGTCTGGTGTCCCATTTCCTCAATGGGATGTAAAAGTTTACCAAGCTATTGCTTTCTTGAAGAATGCTATTGCACCACACTTTTTACCACACCCATCAAGAACCATTTGATCATTTGATCAAGTGGCTCATGTTAAAGTTACTTTTGAGTTTTGACACAACTTTTTTGTGCAACTACTTCATTTAATGAAAGCTCTTTGACTAAGTGATCAAATGATTCCGAATGAGTATGGTAAAAGATACGATAAAAAGTGTGGTACAATAGTATTTCTCTTGTTCTCTTTGGTATCTTAAACAAGTTGCATAGCAATGCTTGACTCGGGACTTCTCATTGAAGCCAACAATGGGTCAGAGATTCCTGAGCATCTAAAACATGAATGGGGGCAAAGCTATTTTTGGGTGAGTGGTCATTAAAGGTCCGTTGTTGAAGCCTCCTTGTGAGCCAGAGACGACATACAAGGAAGTCGCTGAAGCCTATAAGAAGTACATAGTTGTGTGGGATGCATAGGAGGATGGTATGACGATGAAGATGATTGTGGCAGGTAACTTGATCCAGCCAAGTCCTGTTTCAGCCCCAGGCAACTTAGTTAGCCCTAAAGATGATCCAAGTGTTGGATGGCAATCATCAAGTGCATGCGCGTAACTAAACTTACTGTAACAACCCATCCAACCCTTGTGAGGTATTGTGTAACTACCCGATCCAATTCTTGTGATGTATTGTCCGCTTGAGCTCCAACTTGCACAATTTTATCCTTAAAAGGTGTCTTACACGTTATGGATCTAATCCCTATATATACTCCAATAACTTTTTCTCATTTTTCGATATCAGACTAATCTTATTCATCCCTGCCCCAGCCCCCACATACAATGGTAGCTCCACACAAGAGTGGCTCCATAATGCTTCACCTAGTGAGTAGCCATTTTGATGCAGAACGATTGGAGGCGTCTCATCTAGCCCCATCACAGGGTTCTTCCGACCCCATCCCATGCTATATAGTCAGAGGTGAGAGGCAAGCGAGGTGACCAGGGGTTCGCCTCAGCCTCAAATGCCTAGGTGTTTGAGTCTATGTGTTATCTCATAAATCACCATGAAGGAAGAAAATAATAATACAAGAAAAATAATAAAAAAATCTAAGATAATATAATATGTAAGCCTTTGCGAAGTGTTGATCATGCCCAACATATAATGTCCTAAGACCATCTACTACAAATATAAGTAGTGGATAGGCTTAGGAATAATCAAAATAAGTGAAAAATGTGGCAGCATGTAAGAGAAAAAGGGTGTTTGACATTGTTAAAAGAAGCATTAGCCACAGGAACAATTAACAATAAGAAAAATTAATATTGCATAATTAAAAAAGAAACAAACATTTAGCATAGACATCATAAGCAAGTGTCTTGGTGAGTGAGGCGAAGATGAGGCGAGGCGAGGAGCTTTGGCTCGCCTAAACCTACTTTATTGTCTAGGCGAGCGAGGCGATCGCCTTTGATAACATAGATCCCACGGTCATCTTCTCCGTCGCAGAGAAAATCACCAGAAAATAACTCAAAATTCGTGCAAATAATCATCCATAAATTGAAAATAGTCTTACATCACTATTAAAGGGAAAACAAACCCTAAAGACTCCCTAATTTGACTCTAGACCAAAATACCCCTAACCTAAAAAAATATTACGAAAACTCGTATAAAAATCCCTACAAATAAAAAACCATACCTAAAATTTAAAAAAAAAAATAGAAAACATGCTAAATGGTCCAAATGGGCCAAATAAAATATCTATAGGCTTCTCTAAAAATATAATACGCATCAAATGGGCTCTGGTGAACCTCCAAGCCACAATGAACCTCTAACAGCGATAAACACACTCGGTCCCCATCACACCGCTGGCAGACGGGGCACTAGATGAGGTCGGCCTCGTTGTAAGGAAGCAGGCGGCACGAATGCAAAACAGAGTCCAGAGGTGACATCGATGAAGGCATATGCTAAAAGTCCCTAGTGCACTGCCCTACTACTATAAAGACCCCAATTGGGTCTTGACTTGCTGACTGGTGTAAACGGCATGAACCAGGTAGCACATGGCTCAGACCCGGGTGTAGATGGCCGGGTTGAACTAGGAGGTTCTGACCACCTCTGGAACCTGGTGCAAAGCATGTCAACGTAGCCAAGAAGGGGATAATTGAACCCTAGTTGCAACGGGGGCCCAAATGGTCCGCTAGGCTCGAGCTAGACTAGCTCAAGGCTGGTGCGGAGTAGGCAAACCCGCGTGGCTCGACCTAGAAGGGAACCATAGGGTCCGGTACGAGGAGCGGCAGTGTAGAGGGGAATCAAAGTTCGGCTCTAATACCAAATTTGTTGCCAAACGGTAGGAAGCATCTTACCATGCGATCCTTGAGCGTCTTACTTGGCCATGTCGCAGGCCTCTTCCAACCCCATCCCAGGGTCGTCTTCTCTGTCGCAGAGAATCACCAAAAAATAATTCAAAATGCGTGCAAATAATCATCCATAAATTGAAAACAATCTTACGTCGCTATTTAAAGGGGAAAACAAACCCTAAAGACTCCTTAAGTTGACTCTAGACCAAGATACACCTAACTTAAAAAAATATTGCAAAAGTTCACACCAAAAGTTCCTAAAAAATGAAAATGTGTACCTAAAATTTAGAAAAAACTAGAAATCATGCTAAATGGGCTTCAAATGGGTCAAATAAAATATCTATGGACTCCTATAAAAATATGCTACACATCAAACGGGCTCTGGCAAGCCTCAAAGCCACAACAAAGTTGGAATTGTCCTTTGATATTATGACTAGGCTCATTATGTGTTGGTCCTAGATCCCCATCACCTTCCACATGGGTACCCCTCTCTTCCTGTCCAAATCGTGACTAGGTCATTATATATTGTCTGCTTTGTGTCTAGCCCATACGATTTATCCTCAAAAAGACACCTCACAAGTTGTGGATATAGACCTTCATACATAGTCCAGTAACTTGTTCTATTTTTCAATATGGGACTAATCCAGTTCATTCCCACCCCACCCTATCCCCCAAACACAACAGTAACGCTACACCGTTGCAACTTCACACCATAGAGGCTCCATACAGTTTCACCTTGCAGGTAGTCCTTTCCTACAAGTATGTGTTTCTTCTACCCAACTTGTGACTGGGCGACTACAAACCCATTAGCTTCCATGTGGTTCATCCCCACACCAACCAATATTATATTGTACGGGTCCTGCTCTGATACCACAATGCAACGACCCAATCCACACCTTGTGAGGTATCGTCTACTTTGGGACCAGCCCCCATGGTTTTGTCCTCAAAAGGTGCCTTACAAGTGCTAAATATAAGCCCTTCATACCTAGTCCGAGAACTTTTTCCTATTTTCTGACATAAGACTAATCTAGTTCATTCTCACCCCAAGTCCCAGACACAGTGTAGCTCCACACCGTAGCAGCTCCACATCTGTTTATTCAATAACATCTTTTTTTTCACAAAATCGTAGTTAGGGCCAACTTACATCTGATCAGAATTTTTGGAGTAGTCTCGAGAGCTACCAACATCAAGGTCAAAGCCTACCCTTTGTTGACATTTGCAATAAGTTTTATTATCAAAGTTGATAGAAAGAATTGGAGCACGGATAGTAATATATGTTGATTTGTACACATACCAGACAATGCATATGTGGCTCAGTTACTTATTAAGTTGCATTATCAAATGAAAACCGTAAAAGAAGCTGTCCATCACAGATCCATTTTAATTACGAGACAGCCTTAAAGCTGTAGTTATTTCAGAGACATGTTACTCAACATTGAGAAAATGTTGAATATCAATGTTCACTCAATCATGCAAGTTATCTGCTGGAGTTTCAAGCATGGATTGCATCATTAGCAACTATCTGGGAACTTCAAACTTCATTTCCCTAATTATTAGAATTGTGCTCATACTTGTAGTCTCAGTTGACAGTTTCCTTTTTAACAGTGAGAGTTGGTTGATGATGGTGAGGAATCTCTAGTCTCGCCATTCAATTATACTACCTATATTATCCAATAAAAGCGGTGGTGCAATCCCACAACAAATTTAGGGGGAAAAGCTGATTTTATGCTTCTCGGGTTTTGGGCTATGAAGCCAAACAGACTGGTCCTAAAGGCTATCCAGGATGCCAAAAACTGACTGCTTCAATTCCTGATTCATCAACAGGAACTCAAACTTGCTTAAAAATCATTTTTTTTTCAAAGACGGCAAGTTACTACTAATGAACAAGAACATGAAAGGCCAGTGCTGAATCAATTCCTTGTCATCAGATGTCCGGATCAGGGAGAGATGCTTAAAAGTTGAACTGAGAAGCACCTGGAAAACTGAAGAAAGTGGAAAATGGGGAATCGATATAGCAAACCTTCACGGAGAATGAACCCAAATACATGTGCTTTGTTGGGACTGGGAGGAAAGAAAGTGAAAGTGGCGCACATTCCAAGCAAGAGAAAAACCCTCTGGGGAGAGAAATGAAGGGCAGTCAACAGACATCACCGCTAAGTAACATATAAGACAGACAGCTGAGACCATCTTAATTTGATATCTAGATATATACAAGAAGTCACTAGCTAATTTCCTACTGTGAGGTACAAGAACTGAGAAGAATCCACAGCCAGTGTTCCACACACGAGCCACCAAGCAAGATCCTTCCCAGATAGAGTGAAGGAAAAAGAAAGGTGACAATAATTAGCTTGCATCTTTAATTAATAAATAAAGGACACAGCAGCATAATCCATGCAAATTCTTTTGTAGCAACATTGATATAACTTTTTCTTAGTGTGTGTTCCTGGGTGGCATAAGGGAAATACCACAAAAGCTGCTTCTTGTTCAAGGTCATCACAGACACATCACTAAAATGTTCCTTCTTCTACATTGTGCTACCTGACACTGTCTATCACAGCCGACGAGAGAGAAATAACTCCAACAACACATTGTGCTACATGGCACTTTAATTTATCAGAAGCCATGTTCGTAGTTAAACCTAAATGAAAGGCTGGCACTAGCCTCATTCTACACTGAAATTAAGAACATTCAGGTGTTCTGGTGCAGGGTGCTCCTAAACTGCAGGTGAAGTGGGCTTACTCTCTTGCCTGCGGCGATTCCTTTATCCTGGCTCCTCCCATTGTTCTTCATACCTTCTGAAGGTCCTGAACTCGATTGAAGGGAAGAATCAGCAACATCAAGAAATCGGTCAAGGAATACAAACATCCATGTGTACGTGTGCGTGTGTGTGTGTGTGTGTGTGTGTGTGAGAGAGAGAGAGAGAGGGGACCTGGTTTAGAAGGAGGGCGCTTCATGAGCTTCATAAGGCGGCGGAGCTTGGAGGGGACGGCGTCGACGGCGCCGGGGTCAGGAGGGGGAGGTAGGCGGGCGGCATCCCCGTGTACTGCCCTGTAGTTCTTCTCCCGCCTCCTTTGCCCTTTACCGCCCATAGCAGCGCGGCGCAAGGAGTTCTCTGTTGGTTGCCGGTGGGGGGCGAGAAGCCCCGAAGACGAACAAAGGAGGGGGATGTGTGGGCAACACGCGGAAAGGACAAACCCCGTCGAAACACTGTAGAACCGAAGAACAAAACCCGGATTGCCCAGATGCCACCGTGGCCGTGGAGACGGAGTAGAGGGCAGGGAGGACGTTTATTGTCAGGGATATCTAGAGGTCAGACTACACCCACTGCTGTGACCTCCTTTTCCATAATAAAAATAAAATAAATAAATTTTATTATATATTTTTAAATATTTAATTATCCTCTTAAAATTATTTTCATCTCTTGGAGTCTTATTTCCATCGTGCAATTGTGGTTCGATCTTGAAGTTCAATCTTAACCGTTCATTAGGTATATGTAAATTTTGATTTTAAAAATTATGAAAAAATAGTCAAAAAAATTAAAAAAAACATTACCTTTATAGTTGTTCCCATCCTCTAGAATTTTAATATTCATCACCAACTTAGTCGCACAACATTGGACGGCTATAATTAATTTGGATATGATCCAACAGTGAAACATTATCTAAAGAATGAAATTTATTTTTTGAGAAGAGTTAAATATTTAAAAAATTATGATCATTTTTTATTTTTTTCACTATGAAAATGAGGGCCAAACTGTGCGTACGGTCCGTGCATATGGAGAGCCCGATTTGCACCATAGCACTCATATATATATATATATATGAAAAATAATCAAAATTTTCAGATTTGGCTATATGGAGGGGGGAGAGGGAGGGAGAGAGAGAGATATCTTCATCCTTTTAAGAGAGGGTTTGAGAGAGAGAGAGAGAGAGAGAGAGAGAGATTGCTACAAGAAGAGGGAGGATTTTCATGACTCAAACTTATTCCAAGAAGCTAAGAAGATTCAAGAAAAGACTAAGAATCCAAGCGAAGAAGGCTAGCAAAGTAGAGAAATAAAGAATGAACTCTTTACTTAAAAATCAGGCCAGTGATTATCTTAGTATTATTATTTTATAAAATTGAGTTTTATGATTCTTTAAAATTATACAAAGAAATTATAATCCAGATTACGTATGCGTATCATATTAGAATGTTAAATTATTATCATTATCTGATATCTATTTAAGAATAAAATATATTATTTTCTTACTAAAAAATCTATGAAAATTATGAATATTGGTATGTGAATCGTTAAATCCAATATTTGATTGTTCACATGTTTTACACACTATCTTCATTCGATTTGATCATCATGCATTTTTTGAAATCCTTTGAATTGAGGAAAGATTAAAATTTAAATTAGTTTTCTAAACTTTTGTTAACAAACTTGTCACTAATATCCTCCGATTCATCTTTCTTTCGATTCGTTCAGCCATATATAAGATTTATTATATATGAACATCATAATCGATCTCTACAACATGTTTTCAAATCATTCATAATTTTGCAACCTAATTTGATATTATTTTTTTATTTTTTTATTTCCAATTTATTGTTTTCAGATAATTCCTAACAAATTATGAATATTGCTCCGAAAATTCATAAATGTATTCCATATCTTGAAATACATATATCAGACCTTTTGGAACTAATTTCAGATGATTTATCCTTATGAATCTTTTTGAACATTGAAATAGTACTTTTTATAAGTCTATGTGATTAAAGTAATATTAATCTCTTTGAATCGATACGCGCATGTTTGACCATTGTAATTACATGTCAATTTTTTGTAAGATACCTAGAATTTTTCCATGAAAATATATGCTTTGGATATTAACTTCTTAAGAGATTATATGGCCTAATTCCAATATAAGCGTCCTTGGTAGATAAGGCAATATATGAATCCGAGGACAACAAGTAAAATCCTTTAAGTTAGGTTGCAGTCTTGTGGAGTGGTGCGAGAGGCATGATCTCCAATTCTACAGTAACTAAGACTATACTATTACTTCGATGCTTTAGTGTGTGTGTATATATGTATATACACGTGTATATCCATATATGACATTGTAATTACATTTGAAATCTTTGTAAGATACCTAGGATTTCTCTGAAAGCATATGCTTTGGGCATTGCCGGAAATTATATGGCCCAATTCCAATATAAGTGTCCTTATCAGATAAGACAATATATGAATATGAAGACAACAAGTGAAATCTTTGAAGTTAGGTTGCGGTCTAGTGGAATGGTGCGAGAGGCATGATCCTTGATTCCACAATAATCAAGACTGCAGCACTACAACTTAGATGCTTCAGTGTATACGTATATATACTTATGTTTGTGTGTCTATATACATGTGTGTGTTTTGGATGCATATCTATATAAATAAGCAATCATGATCTATTTCCTTTATTCTAAGTCTGAATTCTATAATTTGGTCCTTGTTATAATTTGCCATATGCTTGTTCACTTTTCAGATGCACATCTATATAAATAAGCAATCATGACGTATTTCCTTTATTCTTAAGTCTGAATCATATAATTTGATCTTTGTTATAATTAGGGTGTAAACGGATCAGATTTGGGGAGGATCCATTTAGATCTGAATTTGACCCGCACATATTTAGATTCGAACCCGACCCAGATCTGAAATTCCAATAGAAATAGAAATCGGGTTCTGACTGGATCCGAAATTATCACACACACACGCACACACATCCTACCGATAACAATTGCAACCCCGATGCGATGGGCCCGCACCGACCCTGACGAGCAGAGGGTTTCGTCTCGTTGTCCGTCACCTCCATCGGCTCCCACTCCGTCACCTTCATAGCTCTGTGAAGGTATGAAGCTTGCAAAGCTTTATGCCAGCGGCAGCGGCGCAGCTGCTCTGCCATGAATCAAGAGCTCTGTCAGGTTTTGATGGAGGCCACAGAGGATGGCAGGTGGGTCTTCATCTACACTCCAGCCCCTGCAAAATGTTCCCGAAAGGGGGAGGATGACGGCGGCGCGGTGTGCACTGCGTGAGGGCAGCGGCGGCCTGGGCATCAGTGAGGCCGGATTTGAGGGCGTTGTTGGTGCGCTTGCTATTAAGGCCCTTGTGGTGGACGGCAACGACGAAGCTGCCAAGGCCAAGGTGGGTGGCGCCCCAATCGGGCTTGAGCTCGACAATCTTTTGGGTGTTGATGAGGGTGTCCGTGTAGCGGCGGAGAGAGGCATAGGCGGTGGAGGGTTGGGGGTAGAGAATGCGGTTATCGCGGGGGGGAGGGTGATGGTATTGGAGAAGTGGCGAGCAGCCTCATTGAAGCGGATGGCGAACGCCGCGCTGCCCATGGCCTTGGCCTCGTCCGCCATGGGAGGGGGATGCAAGAGCTTGCCATTTCCATGGTGGGGCTGCAGCGGGAGGCCTATAGCTACCGTCGAGGTTCGATTCTTCGAGCTTTTCATAACCATCTGCTCTGCTGATGTCTTCTTCGTTGCCGGTGGACTGCACCGTTGAGAAGCAGCCTGCGGGAAGTTAGAATCCTGGAGGTGGAGAAAAAAGTGGTGTTACCGGTGGCCGTGCTGACGGCACCATCATCTTTCGGAGCTAGGCCTTCTGATACCATTTGTACGTCGGTTTCGGATTATTTGACTATCCGAAATAGTATAATCTGGATCTGTCTAATACTATTTTTTCGGGTTAAACCTTATATCTGAATCCGAGTTAAACTTCAAGTTCGGATCGGAATTTGGATCTTGTGATCCGGTTGACAGCCTTAGTTATAATTTTCCGCGTGCTTTTTTGTTCAAATTATATATCTCTTTTGATTCTATTGATTATTCATGCTCTTCATGATTAGTCTCTGTGCGCCATGTAAGTCATTAGCTTAAGATATTCGATCAAATATGGTTTGATCTATAATCGAGAGCTTATAGTATGTGATATGTAATATGATATAGGTCTCTTCATATGTTTGACACAAAAGTTGTATAATATTTTGCTCACAAGTTAGATCTATAATATAAGATTTGACTTGAATCATGTAATTATGATCATTCATATGAATCTATGGTAACTCAAAAAAATTGATTTAAGAACATGTTAATTCGACCTTTGATCAGAGAATACCAAATCGGAATATTTTGTAAGAATACGTCCATTTGCTAATATCTGACATATATGACATATCTTTTATGATTTCTTTATTATGCTACATGTAAAATTTGATCTGATATAATGCTATATGTATATATATCATTTGAATTCTCAAACCTTATTATACGAAAGTCATGCACAAGGGGTTGATGCCTACTAAATGGTTCACTTACAAATCCCATTTACTAATTTTTCAGGATAGACTAATTTGGGATCTGATTAGGTGAAAGGCAATAGACGTGTTGGATCTTCAAGAGGACTTTGGTTATCATTGCTTAGTTAGACACTCGTTTTTTCAGTTTAGTAGATTAAACAACAGTAGTTTATTGGAGAGAGATAATGTAAATTTTTATTTCTTTGAAAGTTGAAAGATTTTGATATATATTTGCTTAGTTACTTCTTCTATTAGATTAGGTATTAGCTTGTAAGATGAACTTGTTTGAAATTTAAAATAGTAATTAAATGTATTTTATTGGCCTTGTGGTATGTTTTATCTCTCATATTTGTTTGTTTTGTGAAGATTTGTCTCGATGTTGCACACTTCCTATGTGAGTCAGCATATGACACACAATAAGAACTTATATAAAAAGATATTACTATGCATATAATAATCCTCAAACTTGTATCTCCTTCTAGTTAGGAAGACAGGATACCAACTAAGTTATAATTAGTTGACCTTTTATGACATCTTAACAATAGTCTTAAGTCTTACTTACTCAATAGTACTATCCTTCGTTACTTTGTTACAAGATAGAGATAAGTCAGTTTGACATAATGCCTAGAAAAGATTTCTAGGAGTTTAGTTTTGAATGAATATGCTAGCAAGCCTAGCATTGTTACGACTTCCAGTAGCCTTATAATACTTCCCTCTACTTTTTCACCTGGTCTCATTTAAGCTATAATAGAAGGGCGCCATTTGAGCTAACATTTTGATTAAGGTGACATTTGGTTTGACATAGAATGCCATAAAATATTATAATATCATATTTATAACCATGCGACCATGAACATGACTATACAATTATTTTAGATGAATGTGTAGCCATTACTATAAGCAATGACTATGTCTTGGCTATTCCTACTTTGGTTATAGTTGCTATTATCCGTACTTTTTAATCTTACCATGTAATGTCACTTTTTATGACTATCCACAAACTCATTGTCACATTGTTTCTATCTTTACGAGTGGTAGATTTAAGAAGCCTAAAGTAGAGTCTTTAAAGGGGTTGCAAGGGCAAGTGACCATGTCAATTAGTAGTTAACTTCCAATTGTATTCTTCTTTTATTTAGAATATGTGAAAATGTAAAATTGTTTATGTGTTGGATTGTACTTGAGATTCTTGCTAATATATCTTTCTTAAATTTAAATTATAGAATGGGAAATCTTATTTTCATATTATTTATAATAACCTCACTTCATTACAATACTTACAAAAATATTCTTGCCATCACCTTTATGAACATTCCGTTAAAATAGCATATCTAACCTTGGTCAACTTTTAACCAAATTTCAAAAAAGTTCAAAATGACTTTATTCTCTTTTCTCAACTCTTTCTCCCCCTTTTCATCTATCTCTATATCTCTTTTTCTCTCTGGCACAGTGCACTAATCGAAAGATCCCCATTTGTAGGAATATTTACATCCAAAGTACTAGTTCACAATTTTTACATCCACACGTTGAGTGCATAAAGGGAGGCATTACCTCAAATGCCCAACCATCTGACCTACACCACAGTAAATAATGATGAAGAAAATGTAAAGCAAGCTACAAAACATTGCAAGACATCCAACAACATAGAACCCATCTTAAAATAAATGAAACACAAAGATGTAATCGATTTAAAATGACAAACAAATCACCGTGCAACCAATTAACAAGAAACAAACCATTTTGTATGCCCAAACCATTTAGTCTCATCTTAGGAAATGCAAACCATCTTAGAAATGATAAATTGGTCTTTATCAAAAGCTTCTTTACAAAATGATGGTATATAAGCAATTATAAAGTCATGTCTCTCATATTTGTAATGGTGTTGGTTGCTTGATGATTTACTTCAAAAAACATAAAAGAAAGAGATTTTGGTGATGATCGCAAACTTTTCTCTAAAAGATCATTTTTCTTGTACTCTTCTTATTCTAATCTATTCCTTGTTGAAGCATGGCAATGTTGCTACATCTATAGTGGTTGGGAACGCATTGAAGATCCGATGGCATCCACACTCCTCGTCGTCCATGAATGGATGACATAGATCTCTATGACCTATAGAAAAGAACATTGTTAAAGGACCCCTGCAATTTGGCAGGAAATAGGTCTCCGATGCCTAAGTTTGGATTGGGTTTTTGGGCCTTATGTTAGTTTTAGGTGGCCTACGAGCCAATCTGACTATGTAAATCTCGTTCATTTATTAATATAATGGCATAATATTCATTATGTGTAAATCGCATTAATTCTCGTTTCATAATAAAGTCTGTGAATATGTGCTATAGTGATCAGATTATGATGAGATCATACTAATGAGACTAATCACTTAAACACACATTCTTAATTGTTTCTAGTCGGAGGATATCCGAGAAGGACATCGAATATATGGTTAGACTAGTACAGATTATTCTTGCTCATATGATGAGGGTGACTGATCTCATAAGTCACTTGTGTGGAGACACTAAGGCGAATCTGTAGGTGCTCATTGGAGAATGAGTTCACTGAACTAATCCGACTGAATCGCTGGATGGTATTGTACCTCACTGTCAACCAGCTTGATTATATTGTCGCAATTGCATGGATGGTCCTCGGACCTGAGACACCAAGGACACCTTGGCGGTGGACTTCTGTGCTTTGACCTTGGTTTACGAATCTCTAGCCATGGGATTCTAATACGCCAAGGATTGGGTACAGCAGAATACCGTCGAAGGGAATTGTGTGTCAATAAGGAATCATTCGTTCTCGGTACTTAGAGAGAGAATGCTCTAGGAAGGATGCGCGAAAGTCCCTGGCCAGGGCGGACGATAATATCGGGAAAGGAGTTTTCCGATATTCATCAGCGGCATCCAATCCAAGTGAGTCGACCGGTTAGGGTTTGACAGCACGCCATATCCTGAGTTGACTCGAGAGCATTGTACGAATGAAGGATTATATCCACGCAGTAACTGTCAGCGGAAAGGTTCCAAGAGTGGGTTACTTAACCTCAATACCTTCCGGGTTCACGCGGTGTTGCTTGGCACCCAACGTGACCGGAGGCCCGGTCGAATTCGATGTGCGACATCAATTCGATTGATTAATTAATTAATAAAGGATTATTAATTGATTAATAAAGCCAGTGAGGAGTCACTGAGCTTGTTGGGCCATTAACTGGACTGGTACTTGGGCCTAGAGGGTCACACGCAAATGATTCTCAAGGCGATGGATAAATAAGTGGGTTTTATATAAACCGGGGGGTTTTATAAAAAATCGCGCGGTTAGTATAAAACATAGCGAACGGGCTGAGCAGGCCAAGCTGCTGCTAACCCTAACCGCCCCTCCTCTGTTTCTCTCTCTCTCTCTGGCGTCCAGACAGATCCAAATCTGCTCCGCTGCTTCTCCGAATCCCATTCGACGGGAAATCGTCCGCGCGTTGCGGCGACCGGCGAAGGTTTCGTGGGCTGCGAAGAACGAGGAACGTGAGGATATCCATCGCGAGGAGGATCGCATGGACTTCGCTAGAGGTCGGGCACTTGCGCAGCTTGCAGTGTCGCACCGACGGAACCGAACGGTTGCAGATTCGAATCCGCACACGGTGAGAATCGATTATCCGATAATCGTAGTTTTTAGTTTTCGAAACGGGAACGGATCGCTGTTTTAATATTTCATTTTCCGCTGCGTGAGCGATCCGGAGAAACCCGAGAAATCCAACAGTGGTATCAGAGCCAGGTTCCACTGTTTCTAGTCCCGTTTCGATCTCCAAAATTAATTTTTTCATGAGTTATTCCATGCTTTAACTTCGATTAATTGTTGGATCTGTGTTCATGTGATGAAAACGGTTAATTTGATTAATATTCTGTAATTTTTGAAATTAATTTTGGGGTTTTCGGAGTTCTTCATGAGATGATGAACCGGGCCTTTTCGGCGGCTTCGTACATGCCTCCCAAGCGTTGGGATGGCGGGCCAGATCTCCGAATCTCTTGGTGATAGTCACCATTGCTCACCGGGCATGCAAGCCGGCGCCAGGGTGGCCTTGAAGAGCTGCAAAATCGAGGCCAAAGTTGGTCTTAAACCCTGGAAAAACCAGATTTTCAGGGAGATCACAAGGGCTCGGCTGGCCATTGTTTGGCCACCGCCGGCGGCCCTGCCGACGCCGGGCACGTCGCCGGCCCCCGGGGCACCGCCGGCCGGGGCCTGTGCCGCCGGGGGGCACGGCCGCCAGCGCCCCATCTCGTCGCCGCTTGCACCTGCAACCTGAATAAGGGGCCTTAGGGTTTCGGGTGTACCTGTGTTGGGGACGGGCGGTTCAGGGGGGGCCGGTCCAACTAGCTGGCGAACCGGGCCCCTTACCGGACCGGGCTGAGCCCAGGCGCGCCTGGCTCCGGCCCAGGCGCGCCTGGCTCGAGCCCAAGCCCTGCTGGGCTCGGGCCAGCTTGGCCTTAATGGGCTGGGCCCATTTCTGTTAATTCCCCCCCACCATTAATTCCCTTATTTTCAATTTAAACCCTATTGAACCCCAATTTAGCCCATTAGAAAATTTGTAAATTGGATTTTAATTTTAAAGTTCAAAAGGGTTTTGAAAATTAAAATTTATTATTCAATTTTATTTTATTTGGGCTTGATGTTTTTGAATCATTAGTTAATTAAGGATTTATTAACTAGCAATTAGTTGTTAATTAGTTGGGGTTAATATTAATTTAAATGTTAAATTGATTATTAACCTCAATTTAACTAATTTAAATGTTAAATTAGTTATTAATAGTTATTAGTCTAATTGTTAGATTATTAACTATTATTTCATCTAAATGTTAATTAATATTTGAGTTAATTATTAATTTAATTGTTAAATTAATAATTAATTTAGATGACTAATTTAAGTGTTAAATTAGTAGTCCTTGATTAATTATTTTTTGTCATTAATTTAATAGTTAAATTAATGATAACTTTAATTGTCTAATCTAAGAGTTAGATTAGTCTTTAAATAGTCTAATTGTTAGATTATTAATAGGGTTTAATCTAAGTGTTAGATTATTAGAAATGTTCTAACTTGCATGGAATAATCTGGAATTATTAATTTGGAGTGTGTGCACATGTGATGTGTGTTTTGAAACTTTTAAATTAGATTTAATTGCATGATAAGTCAATTAAAAGTGTTTTCGAAATTCAAATACCAATTTTGATTGGATCCCAACTTTTTGAAAGCCAAAATTATTTATTTTGAAAACTCTTTTATTTTAGCCATGTGATGCGCTGAATCTTGTGTGGATGTTTAAAACACACTGTGGTCATAGATATGCACTTATTTAACTGTTCATGTGATGAATGATGTGTTTGTGTGGATCGTAAATGAATGATGGATGTTTATTAATTGTTAATAAATAGAGATATGCATATCTCTCCCTCTCTCATTCTCCGATATATTTCTACCTCCCTCTCTCTTGTACTCGACATAAGGCTCTCTTCTAATTACATGTAATTCTAGAATTATTGTAATCTGATCGAGGCAACCGAGGAAGGAGCGAGGACGATCCACACCTGTAACCAGGAAGGCGAAAAGATAGAGATATCTTGCCTATGTGTTTGCAGGTTATCTAATATAATTGTTGTGTTAGATTGTGAGTGCGTTTGACTGTTGGCTCCAGTCAAACCCACTGTACTATCTATGACCACACTAGACATGTATGTGATGCAATATTTTCTTTTGATCATGAATCAAAGCATGTATAGTATTTACTAAATATATACGATATATTTTTATACTATCACCTAGGAGAGACCAAGATAAAAGTTATCTAAATATCCTCAGATAAACTCTAAGCCGTAACGCGAGTAGTTAAGAACTTACCGCGTGGTCCACCATCGTTATAGTCATAGGATTCGAATCACTTTAGACAGGTTTGTTATGCTATCCACAAGGCCTGTTTAATTGGGAGGAGAAACTGTGGCTATGACATTAGATGCCTATATGATCGGGGTAGAGGAACCATGTAGCTTTGTTGTGCTATCCACAAGGACTGCATGCAAATCTATGTTCGTCGCGTAACGATGGTTAGCTTAGATCAGAATTAGTGGTTTGTTGTGCTATCCACAAGGCCATTAAATCTCTGGGGACCGAAGCTATGATCATATATTGCAAGGAGTTGCAAGTCCCATGAATTGGGTGCTCTCTGATTGTATTACAGTTTGTTGTGCTATCCACAAGGTTGTAGTGCAAGTCATTGAGATTCTGATCCCCACTAGGAGATTGTCGGCGTCTCCCGTTCTGTATAACTGAGGGTTATACAGTCCGTCGAAAATTAGTGGGAGTTAAACTTGAACAAAAGACCATGTCTTGTTTTAAATTTTTAATAATTGAACATCTGCTAAATAGATTTTACTTATCTCCTGTAGGGAATTATGTCGTCGAATAACCCACTCCGCGGCATACTTGATGCCCTTTTGACTTACCTGATCTACTCGTGTTGGTTCAGAAACCTGGAGAATGTCTTCAGATCTGAACATATTGACTTTGTCCCTAGAACTAATCCTCATGCTGAATCGGCATTGGATGCCCCTGAAGCCGAGATGATAGCTAAGGATAAAAGATCGAAGGACAAAGGCAAAAGAGTAGTAAAGGGTGACTGCTTCTATTATAAGCAGTATGGTCACTGGAAGATGAACTGTAAGGAGTACCTTAACGACAAAGCTCATAGAAAGATGAAGTTGTCTGAAGCTTCAGATATCTATATGATAGATATTAACTTGTCAGTTAGAGATTCTACATCTTGGGTATTAGATACCGGATGTGCTTCTCATATCTGCCATGATGTGCAGATGTGACAAGTAAGCGCAAGCTGAGACAAGGCGAGGTGGAATTGAGGCTAGGAAACGGCGCAAAAATTGCGGCGATTGCTGTTGGGATAGCAAACCTCAGGCTTCCATCAGGAGACGCCTTACTTTTAGAAGATTGTTATTATGTTCTTAGCATAATAAAGAACATCATATCAATATCTTGTTTGGACAAGATAGGATATAGGTTGACTATTGAGAATAGAAGTTGTTCGATTTATCATGGTAATAAATCAATAGCTTCAGCATCTTTAGTCAACGGTCTACATCTATTAGATGTTTCTTATTACAATCTTCAAATTGATAAAGCTCTTAAGAAGAGCAAGAATTGTGTGAACCAAGCCTATATGTGGCATTGTAGACCTGGGCACATTGACGAAAGCAGGTTGTAAAAGTTGCACAAACATGGTTACTTAACATCATTCAATTATGAATCGTTTGCAACATGTGAATCCTGCCTTATGGAAAAGATGGCAAAATCTCCATTTACTGGACATGGAGAACGTGCCAAGGACATTCTGGAACTAATACATTCGGATGTATGTGGTCCCATATCCATCCCAAGCCAAAGGTGGCTTTTCATACTTCATTACGTTCACCGATGACTTCTCAAGATTCGGCTATGTGTACTTAATGAAGTACAAGTTGGAAGCATTTGAGAAGTTCAAGGGGTTCAAGAATGAGGTAGAGAAGCAGTTAGAAAAGAGTATTAAAGTTCTTCGATCAGATCGAGGAGGAGAATACTTGAGTACTAATTTTACACAATTCTTAAAGGATTATGGTATCTTTTCTCAGCTAACCCCTCCATATACACCACAGATGAATGGTGTATCGGAAATGAGGAATCGCACCTTGTTAGACATGGTGCGATCCATGATGAGCTTTGGGATTATCAGTGTCCCTCTGGGGGTATGCTTTAGAGTCAGCAGCATACCTACTGAATAGAGTACCCAGCAAGTCTGTGGCCTCTACTCCATATGAGATATGGAAAGGCAGGAAACCAGAATTTAAACATGTTAAAGTCTGGGGTTGTCCTGCTCATGTAAAGAGGCATGATCCAGACAAGCTGGAATCACGAACTAATAAATGCAGGTTTGTGGGATATCCAAAGGAAACCTTTGGATACTATTTTTACCATCCTAGTGAACAAAAGGTGTTTGTCGCCAAGAAAGCTATCATCCTGGAAGAGGAATACCTTCTCCAGGGGAACAGTGGGAGTAAAATAGTACTGGAAGAGGTTCCAGATCCCCAAACAGCTGCATTATCATCAGATGAGATATCAGTTCCTGAATCTGTTCATATACACACACATGAGCCTCGTAGATCTGGTAGAGTACCTAGACTGCCAGAACGATATGTGAGACATATCGCTGAAGGTGAGTCTAAGGTAGAATATAATAAAGATGATGATCCTAAAACCTACCAGGAGGCCATAGAAGGCCCAGAAGCTGGGAAATGGCGAGAAACCATGAACTCAGAAATCCAGTCCATGTACACCAACCAAGTTTGGAACTTGGAGGACTTGCCCGAGGGTATTATACCCATCGGTTGCAAGTGGATCTTTAAGAGAAAGATCGGTGTTGATGGACAGATCGACACTTATAAGGCAAGGTTGGTGGCAAAGGGATATCGTCAAAGGCAAGGAATTGACTATGACGAGACTTTCTCACCAGTTGCCAAGATAAAGTCGATCAGAGTTCTACTCGCCATTGCTGCACATTTTGATTATGAAATTTGGCAGATGGATGTGAAGACTGTCTTCCTCAATGGTAACCTTGAGGAAGAGGTGTATATGATACAACAAGAAGGTTTCACATCCAAAGAATCTCCAGATAAAGTGTGCAAGCTTCAGAGGTCCATTTATGGACTGAAGCAGGCTTCCCGGAGCGGGAACATAAGATTTGACGAGGCTGTCAAGTCTTATGACTTCATTAAGAATGAAGATGAACCTTGTGTGTACAAGAAGACTAGTGGGAGTGCAGTCACTTTTCTAGTTCTTTACGTATATCACATACTACTCATTGGGAATGATGTAGCTATGATGTCATCAGTAAAGATCTGACTGTCGAAAAACTTCTCCATGAAGGATTTGGGAGAAACATCCTACGTATTGGGAATACGGATCTATAGAGATAGATCAAATAGGATGCTTAGAATGACCCAATCCTTGTACATAGATACCATAGTCAAAAGATTTGGCATGAAAAAATTCCAAGAGAGGTCTCATACCGATGAGACATGAGATTAGTCTCTCAAAGGAGCAGTGTCCTAAGACTGCTGATGAGAGGACATTCATGGATAGAATACCCTATGCCTCTGCCATAGGATCTATCATGTATGTCATGCTATGTACACGGCCTGATGTTGTATTTGCTTTAAGTGTTACGAGCAGATTTCAGGCTGATCTAGGCGAAGAGCACTGGTAGGCAATGAAACATATTCTTAAGTACTTGAGAAGAACTAAGGATATGTTTCTTGTCTATGGAGGAGGTGACTTGAAACTGCAAGACTTTACTGACTTGAGTTTCCAGTCATATCCAGATGATAGCAAGTCTAAATCTGGATTTGTGTTTACATTAAAGGGAGGTGCAGTGTGCTGGAAGAGTTCCAAGTAAGTAACCACTGCAGATTCGACGACTGAAGCTGAGCACATCGCTGCAGCTGAAGCTTTCAAGGAAATAGTGTGGTTGAAGAAGTTCATCACCGACCTTGACATAGTTCTCGGTATCCTTGATCATGTTCCGCTGTTGTGCGACAACAATGGGACTATTGCACAAGTGAAAGAGCCATGGTCTCATCAGAAATCGAAAGATATTTTGAGGCGTTTTCATCTTATCCAGAGGAGATGTAGTAGTGGAAAGAGTTCCATCCGTCGACAATGTAGCAGATCCACTGACAAAGCCGTTTGCTTAAATTGTGTTTGAGCGTCACCAAGAGTCTATAGGCTTATTGTATAAAGGTGATTGGCTTTAGTCCAAGTGGGAGATTGTTAGTTTTAGGTGGCCTACAAGCCAATCTGACTAAGTAAATCTCGTTCATTTATTAATATAATGGCATAATATTTATTATGTGTAAATCGCATTAATTCTCGTTTCATAATAAAGTCTGTGAATATGTGCTATAGTGATCAGATTATGATGAGATCATACTAATGAGACTAATCACTTAAACACACATATTCTTAATTGTTCCTAGTCGGAGGATATTCGAGAAGGACATCGAATATCCGGTTAGACTAGTACAGATTACTCCTGCTCATATGATGAGGGTGACTGATCTCATAAGTCACTTGTGTGGAGACACTAAGGCGAATCTGTAGGCGCTCATTGGAGAATGAGTTCACTGAACTGATCCGACTGAATCGTTGGATGGTATTGTACCTTACTGTCAACCAGCTTGATTCTATTATCACAGTTGCGTGGATGGTCCTCGGACCTGAGACACCAAGGACACCTTGTCGGTCGACTTATATGCTTTGACCTTGGTTTACGAATCTCTAGCCACGGGATTCTAATAGGCCAAGGATTGGGTACAGCGGAATACCGTCGAAGGGAATTGTGTGTCAATAAGGAATCATTCGCTCTCGGTACTTAGAGAGAGAATGCTCTAGGAAGGATGCGCGGAAGTCCCTGGCCAGGGCGGACGATAATATCGGGAAAGGAGTTTTCCGATATTCATCAACGGCATTCAATCCAAGTGAGTCGACCGGTTAGGGTTTGACAGCACGCCATACCCTGAGTTGACTCGAGAGCATTGTACGAATGAAGGATTATATCCATGCAGTAACTGTCGGCGGAAAGGTTCTAAGAGTGGGTTACTTAACCTCAATACCTTCCGGGTTCACGCGGTGTTGCTTGGCACCCAACGTGATCGGAGGCCCGGTCGAATTCGATGTGCGACATCAATTCGATTGATTAATTAATTAATAAAGGATTATTAATTGATTAATAAAGCCAGTGAGGAGTCACTGATCTTGTTGGGCCATTAACTGGACTGGTACTTGGGCCTAGAGGGTCACACGCAAATGATTCTCAAGGCGATGGATAAATAAGTGGGTTTTATACAAACCGGAGGGTTTTATGAAAAATCGCGCGGTTAGTATAAAACATAGCGAACGGGCTGAGCAGGCCAAGCTGCTGCTAACCCTAACCGCCCCTCCTCTGTTTCTCTCTCTCTCTCTGGCATCCAGACAGATCCAAATCTACTCCGCTGCTTCTTCGAATCCCGTTCGACGGGAAATCGTCCGCGCGTTGCGGCGATCGTTGCGGCGACCGGCGGAGGTTTCGTGGGCTGCGAAGAACGAGGAACGTGAGGATATCCGTCGCGAGGAGGATCGCATGGACTTCGCTAGAGGTCGGGCACTTGCGCGGCTTGCGGTGTCGCACCGACGGAACCGAACGGTTGCGGATTCGAATCCGTATATGGTGAGAATCGATTATCCGATAATCGTAGTTTTTAATTTTTCGAAACGGGAACGAATCTCCGTTTTTATTTTATTTTCCGCTGCGTGTGAGATCTGGAGAAACCCGAGAAACCCAACACCTTAGTAGGCCAACGAATGAGAGAATAAGAGAGTGTAGTGGATGCATATCGAATATCCAAACCTACCTTTCATGAGGCCCTAGACTAGGTATTTGTACTCCCTTAGTAGAGAAGAGAGGGATACATGTCCCGTAGCAGTGTTTGTATGTTGAATGGGTCTCTGTGTGGTTGGCCATTATGCCATTGTGCCCGTGCCATACCGCCATACTGTCGTGGGATTAGACTGTCTTTAATGGCATACATCTTACCATGCAACATACAAGACAAGGCGGAGGAGTAGGATAGTCGGAGTCATGATGAGCTCACCCCCTCATTAGGCAAGGGACAATAAATGAGCCCCCCCTAGTATTGTCAGGAGGGACATTTGCCTTTGGCTTTCCATTGTCCCAAAGAGATCAGAGGGTTTTCTTGTGATCCCGACGGGCTTAGCCATTAGGATGACTAAGGGAAGCGTTTTCCTGACCTTGGGCAAAGGGCTATGGCCTCCCCTAGGAAGTTCCGTAGGGGCGCTCGAGGGTTCCAAGGCTTGCCTTGCTAGGTGGGCTTTAATTGATGTAGGCTTTAGCCTCATCTCGAGCCTCAAAGGCCATCTAGGGTTGAGGCAAGCAAATTCCCAACCTTGAAAAGGGCCGCTACCCTCTTGGGAGTTCCTAAGGAGGCTCCCGAAAGCACTTGGTTGAATTAAACATGCTATATCCCAAAAAGCTTTGGGCTTGAGATTCACCTGGGTTTAGAAGGCCTTTAATAATAGAACTTGGGGGCCTAGTCAACGTAGACCTTCTTGGTGGGCCACCCATGATTATGGGTGCTTTGGGCTACTGTATAGTTGGGCTCCTGTTGAGTTGAGTGGGTTCTTTCCCTTTCAACATCATTAATTCACATGTGAGAATTATCCTTCCTATCCTACGTAGGTGTATCTCAAATGCAAATTCCAAATATGTCCATATAAATAAATATCACTTTATATCTATATATATAATTTAACATTGTCATTTAAAAGATGTAATTGGGGCATGTCTAGAGAACTTTCTTGAAACTAGCATTATAAAGTGTTGAGCTTATAATCTCTGTAATGAAATTCACATCAAGAAGTGCCATGTACTTGCATTTCTATTATGCCATCTTCATAGTCTCATCTACATGGCCAATTTTTATGCAACGTTTAGAACTCACATGGCCTCCAGGGCTATGTAGAAGTGTGCAACAATAATCTTTTTGCCTTTAGTACAGCCACGAGTTCTTGAACATCTAATGCATCATGTAGTAGAAAGCTTGCCTGCAAGTACACCATGTTAAATAGTATGACTTCTTGAAAAGTTGGATTTGGTCTAGCACTCCTATGTTAACTATATGCGTAAAGGTCAAACCTTGTAAGTGTTCATATGAATATGGCTGATCATAAGATTCTATAGACTACTTTCTCTCAAATTTTAAACTAAAAGCTCAAAATAATACCCTATCTATCTGTCTTGTTTTCGATTAATATGAAAAAACTTAATCTGGTATCACTTAGTCTTGGTCTAGAGAAGAGAGGAGAGAAGAGAGAAGACATGCACAAAAGGGGTCTTTAACAGAGAGAAAGGAAATTGACGGTTGAATCAGGGCCTTCGACTGCGTGCGAAAGAGAAAGAGGTGAGTTGAATTGGAGTGTTCCTCGTCATTTGTATCCACGTGACTCTCCAGTTGGGGAATCATCCTCACTTGTATAGTGGGATCTAGCTGATCTCAAGTCCTCCTCCTCTTCATGGATGCCTATGGCATGTTGGCGGTGCTTCCATCTATGGAAGGGGAGAAGCAGAAGAGAGAAAGGAAGGCGGCACCCCCTATAGAAGGGGATGGCTAGAGAGAGGGATGCCAGGTTAAGAGAAATTAGAGCTTGGCTTGTGGTTCCTCTCTGTCTTATATTTATATTAGTTTTGTAGTTTTTTGTAAAAATCAAAATTAACATAAGTTCTCACTTATTTGCCATCAACCGAGAATTTTTTGCGTATGACCTTCTAGGTCTAGATGCCAATCCGGTTTGGAGCCCATTAAGACTAGTAACAGTTTATTGACTTAATTAATTTATTTAATATCACATATTAAATAAATAATCTATCGATTTATCATCGCATGTTAAAATCCATCGAACTTCCGATCATGGTGGTGCCAAGCAACACCTTATGATTTCAGAAGCCATTCGGGTATGCAATCCGCTCATGGAACCTTTCCATCATCGATTACGTGAGGTTATAGTCCTTCACTTATGCAAAGCTCTTAAGCAAACATAGGGTATGGTTCGACTGTAAAACCCTAATCACGTTCACTTGTGCGGATGAGATACTGACACTATTGTTATCATAAAACTTTCTTTTTTATATGCACTCTAGCCATGGCTAGGGACTTTATAGAGCATTCTCGCTTTAAATATCGAGAGTAAATGATTCCTTGTTGACTCCATAATCATCTTTGAAGATGTCCCATTGAGTCTGAATACTTGACTAATCATGATCCCATAGTTAGAGGTCTTTAAATTAAGATCAAAACAGAGTAGTTCACATTCAAGATGTCTTTGATGTCTCAAGTTTAAGGAGCAAACATGCCACTATGACAAGAGTCCATTGCTTGACAATTATGTAATACCCCAGCCCCCTAGTTTACGGTTTTCGGTTTGACCGCCTAGTTTGATCATAATTTGATAGAATGATGTATCAACTTAAATTTATCAAATTAGATTTATATTAATTAAATGGCTCTTGTAAGGATTGACATGTGATTAATGTGTAGTTATGTTGGACCTAATAAGGCTTACTGCGCATTTGCGTACTATTTTGTGATTTAGTGGATTTAGCCTAAATTGCAAGTAATTGGATCTAATGATTAGAGGTTTTTAGTCACTTTAGTTAATAAGATTAAAATGGAGCCACTAGAGTGTTATTAGGATCATTAGAGTGGGTTTTGGATTACCTAATTGATATTATATGGGTCTCAAGTGTAAATTTAACTAATTGGAGGGTTCAATTACAATTTGGCTCTATATGTATGGGTACGGATCAAATGAGCCCCCCTCGAAACCCTCTTCTCCTCATATTTAAAAAATTAATAAAATACATTAAAAGAATTTAAATATTCAAATAGGCCCCTTAGAGTTGTTGCCATCCATGAGGTTTTAATTTTCACCATTCGAACTTGAAAATCAGCTAGAGCTGTTTGATCGAATACGTATCAAATATCAACATCTAAAGATATTGAAAAATAATAAAAAATAAGAAATTCTCCAAATTAACCCTTAGGGTTGATCACATCCCTTGGTGTTTTAGTTTTGATTCCTAGTGAATGATGCACTTGATTAGACGGTATTATTGAGTTTCTCTAACTAAGGGTGAAATTTAAATCCCAAGAAGTGGAAACCAGTTCAGAGAGAGATATTTGAATATTTTTAAATTTTTTATGATCTTTATTTTTTTTTTAAAGATGAAGAAGAGGAAGTTTCGAGGAGGGGCTCATTAAGTTAGATGAGCCCCGTGGTCTTTATAACTGGCCCCTACATATATATAGGGTGGAGGGAGAGCCTCTCACCTCTCAACCTTCTCCTTCTCCTCTTTTGGCTTTCATGAGTGTGGGAGATGCTTCCCGTGTCTGCATGTGTATGGAAGAGGTTTGCAAGGCTAATTTGAACCTTCTTCATGGAGCTTCCACGGTGGAATTCATAAGGGAAGGCTCTTAGATCTGGAGAATCATGGATGATCTTCAACTTCTTATTCTTCCTCTTCTTGGGATGTGCATGAGAAAGATTCAAGGGCCTTGGGGTTGTATGAGTTCAATAAGGGAGGTAGTGTGATGTCTCTAGGTCGTGCTTTAGATCTTTTGTATGCATGTAAGTTTTAAGTGTTCCTTGAAGCATGCATGAGTTTGATTTAGTGTCTTGTATGATGCTTTCAAGATTTAGGTTCTTAAATTGCCATAACAGTAGAATTTGGTTGAGGTTATGCATGAATGGGTTACATAGACTATGCATTCTAGGATTGTGATTTTGGCTAGTTTAGCATGATTAGTGTGATTTGTGGATTTAACCAAATGATTTTCATGTCATGGGATTTGTAGATTAAACGTCTAGTTTCTTCAGTTCAACTTTTGTGGCATTTGGCCTTAGTTTAAGTGAGATAGACACTCATCTTCATAGGTGTATAGATTTTCTCGAAAAATAAGATAGTCATTTAACGTTGTGATTGGCACTATTTGTGCAATGGTCCAATTGACTTGAACTTTTTATATGTTGTAAGCAACATATAGTTCTTCAATATCCTTAACAAATTTTGAATCGAATGTATGATTCTAAACGACATGGGCTTTAAGTAAACACTTAGTTTTCTACTTGCTAGTGTTTCTATTAGGATACCAGACAAAAACAATCGACCATTGTCAACAAAATAGTCAACCAAATTTTCGTGAGTTTCTTATTTGATTTTTGTCCGGCCAAATAGTCAACCATTTTGAGATTCTGATTGACCATTTTTGACCCAAAATGTGGATCTTAAGGGGGAGTGACCTAGTTTGACCCCTAGTCTTCGTGCTTTGACTTTGGTATCATGTTTAATGTTTACGACGAACATAATTAAGATGTTTGGATAGTCATTTGCATATAACTATATGTTCTCTCATGAAGATTTATTTCTTTAAAATATCTCATGAAAATAGTTTATGTTCTTCGACTTGAATAGATGACTACTCACTAATGGGTACACTTTTCATTCTATTCCTTGGGGCATGAGATAAAGGTTTTAGCCATTTTATTTGGGTCTAGATTTCTAGAGCAGGTGTGTGATTATATGATTTGGGGTAGTGCAAGAGTTCACTTATGTGCACCCATCAATTAGGACTGGACTACATGATGTTGGAATCATGTATCTTAATTGGCCTTGCTTCTTTACCACACCTTTATGGATTTATAGATATCTAAAAAGGACTTAGTGGCATTGACCAAGTAGGAATCCTTCTAGATGTCCGCACTTATATATGGATATGAATATGAACATGAATAGGATAGTTCTCTATCGTTTTTATGATATTATGTAATATGATATGTGTGCATTGGCCATTAATAGCATAATATATTGTGAATATGCTTTGGATTGGGTCATTTGAATGAATTGGACAAAATCATGAATCGATCTTGGAAAGGTCAATAGAAGAATGAAGACAAGATTATATGATTCACTATGTACTTATAGTATATTGATAGATTCCCTCGACTTTCTTCCATATCTATAGATGATTCAAACATAATAATTATGTTTGTTGCCTACTTGACATATCTATCTATGAACTATGATATAGACATGGTGGCGTAAACTATGAATGACCCTATGCTAGCAATGCGACATGTATATGAAATGACCTAATGAGATCCATGGACAGCGTGTTTGATAAATCTAGATTAGATGAATTATTCATGACATCCATCATATGGACTAAGTAAATAGTATATGATCATTGAACCTTTATAGATATGATTTTAAAGTTGCTCTCTTTGATGTTCTTCTTGTCATATGGCGATATATTTACTATGTTTTAATCAGTAGAGGTCTCATAGGAAGTTTGCAGATACATGATCTCTATTCAGTTGTATTCTATAGGCTCAACCCCTTCATGGGTGCATGTGAACCCTACTTGTGGGATCAGAAGCATAGCGAATGCATGGTGGTCATCGCTATGAAAGATAATACAATTTAAATTATGCATTTTATTTTGGACATGTATTTAGAGAATTGTGGCTATGTAATCTCTTTACGTTTATTATAATGAGATTACTGATAATTGGGCCTATGTATGAATGGCTCAGATGTTTATTCCTTGTGAATGTTCTCTACTTGTCGATTTTGTTTAATTTGCACTAGTTACTTCCAAATAATGAAGTATAATATAGATTGTGAACCGGTATGGTAACTGATAGAAATGTATGCCCTACAAATTAATCAAATGAATTTTTAATGGCATCATATCATGTAATTATACCATTCTTATTAATAATAAATGACATTTTTTCATTATATCTTATTATTTAATGTGCATCTATCATTTGATGTGATGCAGTCCTATAACACATGTGATGATGGCTGAATCATAATGATATTATGATAATGAGATCAGTCTCTACAAGTAATGTTCAAACTGTTCTTGGTCATAGGATCTCCAAGATAGGACATTGAAGATCCTAATAGACTAGTGCACATGATATTTACTTATATAATGAGCGTGACTGGTTTGATCTGACCTAGAATTCCTGAGTCACCATACTGGCTGCCAATCGAGATATTCTACACACACAGTAGCATAGTTGGATCATAAACCTGAGTCACCAAGAATGCCTTGCTTGAGTGACACTAAGTATTTGATTATTAACATAAGGATCTCAAGCCTGTGATCTTGTATAGTCAATTATTCAAATTCAGTAGGATTCTCGCAAAGACAATTATATTGACAACAATGGATCATTCACTCTCAGTATGTATCAAAGAGAGTATGTCTTATGAAATAGTACTCGAAAATCTCTAGTTGAAGTTCAATAATTAAATAGAAAAAGAGTTTACTATTTGATTTAATATTGAGTACAAGGTTCTATTATATTAAGACATATTAGGATTTGACAGTTAAACCATATCTTCGTCCGACTGGGACATTATATAGATGAGGATCTAAAGCTGTGTAGTATTTGTGGACAAAAGGCTTCGAAGTGGGTTGCATATTCCCGATGTCTTTTGGGATCATGAAGTGTAACTTGGTGTTATTTATGATCGGAAAGCTCAAAAGATTCATCATGCGATGATGGTTCACCGATTATGTGATAATCATATTAAAGTTTATTATGAGATATTTAATATTATTTAATTAAATGAAATAAGTTATTTTTGACTTAATAGGTTGAAAACCAAATAGACAGTTGGGCCTAGAGGGTCACACACAAAAGATTTCTCACAGATCTAGAGAGTATTTAAGTTTTTATAAACTACTGGATTTTTGTGAAAAATGTTAGAAGTCTATAAATACTTACTGTAGAGGAATCCTAGTCAGACTTTAGGGTTTTTCTCTACGACTAGCCTTCATCCTCCCTTCTCTCCCTCTCTTTCTGGTGCCACCTTCCTTTTCCCATCTTTGTTCATGGTGGAATTGAGATCCGAGTGAAGCTTTCAGAACGTAAAGGAGATCTAAACTGCCGTATGGATTCGTGTGGATACATCTAGAGGCTGAACGCTTGAACGGCTCACGATCCCGAGGTCAACTACTCATTCGTCTCCCAATTTGGTGAGGGGTTTTCATCCATGAGATAGTGAAGATCCGATCTTCATTTTTTATTTATTATTTTATTGCGATCTAAATACTCTGAGAACTAATGCATGGATTCCTAGGGAAGAAATTAAATGTTTATTTATTGCGCCAACGTTCTTCCCTTGACAGGTCTTATATTAACACATTGAGCCAGTGGAGCCAATTGGAGCAATTCAGTGTCTTTTACCAGGATGTTACAAGTTAGGTATATAACCATCTAGGTATTTAAAGTTAAATCAAGTCAGTAAACTCATTCTTCAATGAGCACCAGCAAGTTCACCTTAGTGTCTCCACACAAGTACTTATGAGGCCAACCATCTTCATCTTATGAACATGAGTAACTTACATTAGTCTCATTGGATACTTGATGTCCTTCTCAAATAACTTCCAGTTAGAAATATATATTCAAAGAAGATTGATCTCATTATTATGATCTCATCATGAATAAATCTTCGTTGCATATATTTACGGAATTCTTTATGAAACAATATCATCGGATTACACATAATGAATCTAATGCTTTTATTATTAATAATAAACACGAACAAGAATACATACAAAATATTATGAGATTGGTTTGACAAACATCCATAACTAACATAAAAGAGGTAAACAAAGTTGAACTAGACCATCGAACCAAAACATAAGTTGAACTATGGATTGGACAATGAAGCAACCCATAATATGCTTATTGTAGATGAGGAGTGTGTATATTATATTATATATACACACACACATAGGATATCATTATTAAGTGGATTTAATTTAATGAATGTCTATAAACAAAATTCAATCCAATTTTATTATAATAATAATGGATCTTTGCATAAAGTAAATAAGAAAATATCATCATAATTAAATTTTATATTACTGCAAAATCGTGATATATGACAGCACATCCCATGCAAATGAAAGAGAGCAATAAGAAATGATACGTGAAATATATAATTCTCAGGCTAAGAACTTTGTTATTTTCTTTTATAGAAAATGTCCAAGTGCTAAACACCGAAACACCGTGATGTGGCAAACAGTGGGAGATGAAGACTAGCAAATATCAAATGTTTGGTATGACTAAAAAGCATTAATATGGCTAACGCATGCGAGGAGGGACATACTTGAGTGCATAATATGAGATACAAAGGATCTCATCTTGTCATTTACAAAGATAGGATAGAGGAAGTACTAAATTAACTTGAGAAGTTGGTTGATTCCCCTATATTTGCAGAACTAGTTCGACTCATGTAAAATTGTGGAACATCTACACCCCCTCCAATTGCTTACTTGAGGTTCATTCATGACCTTCCACTCTATATAAGAGATCCTTGTTTTGACATTTTTATGTGAACCATTATTAGATGTAAAATGTTATATATAGGGTTGTCAATGGGCCGGGCCTTGCCCGGCCTGACTGAAACCCACCCCGGCCCGCAGTTTAGCTTGGCCTGGCCTAGCCCACAGCCCAGCCCACCCCAGGCTCCTCTGATGCGTCCCAGCAAGGATTGGAAGTCGTCCCAGCCGAAGAACCCTCCCCAACCTCCTCCCTCCTTCCTCTACTTGCTCGCATTCCCCAACCCTCCCCACACACCCCGATGGTCTCCCAATTATCTTCCATCATCAGTGCAGCAACATTCTGCTTTGCCATCATGGTGTTTGTATTCAGTGCGTACACCAGGGACTTGATGGCGCCAGCGGCCTTGATGGGCGCCTTGTTCGGCTCCTCCAGCAACAGGTTCAGCAACATCGTCACTGCCTTCTCTTGCATCGTCGGGTCAGTACTATGGAGGAGCGGTACCAACAACGTGATCGCCCCCGGGCAGCCCCTAATTCTGCGCGGAAGTTCAAATGGTGCATCACCAAGAGCCTTAGCTTCACTGCGGCGGCTCGCTTGGCCTCCACCGACAAGGATGACTCCTCCAGGACCTCCATGCATGACCTCACCATGGCCTTCAAGTTCTCCAGTGTCACCACCTCGTATATCTCCCCTGATGTTAGCGAAGGAAAGCCAACCAGCTTGGGCGCCCCCTCCAGATCCGCACCATTGCAGCCTCCCTACTTGTTGCTCCCCACGCCTACTGATGCCAACCACTGCAGCTCCTGGGAGATGTTGCTGTTGAAGCTGGACACATCGGAGAAGTCCTAGGAGAATTTCAGTAGGTTGGCGGTGACGTCGGAGCCGGACTGCTTTGAGGAACCCAGCTCCCCGGCAAGCTCGCACTGGCAAAAATCCACGACCGAGTCGATGAGGTTCTCAGAGACTACCACCGACCCCGTGCCTGTCGGGATGGCGCCACCGCTGGTGCTGTCGAAGGAGTGTGCCCTCTGCTGGTGTTGGAAGAGGTTGGAACAGAACGTGCACATGGAGTGGCTGGCCACCGGCGAAGGAAGCAGAGGACGTGGCGATGCAAAGGATGGGTGGGTCGGGGGTCGCTCTGGGGCCCAGCGGTGACGGGTTTCGCGGGCTATTGGGCTTGGCCCGTTGGCCATTTCATTGGCCCGATTCTAGTCCGTGGTCTCAAAGTTCCGACCCGAAACATAGCCCACAATTGACCCAACTCGGAAGCCCGCGGGCTAGCCCAGTTTGTTGACAGCCCTAATTAGATATGCCACTATTATATGCATAATAGCATATGTTTCATCCATGTGGGAGAACACTACCATATTTTCATTTCTAATATCCTCTGTCCCCTAAACATTACCGCACTTTTGTTAGTTGTTAACTAATTATTAAAACATTATCATACCCTCCAGGTTAAAGCTCCAATTAGAGTATGGTCGACGAGATTATAAACTTTCTCACCAACAATCTTTGAACCTTTGCGTGCAAAGTCAATGTTCCCCTCCTCTTCGGGCAGCTTGCAAGAACAGAGTTTGATTGTATTTTTCTAATGACAAAAAGTGAATGTTACAGGTATTTTAGTCATATCCTCCTCTCTTCATCCATTAGCCATTGAATTCTAGATGTTATAACTAATATTCGTGGCCTTTTCTAATACTAACAAATGGAGATTAGCCTTCGTGATAGTTTGGATACTACATTTTGCTATGGATAGTTTACATGATATTATGCATGTTATAGAGGCATACTTGATATATAGTATCTAACAATTGTTTATATAAAACTAACCATTTTTTTAGAAACAATTCCGTTTTTGCCTACGTTCATGCTGGGGGTGTTTATAAAAGGGGTCCTTTACATCGTGATCAGTGTAAAAAAAAAAAAAACCAAATAATCAAAAATGAAACCTTACATAAATAAAAACTATAATTTAATTTAAATAAGTATCAAGTGAATTTAACCTCACAATGCGCTATTTAGTTAAAGTATTAGTTTTGATATAATATTAATTTTGATATCTGATGTTTTTGCAAATGGATATTTGAAAAAAAATACAGAAGAAGATGAAGGAGAAAGAGAGAGTTAGAGGTAGGAAAAGGAAGAAGAGAAGAGGTCTTTAGACACTGATTAGCAAGTTGTTGCGCAATATAGATTGTCGTCCAATTTTTTTTACCGTTTTGAGTTTTTTATGATTGGCCCATTTTGCTTGACATGGCCATATAATCTATCTTCTATGGGATGATCTAAAAAGTAAAGAATGGGCCTAATTAATAGTGAATAAAAAATAAGAAACTGAACCTAATGAACGGTGAATTCACTTTTCATTGGGTTCAATTTTTACTTTTAAAAATTATTTTAGGTTGTCCAATCAGATATCGGATCATATGAGCATGTTAGACGTGGTGGGACCTACCGTAAAAAAATTAAAAATTAAAAAATTAAAAAAATTAAAATTACTTCTACAGTCGTCTGATACAGATTCATAATTATATTAAATTTATAATGACAATATATTTAATTAATATATAAATATCAAAATTAATAGACCAAAACAACTCATTATCAACCGAACATCTCGTACCTTAGAGGAAAAATCAAATGGATTCCTCAGCTATCCCATACCTTGGGCAAAATATCAAATGAATCCCCTGCCGTAGGGATGTAAATCGGACGGGTTGGGTTTGGCTACGTGATAATTTGAGTCTAATTCAAATTCAAAATAGTCCAACTTAATTTTAGTCCAGTCTAAAATTCAGCTTAAATTTAATCTAAATTCAACCCAAATTCAGTCCCAATTCAATAGCGAGTGAGTTGGGTCAGATTAGATTGGACTGGCCCTGTTTATAAATAATTCGTTAGAAATATTGTACTTTTAAGATGAATTATTATAAAAGTCAATATATTAAATTGAACTGGTCCCTTTTCAGCTCAACATAGTCTATATTTAACTAATGTCAACTTAAATTTAATCCAACCTAATTTACATAACTTAGATCAACTCAATTTTCTTTAATATAAGTTAGGTTAGATTGGACTATGGGGGTGGCCCACCCGATTGACACCCCTGCCCCGCGGCAACGGTGGTTTCATGCCGGCGGACCCATACGTTAGGCGAAATATCAAATGGATCCCTCAGCGGCAAATGGTGGTCTCGTGGAACATCTCATGGACTCGGACGCCGCGTCTATTGTTTGTGCCTAGGATTCCCACCGGCCTCGACCCAACATTAAACATTGAGTGGATCTCGAACCCCATGGTCAATTTTTGGTAGCGTAGACAATCTGCTGGATAGAATTGAATAATGAAATTATAATCGTAAGACCATCGTGGTCTTTCTAAAATGTTAGTTAAGTCATCAAGATGACATCTGCACAGACTTGACAAATGTAATTATATAAGACCTTCGTGGATTTTTTTAAAGTCTTT
Source organism: Zantedeschia hybrid cultivar (assembly GCA_030544215.1). Taxonomy (NCBI): domain Eukaryota; kingdom Viridiplantae; phylum Streptophyta; class Magnoliopsida; order Alismatales; family Araceae; genus Zantedeschia; species Zantedeschia hybrid cultivar. The sequence goes on from JARZZO010000002.1 coordinate 71,458,523, forward strand.
TTAAATTATATGTTAAATGTCAAAATTGTCATATTTATTTTATGTTAACTATTGTTGTGTATTATAAATCTCAACAAGAGTAATACTTGTTGCACTGTACGTGGTACAGTTTAAAAAATTAATTTTTTTCATAGTTATTCTTATCATGCCCAACATATTCTTATATCTCAATCTCTAACGAGACAATCTAAAAAAATTTTAAAAATAAAAAATAAACGAAAATGACTAGTGAAAAATTATCTTTAATGTCCCAAACCCAATAAATTGGGTGTTAATTTTTAATTTTTTAAAAAATATTATAACATCCAATTAGAGGTGAAATTATGTGGATACGTCAGATATGATGAGACTGATCATGAAAAAAATAAAAAAAGGAAAAAAATTACTTTTTTGAAGCTGCGCCTAATGCTGAAGTCCTACCCTTTTGACAACGCCACATCTATTTACCTATGCCATCGATGTGGTAATTTTGAAACATTAATGTAAGATAATATGTAAATAAGCATGGCATTTTCTAAATTTAGGTTATATGAGTAGTAGGTATGAAATTATTCATATAAAATTATGGATAGAGAGATTACATGTTATTAATTTTAAATAATTTCAAACGATAAAATACACAAAAATAAACATAATAATAAGGTTATAAATTTTCTAATAAAGATAGGCTACCATCCGGCCCATTATTCTGTTTTCGGGGATCCGACGTACTCTTCCATTTTTTGCCCCCTTTAACCCCCTCGCCGAGCAACGGAAATGTTGCGCTCGGCCTCCCTTTCGTTCCTCGGAGCTGCGTCGAGCCTTCCCGCCCGAGGCAGTGCCAGCTTCTCCTTCTTCCTCCACGCAAGCCGCAACGGCGGCGGCTTCCGAGACGGCGAGAGGAGAACAACACGAAGAAAGGGCAGCAGAAGCATCGTCTCCTCCGGCGTTGCGATGGCACACAGCGGTTCCCGGGACGCCTCGCCACCCACACCGCCGGCGCACTCGGCCACCATTACCCTGCCCGGCGGGGAAGCCGTTCCCGTCTCCGGGGCGCCCGGCCTCTCTTCCTCCGAGTTCAGGTGTGCATCGAGTTGTGTTGTTTCCTTTCATCGTTCCGCGATGCAATGCGTACTCCTCAAACGATCACTAGAACCAAGTGAAATGTTTTGTACGAATTCCAGAATTTATTTTACGAATACCACCGTACACCAAAATCGGAGATTTTAAAATCACCGTTTTTAATTTCATTGTTTTTAAAACTAATTTCAAAATCGAGATTTACAGCATTTTACGATGCATGTTGCCAGGGCAATTGTAAATGTATTGTTACAAAAGTCTGCTCTAGCCTTCCACTTTCCAAAAGAAGACAATAATATAAAAATAGAGGGACTATATTGCTTTTAAGTTGTTTGGTTTGACATAAAATACTGTAGAACTATGTAAAACGCCGTGTCCTATGTCTCATAGAAATGCAGTTCTTTACAGTGTTTTATGGTGTTTTACGTCAAACCAAACAGCACCTTACTGTATTGGAATTCAGGGGGGGAACAATTTAAGAATAGGATGGAAAGTTGAAGAACAATCAAGCATGGTATAAGGTTTGGAGGAAGATTTTATGAGCGTTTACATAGCTTTCTAGGTTGAGATCCTTCTTGGAGCAGTTATCTGTTACAGCCTGGTTAATCTGGTTATGGGATTGGCAATCAAAAGACCATTGAAATATCGGGACATCACATATAGACTTGGAAAATAATGGGAAAATTCTTGTGTCATATCCTCCATCCCCCATTTAGTTCGAATTTTTATCCTATCCTACTAACATTAGGTTTACCATACATGACCACGTGAAACCACACATAAGCGCAGATTGCAGCATATAACGTGCAATTGTGCATAACACAGTAGAAATTACTGTATGAATACTGCTACAGACAGACATTATAAAATCCTGGTATCTAGTTTCACCAATTTACTGGAAGTGTGAGCAGGTAAGATTAACCGTTATCTCTCTTACTGGCTTAGTAACAATTTAGAAAAAGCCCACAAAAACAAGAAAACTTGTTCTGGATTATGCATGATGCCACAAAAAGGGTGGCATTATTCTAGAATTGCAATAGCAAATGATCTAAATCTTTTCTTTCTTTCTTCCAGTTAAAAATTAGCAATGTGTAATTGGAGCTGAAACCCTTGCAATAATGGATGGGTGCACTGATGTGCCTGAGGGCCATCACTGATATGGATTCACTGTCTGTTACAAGGGCCTCTTGCAAAAACATATGCACTTGCACTTCTGCTGATCAGAGTCCATTTGCATTCCATGGTATCAAACTTGCAATCATGGCTCCACATCCTACTATTTGGGGCCTAATGCACTATAGTGGTCAGCTGCAGACACATGCCTACTTTCCATTGATCAAAATCCACTCACTTGGCGCGTTGGCAATGCACTAACTTATGTCGACATTGGAACCAAGTTAATAAAATTCAAATATTATAACTCATCTCCAAATAGGTATTTAGCAAAAATAACCAGCAAGTAGCTATTACATTGAGCATCAACCATATAATCCTGCTAATAATACAACACAACAACAAAGGGAAATTTGTGCCTTTATCAAAATTTGGATCCAAGTTCTAAACTGTCCTCTCTGCGAGTTGGAGCTTGAATTTAGCAACTGCCTTTTCTTTTTGATACTTGGACACCACAAAATTTAGGCATCCCTCATCCATCAATTTAGGACTTGAGAAAGCTAAAGTGCACTGGAAGATGCATTGAGGTTGTTGACTGAAGGGACTTTGCCAATGATGAAATGGAAACATCACATAATTCCTGATAATGTGGTTCACTGTAATGACTTGTTATTCCAGCAACATGATTTTTCTTTCCCACAATAGTTGAGGAAAGTATTGATGGAGAAGGCCGGGAGAGGGGCTGCAGTAGGTGAGCGATGGGAGGCTGTGGAGAAGGGAAGAGGAAGACGAAGGGGTGAGGAGAAGTTTTGGGAAGGTACACATGGGAAATCTCCTCTTGTTGGGGAGTTTTCTCAAGCTGGAGGAACACATGACAGAGCACTGGATGAGAGAATCAATTGTCTTCGATGTCTGGAGAAAGGTCACAGGGCGTATCAATGCCGAAATGCACTGGTGTGCAGAAGTTGCAGGGGCCTTGGTCACAGAAGCTTCCAATGCCTAGGAACCATTGTCAAGGAGAAGAAGCCCCCTGTGCCATCCTGGTTCGATTTCAAAAGTACACAGGATCCTTTGGTTTCAAATGTGATTGAAACGCCGTGGTGCCCGTCATTTAAACGGAATGAAGAATTTCTATCTTCTTCCTTAGTGGCAGTGGAGAAGAAGGGCACTTTATCTTCTGAGATACTGGAAGGTTTTCTCCACTCTTTAAAACCTGTGACTAAGGCATGGAAGATCCAGCGTCTTCAAGAAGGTATTTTTCTGGTTCATTGGTTGGATTCAAATTTCTTGAAGCTTCAGAATATTGACGTGTCAAGGGTGGAAGGAGTGGAATTTGTTTGGCGGAGGTGGTCGTCAGTGTTTAATACGGTTATGTTTGAGGACAATCGAGAAGTTTGGTGTAAGGTGTTTGGGATTCCGTTACGCCTTTGGGACGTTGAGGTATTTAAAGCTGTTGCGAAAAAGCTCGGTGTTTCGAAGAAGGTGCATAGGGATACGATACAATGGGAGAATTTGCAGTATGCAAAGATACTTCTCAATGTGGATCAAACTCTGTCCCTTCCGCAAGTTCTAAAGCTCCGATGGAAAGAACAATCTTTTTTGATCAAAATTGAAGAGGATATTCTTCCAGTAAGTAAGCCGAGGGAGGAGGAGTGGACATATAGGGAGGTTGTACAGGTGTATAAGGAGTATAAGGGGAAAAAAGAAACCGTAATGGCTGACAAGCAACAGAGCAGGTCAGAGGAAGAAGTGGCTGGCGAGAGGTTGAAGACGACGGCTCGGTTGCTGAACCGGGCCGGATATAAGTCATCTAACAATTCAACTAGTATAAGTGAGCCGAACCGGGAGGGGTCTGTACTTGAACCGGTTCACTTAATCATGGCACCGTATAAAGACCTGTGCGATCCCAATTGGCAAGGAGCGGTTCATCTTTTAGCAAGCAAGGTTATCAAAGGCGTGCGGCAAGGCTTAAGAGGGGAGCGGGGAAGGCCAGTTAGGGTTTTTCGGAGGCGACGGGAGTCCGGTCTGAGGCGAAGATGACGGAGAAGATGCTCCCTCTGACAAAGCCTTCTATTTTGCAATTGGAAGGGTCATCGTCTTCAACGGCGAGGATAGGGAATGAGCAACAACATCGTTGAGGAAGCGGGAAGCACGCGAGTAACCAAAGTTGCGAAGCAGATCAAGGGGAGGATGCCGTGACTGGAGGAATGCCGGAACTGGGGGATCAAAATCCGGGTGCGCCTAATTTATGTTTGTAGAACCCCCCCAATATCCCTATTCCTCTGTCCTTTTCACAACTGGCAATATACTTCGAGGCGCAAAATATGGAAAGCAGTAAAAGGAAGGAATCATCTTTTAATGAAGAGGAATGGAAGGGGTTTATGCCACTTACTTTGATAGAAAATATGACAAACCAAGATCTTTTAGCCAAGGCGGAGGTCCTGGGAATAGATTTGAAGGAGAAAACAGGGCAATACAGGAAATTGTGGGAAAATAGTGTAGACATTGAGGGTAATCTAATTCATAAGCCTAAAGGGTCAAGGGAATTAAGTAGCCTGCTAAAGTCTGTGCATGAGGTAGGTGCTTCTTCTACCACAAATTCCCTAACACAGAGAAGGGGAGGTCGCGGTCACAAATGAAGCTCATGAGCTGGAATATCAGGGGACTGAATGGGAAACTTCAGCATTCAGCGGTAAGAGAAGCAATCAAGAGATGGAATGTTGATATTATATGCTTAGTGGAAACTAAGATAGAAGCTTTTGAAATGAGATTGGTCAAATTGATCACAGGTTTCAAGGTCTCGGAATTTGTGTTCAGGAGGGCGGAAGGTACATATGGAGGAATCCTAATAGCATGGGAGTCCAACTTTTGGACAGGAACTCTTGCAGAGGTGGGGGAACATACAATGTCAGTAGTGTTACAGTTTTTGCCTAATGGAATACAATGGCTTTTATAAGGTGTTTACAGTCCTAACAAATACTTGGGAAGAAGAGTGGTCTATGAAGAATTAATTAAGGGTCAAGATAAATTCAACCTTCCTTGGTGTGTAGTGGGGGACTTCAATGACGTAAGAGACCCGATCGAAAAGAGCTCCGGGGGTAGAGCTACCAGAGGTATGAAAGAGTTCAATAACTGGAATAATTCTTTGGAATTGATCGAGTTACCTCTGAATGGCAGAAGGTTTACTTGGAGCAATTCCAGGATAAATCCGTCCAAATCACAAATTGACAGGGTGTTCGTGGACGTGAGATGGAAGATTTTGTTTCCGAATGTTTTGTTGAATGCAAAGCCAGGAATTGTATCTGATCACTGTGTATTGATGGTGGAAAACAATCTGTATATTTCAAGGAATCGGCCATTCAGATTAGAAAAGAGTTGGATACAGGTTGAAGATTTCTGGAAAATGGTGGAAAATACTTGGGACACTGTGCAGACTGAGTTTTATGGGGTTAAACATCTGGCATTTAAACTGAAAAGTTTGAAGGCAGCAATAAAAGTCCGGGCTCGGCAACGGAAAGAAAAAAGCAATGAGAACTTTTCATATTTGACTGCTCTCATCAACGAATTAGAGATTCTAGAAGAAGGTAGAGAACTTAATGAGCAGGAGAGTGCTAAACTGTCACTACACAGAATTCAAATGAACGAATGGAGGATGGAAAAGGAATGCAAATGGAAACAGAGGACGAGAATCCAGTGGCTCAAGGAGGGAGACAATAATACCAGATTTTTTCATATAATTGCAAATGGCAGGAGAAGATGGAATACCATCTCTTCACTGGAAATCAATGGGGTATGGATAGAGGACGAGCAGGTTATAATCGGTGAAATTCTTAAGTTTTACCAAAAGTTGTTCACAGAGGAGCATCGATGGTACCCAGTATGGCAGACTAGTGATGTGATAAAACTTGATGAAGATGACAAAGAGATGCTGATGTTTAGTATTTCGGAAGAAGAAGTTAAACTACCAGTATTTCAGTTAGGCAGTGACAAATCTCCAGGTCCGGATGGTATGCAAATATTCTTCTACCAATCATTTTGGGAATTAGTGGGGAAAGAGGTGCTCCAGGCTGTAAGGTACTGGTTTGTTAATCATAAGGGCGGATAGTATGTGAATCAAACTTTCATTGTTCTTTTGCCCAAGAAAGAAGATGCAGCGGAACTGAAAGATTTTCGTCCAATCAGTCTTTTAAATGGATCGTATAAGATTTTCACTAAAATCCTGGCAAACAAAATGGGTAGGATTATAGGGAAATTGATTAATGTGCAACATAATGCTTTTATACCAGGGAGCAATTTGTTTGACTCTTTTATAGTAGCACATGAAATTCTCTATGTTATGAAGAGAGAGGAGGAAAGGGATGTTGATAAAATTGGATTTCCACAAAGCTTATGACAAAGTTTTGTGGGAATGTCTGTGGAATGTTCTTCATAAACATGATTTTCTAGATCACTGGGTGCATATTATGAAAAATTGTATTTCAAATTCAGTTTTCTCAATGATAATTAATGGGAGAGTGGAAGGTTTCTTCAAAAGTTCTAGAGGTTTGAGGCAAGGAGATCCATTATCCCTATACTTATTCATTTTAGTGGCAAATATTCTTAGTGTCATGTGTCAAAGGGCAGAGGAGGCTGTTGAACCCAAAAAAGTTAGATACTAGGAAAACAAATCATGGTACGTATGAATGCATACATCCATGTGAGAATTAGGGTTTTGAAACCCACATCTGAACATGTGCTTGCAAAAAAAAAAGAGCAAACAAAAAAGAAAAAAAAACTGGGGTTCATATGCCTAGTATCTGCAACATACACAAGAGCAAGGCCACTAGGGTGTATGAAATCGATGAGATGCATAGAAGGAAAAGTCTGCAATATGTAGGTGCATGTGTGTACAAAGAAAAAATCTGTAAACATACATGGAAAAAATACATACAGATTTTTTTTGGGATGCATGCAAGAACAACAAATCAGCAAGAGAAAGAGCAACAAACCTGCAACAATGCAGCCCCTTAAATGCTGCGAGAAGGGCACCGAAGAAGGCTCCAATAGCAGCCTCTCAATGCTGCGAAAATCAACAAAATAAAGCCTTCAAAACTGCACCAAGCATCAGCAGCAGCAATGAAGAAATCTGCACCAAGGGAAAAGCCTCCAATGCAGCCTAATAGCAGCAACAAATAGAGTCAGCAGCGGCAGTGGGGCAGCACGCACAGAGAGAGAGAAGGAGCCGGTCCTGGGCCTCCTCCTGTTGGTCATTTTTTTAAGGAAGAGAGAAAGAAGGGATAGAGACCAAGAAGGGCAAGGATAAATACAAAAAAAGGAAAGAAGAAGGGCTGGGATAAATACAAAAAAGAAGGGAGATAAAAAAAAAAAACTATACTGTAGCGCGGTACTGTAGCGCGCTACAGTACGCCTCTCCTCCGTCTCCCTCTCTTTCCATGTTTATCCAAAACCAGCCCCCCTCTCATCTCTATCCTCACTCTCCCTCTCATCTCCATCTCTCTCATCTGCCCCCCTACCGGCACCTAGTTGGCACCGGTAGGGGGTGCCACCGGGTCTCCAAAAGCCCCCACCTGCAGGCCTCCTTCATGCCTATAAATAGGCTCCAGACGTAGCCTTTGAAGAGCCCCCGATGCTGCAGATTTCCAAACCTGCACAAGCAAAAAAAAGGGAGAGCCTGCAGATTTCTTTTAGAGCTTGTAATTTCTGATTTTTTTTTTTGAGGGGGAAGAAGTTTAATATTTTTTTTATATAGTTCATTGTTTCATGTGAATGGTTTATATAATTTAATAAGATGGTTCTTCCATGTTGGTTGGTTGGCCATCTAAAATTAATTTAAATGAAAAAAACAGAAAACAATTAATAAACAAAATGGTTCTTCCATATTGGTTGGTTGGCCATCAAATTATAAACTTCACTTAAAAAACAGAAAATAATAAATTAAATAATAAACATGGTTCTTTCATATTGGTTGATTGACCATTCAATAAATTAAAAAAACAGAAAATAATAAATTAAATAATAAACATGGTTCTTCCATATTGGTTGGTTGGCATTCAATAAATTAAAAAAACAGAAAATAATAAATTAAATTAGTTAGGTTCTTCCATATTGGTTGGTTGGCCATCCAATAAATTAAAAAAACAGAAAATAATAAATTAAATAACATGGTTCTTCTATATTGGTTGATTGGCCATATTAATCTAAAAAAAGAAAAGTTAAATAAAAATAATAAAGATGGTTCTTTCATATTGGTTGGTTGGCCATATTAAAAAAAAAATAAGATAATGAACATGGTTCTTCCATAATGTTTGGTTGGCCAATAATTTAATGTTTGGTTGACCTAAAAATATGTTAATCAATCAATTAACTTAACTAATTAAATTAAGTTGTTAATCAATCAATTAACAAATTTGTTAATTAACTTAACAAATCAAATTAAGTTGTTAATCAATCAATTAATAAATTTGTTAATCAATCAATTAACTAATTAAATTAATTTGTTAATCAATCAATTAAATTTACAAAGTTGTTAATCAATTAATCAATCAATTAAGTTAATTTGTCAACCAATCAATTAATTCAACTAATTAAATTAAAAAAATTGTTAATCTATCAACTAATTTAATTAATTAAATCAACAAATTTGTTAATTAACTAATTAATTCAACCAATTAAGTTAAAATTGTTAATCAATTAACCAATTAAACCAACAAATGTGTCAATTGATTGATTAATTTAACCAATTAAGTTGAAATTGTTAACCAATCAACTAATTAAATTAACAAACTTGTTAATTAGCCAATTAATTCAACCAATTATATTAATTTGGTTCTTCCATAATGTTTGGTTGACTAAAAAATTATTAATCAATTATTAATTTAACCAATTAAATTAATTTGTCAATCAATCAACCAATTAAGTCAATTTTTTAATCAATCATTAATTCAACCAATCAAATTAACGAATTTGTTAACTAATCAATCAATTAACCAATTAAGTTAATTTGTTAATTAATCGACCAATTAAATTAACAAGTCTGTTAATCAATTAATTAATTTAATAAATTAAATTAATTTGTTAATCAATCAATCAATTAAATTAAAAAATTTGTTAATTAACTAATTCATTCAACAAATTAAATTAATTAGGTTCTTCCATATCACTTGGTAGACCAATAATATGTTAATTAACCAATTAATTCAACTAATTAAATTAATTGGCCCTTCCATATCATCTGATTGACCATTTGTTAATTAATTAATTAAAAATGAGAAAAATAATTGGCTCTTCCACATCAGTTGGATGACCAATGTTTTTTAAAAATAAAAAAAATGCACGAATAAAAATTAGGTTCATTCATACTAGTTGAATGTCTTAAATTTAGTGGTTCTATCTTATTGTTGGACTGACCACTTGATTAATGGTTCACTCTTATTGGTAGAGTGACCAAATGTTATGATTATTGATTCATCCCTATCAATGGAGATGGTCAGTGACTTTTATGGTTCTGTCCTAATTGGAGGCCAGGTTACGAAATCATGATTATCCTATTCATAGGTGGATTAATAAGAATAAATCTTTGTTCATTTTATATTGATGGAGTAATCATTAATTAAAGTAGTTCTTTCTTACTGATGAATTGACCATTAAGTTTTGGTTCATTTATATTGGTTAAATGACCTAAAATAATGTTGTAGTTCCTTCATATTGGTTGAAGGACCATTAAAGTATATTCCTAATTATGTGGCGGCCTTCATGCTTCATTAATTAAGAGTATCCTTTAAGTAGTCTATGTTTTTTCAAAAGATCTCAAATGAGAGGACATATTGCCTAAATAATCTTCCATCCTTCTAAAGAATAATTAAAGGATAATTTCAGGAAATCTTTCTTAAAATATCCACTTCTTTGGGAGAACTCAAGTATCGTTTAAAGGATATCCATGTAATCTTCCTCACTAAAAAGGAACAAAAAATGACTTGCATGCATATAATTAATCTTACTTATTCCTGTTTTCTTCAAGTCTTAATTTGATGGTTAATCAATGGTTACCAATCTTTAATAGGTGTAATTAACACTGATTAAGGTCAGTGGGGAGAGGTCAAGAACGCGGATCCACAGTCGATTCAGAAGTCATTTAGACTTTAAGGACTAATCCTAAAAGTCTACCTAAAAGAAAAGAGAACAAGTTTTCAAAACTTAAAAATCTCTTTTCAAATCAAGATTTCCACAAAGATTTTCAAATCCGACAAAGATTTTCTAATCAAAAGGATTTTTTTTTAAAATAAAAAAGGGAGTCTCACAGAGGCACACTGGTTTCAAGGTGTAAAAGTGATAAACTCAGGAATTAGCATATCCCATCCGTATGCAGATGATACTCTACTTTTTCCAGAAGGAGGGCCTAAGGAAACACCAACTTATGTTTGTTCTCAAATCCTTTGAGTGTACTTCAGGTCTTCAAATAAACTTCGAAAAAACTTCTATTGTGGGAATTAATATGCAGGAAGAGGAACTGGAAGAATGTGCAAAGATTTTAGCTTACAAAATACAAAGGTTGCCGATTATGTATTTGGGTTTGCCACTGCATCATAATTCAACTAGGACTGCAGACTGGGAGTCTATGGTTCTTAAATTGCATAGGAAATTATTACAGTGGAAAGTCAAAAATTTGAGTCTCGGAGGTCGGATCACCCTTCTAAACTCAGTGCTATCTTCTATTCCGGTTTACTATATGTCAGTGTTTATCATGCCGAAGGAGGTCATCAAAAAAATTGACAAAATCAAGAGGTGTTTTTTGTGGGGAGGCAATAATAATGACAATAAAGGAATTCCGCTGGTTAAATGGAAGAAAGTATGTCAGTCAAAGAAGTATGGAGGGATGGGAGTTAAAAATCTGAGTATTATGAATCTCTGTCTACTGGGGAAATGGTTATGGTGAATGATGTGCACTGAAGAATTTTTGTGGAAAGACATAATGAAGTACAGGTACTCTGCCAACAGCAGTACTTTCAGAATTTTCAATCCAAATCATAAAGCTATGTCTCCAATTTGGAAGGGCATTATGAAATCAGTAGAGTGGGTTGTTAAATTCTGCAAGATAACAGTGGGAAATGGGAGGAACACATACTTCTGGCATGATAGTTGGGTAGGTGATAATTTGCTTAAAGATAACTTCAATCTTATCTTTAATCTAGCTGTGGATAAATGGGATAAAGTTGAAGAGGTTTACTGTTGTGAGGAGGTGAGATACTTTTGGAACATTATATTTCGGAGGAACCTGAAGGATGATGAATTGGAGCAATTCTCAGATCTTATGAGTTTCTTACATGAAATTAAGATAGATCTAAATAATCTAGATAGGATGGTATGGAAGGGAAATAATGGGGTATTCTCTATGTACTCTTTGATCGAAGGGAATTCTCCTACATCTCCTCTGTCCAAGGGTACTTGGAAGGTGAAGTCACCACTGAAAATAAGGGCATTTATGTGGCTGCTATTCCAAAAAAGAATTGTCACCAAGATGTATAGAAGAGATTGGGATATGAATAGTTCAACAATATGCTCGATGTGCAATAAGTATGATGAGGATGTGGAACATTTAATCATGCAATGTGCATAAGCAAAGAAGTATGGAGTATCATTTCAGCAAGCCTGAATATGCAACTGAAATTTCAGAGTATAGAAGAAATACACTGTTTCTGCAGGAATCCTTTTGGGAAGACTGTTAGTCAGAAAAAAATGACAGTCATTCTGATTCATGCAGTCTGTTGGAGCATTTGGAGCCTTGGAGGTGCAGGAATGATAGTGTGTTCAAGGGAACCAAAGCATATATAGAGAACATTTGTCTCCAGGCGGTTGCAATGTGGTATCAGCATGGATTGCGGAATCGGCCGATTCCGATCCGAATCGGCCGATTCGGATCGGGATCGGCGGGTTCCGATCCGATTTGGGGGGGATTTCACTGTTCCCCCCCACCGATTTGAAAAAAAAAAAAAAACGGCCGAAATCGGCCCGAACCGGACCAGATCGGGGCCGGACCGGCCAGATCGGCCGGTCCGGACCCGATCTGGTCCGGTTCGGGCCGATTTCGGTCCCCCCCTTAAGGTTTAAGGGTTTAGGGGTTTAGGGTTTTAGGGTTTTAGGGTTTAGGGTTTAGGGTTTAGGGTTTTAGGGTTTTAGGGTTTAAGGGTTTTAGGGTTTAAGGGTTAAGGGTTAAGGGTTAAGGGTTAAGGGTTTAGGGTTTAGGGTTAAGGGTTAAGGGTTTAGGGTTTAGGGTTTTAGGGTTTAGGGTTTTAGGGTTTTAGGGTTTAGGGTTTAGGGTTTAGGGTTTAGGGTTTTGGGGTTTAGGGTTTAGGGTTTTTTAGGGTTTAGGGTTTAGGGTTTTTTAGGGTTTTTATTTTTATTTTTTTCTGATTTTTTCTGATTTTTTTCTGATTTTTTTTAATTTTTTATTATTTTTTAATCTGGCCGAGTCGGACTGGCCAGACTTCATCTGGATCGGCCGACTCGGCCGATCCGATCCGAGTCGGATCGGGATCGGCGGGTCCCGATTCGGGGACCCGATCCGATCCGGAATTCCTTGGGTATCAGTGGTGTCGGCACAGTCTGGGGATTTCCTATGCTACCTGGAGTAGACTTAACAACCTCATGAAATAGTAATTTTGTTTCTGTTTTTTGGTCAGAGGAACCTCTCCTCTAGACGAACTTTGGATGTACTCCCTTTATTTATTTTAATAAAATAGGCAGTACACTTGATTATTCTAAAAAAACAAAAACAAAAGTATTTTAGGAAGGACTGGCATTAAGTGTACGACTTTTTTTTTTTTAAACCCTCTCCTAAGAAAGCAATTTATGTGGCATATCATTGACAATGAAACACAAGAAGAATATGTGTCATATGTTAATTTCTTTGCACAAAAAATGGGGGGTTAGAAGCAGATCGATATGTAGCTGGATAAGGAAATAAGACTGTTCGAATCCCAAGGATTTGGTATCCACGTCCTAAGCTGATGCCATATTATGACAATGCTTTTTGGTAATTAGGATGATGATAAGTACAGCACCAACTTTACATGAACACCATTGAAATAGACAGAGGGCTTTGTGGCTGCATACAAGAAAAAAGGTGACATTTCAGAAGGTGATGGGATGTGGCCCACCCCCACACCAAATGCGGCCACCAAAAAAATGACCTCCCCTTCTATATGAAACCTGAGATCTCCTTCTCCACATCCTTCATATCTTTAAAGGCCTCGGAATGCTCCCTTCCTCCATTATGTCTTTCTGTGTAAGTGACCCATAAGATAGCATGCGACGGCATTCTCTAAACGTTTCCATCTACTAACAAGGGGTTTATCTCTGTCACATCCCCCACAATAGAACCTATAGAAACCCTCAGGCAGCACAACAGTTGGCCTGGGAGCTCAGCTAGGAAGTGAGCTTCCTGGGTTCAACAGCCACCGGTGCATGAAGATGGGAGAGGTGGGTTTACGGGCAAGCTATGGGAACTCCAGGATTCTGCAGGAATAGGAAAAGAAGGAGATGATGTATGATATCTATATGAGTCCACCTCACACAAGACATTCTCACAACCTCCCTGGGTTCAACAGCTATGGGTGCATGAAGATGGGAGAGGTGGGTTTACGGGCAAGCTATGGGAACTCCAGGATTCTGCAGGAATAGGAAAAGAAGAAGGAGATGATGTATGATATCTAGCTGAATCCACCTTACACAAGACATTCTCACAACCTCCCACAGATCTTCCCAGCAAAGGAGCAGCTGAGCAACTCCACCTCTTTACCGCATGACTGCTCTGCAGATTCAACCTAGAACAACGTTTTGAATCTCATCTGAATTTCAAGAGTCATGCTTCTTTTGCAATAACTGCTACATTCTCACTCCCAATAGTTCACTGATTTGTTCCTCTTCTGGGTCATTCCTGTTGAGAAGTGCCTACCTTAAAATGAGAGATTAATGGTTCTTCACATGAGCAGAATCCAGGAAATCTTCTAGATCTTCCTTATCCAAGAAGCCAGAAATAAGTCAGCAAAAAACATGGTGAGGGAGGCCATCAGACCAAGTGTCCTAAAATCCTGTTTTCCTACCATTCTAATCTCTGCATAGATGCTCAAGCTGATAACATCTGTTGGTTTCAAAATCATGATGTACAATTGGAAGTGGCTACATGTACATGAAGCAATGCAAGGTCTATTTCACTGGGATCCTTTAGGCCTATAGTTCCTCACCTTGAATGCGAGACTGCTTACAAATTTTGGCAAGCCAAATTGAACAGACTCACTTCTAGGGAATAATGGTTGCGCTGAACAGTCTCTCTCTCTATATATATCCATATATATTACATATTTATCCTTATTATATATATATATATATATATATATATATATATATATATATATATATATATATATATATATATATATATATATATATATATATATATA